>CM042894.1:36966447-38266618 GCA_023653625.1 Triadica sebifera
GATGTTTTGCTCATACAAAATTATGAGCCTATAACGTATGAAGAAGTTCTGAATTGTTCAAAATATAATAAATAACTTCAAGCCATGAAGTCATAAATGGATTGAATGTATGAAAACCAAGTATGGACTTTGGTTGACCCAGCTGAAGGGATAAATCCTATAGGGTGCAAGTGGGATTTCAAGAAGAAATATGATATGGATGGTAATGTGGTTACCTAAAAAGATAGACGTGTAGCCAAAGGTTATCATCAAAGACAAGGAATTGACTATGCTGAAACTTTTAGCCCAGTTGCTATGTGTAAATCCATAAGGATACTCATAGCCATTACTTTTCATTATGATTATGAGATATGAAAAATGAATGTGAAGATGACTTTTCTTAATATAAATCTAACCGAGGATGTATACAAGACACAACCAGTCAAAATTTGGTTATCCAAGAATTTCTCTATGAAAGACATTGGAGAATCAGTATATATTTTGGGGATAAGGATTTATAGAGATAGATGTAAATGATTGTTTGGTCTTTCACAGTCTGCATTCATAGGTAAGATGCTACAGATGTTTACATGGAATAGTGTAAAAGAGGATATATTCCCATGACCCATGGGTTTACTCTTTCAAAGTCTATGTGACCAAAGACACAAGATGATAGGACTTGCATGAGTTTAATTCCATTTGCTTCAGCTATAGGTTCAATCATGTATACTATGTCATGTACAAGACCCGATGTATCATATGCTCTGAGTGTCATGAGCAAACACCAATTAGACTCTAGTGAGGGTTATTGTGTGGCTATCAAGAATACCCTTAAGTACTTGAGAAAGACTAAGGATGCATTCTTAATATATTGAGATGGAGATCTTCTTGTGAGTGGGTATACTGATGTTAGCTTCCAATTTGATAAGGATGACTCAAAATCCCAGTCAGGTTATATAGTCACACTAAATGGTGGAACAGTCTGTTGGAAAAGTTCTAAACAGGAAACGATTAATGATTCCATAACAGAAGCAGAGTATATTACAGCTTCCGAAGTAGCAAAGGAAGTAGTTTGGATAAATAAATTTATCATGGAACTTGGAGTGGTTCCTATCATTATTCATCCAATACAACTATATTGTGATAATAATGGAGTCATTACAGTTGCAAATGAGCCACGATCTCATTAGAGATCCAAACATGTACTCATAAGATACCATTTTATTACAGAAATCATTCGTAGGAATGATGTAAAGATAGAAAGAGTGTCCACCGATCAGAATATTACTAATCCCTTGACTAAGTCACTTCCTTAAAAGATATCTGATTCTGATGTAGTCGCTTATGTAATTTAATATAAAGGAAATTGACTTTATTGTAAATGGGAGGTTGTTAGACAAGTGCTCCAGAAGCAATCACCTTTAGCACTTATTGTACAAATTTATTTGATTATTATTTTGATATTCATTTGATATATGAATTGATAGTGATCTTAAATCAATTAATGAAGTTCTTGATACATAACATATTATGAAGGAAATCATGATGAGATTATGATATTGAGATTCTTACTATGCATAATTATGTTAGTATCGATATTATCCCTAGTCGTATGATTAATGAGACATGATATTGTTAATTTGGAGAGACCAACACATGTTATACTATTTGATTGGATCAAGTTGCAAGTCTCATAATCTGTAAACATGATATGTTTAGCATTAATATATGGATGTTTACTAAGTGTAGCTAAGTACATTGGATGACCTGCTATGAGACAATCATATGGATAATTGATTCAAATGTCAATGATAGTCTCATCATAGCAATGGTTCAAGTATCCTTGGAGTTGAGGTACTCAAGGATATCTTGGATATTGATCATGTACTTTAACCCTAGTCCATGTCGCCTTAGGGAGGTTGCTCAGAGGGTAGTGATTGGGTACAACTTCAGCTATTCAAAGGTAATTGGAAAACCAACAAAGGATTCACCACTCTAGATATAAGGAGTGTATACCCAAGGCCCTTTGTCGAGGTCATTACTCAGGAATCTCCTAGTGGAGAGGAAATGTCATGAAGATAGTCTTCAATGACATATCTAACATAGTAATGTGCCTTAGAGACAATAACTAACATTAGTTGGGATCAATGTGATGTAATTAGTCTATTGGGAATTGACACATGTCCATACTTTGAACCAAATGGGGGTATAGAATGTTGAAAGGCTTAATTGCACGAAAATTATATATGGAAAGGTTCATAGTCAAATCACTAACTTTTTGATTAATTGGGAGTCATGATGTGTTTCTAGATACCACTCATGACTTTTTTAAATTAATTGTTAATTTCAGTGGCCAATATAATCGGAAACCTAATCGGTCACACACATTAGAGATGTGAAGAATGATTAAAATAGTCTTGGATGGGATTTGAAAATACGAAAGAGTTATTTCAAGTTGGATAGTGATGAGATTGTATAGAAAAAATCACTCGGAAGGGTTATGGGCCCATACAAGCTACTAGATAGTTGGCCTAATTGGCCTTAATTAGCCAATTAAGGTCGATTAAGGCAAAACCCCCCAAATCCCTGCCTTTATCTTGTGCACTATGTACCTAAACTAATTGTAATGTCTCGTCCTTCCCCAAAAGCATTTTATTTTCACATACACATTTTTGGTATTAGTGTAAGGATAGGTTCCATGGGAACATGCATATGCATATGAGCATGATAACATATGCATCATATATTTTAAACATTATGTAGTGACACATTTCTATGAATTTTAGGGTCATCATAAGACATAATTCACTAAGAAGGGAGAGGCTGGCTGAAATGCAATCTTATAAGGCATCACCTGATTTGCATCAAGATCAACTAGCACTAGAAGCAAGGGCTCCAATACATGCATCACAATCATCACATGTAGAAGTACCCTATGAAAACCCAGAATAGGAAGTATAGGGGCCTAAAATATATAGGGAAAGACATTATGACAAGTTGAGGAAACAAGGTGTAGTTGATTTCAATGGCACAACAGACCAAGCAAAAGTAGAGACATAGATTAAAAGGACACAAAGTGCACTGAATATTATGAGATGCATTTCAGAGGCGAAGTTTGATTATGCATTGTCCTTGCTTCAGGGTCATGCCTATAAATGGTGGGAGACAATCCCAAATAGTGATGCACAACCACCAGTTTTGACATGGAATGATTTCATCTAGGAATTTCAAAATAATGACATGTCTGAGGCATATAAAGAATTAAAAGAGAAAAAATTTCCTAAATCTAAAACAAGGGAACATGTCTGTTGCTAATTATGCCATTTTCATGGTCTCAACTGAAAGAGACAAATGTAGGATGTTTGAAGAGGGACACAAATATGAGATCAAAAACAGAATCACAACTACTAATCTTGACAGTTATACCAAACATTGAGCTGAAACTAAACACTGGATACAGGGTTTCTACTCTCCATCAGTATACTTAGCACCTACATAATTATTTTATAACTCGGCATTTAACCCCTATATTTTCAATAACAACTAAACACCTTTTTGGTGTCTATGTAATATCAAAGTCATCACTATTTCTTAGTGTTTATGTAATTTTAACTCAACACTATTTCTTAGTGTCTACGTAAATTAAATCTCAGCACTATTATTTTAAGTGCCTACATTTCTTTCCTTTTATTGGCATGCCAACTTATCCTAATTACTAGTTCTCGATAAGATGTTATAGGGTTTAATTACATTTGTTACCTTTATTATTATTTACATAAATTATGTATGTTACACTAACATAAATTCCACATAAATGCAATAATTCCCATTAAACATTTTACAACCTCATACTTGCTCATTTAATCAATATAACTATAATAAAATCAAATAATATATTTTTCTATTACAAAATTCCACAATCAACACATATATGCAAACTGCCCTATTCTGGACAGCATTTCTACCTTATGTTGCCTTGTATTTTTCGTCCATTTTTAGATGGAAATTGGATAAGTGATCAACTAACAAAATGTAGGTACATGTATTATATTTAATTTTCAATAGAATCATATTAAAACGAATTTTGTAAAAAAATTTATGAATTTTTTTCTAAGCTACGTTCATTCCAATGTGCCCAGTATTTTATTGGACTTATTTTTGCCTTATATTGCTCTGTCTTTTTCATCCATTTTTAGATATAATTTGGACAAGTAGTCAACTAAACAAATATAGGTACATGTCTTATCTTTAATTTCCAAATGGAATCACGTTAAAAATAATTGTTTAGCAAAAGTTAGGAATTTCCTTCTAAGCTACATTCATTGCAAAATGCCCAGTATTTTACTGGACAAATTTCTAGTTCAGACTTTGAGTCCATTTTCTCCTAATTCCAAGCATATTCAGGTCTAATGATGTTGCCCAGATATTAAGCCAAGAAGGGGGTTGTATTGGAGTTTTTAAAAATTAAACTTTAAAGTGCATAAATAAAAATTAATTTTAGGAGGGATAGAAAAAATTGACACAAGGATTTTTATAGAGGTTCGGATGTTAACAAACCCTACTCCTCTCTCCAATCACAATTGGGAGTTTCACTAACACACTAAGTGTTACAATTGAGTTTTATAAACTCACTCCCAACTATGGTGTTTCTCACAATGGCTCACACCTAATCCAGAAATCCCTTGTGTTTTAATGGCTCACACAATAACCAATTTCTTATGTTTTACAAGCTCACACAAACAACCTTTATCTTGTGTTTTACAGGCTCACACAAACAACCTTTACTTTGTGTTCTTACAGGCTCACATAAACAACCTTTCTTTGTGTTTTAAAGGCTCACACAACTAACCCTTACAAGTGTTCTACTCTTAACCCAGAAATACCCAAAACTCACTTGAGAAATAAAATGATTACAGAGAGAAACACTAACAAATCTTTATCGCTCAATAAATGATGAGCAAAAAGATTTTCACAGAGAATAGATATTTGTTATGGAAGTAGTAAATGTACAAATAGCTTGTAATAAGATTTTGATTCAATGTATTTGCTATCCTCTTGTACTAAATGCATAAATGACTTGCATTTATACTCCCATGGCTAATTATAGTCGTGAGAGTGCATTTAATACGTAATTAGCCATTGCACCAAGCTAAATAATCACGCTTGACATTTTTCTCTTTCATCTTTCATAGGCGTAACTATGTTTGTCACGGGTGTGATTGTTCTTCCAAGCCGTGACTGAAGTGGTGACCTTGGTCATGAAGCATTCTGGAAGGTTTTGAATAGTGGGTCACGGTCGTGACATATATCTTCACGATCGTGGCAAACTTCCCAGCCGTGATCCAAGTGGTAAATTTGGTCATGAAGCTCTCTGGATGAAAATGTCATGATGGTTCACGGGCGTGACTTAAATTTGCATTTCACGGTTTGTTGTCTTCCTTCAAGTCCGTGAACTTCAAGTGTTGCTTTTGGAGACGGTTAGCTTTAATGTCATGGGCATGAATGATGAACTGTCACGGTGGTGAAAGAATAGTCACGGGCGTGAATGGTTGAATTGCATTACTTATGCCCGTGAAACAAAGCCTGAACATCTCTATGAGTCTTACGTGAAAATGGTCATGGGCGTCAAAATGCATCACGGGCGTGAACAAGGATTTTCACGGGAGTGAATGAAGTCGTGAATAGAAGTGTCACTACTTGAAGCCGTGAACGATGTCAAGAATCAAGTCGTGAAAGACACTGCCACTTTTGCTATTTAATTCACGGGCGTGAACATAGGTCACGGTCGTGAATTGCCTAAAATTTCCATCAAATAAAATTAAGTCCTAAAACAAGACTAAATCATTTCTATGAAGATTCTATCCCTTAAAACATAAAGTTTTCATCAAATTTACTACCTTATATCTAGTGATATGATACAAAATCAAGATTATCACTTAAGATTTGATAATTTAGCAATCACAAGGTTAATCCATCAATCATACCAAGTTCTCTTCTAATGAAATTAAATCTTTCCTCATTTAGAGAGTTAGTAAAAATATCTGCCAATTGATTTTATGTGCTTATAAATTCTAATGCAACATCTCCATATTGAACATGATCTCTAATGCAACATCTCCAATTGATTCTTTGAAAGATTTATAGCACTTGTATTGTCACATTTAATAGGTATATGGTTCATATCAAGACCATAGTCCTTAAGTTGTTGTTTCATGCAAAGAATTTGAGTACAACAACATCCTGCTGCTACATACTCTGCTTCAGTAGTTGAAAGAGCAACTGAAACTTGTTTCTTGCTAAACCAAGAAACTAAACACTCTCCAATAAAGTGACAAGTGCCTGAACTACTTTTTCTATCTAAAAGACTGCCAACATAGTCTGCATCTGAATATTGTATAATATAAAAGGATGAATTTCTAGGACAGCATAGACCTAAATGCAATGATCCATGTAGATATCTTAAAATTCGTTTTATTGCATTTAAATGAGATTCTTTTGGACATGATTGAAATCGTGCACACAAGGAAACACTATACATTATGTCGAGTCCAGAAGCAGTAAGATATAAAAGTGATCTGATCATACCTCTATAGAGTTTTTCATTAATGCTCTTACCTTTTTCATCCTTTTCCAATTTTTTTGATGTGCTCATAGGAGTCTTGGCATTCTTGCATCCTTCCATTCCAAATTTTTTAATTAAATCTTTGGCATATTTGGATTGGTTGATGAATATGCCCTCATTGCTTTGCCTTATTTGTAGACCGAGGAAATATGTAAGCTCTCCCATCATGCTCATTTCAAATTCCCTAGTCATACACTTAGCAAATTCTTGACAAAGCAACTCATTAGTAGAACCAAATATTATATCATCAACATAAATTTGAACAATTAGTATATCATGCTTATGTTTTTTCTAAGAGAAAATAATGTGGTGTCAACATTCCCCTTTGTAAAGTTATATTCTAAGAGAAAAGAACTTAGTCTTTCATACCAAGCTCTTGGGGCTTGTTTCAAACCATATAAAGCTTTTAAAAGTTTAGAAACATGATTTGGCAAATCATAGCTTCCAAAGCCTGGTGGTTGTTCCACATAAACTTCTTCTTCTATATAACCATTTACAAATGCACTTTTCACATCCATTTGAAAGAGTTTGAAATTCATGTGACATGCATATGCTAAAAGTATTCTTATGGCTTCTAATCTAGCTACAGGTGCATAGGTCTTATCATAATCTATTCCTTCTTCCTGATTATATCCTTTTGCAACTAATCTAGCCTTATTATTTGTTTTTGAACCTTGTTCATCTAGTTTATTTCTAAATACCCATTTGTTGCCTATAATTTGATGATCCTTGGGTCTAGGTACTAAGGTCCATACCTTACTTCTTTCAAATTGGTTGAGTTCCTCTTGTATGGAAATTACCCAACTTTCATCATTAAGAGCCTCATCAACATTTTTAGGCTCAATTTGAGAAATAAAAGCAAGGTCACTTGCTAAATATTTGAAATGAGATCTAATACTTACTCCCCTTGAGAGATCACCAATGATTTGCTCTTATGGATGATCTTTTGCAATTCTCCATTCTTTTGGGAGTTCTTGACCATTTTCTTCTTGAGCTTGAGGTAAAGAATCATCTTGATGTGAATCTTCTTGATCATTTTCTTCTTTTCCATTTTCAAGATCAAGTCTTTCCATGTTACCAACAACATCATCAAGAGCACTACCTTTCACAAGATCAAGTCTACTAGATTCATTAAAGACAACATACATAGATTCTTCAACAGTTAATGATCTTTTATTAAATACTTTATATGCTTTCTAGTTGTAGAGTATCCTAAAAAGATACCTTCATCAGATTTAGAGGCAAAATTTCCAAGGTTGTCCTTGGTATTCAATATGAAGCACTTGCATCCAAATACTCTAAAGTATGATATCAAGGGCTTTCTTCCATTCCATAGATGAAATGAGGTTTTGTGCAAAAAAATTTTTTTGAAAACTCGATTTGAAGTATAACATGCAGTGTTTATGGCTTCTGCCAAAAAGTAAGTTGGTAAACCATACTCATTGAGCATTGTTCTAGCCATTTCAATTAAAGTTCAATTTTTCCTTTCAACTACCCCATTTTGTTGAGGTGTCCTGGGAGATGAGAAATCCTGTGAAATGCCATGTTCACGACAAAAACTTTCAAACTTTTCATTTTCAAATTCTTTGCCATGATCACTTCTTATCTTTGAAATACAATACCCTTTTTCATTTTGAACTCTTTTAGCAAAGTTTTTGAAATTTTCAAAAGCATCACTCTTTTGAGCTAATAAATTTACCCAAGTAAATCTAGAGTAATCATCTACGATGACAAAGGCATAATATTTACCTCATAAGCTAGCAATTTTAGTAGGTCCAAATAAATCTAAGTGCAGGAGTTGAAGAGGTTTTGAGGTACTTACTATGTTTTTGGCTTTAAAGGATGACTTATGTTGCTTCCCTCTTTGGCAAGGTTCACATGTCTTGTCTTTTTTAAAATTTGACTCGTGGTAGTCCTTTTACTAGTTCTCCTGTGTTGAGGCTTTGTATGAAGTCCATGTTAGCATGACCAAGCCTTTTATGCCACTGCCAAGACTCATCACTAGTGGTCACAAGACACTAAGAGGAATGGTTAGATAATTCATGTAAGTCTATTATGTATGTGTTAACATCTCCATTTTCTTTAAATATCTCTTGACCATTGATAAAGATCACAAGACATTCATTGGAAGTAAATATTACTTTGTTTCCTTTATCATATAATTGACTAACACTCAACAAGTTATGTTTCAAGCCATCAACAAGTTATGTTTCAAGCCATGAACAAGTAAGACATCTTTAATAAAAAGTAGTACCATTAATATGAATAGAACCAATGCCAATTACCTTACCCTTACCATTGTTTCCAAAGGTAACTTTACCTCCATCAATACTTTTGATTTCATTGAAGAGTTCTTTATCTCCTATCATATGCCTTGAGCATCCACTGTCTACTAGCCAATAATTTTTGTTTATTGTGGACTTGAGGCATACCTATAGAATCACAGTTCAAGTATGATTTTTAGGTACCCAAATGAGCTTGGGTCCTTGGGGGTTAGCACATGAAGGCTCCCAATGAGCCTTCCTTATCCAACAATGTTTATTTATGTGACCAATTTTCATACAATAATTACATTGTTTTGTTCTAAACTTGCTTTTTGGTCTTACAATGTTTTTGAATGCCATATTTCTATTAAACTGATTTTGACAACAATGGCATGCATAGTCATGATTAATTGATGCTTTTTCTAGATGCATGCTTCTTATACATAAAAGCATGAATATTATTTTTATGTATGGAAGGTTTAATATGCTTATTCCTTGGTGCTATTCGAACAAGTGTGGAGATATGAGGTTCACTAGACTTAACAAAGATGGTTTTGTGAGAAGATGATGATGTGTCCTTAAATCCTAAACCATGTCTAATTAAGGGTGGTCTTTGAGACACAATGAGAGTATCTAAACTCTTTTTACCTTTGTGAAATTTAGAAATGGAATTTCTAAGTTCCTCAACTTCATTTTTCAAAGTGTTATTTTCTTTAAGTAAGGAAGCAGTTGAGGGTCATGATTAATATTCATCTAATGACTTTTGAAGATATTCATTAGATGATTTAAGCTTTATGTTCTCCTTTTCTAAAACATCTATTCGATTTTTTAAATTAGAGATGTTATTTCAATAAGTATTGAATTTACTTCTATATTTCTCTAATTCTAGATTCAATTCTTCTATAAGGCTTTGCTCATCATCATCACTATCATCATTATTATCATTACTATCATTATTTAAAGAGTATGAGTGTAGTGATTTTATCTTATTCGAGACGTGATTCTCAATAGCCATGAAGCATAGGTTGACCTCTTTGCTTTCATTATCATCTCTTTCACTTGAAGAGCTTTCGTCATCCCATGTGGTTTTGCGACCTTTCTCCCATTGTCTATTTGGTATTTGTTCTTATGCTTCTTGAGCCTTGGACATTCTGGTTTGATATGTCCTTTCTTTCCACACTCATACCACTTTACCTCTTCCTTACTTCTTTGTGCATCCTTAGAAGTTTGTTTGAGGTTTATTTGCTGAAATTTTCTGGAGTTGCTCATTTTCTTCTCAATGATTCTTTTCAGTTTTCTTGAAAGCAAAGCAACGTCCTCATTTTCATCATCACTCATTTCTTCATCATCTTCACTTTCTTCTTGAGATTTTGAAGTAGAGGCTTTGAGTGCTAAGGGCTTTCTTTTCTCTAGCTCTGCTTCAAGCTCTCTATCTCTTTTCACTGCCATTTCATGTGTGAGAAGTTTGCCAATCAGCACATCAGTATTCATGATGCTCATGTCTTCATTTGCTTTTTCTATGCCAGCAACTCTTGAGCCATAGTCTTTAAGCGGAAGACTTCTCAGGATTTTGTTGTTTACATCTTTCAGGTTCAGATGCTTCCTAAGTTTCCTCATTCCATTTATAATGGCTAGAAGACGATTGGTCATGTTAGTGATTGACTCATTGGATTTCGTCTTGAAGAGCTCATATTATGAGGGAAGAAGTTGAATCTTCTTGGATTTGACTTGCTTAGTTCCTTCATGATAATTTTCCAATGTCTTCCATATGCTGTAGGTTGTTGGGCAGTGTTGTATTCTTCCACATTCTTCAATAGATAATGAACTTGAGAGAATTGTCATTGCCTTCTTATTTTTGAAATTTGCTCTTATTTGAGGCTCTGTCCAATCATCTCTAGATAGGATTTCTTCTTCACCATCAGTTCCTCTTCTAGTTGGTGGTGTCCATTCTTTTCGTACACTATCCAGGTATGTCTCCATCCGAACCTTCCAATAGGCATAATTTGCTCCATCAAATTAAGGTTTGAGACTTTGGAATCCTTCACTGGCCAAATCTTAATCTTGACTAGCGCTTTTTAAGCTTAGATGCTAGACAAAACTTTGAAACCAATTGTCGCCCAGATATTAAGCCAAAAAGGGGGGTTGAATTGGATTTTTAAAAATTAAACTTTAAAGTGAGAAAATAAAAATTAATTTTAAGAGGGATAGAGAAATTTGACACAAGGATTTTTATAAAGGTTCGGGTGTTAACAAACCCTTCTCCTCTCTCCCATCGCAATTGGGAGTTTCACTAACACACTAAGTGTTACAATGGAGTTTTACAAGCTCACTCCCAACTATGGTGTTTCTCACAATGGCTCACACCTAACCCAGAAATCCCTTGTGTTTTAATGGCTCACACAATAACCAATTTCTTGTGTTTTACAGGCTCACATGAACAACCTTTATTTTATGTTTTACAGGCTCACACAAACAACCTTTACTTTGTGTTTTTACAGGCTCACACAAACAACCTTTCTTTGTGTTTTAAAGGCTCACACAACTAACCCTTACAAGTGTTCTACTCTTAACCCAGAAATACCCAAAACTCACTTGAGAAATAAAATGATTACAGAGAGAAACACTTACAAATATTTATTACTCAATAAATGATGAGCAAAAAGATTTTCACAGAGAATAGATATTTGTTATGGAAATATTAAATGTACGAATAACTTGTAATAATATTTTGATTCAAAGTATTTGCTATCCTCTTGTACTTAATGCATAAATGACTTGCATTTATACTCTCATGGCTAATTATAGCCATTAGAGTGCATTTAATACGTAACTAGCCGTTGCACCAACCCAAATAATCGCGCATGGCATTTTTCTCTTTCATATTTCACGGGCGTCACTATGTTTGTCACGAGCATGATTGTTCTTCCAAGCCGTAACTGAAGTGGTGACCTTGGTCGTGATGCATTCTTGAGGGTTTTGAAATATTGGGTTACGGGCATGTCATATTTCTTCACGGGCATGACAAACTTCTCAGCCGTGATCCAAGTGGTGACTTTGGTCGTTAACCTCTCTGGATGAAAATGTCATGAAGGTTCACGGGCGTGACTTAAATGTGCATTTCATGGTTTGTTGTCGTCCTTCATGGCTGTGAACTTCAAATGTTGGTTTTGGTGATGGTTAGCTTTGTCATAGGCGTGACACATAGGGTCACGGGCGTGATCATGCTACTTCCTTGATTTTACCTTTCAAGGATTAATCTTCCATTCTCCATTCTTGCTATTTTATTCCATACCCTGTTTAATAGACTTAGAAAACAAGAATGTTAAATACAATATTACTATTTTATTTGTTATCATCAAAATGAGGGAAATACCCCTCAAGGTTTAACAAATGATCTCAATGAAAGTTGAAGCCATATGTCTTAAATTTCCAACCCAACAAGAATCACTCAAAAATCATTCCCAAATATCAAGTTATTATCAGAAAACTAGATAATGTTCATAAGACGAATTTTCCAGCACATCAATTAATTCATACAATTTCCATTTTCATGCATCGACCTCATATTCTAGTTTTTATTCTCACATTCATGGCATAATATTATCACGAATTCATCACTCAATGAAATATCCAGAATTTCATACACAATTTCACAAACATCACAAAATCAAAATCAACATTTTCCTAAATTGAATTTTTGCCAAATGTAAATACTCAAAAGATTACTTCTATTCACTTTTCTATTCTTGCTAGCTAGCTTTTTCTTTGCCCTTGCTTTCTCTTTGATTATGGTTCAATGATTGTTTACCTTCTTGTCCTAACAACAAATTTAATACTAATCAAGCACTAAACACACTAATCCACCCTTAATCACCATTAACATAATAATTACCCTAAATTACTAGCTTTAATGGCAACTAACCCCGAACTCAAAGAAAAGAGAAGAAGAAAAGTGAGAAGATGGAAAATCTAAAACTCTTTGGGCTTCTATTGAATCGAGAAATGGGTTTGATTGTCCATTTTTTTGATATAATATATAAGATTTAAATTAAATATTAAATTCAAATTAAGGCATCCTATTAAATATTAGATTCAAATTAAATTAAATATTCAATTATTAATTATTTTATTAAAATAAAAATTTCTATCAAAATTATTAATTACTTTATTTTATTAATTTGAATGAATTTTATTGTAATTAATTTTTTTAAAATTTATTAATTTTATTAATTATTTTTTATATAATTAAAATTTTCAACTTTGATGATCTTCAAAATGACCAAAGTCTTGTTTCTCTTTTTCTCTTCCTTTCTTCCTTCCTCTTCCTTGCTTTTGCTCACTTAGCTTCACTTCTTTGATGATCTTGCCATAATTACACCTTTTTCCACCTAATCTTAGCTTTAATTGAAGAAAAAAAAAAGAAGAATAAATGTGGGAGAAGAGGTCACGAGAAAAGAGAGAAAAGGGATATAATTTTATTTGGTTAAGATGAGGAAGAAGAAGAATAATTATTAAAAAGTGAAAATTTGACTTTTTATAGTTGGATTAGGTGGGTGGTTAGGATTAATTGCTAATCTTGTTTTCCATTGGTTCATTAATTTAAATCACTCTTAATTTATTTTAATAAAAAGAATATTCTTTTCCTTAGATAAAGAATATTCCATTTTTCCTTCTCAAAATATGTGCCAAAAACACTGAAATTTTTAATTTCGTTCAACGAAAAATTATTTTTTTCCAAATTTCCTTCCGAACTTCAAAATTCTCAATTAATAATATTCAAAATCTTTTTCTCATATTTTATTATCATTTTAATTTTTTTCTTTCATGTCCGAATTTAGACTCTGATCGGTTCGACGTGCCAGATTTCAGTCAACCGCAACCGTGGCCTAAATTATCGGGCATTACATTAGCATATGCATTGATTGAGCCTAGTTCCACACATTCACTTATATCATTGCATATGGTATCCAAATTGTATCAAGAGCGTGAGCCTTTAGGGAATGACATAAATGTGAGTACAACACTACGAACAGTAGTAGTTGTGAATAATGTCTGTCGTGATTGCTTGAAATGCATTGATAAAGCTGAATTGATAGCTGATATGATCTTATTGCCACTATACGAATTTGATGTGATACTAGGAATGGACTTGTTAACTAAACATCATGTAATAGTAAATTGCTTTACTAAGGAAGTAGTTTTGGAATCACCGAACCAGCTAAGGTTGTACTTCTAGGTGAGAGAAAGCTTGTGCCTACATGTTTAATCTCAACTATAAAAGCATTCAGGATGATCAAAGGAGGATGGGAGGCATATTTGGCATATGTGACTGATATTAGGACCACTGATAACTTGTTTGAACGGTAGAATTTTTGTAACACCGCATCTTATGCATTTGAGTATAACCTATCTCCGTATCAAGTAATCATACATATTATACTGGAAAGGTAAAATACCTTGTTAACAATAGTAGCAAATTTTTTTTTCAATCCTGTAATATAATTCAATGACTTTGCAAGTCTCATATCCTATAATTTAATTCAATGACTTCCAAGTCTCATATCCTGTAATATTATTCACTGACTTTGCAAAGTTAACACTGAGGTTTTCACCACAATATGATATGTCACATATATCAAAACATAAACTTTACACATAAGTATTTTCGAGTTGCTTTCATTTATACATTTTTTTGACTCATTCCAAAATGACTATACATATTCAAGCACGTAAATACAAAACACATATGACATATTTTCATGCTTGTGTAGAATGCAAGGAGAGAGAGTGATGAGGCTCGGCCAGTGACCTGTGTTTCATGTCTTCTATACACTACTCAAAATGAGATATCACTTTTCTTTACCTGAAAAATGATGCAAATTGATGAGTCACGACTCAATGAGAATAATCATCCAATGAGCTCTAAAGTACCAAACAACTCATAGTAAAGAATCACAAATCCAATATATACCATATATTTCATTCCATTCATCAGTATCATATAAGTATCAATAAAGTTGAAACATATAATCATTACTCTTTAAGTATGCAAATGCTTTGCTTATTTCATTTTGTTGTGACTAAGTTAAACAGACATTGCCCCGGGTTTCCATGTGAACATTTGTCATATGAACATTTGCATTTGCTAGCTACGTTGATCATTTGTTTCATTTGCACATTTGTTGGGTCATAGGCCTCTTCTTTTGCTTTTCAATATCGATTAACTAGTCACAATGCCTTTTAAGTCCATATGCATATGCTCTTGTACTTAAGCATTCAGCAATCATTGCATCATTATCATATACAACATACATATATTCCATATATACCTCATATGTCATGCATATACTTTGCATATACTATGCATATACCATGTATAAATATCACATGTGTCAAACATATACTTGAAATATACCTCAAGTATACCATTTACATGTACCAAAATGTCACAAATTATCCCTCATTACATTATCAAGGACCAATCATGACAATCATATGAATCACATAGCAAGCAACATTCATTTGCACTAAAGAATTCAATCAATAATTAGACTCACCATTCTCCTTTGATTCCGACCCCTAACTTATTGTCTATCCGCTCCTTGTGGGTCTCCAATATGTTGCGAGCCTAATATGAAAACATAATCGATTAACTCATGATTAGGGAGACTCAATGTGGCTTAAACAAATTAATATGCATTGTTCATGTCAATAGTTAAGATTTTTCCTATGGTGCAGTATGACCTTATAGGACTGTTTAGCCTATAACTTTTTCTATTCTTAACCAATTAACCTGATTCTTGTTCCTAATTAACAATAATATATAATTATAGAACATATTAAAATTTCAGACCACTTGGATCATTTTATAATATTTTGTGGAATTTCTAACTGTGTTCTATGTTCTGCCTTATTTTCTGCCTTTAGGCAGTTTCAGGGTACTCATTTGGTTTCATCATAACTTATAATATATAAGTCCTATTTTAATGAAAATTAACATAAATGTATATGGGTTCATATAGAACATTTTTAATTTTTACAACTTTTATCAATTATGTCTCTAAGGTCTTCAACTTATAACAAACATTTTACTGGTCCGTAATAGAATTGGCTTCCGGACCAGTATTAATTCCAAATGCCATAACTTAGTATATACATGACATATGAATCTGATATTTGTTATAAAGATACATAATACATATATCTACAACTTTTATTTTTTGAGATACTTCGAATAATGGCTTTAACATATTAAAAACCAAAGAACACAGTAGCTATCTTGGCTAGGATTCACACCCTCACCAGTTTTAGTAGAGAGAGGATATCTCTTCCTATACACAAAATATTGCAAAAAGGTTTACATATACATAACTCTAAGATATAAAGGAACAAATTTTGTGTTTTAATCTTTTCCAGAATCAATTTATATTGATATCAAAATTGGGGTGCAATTCAGTGCCTATTAATGAACCTTAGCAATTCAAATCAACCTTATAGCAATAAGAATTGATTACTTACCAAGAACGAACTTGTAAGGGATCAATTTGCCGCAAAAACCAAGTGAAACAATAAATAATTGAGTTCTGTAATGGAGGAAGATGAAGAAGAAAACGGGGCTGAAGTGAAGAGGCAGAAATGGGGGAGGAAGATAAAGCTAACTTTTTGTTTTTGTCTTTTTATCTTTTTCTCTTCATCTCTTCTCTTTTCTCTTCTCTTTTCTCTTTTAATTTCTCTTCTCTTTTCTCTTCTCCTTTCTTTTATTTTCCTTTTGTTTCATTTTCATTTTATTTTTTTCTATATTATTATTATGATTTACATATATTTATAATTCCACTAATTCACACAATAAGACAACTTAATCATTTGGCCCGATTTAACTAAATTAACAATATAAATGTTTAGTAATCTTAATCTAATAATTTTGCTTACTTTAATTTAGTGACCTTATTCAATTTATTTCTAATGCTTTGTTATCCTTATTTAGGTTATAAGTACACAAGTGTGACTCGATACAATTGCCAAATACTAGGATACGTAGCTAGTGCGTGCCATGAACTTGTTTCTAAGAAAATATGTATAAAATGCACGTGCTCAATTGGATTATATGGGAGATGCATATGTTCAAATGAAATGCATGTGGATATGCATGTGGGGAAGGTCAAGGATTTTACAATTTTCTAATGTATTTCCAAATGATCTACCTAGTTTACCACCTGATAGAGAGATAGAATTCACTATTAAACTGGTACAGGAACATCTCCAATATCAATGTCACCTTATACAATGACCCTATTTGAGTTGAAAGAACTGAAGATGTAACACCCACTAATTAGAGTTTAATTTGAATAATTTCGACTACATAATTAAATTGTGTTTTTGATTAAATAAAATTAAAAATATTAGATATAAAGAAATATGTGAAGATAATAATAATAATAATAATAATAATAATAATAATAATAATAATAATAAGAAAATTGAAAAAAAAAGAAAAGAAAATTGAAAAGTAAAAAGGGGCTCAGCAGAAAAAAAAAAAAAAGAAGCCAAAAACGTGAATTAGGGAGGTAGTGGGGCTGAAGACTTCTCTTGGTCATTCTTCCACTTCATTTCTCTTCTTCATCTTTTTTTTTCTTCATCCCTTTTTCTTCCTCCATATCTCATATCAAATTACTTATCATCTTCTTCAAGATTTGCATCAAAAATCAGTCCAATTAAATCTGATCTTGGTAAGAAATATTTTCCACATGATTATTATGTTATTAGAACTCTTTAGGTTATATTTTGATAGAATATTGCACTCTATTTTTGAATATCTTGTGTAATACCCGATAATTTAGGCCACGGTCGCGGTTGACTGAAATCCGGTGTACCGAACCGATCGAGGTCTAAATTCGGACATGAAAGAAATAAATTAAAATAATAATAAGATGGGAGAAAAATATTTTGGATATTATTAATTGAGAATTTTGAAGTTTGGAATTAAAATTGAGAAAAAAATAATTTTTCGCTGAACGAAATTGGAAATTGCAGTGTTTTTGGCACAGATATTTTAAGAAGGCATAAAAATGGAATATTCTTTATCTAAGGAAAGGAATATTCTTTTGATTAAAATAAAGTAAGAGTGATTTAAATTAATGGACCAATAGGAAGCAAGATTAGTAACTAATCCTAACCACCCACCTAATCCAACTATAAAAAGTCAAATTTCCACTTTTTTAACCATTCTTCTTCTTCCTCACCTTAATTACACCCATTTCTCTCCCTTTTTCTCTCTTTTCCGTGAGCTTCTCCTCCTCCCTTGATGTTCTTCTTTTTGTTCTCCAATTAAAGCAAAAATTAGATGAAAAAAAGTGGGATTAAGGCAAGATCATGAAGAAAGTGAAGTAAAGTGAGCAAAACCAAGGAAGAGGAAGGAAGAAAGGAAGAGAAAAAGAGAGAAAGAAGTTTTTAGCCATTTGGAAGATCTTCAAAGGTGAGTTTAGATTTTTCATCTCCTTACTTTCTTCTTCTCATTTCTTTGAGTTTGGGGTTAGTTGCCATTATAGCTAGTAAATTAGGGTTATTAGTATGTTAATGGTGATTAAGGGTGGATTAGTATGATTAGTGCTTGATTAGTGTAAAATTTGTTGTTAGGACAAAGAAGTGAACAAACTTTAAACCAAAATCAAAGGGGAAGTAAGGGCAAGGAAAAGGCTATCTAAGAGGAAGAGAAAAGTGAAGAAAAATAGAACTTTGAGGTATGTACATTTGGCAAAAATTCAATGTATAAAAATGTTGATTTTGATTTTGTGATGTGTATGAAATTCTGCATATTTGATTGAGAAATGAATTGGTGATTAAATTATGCCATGAATGTGAAAATAAAGACTAGAAAATGAGGTTGATGCATGAAAATGGAAAATGTATGAATTATTTGATGTGCTGGAAAATTTGTCTTATGAACAGTGTCTAGTGTTTTGATCATAACTTGAGTTCTGGAAATCATTTCTGAGTGATTCTTGCTGTGTTGGAAAGTTAAGACATAGGGCTTGAACTTTCATTCAGACCATTAGACCTAAATATACCTGAAATTAGGTGAAAAATGGACTCAAACTTTGAACTAGAAATCTGTCCAAAAAAAAAAAAATACTGGGCAGAGTGCATTGAACATAGGTTAGAAGAAAATTCGTAACTTTTGCTAAGAAATTATTTTTAATGTGATTCCAGTTGGAAATTAAATATAAGACATGTATATACATTTTTCTAGTTGATCCCTTGTCCAAATTCCATCTAGAAATGGATGAAAAAGACAGAGAATAATAAGGCAGAAATCTGCCCAGTAAAATACTGGGCAGATTGCAATGAACGTAGCTTAGGAGAAAATTCATAACTTTTGCTACGAAATTCGTTTTAATGTGATTCCAGTTGGAAATTAAATTTAAGACATTTACTTATATTTTGTTAGTTGATCACATGTCCAAATTCTGTCTAAAAATAGACGAAAAATACAGAGCAATATAAGGCTGAAATGCTGTCCAGAATAGGACTGCTGGTAGAAATGTGTTGATTGTGGATTTTTGTGTTAGAAAATGTATTAAGTGAATTTTTCTTATAGTTATAATGATTAAATGAGCTAATATGAGGTTGTAAAATATTGAATGGGAATGATTGCATTTATATTAATGTTTCCCTACATAATTTATGCAAATATGAATAAAGGTAACAAATGTAATTTAAGTCCTATAACATCTAGTCGAGAATTAGAAATTAGGATAAGTTGGCATGCCAATAAAAGGGTAGAAATGTAGGCACTAAAAATAATAGTGCTGAGTTAAAATTATGTAGGCACTAAAAATAATAGTGCTGAGTTGAAATTTACGTAGGCACTAAGAATTAGTGCTGAGTTCGAAATTTACGTAGGCACAAAAAAGGTGCTGAGTTGTTATTGAAAATGTAGGCGTTAATCGCCGAGTTATAAATAATTATGTGGGCGCCGAGTATACTGCCGGAGAGCAGAAACCCTATATCCAGTGTTTAGTTCCGGTCTAAGATGTCGTGGGCTATTAAATAAATAACAAAAAAAAAAAAAGGATGTGAAGTATGAAATTGATATTGTAAATTTTATATCTTGTATTGTTAAAATTTCAAGCATGCTTAATGAATAAAATGTCATAATTGATGAATTAAATATTTTTGCATGAAGAAAATAGTGTATTATTAATTGAATATTTGGCATGCTAAATAGATTAATTGTAGTTTCTAAAATTTCATTTTAGAATTATTATGTAATTATTGGATAGTTGCCAAACGTACCACTAAGCTAGTAGCTTAGCGCGTGTGTTTCACGCGCAGATAAATAGAAGTAGCTGTTCCGATAGGGCGACCGAAGAAGAGGGAACCCCAAGATCAGATTGCAGCAGTCTAGTTCTTTTTGTATGTTTTGAAAATGATGTTGTAAAAATTAAATTTTAAGAATTTTGTTGATGTAAATTTGTGGCTTGTAATATTTATAAGTAATGGATTTGGTAATTATATATATCTAGAATTATTGTAGTTATATTTTTAAATATCATGGTTTAATGAATAAGTTATTTTGAATCACAATATTCCCATCACTAGATATATATTTAAATTGAAAAAAAAAAATTTATACAAAATTGAGCGTTGGTTTTAAATTAAATGAGCTTAGTAGCACTTCCATATCCTATTAGCGATTAGTAGGGTAAGTGAGCGCTACATTTGTACAATTGGTAGTCTCTTACTGAGGCTAAAGGGAGGTTGAGGGTTCGATCCCTGCCTCCAACAACCTACTGTGCAACAGTCGTTGCGGGCCTGGGACTCGGGCTGGTGCATAGTGATGGGTTGGGGGTATTAGGCCATGGACCCCGGCAGCCCGTTGGTCTCAGTGAGACGGCGGGTGGACTCAGTCGTTGCGGGCCCAAGTTCCGGGCTGAGATCCAGCCGTTACATAAAAGGTACCTTTTATGTAACGGCTGGGTTCCTCCTTACTCGAGGATGAGAACCCACCCGCCGTCTCACTGAGACCAACGGGCTGCCGGGGTCCATGGCCCAATACCCCCAACCCATCCCTGTACACCAGCCCGAGTCTCAGGCCCGCAACGACTGATGCACAGCAGGTTGTTGGAGGCAGGGATCGAACCCTCAACCTCCCTTTAGCCTCAGTAAGAGACTACCAGTTGTACCATGGTACAATTGGTAGTCTCTTACTGAGGCTAAAGGGAGGTTGAGGGTTCGATCCCTGCCTCCAACAACCTGCTGTGCATCAGTCGTTGCGGGCCTGAGACTCGGGCTGGTGTACAGGGATGGGTTGGGGGTATTGGGCCATGGACCCCGGCAGCCCGTTGGTCTCAGTGAGACGGCGGGTGGGTTCTCATCCTCGAGTAAGGCGGAACCCAGCCGTTACATCTTGAGACTCGAATTTGGGGATATGTTAAAAATAAAAGTTGTTCATATATGTCTTTTTTATCTCTCTACAAAATTTTATTGAATGATTTTGGGTATATGAAGAGATATGGTTATTGGGGTGAAACTGGTTCTGGGAGATGCATCAACCAAATAACCTACGGTTTTTGTAAAAATTGATCATCTTAGTGGCTTAATCTGAGGTTTTGTAAAGCATGAAAGTTGTAGGTATATATATTATTGAGGTATCTACAAAATTTTGTATGAATTGATCTTGTTTAGGTTGAGGTATTCGGAAATGAACTATAATTGTTCCTTGATTAAGCTGATTTCATATACCTGTGTAGTTCCAGTAACTTCGTCCTTATATTTCATCTATTTTTAGATCGAATTACCAGAAGTATAACACATAAAATTTTTACTCCTATATCTTATATAAATTTCTGTAAAAGTTTAATCTTAAAATGTCATGTATTTTGGGAGTTATAAGCTGAACAATTAAACTGGTCGGGTACAGTTATATATCCTCCAACATTTGAGACCCTTAGAGACTAAATCTGGAAAGGAGTTAAACATGAAAAATGTTCCCAATTATCTTATATAACTGTATAAAAATTTTCAGAAAAATTGAACTACACATTGAAAGTTATGAATTTTTTAATTGGGTACCTTGAAACTGCCTAAGGGTAGAAAATAGGGCAATATTTGAAATTATACCAAAAATTATGTAAAGGTTCAAAAATTCTGAAATTTTAGTATATTTTATTTTTACATGTTATATTTAATTAGGATCAAGAATCATATAAATTAGATAAGTGTAGAAAAATTAATTAATCCAACAGTCCTTAGAGGTCTTATTCTAGCTTAATAGAAATTGTAATTATTTATTTCAGTTATATTAAGAATAAATATTTTATCAAGCTATTAATTAATTATATTTTTAAATTAGGATTTCAACAAGAAGATGACCAACAAAAGTGAACAACCTCTGAACTTATATCTTGGAAAAGGAAAATACTATTGAGGTTTGTACATATATGTATTTTGTTTTGCCCTTATGCATGATTGTGTGTATGACATAAATTACATGTCACAATGATGAAATTATATATTATGGCATATTTTAAAGTTGTAGGAATGTTATTAACTATGAACTTAACATTGTGTTAACATTTGATAAAATATCATGCTATTACATGGTTTTGAAATAAATTGTGAATATATAATTGTCTTGATATGAAATGAGTATTGGTTATAAAAACAAGTAATTAATGGTGTTAATTGCCCATTTCTCTACCTGAGGACTAACATAGGATAGATGGTGCACCATTAAGGGGGGAATTACGGTACCGATATGGATATTATTTAGGGACAGGGTGGCTTAAGCTCTGGGAGCACCCCTGATCCTGATTATACACAGATGACATAATTATATTAAGTCAATGTGGCTTAAGCTCCGCGAGCGCCCTTGACTTGAGATTATGGTGAGTAGGGTGGCTTAAGCTCCGCGAGGGCCCCTATTTCATACCCCATATTCGGACAGTCCGGGAATGAGATTTGGGCTGATATTAATTAAAGAATATGAAATGAAATGCGAAAATTTATTATTGACATAAGTGACAAAACATGAAATGCTTATAGGAGGTAATGAGAATTTAGTTGTTGAATATGATTATTATGTTTATACCATTATGTGATGTGGTTATTTCTTTTAGATGAAATAAAAATTCAGTGTATCATGAATTATTTGAGACATGCACTTGTATGACTGCTTGGGATAAACTTAATACCTATATGTACCACTAAGCTAGAGTTAGCTTAGCGTGGGTTCTTCTCACGCAGGAATTGGAACTATAGACGGTAGGAGGTGAAGTGGTCAAGAAGGAAATCCAAGCCCATATCAGCAAAGACACAAGAAGCATAGTTAGAGGGTTGGTTAATTATTATTATTATTTTAGTTTGACTATGCTTATGGTGTGGTAGACATGTCTCATATATTAATAGTGTGTATGTAAATAATTATGTAACATAATCGAGTGTCATATGTGTATACAAAATAAGGATATATATATATATATATATATATATAGTTAATTAGAACAACTTGCTTAAACCAATATAAATAAATAGATTAAGTTATTTAAAATAAAAAAAAAAACAAAAAATTTCAATTTGAGCAGATTATCGAGTTAAGCTTGTGACATTCTTCTTATATATGTGGGATTATTCCTAATATATAAGTGGGGCATCACATTTAGTGGTATCAGAGCAGGTTTAGGCGTATCTAGGCCAAGGTGTGAAATGAGATATTAGGTTTAAATATACATGTGTCTCATATAATTCTGATATGGCCTTTCTTTTTGACAACTTGTAGGGCTGTAGAAAGATGTCTTCTGATGAACGAGATATGGCTAAGAGTAGCGGCTCTCCTGATACTAGGACACCTCATCAGCCTAGTGCAGCAAGCGTGGAAAGCCAAGATGCTGCTACAAATCCCCCACCACATGCAGCAGAACAGATTTACCCTGGTCAAAATGTATTTATACAACAGATGACTGGATTATTCCAACAGATGGTACGAGCCATTCCTCAGCCTATCCCAGTGCCACGACTTAGACCAAAAGCAACAATTGATAAGCTTCGTAAGTATGGGGCTTCAGATTTCTATTGTAAGAGAGATGAAGATCCAGCTGCAGCTAAGTATTGGTTGGAAAAGACTGAAAGAATTTTTAAAAAGTTGCAAGTGGAAACAGATGACAAAGCTAGATTTGCTACTTCTCTACTCCAAGATGAGGCATATGATTGGTGGAAATCAGTTCTTACCAAGCCAGATATGGTGGAACTGGTCTCATGGGATTCCTTCCTTTCTGAATTTAAAGAGCAGTATATTCTGTTGATCTATATTGATGACAAAAAAAAAGAGTTCATGAATCTCAAGCAAGGTAAAATGTCAGTGACTGAGTATTAGCAGGATTTTACCAGACTAAGCAAGTATGCCCCTGAATTAATTACAAATGAAAGAGATAAATGTAGATGATTTGAAGATGGCCTTAATGAAGAGGTTGGAGATATTGTGACTGCTCTTCAGCATAATAATTTTTCTCAGTTAGTTTCTGTAACGTCCGGTTATTTAGACACTGATCGTATGTGACATAGTCAATGCATACCGGGTCGATCAGAGTCTAAATCCGGATGCACAGAAAAATAATAATATTTAAGGGAGATTTATTAAGGACATTATTAATTGGGAATTTAAAGGTTTAGTGCTAAAATTAGTTGAAAGAAAATTTATCTTTGGATTAAATAAGGATTTATGGAATGGTTTGGGATTATTTTGTACAAAGAGGAGATTATGAGTTAAATGATGTATTATTTAAAGATTAAAAATTTGTTATGGTTAATTAATCAAATTGACCAATAGGAAACAAATCTAGAATATTGTTATATATTAATGAATATTAACCTAATATTCATCTTATACATTAATGAGCATTAACTAATGGTGATGAATCATATGCCTTGTCACCATTATAGAATTCTGTCATTAACGAGGCATTAATGAGCCTTATCCTTATCTTGCTAATTAATGATATTAGGATTCAATGAACCTTACCTTAGTCTAGAATCTTCTTCATTAATTAGACATTAAAAGCAATTAAAAAAAAATCCCTCATTCTTATCTTGTATGGCCGACCACCATCTCCACCAATTCTCTACCATCTTGTTCCCAAATTAGCTAGCAAAAGAGAGGAAGAAAGGATCTAAGAGAGAAAACTCAAGAAAATAAAAAGGAAGCCCCCTACAAAGGGTAGAAGAAAGAAAGAGAAAGGAAGAAAAGAAAAAAGAAAAAAAATTCTTTGGTAAGTTTTCTTCTTCAATTCTCTTACTTTTCGTTATTAATTGAGATTAAAGTGATGATAATTAAGGTGAGAAATGAGTAAGAAGGGGCTGCCTAGGTGATGGTGGGTTGAAACAAAAAGAAATTGGTTTGATGATATGAGATATGTTTGATGGTTTTAGGGCACACCAAGGACAAGGGTAGAAGCAATCTTGAGGAAGGGAAAGGAAAGGAAAAAGCCTAGGAAAGGGAGAAAAGATTAATAAGATATGTGCTTGTATGAAAAAAAATTATTATGTTGATTTTATTGTTAAATCTTGTGTTAATTGTATGATTAATGAGTGGTTGTGTTGTTATATGTGTTGCTGGAAATTTTATCATGGAGCGGCATGCATTAAAAATTCGATAACTTAGGTTCTGGAACTCTAAATTCGGTGTTCTTTGATTTTTCGGAAACTTAAGACAGATATCTAAAACTTTAGTTAAGGGAATAAGATTTAATTATGAATGAAACTATGCTAAAAATTGACATAAAGATGAGAGTTGAAATCTGTCTCGGAATTTCCTAGGCAGATTTTAGCTGAGCAGTCAGTACTCAATCAGTCATAACCTTGTCTACAGAGATCAGAATTAGTTGATTCAAAATTTATATTGAAGATAAGATATGTGGCTAAAATTTATTAGAAGACTACTTAACTAAATTCGTCCAATAACAGTATCAAAACTGAGACCCAAAACAGAGCCCAAAATCTGTCTAGAACAGGGCTGTTGAAAAAAAAGTGAGTTTTACATGTAAATTGATTTGGGCCTTGTGATATGAGATGAATGATGTTGATATGAGTGATTATTATGTGATAAGCCATTGATTCCATAAAAATTTATTGAGAAAATAAAACTATGAAATAATTATTTGGTGTATATTTTGACCATAATGAAATTATTACTTGAATAAATTGAGATGAAATAATTAAGGCCTAAAACACCTAGCTGGGAACTAAGGTAAAGGATATATTGGCATGTCAATAAGGGGTAGGATATGTAGGCGTAAAACGCCGAGTTGATTGATGTAGGCACTAAATGTGCCGAATTGATTTATGTAGGCACTACATGTATCGAGTTGATTGATGTAGACACTAAATGTGCTGAGTTAATTTATGTAGGTACCATATTGTGCCGAGTTAAATTATGTAGGCGCCATGCGCAGAGTTAAAATTTGCCGGCCAAAAATGCCCCGTATCCTAGCTGATAGTTCTAGTTATTGGTGTTGGGCATAAATTTGAATAAACAAGACAACATAAGATATGATAAAATTGACTTATTGTGAATAATTATTGAATAATAAAATGAGAAAAATTATGGTGTTATTAAAAAAATAATATTATCCAATGATATTATGCAATTAACATAATTATCATGTGAAAAAAGAATTTTGTGTAGTAACAATTAACCTGCAAATTAATTTATTGCTGATAAATTTATGATATTTCTTTTATTTGATTTTTAAATGTATGAATGTGTGAAATTTTATAAATTTGCATATTAAGCATCTGTCATATAAAGCACCACTAAGCTAGTAGCTTAGCGCGTGTGCTTTTGCCACGCTTAGGTACTCAAGTAGTTTGTAAATAAAGGATGAAGCTGCCAGAAAGAGAAGAACACCAGATAGTGGATAGCAGCATTTGAAGATCTTTTTGTTTCAATATATTACTTTTTGTAAAATATATTAGTAAGTTTTATTTTCATATTGTGTGATACTCATATTTGGGTATGTAAATAAAATATTAATTAATAGAACTTGGTATGTAATCTTTCAGAAAATGAAATGATTTATTATGAATGAATTATATAAATTGGTATAAAGTATATATGTATGGAAAAAACTGGGAGACTACTTTTTAGATTTACATTCAGATATTTTAAAATGAGAATATGCAAAACAATTATGTAAGCAAGTTAGACAAAAAATCAAGAGTACTGTAGCACTCATTTACTTTGCTACTATTAGTATAGTAAAGGGGTGTTACAGTTTTTGCAGTAATCAACCATGAAAAAAGAAAAAAGAGGAAAATAGAAGAATCTTCCAAAAAGTCAGCTACTTCTGAGACTCAATTCACTGGAAAGAAGAGTTGTTTCTTTACTAGTCGTTCACTAAATAGATGACAGGGAAAAAGTTTTAGCTATTCATAAATAGGGTTTTTTAGGAGGGGGCAGCCCTCTAAGGCACCTTTTGCTACAGCCAGTTCACAACCTCAGGTTAACAAATAAGCTATACCGGTATGTACCATTTGCAATAGGAGCCATCGGGGGGAATGTTGGTGTGCCACAGGTGCTTGTTTTATATGTGGGTCCAAAGAACATCTACGGTGGGATTGCCCAATCTTGACAGGTGGTACACCTACTCAGACTACTAGGTCAGCTCCAACTCAGCCTGGAGTTCAGTTCAGAGGAGGACCAGGCCGACCGAGGCAGGCTGTTTCACAGACAGTGAATAGACCTGGATCTAGTAGAGCTCCAGCTCGAGCTTATGCCATGAAAGCTAAAGAAGATCATGTGGCAACAGATGTTATTATTGGTATGTTTTCATTATATGATTTTGACATTTTTGCACTCATAGATCCGGGTTCCACACATTCCTATATTTGCACTAGTACACCTAATCAACATAATATGATTAAGGAAAACCTAGAATATGGAATTGAAGTTAAGAATCCTTTGGGTCACAGTGTAATAGTGAATAAAGTATTTAGGAATTGTCCTTTGGTTGTGCATGGAAAGGAGTTTTCTGCAGACTTGATTGAATTTTCTTTCCATGAGTATGATGTCATATTAGGCATGGATTGGCTCTCCACGAAGCAGTGGTGGATTGCAAGTCTAAATTTGTGGTACTTAAAAAAGAAAATCATGAGGCAATTATTGTAAAAGGGGAATTATTTTCACAACATCTTCGAGTCATATCCATAATGAAAGCCCGGAGATTGATGATAAAAGGGTGTGAAACTTATTTGCCCTATGTGATTGACACCAGAAAATGAGGTTCAAATCTTGAAGATATCCCGGTGGTAAATGAATTTCTAGATGTCTTTCCTGATGACTTACCTGAGTTACCTCCGGAGAGGGAGGTGGAATTTACTATTGATCTTATTCCAGGAATTATGCCTATATCAAAGACACCATACAGAATGGCCCCATCAGAGATGAAAGAACATAAGACACAATTGCAAGAACTCCTGGATAAGGGTTTCATTAGACCAAGTACATCCCCATGGGGTGCACCAGTAGTGTTTGTGAAAAAGAAGGATGGATCTTTGAGGATATGTATTGATTATCGATAGTTGAATAAGGTGACCATCAAGAACAAGTACCCATTACCGCGGAATGATGATCTCTTTGACCAAATGAAAGGTGCAGGAGTATTTTCCAAGTTAGATTTGAGATATGGTTATCATCAATTAAGGGTGAAGATGGAGGATATTGCTAAAACTGCATTCAGAACCAGATATGGTCATTATGAGTTTTTGGTTATGCCATTTGGGCTGACCAATGCTCCAGCAACATTTATGGATCTTATGAATAGGTTCTTCAGGCCACATCTTGATCAATTTGTTGTTGTTTTCATTGATGATATTTTGGTGTATTCTAAAGATTCAGAAGAACATGAAAAGCATTTGAGAATAGCATTGCAGACTCTCAGAGAATATAAGCTTTATGCCAAACTCTCAAAATGTGAGTTTTGGTTAAAGGAGGTCACATTTTTGGGACACATTATCTCTGTAGAAGGCATTAAAGTGGAATCTAGCAAAGTTGAGGCAATTATGAGTTGGAAACCTCCACGGAATGTGACCGAGGTCAGAAGTTTCTTGGGTTTAGCTGAATATTATCGGAGATTTGTCAAGGGTTTTGCAATGATGGCTTCTCCTTTAACAAGACTATTAAGAAAGGATGTTAAATTTGAGTGGACAGATAAATGTCAAGCTAGTTTTGATAAGCTCAAAAGTATGCTCACTAAGGCCCCTATTTTGACACAACCGATTCCTAATAAGGAGTATGCCATTTATTGTGATGTTTCTCATAATGGATTGGGTTGTGTAGTGATGCAAGATGGAAAGGTGGTTGCTTATGCTTCTAGACAGTTAAAGCCGCATGAGAAGAATTATCCTACCCATGATCTGGAGTTGGCAGCTATAGTTTTTGCATTGAAGATTTGGCGCCATTATTTATATGGGGAGCAGTGTTTTATTTACACAGATCACAATAGTTTAAAATATCTTCCCTCACAAAAAGAATTGAATTTGAGGCAGAGAAGATGGCTAGAACTAATAAAGGATTATAATTGTGTGATTGACTATCATCCAGGCAAAGCTAATGTGGTAGCAGATGCTTTGAGCAGAAAGATGGTGGCAGAGTTGCACCTTCAACCCATTCTTATACAGGAAATCAAGGATGCACAAAGACAATATAGGAAGTTAATTGAATTAGCTGAGTTGATCTCTAAGGGGGAGAGACCTGGATTCACTATGGACTTAGATGGTGGATTGTTCTATCAAGACAGATTATGTGTGCCTAGTGTAGAAGATCTTAGACAGAGGATTATTAGAGAGGCCCATGAAAGCAAATATGATATGCACCCAGGGAGTAACAAGATGTACCAATAGTTGAAGAGCAGATACTGGTGGGCAGGTATGAAAAAGGACATCACAGAGTACACTTCCAAATGTTTGACTTGTTAGCGGGTCAAGGCGGAACATCAAGTACCTTCGGGGTTGCTACATCCAATTTATATTCCAGAATGGAAGTGGGAACGAATCACTATGGATTTTGTGACTGGATTGCCTTTGACTCTAAAGAAACATGATACTGTATGGGTCATAGTGGACAGATTTACAAAGTCAGCACATTTCTTACCTATCATAAATGACTATCCATTGAATAAATTGGCAGAAATTTATATGAATGAAGTTGTACTACTTCATGGAGTGCCTGTTTCTATTGTGTCAGACAGAGATCCCCATTTCACATCTCAATTTTGGGGTAGTCTACAACGAGCTCTAGGTTCTAAGCTGAATTTCAGCACAACTTTTCATCCGCAAACAAATGGACAGTCAGAAAGAGTCATTCAGATTCTAGAAGATATGATGAGAAGTTGTGTCATCAAATTTAAAGGTAAATGCGACAAATATCTTCCTTTAATGGAATTCGCCTATAATAACAGTTATCAGTCTAGTATCCAGATGGCTCCATATGAGGCACTTTATGGTAGGAAGTGTCGAACACCTATATGTTGGACAGAGCCCAGCGAGAGGAAACTTATAGGACCAAACCTAGTGTAAGAGACAGAAGAAAAAGTGAAAGTCATTCGCGAAAGACTTAAAACAGCTACAGATAGACAAAAATCATACGCTGACCTCAAGAGACGGGACATTGAATATGCAGTGGGTGATAAAGTTTTTCTTAAAGTATCTCCTTGGAAGAAAGTTTTGCAATTTGGAAAGAAAGGCAAGTTAAGTCCAACGTTCATCGAACCTTATGAAATATTAGAAAAAGTTGGACCTGTTGCTTATAGACTCACTCTACCACCGGAGATGAGTCAAATACATGATATCTTCCATGTCTCAATGTTAAGACGATATAGATCAGATCCTAATCACTTCATACCTGCTGAAAGCATTCAGGTGAGACAAGATTTGACATATGAAGAAGAACCAGTCCAAATTTTAGCAAGAGAAATTAAGGAATTGAGGATCAAGCGAGTACCATTAGTGAAGGTACTATGGATGAATCATGCAATCGAAGAAGCAACGTGGGAAAGCGAGGAGGTGATGAAAGCTTAATACCCTCACCTGTTCAGTGACGATATGTAGGTATGTTTCGAGGACGAAACATCTTAAGAGCGAGAGAATTGTAACACCCACTAATTAGAGTTTAATTTGAATAATTTAGACCACATAATTAAATTGTGTTTTTGATTAAATAAAATTAAAAATATTAGATATAAAGAAATATGTGAAGATAATAATAATAATAATAATAATAATAATAATAATAATAAAAAAAAATAAAAAAAAAAAGAAAAGAAAATTGAAAAGTAAAAAGGGGCTCAGCAGAAAAAAAAGAAGAAGCCAAAAACGTGAATTAGGGAGGTAGTGGGGCTGAAGACTTCTTTTGGTCATTCTTCCACTTCATTTCTCTTCTTCATCTTCTTCTTCTTCATCCTTTTTTCTTCCTCCATATCTCATTATCATCTTCTTCAAGATTTTCATCAAAAATTAGTCCAATTAAATCTGATCTTGGTAAGAAATATTTCCCCATGATTATTATGTTATTAGAAATCTTTAGGTTATATTTTGACAGAATATTGCCCTATATTTTTGAATATCTTGTGACTCGAATTTGGGGATATGTTAAGCATAAATGTTTTTCATCTATGTCTTTTGTATCTCTCTCCAAAATTTTATTGAATGATTTTAAGTATATGAAGAGATATGGTTGTTGGGGTGAAACTGGTTCTGGTACACGTATCAACCAAATAACCTCCAGTTTTTGTAAAAATAGATCATCTTAGTGGCTTATTCTGAGGTTTTGTAAAACATGAAAGTTGTAGGTATATATGTTATTGAGGTCTCTGCATAATTCCGTATGAATTGCTCTTTTGTAGGTTGAGGTATTCTGAAATGAACTATAACTATTCCTTGATTGAGCTGGTTTCATATACCTGTGCAGTTCCAGTAACTTTGTCCTTATATTTCACCTATTGTTAGATCGAATTAGCCAAAGTACAAAACATAAAAGTTTTACTCCTATATCTTATCTAAATATCTGTAAAATTTTCATCTTAATATCTTATGTATGTTGGGAGTTATGAGATGAACAATGAAACTGGTCGGATTGATACTCTATGTTGAACCAGTTATATGTCCTCAACTATTTGAGACCCTTAAAGACTGAATCTGAAAAGGAGTTAAACATGAAAAATGTTCCCAATTAACTTATATAACTATATAAAAATTAACAGAATAATTTAAGCTACAAATGGAAAGTTATAAATTTTTTAATTGGGTACCTCGAAACTGCCTAAGGGCAGAAAATAGGGAAAAATTTAAAATTATACCAAAAATTATGTAAAGGTTCAAAGATTCTGAAATTTTAGTATATTTTATTTTTACATGTTATATTTAATTAGGATCAAGAATCATATAAATTGGATAAATTTAGAAAAAGTTATTAATCCAACAGTCCTTAGAGGTCTTATTCTAGCTTAATAGAAATTGTAATTATTTATTTAAGTTATATTAAGAATAAATATTTTATGAAGCTATTAATTTTAGAAATTACTTGTCACAATGATGAAATTATATATTATGGCATATTTTAAAGTTGTAAGAATGTTATTAACTATGAACTTAACATTGTGTTAACATTTGATAAAATATCATGTTATTACATGGTTTTGAAATAAATTGTGAATATATAATTGTCTTGATATGAAATGAGTATTGGTTATAAAAACAAGTAATTAATGGTGTTAATTGCCCATTTCTCTACCTGATGACTAACATAGGATAGATGGTGCACCATTAAGGGGGGAATTACGGTACCGATATGGATATTATTTAGGGATAGGGTGGCTTAAGCTCTGGGAGCGCCCCTGATCCTGATTATACACTGATGCCATAATTATATTCAATCAAGGTGGCTTAAGCTCCGCGAGCACCCTTGACTTGAGATTATGGTGAGTAGGGTGCCTTAAGCTCCGTGAGTGCCCCTATTTGACACCCCATATCCGGACAGTCCGGGAATGAAATTTGGGTTGATATTCATTAAAGAATATGAAATGAAATGTGAAAATTTATTATTGACATAAGTGACAAAACATGAAATGCTTACAGGAGGTAATGAGAATTTAGTTATTGAATATGATTATTATGTTTATACTGTTATGTGATGTGGTTATTTCTATTGTATGAAATAAAAATTCAGTGTATGATGAATTATTTGAGACATGCACTAATATGACTGCTTGGGAAAAACTTAATACCTATATGTACCCCTAAGCTAGAGTTAGCTTAGCTTGGGTTCTTCTAACGCAGGAATTGGAACTATAGACGGTAGGAGGTGAAGTGGTCAAGAACGAAATCCAAGCCCATATCAGCAGAGACACAAGAAACATAGTTAGAGGGTTGGTTAATTATTATTATTATTTTAGTTTGACTATGCATATGGTGTGGTAGACATGTCTCATATATTAATAGTGTGTATGTAAATAATTATGTAACATAATCGAGTGCCATATGTGTATAGAATATAAGGACATATATATATATATATATATATATATATATATATATTGTTAATTAGAACAACTTGCCTAAACCAATATAAATAAATAGATTAAGTTATTTGAAATGAAAAAAACAAAAATTTCAATTTGAGCAGATTATCGAGTTAAGCTTGTGACATTCTTCTTATATATGTGGGATTATTCCTAATATATAAGTGGGGCATCACAGAAGACCCAATGGAAAAAATTGTTTGATATAGGGTAATCAGACCTAGTCTATCGCCATGGAGAACTCTAGTATTATTTTTGAAAATAAAGATGGAACAATGAGATTGTGCATTGATTACAAGCAACTGGACAAAATGACAGTCAAAAACAAATATCTATTGCCCATTATAGATGATTTTTTTAACTAGTTGCAAGGAGCCTAAATATTCTCAAATATTAAATTGAAATCAGGCTATTTCTAGGTAAAGGTAGCATAAGCAAATGTTCCTAAGACTGCTTTTCGAATGAGGTATGGACATTATGAATTTTTAGTAATGCCATTTTGGTTTACTAATGTTCAAGTTGCATTTATGACATTAATGAATAAAGTGTTTCAACCATGTATGGACAAACATCTAATAGTATTTATTGATGACATATTGGTGTAGTAAAAAATAGGGGAGAGCATGAACAACATTTAAAAGTTGTGTTGCAAACTTTTAGGGAGAAACAACTGCATTTTAAATTGAGTAAATGAAAATTCTAGTTGGATTATTTGGTGTTTCTTGGACATGTGGTATTAGGCAAGGGCATAGAGGTAGACCTAAAGAAAATAGAGGCCATGGTAAATTGGGAAGCTTCTAAAAATGTTTTAGAAGTGCATAGTTTTCTGGGTTTAGCAGATACTACTGCATATTTGTTGATGGATTTTCATGGATTGTTAGCCCTTTGACTAAATTACTTAGAAAGAATGTGCCTTTAAAATGGGCTGCAAAATGCCAAAGGAGTTTTGATGAGCTAAAATAGAGGTTAACCTCAGCAAAATGTTAGCTAGTCCTACGGGTACATGTAGATTTATGGTATATAATGATGCTCCTCAACAAGGCTTGGAATGTGTGCTGATGGAGTATGGAAAGTTGATAACTTATGCATCCAGATAGTTGAGACCACATGAGATGTCATATCCTATGCATGATTTAGAATTGGTTACAATTGTATTTGCATTAATGATTTGGAGGCATTATCTGTACAGTGAGACACTCCAAATCTTCACAGACAATAAGTGTTTGAGTTATTTGCAAACACAAAAAGAGTTAACCATGAAACATATATGATGGTTATAGCTATTAAGAGATTATGTGTAACACTCCCTTACCCTACTAGTCGTTAATAGTGTATCGAAGTGCTACCACATCATTATTATAAAAACCAATGCTCAAATTATTGTATAGATATTTGTTTTTCAATTTTCGAGTTTATTATTAGCATAATATTTATTACTGCATTTCTCTTTTTTTTTATCATTTAAATATATAATTAGTCATGTAAGTATTTTGATTTAAAAGTACTTATTTTTTAAACCATAATATTCTGAAATACATTTACAAATAATACCAAATGTATTAATTACAAAATTCACCTTTTTATAAATTCTAAATGCCACAAATTTTACATCAAAATAATTTCTTAAAATTTAATTATACAATACAATACCCAAAATATAGAAAAAGAAAATAAACTATTGCAATTTGATCATGGGGTTCCCTTTTCTTCAATTGTCCTAATGCAACAGCTACGTCTACCAATCTACGCATGAAACACACATGCTAAGCTACTAGCTTAGTGGTACATTTGGCAACTATCCAATAATTATATAAATATTTCTAAAAAAAATTTTAGAAACTACAATTAATTTCTTAAGCATGCCAAAACATTTAAATAATATTAAATCTATTTACATCATGCAAAAATATAAAATTATTCAATTTTAACATTTCATTCATTAAGCATGCTTGAAATTCTCAAACAATACAACACACACAATTTATAATATCATTTTAATAATCTACAATTTTTTTTCTATTTATTTGATAGCCCATGACATTTTAGATAGGAACTAAACAATAGATACAAGATTTTTGCTTTCCGGCAGTATACTCAGTGCCTACTTAATTATTTTATAACTTGGTGTTTAACGCATACATTTACAATAATAACTCAGCATCTTTTTAGTATCTACGTAATTTCAAACTCAACACATTTCTTAGTGCATACATAAATTAAATCTCAACACTATTTTCTAATGCCTACATTTCTACCCTTTTGTTGGCATGTCAACTTATCCTAATTTTTAGTTCTCGACTAGATGTTATAGGGCTTAATTATTTTTGTTTCCATTATTATTATTATTTATATAACTTATGTATGCAATGCTACAATAATTTCACATAAATAAAATAATCTCCATTAAATATATTACAACATCAAAGTTACTCATTAATTCATTATAACGATATTCATGACATTTACACTCTGTCCAAAGATTCCTGAGTAATGACCTCGACTAGAGGCCATGGGTATACACTTCTTCCATTAGGAGTGGTGAATCCTTTGTGGTTACCCAATACCTTTGAATACCACAAGCTTTACCTAATCACCACCCTACGAGTAACCTTATTGAGGCAACAAGGAATAGTGTCAAAATACAAAATAAGTATACAAGATATCTTTGAGTACCTAAAGTCTAAGGATACTTGCACCATTCTTATGATGAGACTATCATTGACATTTGAATAGATGATCCATATGATCCTCTCATAGCTAGTCATCCAATGTACTTAGCTACACTTAGCAAGCATCCATATGTTAACTCTAAACATTTCATGTTTATAGATTGTGAGATCTACTACTCGATCCAATCAAGGAGTGTAACATGTGTTAGTCTATCTGAATTAACAATGTCCTATTTCATTAATCCTATGACTAGGGATAATTTTGATACTAACATAATTACGCATGATAAGAATCTCAATATGATGATCTCATCATGATTTCCTTCATGCTATGTTATATATCAAGGACTTCACTAATTGAGTTAAGATCACTATCAATTCATATATCAAATGAACATCAAATTAATGAAAAAGCCTTTTATTAATCAAATAAATTTGTACAATAAGTGCTAAATGTTAGAGGAGTGCTCTAAAGGCAATCACCTTTAACACTTATTGTACAAATTTATTTGTTTAATAAAAGATTTTTTCATTAATTTGATGTTCATTTGATATATGAATTGATACTGATCTTAAATCAATTAGTGAAGTCCTTGATATATAACATAGCATGAAGGAAATCATGATGAGATCATGATATTGAGATTCTTATCATGTGTAATTATGTTAGTATCAAACTTATCCCTAGTCATAGGATTAATAAAAAAGGACATTGTTAATCCGGATAGACTAGCACATGTTACACTCCTTGATTGGATCGAGTAGTAGATCTCATAATCTATAAACATGAGATGTTTAGAGTTAACATGTGGATTCTTGCTAAGTGTAGCTAAGTACATTGGATGACTAGCTATGAGAGGATCATATGAGAGGATCATATGGATCATCTATTCAAATGTCAATGATAGTCTCATCATAAGAATGGTGCAAGTATCCTTAGACTTTAGGTACTCAAGGATATCTTGGATACTGATTCTATATTTTGACAGTATTCTTTGTTGCCTCAGGGAGGTTGCTCATAGGGTGGTGATTGGATACATCTTGAGGTATTCGAAGGTAATTGGGTAACCAACAAAGGATTTACCACTCCAGATAGAAGGAGTGTATATCCATGGCCTCTTATCGTGGTCATTACTCGAGAATTTATGGCCGGAGTGGAAATATCATAAAGATAGTCTTCAATGACATATCTAACAGTGTAATGAGCCTTAAGGACAATAACTAAAATTTCTTGGACTAGACGTGACGTAGTCAGTCTAGTAAGAGTTGACATATGTCCATACTCTGGATGAAGTGGGATATAGAATGGTGAAAGAAATAATTTCACGAAAATTGTCTATGGAAAGGATCGTAGTCAAATCACTAACTTTCTAGTCAATTGGGGGTCAAGATGGATTGCTAGATACCGGTCATGACTTGCTTAAATTAATTGTTAATTTAAGTGGTCAACATAACCGGAAACCTAATGGGTCACATGCGTTGAAGATATGGAGAATGAGTAAAATGGTCTTGGATAGGATCCAAAAAAATGAATCGTGAACAGTAATATGAATAGTAATAGAAACAGTATGGAACAGTAAGGGAAACAGTACAGGAACAGTAACGGGACAAAAACTTTATGGCTCTGATACCATGAGAAATTTAGGAAAAGAAGAAGAAAAAGAGAGTGAATTTTGAATTATACAGCTTGATTATTCCCTCAAGCTAATGAGTATATATACTAGATGTAGGATACAAAATAAGAAGTAAAATCAAGTACAAATAAGGAAGTAATACAAATAAGGAAGTAGAATAATATATTTACAGTAACATACTGATTCTTAGCCTAGAACTTAGCCTAAAATCATGCATCAATATCTCAACAATCTAAACAAAAGAGTTAATTTCATAAACAAAAAGGCAATGACAATCCTTGCAAGCTCTTTATCTATTAAAGAATGTGGCAAAATCCAACATTGTCTAACCCATATAGCATGTGGAAAACATTGGAGAATTATTAGGAAGGAACCAAGCAAGTAAAATCCAAGAATATTCAACTTCTTACTTCGGAATATGAACTCTTGAAAATGAAATCCAATGAATCTATCACCGATATGATGAACCGCTTTCTAGCCATCATTAATGGCATGAGAAAGCTTGGAAAGCATTTGAGCTTGGAAGATGTGAACAAAAAAATTCTAATAAGCCTTCCTCTCAAAGACTATGGTTCAAGAGTTACGGGTATAAAAGAGGCCAATGAAGAGATAAGCATCATGCCTACCGATGTGCTTATTGACAAACTTCTAATACACGAGATGGTAGTAAAAACCATTTCTCTTGATATTTTCTTCTTCATTCTTCATGTGGATTATCATTACAGACATCCTAGTGTGGATTATTGTGATTTGCTATAACCCAACAAAGTGAAGATTTGAAGAACAAATAAAAATTACAGGGTATAATTTTTAACATTTACATTTATATAAAATAGTTTTAATGGTACAAGTATGATATTTTATTTTGGGTTTTGAAAAATTTTATTTTTCATTGCGTTTATCAATATGATTCATTCTTCAAAACCCAACATTGGTATCAAAGCCTCCCTGTATCCATTAAAATTAATTTTAATTGAAAGTGCAATGGGATTGCATGTTTTTTATGATTTTGGATGAATAGGTTTTGAAAAATTAAAATTAATTTGTAAATTATAATTTACATATTTTTATTTCTTTAATCTGATCATGGGATGATTAAGAATGATTATTTTTATTGAAAAATGATTTTAATGTGATTCAAATAATTAATTTCGGATTTATTTAAAAAATGCCTAAAATTGCCTTTTTATGAACATGTGTTGTTGTTTGGCTTAATTGATGGGGCTGGTTACATTTTTCTTGTAATTTAATTATAAAAAAATTATTAAGATATATTGAGAATATATTTATGCCTCTGGAAGTGTCCAATAATTAATAATAAGTTATTTTAATTATTTTTTCAAATAAACACAAAAACGGGACTGTTTTAGCATACCCGGTGGGGCTGTTTTGTTTAATTTTTTTGGATGTGTTTATTTTATTTCCAGCAGCTTGAAATAATTTTTATGTGATGAAAAATATTTTATTTTGATTTTAGATGCAAGCAAAAATTATTTTGCAAGCATTTGAAATTTTAAAAATTCTAGATATCAAATTAGTCATTTTGAGCGTCTAAGTGTGTTGGTTCATTTGTCTTAGTAATTTTGGTGCCAAAAATATTTTGATGAATTTGAGCTGATCTAAAGATAATTATAATGGTGATTTGATGTTCTGAAAATTTTTAGAATTTTTGGAAATTAATTTTGAATTAATTTAAATTGTAGAATTGTAATTCTAGTATGACGAGAAATTGGTATGTATATTAAAATTAAATTGTTTAATTTTAACATCATAATATTCTGATTTTAAGGAGACTTAATTTTTGAATTATTTCTGGAAATATGGAATTTAATTTATTTTTATTAAATATTAAATTCCACTTTAAAATGACATACAAAATTAAATTAACCGAAATAACACATTTATAGGCAATTTCGATTCAAGTGTGAATCGATTTACAAATTGAAATCCAAAATTGTCATTTTTATTTTGTGCATTAGAGAATGCATGTTAGGGGTGTATGAAAAGGCATGATGGATGATTATGGACTTAGGCCCAATGTGATTGAGCATGCATGGAATTATTTTTTTTTTTATGGTAAATAGGGACTGCATGTCCCTACCTCTTTTTTTTCTTATGTATTTATCTTCTCATCTTACTCCCCTCAAATGTAAATTGAGGTTTTGTATAATTTTAAATATGTAATTAGATTACATAAGAATAGGATAGAATGAAGATACAAAGGAGCAAGAAGCAAAGGAGATGATACCATAAACAAGTAGATTTAGAAATAGGAATTTGATTTTTATTTTGGGTTGTAAATTCATGCATATACCTAGGTAAGACCTAGTCATTTTCTCTTTGGCTCAAGAGATTGACTTTAGTATGTCCATAATCATGCCATATAGTTAATGTAACTATCTTTATATATCAATGTGATGAATGTATGATATATAAAAGCATGAAATAATAACTTGATGAGACTTAACAAAGAAATCCCTCACTAAATAAATAATTAAGCCTTACGCCTTCCATTAATATGGGGAGAACCAGAGTTCTTCTAGAGTTAGGGTTGTTGAGTTGCCTCAAGCTCACTCTATAAGAATATGTTCAATCCATTGAAATTAGATTTCACAATTAATGGGTTAGACTTCACCGATATTATTAACTTGTTGCATTTGCGCCAAGGTTAATGTGTATTGGAGGTGAAGTTGGGTTTGTATACATGAGATGTACACATATCAAGAGTCGATACCCAATGTATGTGCACACATCAATAAGTTGATATCACAAGATTCGATAGTTGCATGAATAATGCAATTGGTATGGATTAGAGACCTACCAACCAAACTAAGGATAGTTTGTTGACTTGCCTCAAGGTTATTCTTAGCTAGTTGGATATTGACCCACTAGGAGAACTTTCATATAAGTTCTCTTGGGTTCATTTTGAGGAATATGGATTTGCAATAAAATAGTGGGAGCCATAATGCGATTTATTAAAGACCTAATAAACATGCATTTTATGTACATTGTAACGTGTTCTATTTTACATCTAGGTTGCTAGAATCATCATCATGACAAGTGTGAATTTGCGATCGCTAATGGAATCAAATAAGTTGGCTGGGCCAAATTTTTTGTATTGGCTAAGGAATCTGAGAATAGTTCTCAAATCTGAAAAGCTTGGCTATATCCTAGATGTGGCACTCCCTAATCCCCCTACTGCTAATGCTTCTGAAGATGTTCAGAAGGCATATCAAAAGCATATCGATGATAGTCAGATGGCAAGCTGCATTATGCTAGCTACTATGTCAGCTGAGTTGCAAAAGCAGCATGAGCCTATGGATGCTAATTAATTTTTTTTGTCATTTTGAAGATCTTTAAAGGTGAGGTAAGATTTTCCAACTTCTCACTTTTCTCCTCCCCTTTTCATTGATTTTGGGCTTATTTACCATTAAGGGTGGTAATTTAGGGTTATTATTATGTTAATGATGATTAAGGGTGGATTAGTGTGATTAGTGCTTGATTAGTGTGAAAATTGTTGTTAGGCCAATGAGGTGAAAAATCATTGAACAAAAAATTAAAGAGAAAGTAAGGGCAAGGAGAAAGCTAGCTAGGAAGAAGAGAAAAGTGAAGAGAAGTGAATTTTTGAGGTGTGTACATTTGACAAACATTCAATATAGAAAAATGTTGATTTTGATTTTGTGATGTTTGTGAAATTATATATGAAATTCTACATATTTGATTGAGTGATGAATTGGTGATTAAATGATGCCATGAATGTGAAAATAAAAATTATAATATGAGGTTAATGCATGAAGATGGAAATTGTAGGAATTAATTGAAGTGCTGGAAAATTCATCTTATGAACAATATCTATTTTTCTGGTCATAACTTAATTTATGGAAATGTGTTTTGAGTGATTCTTCTTGATTTGGAAAGTTACGACATAGCTTAAATTTTTATTTAGACCATTAGACCTGAATAAACCTAGAATTAGGGGAAAAATAGACTCAAAGTTTCAACTAGAAATCTATCCATTAAAATACTGGGCAGATTTGAATGAACATATCTTAGAGAAAAATTCATAAGGTTTTGTAAAAAATTCGGTTTAATGTGATTCTAGTTGAAAATTAAAGATATGACATGTACCTATATTTTTTTAGGTGATCACTTGTCCAAAATCCATCTAAAAATGGATGAAAAATATAGGGCAATATAAGGCACAAATGCTATCCAGAATAGGGCAGCTTGCATATATGTATTGATTGTGAAAGTTTGTGATAGAAAAATATATTGTTTGATTTTTCTTATAGTTATAATGATTAAATGAGCAAGTATGAGGTTGTAAAATATTTAATGGAAATTATTTCATTTATATGAAATTTATATTAGTGTTACCTACATAATTTATGTAAATAATAATAAAGGTAACAAATATAATTAAGCCCTATAACATCTAGTCGAGAACTAGAAATTAGGATAAGTTGGCAGCCAATATAAGGGTAAAAATGTATGCACCAAAAAAAATAGTGTTGAGATTTAATTTACGTAAGCACTAAGAAATAGTGTTGAGTTAAATTACGTACGCACTGAGAAATAGTGTTGACTTCGAAATTACGTAAGAATCAAAAACGTGCTGAGATGTTATTGAAAATGTAGGCATTAAACACTGAGTTATAAAATAATTATGTAGGCACCGAGTATACTGTTGGAGAGCAGAAACCTTATATCCAGAGTTTAATTCCGGTCTAAGTGTTGTGGTATATCCAACAAATAACAAAAAAATGTAAATTATTAAATTGATATTTCAAATTGTATATCTTGTATTGCTAAAATTTCAAGCATGCTTAATGAATGGAATGTTATAATTGATGAATTATATATTTTTGCATGATGAAAATAGTTTTACTATTATTTGAATACTTGGCATGCTTAGTAAATTAATTGTAGTTTCTAAAATTTTATTTTAGAAATATTTATATAATTATTTGATAGTTGTCAAACGTACCACTAAGCTAGTAGCTTAGCGCGTGTGTCTCACGCACAGATAAATAGACGTAGCTATTACATTAGGGCGACCGAAGATAATGAGAATCCCAAGATCAAATTGCAACTGTCTATTTTCTTTTTGTATGTTTTGGAAATCGTATTGTAAAATTTAAAATTTAGGAATTTCTTTTCATGTAAATTTGTAGCATGTAGGATTTATAAGAAGTAACTTTTGTAATTTATATATTTGGTATTATTTATAAATGTATTTCTAAATATTATGGTTTAATGAATGAGTTCTTCTAAATCAAAATATTTACATTACTAGTTACATTTTTAAATGAGAAAAAAAAGGAAATACAGTAAGAAATATTCCACTGATAATAAACTCGAAAATTAAAAAAATATATATTACAATAATTTGAGATTTGGCTATTTTTAAAAAAATGAGCCTAGTAGCACTTCCATACACTATTATCGATTAGTAGGGTAAGAGAGCGCTACATTCTTCATGAAGGAAAAGTCTACTACTTTTTAACAACTCCTGTTGGTGAAATTGATTGGGAGGATAATGACTTAGAAGCTTTCAAAGCTGGCCTCCAGGGTGTCCAGCAATGGAAGCGAGCCTGTGTCGAGATATTGGCCTAAAGGATGTTGATCAGACATTGACCTCTTCCACATCCATTTTGGCACAACAGGTTGCTGTTTTTCTAGCACCTCGCCTTGACATGATGTAAGCTTCCATCGATGAGAGGTTGGAAAACCTCAAAGACTTCATGAAGTCTCATATGGAAAGCCTCGAGGTAGGGGTAGCACGCCTTAAGGATGATTTTTCAGGCTTTAATCCTACTTAGAGTCCTAGTTATCATGTAGTAGTTTTACCTTTGTTGTAATAGGACTTTATCTTTATGCATTTTAACTTTCATATAATCCTTGTCCTTTAATTTTTAGTACATCTATCTTATTTACATTTCAAATCTTTTTTATGGTGATAAAGGGGGAGAAACAAACATATATATGTTCAATATACGTTAACATGAATATGCAATATGCAATGCATGGTTATATAATGAAATATGAAAATTTATTTCAATTGATGATATGCATAAGCTATACCTTGCATCAACCTCACATATACCTTGCAACTTGAACGTATTTGAACTCATTTTATTTAATGCATAAGATATACTTAATACATATCTCACATATACTTTGAATACACTTGGTTATACATGTTTTATTTGATGAGATATACTTAAGATATACCTTGCATCTACCATATTAGTTTGCAAATACCATTGCTATATTTCTTTCAAATCTAGCACTTTATTATTTTATCTTAAGCACCTTTTGAAGGGGAGACTTCTCAAAAGCACATATTGCTAAATTATTTGTCAGCATAAAAAAGGGGCGATTGTTGAACCTTTAGGGGTATTTCCATTATTTTGATGATAACAAATAAAATGTCAATAATGTATTTAACAATGTTTGTGTTATAAGTGTTTTAAACAAGATACACTTTGATTAGAACTTGAAGCAAGATTGAAAGACAACCTTTGAAGATAAAAATCAAAGAAATAGCAAAGTGTCATGCCCATGACTACTAATTTCATGCCTATGAATATAACTTAGTGCCAATTTTTCACCATTCAATATTCATAGCCATAAAGGATCAAACTAACCATGAATGATTAAACAAGTCACTCCTATGAAAGTTTAGTCACACTCGTGACAAAATATTTCTAATTCTTTCAAAGAGTGTCACGGCCAGAGTCACCACTTGGACCACGGCTTGGAACAACATTCACGCTGGTGACACATATTGTCACACCCACGAACTAGGACAGAGAAACATGTCAGGCTTGATTTAAGAGTTGGTTCAACGACTACTTTCACATTCAATGCACCCAAACGACTTGTTGCCCATAAATTGAACCAAGAATGGGGGTTGAATTGGATATAAAAAATTCTTAACCTTTAAGTGCGAAAAGAAAAGTTAAGTAGAGTAGGGATAGTAAGATATCACACACAAAAATTTATAGAGGTTCAGGTGTTAACAAACTCTACTCCTCTCCCCAATCTCAATTGGGAGTTTCACTAATACACTAAGTGTTACAATGGAGTTTTACAAGCTTACTTCCAACTATGGTGTTTCCATCAATGGATCACACCTAACCCAAAAATCCCTTGTGTTTTAATGGCTCACACAATAAACCAATTCCATGTGTTTTAATGGCTCACACAAATAACCCTTACAAGTGTTCTACTTTTAACCCAATATACCCAAACTCACTTGAGTAGTAGATTACAAAGAGAAACACTCACAAATCTATAATGCTCATAAAATAATGGGCAAAAAGATTTTTTATAGAGAATTAATGTTTGTTTGAAAGTAATAAATGCACAAATCGCTACAACAAGATTTTGATTCGAAGTATTTTCTATTCTCTTGTTCTGGATTCATAAATGACCTACATTTATACTTCCACGGTGAATTATAGTTGTTTGTTTGCATTTAATGTGAAAATAGCTGTTGCACCAACTCTTAATTTCGCGTCTGACATGTTTCCCTTTCCTCATTCACAGTTGTGAATGTTCTTCCAAGCCGTGACTTGAGTGGTTACTATGGTCGTGAAGTATTATGGAAGGATTTGAAGTGTTTGATCAAGGGCATGACATTATTCTTTCACGGGCATGAACATCCTTCCAAGCCGTGGTCCAAGTGGTGACTCTGGTCGTGAAGCTCTGTGAAGGAATTTGACATGTTTTGTCATGGGCGTGACTTTCTTTCACTGGTGTGACTGATATGATCATTCATGGTTGTTATGATCCTTCATGGCCTTGAACTTTAAATGTTGGGTAGTTGGCACTAAGCTTCCATTCTCCATTCTTGCATCATATTTCATACCCTGTTCAACAAACTTAGAAAACAAGTATGTTAAATACATTATTGCTAGTTTAATTGTTAGCATTAAAATGACGGAAATACCCCTCAAGGTTCAATAATCTCCCCTTTTTTTATGGTGACAAATAATCTAGCAATATGTGCTTTTGAGAAGTCTCCCCCTCAAAAGATGCTTAAGAAAAAAAATTACTGAAGTACAAGAATTTTGAAGAATGATGAAGTATAACATGGATGTTTGCTTCCTAGTTTAGGTATATGCAAGGTATATACTGTAACATTGGGTGATTTAGGCCCCGATTGCGCGTGACCGTAGTGGGGTCCACTGGTTCAATCGGAGTCTAAATTTAAGCCCATAAAAAAATGACTAATAATAAGAGAACATAATTAAGGGTATTATTATTTGGGAATTAAAAATATTTGGGGTAGAATTAGAAGAAAATAAAATTTCCTATGGACAAAATTGGTATTATGAAGATTGTTTGGGGAAAAAGTATGAATATGGAGCAACATGTGGCAAATATGGAATTTCTCAAAGTTTAATTATTAATCAAGATTAATTAACTTAATGAACCAATAAAAATTAAGATTAATTTTAATTAGTGGGACCCACACCTTAATCAAGGTATATAAATTCAAAAAGAAGAACAAAATTCTACATTCTTCCATAAGCCATTCTTTTCCTCTTTTCTCCCACCTTGGTGTCGTCCACTTCTCCATCCCAAAAGCCACCATTTTGCTATAAATTAAGTTTGAAAAAGAAAGCAAATAAATTAGTAAAATCCATCCCTATAGAATTGTTCGACAAAGGGTTCATAAGGCCCAGTGTGTCACCATGGGGCGCTCCGGTGTTGTTTGTGAAACAGAAGGATGACACCCTTCGGTTATGTATTGATTACCAATAATTGAACAAGGTGACAATTAAAAATAAATACCCACTACCTAGAATTGATGATTTGTTTGATCAATTGAAGGGAGTAGGAGTATTCTCTAAGATTGATCTTAGATCCGGGTACCACCAACTGAAAATCAAAGAATCAGATGTATCTAAGACATCCTTCAGAACTCGATATGACCACTATGAGTTTATGGTTATGCAATTTGGCTTAACGAATGCACCAGCTGCCTTTATGGATATGATGAACAGAATTTTTAGGCCTTACCTTGCTCAGTTTGTGGTAGTTTTTATAGATGATATTCTGGTGTATTTGAGGGACAAGGGAGAACATGACAGACATCTCAGAATAGTACTACAGACTTTGAGGGAAAATCAATTGTATGCAAAGCTGTCAAAATGTGAGTTTTGGTTGGAAAAAGTGGGATTCTTAGGGCATATTATTTTAGTTGAAGGAATCCGGGTTGATCCTAACAAAATAGAAGCCATTCTAAGTTGGAAGCCACCTCGCAATATAACAGAAGTAAGAAGTTTCCTTGGATTAGCTGGCTACTATAAAAGGTTTGTGAAGGGATTTTCAAGCATAGTTGCACCAATTACTAAGTTGCTCAGAAAAGAAACTAAGTTTGAGTGGACATATCGGTGCCAGGAGAGCTTTGAGAAACAAAAATCCATGTTAACCAAAGAACCTGTTTTGACCCAACCTACACTAGGGAAAGATTTTGTCATATACAGTGATGCCTCTAATAATGGGCTAGGTTGTGTATTAATGCAAGAGGGTAAAGTAGTTGCTTATGCATCTAGACAATTGAAGCCTCATGAGCTAAATTACCCTACTCATGATTTGGAGTTGGCAGCAATAGTGTTTGCTTTGAAAATTTGGCAACATTATTTGTATGGCGAGCGGTGCTACATATATACAGATCATAAGAGCCTCAAATATCTGGCCACACAAAAGGAGTTGAACTTAAGGCAAAGACGCTGGTTGGAGTTAATCAAGGATTATAATTGCATTATTGACTATCGGCCAGGCAAAGCTAATGTAGTAGCCGATGCCTTAAGTAGAAAAACAGTAGCAGGTATAGTTTAAAATTTTCTCAATTATAATATAATATATAGAAATTAATAATGAATTAATATTAGATTCATAATTTATTTTGGCAGAGTTACGGTTCCAACCTACTTTACGGCAACAAGTGAGAGAAGCTCAGAGGCAAGATCAAAAATTGATGATAATTGCTGAGGCAGTTAAAAAGGGGGAGAGACCTGAATTTAAGATTGATGATGATGGAAACATAAGTTACAAAGGAAGATTGTACGTGCTAAATGACAACAGATTAAAGTAAATAATTCTAAAAGAGGCACATAATACAAATTATTCCATGCATCCAGGGAGCAATAAAATGTATCAGAACCTGAAGACTCATTATTGGTGGCCAGGAATGAAGAAGGATATAGTGGAATATACTACAAGATGCTTGACATGCCAACAAGTGAAAGCAGAGCACCAGGTACCATCTGGATTGTTGCAGCCTATTGCAATTCCATAATGGATGTGGGAAAGAATTACAATGGGTTTTTTATATGGGTTGCCTTTGACAAAAAAAAAAGTATGATGCAGTATGGGTCATTGTTGACAGCCTCACCAAATCGGCTCACTTTATGCCAGTTCAGATGGATTACTCGTTGAGTCGATTAGCAGAATTATTTGTCAATGAGATAATTCGACTGCATGGGTTTCCAGTATCTATTATTTCTGATCGAGACTCACGGTTCACATCAAAATTTTGGAAAAGTCTACAGCAAGCATTGGGGACCCGACTTGCTTTTAGTACAACATTTCACCCACAAATAGATGGCCAATCCGAACGAGTGATTCAATTGTTGGAAGATATGATGAGAATCGGTGTAATTGATTTTGAAGGTAGTTGGGATAAACATTTACCACTGATGGAATTTACATACAACAATAGCTATCAAACTAGTCTCGGCATGGCACCATACGAAGCTTTGTATGGAAGGAGATGTAGAACACCGCTATGTTGGACAGAACTTGGTGAAAAGAAATTAATGGGGCCAGAATTAGTGCAGCAGACAGAGGAGAAGGTGAAATTAATTCAAGATCGGTTAAAAGCTGCAACTGATCGACAAAAGTCCTACGCTGATTTGAAGAGAAAAGATATTGAATATGTCATTGGAGACAAGGTATTTTTGAAAGTTTCACCTTGGAAGAAAGTACTTCATTTTGGTAAAAAGGGAAAACTGAGTGCTAGATTTATTGGACCATACGAAATACTTGAACGTGTGGGTCCAGTGGCTTACAGGTTGGCCTTACCACCAGAATTAGATAAGATCCACAATGTGTTTCATGTCTCAATGTTAAAAAGATATAGATCGGATCCGACACATGTCATACCTGTGGAATCAATAGAGGTACAACCAAACTTCACATATGGTAAAGAGCCAGTGAAAATCATAGCTTGATAAGTCAAGGAACTACGAAATAAGAAGGTACCACTGGTAAAGGTCCTATGCCGCAATCATGCTGTAGAAAAAGCCACCTGGGAGAGTGAAGAAATGATGACAACTCAACATCCTCAGTTATTCAGCCCCACCTAATCAGGTAAATTTCAAGGATGAAATTTTCTTAAGAGGGAGAGAATTGTAACATTCGATGATTTAGGGCCCAATTGCGCGTGACCGTAGTGGGGTCCACTGGTTCAATCGGAGTCTAAATTTAAGCCCATAAAAAATGACTAATAATAAGAGAAAATAATTAAGGGTATTATTATTTGGGAATTAAAAAGATTTGGGTTAGAATTAGAAGAAAATAAAATTTCCTATGGACAAAATTGGTATTATGGAGATTGTTTGGGGAAAAAGTATGAATATGGAGCAAGATGTGGCAAATATGGAATTTCTCAATGTTTAATTATTAATCAAGATTAATTAACTTAATGAACCGATAAGAATTAAGATTAATTTTAATTAGTGGGACCCACACCTTAATCAAGGTATATAATGTCAAAAAGAAGAACAAAATTCTACATTCTTCCATAAGCCATTCTTTTCCTCTTTTCTCCCACCTTGGTACCGTCGACTTCTCCATCCCAAAAGCCACCATTTTTCTGTAAATTAAGCTTGTAAAAGAAACCAAATAAATTAGTTTTGAGAGAGTAAAATTCGGAATGAAGGTGTTCTTGCCATAAAAGGAGCAAAGGAACAAGAAAGAAGGAAGAAGGAAGACAAGAAAAGGGAGATTGGTTAAGGGGAATTTCGGCCCACCTTGGAGAACACTTAAGGTTAGTTTATGCTTCTTAAATTCAACCTTTTTGCTTCCATTTGAGATCCATATTGATGATAGATGTGATTAGGGTTGATAGATATAGGTTATGTTGCAAGATTGGACATAGAAATTTAAGTTTGTGATTAGTTGATGGAAGTGCAATTAAACTTTGAATTAATGATAATTGAAGTTAGTTAATTATTTTATGGCTTAAAAACTGAAGAAAATATAATTTTGAAGGATGAAGGAGGGGCTGCCATAGTTAAATAAATTTGGGGGAAATTTAAATTAACATAGAAACATCACAATTGGTGATAGATTAAGGATGAATTGAGTGCTGAATTGAAGAAAATAAATTGGAAACTAGGATATGATTTTTGGGTAGCCATGACATGTGAAGATGGAAGTTTAACCTTAGTATATTTTAGCTCAATTAAGATGTAAAATATATTAGGAGCATTAGAATATTATGTAGGCATGAAAAGCATTGAAATTGAAAGTTGGAATTGAGTTATGGTATGGTTGTGTAGGAAAAATAAGTGAACAAGTGAGAGGCCCTCAAGAGGGTAACAAAGGCAAGGAGAAAGCTAGCTAATAAGGGAAGAAAAATAAGGATTAAGGGAAGAACCAAGGCTGATTAGGTATGTGCTTCATTGATAAAAATTTTGCATGTTATTAATATGTATGGAATTATATGTTAAGGTTTGTTATGTTTGTGTTTTGTTGTGACTTTTGATATTATATATGGAAATGGGACCAAATGGTGTGAAATAATTGAGTCATATGAATGTATTTTTAATTCTGTAAATTTTAGTATTAAAATGAATGCAAATGATGAATGTGGTTGAAATATGGATGGATGCCATTTGATGGCTCGGGTATAGAATTCCAGGAACAGCCCTGACTCTTGTGATGATAACTTGAGTTATGGAACTCGTTTTTATATGTTCTTTGTTGGAAATGAAAGATAAGACAGGAATTTAATTTTTATTAAGACTATAACATCTAATTATATCTATATTTTCCCATAAAAATGCATGAAGTTTAAACCTATAATATGTCCAGAAAATTCTTGGCAGAAAAGTTTGTGATGATGCAGTCCTGAATTGATCATAACTTTTTATAGAAACGTGGTATTTAAGTGATTTTTGATGCATATGAAAGATAAGACAATAATATACAAAGTTTCAGAAGACCATAATTTTAAATTCGAATTATAAATGGGCTAAAAATGAAGCCCCAAAATAGGTCCGAAATCTGCCATAGGTAAAAACATACAATATTGGGCTTTTTGCATGTGTGGTTATAATTATATGTAATAATCTATGCAAATATTTATTTTGATGGTAATTATAAATGTTAAAAAATTATTTATGTATGAGATTTTATTGCAATAATAATGAAAATAAAGAACAAAAATTAATAAGCATAATTATGATAGTTAAATAATATTGTCATTTTTTAAATATAGTGAATTAATATAAAGATAGTGAAGCCCAAAAACATCTAGTCTAAAACTAGAATAGAGAATAGTTTGGCATGCCAATCAGGGGATTTAAGGCACTCAGTGCCAAATATGAAAGCCGATAATGGCAATTTATAAATGCACTCGGCGCAAAATTATTAAGCCGATAATATCAATATAACAAAAGCCGGTAATGACATTATTATAAAAGCGTTCGGCGCTATATTACGAAAGTCGGGAATGGAACCCCGTTATTCCTATTAGTTAGTTCGGTTATAGGTGTTATGGGCACAAATAAATAAATAATAATAATAATAATAATATCGAAGTATGTGATTTTTTTATAAATGTTATATGAATTAAAGTTGTTAGATATTGAGTGTTTTTATTGATTATATATAATTCTTTATTTTATGCCTTATTTATTAAATGGGTAATTAATATGTGAGAAAATATATATGTATGTAAAATTTTTATCGTTGAAGCACCACTAAGCTAGTAGGTTAGCGCGGGTGGTTTCCTCTTGCGCAGGTTTAGATGGGTAGCCATAGAAAATGGACTGTCAGAAAAAGAAGGGTACCTGGAGGAAAGCAGTAAAAATCTTTGAGTTTATTTTTGGTATATTTTGTTAAAAGCTTTGTAAATTAAAGTATCATTTTTATTTCATATCATGTATATTAAATATGTGAGTCACCATGTAAAAGAACATGATTTGAATGTAAATTAATGTACTTTATAAATAAATAAAAGTTTTAATATTTGGACTTGTATGAAATTTTATTTTAGTTTATGAAATATTTTCGAAAAAAATATATATTTACTTCACTTCATTAATTTTTTAAAACAGTAAGACGGGTAATACTCACTTACCTTGCTGAACTATAGTGGGGTAAGGGGTGTTACATATACAAAGTATATCCAATGTATACCAAATATTTACTTATAACTAGTTAAGTATATGCAAAGTATATTGAAGGTATATTCAAAGTATAACTTGCATATTCATTTAATTCAATTATATTGCAAGGTTCTCCCCCTTTTGTCATCAACAAGAAGAACATAAAAGATAAATCATAAGGGAAAACTAATGCAGTTATATTAATATTAAATGGAAAGATACAAAGCTTTGAAAAGTAACTTAAAGTCCTACATTAGAAATACTAGAGACTAACAAAGTGAAAAAAAATAGGGTAGCTAGATTTGGAGCTAGACATCCCATCTCTAAGGCGAACTACTTCCCCCTTAAGGCTCTCCATGTGAGACTCTATGAAATCCTTGAGGTTCTCTAACCTCTCATTAATCGAAGTATGCATTTGCTCAAAACGTGGTTCTAATAGGTCAGCCACCTGCTAAGCCAAGTTCAGTGTGAAGGCTGAGCATTGTCCTATTTTTTGCTCAACCTTTGGACTTGCCATCTCAACTCAAACTCTCTTCCTCTGCTTGATTCCTTGGAGGCCAACTTTGAAGTCATCCGAATCATTTTCCTCCCAAATAATCTCACCAGCTGTGTTGGTGAAGTGGTAGTAGATGTTATTCTCATGAACTATACAAACCGTCACTCCCATTTTAAGAAAAGACTAGATGTCTAGCTGACCTCTAGTATGTGCTGGTATGAGGTTGAAGTGGTGCTCCTCTAGCTTCAAATAACCAAGTTTTATAGCAAGGTGAGTCATGTACCCACCAATCAAAATGGCTCTGGATGACTTTGTGGCAATAGATAGTAAATGGTTTGCAAACCATCGAGATAAAGCCACTGTTAGGCCTATTTGGGCCATCTTTAGGGGAAAGGGCTTAGATTTCCGAATTGATCCATTGTTATCCCCTCTGGCAAAAATACTATAGGTTAGAAACCTATGCAAGTACTTGTGCACTAGTGATCGAAGGTGGGTGCTCTTCGTCTTCTTAACATCCCAATTGCAGTCTAGCCCGAAATGAGTCCATGCCTGAGTAGCAAATAACTCCACCTCACTTTCATTAAGTATACCGTCAGTCGAAGATTGAACATGTCACTAAATTCCTTTGCAGTGAGGGTGTTCGAATGTTTGCAGAGTTAAAATTTCACAGTGCCAGTGGGAGAGACTTGCGGGGTGCTAAGGAACTCAAGGGTAGTTTCCCTTAGCATTGGTTGATGTAAATCAACAAAATCTTTTAGATGACAAGCCTAGAGTTGTTCCATCATGCTTGTCTCAAGACCAAGGCTCCTGACAGTGTGCCATTCAAATGATGGAGAGGAAAGGAGTGGTCTTTTCTTAAGAACTGAGTATCTCGGATGACAGTGCTCCAGAATGATATTAAGAAGGTAGTCCGAGTACCTTCTTGGAGCATGAGACTTCTTTTTGGTGCCTTTGGAGGAGCCAGGTTCCATTTTTTATTGGGAAATTGATTCTTGAAAAGATAAAAAATTTGATAGGATGTTTGAATATAACCTAGTGATTTTTTATTTCTGATGATGGAAATAGTTTTTGAAGGTATTTATAGATGGAGAATGTTGCCAGGGGGTCGGAATCTATGAAATGGTATTAAATGGTGAGAAATGAGATAAGTTGGAAGGTTCGAAATGAGATAAATAATGACAGAATATGTTTTATAGCTGACATCTTCACGGGTGTGAAAGCTAAGTCACGGGCATGAAATGTCATGTTCATGGTTTGATGAAGAGGCACTCTACCCGTTATGAGGAATATGAAACGATTCACGGTCATGACATTTTATGGTCACGGGAGTGAATGATGAAATTTCACGGTGGTGTCAAATGAGTCACGGTCGTGAAGTACAATCTTCACAACTTGTGACTGTGAGACAAAGTGTGACACAAAGCGTGAATGCTTCTGTAAGTATTTGGTGGAAATGTTCACGATAGTAAACAAAGAGTTTCACAGGGGTGACAAAAAAAAGGTTATGGGCGTGAAACATAGTCTTCACTACCTTCAACAGTGAAGCATGTTGTGAAACAAGGCGTGAAAACTATCGGTGCTTTTAGCGATTATGATCACGGCCGTGAATATATGTTACGGCCGTGAACTGCCTAAAATCCTCATTAAATAAAACTAAGTTTGAAACAAGGCCAAAGGATTTCTAAGGTGCTTCTATCCCCTATAACATATATTTCAATCAAGTTAGCCACTCCATACCTTAAAAGATGAGACAATAACACAAGATTAACAATCAAGGTTCGACAAATTTGGCAATCATAAAGTTAATCCATCAATCATACCAAGCTCTCTTCTTATAAAGTTAAATCTTTCTTCATTTAAAGACTTAGTGAAGATATCTACCAGTTCATTGTTTACGTTTATAAATTCCAATACAACATCTCCATATTGAAATGATCTCTTATAAAATGATGCCTCATGTCAATATGCTTACTTCTAGAGTGCTGAATGAGATTCTTAGATAGATTTATAGGACTTGTATTGTCACATCTAATAGGTATATGGTCCATACTATGACCATAATCCTTAAGTTGTTGTTTCATCCAAAGGATTTGTGTATAACAACATATTGCAGCCATATACTCCGCTTCAGTGGTGGAAAGAGCAACTGAAACTTGTTTCTTGCTAAACCAAAAAACTAAGCATTCACCAATAAAGTGACAAGTACGGGAAGTACTCTTTCAATCCAAGAGTTTTCCAGCATAATCAGCATTTGAATATCCTATAATGTGAAAGGATGAATTCCTAGGATACCATAAATATAGATGCAATGAGCCATGTAAATATTTTAAAATTATTTTTACAACATTTAAATGTGACTCTTTAGGAAATGATTGAAAGCGAGCAATAAGCATACATTATACAATATATTAGGTCCAGAGGTAGTAAGATATAAGAGTGATCCGATCATACGTCTATATAGCTTTTCATTAATATTCTTACCCATTTCGTCCTTGTCCAATTTTGTTGATGTGCTCATTAGAGTCTTGGCATTTTTACATCCTTCCATTCCAAAATTTTTAATTATGTCTTTGGCATATTTGGATTAGTTGATGAATATGCCATCATTTCCTTCTTTTATTTGTAGACCAACGAAGAACTTGAGCTCACCCCATCATGCTCATTTCGAATTCCCTAGTCATACACTTAGCAAATTCTTGGCAAAGCAATTCATTAGTAGACCCAAATATGATGTCATCAACATAAATTTGAACAATTAGAATATTATGCTTAGGCTTTTTAATAAATAAAGTTGTGTCAACATTCCCCTTTGTAAAATTATTTTCTAAAAGAAAAGAACTTAGTCTTTCATGCCAAGATCTTGGGGCTTGTTTCAAACCATATAAAGCTTTTGAAAGTTTAAATACATAGTTGGGTAAATTATAGCTTTCAAAACGAGGTGGTTGTTCTACATAAACTTCTTCTTTTATAAAGCCATTTAAAAAAGCACTTTTTACATCCATTTGAAAGAGTTTGAAATTCATATAGCATGCATATGCTAAAAGTATTCTTATGGCTTATAATCTAGCTACAGGAGCATAGGTCTCATCATAATCTATTCCTTCTTCCTGATTATATCCTTTTGCAACTAACCTAGCCTTTTTCCTAGTTATTGAACCTTGTTCATCTAGTTTATTTCTAAATACCCATTTTATTTCTAAATACTCATTTGCTTCCAATGATTTGATGCTCCTTGGGTCTAGGAACTAAGGTCCATACCTTACTTCTCTCAAATTGGTTGAGTTCCTCTTTCATAGCAATCACCCAACCTTCATCATTAAGAGCCTCATCAATATTTTTTGGCTCAATTTGAGAGACAAAGGCAAGATTAGAATCTAAAGGTTTGAGATGAGATATAATACTTACTCCCTTTCTTGGATCACCAATGATTTGCTCTTTGGGATGATCTTTTGTCAATCTCCATTCCTTTGGGAGCTCTTGCCTATTTTCTTTTTGAGCTGGAGGTACGGAGTCATCTTGATGTGAATTTTGTTGATCATTTTCTTCTTTTTCATTTTGAAGATCAAGTCTTTCCATTGTACCTACAACATCATCAAGAACACTACCTTTCACACGATCAAGCTTACTAGATTCATCAAAAACAACATGCATAGATTCTTCAACAGCTAATGACTTTTTATTAAAGACTCTACAAACTTTGCTTGTGATGGAGTATCCTAAAAATATACCCTCATTAGATTTATAGGCGAATTTTCCAAGGTTGTCCTTGGTATTCAATATGAAACACTTGCATCCAAATACTCTAAAATATGATATTATGGGCTTTCTTCCTTTCCATAGCTCAAATGAAGTTTTGTTTAAGAGAGGTCTTTTGAAAACTCGATTTGAAATATAACATGAAATATTTGTGGCTTTAGCCCAAAAGTAAGTTGGTAAACCATACTCATTGAGCATTGTTCGAGCCATTTCAATTAAAGTTCGATTTTTCCTTTCGACCACCCCATTTTGTTGAGGTGTCTTAGGAGAGGAAATATTCTATGAAATTCCATGTTCTAGACAAAAATTTTCAAAGTTTTCATTTTCAAATTCTTTGCCATGATCACTTCTTATTTTTGAAATACAATATCCTTTTCATTTTGAACTCTTTTAGCAAAGTTTTTGAAAGTTTAAAAGGCATCACTTTTTTGAGCTAAAAAAATTACACAAGTGAATCTAGAGTAGTCATCGACGATGACAAAGGCATAGTGTTTACCTCCTAAGCTTGCAATCCTAGTAGGTCCAAAAAGATCTAGATGTAGGAGTTATAGAGGTTTTGAGGTATTTACAATGTTTTTGGATTTGAAGGATGACTTGTGTTGTTTTCCTCTTTGGCAAGGTTCACATGTCTTGTCTTTTTCAAATTTGACTTTTGGTAGTCCCTTTTTCAAATTAAATCCATGCTTGCATGACCAAGCCTTCACTAATAGTCACATGACACTTAGAGGAAAGGTTAAATATTTTGTGTAAGTCTATTATGTTGGTATTGACATCTCTACTTCCTTTAAATATCTATTGGCCATTAATAGAGGTTACAAGACATTTGTTGGAAGTAAAGATTACTTTGTTTCCCTTATCACATAATTGACTTACACTTAACAAGTTATGTTTCAAACCATCAACAAGTATGACATCTTTCATGAAAGTAGTACCATTAATACCAATAGAGCCAATGCCAATTACCTTACCCTTAGCATTGTTTCCAAAGGTTACTTTACCTCCATCAAATAGTTTTGATTTCTTTGAAAAGTTATTTGTCTCCGGTCATATGCCTTGAGCATCCACTATCTACTATCCAAGCATTTTTGTTTATTGTGGACTTGAGGCATACCTATAGAATCACAATTCAAGTATTGTTTTTAGGTACCCAAATGAGCTTGGATCCTTGGGGGTTAGCACATGAAGGTTCCCAATGAGACTTCCTTCTCCAGCAATGTTTATTTTTGTGACCAAATTTCATACAATAATTACATTGTTTAGCTCTAAATATGCCTTTTGGTCTTACAATGCTTTTGAATGCCACATTTCTATTAGGTAGAGTTTGAGAGCAATGGCATGCACAAGCATCATGACTTGGTGCTTTTCTAGGTGCATTATTCTTGTACATAAAAGCATGATTAGCCTTTTGAGGTTTCCATCTTAAGCTTACCAACCCTTGATCATTCCTCTTATGTATAGAAGATTTAGTGTATGTTGCGCACTTAGCACTTGGGGCTGTTACAGCAAATGTGGAGATGTGGGGTTCACTTGACTTAACAAAAGTAGTCTTGTGAGATGAAAATGATGTACCCTGTCGCCCAGATATTAAGCCAAGAACGGAGGGTTGAATTGGAGTTTTAAAAATTAAACTTTAAAGTGCGAAAATAGACAGTTAATTTTAGAAGGGATAGAGAAAATTTGAGACACAGATTTATAGAGGTTCGGGTGTTAACAAATCCTACTCCTCTCCCCAATCGCAATTGGGAGTTTCACTAACACACTAAGTGTTACAATGGAGTTTTACAAGCTCACTCCCAACTATGGTGTTTCTCACAATGGCTCACACCTAATCCAGAAATCCCTTGTGTTTTAATGGCTCACACAAAAAACCTACACTTTGTGTTTTACAGGCTAACACAAACAACCTACACTTTGTGTTTTACAGGCTCACACAAACAACCTACACTTTGTGTTTTGGAGGTTTATACAACTAACCCTTACAAGTGTTCTACTCTTAACCCAGAACTACCTAAAGCTCACTTGAGTAAAGATTACAGAGAGAACCACTTATAAATCTTTATTGGTCAAATATGAGGAGCAAAAAGATTTTTACAGAGAATTGATTTGTTCTCAAAGTATGAAAGTACAAGATAGCTTGTGATTTGAAGTATATGCTAATCTTTTGTTTTTCTTATCATCCTCTTGTTCCTTAAAGCATAAATGACTTCCATTTATACTCTCATGGCTGAATATAGCCGTTGGGGTGCATTAAATAAGAAACTAGCCGTTGTACCAACCAAAAAATCGCGCCTGACATTTTTCTCTTTCGTTATTCACGGGCGTGACTATTCTTGTCACGGGGGTGACAGTTCTTCCCAAGCGGTGACTGAAGTGGTGACCTTGGTGGTGAAGCTCTCTGGATGAAATTGCATGAATCTTCATGGGAGTGACACATTTATTCACGGGGGTGACAATCTTCCCAGCCGTGAGCCAAGTGGTGACTTTGGTCGTGAAGCCCTTTGGATGAAATTGCATAAAGCTTCACGGGGGTGACTGAAATGCTTACTTCACGTTTTTTTTCCTTCATGGCTGTGAATTTCAAATGTTGGTTTTGGTAACGATTAGCTTTTTGTTTCTCAAGGATTATTCTTCCAATTCTCCATTCTTGCTATTTTAATTCATGTCCTGTATAATATACTTACAAAAAAAAGTATGTTAAATACAATATTGCTATATTATTTTTTATCATCAAAATAAAAAAAATACCACTCAAGGTTAACAATCTCCCCCTTTTTTATGGTGACAAATAATCTAGCAATATGTGATTTTGAGAAGTCTCCCCCTCAAAATATACTTAGGATAAAAAATTATAATGTGCAAGAATTGTAAATAATGATGTAGCATCAAACTAGATTTTAAGTATATGCAAGTTATATGAGAAATATATCCAATACATACCATAATTCCTTTTCAAGACATAAAGTATATGTAAGGTATATTTAAGGTATATCATGGCATGTTTTTATTTGTAACTTGCTTTAAGGTATATCCAAAGTATACTTAGGGTATATCTAAGATATATAAAAACTTAATCTTCCAATTATATACTTTGCATATGAAATGTTGAATCAAGATTTTTAAACCAATTCAAAGTCAATTCACTTTTTGATTCACCAATTCCTATACCATTCTCCCCTATCATATATTGCTAGTTTTCTTCCCCTTTTGTCATCAATCAAAAAGGATATGAAGATTGAAGTAAACAAGAACAAATATATATATCATAAAGGAAAAGGATACAAAATAAGTTAAAATATTCAGAAAGGAAATTTAAAAATTTTCCACACGATCAAAACATAAAAATGACAAACAAGCTAAAAGATGATCAAATTTAGGCTAAACTCTAGCCTATCTCCTACCCAGACATTCTATCACGAAGCCTAACTACTTCAGCCTAAAGGCTGTCCATCCGAGACTCCATGAAGTCCTTGAGGTTCTCCAACCTCTCATCCATGGAAGTCTGCAGCTGCTCAAAATGTGGTGCCAAGAGGTCGACCACCTGCTGCGCTAAGGATGGTGTGGAAGCTGAGGACTGTCCAATGTCCTGCTTGACTGCTGGAGGTGCTTCCTCAATCCGAGCCCTCTTTTTTCTGCTGGATTCCCTGGAGGCCTGCTTTAAAATCCTCCATGACATTATCTTTCTAGAAAATCTCTCCAGCAGTATTAGTGAAGCGGTAGAAGATATCGTTCTGAAAAACGATTCTGACAGCCGCTCCCATCTTGATGAATGACTCGACATCCAGCCTATCTCAAGGATGTGCAGGAATGATGTTGAAGTGATGGTCATCCAGCTTCAAATAATTGAGCTTCACTGCAATATGGGTGACATATGCCCCAATCAAAATATCTCCTGTGGGCTTGGTGGCAATGGAGAGAAGATGGTTTGCCAACCATCTGGAAAGTGCCACTGTGACTCCTATGCGAGCCATCTCAAGGAGGAAGAGCTCTGAATTTTTTATTGTTCCATTACTTTCTCCCCTACCAAAAATGCTATAGGTTAGGAACCTATGCAAATACCTGTGTACTAGGGCCACGAGATGAGTGCTCTTTGTCTTCTTCACATCCCAGCTACAATTATATCCAAAATGAGTCCAGGCTAGAGGAGCAGAGAATTCAACCTCAGTCTCATTTAGAATGCCATCAGATGGTAGGTTGAACAATTCTCCAAATGCGATGGCACTGAGGGTGTTAGGATTATTGCAGAGTTGGAATCTCACCACTGCAGTTGGTGAAACCTGCAAGGTGCTGAGAAATTCTAGCGTTAGTTCTCTCAGAGTCGGCTGATGAATTTCAGCAAACTCTTTGAGATGACAGGCTTGTAGTTGCTCTGTCATAGCCATCTCAAGCCCGAAACTATGGATTGTGTGCCAATCGAAGGACCTTGATGATAAAAGAGGTCTCTTCTTCAAAGTTGCATACCGAGGATGGCAAATCTCTGGAATGCGGTTCATAAGGTAATCTGCATACCTCTTAGGTGCATGGGACTTCTTTCTCTTTCCCTTAGATGAAGCATACTCCATATTTGAAGAAATTAGTTGTTGATGGAGTTGAAGATAATTTTTGATAGAAAATTTGATGTAAAACCCTAGAAATGTATGATTTCTGCTGAAGATTCAAACTTTTGGTGGTATTTATAGTGAAATTTCAAGTCTTTGGGGTCAGAATCTTCAATGTCTCAATGAATGAGAGTAAATGAGAGCGGTTTTGGGAGATGGAAAGTTGAAATGAAGGTTGTAACCAGCTGTTTTCTTATATATTCGATACATTCACGGACATGATTATGGTTTCACGGACGTGAATGGTCGTGTTCACGGTTTGCTGAAGCAGTGTTCCACCCATGAATGAAGGCGTGAATAATTTCATGGGCGTGATCGATGAACATCACGGGCGTGAATGATCATGGGTCACGGGGGTGAATATAACGTCACGGGCGTGAACTGTTGAATTTCACTTCTTATGCCCGTGAAGCAAGCCGTGACACAAGGCGTGAAAGGTTCTGTGAGTTTTGGGGTGTAATGCTTCACGGGAGTGAAAAAGCATCACGAGCATGAAAGTTCATTTTCACGGGCGTGACTCAAGTCGTGAAACTAAGTTTCACCACTTGAAGCCTTGAATCATGTCATGAACCAAAGTCGTGAACGACACTGCCTCTTTGGCCCACCTAAGTCACGACCGTGAATATATGTCACGGGTGTGACTCCCCTATAATTTTCATCAAATTGAAATTAAGTTCTACAATAAGACTAAATCATTTCAACAAAGATTCTACTTCATAAAACATGAATTCTCATCAAAATTTCTATCTTATAACTTGTGATATGATTTAAGATCAACAATTAACATTTCATATTCTTGCAATCACAAGGTTAATCCATCAATCATACCTAGTTTTCTTCTAATGAAATTAAATCTTTCCTCATTTAGAGACTTAGTGAAAATATCTGCTTATTGATTTTCTGTGCATATAAATTCTAATTCAACATCTCCATATTGAACATGATCTCTAATAAAGTGGTGTCTAATGTCAATATGTTTACTTCTAGAGTGTTGAATAGGATTCTTTGAAAGATTTATAGCACTAGTGTTGTCACATTTTATAGGTATATAGTTCATCTCATGACCATAGTCCTTAAGTTGTTGTTTCATCCAAAGAATTTGTGTACAACAACATCCAACTACTACATATTCAGCTTTAACAGTTGAGAGAGCAACTGAAACTTGTTTCTTGCTAAACCAAGAAACCAAACATTCTCCAATGAAGTGACAAGTACCTGAAGTACTTTTCCTATCCAAAAGACTACCAGCATAGTGTGCATTTGAATATCCTATAATATAAAAAGATGAATTCCTAGGATACCATAAACCTAGATGCAATGTTCCATGTAAATATCTTAAAATCCTTTTGACAGCATTTAGATGAGATTCTTTAGGACATGATTGAAATCGTGCACATAAGCAAACACTATACATAATATCGGGTCTAGAAGCAGTGAGATATAAAAGTGATCCGATCATACCTCTATAAAGCTTTTCATTAATGCTCTTACCCTTTTCATCTTTGTCCAATTTTGTTGATGTGCTTATAGGAGTCTTGGCATTTTTGCATCCTTCCATACCAAATTTTTTGATTAAGTCTTTGGCATATTTGGATTGGTTGATGAATATGCCCTCATTGCATTGCTTTATTTGTAGACCAAGAAAATACTTAAGTTGTCCCATCATGCTCATTTCAAATTCCCTAGTCATGCACTTAGCAAATTCTTGACAAAGCAGCTCATTAGTAGAACCAAATATTATATCATCAACATAAATTTGAACAATAAGTATATCATGCTTATGCTTTTTGATGAATAGTGTAGTGTCAACATTTCCCTTTGTGAAGCTATTTTCTAATAAAAAAGAACTTACTCTCTCATACCAAGCTGTTGGAGCCTGTTTTAAACCATACAAAGCTTTTGAATGTTTAAAAACATGATTTGGCAAATCATAGCTTTCAAAACCGTGTGGTTGTTCTACATACACTTCTTCATCTATATAACCATTTATAAATGCACTTTTCACATCCATTTGAAAGAGTTTGAAATTCATGTGACATGCATATGGTAAGAGTATTCTTATAGCTTCTAATCTAGCTACAGGTACATATGTTTCATCATAATTTATACCTTATTCCTGATTATATCCTTTTGCAACTAGTCTTGCTTTATTTCTGGTTATTAACCCTCGTTCATCTAATTTATTTCTAAATACCCATTTGCTGCCTATGATTGGATGATTCTTGGGTCTAGGTACTAGATTCCATACCTTATTTCTCTCAAATTGGTTGAGTTCCTCTTGCATGGCAATTACCCAACTTTCATCATTAAGAGCCTTATCAATATTTTTAGGCTCAATTTGTGAAATGTAAGTGATTAGATGCTTGAAATGAGATCTAGTACTTACTCCCCTTGATAGATCACCAACGATTTGTTCTTTTGGATGATCTTTCGTCATTCTCCATTCTTTTGGAAGTTCTTGATCATTTTGTTCTTGATTTTGAGGTAAAGTATCATTTTGCAGTAAATTTTCTTGATCATTTTCTTCTTTCCCATTTCCATATTACCTACAACATCATCAAGAACACTACCTTTAACAAGATCAAGTCTACTAGATTCATTAAAAACAACATGCATGGATTCTTCAACTGTTAGTGATCTTTTATTAAATACTCTATATGCTTTGCTGGTTGTAGAGTATCCTAAAAAGATACCTTCATCAGACTTAGAGGCAAATTTTCCAAGATTATCCTTGGTGTTCAATATAAAACATTTGCATCTAAATATTCTAAATTATGATATCAAGGGCTTTCTTCCATTCCATAGCTCAAATGAGGTCTTGTTTAAAAGAGGTATTTTGAAAACTCGATTTGAAATATAACAAGTAGTATTTGTGGCTTCTGCCCAAAAATAAGTTGGCAATTCATATTCATTAAGGATTGTTCTAGCCATTTCAATTAAATTTCGATTTTTCCTTTCAACTACCCCATTTTGTTGACGTGTCCTAGGAGATGAGAAATTATGTGAAATGCCATGTTCAAGACAAAAGCTTTCAAAGTCTTCATTTTCAAATTCTTTCCCATGATCACTTCTTATTTTTGAAATACAGTACCCTTTTTCATTTTGAACTCTTTTAGCAAAGTTTTTGAAATTTTCAAAAGCATCACTCTTTTGAGCTAAGAAAATTACCCAAGTAAATCTAGAGTAATCATCTACGATGACAAATGCATAATGTTTTACTCCTAAGCTATGAATTCTAGTAGGTCCAAACAAGTCTAAATGCAGGAGTTAAAGAGGTTTTGAAGTACTCACTATGTTTTTGGCTTTGAAGGATGACTTGTGTTGCTTTCCTCTTTGACAAGGTTCACAGGTCTTGCCTTTTTCATATTTAACTATTGGCAGTCCTTTTACTAGTTCTCTTGTGCTGAGACTTTGTATTATGTCCATGTTAGCATGACCAAGTCTTCTATGCCATAGCCAAGATTCATCACTAGTTGTCACAAGACACTTAGAGGAATGGTTAGATAATTCATGTAAGTTTATTATGTATGTATTGATATCTCAATTTCCTTTAAATATCTCTTGACCATCAATAGAGATCACAAGACATTCATTTGAAGTAAAAATTACTTTGTTTCGTTTATCACATAATTGACTTACATTTAACAAGTTATGTTTCAATCCATCAACAAGTAAGACATCTTTAATAAAAGTTGTACCATTAATACCAATAGAACCAATGCCAATTACCTTACCCTTTGCATTGTTTCCAAAGGTAACTTTATCTCCATCAATACTTTTGATTTCATTGAAAAGTTCTTTGTCTCCTGTCATATGCCTTGAGCATCCACTGTCTACTAGCCAAGCATTTTTGTTTATTGTGGACTTGAGGCATACCTACAGAATCACAGTTCAAGTATGATTTTTAGGTACCCAAATGGGTTTGGGTCCTTGGGGGTTAGCACATGAAGGTTCCCAATGAGCCTTCCTTATCCAGCAATGTTTATTTATGTCACCAAATGCTTGAAATCAGATCTAGTACTTACTCCCCTTGATAGATCACCAATTATTTGCTCTTTTGGATGATCTTTCGTCATTCTCCATTCTTTTGGAAGTTCTTGCTCCATTTGTTCTTGATTTTGAGGTAGTAAATTTTCTTGATCGTTTTCTTCTTTTCCATTTTCAATGACAAGTTTTTCCATATTATCTACAACATCATCAAGAGCACTACCTTTCACAAGATCAAGTCTACTATATTCATTAGAAACAACATGCATGGATTCTTCAACCATTAATGATCTTTTATTAAATACTCTATATGCTTTGCTGGTTGTAGAGTATCCTAAAAAGATACCTTCATCAGACTTAGAGGCAAATTTTCCAAGATTGTCCTTCGTGTTCAATATAAAACACTTGCATCCAAATAATCTAAAGTATGATACCAAGGCCTTTCTTCCATTCCATAGCTCAAATGAGGTTTTGTTTAAAAGAGGTCTTTTGAAAACTCGATTTGAAATATAACATGCAGTGTTTGTGGCTTCTGCCCAAAAATAAGTTGGTAATTCATATTTAATAATCATTGTTGTAGCCATTTCAATTAATGTTCGATTTTTCCTTTCAACAACCCCATTTTGTTGAGATGTCCTAGGAGATGAGAAATTATGTGACATGCCATGTTCAAGACAAAAGCTTTCAAAGTTTTCATTTTCAAATTCTTTCCCATTATCACTTCTTATTTTTTAAAATCCAGTATCCTTTTTCATTTTGAACACTTTTAGCAAAGCTTTTGAAATTTTCAAAAGCATCACTCTTTTGAGCTAAGAAAATTACCCAAGTAAATCTAGAGTAATCATCTACGATGACAAGTGCATAATGTTTTCCTCCTAAGCTAGCAATTCCAGTAGGTCCAAACAAGTGTAAATGCAGGAGCTAAAGAGGTTTTGAAGTACTTACTATGTTTTTGGCTTTGAAAGATGACTTGTGTTGCTTTCCTCTTTGACAAGGATTACATGTCTTCCCTTTTTCATATTGAACTTTTGGTAATCCTTTTACTAGCTCTCCTGTGCTGAGACTTTGTATTAAGTCCATGTTACTATGACTAAGTCTTCTATGCCACAGCCAAGATCCATCACTAGTAGTCACAAGACACTTAGAGGAATGATTAGATAGTTCATGTAAGTTTATTATGTACATATTGATATCTCTATTTCCTTTAAATATTTCTTGACCATCAATAAAGATTACAAGACATTCATTTGAAGTGAAGATTACTTTGTTTCCTTATCACATAATTGGCTTATACTCAACAAGTTATGTTTCAAGCCATCAACAAGTAAGACATCCTTAATAAAAGTAGTACCATTAACACCAATAGAACCAATGCCAATTACCTTACCCTTTGCATTGTTTCCAAAGGTAACTTTACCTTCATCAATACTTTTGATTTCATTGAAGAGTTCTTTGTCTCCTGTCATATGCCTTGAGCATCGACTGTCTACTAGCCACGCATTTTTGTTTATTGTGGACTTTAGGCATACCTATAGAATTACAAATCAAGTATGATATTTAGGTACCCAAATGAGTTTGGGTCCTTAGGGGTTAGCACATGAAGGTTCCCAATGAGTCTTCCTTATCCAACAATGTTTATTTATATGACCCATTTTCATGCAGTAATTACATTGTTTAGGTATAAACTTGCTTTTTGGTCTTACAATGTATTTGAATGCCATAATTTGATTAGACTGATTTTGAGAACAATGGCATGCACAATCATGATTAATTTGCACTTTTCTAGATACATTCTTCTTATATATAAAGGCTTGATTATTCTTTTTCTGTATCAAAGGTTTAACATTCTTATTTCTTGATGCTTTCTTAACAGTTGTGGAGATGTTAGGTTCTCTAGACTTAACAAATACAATTTTGTTAGAAGATGATGATGTGTCCTCAAATCCTAGACCATGTCTTACTAAAGGTGGTCTTTGAGACACAATGAGAGTATCTAAGCTTTCTTTACCTTTGTGAAATTTAGAAATGGAATTTCTAAGTTCCTCAACTTCATTTTTCAAGGTATTATTTTCTTTTAACAATGAAGCTGTTGAGGGTCTTGATGAGTATTCATCTAAAGACTTTTGAAGAGATTCCTTAGATGATTTAAGCCATATATTCTCTTTTTCTAAACCATCTATCTTATTTTTCAAATTAGAGATATTATTTCTATAGCCACTAAATTTAGTTCTATATTTCTCTAATTCTATATTTAATTCTTCTATTAGGCTTTGCTCATCATCATCATCATCACTATCACTATTATTATCATTATCACTACTATCATTATTGAAATAATATGAGTGTAGTGATCTTACCTTATCCGAGATGTGATCCTTAATAGCCATGAAGCATAGGTTGACCTCTTCACTTTCATTATCATCTTTTTCACTTGAAGAGCTTTCGTCATCCCATGTGGCTTTATGACCTTTCTCCCCATTGTCTTTTTGGTATTTGCTCTTATGCTTTTTGAGCCTTGGACATTCTGGTTTGATATGTCCTTTCTTTCCACATTCATAGCATTTTACCTCTTCCTTACTTCTATGTGTATCATTAGAACTTTGTTTGAGGTTTCTTTGCCTGAATTTTCTGGAATTGCTAATTTTCTTCTCTATGATTCTTTTTAATCTCCTTGAAAGCATAGCGATGTTCTCATTTTCATCATCACTCATTTCTTCATCATCTTCACTTTCTTCTTGAGATTTTGAAGTGGAGGCTTTGAGTGCTAAGGGTTTTATTTTCTCTGGCTCTGCTTCAAGCTCTCTATCTCTCTTAACTGCCATCTCATGTGTGAGATGCTTGCCAATCAGCACATCAGTATTCATGATACTCATATCTTCATTTGCTTCTTTTATGCCAGCAACTCTTCAACCATAGTCTTTAAGAGGAAGACTTCTCAGGATTTTATTGTTTACATCTTGCAAACTCATATGCTTCCCAAGTTTCCTCATTCCATTTATAATGGATAGAAGACGGTTGGTCATATGAGTGATTGACCCATTGGATTTCATCTTGAAGAGCTCATATTATAAGGTTAGAAGTTGAATCTTATTGGATTTGACTTGCTTAGTTCCCTCATGATAGTTCTCCAATGTCTTCCACATGCTATATGTTGTTGAGCAGTGTTGTATTCTCCCACATTCTTCAATAGATAATGAGATTGATAGGATTGTCATTGCCTTCTTATTTTTGAAATTTGCTCTTCTTTGAGGCTCTGTCCAATCATCTCTTGATAGGATTTCCTCTTCACCATCAGCTCCTCTTCTGGTTGGTGGTGTCCATTCTTTTCGTACACTATCCCAGACTTTAATTCCTTCATTTTCCAAGTATGTCTCCATCCTAAACTTCCAATGGGCATAATTTGCTCCATCAAAGTAAGGTTTGATACTCTGGAATCCTTCACTGGCCATATCTTATTGTTTAATAGCACTTTTTAGGCTTCAATGCTAGACAAGGCTCTGATACCAATTGTCGCCCAGATATTAAGCCAAGAAGGGGGGTTGAATTGGAGTTTTAAAAATAAAACTTTAAAGTGTGGAAATAGACAGTTAATTTTACAAGGGATAGAGAAAATTTGACACACAGATTTATAGAGGTTCGGATGTTAACAAACCCTCTCCTCTCCCCAATCGCAAATGGGAGTTTCACTAACACACTAAGTGTTACAATGGAGTTTTACAAGCTCACTCCCAACTATGGTGTTTCTCACAATGGCTCACACCTAACCCAGAAATCCCTTGTGTTTTAATGGCTCACACCATAACCAATTCCTTGTGTTTTACAGGCTCACACAAACAACCTACACTTTGTGTTTTACAGGCTCACACAAACAACATCCACTTTGTGTTTTACAGACTCGCACAAACAACCTACACTTTATGTTTTACAGGCTCACACAAACAACTTACACTTTGTGTTTTGGAGGTTTATACAACTAACCCTCACAAGTCTTCTACTCTTAACCCATAACTACCTAAAGCTCACTTGATTAAAGATTACAAAGAGAACCACTTATAAATCTTTATTGCTCAAATATGAGTAGCAAAAAGATTTTTACAGAGAATTGATTTGTTCTCAAAGTATGAAAGTACAAGATAGCTTGTGATTTGAAGTATATGCTAATCTTTTGTTTTTCTTGTCATCCTCTTGTTCCTTAATGCATAAATGACTTCCATTTATACTCTCATGGCTAAATATAGCCGTTGGGGTGCATTAAATAAGAAACTAGCCGTTGTACCAACCAAAAAATCGCGCCTAACATTTTTCTCTTTCATTGTTCACGGGCGTGACTATGCTTGTGTCGGGGGTGAAAGTTCTTCCCAAGCCGTGACTGAAGTGGTGACCCTGGTGGTGAAGCTTTCTGGATGAAATTGCATGCATCTTCACGGGAGTGACACATTTATTCACGGGGGTGACAATATTCCCAGCCGTGAGCCAAGTGGTGACTCTGGTCGTGAAGCTCTCTGGATGAAATGCTTTATTCCTGGGGGTGACTGAAATGCTTACTTCACGGTTTTTTTTCCTTCATTGCCGTGAACTTCAAATGTTGGTTTTGGTAACGGTTAGCTTTCTTCACGGGAGTGACTCTTAGAGTCATGGCAGTGAACATGCTACTACTTGATTTTTGTTTCTCAAGGATTATTCTTCCAATTCTCCATTCTTGCTATTTTAATTCATGTCCTGTATAATATACTTACAAAAACAAGTATGTTAAATACAATATTGTTATATTATTTGTTATCACAGAAATACACCTCAAGGTTAACATACCCTTTAAATCCTAGACCATGTCTAATTAAGGGTGGTCTCTGAGACACAATGAGAGTATCTAAACTCTCATTTTCCTTGTGAAATTTTGAAATGGAGTTTCTAAGTTCCTCAACTTCATTTTTCAAAATATTGTTTTCTTTAAACAAGGATTTAGTTAAGGGTCTTAAAGAGTACTCATCTAATGATTTTTTAAGCGATTCAGTAAATGACTTAAGCTCAAAGTTCTCCTTTTCTAAAACATCCATTTTGGTTTTCAAACTAAAAATGTTATTTTTATAAGTATTGAATTTACTTCTATATTTCTCTAGTTCTAGATTCAATACTTCTATTAGGCTTTGCTCATAATCATCTTCACTATTACTATCATTATCACTACTATCATTATTGAACGAGAATGAGTGAAGTGATTCTACCTTATCCGAGACGTGATCCTCTATATCCATGAAGCATAGGTTGACCTCTTCACTTTCATTGTCATATTTTTTGCTTGAAGAGCTTTCGTCATCCCATGTAGCTTTGTGGCCTTTCTCCCCATTGTCTCTTTGGTATTTGCTCTTGTACTTCTTGAGCCTTGGACATTCCGATTTAATATGTCATTTCTTCCCACATTTATAGCACTTTACTTCCTCTTAACTCCTTTGAGAGTCATTCGAGGCTTGTTTGAAATTTCTTTGCTATAATTTTCTTGAGTTTCCCATTCTCTTCTCAATAATTCTTTTCAACCTTCTTGAGAGATTACCAATGTCCTCACGTGCATCATCACTTTTTTCTTCATCATATTCAACTTCTTCTAGAGATTTTGAAGTAGAGGCTTTAAGTGCTAGAGGCTTTCTTTTTTTTGGCTTTAATTGAAGCTCTCTATCTCTTTTCATTGCCATTTCATGTGTTAGAAGTTTGCCAATAAGCACATCAATATTCATGACAATCAAGTTTCATTGGCCTTTTCTATACCAGCAACTCTTGAACCGTAATCTTTGAGAGGAAGACTTCTCAGAATTTTGTTATTTACATATTCCAACCCTTGGTGTTTCCCAAGCTTTCTCATGCCATTTATTATGGCTAGAAGATGATTCGTCATATCGGTGATTAACTCATTGGATTTCATCTTCAAGAGTTCATACTATGAAGAAAAAAGTTGAATATGTTTAGATTTAACTTGCTTTGTTCCTTAATTATAGTTTTCCATTGTTTTCCACATGTTATATGCAGTTGGGCAGTGTTGTATTTTACCACATTCTTCGACGGATAATGAGCTTGAGAGAATTGTCATTGCCTTCTTGTTTTTGAAATTTGCTCTTCTTTGAGGCTCTGTCCAATCATCTCATGACCGGATTTCTTCTTCACCATCAACTCCTCTTCTACTTGATGGTGTCCATTCTTTCCAAACACTATCCCAGACTTCAATTCCTTCACTATCCAGATATGTCTCCATTCGGAACTTCCAATGAGCATAATTTGCTCCATCAAAGTAAGGCTTGAGACTTTGGAATTCTTCATTGGCCATTTTCTTGATCTTTGCTAGTGCTGTTTAGGCTTCAATGCTAGACTAAGCTTTGATACCAATTGTTGCCCAGAAATTGAACCAAGAAGGGGGGTTAAATTAAATATTAAAAATTCTTAACTTTTAAGTGCAGAAAGAAAAGTTGAGTAGAGTAGGGATATGAAGATATCACACATGAAATTTTATAGAGGTTCGGGTGTTAACAAACCCTACTTCTCTCCCCAATCTCAATTGGGGGTTTCACTAACACACTAATTGTTACAATGGAGTTTTACAAGCTCACTCCCAACTATGGTATTTCTATCAATGGATCACACCTAATCCCCTTGTGTTTTAATGGCTCACACAATAAACAAATTCCTTGTGTTTTAATGGCTCACACAAATAACCCTTACAAGTGTTCTACTCTTAACCCAATATACCCAAACTCACTTGAGTAGTAGATTACAAAGAGAAACACTCACAAATCTAAAATGCTCAGCAAATAATTAGTAAAAAGATTTTTTACAGAGAATTAATGTTTGTTTGAAAGTAATAAATGCACAAATGGCTACAATAAGATTTTGATTCGAAGTATTTTCTATTATCTTGTTCTGGATTCATAAATGACTTGCATTTATACTTCCATGGTGAATTATAGCCATTTCGTTGCATTTAATGCGAAAATAGTCGTTGCACCAACTCTTAATTTGCACCCAACATGTTTCTCTTTCCTCATTCACGATCTTGAATATGTGTGTCACGATCGTGAATGTTTTTCCAAGCTGTGACTTGAGTGGTGACTCTGGCCATGAAGCATTCTGGAAGGATTTGAAGTGTTTGATCACGGGCGTGACATTATTATTTCATAGGCATGAACATCCTTCCAAGCCGTGGTCCAAGTGGTGACTCTGGCCGTGAAGCTCACTGGAGGAATTTGACATATTTTCTCACGGGCGTGACTGATATGATCATTCACAGTTGCTATGATCCTTCATTGCCGTGAACTTTAAATGTTGGGTAGTTGGCGCTAAGCTTCATCATAGGCATGACATAAAAGGTCACTGGCGTGAACATGCTATTTCTTCAATTTTTGTCTTTTTAAGGTTAGTCTTCCATTCTCCATTCTTGCATCATATTCCATACCCTATTCAATAAACTTAGAAAACAAGTATGTTAAATACATTATTGCTATTTTGTTTGTTAGCATCAAAATGACAGAAATTATTTTTCACAGAGGGAGTATAAACGCAAGTATTTTCTGAATCCAAACAAGCAAAACAACAAAAAAGAACAAGAGGAACAACAATTATTTTTCATCCTTAATCTTGTTCTAGCCTTGTGCATTAACTATTTTTCAACAATCCTCTACTTTTTGTGAAAACCTAATTGCTCATAACTTTTGAACATTGTAGGTTGGTGAGTGTTGTTCATGGTAATCAATTACTCAAAAGTGAGTTTGGGTATATTGGGTTAAGAGTGAGAAACTTCTAAGGGTTTAGTTTTTTAGCCATTGAAAAACACAAGGGAATCTCTAGGTTAGGTGTTAGCCATTGAGAGAAACACCATAGTTGGGAGTGAGCTTGAAAAATTCGATTGTAACACTTTGTGTGTTAGTGAAACACCCAATTGAGGCCCTGAGTCGCTCGTGTCGCAAAGTTGACGGGTTTGACCGATCAGAGTCTAAATTCGGATTTGTTACAAACATTTATTAAGTAATGGCTAAATTAAATGATAAATGCCTAATAAAATGATTACAATGTTTAAAGAAGTTGACTTACCATAAAGGACTAAATTGCAAAATTTTCTAAGTTTTGGGGTCAAATTGCAATTTACCAAAACTTGGAGGATTAGTGAGATTAATTGCTAATTAACCTAGGAAATTTGGACACTTAAAAATTTGGGTTGGCTAGCCATGACATTTAAAGAAAGAGGATTAATATTGATTAAGTATAAAATTGGGATAAGATGGTCAAATGGTGGGTCCCTTATGAAGACGTTTTGGGTACCCTATTTAATGCTTTCTTTTCTTCTTCATCTTCTCTTAATTTTCTGTCTTCTTCTCTCTCTTCTCTACCAGTCACGCCAGCCATTTCTTTCCTCCATAGCCAATCTTGATTTCTAGAGAGAGAAAGGAAGGGAAGAGAAGAGAAAGAGCAAGACAAGGTGATCTTCATGGCCCATAACTATTAAGAAAGCTGGAAAGAACAAGAAAGAGGAAGAAAAATAAAGTTTGGTAGAGAGATAAAATCTCCAAAGTGGTGATTTAGTGAAGAAAAGTGTAAGGTAAGAAGCATTTCTTCTTCTTCATCATCTTTTCTTAAAGAAGTTTGAATTTTGAGCTCATCCAAGACTCATGTGGAAAGAGAGAGACATTAAGGTTTTGAGAGAGAAAAAGAGAGTTTGGGGTCTTGAGAAAATCATATGATAATAATGAATTATGATGTTGTAGGAGTTTCAAGTGACAAGGAACAAGCTCTAAGGATCAAAGGAAAAGAGAAAGCTATCTATAAGAGTGAAGGAGAAATATTAAGGTTTGTGCATAACTTAAGGCAATAGCCTATTTTGTTTGAAATAATGCATGCTGAACATGATTTTAGATAAATTCATTTCAAGAATGATGATAATTATGGCATGAAACCTTAGGCTTAGACATGTATGAATGAGATCCTTGTGTGACATTGAACTAATGATGCATGTTAGAAAATCTTGTATGATCAAGACATTTACATGTATTCGAAAAAAATAAGTTGAGTAAAGAATCTTAGAAATGCATGAAATAGAATTTGCTATGATTTGGATGATGTTAGAGTGAATGGAAAGTGAATATGCAGATTTCTTGCTGAAAGTCACGGGCGTGACTATTGAGTCACGGGCATGAACTTGAGGGTTCACGGTTGTGCCTGATTGTATCACGGTTGTGACTTTTGTGTGGAAATGGTACTATTCATTCCAGAAGCGTTCACGAGTTGGAATCACGAAAGTTAACTTATTCACGGGCGTTAATGAGTAATCTCGACTGTGAATGCTTTTAGGTGATTCATTACTGTAGTGTTCACGGCTTGTAATTACGAGCGTGAAATTAGTAATCATGGCCGTGAATACTCTACATTTGTAATTATGAATGTGGTTATCAAATGAAGAATTAAGGTAAGTAAATGAAAGTCATTGTCTATCCAGTGAAATAAGAATGATATGGATATATATATATATATATATTAATGTGAGAACATGTTATGTTGTGATATGAATTGTCACGGATGATATATGAAATCTGATGCGGATGATAAGCATGAGAATATTGTTGTACCTAGTGAAATAAAAGAAAAAACATTATCCATTATGTATGAGTATGATTATATGTTTGCAAAACAAGAAAATTGAGATGTTGATAAATATGAGAATATTGAAGTGTTGAAATTTGAGAATTTTCATTGATGTGAAAATATAAAGAAGCCCATTACTCTATCTATTGACTATAATCAGGATATATGACATGTCATTAAGGGGGCAAACGGTACCGTACTATTCCTCAATCAGTGTCACTTAAGCTCTGGGAGGGATACTGACTTGAGAAGCTCTAATGAGCACATATAAATGAGGACAAGGTGGCTTAAGCTCGGGGAGCTCCCTTGGTCTGGTTATTCATCTATGATGAAATTATACTCAATCAATGTAGCTTAAGCTTTGGGAGTGCCATTGATTTGAAAAGCTCTTATGAGCCAGATAGTGGACAGGGTGGCTTAAACTCTAGGAGCGCTCCTGATCCATAACCGTATCCAGTCAGTCAAAATTTAGAGTGATGTGGGCAAGATAATGAGGATATGTCAAAAAATAAGAAAAGAAAAGCATAAGAAAATGATGATGAGAGGAGATTGAGATATAATGATAAAGAGATTAATAGAGTAATTTACTATCAAAGATAAATGAAAATAACATTGTCTATGTGAGGATGCCATTTATACTTGTATAAAATATGAATATGTTGATAGTCATGGCATGCAAACATTTTAATGCATAAAATGATACATGTTAATGCTTGTTGCATGATATAGTATATTGCCTTATTTATATGCACCACTAAGCTTAGAGCTTAGTGTCAGAGTTTCCTTCCACGCAGATATAGAAAGGTAGCTGAAGATGATATATAAAGCAAGCGGTAATCCTATTCAAGTAAGGCAGCCGAACCTTTAGAAAGTGGGTTACAAGCTTTGAAATTTTTGTATTTGGATTTTTATATTAAAGAGTTTTAGAGTTTGTAAAACTTACTTTTAAAGTTTGTTTAAGAATTAATTTGATGTTTAAAATTACTATCTTATGTAAATAAATTATACTCTAGTTTTTGTTTATATTTATATATACATGAGTGTTGAGAAAATAAAGGTAAAATAATAATAATAATAATAGCGAATTGAAGAAGTAAAGAAGAGAGGCAGCGGCGTTCCCTCATCCTAGCACGTGCGGTTCGGGTGAGGGGGTTGCGTCGCTACAAGGTTTTGGTATCAGAGCAACATGTTGGTGTTTCTGGATTTTGGTATTAAAGCCCGGTTCGGCGGTTTTAGGTTTTTAAAAGTGAATTTTGAAAATGTTTATTTCTTGAAGTGTACCGACTATAGCATTTTTAGAGTTGCTGCTTTATTTATTAGGGTCGTTGCCTTTATGTTATAGGTAGGATATGACTTCAGGATCAAGACGAATAGTAGTAGAAGAAGCTGAGAGTAATGAGCCCTCAGAGGCAAGAGCTTCGTCGCAACCAAGTCATCGTCGAGCTGCGGCACCAAGATATAGTGCCAGCTCACTTCATGAGCATTCAGCTATTAATATGGGTCAGACTGAGCTCATGAGAAATATGATAGATTTGCTACAGAAAGTATCATGACCAGATTCATCTAGATTGCAGTTCAAGAGACTGAGGAAATTAGGGCCATCTGATTTCTATGTTAAAGAAGAAGATGACCCCTCAATGGCAGAATTTTGGTTGGAACGAGCAGCGCAAGTATTTGTTCAACTGCACTACATAAATGAGCAGAAATATGAATATACAGTATCTCTACTATAGGAGCATGCATACGATTTATGGCTATCTGAATCACAGAGCACAGAGGCTCCTGGCCCTATGACATGGGAATTCTTTCTAGAGAAGTTTAAGGAGCAGTATATTCCTCCTATCTACACATACGGCAAGAAGAGAGAGTTTCTGATGCTAAAACAGAGAGATATGTCCGTAATAGAATTTGAGAGAGAATTCACTCATCTTTGCAAGTATGCTAGTGGTATTGTATCTACAGAGGATGATAAATGTCGATGATTTGAAGATGGATTGAGGGATACTACCAAGTTACAAGTTTCAGCCCTATGTCTGATGAGCTTTCCCAATTTACTAGCATCTGCTAGAATAGTTGAAAGAGTCTTGGTGGCACAACAGTCAGAATAGATTAGTAGGCTTGGTAGACTTGCACCACAACCAAGTGGAGTACAGTCTAGTGGCAAAAGAATAGGAAATGCACGTGTTCAATTGTATTATATGCAAATGCATATGTCAAAATAAAATGCATGTAATAATACATATGTGGGAAGTCGAGGATGTTACGTTAATTACACAAAAATTATTTGTGGAATGGTTCATAATCAAACCACTGACTTTACGGTAAATTAGGGGTCATGATATGTTGCTAGATAGTGCTCATGACTTGCTTAAATTAATTCTTAATTTAAATGGTCTATATAACTAAGAACCTAATGGGTCACATGCATTGGAAATGTGGAGAATGAGCAAAATGGACTTGGATAGGATCCAAAAATATGAGAGAATTATTTCGAGTTTGATCGTGGAAGAAAATAGCTTGGAAGGGGTCAAGGGCCACTAGCTAAGTATGCATTGATGCGTGCAGTGCGCGCACTTCCTGCCATTAGGCCAGCCTTAATTGGGCCATTTAATTTTTTTTATTGCCACTTTCTTCTCCTTTGATTTGTTATGTATCTTTCTTGATTTCATTCAGATAAAAAAGACATCAAAAGGCAGAAAAAAAAAAGACAAGAAAATTATTTTTAGTGAAAAATAATTTTTGAGACACAAGATAATTCTCTCAAGAATATGAGATATTGAAAGGTAGTCTCATAGGATGGTGATTGGTTATAACATGAGATGTTCAAAGATAGTTGAGTAGTCAACAGAGGATTCACCACTATGATATAAGGAGAGTATACCTATGGGCTTTTGTGGAGATCATTACTCAGAAATTATTAGTCGAGGTGGACTTGTTTTGAAGATAGTCTTTTAATACATATCTAATATACCTTGTTCTTTAGATCATTTAATAAATTTCCACATATAGTCTTAATATTTAAATAAATTTTTACTTATTATTTTAATTTAATTAGTTTCCATATCTCATTTTAATTTAATTGATTTCCCTAAAATTATTTTAATTTATGTTAACCTTGAGGGGTATTTCCGTCATTTTAGTGATAACAAATAATATAGCAATATTGTATTTAACATACTTGTTTTTGTAAGTATATTATACAGGACATGAATTAAAATAGCAACAATGGAGAACTGGAAGAATAATCCTTGAGAAACAAAATTCAAGTAGTAGCATGTTCACTGCCGTGACTCTAGGAGTCGCTCCCGTGAAGGAAGCTAACCGTTACCGAAACGAACATTTGAAGTTCACAGCCATGAAGGAAACACAAACCATGAAGTAAGCATTTCGGTCACCCCCGTGAATAAAGGTGTCACCCCCATGAAGATTCATGCAATTTCATCCAGAGAGCTTCACGACCAGAGTCACCACTTGGATCACGGCTAGGAAGATTGTCACGCCCGTGACTCAATATGTCAAAACATTCTAGAAAGCTTCACAACCAAGGTCACCACTTCAGTCACGGCTTGGGAAGAACTGTCACCCCCGTGACAAGCATAGTCACGCCTGTGAACAATGAAAGAGAAAAATGTCAGGCGCAATTTTTGGTTGGTACAACGGCTAGTTTCTTATTTAATGCACCCAAACGGATATATTCAGCCATGGGAGTATACATGGAAGTCATTTATGCATTAAGGAACAAGAGGATGAGAAGAAAAACAAAAGATTAGCATATACTTCAAATCACAATCTATCTTGTACTTTCATACTTTGAGAACAAATCAATTCTCTGTAAAAATCTTTTTGCTCCTCATATTTGAGCAATAAAGATTTATAAGTGGTTCTCTCTGTAATCTTTACTCAAGTGAGCTTTGGGTAGTTCTAGGTTAAGAGTAGAACATTTGTAAGGGTTAGTTGTGTAAACCTCTAAAACACAAAGTGTAGGTTATTTGTGTGAGCCTATAAAACACAAAGTGTAGGTTATTTGTGTGAGCCTGTAAAACACAAAGTGTAGGTTATTTGTGTGAGCCTGTAAAACACAAAGTGTAGGTTGTTTGTGTGAGCCTGTAAAACACAAAGTGTAGGTTGTTTGTGTGAGCCTATAAAACACAAAGGAATTGGTTATTGTGTGAGCCATTAAAACACAAGTGATTTCTGGGTTAGGTGTGAGCCATTGTGAGAAACACCATAGTTGGGAGTGAGCTTGTAAAACTCCATTGTAACACTTAGTGTGTTAGTGAAACTCCCAATTGCGATTGGGGAAAGGAGTAGGGTTTGTTAACACCCGAACCTCTATAAATCTTTGTGTCTGATTTTCTCTATCCCCCCTAAAATTAACTATTTATTTCCGTACTTTAAAGTTTAATTTTTTTTAAACTCCAATTCAACCCCCCTTCTTGGTCTAATATTTGGGCAACAATTTAGTTAAGTCAAATCTCGTTCCATATAAGCATTAAAGTTGTAACAAAAAGTTACAGGAATTCATTCCATATAATTCAAAATACGATTCACAATAATCCAACACAAATATTATACAAGAATAAACACATGACTATGCAATATTACGAAATTCAATGATAATACATATAAGTCAATTATCAATTTTAACATACCTTATTAAGTACTCATAATTCTTATAATTCATGTCATGCCAAAACTCATATAAACAAGTCATGTTACCTCACACATTTACCTCTTAACATGTACATTTATGTCTTTTAATTAATTTTTATATAACATTCTAATATAAGTAGCCCAAATCTCATTCCCGGACTGTCTGGAAATAGGGCACATAGTGGGGCCATTCATGGAGCTTTAGCACCTTACTCACCATAGTCTCAAGTCAAAAGTGCTTACGAAGCTTTAACCACCTTCATTGAGTATAATCCAATCATCTGTGTGTATTTATGATCACTATCAAAACATATATCAAACAAACATCAAATTAATGAAAAAGCTTTTTATTAATCAAATAAATTTGTACAATAAATGCTAAAGGTGATAGCCTTTAGGGCCAATCAAATTATTTGATTCTATTAGTGATCGTAAATTCACACTTGTGATGATGGTGATTCGAGCAACCAAGATGTAAAATATAACATGTTAGAATATACATAAAATGAATGTTTATTAGGTGTTTAATAAATCACATTACGACTCTCACTATTTTATTGTGATCCATAACCTTCACTATGAACCCGAGAGAACTTATATGCATGTTCTCCTAGTGGGTCGATATCCAACTACCTAAGAATAACCTTGTGGTAACTCAACAAGTTATCCTTAGTTTGGTTGGTAGGTACCTAATCCACACCAATTGCATTATTCATGCAACTATCGAATCTTGTGCTATCAACTTATTAATGTGTGTACTACATTGGGCTATCAACTGTTGATATGTGTACATCTCATGTATATAAACCCAACTTCGCCTCCAATACACATTAACCTTGGAGCAAATCCAACAAGTTAATAATATCGGTTAAGTCTAACCAATTAATGGTGAAATGTAATTTCAATGGTTTGAAAATATTCTTATAAAGTGAGCTTGAGGCAACTCAACAACCCTAACTGTAGAAGAACTCTGGTTCTTCCCACATTAATTAAAGGCGTAAGACTTAATTGTTTATTTAGAGAGGGATTATATTGTTAAGTCTCATCAAGTTATTATTTCATGCTTTTATATATCATACATTCATCACATGGTTATATAAAGATAGTTACATTAACTATATGGCATGATTATAGACATACTAAAGTCAATCTCTTGAGCCAAAGAGAAATTGACTAGGTCTTATCTAGGTATATGCATGAATTTATAACCCAAAATAGAAATCAAATTCCTATTTCTAAGTCTTCTTGTTTATGGTACCACCTCCTTTGCTTCTTGCTCCTTTGTATCTTCATTCTATCCTAATCCTATGTAATCTAATTACATATTTCAAAGTATAGAAAATCTCAATTTACATTTGAGGGGAGTAAGAAGAGAAGAGAAATACATAAGAAAGAAAGAGAGGTAGGGACACGCAGGCCCCATTCACCATAAAAAAAATTCCATGCACACTCAATCACATTGGGCCTATGGTCATAACCATCCATCATGTCTTTTCATATAAAATAAAAATGACAATTTTGGATTTCAATTTGTAAATCGATTTAACGCTTGAACTGAAATTGTGAACTTGTGTTTTTTAGGGTAATTTAATTTTGTATGTCATTTTAAAGTGTAATTTAATATTTAATCAAATCAAAATTAAATTCCATATATCCAAAATTAATTCAAAATTAATTATCCTTAAAATCAGAATATAATGATGTTAAAATTAAATAATTTCATTTCAATATACATACCAATTTCTAGTCATACTATAATTACAATTGCTCAACTTAAATTAATTCAAAATTATTTTATAAAAATTCTAAAAAATTTTAGAACTTCAAATCATCATTCTAATTATATTTAGGTCAGCTCAAGTTCATCAAAATACTTTTGGCGCAAGCCAAAATTACTAAGATATATGAACCAATACACTTAGACGCTCAAAGCTGTTGGGTTTTAATAAATGAATCATATTCATAAACGCAGCGGAAAAATAAAATTTTCAAAAACACAAAACAGAAAATCATACTTGTGCCATTAAAACTAATTTATATAAATATAGAGGTTAGAAATTATACCTTGTAATTTCTTATTTGTTTTTCAAATCTTGACTTTATTTGGTTGTAGCAAACCACAACAATCCACATTAGAATGTCTCCAGCAATAATCCACACGACGAATGAATAAGAAACTATCAAAATAAATAGTTTGAACAAATTCAAAGTGCTAGCTTTGAAAGTGTTCTTGAGAGAATTTTTGCTGTATTCACAAAAAATTATTTTCATATCTATTTTCTGCCATTTGATGTCTTTTCTAGTTGAATCAAATTCAAAAAAAAAGATGAAAAGTCAAAATGGAGAAGAAGGAAATGAATGAAAAGTAATTGGCCAAAATCTACCGTTGGCCAACGGATGGGAGGCAGCAGCACGCTGGACTTGCTGCTGGGTAGTCCAGCTGACCCGTTAGGCAGGCCAGTAGCCTGTCTAGCCAGCACGGGCCTGTACGGGCCCGTGACCCTCCCGAACAATTTTTCCATGAGATCTCATCACCATCCATCCCGAAATAATTCACTCATATTTTGGATCTTATCCAATACCATTTTACTCATTATCCATATCTTTAATGCGTATCACCCATGAGGTTCCCAGTTATGTTGGCCACTTAAATTAACAATTAATTTAAGCAAGTCATGAGCGATATCTAGCAACACATCATGACCCCTAATTGACCGGAAAGTCAGTGGTTTGACTATGATTAATTGCACGGAAATTGTCTATGGAAAGGTTTGTAGTCAAACCACTGACTTCCCGTTCAATTGGGGGTCATGATGTGTTGCTAGATACCGCTCATGACTTTCTTAAATTATTTGTTAATTTAAGTTGCCAACATAACCGAGAACCTAATGCATCACACGCATTGAAGATATGAAGAATGAGTAAAATGGTTTTTGATAGGATACAAAATACGAGAGAATTATTTGGGGATGGATTGTGATGAGAACACACTAAAAAAATCGTTCGGAAGGGTCACGGGCCCGTATGGGCCAGCATGGGCTAGGCAGGCTGCTAGTCAAACGTAAAGTTAAGAGTTGGTTCAACAGCTATTTTTATATTAAATGCACCCAAACGGCTATAATTCATAGAGGAAGTATAAATGCAATTCATTTATGAATCCTAACAAGAAGAGCAACGATTACTTTGAATCTTTAATCTTGTTGTAGCCTTGTGCATTAACTAATTTTCAGCAAAACTCTTATTCTTTCTAAAAACCTAATTGCTCATAATTTCTGAGCATTGTAGGTTGGTGAGTATTTTCATTGTAAATAATTACTCAAGTGACCTTTAGTATATTGGGTTTAGATTGAAACATTTGTAAGCATTTATTGTGTGAGCCACAAAACACAAGGAATTGGTTTATTGTGTGAGCCATTAAAACACAAGGAAATTTATGGATTGGGTGTTTTCCATTGAGAGAAACACCATAGTTGGGAGTGAGCTTGTAAAACTCTATTGTAACACTTAGTGTGTTAGTAAAACACCCAATTGAGATTGGGGAGAGAAGTAGAGTTTATTAATACCCGAACCTTTATAAATATTTTGTGTGATATCTTTCTTTCCCTACTCTATTTAATTTTATTCCACACTTAAAGTTAAGAAATTTTTATTTCATAACCAATTCAACCCCCTTCTTAGTTCATTGTCTAGGCAACAATTTGTATCAGAGCTTGTCTAGCAACAAAGCCTAAAAGCGCTAGCAAAGATCAATAAATGGCTAGTGAAGCATTCCGAAGTCTCAAGCCTTACTTTGATGGAGCAAACTATTGGGAGTCCCGAATGGAGACATATCTTGATAGTGAGGGAATTGAAGTTTGGAATACTCATACAGATGATATAACAACACAAGAGCTTCATAGGTCAAGTAGGATATGTACTATTCCAGAGAGATATGGATTTCTCATTAGTGAACAGAACGACGTATTGCTCATAGGAAATGATAAGCATACGAAGAAGTTCTTAATAGTTCAGACTCTGACAAATGGCTTCAAGCCATGAAGTCATAAATGGATTCCATGTATGAAAACCAAGTATGGACTTTAGTTGACCCACCCGAAGGACTAAAGCCTATAGGGTGCAAGTGGGTTTTCAAAAAGAAAACTAACATGGATGGTAATGTGATTACGTATAAGGCTAGACTTGTTGCTAAAGGTTATCGTCAAAGACAAGGAATTGACTACGATGAAACTTTTAGCCCAGTAGCTATGCTTAAATCCATAAGGATACTCCTACCCATTACTATTCATTATGATTATGAGATATGACAAATGTATGCAAAAACAGCTTTCATTAATGGAAATCTGACTGAGGATGTGTACATGACACAACCAAAAGGCTTCATATCCAAAGATGAAAAAAAGGTATGTATGCTTCAAAGATTCATTTATGGATTAAAGCAAGCATCCAGGAGTTGGAATATTCGGTTTGATGAGACAATCAAACAGTTTGGTTTCTTACAAAATCCAGAAGAACCTTGTGTTTACAAGAAGGTTAGTGGAAGTCTAATCGTATTTCTTGTGTTATATGTAGATGACATATTGTTAATGGGAAATGATGTCTCAGCCTTACAATTAGTCAAAATTTGGTTATCCAATAATTTCTCTATGAAAGACCTTGGAAAAGCAGTCTATATTTTAGGGATAAAGATCTATAGAGATAGATCTAAAAGATTGTTTAGTCTTTCACAGTCTACATATATAGATAAGATGCTAAAGAGGTTTAGCATGAAGCAGTCCAAGAGGGGATATATTCCCATGACCCAAAAGATTACTCTCTCAAAGTCTTTATGTTCAAAGACATAAGATGAGAGGACAGACATGAGTTTGATTCCATATGCTTTAGTAATAGGATCAATCACGTACGCTATGATATGTACAAGACCCGATGCATCATATGCTCTGAGTGTCATGAGTATATACCAATTGGACCCTAGTCAGGGTCATTGGGTGGCTGTCAAGAATATCCCTAAGTACTTAAGAAGAACTAAGGATGTATTATTGGTATATGGAGATGGAGATCTTATTGTGAGCGGGTATACTGATGCCAGCTTCCAATCTAACAAGGATGTCTCAAAATCTCAGTCAGGTTATATATTCACACTAAATGGTGAAGCAGTTAGTTGGAAGAGTTCCAAACAGGAAACGATTGCTGATTCCACAACTGAAGCAGAGTACATTGCAGCTTCTGAAGAAGCAAAATAAGCAATTTGGATAAAGAAATTCATCACATAAGTTGGAGTGGTTCCTAGCATTATTGATCCAATATGATTGTATAACATCTAACATAAAATCTAGCCGGACATCCTATCTCTAAAGCGAGCTACTTCCGCCTCGAGGCTCTCCATGCGAGACTCCATGAAATCCTTGAGGTTTTCTAACCTCTCATCCATCGAAGCCTGCAAATGCTCAAATCATGGTGCCAAGAGGTCAGCCACTTGCTGAGCCATGTTTGGTGTGGAGGCAGAGGATTGTCCCATTTCCTGCTTAATCTCTGGAGGCACCACCTCAACTCGAACTCTCTTCCTCTGTTGGATTCCTTGGAGGCCATCTTTGAAGTCATTAGAGGCATTTTCCTCCCAAATGATCTCACCAGCAGTGTTGGTGAAGCGGTAGTAGATGTTGTTCTCAAATATGATACAAACAACAGCTCCCATTTTGATGAACGACTCGACGTCTAGTCGGTCTCGAGGATGTACTGGTATGAGGTTGAAGTGGTGTTCATCTAGCTTCAAGTATTCGAGCTTCAAGGTGATGTGAGTCATGTTAGAGGAGTGTTCTAAAAGCAATCACCTATAGTACTTATTGTACAAATTTATTTGATTAATAAAAGGCCTTTTCATTAATTTGATGTTCATTTGATATATGAATTGATAAGTGATCTTAAATCAATTAATGAAGTCCTTGATACATAACATAGCATGAAGGAAATCATGATGAGATCATGATATTGAGATTCTTATCATGTGTAATTATGTTAGTATCAAAATTATCCCTAGTCATAGGATTAATGAGATGAGACATTATTAATCCAGACAGACTAGCACATGTTACACTCCTTGATTGGATCGAGTAATTGATCTCATAATCTATAAACATGAGATATTTAGAGTTAACATGTAGATGCTTACTAAGTGTAGCTAAGTACATTGGATGACCAACTATGAGACAATCATATGGATAATCTATTCAGATGTCAATGATAGTCTCATCATAGCAATGGTGCAAGTATCATTAGACTTGAGGTACTCAAGGATATCTTGAATATTGATTCTGTATTTTGACATTATTCGTTGTTGCCTCAGAGAGGTAGCTCAAAGGGTGGTGATTGGATACAGCTTGAGGTATTCGAAGGTAATTGGGTAACCAACAAAGGATTCACAACTCTTGATAGAAGGAGTGTATACCCATGACCTCTTGTCGTGGTCATTACTCAGGAATCTCTGGCCGGAGTAGAAATGTCATAAAGATAGTCTTCAATGACATATCTAATAGAGTAATGAGCCTCAAGGACAAGAACTAACATTACTTGGACTAGACGTGACGTAGTTAGTCTAGTGGGAGTTGACATATGTCCATACTCTCAGCCAAGTGGGGTAGAGAATGGTGAAAAAAATAATTGCACAGAAATTGTCTATGGAAAGGTTCGTAGTCAAACCACTGACTTTTTGGTCAATTGGAGTCATAATGTGTTGCTAGATACCGCTCATGACCGGCTTAAATTAATTGTTAATTTAAGTGGCCAACATAACTAGGAACCCAATGGGTCACACGCATTAAAGATATGGAGAATGAGTAAAATGGTATTGGATATGATCCAAAATATGAGATAATTATTTTAGGGTGAATCGCGATGAGATCGCACGAAAAAATCGTTCGGAAGTGTCACGGGCGGGCGCAGGCTAGGCATATTGCTGGCCAGCCTTACAGGCCAGTTGGGCTGCCCAGAAGTAGCCCCAGCATGGCTGCAGCTTCCCATCCGTTGGCCAACAGCTGTGTTTGGCCATAATTAGACCAATTATGGCCCATTACTATTCATTAGTTTCCATTTTCTCCATTTTTGACTTTTCATCTTATTTTTGAATTTGATTCAAATAGAAAAGACATAAAATGACAGAAAATACACATGAAAATTTTTTTTGTGAAAAAAATATTTTTAAGACACAACAAAAATTCTCTCAAGAATACTTTTAAAGCTAGCACTTTGAATTTGTTCAAACCATTTCTCTTGATAGTTTCTTCTTCATTATTCACATGGATTATCATTAGAGTCATCCTAGTGTGGATTGTTGTGGTTTGCTACAACCCAACAAAGTGAAGATTTGAAGAAGAAATAAAAATTACAAGGTATAATTTTTAACATTTACATGTATGTAAATTAGTTTTAATGATACAAGTATGATATTTTGTTTTGGGTTTTGAAAAATTTTATTTTTCACTGCGTTTATGGTATTAGAGCCTCCTTGTATCCATTAAAATTAATTTTAATTGAAAGTGCAATGGGATTGCATGTTTTTGATGATTTTGGATCAATAGGTTTTGAAAAATTGAAATTAATTTGTAAAATGTAATTTACACATTTTTCTTTCTTTAATCTGATCATGGGATGATTTAGAATGATTATTTTGATTGAAAAATGATTTGAATGTGATTCAAATAATTAATTTCGGATTTATTTCAAAATTGCCTAAAATTGCCTTTTTATGAACATATGTTGTTGTTTGGCTTAATTGATGGGGCTGGTAACTTTTTTCTTGTAATTTAATTATGAAAAAAATTATTTAGACATATTGATAATATTTTTATGCCTATGGAAGTGTCTAATAATTAATTAAAAATTATTTTAATTAATTTTTCAAATAAACAAATAAATGGGATTGTTTTAGCATACCCGGTAGGGCTGTTTTGTTTGATTTTTTTGTATGTGTTTATTTTATTTCCATCACCTTGAAATAATTTTTATGTGATTAAAAATATGTTATTTTGATGTTAGATGCATGCCAAAATGATTTTGCAAGCATTTTGAATTTTAAAAATTCTAGATATCGAATTAGTCATTCTGAGCGTCTAAGTGTGTTGGTTCGTTTGTCTTAGTAAATTTGGCTTGTGCCAAAAATATTTTGATAAACTTGAGCTGATCTAAAGATAATTAGAATGGTGATTTGATGTTCTGAAAATTTTTAGAATTTTTGGAAATTAAGTTTGAATTAATTTAAGTTGTGCAATTGTAATTCTAGTATGACTAGAAATTGGTATGTATATTAAATTAAATTGTTTAATTTTAACATCATAATATTTTGATTTTATGGAGAATTAATTTTGAATTATTTTTGAAAATATGGAATTTAATTTAATTTGATTAAATATTAAATTCCACTTTAAAATGACATACAAAATTAAATTAACCGAAAGAACACATATAGGCAATTTCGATTCAAGTGTTGAATCGATTGACAAATTGAAATCCAAAATTTTCATTTCTATTTTGTGCATTAGAGAATGCATGTTAGGGATGTGCATGATGGATGAATATGGACTTAGGCGCAATGTGATTGAGCATGCATGAAATTATTTTGTTTTATGGTAAATAGGGCTTGCGTGTCCCTACCTCTTTTTCTTTCTTATGTATTTCTCTTCTCATCTTACTCCCCTCAAATGTAAATTGAGGTTCTCTATAATTTGAAATATGTAATTAGATTACATAGGATTAGGATAGAATGAAGATACAAAGGAGCAAGAAGCAAAGGAGATGGTACCATAAACAAGAAGACTTAGAAATAAGAATTTGATTTCTATTTTGGGTTGTAAATTCATGCATATACCTAGGTAAGACCTAGTCAATTTTTCTTTGTCTCAAGAGATTGACTTTAGTATGTCCATAATCATGGCATATAGTTAATGTAACTATCTTTATATATCAATGTGATGAATGTATGATATATAAAAGCATGAAATAATAAATTGATGAGACTTAACAAAGAAATTCCTCACTAAATAAACAATTAAGTCTTACGCCTTCCATTAATATGGGGAGAACCAAAGTTCTTCTAGAGTTAGGGTTGTTAAGTTGCCTCAAGCTCACTCTATAAGAATATGTTCAATCCATTGAAATTAGATTTCACAGTTAATGGATTTGCACCAAGGTTAGTGTGTAATGAAGGTGAAGTTGGGTTGTATACATGAGATGTACACATATCAAGAGTCGATAGCCCAATGTATGTGAACACATCAATAAGTTGATAGCACAAGATTCGATAGTTGCATGAATAATGCAATTGGTATGGATTAGATACCTACCAACCAAACTAAGGATAGCTTGTTGAGTAGCCTCAAGGTTATTGTTAGCTAGTTGGATATTGACCCACTAATAGAACTTCCATATAAGTTATCTCGAGTTCATAGTGAGGGCTATGGATTCGTGATTTGCAATAAAATAATGGGAGCAATAATGTGATTTATTAAAGACCTAATAAACATGCATTTTATGTACATTCTAACATGTTCTATTTTACATCTACGTTGCTAGAATCATCATTATGAAAAGTGTGAATTTGTGATCGCTAATGGAATCAAATAAGTTGATTGGGCCCAATTTTTTGGATTGGCTAAGGAATCTGAGAATAGTTCTCAAATCCGAAAAGATTGGCTATGTCCTAGATGAGGCACTCCCTAATCCCCCTACTGTGAATGCTTCTGAAGTTGTTCAGAAGGCATATCAAAATCATCTAGATGATAGTGAGATGGCAAGCTGCATTATGCTTGCTACTATGTCAGCACAGTTGCAAAAGCATCATGAGGTTATGGATGTTAATTCCATAGTATACCATCTAAGAGAGTTTTTTGATGAGCAAGCACGTTTTGAAAGGTTCAAAACTTCAAGGTTGCTCTTCCGCACTAAGATGGTTAAGGGGACATCTCCAGTGCAATATGCATTGAAGATGAATGGCTATATTGAGAGGTTGGCCACCTTGGGATTTGTGATGGACCATGAATTAAGTATTGACTTAATTCTAACTGGTTTGTCTGATAGTTATTCACATTTTGTGCTTAACTACAGGATGAACCAAATCTCTACCACTATTCCTGAGCTGATTAACTTGCTTAAAACAACTGAGTCATCTGTCAAAAAGGAGAGTAAGGTTGTGATGCTGGTGGACTCTTCAAGTTCTAAAAGGAAGAACCTTAAGAAGAAGAAGAAGTCCATAAAGCCTAAGGGAGGCGTGACCAAGAAAAAGGCCAAGGAGATTGCTCTAAAAGGGACATGCTTCCATTATGGCAAGGATGGCCATTGGAAGAGAAACTGCAAGGCTTACTTGGAGTCCTTGAAGAAGAAGGCATCTGATGCCCCATCTACTTCAGGTATTTTTGTCATTGAAATTAATACTGTTTCCAATAATAATATATGGGTATTAGATACCATTTGTGGCTCACACATATGCACTGATATGCAGGGCCTAAGGAACAGCAGACAGCTCAATAAGGGAGAGTCAGACCTACACGTTGGAAAAGGAGCAAGGGTTGCTGCATTAGCTTTAGGAACATATGTATTGACCCTCCCTAGCGGGCTTATATTAAATTTGGATAATTGCTATTATGTACCTGCTTTGACTAAAAACATTATTTCTGTTTCAAGTCTAAATAAAGGTGGTTTCCTTTTAGCTTTTAGTAACAATTGTTGTTCTATTATTTTGAATGGAATTCTTTATGCTAATTGTACATTATGCAATGGAATATACATATTAGATATGTCAAATCCAATTTTAAACATCAATGATAATAAAAGGTAAAAACAAGATATGTTCAAATCATCTTATTTATGGCATTGTCGTCTTGGTCATATAAGTGAGAAACACATGGCTAAGCTACACAAAAGTGGTGGTTTGGGGTCATTTGATTATGAATCATATGACACATGTGAATCTTGTTTACTAGGCAAGATGACTAAATTACCCTCTAAGGGAAAGGGTGAACGTGCTAATGGACTTTTAAACTTAATACATTCAGATGTATGTGGTCCAATGTCTACACATGCTAGAGGTGGTTTCATCTACATCATTAGTTTTATCGATGACTACTCAAAATATGGATACATGTATCTTATGAGATACAAATCTGAAGCTTTTGAAAAGTTCAAAGAATTCAGAAATGAAGTAGAGAAACAACTTGGCAAAAGTATTAAAACACCTCGATCAGATTGAGGAGGTGAATACTTGAGCCAAGAGTTTCTAGATTATCTTAAGGATAATGGTATTTTATCTCAATGGACTCCACCATACACACCACAACACAATGGTGTGGCTGAAAGAAGAAACCGAACCTTGTTAGACATGGTAAGGTCTATGATGAGTTTTGCAGAATTGCCTAAATCCTTTTGAGATTATGCACTAGAGACTGCCATTTATATATTAAATGGAGTTCCTTCATAGTCAGTTGATGTTACTCCATATGAGATATGGTATAACAAGAGGCCCACATTTTCTTACATGAGAATTTGGGGTTGTCCTGCTTATGTGAAGCGGACAATGTTAGATATGCTAGAAGATAAGTCTGACTGATGTCTGTTTGTGGCATGTCCAAAAGTATCATATGGATATCAATTTTACCACCCCTTGGAACAAAAGCTTTTTGTTTCAAGACATGCTATCTTTTTAGAGAGATAATTCCTTCTAAAAGGAGATAGTGGGGACAAAATTTAACTTGAGGAAGTTTAAGATGCTCAAACAGATGCTGATCAACTACCTGAACCCAAGCTTGTTACTCATACAGATGATATAACAGCTCAACCTTCTGAAGTACAAGAGCTTTGTAGGTCAAGTAGGATACGTACTATTCTAGAAAGATATGGATTTCTCATTAGTGAACCGAACGACATATTGCTTATAGAAAAAGATGAGCCTACAACCTATGAAGAGGTTCTGAATAGTTTAAAATCTGACAAATGGCTTCAAGCCATGAAGTCAGAAATGGATTCCATGTATGAAAACCAAGTATGGATTTTGGTTGACCCATCCGAAGGAATAAAGCCTATAGGGTGCAAGTGGGTTTTCAAAAAGAAAACTGACATGGATGGTAATGCAATTACCTATAAAGCTAGACTTGTTGCTAAAAGTTATCGTCAAAGACAAGGAATTGACTATGATGAAACTTTTAGCCCAGTAGCTATGCTTAAATCCATAAGGATACTCCTAGCCATTGCTACTCATTATGATTATGAGATATGGAAAATGGATGTGAAAACAACTTTCCTTAATGGAAATCTGACTGAGGATGTGTACATGACACAACCAAAGGGTTTCATATCCAAAGATGGGAAAAATGTATGTAAGCTTCAATAATCCATTTATGGATTAAAGCAAGCATCCGGGAGTTGTAATATTCGGTTTGATGAGACAATCAAACAGTTTGGTTTCTTACAAAATCCGGATGAACCTTGTGTTTACAAGAAGGCTAATGGGAGTGCAATCGTATTTCTTGTGTTATATGTAGATGACATATTGTTAATGGGAAATGATGTCTCAGCCTTACAATCAGTCAAAATTTGGTTATCCAAGAATTTCTCTATGAAAGACTTTGGAGAAGAAGTCTATATTTTAGGGATAAAGATCTATAGAGATAGATCTAAAAGATTGCTTTGTCTTTCATAGTCTACATACATAGATAAGATGCCAAAGAGGTTTATCATTGAGCAATCCAAGAGGGGATATATTCCCATGACCCCTGGGATTACTCTCTCAATGTCTTTGGGTCCAAAGACACAAGATGAGAGGACACACATGAGTTTGATTCCATACGCTTCAACTATAGGATCAATTATGTATGCTATGATATGTACAAGACCCGATGTATCATATGATCTGAGTGTCACGAGTAGATACCAATCGGACCCTGGTGAGGGTCATTGGGTGGCTGTCAAGAATTTCCTTAAGTACTTAAGAAGAACTAAGGATGTATTCTTGGTATATGGAGATGGAGATCTTACTGTTAGCGGGAATACCGATGCCAGCTTCCAAATGACTATTGATTCCATAACCGAAGCAGAGTACATTGCAGCTTTTGAAGCAGCAAAGGAAGCAGTTTGGATAAAGAAATTCATCACATAAATTGGAGTGGTTCCCAGCATTATTAATCCAATACAATTGTATTGTAATAATAATGGAGCCATTGCGCAAGCAAAGGAGCCACGGTCTCATTAGAGATCCAAACATGTACTCAGACGATACCATTTGATTAGAGAAATCATTTGTAGGAATGATGTAAAGATAGAAAGAGTGCCCACTGATCAGAATATTGCTGATCTTTTAACTAAGCCATTTCCCCAAAAGAAATATGATTCTCATGTACTCGCTTATGGAATTAAATACAAAGGCGATTGGCTTAAGTGCAAGTGGGAGCTTGTTAGAGGAGTGCTCTAAAGGCAATCACCTTTAGGACTTATTTTAAAAATTTATTTGACTAATAAAATGCTTTTTCATTAATTTGATATTCATTTGATATATAAATTGATAACTGATCTTAATTCAGTTAATGAAGTCCTTGATACATAACATAGCATGAAGGAAATCATGATGAGATCATGATATTGAGATTCTTATCATGTGTAATTATGTTAGTATCAAAATTATCCCTAGTCATAGGATTAATGAGATGAGATATTATTAATCCAGACAAACTAGCACATGTTACACTCCTTGATTGTATCGAGTAGTAGATCTCATAATCTATAAACATGAGATGTTTAGAGTTAACATATGGATGCTTGCTAAGTGTTGGATGACCAACTATGAGACAATCATATGGATAATCCATTCAAATTTCAATGATCGTCTCATCATAGCAATGGTGCAAGTATCCTTAGACTTGAGGTACTCAAGGATATCTTGAATATTGATTTTGTATTTTGACACTGTTCCTTGTTGCCTCAGAGATGTAGCTCATAGGATGGTGATTGGATATAGCTTGAGCTATTTGAAGGTAATTGGGTAACCAATAAAGGATTCACCACTCTTGATAGAAGGAGTGTATACCCATGGCCTCTTGTCATGGTCATTACTCAGGAATCTTTGACCGGAGTTGAAATATCATAAAGATAGTCTTCAATGGCATATCTAATAGAGTAGTGAGCCTCATAGACAAGAACTAACATTACTTGGAGTAGACGTTACGTAGTCAGTCTAGTGGGAGTTGACACATGTCCATACTCTGAACCAAGTGGGGTGTAGAATGGTGAAAGGAATAATTACATGGAAATTGTCTATGGAAAGGTTCATAGTCAAACCACTGACTTTCCGGTCAATTGGGGTCATGATGTGTTGCCAGATACCACTCATGACCTGCTTAACTTAATTGTTAATTTGAGTGGCCAACATAAACGGGAACCCAATGGGTCACACGCATTGAAGATATGAAGAATGAGTAAAATGGTCTTGGATAGGATCCAAAATATGAGAGAATTATTTTAGGATGGATCGCGATGAGATCTCAAGAAAAAATCGTTCGGGAGTGTCACGGGCCGACGCGGGCTAGGTTGGCTGCTGGCCAGCCTTGTAGGCCAGCTGCGCTACCCAGCAGTAGCCCGTAGCAGGCCCAGCGCACCTGCAGCTTCCCATCCATTGGCCAACGGCTGTTTTTGGCCATAATTAGGCCAATTATGGCCAATTACTATTAATTAGTTTCCATTTTCTCCATTTTTGGTTTTTCATCTTATTTTTGAATTTGATTCAAATAGAAAATACACAAAATGACAAAAAATAGACATGAAAATTTTTTTTGTGGAAAAAAATATTTTTAAGGCACAACAAAAATTCTCTCAAGAACACTTTCAAAGCTAGCACTTTGAATTTGTTCAAACCATTTCTCTTGATAGTTTCTTCTTCATTCTTCATGTGGATTATCATTAGAGACATCCTAGTGTGAATTGTTGTGGTTTGCTACAACCCAACAAAGTGAAGATTTGAAGAACAAATAAAAATTACAAGGTATAGTTCTTAATATTTACATTTATATAAATTAGTTTTAATGGTACGAGTATGATCTTTTGTTTTGGGTTTTGAAAAATTTTATTTTTCGCTGCGTTTATGAATATGATTCATTCTTCAAAACCCAACAAGTCACGTACCCGCCAATCAAAATGTCTCCGGTAGGCTTGGTGGCAATTGAAAAAAGATGGTTTGCAAACCATCGAGATAAAGCCACTGTTAGGCCTCTTCGTGCCATCTCCAGGAGAAAGAGCTCTGACTTCCTTATCGTTCCATTGATGTCTCCTTTGGAAAACCTATGCAAATACTTGTGCACTGGGGATCGAAGATGGGTGCTCTTCATCTTTTTGATGTCCCAGCTGCAGTCAAACCTGAAGTGAGTCCATGCCTGAGTAGCATAGAACTCTGCTTCACTGTCATTCAGGATGCCATCAGAGGGAAGGTTGAACAAATCTCCAAACTATGTGGTAGAGAGGGTGAATGATGAACTATCACGGTGGTGACATAAGAGTCATGAGCATGAAGTATAAACTTCACTACTTGTGATCGTGAAACAAAGCGACACAAAACGTGAATGCTTCTATAAGTTTTTGGTAGAAATGTTCACGGTCGTGAAAAATTGTCACGGGCTTGAACAAAGGGTTTCACAAGGGTGGATGGAAAAGGTTGTGGTGGTGAAATATAGTCTTCACTACCTTCAGCCGTGAATCATGTCTTGAATCAAGTCATGAAAGCTACTGTTCTTTTGGCGATTTAGTTCACGATCGTGAATATATGTCACAGGCGTGAATTGCCTAAAATTCTCATTAAATAAAATTAAGTCTAAAACAAGACTAAAGCATTTCTAAGGAGCTTCTTTCCCCTATAACATATGTTTCCATCAAATTTGCTACCTTACATCTAGTAAGATGAGATAAAAACACAAGATTATCAATCAAGGTTTGACAATTTTGGCAATCATAAAGTTAATCCATCAATCATGCCAAGCTCTCTTCTTATGAAATTAAATCTTTCCTCATTTAGAGACTTAGTGAAGATATCTGCCGATTGATTGTCTATGCTTATGAATTCCAATACGACATCTCCATATTGAACATGATCTCTAATAAAATGGTGTCTAATGTCTATATGCTTATTTCTAGAATGTTGAATGGGATTCTTAGATAGATTTATAACACTTGTATTGTCACATCTAATAGGTATATGGTTCATACTATGACCATAATCCTTATGTTGTTATTTCATCCAAAGGATTTGTGTACAACAACATCCTGCTGCTATATACTCCGCTTCGGTGATAGAAAGAGCAACTGAAACTTGTCTTGCTAAACAAAGAAACTAAGCACTCTCCAATAAAGTGACAAGTACCTGAAGTCTTTTTTCTATCTAAAAGACTTCCAGTAAAATCAGCATCTGAATATCATATAATGTAAAAGGATGAATTTCTAGGATATCGTAAACCTAGATGCAATGAGCCATGTAAATATTTAAAAATCCTTTTTACTGCATTTAAATGAGACTTTTTAGGACATGATTGAAAGCGAGCACATAAGCATACACTATAAATTATATCGGGTCTAGAGGCAGTAAGATATAAAAGTGATCTGATCATACCTCTATAGAGCTTTTCATTAATGCTCTTACCCTTTTCATCCTTATCCAATTTTGTTGATGTGCTCATTGGAGTCTTGGCGTTCTTGCATACTTCCATTCCAAATATCTTAAGCAAGTCTTTTGCATATTTGGATTGGTTAAAGAATATTCCCTCATTACCTTGTTTTATTTGTAGACCGAGGAAATATTTTAGCTTACCCATCATGCTCATTTCGAATTCCCTAGTCATACACATAGCAAATTCTTGACAAAGCAATTCATTAGTAGACTCAAATATGATATCATCAACATAAATTTGAAGAATTAGAATATCATGCATGCTTATGCTTTTTAATGAACAATGTAGTGTCAACATTCCCCTTTGTAAAGTTGTTCTCTAAGAGAAAGGAACTTAGTCTTTCATACCAAGCTCTTGGGGCTTGTTTTAAACCATATAAAGCTTTTGAAAGTTTAAATACATGATTAGGCAAATCATAGCTTTCAAAACTTGGTGGTTGTCCTACATTTACTTCTTCTTCTATAAAACCATTTAAAAAGGCACTTTTTACATCTATTTGAAAGAGTTTGAAATTCATGTGGCATGCATATGCTAAAAGTATTCTTATGGCTTCTAATCTAGCTACAGGAGCATAGGTCTCATCATAATCTATTCCTTCTTCCTGATTATTCCCTTTTGCGACCAATCTAGCCTTATTTCTAGTTATTGAACCTTGTTCATCTAGTTTATTTCTAAACACCCATTTGCTACCTATAATTTGATGCTCCTTGGGTCTAGGTACTAAGGTCCATACCTTACTTCTCTCAAATTGGTTTAGTTCCTCTTGTATGGCAATCACCGAACTTTCATCATTAAGAGCCTCATCAATATTTTTAGGCTCAATTTGGGAAACAAAAGCAAGGTTAGAAGCTAAATGTTTGAGATGAGATCTAGTACTTACTCCCCTTGTAGGATCACCAATGATTTGATCTTTGGGGTGATCTTTTGTCAATCTCCATTCCTTTGGGAGCACTTGCTTGTTTTCCTCTTGAGCTTGAGGTAGAGAAACATTTTGATGTGAATCTTCTTGATCATTTTCTTCTCTTCCATTTCCAAGATCAAGTCTTTCCATGGTACCTGCTACATCATCAAGAACACTACCTTTCACAAGATCGAGTTTACTAGATTCATCAAAAATAACATGCATAGATTCTTCAACAGTTAATGACTTTTTATTAAATACCCTATATGCTTTACTAGTTGTAGAGTATCCTAAAAAGATACCCTCATCAGATTTAGAAGCAATTTTTCCAAGGTTGTCCTTGGTATTTAATATGAAGCACTTGCATTAAAATACTCTAAAGTATGATATCAATGGCTTTCTTCCATTCCATAGCTCAAATGAAGTTTTGTTTAGGAGAGGTCTTTTGAAAACTCTATTTGAAATATAACAAGCAGTATTTGTGACTTCTGCCCAAAAGTTAGTTGGTAAACCATACTCATTGATTATAATTCTAGCCAGTTCAATCAAAGTTCGATTTCATTGAAAAGTTCTTTGTCTCCTGTCATATGCCTTGAGCATCCACTGTCTACTAGCCAAGCATTTTTTTTTATTGTGGACTTAAGGCATATCTATAGAATCACAATTTAAGTATGGTGTTTAGGTACCCAAATGAGCTTGGGTCCTTGGGGGTTAGCACATGAAGGTTCCCAATGAGCCTTCCTTATCCAGCAATGTTTATTTATGTGACCAAATTTCATACAATAATTACACTGTTTAGGTCTAAAGATGCTTTTTGGTCTAACAATGCTCTTGAATGCCATATTCCCATTAGACTGAGTTTGAGAACAATGGCATGCACAATCATGATTAATTGGTGCTTTTCTAGATGCATGCTTCTTATATATGAAGGCATGATTACCCTTCTATGGTTTCTTTCTTAGGCTTACCAATACGTGATTATTTCTCTTATGAATAAAAGATTTAGTGTATTTAGTGCACTTATCCCTTGGTGTTGTTCCAGCAAATGTGGAGATGTGATGTTCACTTGACTTAACAAAAATAGTTTTGTGACAAGATGATAATGTGCCTTTAAATCCTAGACCATGTCTAATTAAGGGAGGTTGTTAAGACACTATGAGAGTATCTAAGCTCTCCTTTCCTTTGTGGAATTTTGAAATGGAGTTTCTAAGTTCCTCAACTTCATTTTTCAAAGTATTATTTTCTTTAAGCAAAGTTTTAGTTGAGGGTTTTGAAGAGTATTCATCTAATGACTTTTGAAGAGATTCATTAGATGAATGAAGCTTAAAATTCTCCTTTTCTAAAGCATCTATTTTGATTTTCAAATCAGAAATGTTATTCTTATAAGTATTGAATTTACTTTTATATTTTTCTAGTTCTAGATTCAATACTTCTATTAAGCTTTGCTCATCATCATCATCTTCACTATTACAATCATTATCACTACTATCATTATTTATAGAGTATGAGTGAAGTGATCTTACCTTATCCGAGACATGATCCTCTATAGCCATGAAGCATAGGTTGACCTATTCACTTTCATTGTCATCTTTTTCACTTGAAGAGCTTTCGTCATCCCATGTGGCTTTGTGACCTTTCTCCCCATTTTCTCTTTGGTATTTTCTCTTGTGCTTCTTGAGCCTTGGACATACCGGTTTAATATGCCCTTTCTTTCCACATTCATAGCACTTTACCTCTTCTTTACTTCTTTGTGTATCATTAGAGGTCTATTTGAGGTTTCTCTGCCAGAATTTTGTAGAGTTGCTCATTCTTTTCTCAATGATTCTTTTCAGCCTTCTGGAGAGCATAGCAATGTCCTCATTTGCATCATCACTCTTTTCTTCATCATCTTCAACTTTCTCTTGAGATTTTGAAGTAGAGGCTTTTAGTACAAGAGGCTTTCTTTTTTCTGGCTCTGCTTCAAACTCTCTATCTCTTTTTACTGTCATTTCATGAGTGAGAAGTTTCCCAATAAGCACATTAGTATTCATGGTGCTCATGTCTTCATTTGCCTCTTCTATACCGGTAACTCTTGTACCCTAATCTTTGAGTGAAAGACTTCTCAGGATTTTATTATTTACATCTTCCAAACTCAGGTGTTTCCCAAGTTTTCTCATTCCATTTATGATTGCTAGAAGATGGTTGGTCATGTCAGTAATTGACTCATTGAATTTCATCTTGAAGAGCTCAAACTCTAAAGTAAGAAGTTGAATCTTCTTGGATTTAACTTGCTTAGTTCCTTCATGATAGCTTTCCAATGTTTTCCACATGTTGTAATCTGTTGGGCAGTGTTGTATTCTACCACATTCTTTAATGGATAATGAGCTTGAGAGAATTGTCATTGCCTTCTTATTTTTAAAGTTCGCTCTTCTTTGAGGCTCTGTCCAATCATCTCTTGATAAGATTTCTTCTTCACCACCAACTCCTCTTCTAGTTGGTGGTGTCCATTCTTTTCGAACACTATCCCAAACTTCAATTCCTTCACTATCCAGATATGTCTCCATCCGAAATTTCCAATGAGCATAATTTGCTCCATCAAAGTAAGGCTTAAGACTTTGGAATCCTTCCTTGGCCTTATATCTTTACTAGCATTGATTAGGCTTCGATGCTAGACTTAGCTCTGATACCAATTGTGTCCCAGATATTGTACCAAGAAGGGGGGTTGAATTGGATATTAAAAATTTTAACTTTTAAGTGCGGAAAGCAAAGTTAAGATGAGTAGGAATGGAAAAATAAGACACAAGAATTTTTATAGAGGTTCGGGTGTTAACTAACTCTACTCCTCTCCCCAATCTCAATTTGGAGTTTCACTAACACTCTAAGTGTTACAATGGAGTTTTACAAGCTCACTCCCAACTATGGTGTTTCTAACAATGGATCACACTTAACCGAAAAATCCCTTGTGTTTTAATGGCTCACACAAATAACCAATTCCTTATGTTTTAAAGGCTCACACAAATAACCAATTCCTTATGTTTTAAAGGCTCACACAAATAACCCTTACAAGTGTTCTACTCTTAACCCCAAACTATCCAAACTCACTTGAGTAGATGATTATAGAGAGAAACACTTACAAATCTTTAATGCTCAGAGAATGATGAGCAAAAAGATTTTCACAGAGAATAAATATTTGTTTTGAAGGTATTCATTGCACAAATGGCTTACAACAAGATTTTGATTCAAATTATTAGGTATTCTCTTGTTCTAGATTCATAAATGACTTGCATTTATACTTCCATGGCGAATTATAGCCGTTTGATTGCATTTAATGTGGAAATAACCTTTGAACCAACTCTTATTTTCGCGCCTGACATGTTTCTCTTTCCTCTTTCACGGTCATGATTATGTTTGTCACGGTCGTGACTGTTCTTCCAGGCCATGACTTGAGTAGTGACTTTGGTCGTGAAGTATTTTGGAAGGATTTGAAGTCTTTGATCACAAACGTGACATTATATCTTCACAGGCGTGAACAACCTTCCTAGCCGTAGTCCAAGTGGTGACTCTGGCCGTGAAGCTCTCTGGAGGAATTTGTCATGTCTTTTCACGGGGCATGACTTATATGATCATTCACGGTTGCTATCATTCTTCATGGTCGTGAACTTTAAATGTTGGATTGTTGGTGCTAAGCTTCATCAGGGGCGTGACATATAAGGTCACGAGCGTGAACATGCTATTTCTTCATTTTTTTGTCTTTTTAAGATTAGTCTTCCATTCTCCATTCATGCTATCATATTCCATACCCTGTTCAATAAACTTAAAAAACAAGTATGTTAAATACATCATTGATATTATTTGTTATCATCAAAATGACAGAAATACCCTTCAAGTTTCAACAGCTATATTTACACATATCACAAAAGTTTGAAATACTTGCTCACACAGAAGGAACATAATTTGAGACAGAGGCGTTGGCTTGAATTGAAATAAGACTGTGATTGCTTAATTGATTATCATTCAGGAAAGGCGAATGTAGTAGCTGATGATGTAGTGCTCCCTTACTCTACTAGACATTAATAGTGTACGAAAGCGCTACTAAGCTCATTTTTTTTGTAACAATAACAAATTCTCAAATTATTGTATTATTTATTTATTTATTGATTTATTTTTATATCATTTAAATATGTAACTAGTGATATAAATATTTTGATTTAAAAGAACTCATTCAGTAAAGCATAATATTTAGAAATTCATTTACTAATAATACCAAATATATATTAATTACAAATTTCAATCCTTATAAATCCTACATGCCATAAATTGACATCAAAAGAAATTCTTAAAATTTAATTTTTATTTTTTTCAATACTATTTCCAAAACATACAAAAAGGAAATAAACTGCGATCTTGGGGTTTCCCTCTTCTTTGGTCGCCCTATTGGAACAATTACGTCTATTTATCTGAGCGTCAAACACACGTGCTAAGCTACTAGCTTAATGGTACGTTTGGCAACTATCCAATAATTATATAAATATTTCTAAAATAAAATTTTAGAAACCACAATTAATTTACTAAGCATGCCAAAATATTCAAATAATATTAAAATAATTTTTGTTATGCCAAAATATACACTTCATCAATTATAACATTTTATTCATTAAGCATGCTTGAAATTGTTTAACAATAAAAGATATACAAATTAAAATATCAATTTAATAATTTACATTTTTTTTATATTATTTATCTGATAGCCTACGACATCTTAGACCGGAACTAAACACTGTATATAAGGTTTTTGCTCTCTGACATTCTACTCGGTGCCTCTATAATTATTTTATAACTCTACGTTTAATGCCTACATTTTCAATAACAACTTAGTACTTTTATGGTGCCTACGTAATTTCGAACTCAACACTATTTCTTAGTGCCTATATAATTTCAACTCAACACTATCTCTTAGTGCCTACGTAAATTAAATCTCAACACTATTTTTTTAATGCCTATATTTCTACCTTTTTATTGGCATGTCAACTTATCCCAATTTCTAGTTCTCAACTAGATGTTATAGGGCTTAATTATATTTGTTACCTTTATTATTATTTACATAAATAATGTAGGAAACACTAATATAAATTCCATATGAATGCAATAATTTTGATTAAATATTTTACAACCTTACACTTGCTCATTTAATCATTATATCTATAAGAAAAATCAAATAATATATTTGTCCATCCCAAAATTTTACAATCAATACATATATGCAAGTTGTCCTAATTTGGACAACATTTCTGCCTTATAATATTGTTCATCCATTTTTGGATGGAATTTGGAAACGTGATCAACAAATAAAATGTAATTACATGTCTTCTTGAATTTCCAACTATAATCACATTAAACCAAATTTTGTAGCAAAAGTTATTAATTGTTCTTTAACATATGTTCATTCCAATTTGCCCAGTATTTTACTGGACATATTTATAGTTTAAACTTTGAGTAAATTTTTCACCTAATTGAAGACATATTTAGGTCTAATGGTCTGAATGAAAGTAAGCCCTATGTCTTAACTTTCCAACCTAGATATGTCTAAAACTCAAGTTATGACCAGAAAACTAGACACTGTTTATAAGACGAATTTTCCAGCACTTCAATCAATTTCTACAATTTTCATCTTCATGCATCATTCTCATATTCTAATTTTTTTATTTTCACATTCATGGTATCATTTAATCAAAATATCAAGAATTTCATACACAATTACTCAAACATCACAAAATCATAAGTTACATTTTCCATATTGAATTTTTGCCAAATGTACATACCTCAAAAAGAGTATACTTCTTTTCACTCTTCTCTCCTTCTAATTATCTTTCTCCTTGCCCTTACTTCCTCCTTGATTTTGGTTCAAAGATTGTTCACCTCCTTGGCCTAACAACAAATTTCACACTAATCAAGCATTAATCACACTAATCCACCCTTAATCACCATTAACATAATAATCACCCTATATTACTAACTTTAATGGTAACTAACCCCAAAATCAAAGAAAAGAGAAGAAGAAGAGTGAGAATATGGAAGATCTAAACTCACCTTTATAGATCTTCAAAATGACTAAAATCTTCCTTCTCTTTTTCTCTTCCTTTGTTCCTTCCTCTTCCTTAGTTTTGCTCACTTTACTTCACTTTTTTTGTTGATCTTACTAATCCAACCCTTTTTCCATCTAACTTTAGCATTGATTAATGAAAAAAAAACAATGGGGGAGGAGAGTCATGGAAAAAGGAGAGAAATTGGTTTGATTAAGATGAGGAAGAAGAACAATGAAGGCAAAAAGGTGAAAGTTGACTTTTATAATTGGATTAGGTGGGTGGTTAGGATTAATTAGATAATATTGTCCCTCATTTGTCCATTAATTTAAATCACTCTTACTTTATTTTAATCCAAATAATATTTCATTCCTTAGATAAAGAATATTCCATTTTTATGTCTTCTTAAAATATATGTGCCAAAAATACTACAATTTCCAATTTCGTTCAGCGAAAATTTTTTTTTTTTCCAAATTTTAATTATGAACTTCAAAATTCTAAATTAATAATATCCAAAATATTTTTTCATATTTTATTATCATTTTAATTTTTTCTTTCATGTCTGAATTTAGACCCCGATTGGTTCAACGCGCCGGATTTCGGTCAACCGTGATTGTGGCCTAAATTATCAGGCATTACAGATGCACTTAGTAGAAAATTTATGGCGGCCCTTCGAGTGATGAATGTCATATTGGATTGGCACAAAATGGAGCAATAATAGAAAAAATGCAAGTAAAACTAGACTTTTTTCAGCAACTGAAAGCAGCACAAAAGCTAGATGATCGCTTGATTGCCATAGTGACCAGGGTAAAAGAGGGCAATAAAGGTGATTATTCTTTTGGTGAAGATGGAAGCCTTTAATTCAACCGAAGGTTATGTGTACCGGATCATGATGAATTGAGAAGAACATTCTCACAGAAGCTCATCATAGCAGCTACGCGATGTATCCTAGTGGTAACAAAATCTATTAGGATTTGAAAGTACACTATTGGTGGCCAGGAATGAAACATAATGTGAAAGAATTCATGAGTAAATGCTTGATATGCCAATAGGTGAAAGTTGAACATCAAGTTTTATTAGGTTTACTTTAGCCTATCGCGATACCATAGTGGAAATAGGATCGAGTGACCATGGATTTTGTGACGGGACTGCCTTTGACTGGAAAGAAGCATGATGCTATTTGGGTAATCATTGATAGACTAATGAAATCAGCCCATTTTATACCAGTATGGAGGGACTATCCACTAACCAAGTTGGGAGAAATCTACATTAATGAGATAGTGAGACACCATGGAGTACCATCCTCCATTATTTCAGAAAGAGATCCCAAGTTTACTTCCAAGTTCTAGAAGAAATTACAAGAAGCATTGGGGACAAAACTTCATTTTAGTACAGTTTTTCATCCCCAGACTGATAGGCAGTCAGAGTGTGTGATTCAGTTACTTGAGGATATGTTGCGATGTTGCATCATTGAGTTTCAAAGTAGTTAGGAAAAGTATTTGTCATTAGCATAATTTTCTTACAATAACAGGTATCAGTCCAACATCAAAATAAATACTTTATGGAAAGAAGTGTAGAACTCCTTTATATTGGATAGAATTGAGTGAAAAGAAGCTAATGGGGACCGATTTGGTTAGAGAAACTAAAGAGAAGGTATGGGTGATGAAGGATAGATTGAACGAATCCATGGACTGACAGAAGTCATATACAGACTTAAGAAGAAAAGATATAGAATTTCAGGTTGGAGATCAAGTATTTCTGAAAGTATCACCTTGGAAGAAGGTTATGAGATTTGGCAAGAAGGGCAAACTAAGTCCAAGAGTTTTAGGCCCTTATGAGATTATACAGCGAGTGAGACCTATAGCCTATCGATTGAAGCTGCCTCAAGAGTTGGAAGAGATTCATAATGTGCTCCACGTGTTAATGCTACGGAGGTATAAGTCAGTCCCTAGCCACGTGATTAGGCTAAAAAAAATTCGGATACAGGTTGATCTGACTTATGAAGAGAAACCATTAAATATCTTAGTCAGAGATGTTAGACGGCTCAGGAACAAGTAAATCCCACAAGTGAAGGTGTTATGGAGTCATCGCATTGTGGAAGAAGCCACATGGGACCCAGAAGTTGCAATCAGGCAATAATATACATAACAGTTCAATACAGGTAAAATTTTGAGGACAAAATTTTAAATAGTAGGGGACAATTGTAATGGCATAGGTACCAGATTAGTTGTTGTTAGAGGAGTGCTCTAGAGGCAATAACGTTTGACACTTATTGTACAAATTTATTTGATTAATAAAAGAATTTTTCATTAATTTGATGTTCATTTGATATATGAGTTGATAAGTGATCTTAAATAAGTTAATGAAGTCCTTGATACATAACATAGCATGAAGGAAATCGTGATGAGATCATGATATTGAGATTCTTATCATGTGTAATTATGTTAATATCAAAATTATCCCTAGTCATAGGATTAATGAGAGGGGACATTATTAATCCAGACAGACTAGCACATGTTACACTCCTTGATTGGATCGAGTAGTAGATCTCATAATCTATAAACATGAGATGTTTAGAGATAACATGTGGATGCTTCCTAAGTGTAGCTAAGTACATTGGATGACCAACTATGAGAGAATCATATCGATAATCTATTCAAATGTCAATGATAGTCTCATCATAGCAATGGTCCAAGTATCCTTAGACTTGAGGTACTCAAGGATATCTTGAATATTGATTCTGTATTTTGATACTATTCCTTGTTGCCTTAGAGAGGTAGCTCATAGGGTGGTGATTGGATACAACTTGAGGTATTCGAAGGTAATTGGGTAACGAAAAAAGGATTCACCGCTCTTGATAGAAGAAGTACATACCCATGGCCTCTTGTAGTGGTCATTACTCAAGAATCTCTGGTCGGAGTGGAAATGTCATAAATATAGTCTTCAATGACATATCTAATAGAGTAATGAGCCTCAAGGACAATAACTAATATTACTTGGACTAGACGTGACGTAGTCAGTCTAATGGGAGTTGACACATGTCCATACTCGGAACAAAGTGGGGTATAGAATGGTGAAAGGAATAATTGCACAGAAATTATCTATGGAAAGGTTCGTAGTCAAACCACTGACTTTCCAGTCAATTGGGGGTCATGATGTGTTGCTAGATACCGCTCATGACTTGCTTAAATTAATCGTTAATTTATGTGGCCAACATAACCGGGAACCTAATGGGTCACATGCATTGAAGATATGGAGAATGAGTAAAATGGCCTTAGATAGGATCCAAAATATGAGAGAATTATTTTAGGAAGGATCGCGATGAGATCGCACGAAAAAATCGTTCAGGAGTGTCACGGGCCTGCAGGGGCTATGTAGACTGCTGGCCCGTCTTGCAGGCCAGTTGGGCTGCTCAGCAGCAGCCCGCAGCAGGCCCAGCGCTCTTGCAGCTTCCCATCCGTTGGCCAACGACTGTTTTTTGCCTTAATTAGGCCAATTATGGCCAATTACTATTCATTTGTTTCCATTTTCTCCATTTTTAGCTTTTCATTTTATTTTTGAATTTGATTCAAATAGAAAAGACATCAAATGGCAGAAAATAGACATGAAAATTTTTTTTGTGAAAAAAAAAAATTTTTAAGACAACAAAAATTCTCTCAAGAACACTTTCAAAGCTAGAACTTTGAATTTGTTCAAACCATTTCTCTTCATAGTTTCTTCTTCATTCTTCGCTTGGATTATCATTAGAGACATCCTAGTGTGGATTGTTGTGGTTTGCTACAACCCAACAAAGTGAAGATTTGAAGAACAAATAAAAATTACAAGGTATAATTTTTAACATTTACATTTATATAAAATTAGTTTTAATGGTACAAGTATTATCTTTTGTTTTGGGTTTTGAAAAATTTTCTTTTTCACTGCGTTTATGAATATGATTTATTCTTCAAAACCCAACAGTTGTAAACTATAGCTTCCAAAATTGATCTGCATACCCGGCGGTTAAAAATACACCCGTAGGTGAAAAGTATTTTATTTGATCATTGTAAAATATAGGTTATAACTAGTTCGAGGGTAAAATTTGGAGTGAAAATGAGATCAAATAAGAGAATTCTGCTTCATCTTCTTGCTCTTTCTTTCGCTTATGGCTGTACCTATCTTCTCCCATTTCTTCTCCAATTTTCTTCACTTTTTACACCAAAATAAACCACCTAAAAATAAATTCAGCATCTCTAGTAGCTAATAGAAGTTTTTACTCTTCAATTGGAGGGCTACAGTGAAAGAAATCAAAAGAGAAAAGTTAGGATACCAATTTGAGGTAAGTGAAATTTATAGTTTAAAATTAGTTTAATGGTTTAAATAAGTAGTTTAAGGTATGTAGATGATAAATACGAAGTTTATTTGAGATCAGGAAGCAAAATAATGGTGGATTAATGAAAGGAAAATTTTGGCCATGGTAGGTTCAATAAAAATTGTTGAACCTTGAGGGGTATTTCTGTCATTTTGATGATAACAAATAAAATAGCAATTATTTATTTAACATACTTGTTTTCTAAGTCTATTAAACAAGGTATGGAATAAAATAGCAAGAATGGAGAATAGAAGATTAATCCTTGAAAGATAAAATTGAAGAAGAAGCATCATTCACGCCCGTGATCTTATGTGTCACGTCCGTGAGTAAGCCTAGTGCAAACAAACCAACATTTGAAGTTCATGGCCATGAAGGAAGACAACAAACCGTGGATGAGCATTTAAGTCACGCCCCTAAACCTACATGACAAATTCTTCCAGAGAGCTTCACAACCAAAGTCACCACTTGGATCATGGTTTGAAAGGTTGTCACGCTCGTGAAGATATATGTCACGCCCATGACCCAATATTTCAAAACCTTCCAAAATGCTTCACGGCCAAGGTCACCATTTCAATCACGGCTTGGAAGAACAGTCACGACCATGACAGACAGAGTCACGCCCTTGAAAGACGAAAGAGAAAAATGTCAGGCACGATTATTTGCATTGGTGCAACGGTGAATTTCGTATTAAATGCATTCTAACGGCTATAATCTGCCATGAAAGTATAAATGCAAGTCATTTATGCGTTTACTACAAGAGGATAACTAATACTTTGAATTAAAATCTTGTTGTAAGCTATTTGTACATTTAATACTTTCAAAACAAATATTTATTCTCTGTGAAAATATTTTTGCTCATCATTTATTGAGAAATAAAGATTTGTAAGTATTTCTCTCTGTAATCATTTCTTACTCAAGTGAGTTTTGGGTATTTATGGGTTAAGAGTAGAACACTTGTAAGGGTTAGTTGTGTGAGCCTCTAAAACACAAAGAAAGGTTGTTTGTGTGAGCCTGTAAAACACAAGGTAAAGGTTGTTTGTGTGAGCCTGTAAAACACAACGTAAAGGTTGTTTGTGTGAGCCTGTAAAACATAAGGAATTGGTTATTGTGTGAGCCATAAAAATACAAGGGATTTCTAGGTTAGGTGTGAGCCAGTGTGAGAAACACCTTAGTTAGGAGTTAGCTTGTAAAACTCCATTGTAACACTTAGTGTGTTAGTTAAACTCCCAATTGCAATTGCGGAGAGGAGTAGGGTTTGTTAACACCCGAGCCTCTATAAAACTCCTTGTGTCAAATTTCTCTATCCCTCATAAACTTAACTTCTTATTTCTGCACTTTAAAGTTAAATTTTTAAACTCCAATTCAACCCCCCCTTCCTGCCTCAATATCTGGTCAACAATTGGTATCAGATCTTTGCCTAGCATCTAAGCCTAAAAACCGCTAGTAAAGATTAAGATATGGCATGTGAAGGATTCCAAAGTCTCAAACCATACTTTGATGGAGCAAATTATGCCCATTGGAAGTTTTGGATGGAGACATACCTGGATAGTGAAGGAATTGAAGTCTGGGATAGTCTACGAAAAGAATGGACACCACCAACCAAAAGAGAAGCTGATGGTGAAGAAGAAATCTCATCAAGAGATGATTGGACAGAGTCTCAAAGAAGAGCAAATTTCAAAAACAAGAAGGGAATGACAATCCTCTCAAGCTCATTATCCATTGAAGAATGTGGAAGAATACAACACTGCCTAACAGCCTACAGCATGTGGAAAACATTGAAAAATTATCATGAAGGAACTAAGCAAGTGAAATCCAAGAAGAATCAACTTCTTACCTCAGAATATGAGCTTTTCAAGATGAAATCCAATGAGTCAATCACTGACATGACCAACCGTCTTCTAGCCATTATAAATGGAATGAGGAAACTTAGAAAGCATCTGAACTTGGAAGATGTAAACAACAAAATCATGAGAAGTCTTCCTCTTAAAGACTATGCCTCAAGAGTTGTTGGTATAGAAGAAGCAAATGAAAACATGAGCATCATGAATACTGATGTGCTTATTGGCAAACTTCTCACCCATAAAATGGCAATGAAAAGAGATAGAGAGCTTGAAGCAGAGCCAGAGAAAAGAAAGTCTTTAGCACTAAAAGCCTATACTTCAAAATCTCAAGAAGAAAGTGAAGATGATGAAGAAATGAGTGATGATGAGAATGAGGACATTGTTATGCTTTCAAAAAGGCTGAAAAGAATCATTGAGAAGAAAATGAGCAACCCCAGAAAATTTAGGCAAAGAAACCTCAAACAAACTTCTAATGATGCCCAAAGAAGTAAGGAATAGGTAAAATGCTATGAGTGTGGGGAGAAAGGTCCATGGCTCAAGAAGCATAAGATCAAATACCAAAGAGACAATGGGGAGAAAGGTCAGAAAGCCACATGGGATGACAAAAGCTCTTCAAGTGAAAAAGATGACAATGAAAACGAAGAGGTCAACCTGTGGTTCATGGCTATTGAGGATCACATCTCGGATAAGGTAAAATCACTACACTTATACTCTTTTAATAATAATAGTAGTGATAATGATAGTAATAGTGATAGTGATGATAATGATGATGATGAGTAAAGCCTTATAGAAGAATTGAATCTAGAACTAGAGAAATATAGGAGTAAATTCAGTACTTATAGAAATAACATCTCTAATTTAAAAAACAAAATAGATTCTTTAGAAAAGGAGAACATTAAGCTTAAATAATCTAACGAATCTCTTCAAAAATCATTAGATGAATACTCATCAAAACCCTCAACTAATTCCTTGCTTAAAGAAAATAATACTTTAAAAAATGAAGTTGAGGAACTTAGAAATTCAATTTCAAAATTCCACAAAGGAAAAGAGAGTTTAGATACTCTCATTGTGTCTCAAAGACCACCTTTAATTAGACATGGTCTAGGATTTAAGGACACATCATCATCTTCTCACAAAACCATTTTTGTTAAGTCTAGTGAACTTCACATCTCCACACTTGTTGGAACAACACCTAGGAATAAGTATATTAAACCTTATATACATAAAAAGAATAATCATGCCTTTATGTATAAGAAGCATGCATCTAGAAAAGCATCAATTAATCATGACTGTGCATGCCATTATTCTCAAAATCAGTTTAATAGAAATATGGCATTCAAAAATATTGTAAGACCAAAAAGCAATGTTAGACCTAAACAGTGTAATTATTGTATGAAGATTGGCCATAGAAATAAACATTGTTGGATAAGGAAGGCTCACTGGGAACCTTCATGTGTTAACCCTTAAAGACCCAAGCTCATTTGGGTACCTAAAAATCATACTTGAACTGTGATTCTATAGGTATGCCTCAAGTTCACAATAAACAAAAATGCTTGGCTAGTAGACTGTGGATTCTCAAGGTATATGACAGGAGACAAAGAGCTCTTCAATGAAATCAAAAGTATTGATGGAGGTAAAGTTACCTTTGGAAACAATGCTACGGGTAAGGTAATTGGCATTGGTTCTATTGGTATTAATGGTACTACTTTTATTAAAGATGTCTTACTTGTTGATGGCTTGAAACATAACTTGTTGAGTGTTAGTCAATTATGTGATAAAGGAAACAAAGTAATCTTTACTTCCAATGAATGTCTTGTGACCTCTAACTATGGTCATGAGATATTTAAAGGAAATAGAGATGTCAACACATATATAATAGACTTACATGAATTATCTAACCATTCCTCTAAGTGTCTTGTGACTACTAGTGATGAATCTTGGTTGTGGCATAGAAGGCTTGGTCATGCAAACATAGACTTAATTCAAAGCCTCAGAATAGGAGAACTAGTAAAGGGACTACCAAAAGTAAAATTTGAAAAAGACAAGACATGTGAACCTTGCCAAAGAGGGAAGCAACACAAGTCATCTTTCAAAGCCAAAAACCAAGTAAGTACCTCAAAACCTCTACAACTCCTGCATTTAGATTTATTTGGACCTACTAGGATTGCTAGCTTAGGAGGTAAACATTATGCCTTTGTCATCATAGATGATTACTCTAGATTTACTTGGGTAATTTTCTTAGCTCAAAAGAGTGATGCTTTTGAAAATTTCAAAAACATTGCTAAAAGAGTTAAAAATGAAAAAGGATATTGTATTTCAAGGATAAGAAGTGACCATGGCAAAGAATTTGAAAATGAAAACTTTGAAAGTTTTTGTCTTGAACATGGCATTTCACATAATTTTTCATCTCTTCGGACACCTCAACAAAATGGGGTAGTTAAAAGGAAAAATTGAACTTTAATTGAAATGGTTAAAACAATGCTCAATGAGTATGGTTTACCAACTTACTTTTGGGCAGATGCCACAAACACTGCTTGTTATATTTCAAATCAAGTTTTCAAAAGACCTCTTTTAAACAAAACCTCATTTGAGCCACGGAATGGAAGAAAGACCTTGATATCATAGTTTAGAGTATTTGGATGCAAGTGCTTCATATTGAATACCAAGGACAACCTTGGAAATTTTGCCTCTAAATTCGACGAAGGTATCTTTTAGGATACTCTACAACTAGCAAAGCATATAGAGTATTTAATAAAAGATCATTAACTGTTGAAGAATCTATGCATGTTGTTTTTAATGGATCTAGTAGACTTGATCTTGTGAAAGGTAGTGCTCTTGATGATGTTGTAGGAACTATAGAAAGACTTGATCTTGGAAATGGAAAAGAAGAAAATGATCAAGAAGATTCACATCAAAATGATTCTCTACCTCAAGCTCAATAAGATAACGGGCAAGAACTGCCGAAGGAATGGAGAATGACAAACGATCATCCCAAGGAGCAAATCATTGGTGATCCTTCAAGGGAAAATTTGCTAAGTGTATGACTAGGTAATTTGAAATGAGCATGATGGGGGAGCTTAAATATTTCCTTGGTCTACAAATAAAACAAGACAATAAGGGCATATTTATCAACCAATCCAAATACGCCAAAGATTTAATTAAGAAATTTGGAATGGAAGGATGCAAGAATGCCAAGACTCCAATGAGCACATCATCAAAATTGGACAAAGATGAAAAGGGTAAGAGCATTAATGAAAAACTCTATAGAGGTATGATCGGATCACTTTTATATCTTACTGCTTCTAAACCCGACATAATGTATAGTGTATGCTTATGTGCACGATTTGAATCATGTCCAAAAGAGTCTCATTTACATGTAGTAAAAAGAATTTTAAGATATTTACATGGCTCATTGCATCTAGGTTTGTGGTATCCTAGAAATTCACCCTTTTATATTGTAGGATATTCAGATGCAGATTATGCTGGTAGTGTTTTAGATTGAAAAAGTACTTCAGGTACTTGTCACTTTATTGGAGAGTGCTTAGTTTCTTGGTTTAGCAAGAAACAAGTTTTAGTTGCTCTTTCAACTGTTGAAGCAGAGTATGTAGCAACAGGATGTTGTTGTACACAAATCCTTTGGATGAAACAACAACTTAAGGATTATGGTCATGATATCAACATATACCTATTAAATATGACAATACAAGTGCTATAAATCTTTCAAAGAATCTCATTCAACATTTCAGAAGTAAGCATATTGACAGTAGACAACTTTATTAGAGATCATGTTCAATATGGAGATGTTGCATTGGAATTTATAAGCATAGAAAATCAATTGGCAGATATATTCACTAAGTCTCTAAATGAGGAAAGATTTAATATCATTAGAAGAGAACTTGGTATGATTGATGGATTAACCTTGTGATTGCCGAATAGTCAAATCTTAAGTGATAATCTTGCTTTTGTATCATCTCACTAGATATAAGGTAATAGAATCTTCATAGAAATGATTTATTCTTGTTTTATGACTTAATTTTATTTGATAAAAATTTTAGGCAATTCAAGCCCGTGACATATGTTCACGCTCGTGAATTAAATAGCCAAAAAGATCCAGTAGCTTTCACGACATGGTTCACGGCTTAAAGTAGTGAAGCCTATGTTCACAATTTCATTCACTCCCGCGAAAAGCCTTGTTCACGCCCATGATGCATTTTCATGCCTGTGAACATTTTCACCAAAAACTCACATAAGCGTTCACGCCTTGAGTGACGCTTTGTTTCACGGGCATAAGTAGAGAAATTCAACACTTCACACCCATGACTCATTTTTCACCACCGTGATAGTTCATCATTTACGCCCATGACATTCAAATGTCATGACCATGAACAAATTCACGCCTTTATTCATGGGTAGAGCACCCCTTCAGCAAACAGTGAACACGACACTTTACGCCCGTGACTATATATTTCATGCCCGTGAAGGGGTCGGCTATATAACAATTCTGCCGGTTATTTTTCACATTTAAACTTTCCAACTTCTTGAAACTGTTGTCATTTACACACATTGAATGTAACATTGAAGATTCTGGCCCCCTAGTCACAAATTTCTTCTATAAATTCCATTAAAAACCCCTTCCATAATAAAAAATCTTCCTTCCTTAGGGTTTCCTCACAAATTCTGTTAAATTTCTTCAACACTTCTAAAGTTCATTTCTTCAATCAACATGGAAACCGGCTCATCAAAGGGTACTAGGAAGAAATCTCATGCTCCTAGGCGGTATTCAGATTACCTAATGAACATAATCTTGGAGAATTGCCATCCTAGGTACTCAACACTTAAGAAAAGGCCTCTCATTTCATCAAGGTCTTTTGAGTGGCAGACGGTACGCACTCTCGGGCTCGAGACAGCAATGACAGAGCAACTTGAGGCTTGTCATTTGAAGGATTTTGTCGACATTCATTAGCCCACCTTGAGGGACCCTACCTTGGAATTCTTGAGCACTTTGCAAGTGTTTCCCACTGGCTTAATGAAATTTCAACTGTCCAGGAATCCGAACACTCTCTCTGCCATAGAATTCGGGGATTTATTCAACCTACCCTCGGATGGCATCCTCAATGACAGAGAAGTGGAGTTCTATTCAACTCAAGCATGGACTCACTTTGGTACAGATTGCACTGGGATGTAAAGAAGACCAATAGCACTCATCTCTGGTCCTCAGTGCATAAATATCTGCATAGGTTTCTAACCTATAGCATATTTGCCTAAGGAGACAGCAATGACACCATTCAGAAGTCTGAGCTTTTTCTCTTGGAGATGGCCTGAAGAGGCCTCACAGTGGCACTTTCTCGATGGTTTGTAAACCATCTCTTGTCCATTGCAACCAAGCCCTCCGAAGACATATTATTGGTGGGTATGTAACCCACATGGTCTTGAAGCTTGGATATCTGAAGTTGGATGACCATCACTATAATCTCATCCCAGGGCATCCTCGAGACCGATTGGATGTAGAGTCCTTCATCAAGATGGGAGCGGTTGTTCGAATTATCCATGAGAACAACATTTACTACCGCTTCATCGACACTGCTCGAGAGATTATATGAAGTCTAGGATGGACAGCCTCAAGGCTAAAGTTGCTCATCTTAGGGACAGGATGTCTAGATAGATGTTAGGCTTTATGTTAGCCTTGCAATGTTTGCGTCTATGTTTGCTTGTTTATTTGTAGGAAATTGTAAATTTCCTTTCAGAATTTTAATTACTTTTGTTTGTACTTCCATTTTATAATTAATATAATTTCTTTCTTTTTCTATTATGGTTTATCTTTATTGATATTCTTTTTTGTTGATGACAAAAGGGGGAGAAATTAACAATATGTTGAGTTAAGTGCAAGCAATACTTAATTTTGAATCAAAATGGAGAACCTACCAATATATGGAGTTAAGTAAGGAGAAACTAGCAATATATTGAGTTAAGTGCAAAGTTAAGTACAATACTTAAAATTTGATTCAAAATGAATATGCAAGTATGCAATTGAGCTTCATACACCTTAAATATATCTTAAGTATACTTTGCATATACCTTGATGCAAGTTACATAAATGAATATGCATTTGATATACTCTAAATATACCTTACATATACTTCATGCTTTAAAGAGAAATTTGGTATACATTGGACATACTTTGCATATAACTTGCATATACTTAAAACTAGAAAGTTTATTTTAATGCTACACTTCATCATTCTCTACAATTCTTGCACTTCATCATTTTTTTTCCTAAGCATCTTTTGAGGGGGAGACTTCTCAAAAGCACATATTGCTAGATTATTTGTCACCATTAAAAAGGGGGAGATTGTTGAACATTGAGGGGTATTTCCATGATTTTGATGATAACAAATAAAATAACAAACCGTGAATGAACATTTAAGTTACGCCCATGAAAGAAATGTCACGCTCATGAACCTACATGAAAAATTCTTCTAGAGAGCTTCACAACCAAAGTCACCACTTGGATCACGGCTTGGAAGGTTGTCACACCCGTGAAGATATATGTCATGCCCATGAGCCAATATTTCAAAACCTTTCAGAATGCTTTACGGCAAAGGTCACCACTTCAGTCATGGCTTGGAAGAACAGTCACGACCGTGACAAACAGAGTCATGCCTGTGAAAGATGAAAGAGAAAAATGTCAGGGGCAATTATTTGGATTGGTGCAATGGCTAGTTCGTATTAAATGCATTCTAATGGCTATAATCCGCCATGGAAGTATAAATGCAAGTCATTTATGCATTCAGTACAAGAGGATAGCTAATACTTTGAATCAAAATCTTGTTGTAAGCTATTTGTACATTTAATACTTTCAAAACAAATATTTATTCTCTGTGAAAATCTTTTTGCTCATCATTTATTGAGCAATAAAGATTTGTAAGTATTTCTCTCTGTAATCATTTTTTACTCAAGTGAGTTTTGGGTATTTCTAGGTTAAGAGTAGAACACTTGTAAGGGTTAGTTGTGTGAGCCTCTAAAACACAAAGAAAGGTTGTTTGTGTGAGCCTGTAAAACACAAGGTAAAGGTTGTTTGTGTGAGCCTGTAAAACATAAGAAATTGGTTATTGTGTGAGCTATAAAAACACAAGGAATTTTTGGGTTTGGTGTGAGCCAGTGTGAGAAACACCATAGTTGGGAGTGAGCTTGTAAAACTCCATTGTAACACTTAGTGTGTTAGTGAAACTCTCAATTGCGATTGGGGAGAGGAGTAGGGTTTGTTAACATTCGAACCTCTATAAAAATCCTTATGTCAAATTTCTCTATTCTTCATAAACTTAACTTCTTATTTTTGCACATTAAAGTTAAATTTTTAAACTCCAATTCAACCCCCCCTTCTTGGCTCAATATCTGGGCAACAGAAGATCATTGTGCTTCCAAGGGAAAGGCTAAGGAAAAGGAAGCCTAGGAAGGCCAAAGCAAGAAATTGTAGTTAGTGATTCCATAATCTACTTATTTCCATTAATTAAGCATGATTTAGGGTTATGGAAAATAAAGAATTTTGTGCGTCTTTCTTGTAAATGCTAATTAATGCTTAAAACATTATTAAGGAATTATGAAAAGTGAATAGGAAGGTTAATTTTAGTTAAAAAATTAATTATTGAAAATTGTAAAATATGACTTTATTATTCAAAAAAAGAATATTAAGGAACAAATACATATTATTGTAATATTATGATACATATGTAATAATGAATGTATAAAATAGTAAAATGAATAATTAGAAGGTGAAAGAAAAATTTCATGATGAAAATTAATTATAGCCAAAAAATGAAAAAGTAAAAATTTATATTTTTCTTGCTAATTAAATGAAAATTTAAGGAAATATGATTTTGAGTGTGTTTAGATTTATTGAGCATTTTTAAATGATATATTGAATATTTTTCTAATTATTGATTTTATTATGCATGAAATGAAAAATAATGATTAAAGTTTGTTTAGTAATGCTTAATAACTTAATCGAATATTCATAAAGAAATGTTGATATATTAGAATGGAATTTATGAATTTAATGGAAATTGAAATAAAGGAATAAAATAATGTTCTTAGTTATTTTTCTGATGGTTAAATCTAGCCTAGAATATAATTGGCTAGCCATAGGGATACTATTACTGCGGTGTGAGTCATGGTGACTCGCTTATATAGGCCAATGACGGTCTACTTCACTGATATTGATACAGTGATTTAGTGTGCAGTGCAGTACTCAGGTGTTCCTTCGGGATTACTCTTCAGTGTAGTGAACTTTTGGGTCCACGTCCCATGTATCTGGTGGGAAGATTTTTCTATCAGATGGAAATTAGGGGCAAATTTGATTAAAAGTAGTAATAATGATAGAAGTGAAAACTTAGCGAAAAATAAGTGAAAATATGATAAGAGTGATAAAATAGTATAATTGTAAAAATGATAAAACTGACAAATGTTAATAAAATTATAAAAGTGAAAATATGATAAAAATGATAAATGTGAAACATATAATAAAAATGATAAATGTGAAAAATATGACAAAAAAATATGTAAGTGAAAAATATGAGAAAATTGATTAAAATGAAAAATATGATAAAAAATAAAATAAGTAAAAAAAATGTGAGAAAATTAATAAAAGTGAAAAAATACACGATAAATGATAAAAGTGATAATTGTAAAAAAAATGTAAATTTTTAAAAAATGGAAAATAAGTGGAAGATAAATATTAAATTGTGTAGAAAAAAATAAATAATATAAATAAATAAATGAACAACAAAAATGTTAGTGGTAGAAGTGTAAATAATATATAGTTAGTGACATAATTGTAAACAAATAGAAATTTAGGAACTAAAGTGAAAATTGTAGCTAATTAAATTAAGGATTGGAAAGTAAAATAATAAGAAAGAAATGAATGGTTAACATAAGAAATAAAGTGAAAATTGACTAAATTGAAAGTTTAGAAGTAAGTAAAAAAAGAGATTAATTCAGAAAAATTGTTAAAAATTAATTAAAATATTAAATAGTTAATTAAGGGTAAAAAAAATAAGGTATTAATAAACAGAATAATAAATATATATTAAATAGAAAATTTAAATAGTATATTAAAAATGTTATTGCATATATGAACGCATAAAAAATATAGGATAATAGAAATTTTTAAATTAGTAATCACCACTAGGCATATTAATGCTCAGCACGTAGCTATTTGACTGGGTGCAAGTAGTAGCGAGAAAGGCAGGAGCAGACACACAAATTTTGAGAGCTAACGGAAGATCGAAATAATCGTAGGTTATTATATAAAATGACATGCATATAATGTTTAGATATGATGTTGCTTGGATAAAATTATGTACATATTATGATAAAAGAATATTTGTGAATTATTATATGTGTAAAGAATAAAATGTTGAATTGTGGTCGAAGGAAGAATATATTGTATTATATATGCATTGTTGTGCCCAAAAATAGGATGAGAATTGTTTACTTTGCAGGTGAGGTAGTTAGTTTATAGCTATTATGCTGCTGAAATTTTTGACAAATAAAAATGATTAATTAAGTGCTAATAATTTTATAGTCATTAAATTAAGTTAAGGAAAAAAAAAATTTTGGCATACATCGACTATAATTGCTTATGTATGTAACGTACGTATACATTGCTTTTTATAAGGGTGTCACAAAAATTGTATATAGAAAGGTTCGTAATCAAACCATTGACTTTTCGATCCATTAAGGATCATAATATATTGCTACATACCACTCACGACTTGTTTAAATTAATTGTTAATTTAAGTGGCAAATATAATTGGGAACCTAATGGGTCATACGCATTGAAGATATGAAGAATGAGTAAAATGGTGTTGTATGAGATCTAAAAATATGTGAGAATTATTTTGGGTCTGATTGTGATGTGATCATGGGGAAAATTGCTCTGGGGTACTCATGAACTTGCTGCCCTATTGGTCGTGCCCAACAACAAACCCAGTGCACGCTTTAGCGTGATGTGTGGCCATTAGGCTAATTTTTGTTTTTATTAGCTAATTATGGCCATTAATATTCATTGAATTCACTTTTCTCCATATTTGACTTTTAATCTTCTTTCCGAATATGATTCAAATTGAAAAGACAAAATGGAAAAAAAAAAAACATAAAAATTTCTTTTTAGTGAAAAATAATTTGAGATACAAATATTATCTTAAGAACAAATTCAAAGCTATCACTTTTGAAATTTGTTAAAACCATTCATCTTGTTAATTTCTTTTTAATTCTTCACGTGGATTATCATTGGAGACATCCTAGTGTGGATTGTTGTGGTTTGCTGTAACCCAACAAAGTGAAAATTTGAAGAACAAATCAAGAAATTACAAGGTATAATTTCTAAACTCCATGTTTAATAAATTAGTTTTAATGGCACAAGATTATCTTTTGTTTTGGATTTTGAAAGATTTTATTTTTCTGCTACATCTATGAATGTGATTCGCATTCAAAACGCAACACTTCCTGTAGTATCCTTTATCTCAGCTCAGCAATACTGGGCATTCATAAATGGCCCTGATAGTATATTCCTCCATCAGACTAAACTATATAATTTCATCTCTCCACTTTAGAGACCTACTTGACTAACTCCACAAGCCTACTATCTTGTCACTGTGTATTAATAATCTCCTGATTAAGTGTCAACCGGATGTGCAACTTGGCCACCATCTTTCAACTCAATGCATCAGCCACTACATTGGCCTTGCCTAAGTGATAATCAATATCACATTTATAATCTTTTATTAGTTCTAACCATTGCCTCGGTCTCAAATTGAGATCTCTCTATGTAGGCAGGTATTTCAAACCCTTATAGTATGTATAGATGAAACATTTTTCCCCATAGAGATAGTAATGCCATATCTTTAATGCAAAGACAATGGCTGCTAGCTGTAAGTCATATGTGGGGTAATTCTTCTCATGAACCTTTAGCTGCCTAGATGCATATGCCACTACCTTGCCTTTTTGCATAAGCACACACCCCAATCTATTATGAGAAGCATCTTATTTCGAAATGGCTATGTCAAAATTGGAACCTCTATTAACATCTTTTTTAGATTATCACAACTTTCTTGGCATTTCTCAATCCACTCATATTTCACATCTTTTCTCAGTAGTCTAGTTAAAGGATAAACAATCATAGAAAATCCTTTAACAAACCTCCTCTAATAACCAGCTAACCTAGGAAAACTTTCTATCTCTGTAACATTGTGGGGAGGCTTCCAACTCATAACAGCCTCTATCTTGTTGGGATCAACTCGTATACCATCAAATGCCAAAATATGTCCTAGAAAAGCTACCTCACCAAGCCAAAATTCACATTTTGAGAACTTGACATACAATTTATGCTCCCTAAGTGTCTGTAACACTATTCTCAAATGCTGATCATGCTCATCAAGTGTCTTAGAATACACCAGAATGTCATCAATAAAAACCACTACACATTGGTGTAAGTACAAATTGAACACCTTGTTCATTAAGTCAATAAAAACCGCTAGAGCATTGGTTAATGCAAAGGGCAAAACCACAAATTCATAATGCCTGTATCTTGTTCTAAACATAATCTTGGCTATGTCTTTAGCCCTAACACTCGGCTGGTGATACCCTGATCTCAAATTAATTTTGGAAAACACACATACACCTTTCAACTGATTAAATAGGTCATCAATCCATTGTAATGGATATTTGTTCTTGACTATCACCTTATTCAACTATCTGTAGTCTATGCATAACCTCATAGAGCCGTCTTTCTTTTTCACAAATAACACCAGTGCACCCTATGGAAATACACTCGACCTAATATAACCCTTCACTAACGATTGCTACAATTGAACCTTACGCTCTTTCAACTTAGATGGTGCTATTTTGTATAATGCTATTGATATAGGTGTTGTGCCTGGGGTGAGCTTTATAGAGAACTTGACCTCTTTGTATGGTGGTGATCCCAATATATCTTCAAGGAATAAATATGGAATTCATGTACTGTGCAAATATCCTGAAGTTATAGACCTCCCATTCTAGTATTAAGCATATAAGACAAATAGGCTTCACATTCTTTCGTCATCATTTTCTCTACCTTCATAATTGAAATAACTCATGGAAGCTGTGGGAACAACTCACCTTCCACTTTCACATCTCTCTATTCTACAGTTTTTAGCATCATAAATTTTTTTTTACAGTCTATAAGTCCACCATGTTATGCTAGCCAATCCATGCTCAATATGACATTAAATTCCTGAAAAGACAACTCTATCAAGTCTACTGGGAACTCTCTCCCTTGTACAATCAAAGGAAAATCTCTATATACTCGATTCACTATCATGTTGTGCCTTAAAGGTGTTGACCCCAATTTCATATTCAGGATTCTTAATGATCATATTGTGTTATCTAGGAGTGTTTGTGCATATGTATGAGTGTGTTGAACCCTGATCAATCAATTCACATACATCAGAGTCATAAAGAGAAAAGATAACAACAATCACATTTGTAGCCTCCTGGCCCTCTTTGGCCCTCATAGCATAAGCTCTAGCTGGCACTCGGCTTAGCCTTAACTTGTTGATAGTTTTAGAGATTTCCTAGGTTGGTCCTGTAAGTCCTCTAGTCTGTTGCATAGGTTTAGCTGGAACTGACCAGGCAGTCTGTGCTGGTATAATGCTATTCATCAGAGGACAATCTCTCCTCATATACTCATTTGATCCACATATGAAACAAATACATTTATTCCAACACTCTCCTATATGACTCTTGTGGCTGGTGCCACAAACTCGAATACTATATTTGGTAGCTTGAATCTGATTGCTACCTGTTAAACCTTGAGGGTTATTTCCATCATTTTGATGATAACAAATAAAATAGAAATATTGAATTTAACATACTTGTTTTTCTAAGTCTATTATACAGGACATGGATTAAAATAGCAAGAATGGAGATTGGAAGAATAATTCTTGAAAAAAAAATTCAAGAAGTAGCATGTTCACTGTCGTGACTCTATGAGTCACTCCTGTGAAGAATCTAACCATTACCAAAACCAACGTTTGAAGTTCACGGCCCTGAAGGAAGAACAAACTTGAAGTGGGCATCTTAGTCACCCCAGTAAATAAATGTGTCACCCCCGTGAAGATTCATGCATTTTCATCCAGAGAGTTTCACGACCGAAGTCACCACTTAGATCACACGGCTGGGAAGCTTGTCACGCCCGTGAATGAGTATGTCACGCCCATGACTCAATATGTCAAGATATTCCAGAGAGCTTCACGACCAAGGTCACCACTTTAGTCATGGCTTGGGAAGAAATGTCACTCCCGTGACAAGCATAGTCACGCTCGAGAAGAAGGAAAGAGAAAAATGTCAAGCGCGATTTTTTGGTTGGTACAAGGGCTAGTTTCATATTTAATGCACCCAAACGGCTATATTCAGCCATGGGAGTACAAATGGAAGTCATTTATGCAATAAGAACAAGAGAATAACAATAGAATAACATATAATTCAAATTTAATTCTTATTACAAGCTATTTGTACATTCATACTTTGAGAATAAAATCTATTCTCTGTAAAAATCTTTTTGCTCCTCATTTATTGAGCAATTAAGATTTATAAGTGGTTCTCTCTGCAATCTTAACTCAAGAGAGCTTTGGGTATTTCTGGGTTAAGAGTAGAACACTTGTAAGGGTTAGTTGTGTAAGCCTCACAACACATATCAAAAGGTTTTTGTGTGAGCCTGTAAAAACACAAAGTGAAGGTTGTTTGTGTGAGCCTGTAAAAACACAAAGTGAAGGTTGTTTGTGTGAGCCTGTAAAATACAAGGAATTGGTTATTGTGTGAGCCTGTAAAATACAAGGAATTGGTTATTGTGTGAGCCATTAAAATACAAGGGATTTATGGGTTAGGTGTGAGCCATTGTGAGAAACACCATAGTTGGGAGTGAGCTTGTAAAACTCCATTGTAACACTTAGTGTGTTAGTGAAACTCCCAATTGCGATTGGGGAGAGGAGTAGGGTTTGTTAACATCAAAACCTCTGTAAAATCCATGTGTCAAATTCTCTTTATCCTTCCTAAAATTAATCTTTTATTTTCGCACTTTAAAGTTTAATTTATGAACTGCAATTCAACCCCCCTTCTTGGCCTAATATATGGGCAACAATTGGTATCAGAGCTTTGTCTAGCATCGAAGCCTAAAAAGCACTAGGAAAGAGTAAGATATGGCCAGTGAAGGATTCCAAAGTCTCAAACTTTACTTTGATGCAGCAAATTATGCCCATTGGAAGTTTCGGATGGAGACATACTTGGATGGTGAAGGAATTGAAGTCTGGGATAGTGCACGAAAAGAATGGACACCACCAACCAAAAGAGGAGCTGATGGTGAAGAAGAAATCCTATCAAGAGATGATTGGACAGAGCCTCAAAGAAGAGCAAATTTCAAAAACAAGAAGGCAATGACAATCCTATCAAGCTCATTATCTATTGAAGAATGTGGGAGAATACAACACTGCTCAACAGCATATAGCATGTGGAAGACATTGGAGAACTATCATGAGGGAACTAAGCAAGTCAAATCCAAGAAGATTCAACTTCTAACCTCAGAATATGAGCTCTTCAAGATGAAATCCAATGAGTCAGTCACTGACATGACCAACCATCTTCTAGCCATTATAAATGGAATGAGGAAACTTGGGAAGCATATGAGTTTGGAAGATATAAACAATAAAATCCTGAGAAGTCTTCCTCTTAAAGACTATGGTTCAAGAGTTGCTGGCATAGAAGAAACAAATGAAGATATGAGCATCATGAATACTGATGTGCTGATTGGCAAACTTCTCACACAAGAGATGGCAGTGAAGAGAGATAGAGAGCTTGAAGCAGAGCCAGAGAAAAGAAAGCCCTTGGCACTCAAAGCCTCTACATCAAAATCTCAAGAAGATAGTGAAGATGATGAAGAAATGAGTGATGATGAAAATGAAGATATTGCTATGCTTTCAAGGAGATTAAAAAGAATCATTGAAAAGAAAATGAGCAACCCTAGAAAATTCAGGCAAAGAAATCTCAAACAAACTTCTAATTTCACACATAGAAGTAAGGAAGAGGTAAAATGCTATGAATGTGGAAAGAAATGACATATCAAACCAGAATGTCCAAGGCTCAAGAAACATAAGAGCAAATAGCAAAGAGACAATGGGGAGAAAGGTCACAAAGCCACATGGGATGATGAAAGCTCTTCAAGTGAAGAAGATGATAATGAAAGTGAAGAGGTCAAACTATGCTTTATGGCTATTGAGGATCACGTCTCGAATAAGGTAAGATCACTACACTCATACTCCTTGAATAATGATAGTAGTGATAATGATGATGATAGTGATGATGATGATGATGATGAACAAAGCCTAATAGAAGAATTAAATATAGAATTAGAGAAATATAAAACTAAATTTAGTACTTATAGAAATAATATCTCTAATTTAAAAAATAAGATAGATGTTTTAGAAAAGGAAAACATAAAGCTTAAATCATCTAATGAATCTCTTCAAAAGTCATTAGATGAATACTCATCAAGACCCTCAACAACTTCATTGTTAAAAGAAAATAATACTTTGAAAAATGAAGTTGAGGAACTTAGAAATTCCATTTCTAAATTTCATAAAGGTTAAGAGAGTTTGGATTCTCTCATTGTGTCTCAAAGATCACCCTTAATAAGAGATGGTCTAGGATTTAAAGACACATCATCATCTTTTCACAAAACTATATTTGTTAAGTCTAAATAACCTCACATCACCACACCTGCTAGAACATCACCAAGAAATAAGAATGTTAAACCTTCTATACAAAAAAAGAATAATCATGCCTTTATGTATAAGAAGCATGCATCTAGAAAAATGCAAATTAATCATGATTGTGCATGTCATTGTTGTCAAAATCAGTCAAATAGAAGTATGGAATTCAAATACATTGTAAGACCAAAAAGCAAGTTTAGACCAAAACAATGTAATTATTGTATGAAAATTGGTCACATAAATAAACATTGCTGGATAAGGAAGGCTCATTGGGAACCTTCATGTGCTAACCCCCAAGGACCCAAACTCATTTGGGTACCTAAAAATCATACTTGAACTGTGATTCTGTAGGTATGCCTCAAGTCCACAATAAACAAAAATGCTTGGCTAGTAGACAGTGGATGCTCAAGGCATATGACAGGAGACAAAGAACTTTTCAATGAAATCAAAAGTATTGATGGAGGTAAATTTACCTTTGGAAACAATGCAAAGGGTAAGGTAATTGGCATTGGTTCTATTGGTATTAATTGTACAACTTTTATTAAAGATGTCTTACTTGTTGATGGCTTGAAACATAACTTGTTAAGTGTAAGTCAATTATGTGATAAAGGAAACAAAGTAATTTTTACTTCAAATGAATGTCTTGTGATCTCTATTGATGGTCAAGAGATATTTAAAGGAAATAGAGATATCAATACATACATAATAAACTTACATGAACTATCTAACCATTCCTCTAAGTGTCTTGTGACAACTAGTGATGAATCTTGGCTATGGCATAGAAGACTTGGTCATGCTAACATGGACTTAATACAAAGTCTCAGCACAAGAGAACTAGTAAAAGGACTGCCAAGAGTTAAATATGAAAAAGGCAAGACCTGTGAACCTTGTCAAAGAGGAAAGCAACACAAGTCATCCTTCAAAGCCAAAAACATAGTGAGTACTTCAAAACCTCTTCAACTCCTGCATTTAGACTTGTTTGGACCTACTAGAACTCCTAGCTTAGGAGGAAAACATTATGCATTTGTCATTGTAGATGATTACTCTAGATTTACCTGGGTAATTTTCTTAGCTCAAAAGAGTGATGCTTTTGAAAATTTCAAAAACTTTGCTAAAAGAGATCAAAATGAAAAAGGGTACTGTATTTCAAAAATAAGAAATGATAATGGGAAAGAATTTGAAAATGAAGACTTTGAAAACTTTTGTCTTGAACATGACATTTCACATAATTTCTATCTCCTAGGACACCTCAACAAAATGGGGTAATTGAAAGGAAAAATTGAACTTTAATTGAAATGGCTAGAACAATGCTTAATGAATATGAATTGCCAACTTATTTTTTGGCAGAAGCCACAAATACTACTTGTTATATTTCAAATCGAGTTTTCAAAAGACCTCTTTTAAACAAAACCTCATTTGAGCTATGGAATGGAAGAAAGCCCTTGATATCATACTTTAGAGTATTTGGATGCAAATGTTTTATATTGAACACCAAGGATAATCTTGGAAAATTTGCCTCTAAGTCTAATGAAGGTATCTTTTTAGGATACTCTACAACCAGCAAAGCATATAGAGTATTTAATAAAAGATCACTAAAAGTTGAAGAATCCATGCATGTTGTTTTTAATGAATCTAGTAGACTTGATCTTGTTAAAGGTAGTGTTCTTGATGATGTTGTAGGTAATATGGAAAGACTTGATATTGGAAATGGGAAAGAAGAAAATGATCAAGAAAATTTACTGCAAAATGATACTTTACCTCAAAATCAAGAACAAAATGATCAAGAATTTCCAAAAGAATGGAGAATGACGAAAGATCATCCAAAAGAACAAATCATTGGTGATCTATCAAGGGGAGTAAGTACTAGATTTCATTTCAAACATCTAATCACTGACATTGCTTTTATTTCTCAAATTGAGCCTAAAAATATTGATGAGACTCTTAATGATGAAAGTTGGATAATTGCCATGCAAATGGAACTCAACCAATTTGAGGGAAATAAGGTATGGACCCTCGTACCTAGACCCAAGGATCATCAAATTATAGGCAGCAAATGGGTATTTAGAAACAAACTAGATGAACAAGGTTTAATAACCAGGAATAAGGCTAGACTAGTTGAAAAAGGATATAATCAGGAAGAAGGTATAGATTATGATGAAACATATGCACCTGTAGCTAGGTTAGAAGCCATAAGAATACTTTTAGCATATGCATGTCACATGAATTTCAAACTGTTTCAAATGGATGTGAAAAGTGCATTTCTAAATGGTTATATAGATGAAGAAGTGTATGTAGAACAACCACCAGGTTTTGAAAGCTATGATTTGCCAAATCATGTTTTTAAACTTTCAAAATCTTTGTATGGTTTAAAACAAGCTCCAAGAGCCTGGTATGAGAGGGTAAGTTCTTTTTTATTAGAAAATAGCTTTACAAAGGGAAATGTTGACACTACACTATTCATCAAAAAACATAAGCATGATATTCAAATTGTTCTTTTTTATTAGAAAATAGCTTTACAAAGGGAAATGTTGACACTACACTATTCATCAAAAAACATAAGCATGATATTCAAATTGTTCAAATTTAAGTTGATGATATAATATTTGGTTCTACTAATGAGTTGCTTTGTCAAGAATTTGCTAAGTGTATGACTAGGGATTTGAAATGAGCATGATGGGAGAACTTAAGTATTTCCTTGGTCTACAAATAAAGCAAAGCAATGAGGGCATATTCATCAACCAATCCAAATATGCCAAAGATTTAATTAAGAAATTTGGTATGGAAGGATGCAAGAATGCCAAGACTCCTATGAGTACATCAACAAAATTGGACAAAAATGAAAAGGGTAAGAGCATTAATGAAAAGCTTTATAGAGGTATGATCGGATCACTTTTATACCTTACTGCTTCTAGACCCGATATTATGTATAGTGTTTGCTTCTGTGCACGATTTCAATCATGTCCAAAAGAATCTCATTTAAATGCAGTAAAAAGAATTTTAAAGTATTTGCATGGATCTTTGCATCTAGGTTTATGGTATCCTAGGAATTCATCTTTTCATATTATAGGATATTCAGATGCAGACTATGGTGGTAGTCTTTTAGATAAGAAAAGTACTTCAGGTACTTGTCATTTCATTGGAGAATGTTTAGTTTCTTGGTTTAGCAAGAAACAAGTTTCAATTGCTCTCTCAACTGCTGAAGCAGAATATGTAACAGCTGGATGTTGTTGTACACAAATTTTTTGGATGAAACAGCAAATTAAGGACTATGGTCATGAGATGAACCATATACCTATCAAATGTGACAACACAAGTGCTATAAATCTTTCAAAGAATCCTATACAACATTCAAGAAGTAAGCATATTAACATTAGACATCATTTTATTAGAGATCATGTTCAATATGGAGATGTTGCATTAGAATTTATTAGTACAGAAAATCAATTAGCAGATATTTTCATTAAGTCTCTAAATGAGGAAAGATTTTATTTCATTAGAAGAGAACTTGGTATGATTGATGGGTTAACCTTGTGATTTTAAAAATATGATATTTTAATTGTTGATCTTAAATCATATCACAAGATATAAGATAGAAATTTTGATGAAAATTCATGTTTTAAGGAATAGAATCATTGTTGAAATGATTTAGTCTTGTTTTAGGACTTAATTTTAATTTGATGAAAATTTTAGGGGAGTCACGCCTGTGACATAAATGGCCTAAAGAGGCAGTGTTGTTCACGACTTGGTTCACGACATGATTAACGACTTCAAGTGGTGAAACTTATTTTCACGACTTGAGTCACTCCCGTAAAAAGAGACTTTCACGCCCATGACGAATTTTCACTCCCATGAATAATTACACCCCAAAACTCACAGAGACTTTCACGCCTTGAGTCACGACTTGCTTCACGAGCATAGGTGGTGAAATTCAACATTTCACGCCCGTGATAATTTATTCATCCCCGTGATTGATGATCATTCACGACCTTGATATTCAAAGATCATGCCTATGAACTTATTCACGCCTTCATTCACAGGTGGAACACTCCTTCAGCAAACCGTGAACACGACCATTCACACCCATGAACACATACTTCACGCTCGTGAATGTATCAAATATATAAAAGAACAATCGGTTACAACTTTCATTTCAACTCTCCAACTCCCAAAACCGCTCTCATTTACACACATTCATTGAGGCATTGAAGATTCTGGCCCTAAAGATTTAAACTTTTCCTATAAATACCACTAAAAGTTCGAATCTTCATCAGAAATCTTACATTCTTAGGGTTTCATAAGGATTTTCTGTCAAAAATTTTCTCCAACTCCATCAACAACTAATTTCTTCAACAATGGAGACTGCTTCATCCAACGGAAAAAGAAAGAAGTCACATGCTCCTAAGAGGTATGCAGATTACCTCATGAATCGCATTCCGGAGCATTGCCATCCTCGATATGCAACTTTGAAGAAGAGACCTCTTCTGTCATCAAGGTCCTTCGAATGGCAGATAGTCCGAAGTCTCAGGCTTGAGACGGCTATGATAGAGCAACTACAAGCCTGTCATCTGAATGATTTCGTGGAAATTCATTAGTCAACCTTGAGGGAGCCAACACAGGAATTCCTCAGCACCTTGCAGGTTTCACCTACTGGAGTGGTGAAATTCCAACTTTGCAACAACCCCAACACCCTCAGTGCCATCGAATTTGGAGAATTGTTCAGCCTACCATTTGAAGGCATCCTGAATGATACTGAGGTAGAATTCTCTGCCCCTCGAGCCTGGACACACTTTGGCCATGATTGTAGCTGATTGTAGCTGGGATGTTAAGAAGACGAAGAGCACTCACCTCGTGGCCCTAGTGCATAGGTATTTGCATAGGTTCCTAATCTATAGCATATTTGCTAGGGGAGAAAGCAACGGGACTATCAGGAAGTCAGAACTCTTCCTATTTGAGATGGCTCGGAGAGGACTCACAGTAGCACTATCTAGATGGTTTGCAAACCATCTTCTCTCCATTGCCACAAAGCCCACTGGAGATATTTTGATTGGAGCATATGTCACCCATGTAGGAGTGAAGCTTGAGTATTTGAAGCTGGACGCGCATCACTTCAACCTAATCCCTGGATGTCGAGTCCTTCATCAAGATGGGAGCTGCTGTCAGAATCGTTTTCCAGAATGATATCTTCTACTGCTTCACTGACACTGTTGGGGAGATTATCTGGGAAGATAATGACACGAAGGATTTTAAGGCAGGCCTCCAGGGAGTCCAGCAGAAGAAGAGGGCTCGGGTTAAGGAAGCATCTCCAGCAGCTAAGTAGGACATCGGACAGTCCTCGGCTTCCACACCGACCTTAGCGCAGCAGGTGGTTAACCTCTTGGCACCACGTTTTGAGTAGCTGCAGACTTTGATGGATGAGAGGTTGGAGAACCTCAAAGACTTTATGGAGTCTCGGATGGACAGCCTTGAGGCTGAAGTGGCTAGGCTTCATGATAGGATGTCCAGCTAGGAGTTAGGCTAGAGTGGAGCCTAAATTTGCTTGTTTTGCTTGTTTTGTTTATCTATTTTGTTTATGTTTGTTGGTGTGTAGGAAATTCTTAAATTTCCTTTCTAAACATTTAACTTTGTTTGCGTGTTTTCCTTTACTTAATGTATTTTCTTTTGTTTATCTCATTGTTATCTTCTTATCCTTTTTTGATTTATGACAAATGGGGGAGAAAACTAGCAATATTATAAGGAAAATGGTATTAAACTAGAAATATAAGGAGAAACTAGAAATATATATTAAGGTAAATGAATTTTGAATCAATACTTAAAATTGAATTGACTTTGAAATAGATTAAAAGGGATTAGAAATCTTGATTAAAAAATTCATATGCAAAGTATAAAATTGAAAAATTGAGCTTTATATACATAAGATATACCTTAAGTATTCTTTGCATATACCTTCATGCAAGTTGCCAAATTAAATATGCCATGATATACCTTAAGTATTCTTTGCATATACCTTTAGCCAAGTTGCAAAATTAAATATGCCATGATATACCTTAAGTATACCTTACATATACTTCATGCTTTAAAAAGAAATTACGGCATATATTGGATATACTTCTCATATAACTTGCATATACTTAAAATCTAGTTAAGTTTATTTCAATGCTACATCATTCTTTACTATTCTTGCACATTATAAATTTTTTATCCTAAGTTTATTTTGAGGGGGAGACTTCTCAAAATCACATATTGCTAGATTATTTGTCACCATCAAAAAGGGGGAGATTGTTAAACCTTGAGGGGTATTTCCGTCATTTTGATGATAACAAATAAAATAGCAATATTGTATTTAACATACTTGTTTTTCTAAGTCTATTATACAGGACATGGATTAAAATAGCAAGAATGGAGATTGAAAGAATCATCCTTGAAAAACAAAATTCAAGAAGTAGCATGTTCACTACCGTGACTCTATGAGTCACTCCCGTGAAGAGGCTAACCGTTACCAAAACCAACTTTTGAAGTTCACGGCCCTGAAGGAAAAACAAACCGTGAAATGGGCATTTTAGTCACCCCTTTGAATAAATGTGTCACCCCCTTGAAGATTCATGCATTTTCATCCAGAGAGCTTCACGACCAAAGTCATCACTTCAGTCACGGCTTGGGAAGAAATGTCAGTCCCATGACAAGCATAGTCACGCCCGTGAACAAGGAAAGAGAAAAATGTCAGGCACGATTTTTTGGTTGGTAAAACGACTAGTTTTATATTTAATGCACCCCAACGGCTATATTCAGCCATGGGAGTACAAATGGAAGTCATTTATGAATTAAGAACAAGAGAATAAAGAGAATAACAATAGAATAGCATATATTTCGAATTTAATTCTTATTACAAGCTATTTGTACATTCATACTTTGAGAACAAAATTTATTATCTGTAAAAATCTTTTTTCTCTTCATTTATTGAGCAATTAAGATTTATAAGTGGTTCTCTCTGTAATCTTTACTCAAGAGAGCTTTGGGTATTTCTAGGTTAAGAGTAGAACACTTGTAAGGGTTAGTTGTGTAAGCCTCAAAACACAAATCAAAAGGTTATTGTGTGAGCCTATAAAAACACAAAGTGAAGGTTGTTTGTGTGAGCCTGTAAACACACAAAGTCAATGTTGTTTGTGGGAGCCTATAAAACACAAGGAATTGGTTATTGTGTGAGCCATTAAAACACAAGGGATTTCCGGGTTAGGTGTGAGCCATTGTGAGAAACACTATAGTTGGGAGTGAGCTTGTAAACCTCCATTGTAACACTTAGTGTGTTAGTGAAACTCCCAATTGCGATTGGGGAGAGGAGTAAGGTTTGTTTAACACCCGAACCTCTATAAAATCCTTATGTCAAATTCTCTTTATCCCTCCTAAAATTAATCTTTTATTTTCGCACTTTAAAGTTTAATTTTTAAACTCCAATTCAACCCCTCTTATTGGCCTAATATCTGGGCAACACTACCTACTACAGATGTAACCTTGGAGGGCTACCCCCTCCTATATTAATCTCTATGAGTATAACCTCTATTCTGTCCATGACTCCTTCTATGAGAAAGTGGGTGAAATCAACCTTAATTGCTTGAATGCTAGGTCACTATGGTCACTGTCTGTCTAGATGCTTCCTCAACTCTCTTTCTCTTCCTTTGTTCCACACTAACAGCGATTGTAATTAGCTTGATCAAGTTTTAATGCTGACGTGCAGTGAAAAAAATTACCTATCTATGCATTAAGGTCATACTCGAACCTCCTACACCAATCTCTCTCACTAGTTATCATCTCAGAGGAATATTTACTCAATCGAGTAAACACTCTCTAGAACTTTATCATTGTCTTCTTCCCCTACCTAAGCTCTCAAATTCTCTCTTCTTCTCATCCACATAAATCAGAGCAACATATTGTTCCTTGAATTTGGCCATAAAAAATTCCCAAGTCATAGGTTGTGGAACATCTAGTTTTACCAAGACTGTCTTCCAGTAGTCATAGGCATCTTCATGTAACAAGGATATAACATACTTGGCCTTCTAATCAGTGGCCTTCTAATTAATGTTTTAATATTAGGCTCGCAACATATTAGAGACCCATAAGGAGCGAATAGACAATAAGTTAGGGGTCGGAATCAAATGACAACGGTGAGTGTAATTATCAATTGAATTCTATAGTGCAAATGATTGTTGCTTGCTATGTGATTCATATGATTGTCATGATTGGTCCTTGATAATGTAATGATGGATAATTGTGACATTGTGATACATATAAATGGTATAATTGCGATATATTTGAGGTATATGTTTGACATATGTGATATATATACATGGTATATGTATAGTATATGCAACGTATATGCGTGACATATAAGGTATATATGGAATATATGTATGTTGTATATCATAAAGATGCAATGATTGATGAATGCTTAAATACAAGTGCATATACATATGGACTAAAAAGGCGTTGTGACTAGTTAATCGATATTGTAAAGTAATAGAAGAGGCCTATGGCCCAACAAATGTGCAAATGAAACAAATGATCAAGCTAGCTAGCACATGCAAATGCAAATGTTCACATGGCAAATGTTCACATGGAAACCCGGGGCAATGTCTGTTTAACTTGATCACAACATAATGAAATAAGCAAAGCATTTGCATACATAAAGAGTAATGATTATATGTTTCAACTTTATTGATACTTATATGATACTGATGAATGGAATGAAATACATGGTATATATTGGATTTGTGATTTATTACTATGAGTTGTTTAGTACTTTAGAGCTCATTGGATGATTATTCTCACTGAGCCGCAACTCATCAATTTGCATCATTTTTCAGGTAAAGAAAAGTGATAGCTCATTTTGAGTAGCGTATAAAACACATGAAGCATAGGTCACTGGCCGAGCCTCATCACTCTCTCTCCTTGCATTCCACACGAGCATGAAAACATGTCATCTGCATTTTGGACTTATATGTTTGAATATGTACTATCACTCTAGATTAGTTTTGAAATGTATAAATGGAAGCAACTCGTATTCCTTTGGATGTAAAATATATGTTTTAATATATGTGATATATCGTATTGTGGTTTTTAAGATTGACTTGAAAAGTCATTAAATGGTATTACAGGATATAAGACTTGCAAAGTCATTAGTTGATTTTACAGGATATGATATAAAAAAAAATTTACTACTATTGTTAACAGGGTATTTTACCTTTCCAGTATGCTATATATGATTACTTGATACAGGGATGGGTTATACTCAAATGCATAAGATGTGGTGTTACATAAAATAATTAACTAACATAAATTATCATTAATTAAAGGTTTAGCTTCACTTTTCTTCAACTAGTTACCAATTCCAAATCCTGGGTCAATTCTTGCCAAATAACCATAATCTACCAATCCGAATCATATCTATCATTCTTATGGGTCTCAAATGAAAGGAAAAATATTGAATTTAAGAAAATAAACTCACCTTAATGGCTCTCCAAAGTAGGCCAAAATTCCCCCTAAAATTTCTCCCATTTCTTTTCTTCTTTCTTCATTCCTTTTTGCTCATAGCTCTCTTTATGGTGAGAACTCTTTAATTTTTGAATTTTTGTCTCTCAAAACTTATTTTCCCCTTTCTTTTTCAAGCTTGAAATGAAGCAAAAATGGTGGCTTTGGAAGCCTAGAGTGGGTGGCACAAAGATGAGAAAGAGAGGAATAAGATGAGTTAGATTTTTAGGTGGAAGATTGTAGAATTTCTACATCTTTTTTACTTTTATACTAAAATTATGTGGGTCCCACTAATTAAAATTAATCATATTTCCATTGGTGCATTAACTTAATTAATCTTGCTTGATTAACTTTTAATTTTGAGAAATTCCTCATTTTCCACTAATTTTTTCATCTTCACACTTTTTCCCCCAACAATTCCAATAATACCGACTCTGTCGGTAGGGTAATTTTATTTTTTTCCAGTTCTAGCACTAATCTTTTTAATTCCCAAATGATAATACCCTTAATTATTTTTCTTTACTATTCGTCATTTTTTATGGGTCCAAATTTAGACTCCAATTGAACCAGCGCACTTTATTATAGTCATGTGCAATCGAGGCCTAAATCACCGGATGTTACAAGTTACCTGTTTCTTAATCATGGCACCATATTACATTTAATCTCATTTGATCATACTGAGTGTGTGTATATATCATACTCATATAAATTACTTTACAAGTTTTTAGATACAAGGCATTCAGAGGAGTGAAACCTTATGTCACGGGTTGTCTACCAATGATTCAGTCGTGACTAGCTCATGATCATTCACGGGTGTGAACATTTGTTTATAGGCATGAAATTCACACTTTCATGAGGGTGAAGCTTGGCTTCACAAGTGTGAAATACCTTCTTAGGCATGAAGCTTAGCTTCACAAGCATGATAGATCACATAGAAACAATATTCCAGCACTGTTTTCAAGCAATTTTACACACAATCATGCAAAATTCTAAATCTAACCAATGTTAGCCATGCCTATTAACACATCCCATATTCTAGAATGTAAAATCAACCATAAAAAGCATAATACAATATTTATCCATAGAAACTAGGGTTCATGCTTTCTTTATCAACATCCCACATCAATTATCCACATATCAACATTTTTATGTATCAAAAAATATTACCAGCCATTTAACTCCATTCCAGCATATCCCATATCAATATTTCTTTCACTAAACACATCATAATACAAAATTCACAGCAAAAGAACATTATAAATGAATTAATATGAGTATATGTGAAAACCATAATATTAGTGCCCTAAAACTCATTTCTCTCATGTCTATTGCCATTGGTCGGGTTCTCCACCATCAGACTCAGTCCCTAACATGAAATAGAGACCATAATTATGTTCTGACTGCCATTGAACCTATATATGCCATAAGTTATGAAAACCTTACATTTCATTATTTTTTAACCCTATAAATCTAACTCTCCCATTAAATCGAAGTGAAATTATAAAAGAGGCACCATACCCATAACCATAGTGCCACGCCCGTAAAGCTTCTCATATTCAGAATTTGAATTTCACAACATTCATGACCATGATTAACTATGTCATGGGCTTGAAAGTTGGAAAGTTCATTTTTTCCTATTATTTTGATTATATTAAGGTTTCTAACACCCATAATGACACATATACTTCCCATATACCCTAAATATACTTTATTTAACATATTAATTTGAGGCCCTAACTTGCGAGTGTTACAATTCTACCATCATTTGGAACAAAAGGCGTTTGCTTCAAAGCATGTTGTCTAATTAGAAAAAGAGTTTCTTTTAGAACAATATAGTGTGAGCAAGATTGAACTTAATGAAGTTCAAAATGCCTAGATGGACATTATGTTAGAGAGGTGCCTTAAAGGCAATCACTTTAGGCATTTGGTGTACTCATTTATTATTAATAAAAGGCATTTTCATTATATGGTATTCATTGCATATGAATTGAAATAGATCTTCAACTGTTTAATGAAGTCTTTAGTATGTAACACAACATGAATGATTCATGATGAGATCATGATGATGAGATTCCCATCATGTCTAATTTTGTTTATAACTAAATAACCTCTAGTCATAGGAGTAACAAGATAGGACATTATTAATCCGGATAGACTAGCACATGTTATACTCATTGACTAGGTCAAACAGCTGATCTTATAAACTGATAACATGAGATGTTTAGAGTTAACATGTGGATGCTTGCTAAGAGTAGCAAGTACATTGGATGACCTGCTATGATACAATCACATAGATATCTATTCAATACTAGTGATTGTCTCATCATAGTAATGGTGAAAGTATCCTTAGACTTGAGATACTTAAGGTTATATTGGATAATGAACCCTATACTAACACCATTCCTTTTTGCCACTGAAGAGGTCACTCACACAATGCTGATTAGTTATAGCATGAGGTATTTGAAGGTAGCTGAGTAGCCAACAAAGGATTAACCACTCCTTATAGAAGGAGAGTATACCTATGGCTTCTTGTAAACATCATTACTTGGAAATCCTTGGCCAAGGTGGACATGTATTGAAGAAGGTCTTCAAGGACATATCTGATAAAAGTAATGAGTCTTATAAACAAGAATTAATATCATTTGGAGTAGAAGTTATGTAGTCATTCTAGTGGGAGTTGACACATAGTCCATGATGTAAACCAAATGAGATATAGTTTGGTGAAAAGACGAATTGCACAGTAATTGTCTATTGAAGGGCTAAAAGTCAAACCACTAATTTCCTAGTTAATTGGGTGGTTATTATGCATTGGTAGATACCGCTCACGATCTGTTAAGCCAAGGGAAATTGATTAGAAATTCATTATGGGTCAAAAGTGTTTGATTCATAAAATCCTAATTTGAATAGGATTCCTCTCGAGACTTGAGCTGTCAACATGACTAGAAAACCTATTAGGTCACACACATAGAGGGAATGAAGAAAATGTAAAATGGGTTTTTGATAAGATCCAAATGAGAAAGAAAGAGAATTGTGCCTTTTACAAGAGTTATAAAAATGGGCCAAATCCAAATTGGAGTAGGATTGTTGACTTGGTCAACAATGGGCCATATACCTTAGGGAAATGGGCCCATTAGGACTGTTAAACCTTGAGGGGTATTTCCATCATTTTGATGATAACAAATAAAATAGCAATATTGTATTGAACATACTTGTTTTCTAAGTCTATTAAACAGGACATGGAATAAAATAGCAAGAATGGAGATTGGAAGAATAATCCTTGAAAGACAAAAATTAAGGAAGTAGCATGTTCACGCCTGTGACTCTATGTTTCACGCCCGTGAAAGAGCTAACCATTACCAAAACCAACATTTAAAGTTCACGGCCATGAAGGAAGAACAAACCGTGAAGTGGACATTCTTAGTTACGCCCGTGAATCAAAATGTCACGCTAGTGAATGTTCATGTCATTTTCATCCAGAGAGCTTCACAACCAAAGTCACCACTTAGATCACGGCTGGAAAATTTGTCATGCCCATGACCCAATATGTCAAAACATTCCAGAGAGCTTCACGACCAAGGTCACCACTTCAGTCACGGCTTAGGAAGAAATGTCACGCCCGTGACAAACATAGTCACGCCCATGAATGATGAAAGAGAAAAATTTCAGACGCGATTATTTGGTTGGTACAACAGCTAGTTTCATATTTAATGCACCCCAACGGCTATAATCAGCCATAGGAGTATAAATGGAAGTCATTTATGTATTCAGTACAAGAGGATATCAATTACTTTGAATCAAAATCTTATTACAAGCTATTTGTACATTCAATACTTTGAGAACCAAAATCTATTCTCTGTAAAAATCTTTTTACTCTTCATTTATTGAGCAATTAAGATTTGTGAGTGTTTTTCTCTGTAATCATTACTCAAGTGAGCTTTGGGTATTTCTGGGTTAGAATAGAACACTTGTAAGGGTTAGTTGTGAGAGCCTCTAAAACACAAATTTAAAAGGTTGTTTGTGTGAGCCTGTAAAAACACAAAGTAAAGGTTGTTTGTGTGAGCCTGTAAAATACAAGGAATTGGTTATTGTGTGAGCGACTAAAACACAAGGGATTTCTGGGTTAGGTGTGAGCCATTGTGAGAAACACCATAGTTGGGAATGAGCTTGTAAAACTCAATTGTAACACTCAGTGTGTTAGTGAAACTCCCAATTGCGATTGGGGAGAGGAGTAGGGTTTATTAACACCCGAACCTCTATAAAAATCTTTGTGTCAAATTTTATCTATCCCTCCTAAAATTAATTATTTATTTCCACACCTTAAAGTTTAATTTTTTTTAAACTCCAATTCAACCCCCCTTCTTGGCTTAATCTCTGGGCAACAAGGACTTTTCATTTTCCAATCCAAAGGGATTAGAAAGTGTATAAATACTCTTTTTAAGGAGTCAATTTCATGGCTGCCCCATTAAGAAAAATAAGAGTTATTTTTCTTCTCTCCCTTTTCTCTTTCGTAAGACAATTTTCCTTAGCTAGCACTATGGACCTTTGTTACCTAATCTCTTTGGAGGTTTTCTTCTTTTTCCTTCACATGGATACTCTTAGACGAAATGCTAGCTTTGGGTTGTTATGGTTTACTACAACCCAACAAAGAAAAAGCTCACAACTTGGAAGATCAATAGTTGCAAACAAAGGTGCTCAACTTCTTCCATATTCATGGTATGATCCAATTTTAATGTTCAAACGGTGTTCCATGGTTTTGGGTTCAATTAGTTTTAATTTTCCATTGTGCCATGTATGTAATGCTTGTTCAGAACCCATAATTTCCTTTCAGAAAGTGTTTCTAAATGTTCATATAATTTTTTAATAAGATTAAATAATGGATATATGATGAATTTCACTAAAGGCTAAACAATCAAAATAATGACAAACATATATACTTATATTTTATATTATATACTTATACTTATATGCTTATACTTATACTTCTGAGTTTATATATCTAATAATTTAAATTTTAAATATTACTATATATATTATATTATATTTTTTTATCAAAATAATTATATTATATTAAAATTGCATACTAAATAATATATATATAATTGATATACTTAATAAGTTTATAAGTTTATATCTTTATAATTAGTGAAGATATTATAATTATATATATAGTTTAAAATTAAATAGTCATAAATATAACTGATCATATATTTAATAAACTTATATATTTTATATATTTTTATAATTAATGTGCACACTATAACATATATATATATTAAATAATCACAAACATACATACTTTTACTTGATAATTATATACTTATACTTTTGAGTTTATATACGTAATAATTTAAATTTTAAATATTATTATATGCATAGCTTATTATATATATTATATTATTTTTTATCAAAACAATTATATTATATTAAACTTATATAGTAATCTAAATTATATTAATAAATAATATATATAATTGATATTATAATATCCCTTATCTACCGTCTACACTACCGTACATAGTTAGATAAAAAATGCTACAAGATATAGTTGTTTAAAATAATATATTATTAAAAATTATATATATATATATTTACATGAATAGAACTTAATAAAATAATATATTAATTTAACAAAATAAGATAAATTCTCATATTATGGTTTTAATTTATATGCTCATGAAAATAACTTATATATATATATATATATATATTAAAATACATCAAGTGAAATATATAAAATACATATATAGCAAAAATCGATTCTTACGGGGTGACTGTTACTGCTGCTTGGCTCTATAGGTGAGATCCACTAATATTAGCGACGAATTTTATGTACACATTTCTTGTTGTTTAACTCTATTAAAAGCTACGTAAGAGAAAATAAACTTCTGTACTGAGTATAAAACTAAGTGGTGCAAATTTTTTTAATAAAAGTCACTTTAAATGAAAACATACACTAAATCAACAAAATTCTGAAAATAAAATTTTATTATCAAAACAATTAATAAATTATTTACTTATACATAAAAGTATATTTATATAAATTATTAAATAAAATTTACCAAAATCAAAGTCATTAGTTTTAATACCATAAGTATGTAATAAATGTAATAAAAATTTTAATCATTCATTAAAATAGAAATTTTATCCAACTCATATATTAATAGACCATAGACCTACCTCTAGGAAAACAAAAGGTACCGTCAAATAACGAAAATCTCAAGATCTAAGATAACCACAAGATCAGGGTTAAAAATAATCACATAACCCTAAATAATATCATTTGATTCAAGATAACCACATGATCAATTTTGATCCAAAATAACTATATGATCGGTAATTAAATAATATTTACGGTCCAAGATAACCACTTGAGTCATATAATACCTCTCATAACCAGTATATTCACAGGCCATGTAGTTTTTACTCTATTGGTATGTCAATAATTCTATAACTTATTGTTTAGCCTAATATATGAGTTTATCGACATACATAAAATATTAAAGCATTTATATTACCAAATTTTTTATAGATATAATCGTTATCAATTTCTCATACAATTATTTAATAGCATAAAAATTCACCATATGAAAAAAATAAATTTATTTCATTAAAAACTCATATCAACATATTTATTTCATACCAATACACTTTCTTTACCAAAATATTTTATTTTTATCATAAAATATATTTTCACGAACTTTCTAAATATTTAATATTCTCATAAATGTTATATCTAAATATTTTTCTAAAATATAAATGAATTTCATATCAAAAAGCATATAGAAATCAATATAAATTGCAATAGACTTATATTATAAGTTAATACACATACCTTTGTGGTAACTTACCGGAAATTGTCAGCTCGTTTCCTTTTCCAACTCCTGGTACCTGCTTTGACGGTACACCTATATAACCATCAAATTTCTAATTGGTTATCGAATCAATACAAATTATTAAATTTAAATGAAAATTAAACTATTTATTTAATTTTTCCGACTCACATTTATAGATATTTTCCTACGGGTCTTATTTCACATTGCACACTACTAACGCAAAATTTCCAAATTAATTAAATTTTTCTCTTCTCCTCTAATTTTTTTCAATTTATTTACTTTTTTCTTCATATTTTTATTTTCCATTTTTCCTTCAAAAATATATTTCCAACTCAAAATTTTCTATTAATTCAATAAATAATCTAAAAATTCCAACTAAATTTTTATAATTACTATGACCCATTTTCTTCCATTTTCCATCACCAATTTCACCAAAATTACATTCAATAATTTCCAATAAAATTTTCAATAATTATGCCAAAAATCCAAAATTTCACCAAAATTTCTATTAAAATTTTCTTCCGTTCCAAAAATTAATTTCCATATATCTCCAGTATTATCATTTTAAGGCACAAATCATTCAAAATATTGTTTTTCAAAAATTTGGCCATAATTATGGAAAATTCCCAATAATTCCATACAAATTCCTAAAAATTTTCTCATTAATTTTCCATCATATCCATCATCCTCAAATCTCATTCTACTTATTTTCTATTTTTATCTAATTGATCCTTAATTATGAGCATTTTTATGTGATGATTGCGGATTTTTTATAATACTATTAAATACCAAATTTAAATTTTATGCACTTTTTATTTAGTTCAAAATATCTGAGTACTGGATTGTTTTGTACTGTATTATTTAGTACCGAAAGAACCGAAGAACCGTACTGAAAGAACTGAAGAACCGTACCGAATTGTCCCAAATTTTCAGGACAATACAATACGGAGATTTTTTATTTTCAATACAGTATAAGACTTAGATTTATAGATATCCGAATTTTCAAAACAATACTGGAGATTTTTCAATCTCCGAATTGCACCAAACCGTGTACACTCCAAATAGTGAGTTGGCAGGTTGCATTATGCTGGCCTCTATGTCACTCGAGCTTTAAAAGCAACATGAGACTATGGATGCAAATACCATAGTGTATCATCTAAGGGAGCTTTTCGATGAGAAAGCTTGAATTGAGCAATATGAGATATCTAAATTGCTTTTTTAGCTCCAAAATGGTAGAGGGGACATCTCCAATGCAATGTACATTGATGATGAGGAAGAAAGACATAGATATGGCATCAAAAGGGACTTTATTCCATTATGGCAAGAGTTGGTGATGGAAGATGAACCATAAGGCCTATCTGCAGTCTTTAAAGAAGAAAAAAGATAATACATTGGATACACCTTCTAGTTCAAGTATTTATCTCATTGAGGTTAATACTATTTCTATTAATAATGCATAGATATTGGATACCGAATGTGGCTCACACATATGTACTAATATGCAATGCCAAAGGAACAATAAACAACTCAAGGAAGGAGAGTCAGACCTATGTGTTGGCAATAGAGAAAGAGTTATTGTATTAGCTTTAGGAACTTATGTATTTCCCAAGTGGGCTTGTTTTAGAATTAGACAACTGTTATTATGTTCCAGTTTTGACAAAGAATATTATTTTTGTTTCTTGTTTAAATAAAAAAGGTTTTCATTTAGCTATTAATGGCAATGGTTGCTCTATATGGTTTAATGATATTCTTTATGGAACTGACACATTATGTAATTGGATTGACATGTCTTATTCAATCCTCAATATCAATAATAAAAGACAAAAGATAGATAACCTAAAACCATCATATTTATGGCCTTGTCGTCTTAGCCATATAAATGACAGGTGCATGACTAAGTTACACAAGAATAGTGACTTAGAGTCATTTGATTATGAATCATATGACACATGTGAATCTTGTTTGTTAGGAAAGATTACAAAATCACCCTCTAGTGGAAAGGATGAATGTGCCAATGGGCTATTGGACCTTGTAGATACAAATGTATGTGGACCAATGTCAATGCACACTAGAGGTGGTTTTATCTACTTCGTTACTTTCATTGATGATTATTTACAAATATGGGTGTTTCTATATGATGAGATACAAATCTAAAGTTTTTGAAAATTTCAAATAATTCAGAAATGAAGTAGAGAAAAAATTTGGCAAAAGTATTAGATCAGATCCAATACTTAAACCAAGAGTTTCAAGGCATGTCTAAAAGGACATGTCAATAATGGGATTTTATCTCAATGGACTCTACCTTACACACCACAACATAATGGTATGGCTAAAAGGACAAGCCAAACTTTGTTAGACATGGTGAGGTCAATGATGTGCTTTATAGAACTGCCTAAGTCCTTTTGGGGTCATGAACTAGAGGCTTCTATTTATATATTAAATAGAGTCCCTTTTAAGTCAGATGAGTATACTCCATATGAGATATGAACAAGGGACATATTTTTTCTCACTTGAAAGTATGGGGTTGTCCTACTTATGTGAAGCAGACGACGTCGGATAAGCTAAAAGCTAAGTCTGATAAGTGTCTGCTTGTGGGAAATCAAAATGAGTCATTTGGATATCAATTCTAGCACACTTTGGAACAAAATATGGTTGTTTCAAAGCATGTTGTCTTCTTTCCTCTAAAAAAAGATAGTGGGAGCAACATTGAACTTGATGAAGTTCAAGATGCTCAAATAGATGTAGATCAGTGACAGAGCTCAAATCTGTTACTTATAGAGATGAAGTAACAACTACACCTTTTGAAACACAAGAACTTCATAGATCAAGTAGGATACTCATTTTTCCTGAGAGATATAGACATCTCATAAGTGAATAGAATGATGTATTCCTCATAGATGATGATGTGCCTTCTACCTACGAAGAAGTTCTAAATTGTTCAGAATTTGACAGATGGCTAAAAGCCATGTAGTTAGAAATGGATTCCATAAATGAAAACCAAGTATGGACTTTGGTTGATCCACCTGAAGGTATTTAACCCATTGGGTGCAAATGGGTCAACAAGAAGAAGACCAACATAGAAGATAATCTAGTTACCTATAAAGCTAGGCTAGTAGCTAAAGGATATTGTGAAAGACAAGGTGTTGACTATGACAAAACTTTTCTCTAATTACTATACTTAAATCGCCATTCCTGCTTATTATGATTATGAGATTTGGCAAATGGATGTGAAAATAACATTCCTTAATGGAAATCTAATTGAGGATGTGTACGACACAACCTAAGGATTTCAAATCAAGTGATGGCAAAAAGGTATGCAAATTACAAAGATCCATTTATGGATTGAAAAAAGCATCCAGAAGTTGGAACATCTGATTTGATGATACAATTAAAGAGTTTGGTGTCTAAAAAAATGTGAATGAACCTTGTGTTTACAAGATGGTTAGTGGGAGTGCAATTTTATTTCTAGCATTGTATATAGATGACATACTTCTTATAGGAAATGACATTTTAGTTCTTCAATTAGTCAAAATTTGGCTTTCCAATAAATTTTCCATGAAACACCTTAGTGAAACGACCTACATACTGGGCATAAAGATTTATAGAGATAGTTCTAAAAGGTTGTTTGGTCTTTCTCAATCAACATACATAGATAAAATGCTAAAGAGGTTTAGTATGAAATAGTCCAAGAAAAGATTAATTCCTACGACTCATGGGATAACCTTTTCAAAGTCTATGTGTCCAAAGACACAGGATGAATGGACACACTTAAAAAGGATCCCATACACTTCGGCTATTGGATATATCATGTATGTTATGTTATGTAATAGAACCGATGTATCATATGCTCTGTGTGTCATTAGCATATATCAGTCATATCCCAGAGAGGGACATTGGGTGGTTGTCAATAATATCCTAAGTACATGAGAATAACTAAGGATGTATTCTTGGTTTATGGAGATGGAGAGCCTCAAGTAAGCAGGTATATGGATGCCAGCATTCAAATGGACAAGGATGACTACAAATCCCAATCAAGTTAGTTTTCACATTAAATGATAGGGCAGTTAGTTGGAAGAGTTCCAATAGGAGATGACTATAAATTCCACAACCGAAACAAAGTACATTGTAGCTTTTAAGGTTGCTAAAGAAGCGGTTTGGATAAGGAAAATTCATCACATAATCGGATGTGGTTCCTAGCATTGCTGATCTAATATCCTAGTATTGAGATAACAATGGAGCCATTGCATAAGTAAAAGAAACACGGTCTCTTCAAAATTCCAAACATGTACACAAACATTACCATTTGATTTTGAAAATCATTGGTAGACATGATGTAATGATTGAGAGAGTTCCCACTGATCATAATATAGTTGATCCTCTCACTAATCCATTTCCCTAAAAGAAACAAGATAGTCATGTACGCACCCATGGTATAATATATAAATGCGATTGGCTTTAGTGTAAGTGGGAGATTGTTAGAGAGGTGCCCAAAAAGCAATCACCTTAGGCACTTGATGTACTCATTTATTATTAATAAAAGGCATTTTCAATATATGGTATTCATTGCATATGAATTTATATAGATCTTAAACCGTTTAATGAAGTCCTTAGTATATAATACAACATGAAGGAATTCATGTCTAATTGTGTTTATACCTACATAAGCCCTAGTCATAGGATTAAGAAGATAGTACATTGTTAATTTGGATAGACTAGCATATGTTATACTCATTGACTAGGTCAAGCAGCTGATCTCATAAGCTACTAACATGAGATGTTTAGAGTTAACATGTGGATGTTTGCTAAGAATAGCAAGTAAATTGGATGACCTACTATGAGAAAATCACATGAATATATATTCAATGTTAGTGATAGTCTTATCATAGTATTGGTGTAAGTATCCTTAGACTTGAGATACTCAAGGTTATCTTAGATACTGAATCCTATACCTTGACTCTATTCCTTTTTGCCACTGAAGAGGTTGCTCATACGGTGGTGATTGGGTATAGCATCAGGTATCAAAGGTAGCTGAGTAGCTAAAAAAGGATTTACCGCTCCTAATAGAAGGAGAGTATACCTATGGCCTCTTATACAGATCATTAGTTGAAAATCTTTAGCCAAGGTGGACATGTCTTCAAGAAGGTCTTCGAGGATATATCTTATAAGAGTAATGAGTCATATAGACAAGAACTAGTATCATTTAGACTAAATATGATGTAGTCAGTCAAATGGGACTTGACACACAGTCCATGCTCTGAACCAAATGAGATATAGTTTGGTGAAAGCATGAATTGCATTGTAATAGTCTATGGAAGGGTTGAAAGTTAAACTACTAACTTTCTGGTTAATTGGGTGCTTATGATGTGTTGCTAGATACAACTCATAATCTGCAAAGTCAAGGGAAATTGATTAGAAATTCATTATGAGTCAAAAGTGCTTGACTCACAGAATCCCAATTGTATTAGGATTCCTCCAAAAACATGAGCTGCCAACATGACCACAAAAACTATTAGGTCCCACGGATAGAGGAAATGAATAAAATGTAAAATGGTTTGGATATGATCCAACAAAGAAAGAAAGAGAATTGGGCCTTTTATGAGTGTTATAAAAATGGGTCAAATCCAAATTGGATTAGGATTGTTGACTGGGTCAACATTGGGCCTTATACCTTAAGGAAATGGACTCATTAGTACTTTCCCTTTCCCAACCTTAAAAGGGATTAGAAAGTGTATAAATACACTTTTTAAGGAGTCAATTTTGTGGTGGATCCATTAAGAAAAATAAAAGTTATTTTTCTTCTCTCCCTTTTCTCTTTCATAAGACAATTTTCCATAGCTAGCACTTTGGACCTTTGTTACCCTATCTCCTTTGGGTTTTCTTCTTCCTCATTCGCATGGATACTCTTAGAGGCAATCCTAGCTTTGAATTGTTGTGGTTTGCTACAATCCAACAAAGAAGAAAAACTTCACAACTTGGAAGATAAAAAGTTGCAAACAAAAGAAATCAACTTCTCCCATTTTGATGGTATGATCCGATTTTAATCTTCATAGGGTGTTCCATGGTTTTGGGTTTAATTAATTTTAAGTTTTCCCCATACCCTATGTGATGCAAGTTAAGAACCCAACATACTGATCAAATGACTGAACCAAAATAAGTTACTCATACAGATGGAGAAACAACTATACCTTCTGAAACACAAGAACTTTGTAAATCTAGTAGGATACAAATTGCTCCTGAGAGATATGGATTTCTCATAAGTGGATAAAATATCGTATTGCTCATAAAGGATGATGAGTCTATTACCTATGTAAAAGATCTAAATAGTTCAGAATCTCACATATGGCTAAAAGCCATACAGTCATAGATAAGTTCCTGTTAGAAAAGTGCTCTAAGGGCAATCGCCTTTAGCACTTGTTGCACAAATTTATTTGATTAATAAAAGGCTTTTTCATTAATTTGATGTTCATTTGATATATGAATTGATAAGTGATCTTAAATCAATTAATGAAGTCCTTGATACATAACATAGCATAAAGGAAATCATGATGAGATCATGATATTGAGATTCTTATCATGTGTAATTATGTTAGTATGAAAAATATCTCTAGTCATAGGAGTAATGAGATGGGACATTATTAATCCGGACAGATTTGCACATGTTAGACTCCTTGATTAGATTGAGTGGTAGATCTCATAATCTATAAACATGAGATATTTAGAGTTAACATGTGGATGCTTCCTAAGTGTAGCTAAGTACATTGGATGACCAACTATGAGACAATCATATGGATAATCTATTCAAATGTCAACGATAGTCTCATCATAGCAATGGTGCAAGTATCCTTAGACTTGAGGTACTCAAGGATATCTTGAATATTGATTCTGTATTTTGACACTAGTCCTTGTTGCCTCAGGGAGGTTGCTCATAGGGCGGTGATTGGATACAACTTGAGGTATTCGAAGGTAATTGGGTAACCAACAAAGGATTCACCACTCTTGATAGAAGGAGTGTATACCTATGGCCTATTGTCGTGGTCATTACTCAGGAATCTCTGGTCGGAGTGGAAATGTCATAAAGATAGTCCTCAATGACATATCTAATAGAGTAATGAGCCTCAAGGACAAGAACTAACATTACTTGGACTAGACATGACATAGTCAGTCTAGTGGGAGTTGACACATATTCATACTCTGAATCAAGTGGGGTATAGAATGGTGAAAGGAATATTTGCACGAAAATTGTCTATGGAAAGATTCGTAGTCAAACTACTGACTTTCTGGTAAATTGGGGGTCATTGTCGTGCCCGACAATTTAGACCACGGTCGCGGTTGGCCAAAATTCGACGCGTTGAACCGATCGGGGTCTAAATTCGGACATGAAAGAAATAAATTTAAATAATAATAAGATGTGAGAAAATATGTTGGATATTATTAATTGAGAAATTTGAAGTTTGGAATTAAAAATTTGGAAAAAAAATAATTTTTTGCTGAACGAAATTAGAAACTACAGTGTTTTTGGCATAGATATTTTAAGAAGGCTTAAAAATGGAATATTCTTTATCTAAGAAAGGAATATTCTTTTGATTAAAATAAAGTAAGAGTGATTTAAATTAATGGACCGATGAAAAGCAATATTAATAATTAATCCTAACCACTCACCTAATTCAACTATAAAAAGTCAAATTTTCACTTTTTTGACCATTTTTCTTCCACTTCATCTTAATCAAACCCATTCTAAAGATCATCAAAGGTGAGTTTAGATTTTCCATCTTCTCACTTTTCTTCTTCTCTGTTCTTTGATTTTGGGTTTAGTTGCCATTAAAGCTAGTTATTTAGGGTTATTAATATGTTAATGGTGATTAAGGGTGGATTAGGGTGATTAGTGTTTGATTAGTGTAAAATTTGTTCTTAGGACAAGGAAATGAACAAAATTTGAACCAAAATCAAAGAGGAAGTAAGGGCAAAGAGAAAGCTAGCTAGGAAGAAGATAAAAGTGAAGAGAAGTGAAATTTTTGAGGTATGTACATTTGGCAAAAATTCAATGTATAAAAATGTTGATTTTGATTTTGTGATGTGTATGAAATTCTGGATATTTGATTGAGAAATTAAGTGGTGATTAAATGATGCCAAAAATGTGAAAAAAAACTAGAATATAAGGTTGATGCATGAAAATGGAAATTGCATGATTTAATTGATGTGCTGGAAAATTAATCTCTTGAACACTGTCTGGTTTTCTGGTCATAACATGAGTTCTGGAAATTCTTTTTGGGTGTTCTTATTGGATTGGAAAGCTAAGACATAGGACTTCAACTTTTATTCAGACCATTAGACCTGAAGAGGCCAGAAATTAGGTGAAAAATGGACTCAAAGTTTGAACTAGAAATATGTCCAGAAAAAAAATACTGGGCAGATTGTAGTGAGTATAGGTTAGAAGAAAATTCATAACATTTGCTAAAAAAATCGATTGAATGTGATTCTAGTTGGAAATTAAATATAAGATATGTACCTACAGTTTTCTAGTTGATTACATATCCCAATTCCATCTAAAAATGGATGAAAAAGATAGAAAAATATAAGGCAGAATTCTATCCGGTAAAATATTGGGCAGATTGCAGTGAACATAGCTTAGGAGAAAATTCATAACTTTTGCTAAATAATTCGTTTTAATGTGATTCTAGTTGGAAATTAAAGATAAGACATGTAACTACATTGTTTTAGTTTATTACTCATCCAATTTCCATCTAAAAATGGATGAAAAGTAGAAAGAAAAATAAGGCATAAATGCTATCTAGAATAGGACAACTTGTACAAAAATGTGTTGATTGTGAAATTTTGTGATAGAAGATATATTAATTGACTTTTCTTATACTTATAATGATTAAATGGGCAAGTTTGAGGTTGTAAAATATTTAATGGGAATTATTGCATTTAGGTGGAATTTATAATAATATTACCTACATAAATTATGTAAATAATAATACAGGTAACAAATATAATTAAGCCCTATAACATCTAGTTGAGATCTAGAAATTAGGATAAGTTGACATGCCAATAAAAGGGTAGAAATGTAGGCACTAAGAAATAGTGCTGAGTTGAAATTACGTAGGCACTAAGAAATAGTGTTGAGTTCGAATTTACGTACGCACCAAAAAGGTGGTGAGTTGTTATTGAAAATGTAGTCGTTAAACGCCGAGTTATAAAAAAATTATGTAGGCACCGAGTATACTGCCGAAGAGTAGAAACCCTGTATCTAGTGTTTAGTTCCAGTCTAAGATGTCGTGGGCTATTAAATAAATAACAGAAAAAAATGTGAATCATAAAATTGATATTGTAAATTTTATTTCTTGTATTGTTAAAATTTCAAGCATGCTTAATGAATAAAATGTCATAATTGATGAATTAAATATTTTTGCATGAAGAAAATAGTTTTATTATTAATTGAATATTTGGCATGCTAAATAGATTAATTGTAGTTTTTAAAATTTTATTTTAGAATTATTTATGTAATTATTGGATAGTTGCCAAACATGCCACTAAGCAACTAGCTTAGCGCATGTGTTTCACATAGATAAATAGATGTAGCTATCCGATAGGGTGACCGAAGAAGAGGGAACCCCAAGATCAGATTGCAGTAATCTAGTTCTTTTTTTATGTTTTGAAAATTATGTTGTACAAATTAAATTTTTAGAATTTCTTTTGGATGTAAATTTGTGGCTTATAATATTTATAAGGAATGAATTTGGTAATTATATATATCTAGTATCATTTGTAAATATATTTTTAAATATTATAGTTTAATTGAATGAGTTCTTTTAAATCAAATTATTCACATCAGTAGTTGCATATTTTAAATAAAATAAAAGAAAATACAATAATAAATATTCTGCTAATAATGAACTCGAAAATCGAAAAAAAAATTCAACGAACATTGGTTTTAAAACAAATGAGTTTAGTAGCACTTCCATATCCTATTAACGCTTAGTAGGGTAAGGGAGTGCTACATTTAGTGGTATCAGAGCTCAGCCTAATTGATTCTTAATCAGTGGCTGTAAAATATAATATGTGTCTCAAGCACATGCATAAAATGCTACAATTATCTGACTTGGGTCCCTTCTTCTCGTTTATAGGTAGATATGGATTCGAGATCGGAACAAGATTTCTTGAAAGACGAACTGAGTAACAGCCTTTTAGACTTAGCCAATCTCAGACAACCTCCATCATTGAGAGATTCCAGGTCAAGTGTAGTAGCTCCACCCAGAGCAGAGGGATATGCTAATTTAGGACAGGAACCTATTATGGAATAGATAGCAAACATGTTGCAACAGATAGTACAAGCAGTTCCCCAACCAGCTCCACCTCCTCCTCCACCTCAGCCAAAACCCCCGATTGATAAGTTGAGAAAATATGGGGCCACAAATTTTGTGGGAAGGAAGGAGGATGGCCCAGTAGCTTCAGAGTTTTGGATGGAGTCCATAGAAAGGGTGTTTGAGGAACTTGAGTGTCCAGAGGAACAAAAGGTCAGATATGCAGTGTCCCTTTTAAAAATATCATGCCTATGACTGGTGGAAATCAATTTTATCAAAGCCCTAGACACTGAAACCACCTTATTGGAATTTCTTCAATGTAGAATTTAGTAAGAAGTATTTGCCTAGTGTTTATGTAAATGAAAAGAAAAGGGAGTTTCAAGACTTGAAGCAAGAAAGCATGTCAGTCACTGAATATGAGATGGAATTAACCCAAGTAAGTAAATATGTGACTGGAATCATTGCAGATGCGGCAGAGAGATGTCGTAGATTTAAGGATGGGCTTAATGATGATATTGGGAATATGGTAACCGCCCTTCAGCTTGAGGATTTTGCTACACTAGTATCCTCAGCCATCAGTATGGGAAATAGGTCAAAGAGAAAAAGGATAGAAGAGCCACCACTGAGGTCGACAATTAGCATGGCCCAGATATCAAGTAAAAGGGGGCAGACAATACCTAGGTTTTTCTAGTCACGAGGTGCTAGATCAACCTTTTCAGCTAGGCAAAGCCAACAGTCGAGGCCAGATGAGTCTACAGCTAGTGCACCAGCTTCGGGTAACAAGAGATTCATATATGTCACATGTCAACATTATGGGAGATCACATGCAGGTGATTACTGGAGTATGCTTACGTTGCGGATCTACTGAGCATAAACAGAAAGATTGCCCCAGAGGAAGAGGTACAGGTGGTGTAGTATCAGTATAGGTTCAAAATGTCACTCGAGGCAGAGGTAGGGGACATGGATAGTCTATAAGTGGCAGGATTGGGCAGAGTGTATCAAAATCAGTGAATAAAGTAGAAGGTAGCCGAGCCCCAGCCCGAGCATATGCCATGAGAGCTCGTGAGGAGCAGGATGCCCCGGATGTGATAATCAGTAAATTTTCTCTTTATAATACTGATTTATTTGCACTGATAGATCTGGATTCTACACATTCATATTTATGCATGTCACCATCTACTCACGGTAATATGGTAGCAGAGGAATTAGATTGTGATATATTAGTGACAAATCCGTTGGGTCATGGTGTGAAAGTTCGTCGCGTCTATAAAAATAGTCCAATCAAGGCTCAGAATGTTGAATTCCCAGCTGACCTGATAGAGTTGCCATTCCGTGAGTTTGATGCAAATTTGGGGATGGATTGGTTAACTAAGCATAAGGCAGTGGTGGATTGTCAATAGAAGAGAGTGACTTTCAAGAATTCAGGGCAGGATGACGTGAATGTCCTGGACGAAGACCGACCATACTTGACTAATGTCATTTTTGTGATGAAGGAAAGTAAGCCTATCAAAAAGGATGTGAAGCATTTTTGGCACATATTGTAGATACCAAAAAAGAGAGTCTAGATCTCAGAGAGTATGTGAATATCCAGATATCTTCCTTGAGGACTTGCCAGGGTTACCACCTGTCAGGGAGATAGAGTTTGCCATTGATGTTTTACCAGGCATAGGCCCGATATCGATCACTCCCTACAGAATGGCACCTGTTGAACTAAAGGAATTAAAATTGCAGTTGCAAGAGTTGTTAAAGAAAGGGTTTATCAGGCCTAGTGTCTCACCTTGGGGTGCTCTGGTTCTATTTGTGAAAAAGAAGGATGACACCTTTCATTTGGGCATTGATTATCTTCAATTGAACAAGGTGAAAATTAAGAATTGATATCACTTGCCGAGAATAGATGACTTGTTTGATCAGTTGAAAGGAGCAGGGGTATTTTCTAAAATTGACCTCAGATCAGGTTATCACTAATTGAGAATTAAAGAATTAGACATTTTAAAAATAGCATTTAGGTCTCGGTATGGTTATTACGAGTTCTTAGTAATGCCTTTTAGCCTTACAAATGCCCCAATAACATTTATGGATCTAATGAATAGAATCTTTAGGCCTTATTTGGACCAGTTTGTGGTGGGGTTCATAGATGATATCTTGGTATACTGCAGAAGCAGAGAAGAGCATAATCAACATCTTCGTATTGTTTTCCATACCTTGAGAGAGAATCAATTGTATGTAAAGTTGTTGAAATTTGCATTCTGGTTAGATGAAGTGGCCTTTCTAGGCCATATTATCTCAACCGGTGGGATCAAAGTTGACACCAGTAAGGTAGAGGCAATCCTCAACTGGAAACAGCCTCAGAATGTGACAGAGGTAAGAAGTTTTCTTGGTTTGGCTGGTTATTATCGGAGATTTGTGAAAGGATTCTCAATGATAGCCTCACCATTGAAAAATTTGTTTAAAAAGGAGACCAGATTTGAGTGGACAGACCGGTGCCAGACTAGCTTTGATAAGTTGAAGAAAATGTTGATAGAGGCACCAGTGTTGACACAACCTACTGTGGGAAAAGATTTTGTGGTGTACAGTGATGCTTCCCTTAATGGTTTGGGTAGTGTATTAATGCAAGAAGGCAAAGTGATCGCTTATGCTTCCAGACAACTGAAACCTTATGAGAGAAATTATCCGACACATGATCTGGAACTAGCAGCCATTGTGTTTGCTTTGAAAATATGGCGACATTACCTATATGGTGAGCAATGTTATATCTATACAAACAATAAAAGTCTGAAATATTTGCCTTCACAAAAGGAACTCAATTTAAGATAGAGGAGATGGCTAGAATTAATCAAAGACTACAATTGTATCATTGATTATCAGTCGGGTAAGGCCAATGTGGTAGCTGATGCTTTGAGTAGAAAAACTCTAGCAGGTAAACGTTAAAACTTAAATTTATTAAATGAACAAGATAAAAAAATGAAATAATAATTTCTTTATATATTATTTGGGCATAATTGCGGATTCGTCCCACATTGATCCAACAAGTAAAGGACAATCAGAAGCAAGACACAAAATTAAAGGAAATATTTGAAATGGTGAGAAAGGGTGAAAAACCAAAATTTACTATTGAATCAGATGGGAGTTTAAGGCGAAAGGGCAGGTTATGTGTGCCAGACATATCAGAATTGAAACAAGATATTTTGAAGGAAGATCACAATGTTATTTATGCAATGCACCTAGGAAGCAAAAAAATGTATCATGACTTAAAGGCATATTACTGGTGGCCAAGAATGAAAAGAGATATCACCGAGTATACTACCAGATGTTTAACTTGTCAACAAGTGAAAGCTGAGCATTAAGTACCAAGTCGATTATTGTAGTCAATTTCAATTCCAGAGTGGAAATGGGAAAGAGTTACAATGGATTTTGTTTCTGGTTTGCCTTCGACACAAAAGAGACATGATTCAATATGGGTAGTGGTGGACCGGCTCACTAAATCAGCTCATTTTCTTTTGATCAAGATGGATTATCCACTTAACCATTTGGCAGAGATCTATGTTAATGAGATAATCCATTTACATGGTGTGCCAGTTTCAATCATTTCAGATCGAGACCCAAGGTTCACTTCAAAATTATGGAAAAGTTTGCATCAAGCCATGGGTAATTGACTCAATTTCAACACAACTTTCCACCCACAAACAGATGGACAATTAGTACAGATATTGGAAGATATGTTGAAGAGTTGTGTTATAGAATTTGAAGGTAGTTGGGACAAACATCTTCCATTGATAAAATTTGCCTACAGTAATAGTCACCAAGCTAGTATCAGCATGGCACCATATGAAGCCTTGTATGTTAGGAAATGTAGAACGCCTCTATGTTGGACTGAGCTTAGTGAATTGAAAGTAGTGGGTCTAGATCTAGTACAGCAGACAGAGAAAAAAGTGAGAGTAATAAGAGATAGGTTGAAAGCTGCTGCTGATCGACAAAAATCATATGCAGGTTTGAAAAGGAGGGATATTGAGTATACAGTTGGTGATAAGGTATTCTTAAATGTCTCACCTTGGAAAAGGATTTTCCAAATTGGAAAGAGGGGAAAGTTGAGTCCTAGGTTCATTAGACCTTATGAGGTACTTGAACACATAGGTCCTGTGCGTACAAATTAGCTTTGCCACCAGAGTTAGACAAGATTCATAATGTATTCCATGTGTCCATGTTGAGAAGATATCGATCAGATCCTTCTCATATCATATCAGCAGAACTTATAGAGATACGACCAGATCTAACTTATGAAGAGGTGCTAGTGGAAATTCTAGCTTGAGAAATGAAGGAGCTACAAAACAAGAAGGTACCATTGGTAAAGGTTATGTGGAAAAATCATAATACAGAAGAGGCGACTTGGGAAAATGAATAGGTGATGAAGGCTTAGCATCCACAATTATTCCACTCCAGTTAAAAAGGTAAATTTTGAGGACAAAATTTTTTTTAAGAGGGGAAAATTGTAATGCCCGATAATTTAGACCACGGTCGCGGTTGACCAAAATCTGGCGCGCTGAACCGGTCGGGGTCTAAATTCAGACATGAAAGAAATAAATTTAAATAATAATAATATGTGAGAAAAATATTTTGGATATTATTAATTGAGAATTTTGAAGTTTGGAATTAAAATTTGGGAAAAAAAATAATTTATCGCTGAACGACATTATAAACTACAGTGTTTTTGGCACAAATATTTTAAGAAGGCATAAAAATGGAATATTCTTTATCTAAGGAAATGAATATTATTTTGCTTAAAATAAAGTAAGAGTGATTTAAATTAATGGACCAATGAGAAGCAAGATTAATAATTAATCCTAACCACCCACCTAATCCAACTATGAAAAGTCAAATTTCCACTTTTTTGACCATTCTTCTTCTTCTTCATCTTAATCAAACCCATTCTCTCCCTTTTTCTTCCCTTTTGCCGTGACTCTCCTCCTCCCTTAATGTTCTTCTTTTTGTTCTTCAATTAAAGCTAAGATTAGATAATAAAAAAAGTGGGATTAAGGCAAGATCATCAAAGAAGTGAAGCAAAATGAGCAAAACCAAGGAAAAAGAAGGAAGAAAGGAAGAGAAAAAGAGAAAGAAGACTTGGGTCATTTTAAAGATCATCAAAGGTGAGTTTAGATGTTCGATCTTATCACTTTTCTTCTTCTCTTTTCTTTGATTTTGGCATTAGTTGCCATTAAAGCTAGTTATTTAGGGTTATTAATATGTTAATGGTGATTAAGGGTGGATTAGGGCAATTAGTGTTTGATTAGTGTAAAATTTATTGTTAGGACAAGGAAATGAACAAACTTTGAACTAAAATGAAAGAGGAAGTAAGGGCAAACATAAAGCTAGCTAGGAAGAAGATAAAAGTGAAGAGAAGTGAAATTTTTGAGGTATGTACATTTGGCAAAAATTCAATGTATAAAAATGTTGATTTTGATTTTGTGATATATATGAAATTCTGGATATTTCATTGAGAATTTAAGTGGTGATTAAATGATGTCGTGAATGTGAAAAAAAAAACAATTCTTGAAGAAAGTTTTCAAGGATATGTCTAATAAAGTAACAAGTCTGATAGACAAAATATTATTTGGACTACATATGATGTAGTCAGTCTAATGGGAGTTGATAAAAAGTGTATGCTCTGAACCAAATGAGGTATAGTTTAGTGAAAGAATGGATTGCACAACAATTGTCTATGGAAGGGTTTATAGTCGGACTACTAATATTCTAATCAATTGGGGGTCATGATATGTTGCTAGACACCACTCATGATATGCTCGAAATCATATGATGATTTGAGATACCAACATAATAAGAAACCTAATGGGTCACACGCATGGAAGGAATGAAGGAGATTTGAAATGGGCCTTGGATTGGATCCAAAATAAAGATAGAGAAATTTTGGGCTAGACAAATTCATGGTTGTGTATATAATCTTTTGGTAGCGAATGTCGCCTTGTCGCGATAAAGTATGTAATGCCCACTATTTAGAGTTTAGTTACAATAAGTGTGTAATATATATATAAACCATAGGATAGACATAAGATATTAAAATAAATTAATAAATGACTGAATTAGAAATTAAAATTAATTAAATTAATTGACATAATAAATTTGATTAAATTAGAAAATATAATTAATTTGAAGTTCCTCCTTATTCTTCTTCCAAAAAAAAAGGGAAACAAATGGTAAGTCGATAGTGGCTATTTTGGCTATATAAAAATTAGTTTCTACATTCATCTTTCGATTTCCTCCTTATTCTTCTTCCTTCCATCAATAGCCTCCATTTTTGCATCCTTCAACTCAAGATTTTCATGAACATCGGTCCAAATCAATATGTTATAGGTAAGTAATCCGTTCTCAATTGTTCCTGTGTTATTTAGAGTTGTAAGGGTTGTGTTACAAAAGTGTTCTGCAATCTAATTTTGATGACCTTATGAACTAAATTTGGAGAAGTGTCAAGCATAATAAAAGTTTTTCATTTTTATCTTATTTATATGCCTATCAAATGGTATTGAATGTTTTTTAGTATATGATGAGATAAACTCTTTTGAGTGAGACTAGTTCATGGATGAGTATCAACAGAATACTCCATTGTGTTTGCTTATTTTGATCATCTTAAAGACCATATTAAAGGAAACTCAAAACATAAATGTTGTAGCCTTATATATGTTCTAGTTCTTTGCCAAAATAAATCTCTCTTTTTTAGTTGAGTTATAGTGAAATGAACTATGGTTGTTCCTTGATTGAGTTGTTTCTTTGTACTTGTGCAACTCGAATTGCTTTGTCCACATTTTTGAGCTGTTTATAGACCAGAAGTGTAAAAAATAAATTTTTTAAGTCTATGTCTTAGTTAAGCTCCTATGAAAGTATTATCTTAATATGTTATGTATTTTGTGAGTTATGACCTTAACAATTGAACTGATTTGGTTGTCACTCCATACTATACTAGGTATATATTCTCCAGTATTTGAGGACCTTAGAGGCCGAACTAGACAAAGTGATAAAAATAAAAAGTGTTTCACATTATTGGTTCTAAGTTCTTCCCAAGTTTCACAATAATATAGTATGCATGTTGAAAGATATGAATTTTTAAATATAGTATCTTAAAACTGTCTAAGGACAAAAGATAGAGTAAAATTTGATATTGCACTAAAAATTGTATAATAGTCTAAATATTCTAAAATTTTAATATGTTATATTCTTACATGTCAAATTTAATTAGGAGTGAGAATCACATAAATTGGATAACTATAGAAAATGTTTCAGAGCCAATAGTCTTAAAATATCATATTACCACTTGGGAGAAATTTTAGTTATTTATTTAAACTATAATAAAAATAAGTATTGTAACAAGGTATTAATGAATTATATTTTTAAATTAGCCCTTTAGTAAGAGGAAGAGCAACAAAAGTAGATAAGCCCCACATTTTTTATTTTGCAAAAGCTCCATTGAGGTTTTTACATATATATATATATATATATATATATTAGTTTGCCCTTTATTGCATGCTTTTGTGATAATTGAATACATTGCATACTTGAATAATGTATTAAATTGTGTAAATGTGACAAGGTTGTCAAAAGGATAAGATGGCATGCTAAAAAATACAAATGAATGAAAAATGTATGTAACATATTAAATATGATAAATATGATGTTAAGGAATATATATATACATATATATATATATATATATATATATATATATATATATATATATATATATATATATGGTTGTAATGATAAAAAGTTTGTAAAGCATGTCTGTGAACCTTGAATTATTTCTAAAATGTTGTGTGACTGTTATAACATGCAACTATGTTGAGGATTAAATGGAATGAATTGAGTACTTCAATAATGCAATTACATGTTATACCATGTCTAGAAATATGAATTAATAAAATATATAAAAATTTGTTTTAATGTTGTAAATGTGTGTTAAAGAGTGTGAATATGGAATATGTAACATAGTGTATTTTTCAATATGTATTATTACATGGTTGATTAAAAATTTGATAATTGTTAATGGTTGCTTAATGAATAATTATAATAAAAAAGAGTGAAGTTTAAAATTTATGTGTGACACATGTATTTGGCATGAAAAGAGGAGTTACATGACATACTTAGAGTAATAAAAATATTATTAATCATGGTTATGTATTAATGATTTGTTGGCTTTAATTGTATGGAAAATTAATTAAGATATATATATATATCATATGATTTCATGATTTTTAATTTTATAATCATATTTTCATTATAAATGTAAAGTGAACATCGATTCTGGTAAATTAATTTATAAAGAAAATAAATAAGTAATAATATTAATTGCCCAATTCTTAACCTGTGGACTAATAAGGGATAGATGGTGCATCATTGCGGGGGCAAGACAGTATCGTATTGGACCGAATATCAATAGTAACTAGACTTTGAACTTCACAGTTGCAGAATGACCGTCGCAGTCAATCTTATGAGGGCAATGATGTCACGAATCTCTTCGGAAATTTTTGTTGACATCTGGTAGTCACAATTCTGAAGTTATGGTCACGAGTTCTTGGTGTCTATATGTTGCAGTCGCGAATGATTGGATCATGATCGCAAATTATATGACAAAAAATATTAGTAACAACACTAGATAAAAATATTAGTAACATTTAATTTCATTGTCAAAATCCTAGTAGAGATCAATTACCATAAGGCTAACAAAATCCCCTTTTTATTTTGACAATCAAATATAGCAAAAATATGAAATTGAACTTACAGAAATTAAATTAAGATACTAAAATATAAATGTCTTATGCTTCAAGACAAATCAAGGTTAACAATAGAGATAAAAATGTGCTCAAATAGGTGATATGATTATACCAATTTCATTTTTATGCTATATTTTTACTTTTCCCCCTTTGGTAAGATCAAAAAATAATTACCATAAGACTTAAAAAGTTATAAAGCAAAACAGAGAAAATTAACTTTCATTTACAAAGAGGCATTACATATTGATCAAAAAAATAAAAAATAAATGTAACACAACACAAAATGAACATGTAAATATGGAATGTTGGTCGAAATGTATGATGATGAAAATTAAGATTTTTGATATGAAAAATATGCGTGCTCCTCGTCTTGTCCTTCCTCTTGTTGTTGTGGCTCCCCCTCAACTTAAGGCTCATCTTCAAAATTCCTTGTGCAAACTTTCCAACTCACCCTTCTTTGGATGTCTTGAAAATCAATATGGAGGTGCCACACCAGTCATACACTTGGGAAGGAGTTGGAAATCGTGGTTGAGGTGGAACTTGAGTTGGTACTTTTTTTGAACTTGGGAGCCTTTTCCAATAGCAAGTCTTGCTCTTTTCTTTGTGTTTTCATCGAATAAATTTAATACCATCAATCTTATGGTTCAACAATAACATCATGCATATTATATCAAAACATTCATGAATCAAAACCATATTATCAAATTTATGTTCATATTTGTTTTTCATCAACTAGTTTGCCCGTATCACTCAAAGTTGGATATAGGTCATGGATCAAGAGTGCTCACACAAGCTTAAGGCCTCCTATCCATATACATTGTATATGCTCCACCAAATATCTTAGGTCAAAAGTGCTCACACAAGCTAAAGACCCTCTGACCAAGTTCATAATCTTTCATGCATGCATATCCAGATCAAAAGGTGTTCACGCAAGCTTACGACCCTTTGTCTAATTATCATAATCATTCATATAGGTAATCATCAATTTGGAGTATTCACACAAGCTTAAGTCCCATTGATCATATATCTTACGGAATCATCTACCCTTTTATGGCATGGCACATATCCTAACTCTAGTCTTAGGTTAGAGTAATAAGCATATCTTATTTCAATTCATGTCATCATTATCATCACCCTTTCTCATTTCAAAAGTCAATCATAAACAAAACCTTGTATGCTCACTCGAGTTTATAACATAATCAATATTTCATGTATTACATGCTCGTAACATATATCAATGCCATTCTTTTCATAAATATTATGATTGCATAAATATATTCAAGATAAGTGATTCATATCCATATTGCATATTCATATCTTATGTCAATGCCATGTCTTCCCAATTATCATGATTGTATATATGTACTTAAGATGAATGACTTCTACCCATATTACATGTTCATACCATACATTCATATACTCATATCATGTGTCATTATCTTATTTCCATACATTCTATAAACCATAAATCACTAGTATCATACACTCATTTCATGTCATACTCATGATTAAAGCCATTATATAATAATATCATGTTCACAAGGTATGTTTTGTTATCATTGTAAGCTTATTTCACAACAACAATTATCATACACTATGCATCCTATCACATGAAGTTCATACCTCATCTGTCCCCACTCAATTCTAGTTATATTATACTTTAAAAAGTTTAAATATGTGTTTCTAAATCTCATTTCAATGTTTAAAATATTTGCACACACATTTGATGTGTTCTTGCTTAGTATAGTTTTTAGTTATGCTTTTAGTGCTTAATTATTAATTTTTTTTTTTGGTATATTTAGGTACTTAATGGTATGTTTCTACGACTTCAGAAAAAAGAAGGGAAGAAAAGAAAAGATGCAGTGTGGAACAAAGAGGCCTCATATGCATGAGGAATGTGTCATATGCAAGAGAAAAGATTTCACCACAAGTATGTCACGTATCTGAAGAAATGTCATGGGAGTGAAGGTCTACTACAGACATTAGGGATCCCTCCACTTCTATCACTAGTACAAGATTTTGTTAATGGCAGAGAGTTCTTGAAGCCCAACCTTCTGTTGCGATGTGTAGATTCAACATGCATGATGAATCCATGCACACGTGACAATTGCTCAACTGAAGAAATTGTCATGCGCACAAGACATTAGTGCGCATGTAACATCTCTTTTTGTTACTGAGTCTGATCGCATTCAAACTCCTTTCTGATTATTTGGGTCTAGACTGTTACAGGAGTGCTCTAAAGGCAATCACCTTTTGCACTTATTATACAAATTTATTTGATTAATAAAAGGCTTTTTTGTAATGTCACACCTTATGCATTTCAGTAAAACCTGTCCCTGTATCAAATAATCACACATAGCATGCTGGAAAGATAAAATATCCTATTAATAGTGATAGTAAATTTTTTTTATATCCTGTAATATCATTCAATGACTTTGCAAGTCTCATATCTTGTAATATCATTCAATGACTTTGCAAGTCAACACTGAGCTTTTCACCACAATATATTATATCACATCTATTAAAACTTAAACTTTATGTCTAAAGGATTACGAGTTACCTCCATTCATACATTTTAAAACTAATCTAGAGTGACTATACATATTCAAACATATAAATCCAAAATACATATGACATGTTTCCATGCTCGTGTGGAATGCAAGGAGAGAGAGTGATGAGGCTCGGCCAGTGACCTGTGCTCCATGTCTTCTACACGCTACTCAAAATGAGCTATCACTTTTCTTTACTTGAAAAATGATACAAATTGATGAGTTGCGGCTTAGTGAGAATGACCATCAAATTAGCTCTAAAGTACCGAACAACTCATAGTAATAAATCACAAATCCAATACATACCATGTATTCCATTCCATTCATCAGTATCATATAAATATCAATAAAGTTGAAACATGTAATCATTACTCTTTACATATTCAAATGCTTTGCTTATTTCATTTTGTTGTGACCAAGTTAAACAAACATTGCCCCAGGTTTCCATATGAACATTTTCCATGTGAATATTTTCATTTGCTAGCTAGCTTGATCATTTGTTTCATTTGCACATTTGTTGGGCCACAGACCTCTTCTTTTGCTTTACAAAATCAATTAACTTGTCACAACACCTTTTAAGTCCATATGCATATGCACTTGTACTTAAGCATTCATCAACCATTGCATCTTATCACATATAACATACATATACTTCATATATGCCTCATATGCCACGCATATACCTCACATATACTATACATATACCATATATATATATATATATCACATATGTCAAACACATACCTCAAATATAACACAAGTATACCACTTATTGTTGGGTTTTGAAGAATGAATCATATTCATAAATGCAATGAAAAATATAATTTTTCAAAACCAAAACAAATGATCTTACTTGTACCATTAAAACTAATTTATATAAATCTAAACGTTAAAAATTAAAACTTGTAATTTTTATTTGTTCTTCAAATCTTCACTTTGTTGGGTTATAGCAAACCACAACAATCCACACTAGGATGTCTCTAATGATAATCCACGCAAAAAATGAAGAATAAACTATTAAGAGAAAATGGTTTGAATAAATTCAAAGTGCTAGCTTTGAAAGTGTTCTTGAGAGAATTTTTGTTGTGTCTTAAATTTTTTTTTTTCGCAAAAAATATTTTTATGTCTGTTTTCTGCTATTTGATGTCTTTTCTATTTGAATCAAATTTAAAAATAAGATGAAAAGTCAAAAATGGAGAAAATGGAAACTAATGAATAGTAATTGGCCATAATTGGCCTAATTATGGCCAATTACAGCCGTTGGCCAACGGATGGAATATGCAGGCTGCCTAGCCCGTACAGGCCCGCACGGGCTCGTGACACTCACGAAAAATTTTTTCGTGCGATCTCATTGCGATCCATCATAAAATAATTCTCTCATATTTTGGATCCTATCCAAGACCATTTTACTCATTCTCTATATCTTCAATGCATGTGACCCATTAGGTTACCGGTTATGTTGGCCATTTAAATTAACAATTAATTTAAACAGGTCATGAGCGGTATCTAGCAACACATCATGACCCCCAATTGACCGGAAAGTCAGTGGTTTGACTACGAACCTTTCCATAGACAATTTATGTGCAATTATTCCTTTCACCAATCTATACCCCACTTGATTCAGAGTATGGAAATGTGTCAACTCCCACTATACTGACTACGTCACATCTAGTCCAAGTAATGTTAGTTATTGTCCTTGAGGCTCATTACTCTATTAGATATGTCATTTAAGACTATCTTTATGACATTTCCACTCCGGCCAGAGAATTCTGAGTAATGACCATGACAAGAGGCCATGGGTATACACTCCTTCTATCAATAGTGGTCAATCCTTTGTTGGTTACCCAATTACCTTCGAATACCTCAAGCTGTATCCAATCACCACCCTATGAGCTACCTCTCTGAGGCAACAAGGAATAATGTCAAAATACAGAATCAATATTCAAGATATCCTTGAGTACCTCAAGTCTAAGGATACTTGCACCATTCCTATGATGTGACTATCATTGACATTTGAATAGATTATCCATATGATTGTCTCATAGTTGGTCATCCACTGTACTTAGCTACACTTAACAAGCATCCACATGTTAACTCTAAACATCTCATGTTTATAGATTATGAGATCTACTACTCAATCCAATCAAGAAGTGTAATATGTGCTAGTATGTCTGGATTTATAATGTCATATCTCATTAATCCTATGACTAGGGATAATTTTGATACTAGCATAATTACACATGATAAGAATCTCAATATCATGATGTCATCATGATTTTCTTCATGCTATGTTATGTATCAAGGACTTTATTAATTGATTTAAGATCACTTATCAATTCATATATCAAATGAACATCAAATTAATGAAAAAACCTTTTATTAATCAAATAAATTTGTACAATAAGTGCTAAAGGTGATTGCCTTTAGAGCACTCCTCTAACATGCTCCCACTTACACTAAAGCCAATCACCTTTGTATTTAATTCCATAGGCGAGTACATGAGAATCATATTTCTTTTAGGGAAGTGGTTTAGTTGAAGGATCAACAATATTCTGATCAGTGGGCACTCTTTCTATCTTTAAATCATTCCTACCAATGATTTCTCTAATCAAATAGTATCTTCTGAGTACATGTTTGGATCTCTGATGAAACCGTGGCTCCTTTGCTTGCGCAATGGCTCCATTATTATCACAATACAATTGTATTGGATCAATAATGCTAGGAACCACTCCAAGTTCTATGATGAATTTCTTTATCCAAACTGCTTCCTTTGCTGCTTCAGAAGCTGCAATGTACTCTGCTTCAGTTGTGGAATCAGCAGTCGTTTCCTGTTTGGAACTCTTCCAACTAACTGCTCCACCATTTAGTGTGAATATATAACCTGACTGAGATTTTGAGTCATCCTTGTCAGATTGAAAGCTGGCATCGGTATACCCGCTCACAGTAATATCTCCATCTCCATATACCAAGAATACATCCTTAGTTCTACTTGAGTACTTAAGGATATTCTTGACAGCCACCCAATGACCCTCACCAAGGTCCAATTGGTATCTACTCATGACACTCATAGCATATGATACATCGGGTCTTGTACATATCATAGCATACATGATTGGTCCTATAGGTGAAGAATATGGAATCAAACTCATGTGTGTCCTCTCATCTTGTGTCTTTCGACACAAAGATTTTGAGAGAGTAATCCCATGGGTCATGGGAATATATCCCCTCTTGGACTGCTCTATGCTAAACCTCTTTAACATTTTATCTATGTATGTAGACTGTGAAAGACTAAGCAACCTTTTAGATCTATCTTTATAGATCTTTATCCCTAAAATATAGACTGCTTCTCCAAGGTCTTTAGAGCACTCCCACTAACCTTCTTCTAGACACAAGGTTCATCTGGATTTTGTAAGAAACCAAACTGTTTGATTGTCTCATCAAACTGAATATTCCAACTCCTGGATGTTTGCTTTAATCCTTAAATGGATCTTTGAAGCTTACATAGCTTTTTGCCATCTTTGGATATGAAACCTTCAGGTTGTGTCATGTACACATCCTCAGTCAGATTTCCATTAAGGAAAGTTGTTTTCCCATATCTCATAATCATAATGAGTAGCAATGGCTAGGAGTATCCTTATGGATTTAAGCATAGCTACTGGGCTAAAGGTTTCATCGTAGTCAATTCCTTGTCTTTGACGATAAACTTTAGCAACAAGTCTAGCTTTATAGGTAATCACATTACCATCCATGTCAGTTTTCTTTTTGAGAACCCACTTGCACCCTATAGGCTTTATTCCTTCGGGTGGGTCAACCAAAGTCCATACTTTGTTTTCATACATGGAATCCATTTCTGACTTCATGGCTTGAAGCCATTTGTTAGATTCTGAACTATTCAGAACCTCTTCATAGGTTGTAGGCTCATCATTTTTAATGAGCAATACATCGTTCTATTCACTAATGAGAAATCCATATATCTCTGGAACAATACGTATCCTACTTGACCTATGAAGCTCTTGTGCTTCAGAAGGTTGAGCTGTTATATCATCTGTATGAGTAACAAGCTCGGGTTCAGGTAGTTGATCAGCATCTGTTTGAGCATCTTGAACTTCCTCAAGTTCAATTTTGCTCCCACTATCACCTTTTAGAAGGAATTCTCTCTCTAAAAAGATAGCATGTCTTGAAACAAAAACCTTTTGTTCCAATGGGTGGTAAAATTGATATCCATATGATGCTTTTGGATATCCCACAAACAGACATCGGCTAGACTTAGATTCTAGCTTATCTGACATTGTTCGCTTCACATAAGCAGGACAACCCCAAATTCTCACGTAAGAAAATGTGGGCATCTTGTTATACCATATTGCATATGGAGTAATATCAACTGACTTTGAAGGAACTCCATTTAATATATAAATGGCGGTCTCTAGTGCATAACCCCAAAAGGATTTAAGCAATTCTGCAAAACTCATCATAGACCTTACCATGTCTAACAAGGTTTGGTTTCTTCTTTCAGCCACACCATTGTCTTGTGGAGTGTAAGGTGGAGTCCATTGAGATAAAATCCCATTATCCCTAAGATAATCTAGAAACTCTTGGCTCAAGTATTCACCTCCTCGATCTGATCGAAGTGTTTTAATACTTTTGCTAAGTTTTTTCTCTACTTCATTTCTGAATTCTTTGAACCTTTCAAAAGCTTCAGATTTGTATCTCATAAGATACACATATCCATATCGTGAGTAGTCATCGATAAAAGTAATGAAGTAGATAAAACCTCCTCTAGCATGTGTAGACATTGGACCACATACATCTGAATGTATTAAGTCTAAAAGTCCATTAGCACATTCACCTTTTCCCTTAAAGGGTAATTTAGTCATCTTGCCTAGTAAACAAGATTGACATGTGTCATGTGATTCATAATCAAATGGCCCTAAACTACCACTTTTGTGTAGCTTAGCCATGCGTTTCTCACTTATATGACCAAGATGACAATGCCATAAATAAGATGATTTCAACATATCTTTTTTTTGCATTTTATTATCATTGATGTTTAAAATTGGATTTGAAATATCTAATATGTATATTCCATTGCATAATGTACCATTATCATAAAGAATTCCATTCAACATAATAGAACAATAATTGTTACTAAAAGCTAAAAGGAAACCATCTTTATTTAGACTTGAAACAGAAATAATGTTTTTAGTCAAAGCAGGTACATAATAGCAATTCTCCAAATTTAATATAAGCCCACTAGGGAGGGTCAATTCATATGTTCCTATAGCTAATGCAGCAACCCATGCTCCATTTCCAATGCATAGGTCTGACTCTCCCTTATTGAGCTGTCTACTGCTCCTTAGGCCCTGCATATCAGTGCATATGTGTGAGCCACAACCGGTATCTAATACCCATATTTTATTATTGGAAACAGTATTAATTTCAATGACAAAAATACCTGAAGTAGATGGGGCATCAGATGCCTTCTTCTTCAAGGAGTCCAAGTAAGCCTTACAGTTTCTCTTCCAATGGCCATCCTTGCCACAATGGAAGCATATCCCTTTTGGAGCAATCTCCTTGGCCTTGTTCTTGGCCAAGCTTCCCTTAGGCTTCATAGACTTCTTCTTCTTAAGGTTCTTCCTTTTAGAACTTGAAGAGTCCACCAGCATCACAGCCTTACTGTCCTTCTTGACAGATGGCTTAGCTGTTTTAAGCAAGTTAATCAACTCAGGAATAGTGGTAGAGATTTGGTTCATCCTATAGTTAAGCAAAAAATGTGAATAACTATCAGACAAATAGGTTAGAATTAATTCAATACTTAATTCATGGTCCAACACAAATCCCATGGTGGCCAAAGATTCTACTTCATAAAACATGAATTCTCATCAAAATTTCTATCTTATAACTTGTGATATGATTTAAGATCAACAATTAAGATTTCATATTCTTGCAATCACAAGGTTAATCCATCAATCATACCTGGTTTTCTTCTAATGAAATTAAATCTTTCCTCATTTAGAGACTTAGTGAAAATATCTGCTAATTGATTTTCTGTGCATATAAATTCTAATTCAACATCTCCATATTGAACATGATCTCTAATAAAGTGGTGTCTAATATCAATATGTTTACTTCTAGAGTGTTGAATAGGATTCTTTGAAAGATTTATAGCACTAGTTTTGTCACATTTTATAGGTATATGGTTCATCTCATGACCATAGTCCTTAAGTTGTTGTTTCATCCAAAGAATTTGTGTACAATAACATCCAACTGCTACATATTCAGCTTCAGCAGTTGAGAGAGCAACTGAAACTTGTTTCTTGCTAAACCAAGAAACCAAACATTCTCCAATGAAGTGACAAGTACTTGAAGTACTTTTCCTATCCAAAAGACTACCAGCATAGTCTGCATCTGAATATCCTATAATATAAAAAGATGAATTCCTAGGATACCATAAACCTAGATGTAATGTTCCATGTAAATATCTTAAAATCCTTTTTACAGCATTTAGATGAGATTCTTTAGGACATGATTGAAATTGTGCACATAAGCAAACACTATACATCATATCGGGTCTTGAAGCAGTGAGATATAAAAGTGATCCGATCATACCTCTATAAAGCTTTTCATTAATGCTCTTACCCTTTTCATCTTTGTCCAATTTTCTTGATGTGCTTATAGGAGTCTTGGCATTTTTGCATCCTTCCATACCAAATTTTTTGATTAAGTCTTTGGCATATTTGGATTGGTTGATGAATATGCCCTCATTGCATTGCTTTATTTGTAGACCAAGAAAATACTTAAGTTGTCCCATCATGCTCATTTCAAATTCCCTAGTCATGCACTTAGCAAATTCTTGACAAAGCAGCTCATTAGTAGAACCAAATATTATATCATCAACATAAATTTGAACAATAAGTATATCATGCTTATGCTTTTTGATGAATAGTGTAGTGTCAACATTTCCCTTTGTGAAGCTATTTTCTAATAAAAAAGAACTTAGTCTCTCATACCAAGCTCTTGGAGCCTGTGTTAAACCATACAAAGCTTTTGAAAGTTTAAAAACATGATTTGGAAAATCATAGCTTTCAAAACCTGGTGGTTGTTCTACATACACTTCTTCATCTATATAACCATTTAGAAATGCACTTTTCACATCCATTTGAAAGAGTTTGAAATTCATGTGACATGCATATGCTAAGAGTATTCTTATAGCTTTTAATCTAGCTACAGGTGCATATATTTCATCATAATCTATACCTTCTTCCTGATTATATCCTTTTGCAACTAGTCTTGCTTTATTTCTGGTTATTAACCCTTGTTCATCTAATTTATTTCTAAATACCCATTTGCTGCCTATGATTGGATGATTCTTGGGTCTAGGTACTAGATTCCATACCTTATTTCTCTCAAATTGGTTGAGTTCCTCTTGCATGGCAATTACCCAACTTTCATCATTAAGAGCCTCATCAATGTTTTTAGGCTCAATTTGTGAAATGAGATCTAGTACTTACTCCCCTTGATAGATCACCAATTATTTGCTCTTTTGGATGATCTTTCATCATTCTCCATTCTTTTGGAAGTTCTTGCACCATTTGTTCTTGATTTTGAGGTAGTAAATTTTCTTGATCGTTTTCTTCTGTTTCATTTTCAATGACAAGTTTTTCCATATTATCTACAACATCATCAAGAGCACTACCTTTCACAAGATCAACTCTACTAGATTCATTAAAAACAACATGCATGGATTCTTCAAACGTTAATGATCTTTTATTAAATACTCTATATGCTTTGCTGGTTGTAGAGTATCCTAAAAAGATACCTTCATCAAACTTAGAGGCAAATTTTCCAAGATTGTCCTTAGTGTTCAATATAAAACACTTGCATCCAAATACTCTAAAGTATGATACCAAGGGCTTTCTTCCATTCCATAGCTCAAATGAGGTTTTGTTTAAAAGAGGTCTTTTGAAAACTCGATTTGAAATATAACATGCAGTGCTTGTGGCTTCTGCCCAAAAATAAGTTGGTAATTCATGTTCATTAAGCATTGTTCTAGCCATTTCAATTAATGTTCGATTTTTCCTTTCAACTACCCCATTTTGTTGAGGTGTCCTAGGAGATGAGAAATTATGTGAAATACCATGTTCAAGACAAAAGTTTTCAAAGTTTTCATTTTCAAATTCTTTCCCATGATCACTTCTTATTTTTGAAATGCAGTACCCTTTTTCATTTTGAACTCTTTTAGCAAAGTTTTTGAAATTTTCAAAAGCATCACTCTTTTGAGCTAAGAAAATTACCCAAGTAAATCTAGAGTAATCATCTACGATGACAAATGCATAATGTTTTCCTCCTAAGCTAGCAATTCTAGTAGGTCTAAACAAGTCTAAATGCAGGAGTTGAAGAGGTTTTGAAGTACTTACTATGTTTTTGGCTTTGAAAGATGACTTGTGTTGCTTTCCTCTTTGACAAGGATCACATGTCTTGCCTTTTTCATATTTAACTCTTGGTAATCCTTTTACTAGCTCTCCTGTGCTGAGACTTTGTATTAAGTCCATGTTAGCATGACCAAGTCTTCTATGCCACAGCCAAGATTCATCACTAGTAGTCACAAGACACTTAGAGGAATGGTTGGATAGTTCATGTAAGTTTATTATGTACGTAGTGATATCTCTATTTCCTTTAAATATTTCTTGACCATCAATAGAGATTACAAGACATTCATTTGAAGTAAAGATTACTTTGTTTCCTTTATCACATAATTGACTTGCACTTAACAAGTTATGTTTTAAGCCATCAACAAGTAAGACATCTTTAATAAAAGTAGTACCATTAACACCAATAGAACCAATGCCAATTACCTTACCCTTTGCATTGTTTCCAAAGGTAACTTTACCTCCATCAATACTTTTGATTTTATTGAAAAGTTCTTTGTCTCCTGTCATATGCCTTGAGCATCCACTGTCTACTAGCCACGCATTTTTGTTTATTATGGACTTGAGGCATACCTATAGAATCACAAATCAAGTATGATTTTTAGGTACCCAAATGAGTTTGGGTCCTTGAGGGTTAGCACATGAAGGTTCCCAATGAGCCTTCCTTATGCAGCAATGTTTATTTATGTGACCCATTTTCATACAATAATTACATTGTTTAGGTATAAACTTGCTTTTTGGTCTTACAATGTATTTGAATGCCATAATTTGGTTAGACTGATTTTGAGAACAATGGCATGCACAATCATGATTAATTTGCACTTTTCTAGATACATTCTTCCTATATATAAAGGCATGATTATTCTTTTTCTGTATAGGAGGTTTAACATTCTTATTTCTTGGTGCTTTCTTAACAGTTGTGGGGATGTTAGGTCCTCTAGACTTAACAAATATAGTTTTGTTAGAAGATGATGATGTGTCATTAAATCCTAGACCATGTCTAACTAAAGGTGGTCTTTGAGACACAATGAGAGTATCTAAGCTCTCTTTACCCTTGTGAAATTTAGAAATGGAATTTCTAAGTTCCTCAACTTCATTTTTCAAAGTATTATTTTCTTTTAACAGTGAAGCTGTTGAGGGTCTTGATGAGTATTCATCTAATGACTTCTGAAGAGATTCATTAGATGATTTAAGCTTTATGTTCTCTTTTTCTGAACCATCTACCTTATTTTTCAAATTAGAGATATTATTTCTATAGGTACTAAATTTAGTTCTATATTTCTCTAATTTTATATTTAATTCTTCTATTAGGCTTTGTTCATCATCATCATCATCACTATCATCATTATCACTACTATCATTATTGAAAGAGTATGAGTGTAGTGATCTTACTTTGTCTGAGACGTGATCCTCAATAGCCATGAAGCATAGGTTGACCTCTTCACTTTCGTTATCATCTTTTTCACTTGAAGAGCTTTCGTCATCCCATGTGGCTTTATGACCTTTCTCCCCATTGTCTCTTTGATATTTGCTCTTATGCTTCTTGAGCCTTGGACATTCTGGTTTGATATGTCCTTTCTTTCCACATTCATACCATTTTACCTATTCCTTACTTCTATGTGTGTCATTAGAAGTTTGTTTGAGATTTATTTGCCTGAATTTTCTGGAATTGCTCATTTTCTTTTCAATGATTATTTTTAATCTCCTTGAAAGGATAGCGATATCCTCATTTTCATCATCACTCATCTCTTCATCATCTTCACTTTCTTCTTGAGATTTTGAAGTAGAGGCTTTGAGTGCTAAGGGTTTTCTTTTCTCTGGCTCTGCTTTAAGCTCTCTATCTCTCTTCACTGCCATCTCATGTGTGAGAAGCTTGCCAATCAGCACATCAGTATTCATAATGCTCATATCTTCATTTGCTTCTTCTATGCTAGCAACTCTTGAACCATAGTCTTTAAGAGGAAGACTTCTCAGGATTTTATTGTTTACATCTTCCAAACTCAGATGCTTCCCAAGTTTCCTCATTCCATTTATAATGGATAGAAGATGGTTGATCATGTCAGTGATTGACTCATTGGATTTCATCTTGAAGAGCTTATATTCTGAGGTTAGAAGTTGAATCTTCTGGCATTTGACTTTCTTAATTCCCTCATGATAGTTCTCCAATGTCTTCCATATGCTATATGCTGTTGAGCAGTGTTGTATTCTCCCACATTCTTCAATAGATAATGAGTTTGGTAGGATTGTCATTGCCTTATTGTTTTTGAAATTTGCTCTTCTTTGAGGCTCTGTCCAATCATCTCTTGATAGGATTTCCTCTTCACCATCAGCTCCTCTTCTGGTTGGTGGTGTCCATTCTTTTCGTACACTATCTCAGCTTCAATTCCGTCACTATCCAAGTATGTCTCCATCCTAAACTTCCAATGGGCATAATTTGCTCCATCAAAGTAAGGTTTGAGACTCTGGAATCCTTCACTGGCCATATCTTACTCTTTACTAGCACTTTTTAGGCTTCGATGATAGACAAGGCTCTGATACCAATTGTTGCCCAGATATTAGACCAAAGAGGGGGTTGAATTGGAGTTTCAAAAAAAATTAAACTTTAAAGTGCAGAAATAAATAGTTAATTTTAGGGGGGATAGAGAAAATCAGACACAAAGATTTATAGAGGTTCGGGTGTTAACAAACCCTACTCCTCTCCCCAATTGCAATTAGGAGTTTCACTAACACACTAAGTGTTAGAATGGAGTTTTACAAGCTCACTCCCAACTATGGTGTTTCTCACAATGGCTCACACCTAACCCAGAAATCCCTTGTGTTTTAATGGCTCACAAAATAACCAATTCCTTTGTGTTTTATAGGCTCACACAAACAACCTACACTTTGTGTTTTACAGGCTCACACAAACAACCTACACTTTGTGTTTTACAGGCTCACACAAACAACCTTTTAATTTGTGTTTTGGAGGTTCACACAACTAACCCTTACAAGTGTTCTACTCTTAACCCAGAATTACCCAAAGCTCACTTAAGTAAAGATTACAGAGAGAACCACTTATAAATCTTTATTGCTCAAATATGAGGAGCAAAAAGATTTTTACAGAGAATAGATTTGTTCTCAAAGTATCAAAGTACAAATATCTTGTAATAAGAATTAAATTCGAAGTATATATTATTCTTTTGTTTTTCTTATCATTCTCTTGTTCCTTAATGCATAAATGACTTCCATTTATACTCCCATGGCTGAATATAGTCGTTGGGGTGCATTAAATAAGAAACTAGCCATTGTACCTACCAAAAATTGCGCCTAACATTTTTCTCTTTCATTCTTCATGGGCGTGACTATGCTTGTCATGGGGGTGACAGTTCTTCCCAAGTCGTGACTGAAGTGGTGACCTTGGTCGTGAAGCTCTCTGGAATGTTTTGACATATTGATTCACGGGCGTGACAATCTTCCCAACCGTGATCCAAGTGGTGACTCTGGTCGTGAAGCTCTCTGGATGAAATTGCATGAATCTTCACGGGGGTGACACCTTTATTCACGGGGTGACTGAAATGCTTCCTTCACGGTTTGTATTTCCTTCATGGCCGTGAACTTCAAATGTTGGTTTTGGTAATGGTTAGCTTCCTTCACGGGAGTGACTCCTAGAGTCATGACAGTGAACATGCTAATACTTGAATTTTGTTTCTCAAGGATTATTCTTCCAGTTCTCCATTCTTGCTATTTTAATTCATGTCCTGTATAATATACTTACAAAAACAAGTATGTCAAATGCAATATTGCTATATTATTTGTTATCATCAAAATGACGGAAATACCCCTCAAGGTTAACACTGACCTGTAGCATCTTTGCTCGAGGAGACAGCAATGGCACAATCCGGAAGTCTGAGCTTGTTCTCCTGGAGATGGCCCGAAGAGGCCTCATAGTGGCTCTATCTCGATGGTTTACGAACCATCTCTTGTCAATTGCCACCAAGCCCTCTTGAGACATTCTGATTGGTGGGTACGTAAATCACAATGCCTTGAAGCTCGGATACTTGAAGCTAGATGCACATCACTAGAACCTCATCCCATGACATGCTGGAGACCGACTGGACGTCGAGTCCTTCATCAGGATGGGAGCGGCTATTCGAATTGTGTTTGAAAACAACATCTACTACCGCTTCACTAACACTACTAGTGAGATCATTTGGGAAGAAAATGACTTTGAGGACTTCAAAGCTGGCCTCTAAGGAATTCAGCAGAAAAAGAGGGCTCGAATTGAGGTGGCACCTCTAAAGATTGAGCAGGACATCGGATAATCCTTTGCCTCCACACCAAACTTGGCTCAACAAGTGGTTGACCTCTTGGCACCACGGTTTGAGCAGTTGCAAGCTTCGATGGAGGAGAGGTTGGAGAACCTCAAGGACTTCATGGAGTCTCGGATGGACAGCCTCAAGGATGTTCGGCTAGATGTTAGGCTAGATGTTTATGTTAGCCTTGTTATGCTTGTTTCTAGCTTGCTTTTGTTTGTTTGTAGGAAATTCTATTTTGCTTTCAGCATTTTTAATCTCTTTTGTACTTTTCTTTTAAAATTAATATATTTTCTTTTGTTTTCCATTATGTTTTATCTTTTTGATATTCTTTTTGTTGATGACAAAAGGGGGGAGAACCTAGCAATATATTGTTTAAAGATAAGTGCAATACTTAATTTTGAATCAAAATTGGAGAACCTAGCAATATATTGTTTAAAGCTAAGTGCAATACTTAAATTTTGATTCAAAATGAATATGCATGTATGCAAATGAGCTTTATACTCCTTAAATATATCTTAAGTATAATTTGCATGTACCTTGATGCAAGTTACATGAATGAATATGCACTTGATATACTCTGAATATACCTTATATATACTTCATGCTTTAAAGAAAATTTTGGTATACATTGGATATACTTTGCATATACTTGAAACTAGGAACTATATTTTGATTCTACACTTCATCATTGTTTACAATTCTTGCACTTCAGCATTCTTTATTCTAAGCATCTTTTGAGGGGGAGACTTCTCAAAAGCACATATTTCTAGATTATTTATCACCATCAAAATGGGGGAGATTGTTAAACCTTGAGGGGTATTTCTGTCATTTTGATGCTAACAAATAAAATAGCAATGTATTTAACATACTTGGTTTCTAAGTCTATTGAACAGGGTATGGAATATGATAGCAAGAATGGAGAATGGAAGATCAATCTTAAAAAGATAAAATTGAAGAAATAGCATGTTCACACCTGTGACCTTCTGTGTCACGCCCGTGATGAAGCATTAGCGACAACAAACCAACATTTAAAGTTCACAGCCATGAAGAAAGATAGCAACCATGAATGAACATTTCAGTCATGCCCGTCAAGAAATGTCACGCTCGTGAAAAGACGTGAAAAATTATTCCACAGAGCTTCACGACCAAAGTCACCACTTAGACCACGGCTTGGAAGGTTGTCACGCCCGTGAACAAGCATTTCAAAACCTTCCAGAATGGTTCACGGCCAAGGTCACCACTTAAGTCACGACTTGGAAGAACAGTCACGACCGTGACACACATAGTCACGACCTTGAACGATAAAAGAGAAACATGTCAAGCGCAATTATTAGGGTTAGTGCAACGGCTAGTTTCATATTAAATGCATGTTAACGACTATAATTTGCTATGGAAGTATAAATACAACATCCTTGACCTTCCCCACATGCATTTCATTGAACATAAGCATCTTGCATACAATTCAATTGAACACGTGCATTTCATACGTATTTTCGTATGAACAAGTTTATGACACGCACTAGTTACGTGTCCTAGTATTTGGCACTTGTATCGAATCGCACTTGTGTAATTATAACCTAAATGAGGATAAAAAAGTATTAGAAATGAATTGAATAAGGTGACTAAATTAAAGTAAGAAAAATGATTAGATTAAGATTAGTAAACATTTACATTGTTAATTTAGTTAAATCGGGCTAAATGATTAAGCTGTATTATTGTGTGAATTAGTGAAATTATAAATACATGTAAATAATAATAATAATAATAACATAGAAAAAATAAGAGAAATATAAGAGAAGATAAAAGAGAAATGAGAAGAGAAAAGAGTGGAGAAGAAGAGAAAATGACAAAAAACAAGTTGGCTTTATCTTCATCTTTCTTCCCCATTTCTGTCTTCTTCTCCAGCCCGACTTCTTCTTCAATTTCCTCCATTTCAGACTTTAATTCATCCTTGTTTCACTTGATTTTTTAGGCAAATTGATCTCTTGCAAGTTTGTTCTTGGTAAGTAATCAATTCTTATTGCTATAAGGTTGATTTGAGTTGCTAAGGTTCATTAATAGGCACTGATTTACACCCTAACCAAGTTAGCTACTGTGTTCTTTGATTTAGAATATGTTAGGCCATTATTTGAAGTATCTTAAAACATAAAAGTTGTAGATATATGTGTTTTGTATCTGTATACCAAATTTCAAGTCCATAGGTCTTGTAAATGTTGAGTTATGGTGAATGGAACCATGACTGTTCCATGGTTTGAACTCCCTACTGAGTGCCCTGGGCAGATCAAGTAACTTGTTTGGATAATTTGAGCTTGTTAGAGCTATATTCTATAAATTATAATAACATAAAAGTTATATGTATATGTCTTAGCTAAGTTTCAGCTTAATTGGTTATGCATAGACTAATTTATGGCCTTTGGAAGTAATATTGGTCCGGAAGCGCCAATTCTATTATGGACCAGTAAAATGTTTGTTATAATTTGATAAAAGTTGTAAACCTGAAAAATGTTCTATATGAACCCATATATATGTCTGTAAAATTTTATTAAAATAGGACTTATATATTTTAAGTTATGATGAAACCAAATGAGTACCCTGAGACTGCCTAAAGGTAGAAAACAAGGCAGAACACATAACACACTTAGAAATTTCACACAATATTGTAAAATGATCCAATTGGTATGAAATTTTAATATGTTCTATAATTATATGTTAGTTGTAATTATGAATAAGAATCAGATTAATTGGTCAAGTATAGAAAAAATTATAGGCTAAACAGTCCCATAAGGTCACACTGCCTCATAGGAAAAATCTTAACTATTGACATGAACAATGCATATTAATTTGTTTAAGCCATATTGAGTCTGCCTAATCATGAGCTATTCGAATATGTTTTCATATTAGGCTCGCAACATATTGGAGACCCACAAGGAGCAGATAGACAATAAGTTAGGGGTTGGAATCAAAGGAGAACGGTGAGTCTAATTATCAATTGAATTCTTTAGTGCAAATGAATGTTGCTTGCTATGTGATTCATATGATTGTCATGATTGGTCCTTGATAATGTAATGAGAGATAATTTGTGACATTGTGGTACATGTAAATGGTATAATTGTGGTATATTTGAGGTATATGTTTGACATATATGATATATATATACATGGCATATGTATAGTATATGCAAGGTATATGCGTGACATATGAGGTATATATGGAATATATGTATGTTGTATATGATAAAGATGCAATGTTTGATGAATGCTTAAATACAAGTACATATGCATATGGACTAAAAAGGTGTTGTGACTAGTTAATCGATATTGTAAAGCAAAAGAAGAGGCTTATGGCCCAACAAATGTGCAAATGAAACAAATAATCAAGCTAGCTAGCAAATGCAAATGTTCACATGGAAAATGTTCACTTGGAAACCCGGGGCAATGTCTGTTTAACTTGGTCACAACAAAATGAAATAAGCAAAGCATTTGCATCTGTAAAGAGTAGTGATTATATGTTTCAACTTTATTGATATTTATATGATTCGGATGAATAGAATGGAATACATGGTATATATTGGATTCATGATTTATTACTATGAGTTTTTTGGTACTTTAGAGCTCATTGGGTGATTATTCTCACTGAGCCGCAACTCATCAATTTGCATCATTTTTCAGGTAAAGAAAAGTGATAGCTCATTTTGAGTAGCGTATGGAAGACATAGAGCACAGGTCACTGGCCGAGCCTCATTACTCTCTCTCCTTGCATTCCACACGAGCATGAAAATATGTCATCTGCATTTTAGACTTATATGTTTGAATATGTATTATCACTCTAGATTAGTTTTGAAATGTATAAATGGAAGCAACGCGTAATCCTTTGGATGTAAAGTATATGTTTTAATATATGTGATATATCGTATTGTAGTTTTTAATATTGACTTGAAAAGTCATTAAATAGTATTATAGGATATAAGACTTGCAAAGTCATTAGTTGATTTTACAGGATATGATATGAAAAAAAAATTTACTACCACTGTTATCAGGGTATTTTCTCTTTTCAACATGCAGTGTGTGATTATTTGATACAGAAATAGGTTATACTTAAATGCATATGATGTGGTGTTACAATAAATGCAAGTCATTTATGCATCCAGAAAAATAAAAGAGAACAAGGAGAAGAAAAGTACAAGAGAATAGCTAATATATTGAATCAAAACCTTGTTGTAAGCCATTTTTGTGCATTTGATATTTATTCTCTGTGAAAATCATTTTGCTCATCATTTATTGAGGAAAATAGATTTGTAAGTGTTTCTCTCTGTAATCATTTACTCAATTGAGTTTTGGGTATTTCTGGATTAAGAGTAGAACACTTGTAAGGGTTAGTTGTGTGAGCCTCTAAAACACAAAGAAAGGTTATTTGTGTGAGCCTGTAAAACACAAGGTAAAGGTTATTTGTGTGAGCCTGTAAAACAAAAGGAATTGGTTATTGTATGAGCCATTAAAACACAAGAGATTTCTGGGTTAGGTGTGAGCCAATGTTAGAAACACCATAGTTGGGAGTGAGCTTGTAAAACTCCATTGTAACACTTAGTGTGTTAGTGAAACTCCCAATTGAGATTGGGGAGAGGAGTAGGGCTTGTTAACACCCGAACCTCTATAAAAATTCTTGTGTCGTATTCTTCTATCCCTACTAAACTTTATTTTTATTTCCGCATTTAAAAGTTAAATTTTTTAATCTCCAATTCAACCCCCCTTCTTGGCTCAATATCTGGGCAACACTCAGCAACGGACATGTTCCCCTATTTCAGATTTAGGAATTCCTTTCTCTTCTCATATTTATATGCCTCTGGCATGCAATTATTCTGGAATTCCTTATGGAAATCATTCCATGTCAAGACTGGTGGTTGTGCATCACTTTCTGGGATTGTCCCCCACCATTCATAGGAATTGCCTTGAAGCAAAGATACTGCATAATCAAATTTCTCATCTGGGGTACATCTCATCATATTCAGTACCCTATGTGTCCTTTTCAGCCATGTCTCAGCTTCTACTGGGTCTATGGTGCCATTAAAATTAGTTGCACCATGTTTCCTCAGCTTCTCATAACGTCTTTTCTTGTACATTCAGGACCATATACTTCATGTTCTAGGTTTTCATGGGGTACTTCTGCATGTGATGATTGGGATGCATGCACTGGAGCTCTAGCTCCTGGTGTTGGTTGATCTCTATACAAATGAGGTGATGCCTCATAAGAATGCATTTTAGCCGGCCTCTCCCTCCTTGTTGAATCATGTCTTACGATGTCACTAAAATATTTAGAATTATGTCACTACATAATTTTCTACATATATGATGCATATGTTATCATGCTCTTATGCATATGCATGTTACCATGGAACCAAACCCTACTCCGATACCAAAAGTGTAACATCACACCTTATGCAATTCAATAAAACCTATCCCTGTATCAAATAATCACACATAGCATTTTGGAAAGACAAAATATTCAATTAACAGTGATAGTAAATTTTTTTTACATCCTGTAATATCATTCAATGACTTTGTAAGTCTCATATCCTGTAATATCATTCAATGACTTTGCAAGTTTCATATCTAGTAATATCATTCAATGATTTTGCAAGTTAACACTGAGCTTTTCACCACAATATATTATATCACATCTATTAAAACTTAAACTTTACGCCTAAAGGATTACGAGTTGCTTCCATTCATACATTTTAAAACAAATCTAGAGTGACTATACATATTCAAATATATAAATCCAAAATACAGATGACATGTTTTCATGCTCATGTGGAATGCAAGGAGAGAGAGTGATGAGGCTCAACCAGTGACTTGTGCTCCATGTCTTCTAATGATGCAAATTAATGAGTTACGGCTCAGTGAGAATAACCATCAAATGAGCTCTAAAGTACCAAACAACTCATAGTAATAAATCACAAATATAATACATGCCATGTATTCCATTCCATTCATCAGTATCATATAAATATCAATAAACTTGAAAAATGTAATCATTACTCTTAACGTATGCAAATGTTTCGCTTATTTCATTTTGTTGTGACCAATTTAAACAGACATTGCCCTAAGTTTCCATGTGAACATTTTCCATGTGAATATTTGCATTTGCTAGCTAGCTTGATCATTTGTTTCATTTGCATATTTGTTGGGCCATAGGCCTCTTCTTTTGATTTAAAATATCGATTAACTAGTCACGACGCCTTTTCAGTTCATATGCATATGCACTTATACTTAAGCATTCATCAACCATTGCACCTTATCACCTATAACATACATATACTGCATAAATGCCTCATATTCCACGTATATACCTCACATATAATATAAATATACCATGTATATATATCACATATGTCAAACATATACCTCAAATATATCACAAGTATACCACTTATGAGTACCACAAATGTCACAAATTATCCATCATCATATTATTAGGGGAAAATCATGACAATCATATGAATCACATAGCAAGCAACATTCATATGCACTAAAGAATTCAATCGATAATTAGACTCACCTTTCTCCTTTGATTTCGACCCCTAACTTATTGTCTATCTGCTCCTTGTGGGTCTCCAATATGTTGTGAGCCTAATATGAAAATATAATCGATTAACTCATATTAGGGAGACTAAATGTGGCTTAAACAAATTAACATGCTTTGTTCTTATCAATAGCTAAGATTTTTTTCCTATGAGGCAGTGTGACCTTATGGGACTGTTTAGCCTATATATTTCTCTATACTTGACCAATTAATATTATTCTTGCCCCTAACTAAAAATAACATATAATTATATAACATATTAAAATTTCAGAGAAATTGGAGCATTGTACAATTTTTGGTGGAATTTCTAAGTGTGTTCTGTTTTCTGCCACTTGGTAGTTTCAAGGTACCAATTTTGGTTCATCATAACTTATAATATATAAGTTTTATTTCAATGAAACTTTACAGAAACTTATATGGGTTCAAATGGAACATTTTTCATATTTACAAATTTTATCAATTTTGTCTCTAAGATCTTCAAATTATAAGAAACATATTACTGGTCCATAATAGAATTGGCTTCCGGATCAATTTGACTTCCAAAGGCGATAACTTCGTCTATACATAATATATTAGGCTGAAATTAGTATTAAAATTTATTTAAGACATATACATATAACTTTAATGTTTTGATAATTTAGATAATATATCTCTAAAGAGCTCAAAATGGCTACACAAGTTTCTTGAACTGCCCAGGGCACTAAGCAGACAGTTCAAACTATGGAACAGCCATAGTTCCATTCACCATAACTCAACATATACAAGATATATAAATCTGAAATTTGGTATAAAAATACATAACACATATATCTACAACTTTTGGTGTTTGAAATACTTCAAATAATAGCTTTAACATATTCAAAATCAAAGAAAATAGTAGCTATCTTGGCTAGGGTTCACACCCTGACCAGTTTTAGTAGAGAGAGGATTTCTCTTCCTATACATCACATCATTAAAAAAAGTTTACATATCCATATATACAAGACATAAAGGAACAACTTTAATGTTTTAAACTTTTCCAAAATCAATTTCTATATTTATCAAAATCGGGTTTCAATTCAATGCCTATTAATGAACCGTAGCAACTCAAATCAGCCCTATAGCAATAAGAATTGATTACTTACCAAGAACGAACTTGCAAGGGATCAATTTACTTCAAAAAATAAGTGAAAAAAGGAAGAATTGAAGTATGGAATGGAGGAAGATGAAGAAGAAAATGGGATGGAGTGAGTAGGCAGAAATGGGAGAGGAAGATAAAGCTAACTTTTTTTGTTTTTGTCTTTTTGTCTTCTTCTCTTCTCTTTTCTCTTTTCTTTTCTCTTCTCTTTTCTCTTCTCTTTTCTTTTATTTTCCTTTTGTTCCATTTTTATTTTATTTTATCTATGTTATTATTATTATTTACATATATATATATATATATATATATATGTAATTCCACGAATCCAAACAATAATACAATTTAATCATTTGGCCCAATTTAACTAAATTAACATTGTAAATGTTTACTAATCTTAATCTAGTGATTTTTCTTACCTTAATTTAGTCACCTTATTCAATTTATTTCTAATACTTTGTTATCCTCATTTAGGTTATAAGTACACACGTGTGACTCGATACAATTGCCAAATACTAGGACACATAGCTAGTGCGTGGCATGAACTTATTTCTAAGAAAATATGTATGAAATGCACGTGTTTAATTGGATTATATGGAAGATGCATATGTTAAAATGAAATGCATGTGGATATGCATGTGGGGAAGGTAGAGGATGTTACATTTTTCATTAATTTGATATTCATTTGATATATGAATTTAAAGTGATCTTAAATCAATTAATGAAGTCAATGCTACATAACATAGCATGAAGGAAATCATGATGAAATCATGATATTGAGATTATTATCATGTGTAATTATGTTAGTATCAAAATTATCCCTAGTCATCAGATTAATGAGACGGGACATTGTTAATCCTGACAAACTAACACATGTTACACTCCTTGATTGGATCGAGTAGTAGATGTCATAATCTGTAAACATGAGATGTTTAGACTTAACATATGGATGCTTGCTAAGTGTAGCTAAGTACATTGGATGACCAGCTATGAGATAATTATATGGATAATCTATTCAAATGTCAATGATAATCTCATCATAACAATGGTGCAAGTATCTTTAGACTTGAGGTACTCAAGGATATCTTGGATACTGATTCTGTATTTTGACATTATTCCTTATTGCCTCAGGGAGGTTGCTCATAGGGTGGTGATTGGATACAGCTTGAGGTATTCAAAGGTAATTGGGTAACCAACAAAGGATTCACCACTCTTGATAGAACGAGTGTATACCCATGGCCTCTAATCATGGTCATTACTCAGGAATCTCTAGCCGGAGTGGAAATGTCAGAAAGATAGTCTTCAATGACACATCTAATAGAGTAATGAGCCTTAAGGACAAGAACTAATAGTACTTGGACTAGGCGTGACGTAGTCAGTCCAGTGGAAGTTGACACATGTCCATACTCTGAACCAAGTGGGTTATAGAATGGTAAAAGGAATAATTGCACATAAATTGTCTATGGAAAAGTTCATAGTCAAACCACTGACTTTCCGGTCAATTGGGGGTCATGATGTTTTGCTAGATACCGCTCATGACTTGGCTTAAATTAATTGTTAATTTAAGTAGCCAACATAACCAGGAACATAATGGGTCACACGCATTTAAGATATAAAGAATGAGAATACTTTCAAGATGGATCGCGATGAGATCGTACGAAAAAATCATTCGTGTGGGCCAGCATGGGTGGGCCAGTTGGGCAGGCTAGCGGCAACCCACAACAGGCACAGCGCGCGCACTAGTTCCTTCCGTTGGCCAGCGAGTGATTTTTGCCTTAATTAGGCCAATTATTGCCATTAAGCACATTTATTATTCATTCAATTCCCTTTCTTCCCCATTTTTGAATTTTGATCCTTTCTTTAAATTTGATTCAAATAGAAAAGACATCAAATAGCAGAAAATAGACATTAAATATTTTTTTGCGAAAACAAATATTTTTAAGACAACAAAATTTTCTCAAGAACACTTTCAAAGCTAACACTTTGAATTTGTTCAAACCATTTCTTTTGATAGTTTCTTCTTCATTCTTCACATGGATTATCATTAGAGACATCTTATGTGGATTATTGTGGTTTGCTCCAACCCAACAAAGTGAAGATTTCAATAACAAATAAGAAATTACAAGGTATCATTTATAACCTCTATATTTATATATATTAGTTTTAATGACACAAGTATAATCTTTTATTTCTGGTTTTATAATTTTATTTTTCAAAACCCAACAGTGGTATCAAAGCCCTCTTGTGTCCATTAAAATTAATTTTAATTGAAAGTGCCATGAGATTGCATGTTTTTTATGATTTTTGATCAATAGCATTTGAAAATTTGAAATTAATTTGTAAAATATGTTTTACATATTTTTCTTTCTCTAATCTGATCATGGAATGATAAAGCATGATTATTTTGATTGAAAATTGATTTGAATGTGATTCAAATAATTAATTTCGGATTTATTTCAAAAATACCTAAAATTATCTTGTTTATGAACATGTGTTGTTATTTGGCTTAATTGATGGGGCTGGTTATAATTTTTTTGTAATTTGATTATGAAAAATTTATTTAAAAATATTGAAATTTTTTTATGCCTATGGAATTGTCCAATAATTAATTAAAAATTATTTCAATTAATTTTTTAAACAAATACAAAAATGGAGTGTTTTGAAATACCTGGTGGGGCTGTTTTGTTTGATTTTTTTGTATATGTTTATTTTATTTTCAGCACCATGAAATATTTTTTATGTGATTAAAAATATGTTATTTTGATGTTAGATGCATGCCAAAATTATTTTTCATGCATTTGAAATTTAAAAAAATTCTAAATATCGAATGAGTCATTTTGAGTGTCTAAGTGTGTTGGTTCATTTGTCTTAGTAATTTTAGCTTGTGCCAAAAATATTTTGATGAACTTGAGCTGACCTGAAGATGATTAGAATGATGATTTGAAGTTCTGGAAATTTTTAGAATTTTTGGAAATTAATTTTGAATTAATTTAAGTTGAGCAATTGTAATTCTAGTATGACTAGAAATTGGTATGTATATTAAAATTAAATTGTTTAATTTAATTTAATTTGACTAAATATTAAATTCCACTTTAAAATGACATACAAAATTAAATTAATCGAAAAAACACAAGTAGCCAATTTCGGTTCAAGCATTGAATCGATTTACAAATTGAAATCCAAAATTGTCATTTTTTATTTTATGCATTAGAGCAAGCATGTTAAGGGTGTATGAAAAGACATGATGGATGATTATGAACTTAGGCTCAATGTGATTGAGCATGCATAGAATTGTTTTGTTTATGGTAAATACGGTCTGCGTGTCCCTTCCTCTCTTTCTTTCTTATGTATTTCTCTTCTCATCTTACTCCCCTCAAATGTAAATTGAGGTTTTCTATACTTTGAAATATGAAATTTGATTATATAGGATTAGGATGGAAAGAAGATACAAAGGAGCAAAAAGCAAAGAAGGTGGTACCATAAATAAGAAGACTTATAAATGGGAATTTGATTTCTATTTTGGGTTGTAAATTCATGCATATACCTAGATAAGATCCAGTCGATTTCTCTTTGGCTCAAGAGATTGACTTTAGTATGTCCATAATCATGACATATAGCTAATGTAACTATCTTTATATATCCATGTGATGAATGTATGATATATAAAAGAATGAAATAATAACTTGATGAGACTTAACAAAGAAATCCCTTGTTAAATAAACAATTAAGTCTTACGTCTTCCATTAATGTGGGAAGAACTTGAGTTCTTCTAGATCTAGGATTGTTGAGTTGCCTTAAGCTCACTCTATAAGTGTCATATCCACTAATTTAGACCCCAAGTCATGCTACTTGTTACATCAACTCGTTGGTTTGACCAGAGTATAAATTTGGAATATTATTGAAAAATAATTAAAATAATGGCCAAGAATTATGGAAAATACTCAATAAAGTGTTTAAATTATTTAAAGATGTTAAATTATGGTGTAAATTTGGAATATTAATGGATTCCTCCAATTTTTTATGAATTGAAAATCGACCCCTAAATATTTCAAAATTTTCAATTTAGTCCTTCACCATGGAGTGGGCTACACACACAAAGTTGCATGTATTAAGCGAGAAATTAACATGCATGAATCCATTAAATAGACATTAAAATCATATGGTTGAAGTGTCCCTCTTAATAATTAAATTTATCTTCATTCTCTTAAATGTTTCTTCTTCCTTCCTTATCCCTTTGCATTGAGAATTTCTGCCTTCCTAAACCAGCCCCATGTTCCACAAGTTCCTCCATAGCCAAATCTTGATTCTAGTGAAAGAAAGTGTGAAAAAGAGAGAGAAAGGCATGGGAAATTCAATTTTCATGCTCAAGGAAGCTAAGAGAGCAAAAAGAAAGAGAGAGATTAGGGTTTATGAAGTTTTAATGATCTCTTTTATGAATTTTAGGAAATAAAATTGACAAGGATTTAGCTCAAAGGAGCAAAGGAAAAGAGAAAAAAAAAAGTAAAGAAAAAGAAAAGAGAGGTGTGTACATAACTTAAGGCAATAGCCTATTTTATTTTATTTTTTTTATTACTTATTATTTTTATTATTTTCATGATTTGATTATTTGGCATGTTGATGATTCTGAATTAATAGTATTTTATGATAAAAATCTTAGAATGCATGTTTGCTAGACTTAGGATTAATTTTTGTAAAAATTAAAGATAGTTCATATATGTGTTCTTTGTTGGAAATGGATGAGCAGTGATTGCTTAAACTATTATAACATAATTTATGGAAATCAGTTTTGTATGTTCTTTATTGGGTTTGAAAGATAAGACATAGGACTATATTTCATTCAGACTATAAAACCTGAATATATTTGTAATTTTCTAGAAAAACTCATAAAGTTCGGACTTAGAATCTATCCAGAAAATTCTGGGCATAATTGTTAGTGACCAATCAGTGTTCATTTTATCATATCTTTTGATAATGAACTCAGAATTAAGTGATTCAAATTTCATATTAAATCTAAGATCTAGATTTAAAATTGTTAAGGAGAATTTGTAGCTAAATTCAGACTGTAATAGGACCAAAATTAAGGTCTAAAATCGATAATGGAATCTGCCAGTGATAGGGTAGCATATGAGTTGTGGAATTTAAAAAGTAAAATGATGTGAACCTTGTTATATTATGTTGCTTTGAATTTTAATGAGTTTGTGTAAGCCCTAGAACACCTAACTAGAACTAGACTTGGGATAGTTTGGCATGCCATGTAGGGGGGAGTATAACGAAAATAAAAACCATTAATGGTATGATTGTTGAAGTTGGTAATGACACAATTATTGAAGCCAGTAATGACACTATTATTGAAGCCAATAATGGCATTATTATTGAAGCTGGTAATGGTGCTTATATGCACACATCATATTGCCCGAGTGGCACTCCTAAGTGCCTGGATGGCAACTCCGTTATCCTAATCGGTGGTTGATAGGTGTTTTGCGCATAAATAAAGATGTTATGGAAAATAAATGGATTATTGAAAATAAAAATGGAATTATGAATTATGACATGGATAAAAAGATGATTGAGTGTTGTGGGCTATAAAGAAGGATTAATAATAAAATAAAATAGAAAAAATATATAATAATAAGGAACCATGAATTGTGACATGAATAATTTATATTTATGCATGCTAGAATATTAGGAGATGTATATTTCCATGGAAAGATTATGTGAGCATAAATTGATATATGGCAATGCATATTGCATAAAATATTTTATTGCCTTATTTATATACACCGCTAAACCAAGAGCTTAGCGTGGGAGTTTCTCTCGTGCAAATATAGTAAAGAATAAACAAAAGATAGTAAATAAAGCTAGTGGTGACCTGATCCAGTAGAGCAGCTTATTTCAACCACCATGGTTCACACAACTGTTGTATATTATCTTTTGAATTTTATTTTATAGTATTTGTAAATAAACAACACGTTTTGTAAAGAATATGTTATTATATAAAAATGTATTTTATCTTTCATGTTATGATTTCTTTTACACTGCAAAGTAAATAAATAGTAAATAAAGAAAATAACTAATATATGAGTGTCTTTTATTTTCATATATTTATAATCGATGAAGTCAGCATAGCACTCTCTTATCCGGGCACGTGTTGTTGGGATGAGGGGATGTTACAGTTTTTGCTATCAGAGCCCAGTTTGGGCAGTTTTGGGATAAAAAAAATATTTTCAAAAATAATTAGGACACGTGTGTACCCAAAATTAAATATTAAAGTTGTTGCTTACAGATTGGGGCTATTACTTTATGATATAGGAAGAGTATGGCTTCAGGGTCAAAACATATTGTAGTTGAAAGAGGCAAAAGTAACGAGCCTACCAAAACAAAGGCTTCATCCCGACCCAATTTTCGCCGAGCTACTGCATCTAGATTCAGTGCTAACTCATCGCATAGGTAGTCTATTGCTAGCACCAGAAAAAAAAGCTTTTGAGGAACATGATAGATTTGCTACAAAGAGCATCACAACCAGCCTCGTCTAGGTTACAATTTGATAGACTAAGGAAGTTAGGGGCCTCCAATTTCTGCGGTAAATGTGAAGATGACCCCTCTGTGGTAGAGTTTTGGTTAGAATAGGCTGAGAGAGTCTTTGAACAGCTGCATTGCACAGACGAGCATAAATATGAATATGCAGTATCTTTATTGCAAGATCATGCATACGATTGGTTGCAGTAGGAGTCACATAGTTTAGAGGCACCTGACCCCATGACTTGGGAATTATTTTTACAGAAGTTAAAAGAGCAATACATTCCCCCTTTTTATACAGATGAAAAGAAAAGGGAATTTTTGACTTTAAAATAGGGGAACATACCGGTGTCAGAATATGAAAAAGAATTCACACATCTTTGCAAATATGTTGGCAGCATTGTATCCACGGAAGCTGATAAATGTCGACGATTTGAAGATGGATTGAGAGACCCAATCAAACTACAAGTCTCAGCCCTATGCCTAATGAGTTTTCCTAGTTTGCTTACATCTAGCAGAATAGTTGAGAGAGTTCTAGCAACACAATAGCCAGCACAAGATAGAGGGTTCAAGAGGCCCATATCACAGCCAAGCAGGGGATCATCAAGTGGCAAGAGGGCCAGATCTTTTAGTGGTCGATTTCAGGCTGGGAGTTCCAATAAATGTTCTTTTTATAGGCAGGAATAGCATGCGAGATCTGTTTCTTCAGCAGCTAGTGCACTGACATAGGCATCACATAGATTTGTACCTCTACTAGAATGTTAGCATTATGGTCATTCTCATCTAGGAGATTATAGGTGGATGACAAGAGCATGCTTGAGATGTGGCTCCAAAGATCACATGAAGAGAGATTGTCCTTTATTACCCTATGGCAAAGATTTGGGAAGCACTAACTCGATACAGAGGCTAAGGTCGAGGGCAAGGCACGTGAGGCTGATCAGGGCCCAGTCAGTTTAGATCAGAGATGGTTAAGAGGCCAGAAGGTAATGGAGCTACCCCAGCCTGGGCGTATGCTATGCGAGGCTGAGAGGAGCAGAATGCACTTGATGTCATAATTGGTAAATTCCTTCTCTTTGGCTCTGACATACATGCATTGATAAATTCGGGGTCAACACATTCATACATAAGCACACCACCACCGGGTTGAAAGGGTTAAGAACCACAAGCTCTAGAATTTGAGATTCTTGTGACTAACACGTTAGGTTACAATGTGAGGGTTAGCAAGGTGTTTAAGGGTTTCACTAATGAAATTCAAGGTAGGAAATTCCCAAACCATTCCATGAGTTCGATATAATCTTGGGAATGGATTGGTTGGCTCGTTATGGAGTGGTATTGGATTGTGGAAGGAAGCAGATGATCATCAGAATTCCAGAGCAAGATGTGATAGTGGTGATGGGTGAGAATAGAGAATATTCAAACAATGTGACATCAATGTTGAAAGCTCGGAAACTCATTACTAAGGGGTGCAAAGCATACTTAGCGTATGTGGTGCTTATAGAAAAAGCAAGTCCGAAGTTGGTGGATATTCCTACTGTTAGTGAGTTTCTTGATGTGTTTCCAAAGGAATTGCCAGGGTTATCACAGGATAGAGAAATTGAATTTGCTATCAATTTGGTACCCGACACAACTCCTATTTCCATTACACCATATAGGATGGCACCAGTAGAGTTGAAAGAGCTGAAGATACAATTACATGAATTGTTAGATAAGGATTTTATACGACCTAGTGTATCACCGTGGGGTTCTCCAATATTATTTATGAAGAAGAAAGATGGCACTCTCCGTCTCTGCATCGATTACAGGTAGCTTAACAAGGTGTCTATCAAAAATAAGTACCCGCTGCCTAGGATTAATGATTTATTTGATCAGTTGAAGGGTGCAACCGTATTTTCAATGATAGATCTTCAATTAGGGTATCATCAGTTGAAGATCAAGGAATCTGACATACCCCAGATAGCTTTCAGGACTCGTTATGGTCATTATGAGTTCTTAGTTATGCCCTTTAGACTGACAAATGCACCAGCAGCTTTCTTGATGTGTTTCCAGAGGAATTTCCAGGGTAATCACCGGATAGAAAAATCGAATTTGCTATCAATTTGGTACCCGACACCACTCCTATTTCCATTACACCATATAGGATGGCACAAGTAGAGTTGAAAGAGTTGAAGATACAGTTGCAGGAATTGTTAGATAAGGGTTTTATACGACCTAGTGTATCATCGTGGGGTTCTCCAATATTATTTATAAAGAATAAAGATGGCACTCTCCATCTCTGCATCGATTACAGGCAGCTTAACAAGGTGTCTATCAAAAATAAGTACCTGCTGCCTAGGATTACTGATTTATTTGATCAGTTGAAGGGTGCAACCATATTTTCAATGATAGATCTTCAATCAGGGTATCATCAGTTGAAGATCAAGGAATTTGACATACCTAAGATAGCTTTCAGGACTCATTATGGTCATTATGAGTTCTTAGTTATGCCCTTTGGACTGACAAATGCACTAGCAGCTTTTATGGACCTGATGAACCGAGTGTTCAGGCCATATCTTGATCAATTTGTAGTGTTTTTTATTGATGACATTATTGTCTACTCTAGAGATGGACTAGAACATGATCAACATCTCAGAATAGTGTTGTAAACACTGAGGAAGAAGCAGTTGTATGCAAAGCTATCTAAATGCGAGTTCTGCCTTGAAGCAGTCAGTTTTCTGGGTCATGTAGTTTTAGCATAAGGTATTCGGGTTGATCCTAGTAAAATTGAGGTAATTATTAATTGGAAACCACTATAAAATGTGGCAGAAGTGAGCAGTTTCCTCGGATTAGCTGGATATTATAGGAGGTTCGTGAAGGGATTTTTATCCTTAGCAACTCCTTTGACACGACTGCTACGAAAAGAGGTTCGTTTTGACTGGATAGATAGATGTCAAGCAAGCTTTGATCGATTGAAGGCAATGTTGACTGAAGCACTAATTTTGACTCAGCCTACTCCATAAAAAGATTTTATTGTGTACAATGATGCTAGTCATAATGGTCTAGGTTGTGTTCTTATGCAAGAGGGAAAAGTAGTGGCATATGCCTCTAGATAGCTTAAGCCTCATGAGCTTAACTATCCGACGCATGATTTAGAGCTTGCAGTGATAGTCTTTGCTCTCAAGATCTGGAGACATCATTTGTATGGGGAAAGATGTTATATTTATATGGATCACAAAAGTCTTAAGTACCTTCCCTCATAGAAAGAGTGAATCTAAGACAACAAAGATGGTTGGAGTTGATTAAAGATTACGATTGTGTGATTGACTATCAACCAGAAAAAGAAAAAGTGGTTGCAGATGCACTAAGTAGGAAGATTTTAGCTGAGATGTGAGTACAATCCACTTTGATGCAAATGATCAAAGATGCTTAGAAGCAAGATGAGAAACTAGTAAAGATAGTTGAGGCAGTGAAAAAGGGAGAAAAGCTGGAGTTTTCATTGACAAAAGATGACACAGTGTACTTCAAGAATAGGATTTGTGTTGTATTATCCACTAATTTAGGCATCGGGTCGCACGTGTCGGGAAGTTGACGCGTTTGACCTATCGGAGTCTAAATTTGGATTTTTACAAAAATTAATCAAATAATGGCTAAATTAAATGATAAATGCCTCATTAAGTGATTTTAAAGTTTAAAGAAGTTGACTTACGGAAAATGACTAAATTGCAAAATTTGATAAGTTTTGGAGTCAAATTGCAATTTACCAAAAATTGAAGGATTAATGAGACTTAATTGCTAATTAACCTAGGAAATTTGGACACTTAAAATTGGGTTGGCCAGCCATGACATTAAAGAAAGAAGGCTAATATTGATTAAGTATAAAATTGAAAGAAGATGGTCAAATGGTGGGTCCCTTATGAAGACTTTTTGGGTATCCTATTTAATGCCTTATTTTCTTCTTCTTTTTCTCTTCATTTTCTGCCTTCTTCTCTCTCTTTTATACCAGTCACGTCAGCCCCAACTCCTCCATAGCTATCTTGATTTCTAGAGAGAGAAAAGAAGAGAAGAGAAGGGAAAGAGCAAGACAAGGTGACCTTCATGGTCCATCACTCCTAAGGAAGCTGGAAAGAACAAGAAAGAGAAACAAAAATCAAGTTTGGTAGAGAGAGAAAATCTCCAAAGTTGTGATCAAGTGAAGAAAAAAGTAAGGTAAGAAGTGATTCTTCTTCTTCTTCATCTTTTCTTAAAGTAAGTTCGAATTTCGAGCTCATCCAAGACTCATGTGGGACGAGAGAGAAATTAGGATTTTTATAGAGAAAAAGAGAGTTTGGGGTCTTGTGAAAATCAGATGATAATAATGATTTATGATGTTGTAGGAGTTCCAAGTGACAAGGAACAAGCTCTAAGGAGCAAAGGAAAAGAGAAAGCTACCTAGAAGAGTAAAGGAGAAATATTAAGGTTTGTGCATAACTTAAGGCAATAGCCTATTTTTGTTTGAAATAATGCATGCTAAACATGATTTTAGATAAATGCATTTCCAGAATGATGATGATTATGGCATGAAACCATAGGTTTAGACATGTATGAATGAGATCCTTATATGACATTGAATTAATGATGCATGTTAGAAAATCTTGTATGATCAAGACATTTACATGTATTAGAAAGTAATAAGTTGAGTAAAGAACCTTAGAAATGCATGAAATAGAATTTGGTATGATTTGGATAATGTTAGAATGAATGAAAAGTGAACATGCAGATTTCCTACTGAAAGTCACGGGCGTGAACTTGAGGGTTCACGGTTGTGACTAATTGTATCATGGTGTTGACTTCTGTGTGGAAATGCTACTATTCATTCCAGAAGCGTTCACGGATTGAAATCACTTTAGTGAACTTATTCACGGGTGTGAATGAGTAATCATGACCGTGAATGCTTTTAGGCAATTCATTCCAATAGCGTTCACCGCTTGGGATTATGGGCGTGAACTAATTCACAGGCATGAAATTAGTAATCACGGTCGTGAATGCTCTATATTTGTAATTATGAATGTGGTTATCAAATGAAGAATTCAGGTAAGTAAATGAAAGTCATTGTCTATCCAGTGAAATAAGAATGATATGGATATATATATATATATATATATATACATATATATATATATTGATGTGAGAACGTGTTATGTTGTGATATAGAAAATGAATTGTCACGGATGAAATATGTGAATTGTCATGGATGATTAATGAAATCTGATGCGTATGATAAACATGAGAATATTGATGTACCTAGTTAAATAAATGAAAAGATGCTATCCAGTATGTATGAGTATGATTATATGTTTGCAAAACAAGAAAATTGAGATGTTGATAAATATGAGAATATTGATGTGTTGAAATTTGAGAATTTTAATTGATGTGAAAATGTAAAGAATCCCATTACTCTACCTGCGAACTAGAATCAGGATAGATGACATGTCATTAAGGGGGCGAACGGTACCGTACTATTCCTCAACCAATGTGGCTTAAGCTCTGGGAGCGTCATTGGTCTGAGATGCTCGGTTAGTGTGGCTTAAGCTCTGGGAGTGCTACTGACTTGAGAAGCTCTGATGAGCACATATAAATGAGGATAAGGTGGCTTAAGCTCAGGGAGCACCCTTGGTTCGGTTATTAATCTATGATGAAATTATACTCAATCAATGTGGCTTAAGCTCTGGGAGTGCCATTGATTTGAGAAGCTCTTATGAGCTAGATAGTGGACAGGGTGGCTTAAGCTCTGTGAGCACTCTTGATCCATAACCCGTATCCAATCAGTCCAAATCTAGAGTGATGTGGGCAAAATAATGAGGCTATGTTGGAAAATAAGGAAAGAAAAGAATAAGAAAATTATGATATGGGATTGAGATATAATGATAAAGAGATTAACAGAGTAATTTACCATCAAAGATAAATGAAAATAACATTGTCTATGTTAGCATGACATTTATACTTGTATGAAATAGGAATATGTTGATAGACATAGCGTGCAAACATTTTAATGCATAAAATGATATTTGTTAATGCTTGTTGCATGATATAGTATATTGCCTTATTTATATGCACCACTAAGCTTAGAGCTTATCATGGGAGTTTCCTTCTGCGTAGATATAGAAAGGTAGCTGAAGGTGATAGATAAACCAAACAGTGATCCTAATCAAGTAAAGCAGCCGAACCTTAAGAAAGCGGGTTACAAGCTTTGAAATTTTTGTATTTGGCTTTTTATATTAAAGAGTTTTAAAGTTTGTAAAACTTACATTTAAAGTTGTTAAGAATTAATTTGAATGCATAAAATTACTATCTTATGTAAATAAATTGTACCCTGGTATTTGTTTATATATATATATGTGTGTGTGTGTGTGTGTGTGTGAATGTTGAGAAAATAAAGGTAAAAATAATAATAATAATAATAATAATAATAATAATAATAATAATAATAATAATAATAATAATAATAATAATAATAGTGATTTGAAGAAGTAAAGGAAGGCAGGTGGCAGCGATCCCTCATCCGAGCACGTGTTGGTCGGGTGAGGGGGTGCGGCGCTACATGTGTGCCTAGTAGAGAAGACCTAAATTACGAGATATTAAAAGAAGCACATGAAATGGTGTATACAATGCATCCAGGCGGGAACAAGATGTATCAGGACTTAAAAACTCAATACAAGCTAAGGATGAAGAAGGATATCATCGAGTATGTTGCTAGGTCTCAACAAGCGAAAGTGAAACACCAGTTACCCACAGGATTGTTGCAACCAAAACCGATTCCAGAGTGGAAATGGGAAAGAATCACAATGGATTTTGTGTCTGGTTTACCGATGACTCAGAGAAAGCATGATGCAATATGGGTGATAGTGGATCGATTGACAAAGTCGGCACATTTCTCACCAGTCAGAATGGATTACTCATTGAACAAGGTAGCTGAAATTTATGCAAGTGAGATAGTGAGGCTGCATGGAATTCCAATGTCCATCATATCTGGTAGAGATCCCAGGTTTACGTTGCAGTTCTAGAAGAGTCTACAGCAAGCTTTGGGAACTCGACTCAATTTCAGCACGGCTTTCCATCCACAAATAGATGGACAGTCACAGCGGATTGTCCAACTGTTAGAAGACATGATGAAAAGTTGTGTGCTTGAGTTTGAAGGAAGTTGGGATCGATATCTATCTCTTATGGAGTTTTCCTACAATAACAGTCATCAAACGAGTATCGGCATGGCCCCATATGAGGCATTGTATGGAAGAAAATGTAGGACACCAGTTTGTTGGACTGGGCTGAAAGAGAAGAAGTTGATAGGGCCAAAGTTGTGCAACAAATAGAAGAGAAGGTTAGAATTATCAAAGAAAGATTGAAAGCAGCTCAAGATCGACAAAAATCATATGCTGGCCTCAAGAGGCGAGATAAAGAGTATGTTGTGGGAGATAAAGTGTTTCTCAAGGTTTCACCTTGGAAGAAAGTATTGAGATTTGGTAAAAAGGGAAAATTAAATCCGAGGTTCACTGGTCCTTATGAGATTTTGGAAAAAATCGGACCAGTGGCATATCGGTTAGCACTTCCACCAGAGTTGGATAAAATCCATAATGTTTTTCATGTGTGGATGCTAAGGAGATATAGATTGAATCCAACTCATATTATTCCAACTAATGAGATAGAAGTACAAACCGACTTGTCATACGAAGAAGAACCGGTGGCCATATTAGCACATGAAGAAAAAGTTTTACGAAACAAGAAAGTTCCATTAGTTAAAGTGCTATGATGGAATCATGCTACTGAAGAAGCCACATGGGAAAGTGAAGAGATGATGAGGAATCAATATCCTTAAGGGGCAGAGGATGTCATATCCACTAATTTAGAACCCAAGTCATGCGAGTTGTCAAATCGACTCTTTGGTTTGACCGGAGTTTAAATTTGGATTCTTATTGAAAAATAATTAAACTAATGGCCAATAATTATAGAAAATACTCAATAAAGTGTTTAAAGTATTTAAAGATGTTAAATTACGGTGAAGGACTAAATTGCAGAATTTAAAAAGTTTAGGGGTCAATTTGCAATTTATCAGAAATTGGAGAATTAATTGGGATAACCATCAATTAACATGATTGGGACATTAAACACATGGAATGGCTGCACACACCAAGTGGCATGCATTAATTGGGCAATTAACATGCATGAATCCATTAATTAGACATTAAAATCATATGGCTTAGGTGTCCCTCTTATTAATTAAGTTTGTTTTCATTCTTTTAAATGTTTCTTCTTCCTTCCTTACCCCTTTGCATTGAGAATTTCTGCCTTCCTAAACCAACCCACATTCCATAAGTTCCTCCATAGCCAAACCTTGATTCTAGTGAAAGAAAATGTGAAAAAGAGACAGAAAGGCATGGGAAATTCCATTTTCATGCTCAAGGAAGCTTAAAAGAGCAAAGAGAAAGAGAGAGATTAGGGTTTATGAAGTTTTAATGATCTCTTTTATAATTTTTATGAACTCAAATTGACAAGGATTTAGCTCAAAGGAGCAAAGGAAAAGATAACAAAAAAAGTAAAGAGAAAGAAAAGAGAGGTTTGTGCATAACCGAAGGCAATAGCCTATTTTATTTTATTTTTTTATTACTTATTATTTTTATTATTTGCATGATTTGATTATTTGGCATGTTGATGATTCTGAATTAATATTATTTTGTGATAAAAATATTGGGATGCATGTTTGCTAGACTTCGGATTAATTTAGGTAAAAATTGAAGATAGTTCATATATGTCTTCTTTGCTGGAAATGGATGAGCAGTGACTACTTAAACTATTATAACGTAATTTCTGGAATTCAGTTTTGTATGTTCTTTATTGGGTTTGAAAGATAAGACATAGGGCTATAACTTTCATTCAGATCATAAAACCTGAATATATCTGTAATGGTCAACAAAAATTCTTAAAGTTCGGACTTAGAATTTGTCCAGAAAAGTCTAGGCAGAATTGTTAGTGTCTAGTAAGTGTTCATGTTATCATATCTTTTGATACAGAACTCAGAATTAAGTGATTCAAGTTTCATCTTAAAGCTAAGATCCATAACTAAAATTATTAAGGAAACTTTATAACTAAATTCAGATTGTAAGAGGACTAAAATTAAGGTCAAAATGGATAATAGAATCTGCTAGTGACAGGGCAACTTATGAGTTGTGGAATTTAAAGAGTAAAATGATGTGAACCTTGTTATATTATGTAAATATTATTTTAATTGAGTGATTATGTAGTTATTTTAAGTCTTTAAATGCATGAAAAGTGTGAATTTAATTGCTATGAATTTTAATCAGATTGTGTAAGCCCTAGAACACCTAACTAGAACTAGACTTAGGATAGTTTGGCATGCCCAGCAGGGGGGAGTATGATGAAAATCAAAACCATTAATGGTATGATTATTGAAGTCGGTAATAACATAATTATTGAAGCCAGTAATGACACTATTATTGAAGCCAGTAATGGCACTATTATTGAAGCCGGTAATGGCACTAATATTGAAGCCAGTAATGGCACTTATATGCGCACATCATATTGCCCGAGTTACACTCCTAAGTACCTAGATGGAAACTTCGTTATCTTAGTCAGTGGTTCATAGGTGTTTTGGGGATAAATAAAGATTACTGAAAATAAATGGATTATTGAAAATAAAAATGGAATTATGAATTATGACATGGATAAAAAGATGATTGAGTGTTGTGGGCTATAAAGAATAATTGAAAATAAAATAAAATAAAATAAAATAGAAAAAAAATAAGAATAAGGAACCATGAACTGTGATATGGATAATTTGATATTTATGCATTTTAGAATATTAGGATATGTATATTTGCATAGAAAGATGATGTGAGCATAAATTGATATATGGCAATGCATATTGCATAAAATATTTTATTGCCTTATTTATATGCACCACTAAGCCAAGAGCTAAGCGTGGGAGCTTTTCTCGCGCAGATATAGTAAAGAATAAATAGAATATAGTAGATAAGCTAGCGATGACCTGATCCAGTAGAGTAGCTTATTTCAACCACTGTGGGTCACACAACTTTTGTATATTATCTTTTGAATTTTATTTTATAGTATTTGTAAATAAACAGCACAATTTGTAAAGAACATGTTATTATATAAAAATGTATTTTATCTTTTTTGTTATGATTTATTTTACACTGCAAAGTAAACAAATAGTAAATAAAGAAAAAAAATTAATATATGAGTGTCTTTTATTTTCATATATATATATAAACGATAATTTTAATCGATGAAGTTAGCATAGCACTCCCATATTCGGGCACGTATTGCTAGTGAGGGGGTGTTACAATAAGAATGTGTTCAAACCATTGAAATTAGATTTCATGATTAATGGATCAGACATAACCAATATTATTAACTTGTTGGATTTTTGCCAAGGTTAATGAGTATTGGAGGCGAAGTTGGGTTTGTATACATGAGATGTACACATATCAAGAGTTGATAGCTCAATGTATGTGTACACATCAATAAGTAGATAGCACATGATTCGATAGTTTCATGAATAATGCAATTGGTATGGATTAGATACCTACCAACAAAATTAAGGATAGCTTGTTGAGTTGCCTCAAGATTATTCTTAGCTAGTTGGATATTGACCCACTAGGAGAACTTCCATATAAGTTCTCTCGGGTTCATAGTGAGGGCTATGGATTCACAATAAAATAGTGGGAGCCATAATGTGATTTATTAAAGACCTAATAAACATGCATTTTATGTGCATTCTAAAATGTTCTATTTTATATTTAGGTTTCTAGAATCATCATCATGACAAGTGTGAATTTGCGATCACTAATGGAATCAAATAAGTTGTATAGGCCTAATTTTTTAGATTGGCTAAGGAATTTGAGAATAGTTCTCAAATCCGAAAAGATTGGCTATGTCCTAGATGAGGCACTCCCTAATCCCCCAACTGCTAATGCTTTTGAAGATGTTCAGAAGGCATATTAAAAGCATCTCGATGATAGTGAGATGGCAAGCTGCATTATGCTTGCTACTATGTCAGTTGAGTTGCAAAAGCAGCATAAGGCTATGGATGCTAATTCCATAGTATACCATCTAAGAGAGCTTTTTGATGAGCAAGCACATTCCAAAAGATTCAAAATTTTGAGGTTGCTCTTCCACACTAAGATGGTTGAGGGGACATCTCTAGTGCACTATGCATTGAAGATGAATGGTTATATTGAGACATTGACCACCTTGGGATTTGTGATGGACCATGAATTAAGTATTGACTAAATTCTAGTCGGTTTGTCCGATAGTTATTCACATTTTGTCCTTAAGCATAGGATGAACCAAATCTCTACCACTATTCCTAAGCTGATTAACTTGCTCAAAACAGTTAAGCCATCTGTCAAGAAGGACAGTAATGCTGGTGGACTCTTCAGGTTCTAAAAAGAAGAACCTTAAGAAGAAGAAGAAGTCCATGAAGCCTAAAGGAGGAGTGGCCAAGAAGAATGCCAAGGAGATTGCTCCAAAGGGGACATACTTCCATTACAGCAAGGCTGACCATTGGAAGAGAAACTGCAAGGCTTACTTGGAGTCCTTGAAGAAGAAGGCATCTGATGCCCCATCTACTTCAGGTATTTTTGCCATTGAAATTAATACTATTTCCAATAATAATTTATGGGTATTTGATACTGGTTGCAGCTCACACATATGCACTGATATGCAGGGCCTAAGGAACAGTAAGCAACTCAATAAGGGAGAGTCAGACCCACGTGTTGGAAATGGAGCAAGGGTTGCTGCATTAGCTATAGGAACTTATGTGTTGACCCTCCCTAATAGGCATATGTTAAATTTGGATAATTGCTATTATGTACCTGCTTTGACTAAAAACATTATTTCTGTTTCAAGTCTAAATAAGGATGGTTTCCATTTAGTTTTAGTAACAATTGTTGTTCTCTTATGTTGACTGGAATTCTTTATGCTAGTGGTACATTATGCAATAGAATATACATATTAGATATGTCAAATCCAATTTTAAACATCAATAATGTTAAAAGGCAAAAACAAGATATGTTGAAATCATCTTACTTATGGCATTGTCATCTTGGTCATATAAGTGAGAAACGCATGGCTAAGCTACACAAGAGTGGTAGTTTAGGGTCATTTGATTATGAATCATATGACACATATGAATCTTGCTTATTAGGCAAGATGACTAAATTACCCTTTAAGGGAAAGGGTGAATGTGCTAATGGACTTTTAGACTTAATACATTCAGATGCATGTGGTCCAATGTCTAATGGTTTCATCTGCTTCATTACTTTTATCGATGACTACTCATGATATGGGTACATGTATCTTATGAGATACAAATCTAAAGCTTTTGAAAAGTTCAAAGAATTCAGAAATGAAGTAGAGAAATAACTTGGCAAAAGTATTAAAACACTTCGATCAGATCGAGGAGGTGAATACTTGAGCCAAAAGTTTCTAGATTATCTTAGGGATAATGGGATTTTATCTCAATGGAGTTTTTTGCCCAAATATCATACCAAGAAGGGGGGTTGAATTGGATATTAAAATTTCTTAACTTTTAAATGTGGAAAGAAAAGTTAAATTGAGTAGGGATAAGAAGATATCGCACAGGAATTTTTATAGAGGTTCGGGTGTTAACAAACTCTACTCCTCTCCCCAATCTCAATTGAGAGTTTCACTAACACACTAAGTGTTACAATGGAGTTTTACAAGCTCACTCCCAACTATGGCATTTCTAACAATGGATCACACCTAACCCAGAAATCCCTTGTATTTTAATGGCACACACAATAAACCAATTTCTTATGTTTTAAAGGCTCACACAAATAACCCTTACAAGTATTCTACTTTTAACCCAATATACCCAAACTCACTTGAGTAGTAGAATACATAGAGAAACACTCATAAATCTACAGTCTCATAAAAGAATGAGCAAAAAAATTTTTGCAGAGAATTAATGTTTGTTTTAATGTGGTAAATGCACAAATGGCTACAACAAGATTGAGATTCGAAGTATTTTCTATTCTCTTGTTCTGGATTCATAAATGACTTGTATTTATACTTCCATGGTGAATTATAGTCATTTGGTTGCATTCAATGTGAAAATATTCATTGCACCAACTCTTAATTCTGCGCCTGACATATTTCTCTTTCCTCTTGCACGGCTGTGAATAAGTGTGTCACAGTCGTGACTGTTCTTCTAAGCCATGACTTGAGTGGTGACTTCGGCCATGAAGCATTCTAGAAGGATTTGAAATGTTTGATCATGGGCGTGAACATCCTTCCTAGCCATGGTCCAAGTAGTGATTCTAGCCATCAAGCTCTCTGGAGGAATTTGACATGTTTTCTCACGGGCGTGACTTTCTTTCATGGGCGTGACTCATATGATCATTCATGATTGCTATCATTCTTCATGGCCGTCAACTTTAAATGTTAGATAGTTGGTGCTAAGCTTCATCATGGGCGTGACATAAAAGGTCACAGGCATGAAATTTCTTCAATTTTTTTGTCCTTTTAAGGTTAGTCTTCCATTCTCCATTCTTGCTACCATGTTTCATACCCTATTCAATAAACTTAGAAAACAAGTATGTTAAATACATTATTATTATTATTTTATTTGCTAGCATCAAAATGATAGAAATACCCCTCAAGGTTCAACAATATCCCCCTTTTTGATGGTAACAAATAATCTAGCAATATGTGCTTTTGAGAAGTATCCCCCTCAAAAGATGCTTAAGATAAAAAATTACTGAAGTGCAAGAATTGTAAAGAATGATGAAGTATAACATGGATGTATGCTTCCTAGTTTAGGTATGTGCAAGTTATATGCAAGGTATATCCAATGTATACCAACTTTTTACTTAAAACTAGTTAAGTATGTGCAAAGTATATTAAGGTATATTCAAAGTATATCAAGCATATTCATTCATGTAACTTGCATCAAGGTATATGCAAAGTATACTTAAGGTATATTCAAGGTACGTCAACTCATTTGCATACTTGCATACTCATTTGATTCAAATAAGTATTTCAAATATATTGCATTTAAATTTAAATATAATATATTGCTAGGTTCTCCCCCTTTTGTCATCAACAAAAAGAATAACAAAAAGATAAATCATAAGGGAAAACTAATGCAATTACATTAATATTAAAAGAAAAGTACAAGGTTTTGAAAAGTGATTTAAAGTCCTACATCAAAAATGCTAGAAAGTAACATAGCAAAAATATAGTCTAGCTAGATTTGGAGCCAGACATCCCCTCTCTAAGGCGAGCTACTTCCACCTCGAGGCTCTCCATGCGAGACTCTATGAAATCCTTGAGGTTCTCTAACCTCTCATCCATCGAAGCCTGCAATTGGCCAAACCGTGGTGCCAAGAGATCAACCATTTGTTGAGCCAAGTTCGTTCTGGAGGCAGAGGATTGTCCAATTTCCTGCTCAACTCTAAGGTCACCGTCTCAATTTGAACTCTCTTCCTCTGCTGGATTCCTTGGAGGCCAGATTTGAAGTCATCCGTATCGTTGTCCTCCCAAATAATCTGACCAGCTGTGTTGGTGAAGCGGTAGTAGATGTTGTTCTCATGAACTATGCGAACTGCTACTCCCATTTTGATAAATGACTTGACATCTAATCGGTCATGAGGATGTGCTGGTACAAGATTGAAGTGATGCTCCGCTAGCTTCAAATACCCAAGATTTATAGCAAGGTGAGTCACATACCCACCAATCAAAATGTTTCCGGAGGGCTTCGTGGCAATAGACAGTAGATGGTTTGCAAACCATCGAGATAAAGCCACTGTTAGGCCTCTTCGGGACATCTCCAAGAGAAAGAGCTCGGACTTCCAAATCGATCCGTTGCTGTCTCCTCTAGCAAAAATGCTATAGGTTAGAAACCTATGCAAGTATTTATGCACTAGGGATCGAAGGTGGGTGTTTTTCGTCTTTTTGACATCCCAGCTACAGTTAAGCCCGAAATGACTCCATGCCTGAGTAGCATAGAACTCCACCTCACTCTCATTAAGAATACTGTTAGAGGGAAGGTTGAACATGTCACCAAACTCCGTGGCAGTGAGGGAGTTCGAATGCTTGCAAAGTTGAAATTTTACCGTATTGGTAGGAGATACTTGCAGGGTGCTAAGGAACTTGAGAGTTGGTTCCCTCAGCGTCCATTGATGGATATCAACAAAATCTTTCATATGACAAGCCTGAAGTTGTTCCATCATGCTTGTCTCAAGACCAAGTGTTCTGATAGTTTGCCACTCAAATGATCGAGAGGAAAGAAGTGGTCATTGCTTGAGAACTGAGTATCTTGGATGACAATGCTCTGGAATAATATTTAGAAGGTAGTCTGTGTACCTTCTTGGAGCATGAGACTTCTTTCTGGTACCTTTGGAGGAGTCGAGTTCCATTTTTTATTGAGAAATATATTTTTGAAGAGAGAAAATCTGATGGAATTTTGGAATAGAACCTAAAGTGTTTTGATTTCTAATGATGGAGATAGTTTTTGAAGGTATTTACAGATGGAATGAGTTGCCAGAGGGTCAGAATCTATGAAATGATATTGAATGGTGATAAATGAGAGAAGTTGGAGAGTTGGAAATGAGAGAAATAACGACAGAAAACATTTTATAGCCGACATATTCACGGTCGTGAATGGTAAGTCAAGGGGCGTGAAATGTCGTGTTCACGGTTTGCTGAAGAGACGCTCTACCCGTGATGAGGGATGTGAAACGATTTATGGTCATGAAAATTAAAGGTCATAGACCTGAATGATGAAATATCACGGTGGTGACAAATTAGTCACGGTCATGAAGTACAATCTTCACTACTTGTGACGTGAGACAGAGCGTGACACAAAGCGTTAAAGCTTCTGTAAGTTTTTGGTGGAAATATACACGGTCGTGAATAATCATCAAGGATTTGTGAACAAAGGGTTTCATGGGGGTGATAGAAAAAGGTTATGGGCATGAAATATAGTCTTCACTTCCTTCAACCGTGAAGCATGTTGTGAAGCAAGGCATGATAGCTACTGGAGCTTTTGGCGACTATGATCACGGCTGTGAATATATGTCGCGAGCGTAAATTGCCTAAAATCCTCAGTAAATAACACTAAGTCTAAAATAAGAATAAAGCATTTCTAAGGTGCTTATATCCCCTATAACATATATTTCTATCAAGTTAGCTACTTTATACCTAAAAAGATGAGACAAAAACACAAGATTATCAATCATGGTTCGACAATTTTGGCAACCATAAAGTTAATCCATCAATCATACAAAGCTCTCTTCTTATGAAATTAAATTTTTTTCTCACTTAGAGACTTAGTGAAGATATCTGCCAATTGATTATCTATGCTTCTAAATTCCAATACAACATCTCCGTATTGAACATGATCTCTAATAAAATGATGTCTTATGTCAATATGTTTACTTCTAGAGTGTTGAATGAGATTCTTAGACAGATTTATAGCACTGGTATTGTCACATCTAATAGGTATATGGTCCATACTATGACCATAATCCTTAAGTGGTTGTTTCATCCAAAGGATTTGTGTACAACAACATCCTGCTGCCACATACTCTGCTTCAACGGTAGAAAGAGCAACATAAACTTGTTTCTTGCTAAACCAAGAAACTAAGCATTCTCCAATAAAGTGACAAGCACCTGAAGTACTTTTTGAATCTAAAAGACTTCCAGCATAATCAGCATCTGAATATCCTATTATGTGAAAGGATGAATTTCTAGGATACCATAAACCTAGATGCAATGTGCCATGTATATATTTTAAAATTCTTTTTACAGCATTTAAATGTGACTCTTTAGGACATGATTGAAAGTGAGCACATAAGCATACACTATAAATTATACCGGGTCTAGAGGCAGTAAGATATAAAAGTGATCTTATCATACCTCTATAGAGCTTTTCATTAATGCTCTTACCCTTTTCATCCTTGTCCAATTTTATTGATGTGCTCATTGGAGTCTTGGTATTTTTTCATCCTTCCATTCCAAATTTCTTAACTAAGTCTTTGGCATATTTGGATTGGTTGATGAATATGCCCTCATTGCCTTGTTTTATTTGTAGATCGGGGAAGAATTTTAGCTCACCCATCATGCTCATTTCGAATTCTCTAGTCATACACTTAGCAAATTCTTGGCAAAGCAATTCATTAGTAGACCCAAATATGATGTCATCAACATAAATTTGAACAATTAGAGTATCATCCTTATTCTTTTTAATGAATAATGTAATGTCAACATTCCCCTTTATAAAATTATTTTCTAAGAGAAAAGAACTTAGTCTTTCATACCAAGCTCTTGGGGCTTGTTTCAAACCATATAAAGCTTTTCAAAGTTTAAATACATGGTTGGGCAAATTATAGCTTTCAAAACCTGGTGGTTGTTCTACATAAACTTCTTCTTCTATAAAGCCATTTAAAAAGGCACTTTTTACATCCATTTGAAAGAGTTTGAAATTCATATGGCATGCATATGCTAAAAGTATTCTTATGGCTTTTAATCTAGCTACATGAGCATAGGTCTCATCATAATCTATTTTGTCTTCCTGATTATATCCTTTTGCAACCAACCTAGTCTTATTCCTAGTTATTGAACGTTGTTCATATAGTTTATTTCTGAATACCCATTTGTTTCCAATGATTTGATGCTCCTTGGGTCTAGGTACTAAGGTTCATACCTTACTTCTCTCAAATTGCTTGAGTTCCTCTTGCATGGCAATCACCCAACTTTCATCATTAAGATCCTCATCAATATTTTTAGGCTCAATTTGAGAAACAAAGGCAAGATCAGAAACTAAATGTTTGAGATGAGATCTAGTACTTACTCCCCTTATAGGATCACCAATGATTTCTCTTTGGGGTGATCTTTTGTCAATCTCCATTACTTTGGGAGCTCTTGCCTATTTTCTTCTTGAGTTGGAGGTAGAGAATCATCTTGATGTGAATTTTCTTGATCATTTTCTTCTCTTTCATTTTCAAGATCACGTTTTCATGGTACCTACAACATCATCAAGAACACTACCTTTCACAAGATCAAGCTTATTAGATTCATCAAAAATAACATGCATAGATTCTTCAACAGTTAATGACTTTTTATTAAATACTCTATATGTTTTGCTAGTTGTAGAGTATCCTAAAAAGATACCCTCATCAGATTTAAAGGCAAATTTTCCAAGGTTGTCCTTAGTATTCAATATGAAACACTTGCATCCAAATACTCTAAAGTATGGTATCATGGGCTTTCTTCCATTCCATAGCTCAAATGAAATTTTGTTTAAGAGAGATCTTTTGAAAACTCAATTTGAAATATAACATGCAGTATTTATGGCTTCGGCCCAAAAGTAAGTTGGTAAACCATACTCATTGAGCATTGTTCGAGCCATTTCAATTAAAGTTCGATTTTTCCTTTCGAAAACCCCATTTTGTTGAGGTGTCCTAGGAGATGAAAAATTCTATGAAATGCCATGTTCTAGACAAAAATTTTCAAAGTTTTCATTTTTAAATTCTTTGCTATGATCACTTCTTATTTTTGAAATACAATATCCTTTTTCATTTTGAAATCTTTTAGCAAAGTTTCTGAAAGTTTTAAAGGCATCACTCTTTTGAGCTAAGAAAATTACCCAAGTAAATCTAGAGTAGTCATCGACGATGACAAAGGCATAGTGTTTACCTCCTAAGCTTGCAATTCTAGTAGGTCCAAAAAGATCTAGATACAAGAGTTGTAGAGGTTTTGAGGTACTTACAATATTTTTGGATTTGAAGGATGACTTGTGTTGTTTTCCTCTTTGGCAAGGTTCACATGTCTTGTCTTTTTCAAATATGACTTTTGGCTGTCCCTTTACCAACTCTCCTATGCTGAGGCTTTGAATTAAATCCATGCTTGCATGACTAAGCCTTTTATGCCACAACCAAGATTCATCACTAGTAGTCACAAGACACTTAGAGGAATGGTTAGATATTTTGTGTAAGTCTATTATGTAGGTATTGACATCTCTATTTCCTTTAAATATCTCTTGGCCATTAATAGAGGTTACAAGACATTCGTTGGAAGTAAAGATTACTTTGTTTCCTTTATCACATAATTGACTTACACTTAACAAGTTATGTTTTAAGCCATCAATAAGTAAGACATCTTTAATGAAAGTAGTACCATTAATACCAATAGAGCCAATGCCAATTACCTTACCCTTAACATTGTTTCCAAAGGTAACTTTTCCTCCATCAATACTCTTGATTTCATTGAAAAGTTCTTTGTCTTCGGTCATATGCCTTTAGCATCCACTACCTACTAGCCAAGCACTTTTGTTTATTATGGACTTGAGGCATACCTATAGAATCACAATTCAAGTATGGTTTTTAAGTACCCAAATGAGCTTGGGTCCTTGAGGGTTAGCACATGAAGGTTCCCAATGAGCCTTCCTTATCCAGCAATATTTATTTATGTGACCAAATTTCATACAATAATTACATTGTTTAGCTCTAAATATGCTTTCTGGTCTTACAATGCTTTTGAATGCCATATTTCTATTAGGTTGAGTTTGAGAGCAATGGCATGCACAAGCATGATGAATTGGTGTTTTTCTAGGTGCATGCTTCTTATACATAAAAGCATGCTTAGCCTTTTAAGGTTTCCTTCTTAGGGTTACCAACCCTTGATCATCCCTCTTATATATAGAAGATTTAGTGTATTTTGTGCACTTAGCCCTTGGGGCTATTACAGCAAATGTGGAGATGTGGGGTTCACTTGACTTAAAAAAAGTAGTCTTGTGAGAAGATGATGATGTACCCTTAAATTCTAGACCATGTCTAATTAAGGGTGGTCTTTGAGACACAATGAGAGTATCTAAACTCTCCTTTCCCTTGTGAAATTTTGAAATGGAGTTTCTAAGTTCCTCAACTTCATTTTTCAAAATATTATTTTCTTTAAGCAAGGATTTAGTTAAGGGTCTTGAAGAGTACTCATCTAATGACTTTTGAAGAGATTCATTAGATGATTTAAGCTTAAAGTTCTCCTTTTCTAAAGCATCCATTTTGATTTTCAAATTAGAAATGTTATTCTTATAAGTATTGAATTTACTTCTATATTTCTCTAGTTCTAGATTCAATACTTCTATTAGGCTTTGCTCATCACCATCTTCACTATTACTATCATTATCACTACTATCATTATTGAAAAAGTATGAGTGAAGTGATCCTACCTTATCCGAGATGTGATCCTCTATAGCCATGAAGCATAGGTTGACCTCTTCACTTTCATTGTCATCTTTTTCACTTGAAGAGTTTTCGTCATCCCATGTGGCTTTATGGTCTTTCTCCCCATTATCTCTTTGGTATTTGCTATTGTGCTTCTTAAGCCTTGCACATTCCGGTTTAATATGCCCTTTCTTCCCACATTCATAGCACTTTACCTCCTCTTTACTTCTTTGTGAGTCATTAGATGTCTGTTTGAGGTTTCTTTGCCTAAATTTTCTAGAGTTGCCCACTCTCTTCTCAATAATTTTTTCAGCCTTTTGAGAGCATGACAATGTCCTCATTTGCATCATCACTCTTTTCTTCATCATCTTCAACTTCCTCCTTAGATTTTGAAGTAGAGGCTTTTAGTGCTAGAGGTTTTCTTTTTTCTAGCTCCACTTCAAGCTCTCTATATCTTTTCATTGCCATTTCATGTGTAAGAAGTTTGCCAATAATCACATCGGTATTCATGATGCTCATGTCTTCATTTGCCTCTTCTATACCGGCAACTCTTGAACTGTGATCTTTGAGAGGAAGACTTCTCAGAATTTTGTTATTCACATCTTCCAAGATCAGGTGTTTTCCAAGCTTTCTCATGCAATTTATGATGGCTAGAATATGGTTTTTCATGCCAGTAATTGACTCATTGGATTTCATCTTGAAGAGTTCATACTCTGAAGTAAGAAGTTGAATCTTTTTGGATTTAACTTGTTTTGTTCCTTCATGATAGTTTTCCAATGTTCTCCACATGTTGTATGCAGTTGGGCAATGTTGCATTCTACCACATTCTTCAATGGATAATGAGCTTGAGAGAATTGTCATTGCCTTCTTGTTTTTGAAGTTTGATCTTCTTTGAGGCTCTGTCCAATTATCTCTTGACAAGATTTCTTCTTCATCATCAACTCCTCTTCTAGTTAGTGGTGCCCATTCTTTCTGAACACTATCCCAGACTTCAATTCATTCACAATCCAGATATGTCTCTATCTGAAACTTCTAATAAGCATAATTTGCTCCATCAAAGTAAGGCTTGAGACTTTGGAATCCTTCATTGGCCATATCTTGATCTTTTCTAGCACTATTTAGGCTTCAATGCTAGACTAAGCTCTGATACCAATTATTGCCCAGATATTGTACCAAGAAGGGGGGTTGAATTGGATATTAAAATTTCTTAACTCTTAAGTGCGGAAAGACAAGTTAAGTTGAGTAGGGATAGGAAGATATCACACAGGAATTTTTATAAAGGTTCGGGTGTTAACAATGTAACACCACATCTTATACATTCAAGTTCAACCTATTCCTGTATCAAATAGTCACACATAGCATACTAAAAAGGCAAAATACCCTGTTAACAGTGGCAGTAAAATTTTTTTTTTTTTATCACATCCTGTAAAATCAACTAATGACCTTGTAAGTCTCATATCCTGTAATTTCATTCAATGACTTGCAAGTCTCATATCCTATAATTTCATTCAATAACTTGCAAGTCTCATATCCTGTAATTTCATTCAATAATTTTTCAAGTCAACATTAAAAAAAAACCATAATACGATATATCACATATATTAAAACATAAACTTTACACATAAGTATTTACGAGTTGCTTTCATTTATACATTTTTAAACTCATTCCAAAATGACTATACATATTCAAGCACGTAAATACAAAACACAGATGACATATTTTTATGCATGTGTGGAATGCAAGGAGAGAGAGAGTGATGAGGCTCGGCCAATGACCTGTGCTCCATGTCTTCTATACACTACTCAAAATGAGCTATCACTTTTCTTTACCTGAAAAATGACGCAAATTGATGAGTTGCGGCTCAGTGAGAATAATCATCCAATGAGCTCTAAAGTACCAAACAACTCATAGTAATAAATCACAAATCCAATATATATCAGGTATTCTATTCCATTCATCAGTATCATATAAGTATCAATAAAGTTGAAACATATAATCATTACTCTTTATATATGCAAATGCTTTGCTTATTTCATTTTTTTGTGACCAAGTTAAACAGACATTGCCCCGGGTATCCATGTGAACATTTGCCATGTGAACATTTGCATTTGCAATTGTATTTGCATTTGCTAGCTAGCTTGATCATTTGTTTCATTTGCACATTTGTTGGGCCATAGGCCTCTTCTTTTGCTTTGCAATATTGATTAACTAGTCACAACGCCTTTTAAGTCTATATGCATATGCATTTGTACTAAGCATTTATGAACCATTGCATCTTATCACATATAACATACATATACCACATATATGCCTCATATGCCACGCATATACCTTGCATATACTATACATATACCATGTATATATATCACATATGTCAAACATATACCTCAAATATACCACAAGTATACCATTTATACGTATCACAAACGCCACATATTGCCCATCATCATATTATCAAGGACAATCATGACAATCATATGTCAAACCACAAACGTCACATATTGTCCATCATCATATTATCAAGGACAATCATGACAATCATATGTCAAACCACAAACGTCACAAATTATCCATCATCATATTATCAAGGACAAATTATGACAATCATATGAATCACATAGCAAGCAACATTCATTTGCACTAAGAATTCAATCGATAATTAAACTCACCGTTCTCCTTTGATCCCGACTCTTACTTATTGTCTATCTGCTCCTTATGGATCTCCAATATGTTGTGAGCCTAACATGAAAATATAATGGATTAACTCATGATTAGGGAGACTTAATGCGGCTTAAACAAATTAATATGCATAATGCATATACATAGCTAGGCTTTTTCCTATGGGGCAGTGTGACCTTATGGGACTGTTAAGCCTATAAATTTTCCTATAGTTGACCAATTAATCTGATTCTTGTTCCTAATTCAAAATAACACATAATCATGAAACATATTAAAATATCAGACCAATTGGATCATTGTACAATTTTGGTGGAATTTCTAAGAGTGTTCTGTTTCCTGCCCTGTTTCTGTTCTTTGGCAGTTTCAGGGTACCAATTTGGGTAGTCCATATCTTACAATATGTAAATCAGATTATAATGAAACTTGTCAGAAACTTATATGGGTTCAAATGGAACATTTTTCATGTTCACAACTTTTACCAATTATGCCTCTAAGGTCTTCAAATTATAAGCAACATTTCACTGGTCCAGAACAGAATTGGCTTCCGGACCAGTATGACTTCTAAAGGCCATAACTTACTCTATACATAACATTTTAAGCTCAAATTAGTACCAAAATTTAGCTAAGACATATAACTATAACTTTAATGTTTTTATAAGTTACATAATCTAGCTCTATGGAGCTCAAATTAGACAAAAAAGTTTCTGGAACTGCCCAGGGCACTCAATAGGCAGTTCAAACCATGGAACAGTCATGGTTACATTTACCATAACTCACAATTTAAAAGACATATGAACCTGAAATTTGGTATACAGATACATAACACATATATCTACAACTTTTATGTTTTGAGATACTTCAAATAATGGCTTTAACATATTCGAAATCAAGTAACACAGTAGCTAACTTGGTTAGGGTTCACACCCTGACCAGTTTCAGTACGAAGAGGATATCTCATTATATACACAACATCTTGCAAATATATTCACATATCCATAAATCTAAGACATAAATGAACAACTTTTGTGTTTTAAGCTTTTTCAGATTCGATCTCTAAGAGCATCAAAACTATGGAACAATATACTGCCTATTAATGACCCTAAACACCAAAATCAAGCTTAACACAAGAATAAATGTTTACTCACCTATAATCACTCTTGGCTAATCTTGTTCCTGCAATTTTTTGGAGTTAAAGAAGGAAGAAATGGTGGCTGAAACTTGAAAAGAAATGGAAGGAATGAAGCAAAGAAGAAGAAGAAGAAGATGAGGAAGGGAAGTGATAAGGTGGCTGCCTAATAAGTTAAAAGCCACCACCCACCACCTTATCTTCCTTTTCTTTGTTTCATCCGTCCCCTTTTTCCTTCTTTATTTATTTATTTATTTATTTATTTATTTATTTATTTATTTATTTATTTATTTATTTATTTATTTATTTATTTTTCTGACTTTTATTTTTTTATTTTATTTTTTTTATTATTATTATACAAATCAACATAATATGCAATTTAATCTCAATCTAGTCATTTTGCTTACTTTAATTTAGTCACCTTATTTCATTTATTTTTTTTTAATACTTTTTATCCTCATTTAGATTATAAATACACATGTGTGACTCAATACAATTGAAATGTACTAGGACACGTAGCTAGTGCGTGTCATAAACTTGATCCTACAAAAATACGTATGAAATGCATGTGTTCAATTGAATTTTATTCAAATGCATATGTCAAAATAAAATGCATGTAATAATGCATATGTGGGAAGTCGAGGATGTTACAAACAAACCCTACTCCTCTCCCCAATCTCAATTGGGAGTTTCACTAACACACTAAGTGTTACAATGGAGTTTTACAAGCTCGCTCTCAACTATGGTGTTTCTAACAATGGATCACACTAACCCAGAAATCCCTTGTGTTTTAATGGCTCACACAATAAACCAATTCCTTGTGTTTTAAAGGCTCACACAAATAACCCTTACAAGTGTTCTACTCTTAACCCAATACACCCAAACTCACTTGAGTAGTAGATTACAAAGAGAAACACTCACAAATCTCTAATGCTCAAAAAACAATGAGCAAAAAGATTTTTATAGAGAATTAATGTTTGTTTTAAAGTGGTAAATGCATAAATGGCTACAACAAGATTGAGATTCGAAGTGTTTGCTATTCTCTAGTTCTAGATTCATAAATGACTTGCATTTATACTTCCATGGAGAATTATAGTCGTTTGGTTGCATTCAATGCGAAAATAGCCGTTGTACCAACTCTTAATTTCGCGCCTGACATGTTTCTCTTTCCTATTTCACAGTGGTGAATAAGTGTGTCATAGTCGTGAATGTTCTTCTAAGCCGTGACTTGAGTGGTGACTTCAGCCGTGAAGCATTCTAGAAGGATTTGAAATGTTGTGTGACATTATTATTTCACAGACATGAACATCCTTCCTAGTCATGGTCCAAGTAGTGACTCTCTCCGTGAAACTCTCTAGAGGAATTTGACATATTTTCTCATGGGCATGACTTTCCTTCACGGGCATGAATGATATGATCATTCACCGTTGCTATCATTCTTCATGGCTGTGAATTTTAATATTGGATAGTTGGTGCTAAGCTTCATCACGGGCGTGAACATACTATTTCTTCAATTTTTTTGTCTTTTAAGGTTAGTCTTCCATTCTCCATTCTTGCTATCATGTTCCATACCCTGTTCAATAAACTTAGAATACAAGTATGTTAAATACATTATTGTTATTTTATTTGTTAGCATCAAAATGATGAAAATATCCCTCAAGGTTCTACAGACTCCACCTTACAATGGTGTGGCTGAAAGGAGAAGTCGAATCTTGTTAGACATGGTAAGGTCTATGATGAGTTTTGCAAAACTTTATAAATCCTTTTGGGGTAACGCACTAGAGACCGCCATTTATATATTAAATGGAGTTCCTTCGAAGTCAGTTGATGTTACTCCATAGGAGATATGGTATAACAAAAAGCCACATTTTCTTACATGAGAATTTGGGGTTACCCTACTTATTTAGAGCGGACAATGTTAGATAAGCTGGAAGCTACGTCTAATCGATCTCTATTTGTGGGATATCTAAAAGCACCATATGGATATCAATTTTACCACTCCTTAGAACAAAAAGTTTTTGTTTTAAGACATGTTATCTTTTTAGAAAGAGAATTCCTTCTAAAAAGAGATAGTGGGAGCAAAATTGAAGTTGATCAACTGTCTGAACCTGAGCTTGTTACTCATATAGATAATATAACAGCTCAACCTTCTGAAGTACAAAAGCTTTCTAGGTCAAGTAGGATACGTACTATTCCAAAGAGATATGGATTTCTCATTAGTGAACATAACGACTGTATTGCTCATAAAAAACGATGAGCCTACAAACTATGAAGAAGTTTTTGAATAGTTCAAAATCTGACAAATGGCTTCAAGCCCTGAAGTCAGAAATGGATTCCATGTATTAAAACCAAGTATGGACTTTGGTTGAACCACCCGAAGGGATAAAGCCTATAAGGTGCAATTGGGTTTTCAAAAGGAAAACTGACATGGATGGTAATGTGATTACCTATAAAGCTAGACTTGTTGCTAAAGGTTATCGTCAAAGACAAAAAATTGACTATAATGAAACTTTTAGCCTAATGGCATTGCTTATAGGTAAAGATAATCCAAAGATACAAGATGAGAGGACACACATGAGTTTGATTTCATATGCTTCAGCTATAGGATCAATCATGTACACTATGATATGTACAAGACTCGATGTATCATATGCTCTGAATGTCACGAGCAGATACCAATCGGACCATGGTGACGGTCATTAGGTGGTTGTCAAGAATATTCTTAAATACTTAAGAAGGACTAAGAATGTATTCTTAGTATATGGAGATGGAGATCTTATTGTGAGAGGGTATATAGATGTCAGCTTCAGATCTGAGAAGGATGACTCAAAATCTCAGTCAGGTTATATGTTCACACTATATGGTGGAGTAGTTAGTTGAATAGTTCCAAATAGGAAATGATTGTTGATTCCATAACAAAAGCAAGTACATTGCAGCTTATGAAGCAGCAAAGGAAGCAGATTGGATAAAGAAATTCATCATAGAACTTGGAGTGGTTCCTAGCATTATTGATCCAATACAATTGTATTGTGATAATAATTGAGCCATTGTGCAAGCAAATGAGCCACAGTCTCATCAGAGATCCAAACATGTACTTAGAAGATACCATTCGATTAGAGAAACCATTGGTAGGAATGATGAAAAGATATAAAGTGAACCCACTGATTAGAATATTGTTGAACCCACTGATTACAAACGTCACATATTGTCCATCATCATATTATCAAGGACAATCATGACAATCATATGTCAAACCACAAACGTCACATATTGTCCATCATCATATTATCAAGGACAATCATGACAATCATATGTCAAACCACAAACGTCACAAATTATCCATCATCATATTATCAAGGACAAATTATGACAATCATATGAATCACATAGCAAGCAACATTCATTTGCACTAAGAATTCAATCGATAATTAAACTCACCGTTCTCCTTTGATCCCGACTCTTACTTATTGTCTATCTGCTCCTTGTGGGTCTCCAATATGTTGTGATCCTAACATGAAAATATAATGGATTAACTCATGATTAGGGAGACTTAATGCGGCTTAAACAAATTAATATGCATAATGCATATACATAGCTAGGCTTTTTCCTATGGGGCAGTGTGACCTTATGGGACTGTTAAGCCTATAACTTTTCCTATAGTTGACCAATTAATCTGATTCTTGTTCCTAATTCAAAATAACACATAATCATGAAACATATTAAAATATCAGACCAATTGGATCATTGTACAATTTTTGGTGGAATTTCTAAGAGTGTTCTGTTTCCTGCCCTGTTTCTGCCCTTTGGCAGTTTCAGGGTACCAATTTGGGTAGTCCATATCTTACAATCTGTAAATCAGATTATAATGAAACTTGGCAGAAACTTATATGGGTTCAAATGGAACATTTTTCATGTTCACAACTTTTACCAATTATGCTTCTAAGGTCTTCAAATTATAAGCAACATTTCACTGGTCCAGAACAGAATTGGCTTCCGGACCAGTATGACTTCTAAAGGCCATAACTTACTCTATACATAACATTTTAAGCTGAAATTAGTACCAAAATTTAGATAAGACATATACCTATAACTTTCATGTTTTTATAAGTTACATAATCTAGCTCTAAGGATCTCAAATTAGACAAAAACGTTTCTGGAACTGCCCAGGGCACTCAATAGGCAGTTCAAACCATGGAACAGTCATGGTTACATTTACCATAACTCACAATTTACAAGACATATGAACCTGAAATTTGGTATAAAGATACATAACACATATATCTACAACTTTTATGTTTTTAGATACTTCAAATAATGGCTTTAACATATTCGAAATCAAGTAACACAGTAGCTAACTTGGTTAGGGTTCACACCCTGACCAGTTTCAGTACGAAGAGGATATCTCATTATATACACAACATCTTGCAAATATATTCACATATCCATAAATATAAGATATAAATGAACAAATTTTGTGTTTTAAGCTTTTTCAGATTCGATCTCTAAGATCATCAAAACTATGGAACAATATACTGCCTATTAATGAACCCAAACACCAAAATCAAGCTTAACACAAGAATAAATGTTTACTCACCTATAATCACTCTTGGCTAATCTTGTTCCTGAAATTTTTTGGAGTTAAAGAAGGAAGAAATGGTGGCTGAAACTTGAAAAGAAATGGAAGGAATGAAGAAAAGAAGAAGAAGAAGAAGATGAGGAAGGGAAGTGATAAGGTGGCTGCCTAATAAGTTAAAAGCCACCACCCACCACCTTATCTTCCTTTTCTTTGTTTCATCCGTCCCCTTTTTCCTTCATTTTTATTTATTTATTTATTTATTTTTCTGACTTTTATTTTTTTATTTTATTTTTATTTTTTATTATTATTATAGAAATCAACATAATATGCAATTTAATCTCAATCTAGTCATTTTGCTTACTTTAATTTAGTCACCTTATTTCATTTATTTTTTTTTAATACTTTTTATCCTCATTTAGATTATAAATACACATGTGTGACTCAATACAATTGAAATGTACTAGGACACGTAGCTAGTGCGTGTCATAAACTTGATCCTACGAAAATACGTATGAAATGCATGTGTTCAATTGAATTTTATTCAAATGCATATGTCAAAATAAAATGCATGTAATAATGCATATGTGGGAAGTCGAGGATGTTACAATTCTCCCCTCCTTTTAAAATTTCGTCCTCGAAATTAATACCTGAAAACAGTTGTGGATATTGCTTTTTCATATTTTCTTCTGTTTCCCATGTTGCCTCTTCTTGTAAATGGTTACGCCATAATACCTTAACCAAAGGTATTTCTCGATTTCTTAGCTGTTTAGTCTTGTATCCAATGATTTGCACTGGTTCCTCAACATAACTCATGTTCTCTGCAATCTCAATGGCTTGATCTTTAAGTACATGTGTAGGATCTGACCTGTATCTTCTAAGCATGCTCACATGAAACACATTATGTATCTGAGCCATCTTGGGTGGTAAAGCCAACCTATAAGCCAATGGACCAATCTTCTCAAGAATTTCATAAGGCCCTATGTATCTTGGGCTCAATTTACCCTTCTGGCCAGATCGAATTATCCCTTTCCATGGAGATACACGAAGAAATACCTTCTCACCCAACTTGTATTCCATCTCCCTTCTATGCTGATCAACATAACTTTTCTGCCTATCCTGTGCTGCCTTTAGCTTGTCCTTGACAACCTTGATCTTATCCACTGTGTCTTGCACTAGCTCTGGCCCTTCTAATGCATGTGCTCCTTCTTCATCCCAAATGATAGGGCTTCGGCACTTTCTGCCATACAATGCTTCATATGGTGTCATCTGGATACTGCTATGATACTGGTTGTTGTAAGCAAATTCAATCAATGCTATATATTCATCCCAAGCACCTCTGAATTCCATAGAACATGCCCTAAGCATTTCTTCCAATGTCTGTATAGTCCTTTCTGATTGTCCGTCAGTCTGTGGGTGGAATGCAGTGCTAAAGTTCAAATTTGTTCCCAATGCATTCTGTAAACTCACCGAAAACGTGAAGTAAACCGTGGATCTCTATCAGACACAATGGACACTGGAATGCCATGCAATCTGACTATCTCATTCACATATAATTTGGCCAAACTCTCAAGTGTACAACCCAATCTGATAGGTAGAAAATGTGCTGACTTGGTTAATCTGTCAATAATTACCCATACTGCATCATTTTTCCGTGGAGTTCTTGGCAATCCATAGACAAAATCCATCGTTATTCTTTCCCATTTCCATTCTGGCACTGGCAATGGATGTAAATTACCAATTGGTGCCTGATGTTCAATTTTGATCTGCTGACATGTCAAGCATTTGGAAACATATTCTGCTATATCTTTCTTCATTCTTGGCCACCAGTAATGAGGCCTTAAACTGTGATACATCTTTGTCATCCCTGGGTGCATTGCATACGGTGAATTGTGTGCCTCTTCCATTATTTCCCGACGCAAGTTCTCAGTGTCTGGTACACATATGCGTGACTTTAACATCAGTGTATCATCTTGCAATTGAAAATCTTTACTGTTTTCCTGCCTTACTGATTCAATTTTCTCACTCAATTTAGGATCTTTGCTTTGTGCTTCTTTGATCCTCTCCTTTAGTATAGGTCTGACTCGAAGAGTAGCAATAAGTGATCCTTCATCATGTATATTTAATTCAACATTCATAGATCGTAATTGAATCAAATATGGAAAAGAGGATACTTGCAAGTGAGCTACACTGCCACTAGCCTTCCTACTTAATGCATCTGCTACCACATTGGCTTTCCCTGGATGGTATTCAATTGTACAGTCATAATCTTTCAATACCTCTAACCACCGTCTCTGCCTCATGTTTAATTCTTTTTGTGTCAGCAAATAACCCAAGCTTTTATGGTCTGTGAAGATTTGGAATGTCTCACCATACAGATAATGCCTCCAAATCTTCAATGCAAATACGACTGCAGCCAATTCTAAATCATGCACTGGATAGGAGATCTCATGTGGTCTCAGTTGTCTGGATGCATAAGCTATCACCTTACCATGTTGCATCAACACACATCCCAAGCCTTGGTGAGAAGCATCACTATATACTGTAAACCCACCTGTACCTGTAGGGATGGTTAACACTGGTGCTGAGGTTAGCCTGTGCTTTAGTTCATCGAAACTCCTCTGACATTCTGGAGTCCACTTGAAAGACACATTCTTTCTCAACAATTTAGTCAAAGGGTTAGCAATTAAGGAGAATCCATCAACAAATCTACGATAATATCCGGCTAAACCCAGAAAACTACGCATTTCTGAAACATTTTTAGGAGCTTCCCAATTTACCATAGCCTATATTTTCTTTGGGTCTACTTCTATGCCCTTGCCCGATACTACATGTCCAAGAAACACCAAATGATGCAACCAAAATTCACATTTACTCAATTTGGCATACAGTTGTTTCTCCCTTAAGGTTTGCAACACAATTTTTAAATGTTGTTCATGTTCTCCCCTATTCTTTGAGTACACCAATATGTCATCAATAAATACTATCACAAACCTATCCAGATATGGTTGAAACACCTTATTCATTTGAGCCATAAATGCAGCTGGAGCATTAGTCAATCCAAATGGCATTACTAAAAATTCATAATGCCCATACCTGGTTCGAAAGGCAGTCTTTGGAACATCTGCTTCTGCTACCTTCAGCTGGTAATAGCCTGATTTCAAATCGATCTTGGAGAATATTTGGGCTCCTTGCAACTGGTCAAACAAATCATCTATTCTGGGCAACGGATATTTGTTCTTCACTGTCATTTTATTCAGTTGTCTATAATCGATACATAATCTCATTGTTCCATCTTTCTTTTTAACAAATAACACTGGAGCTCCCCATGGTGATACACTAGGTCTGATATACCCTTTATCAAGTAACTCCTGCAATTGGGCCTTCAGCTCTTTCAACTCAACTGGGGCCATTCTGTAGGGTGACCTTGATATTGGTGCTGTTCCTGGTACTAGTTCAATAGTGAATTCTATCTCTCTATCTGGTGGTAAACCAGGTAGATCATCTGGGAATACATCAGCAAATTCCCTTACCACTGGTATATTTTCAAGCAAGCTATCAGTGGTTCTAATATCAGTCACATATGCCAAATATGCTTCACATCCCCCTTTGATCATTCGAAATGCCTTTACCGCTGAAACTAGACATGTAGGCACAAGTTTTCTTTCACCTAGAAATACTACCCTTGGCTGGTTTGGTGATTCCAAAATTACTTCCTTAGTAAAGCAATTCACTATTGCATGATGTCTAGTTAACCAGTCCATTCCCAGTATCACATCAAATTCATATATTGGCAATAAAATCAAATCAGCTATTAACTCAGCTCTATCAATGCATATCAGGCAATCACGACAGACATTATTCACAACTACCACTGTTCCCAATGGAGTACTCACATTTATATCAATCCCCAGAGGCTCATGTTTTTGATGCAGTTTAGATGCCATATGCAATGATATAAATGAATGAGTGGAGCCTGGGTCAATCAATGTATATGCGAACATATCATAAATGTAAATATTACCGGTGACTACTTCGGGAGCATCAACCGCCTCCTGTCTAGTCATGACAAACACCCTGGCCTGAGTAGGGGGTCTAGAACTCTGACCTTTAGATCTGGTCACTCCTCTGCCCATTGTACCAGTCCTACCCCTGCCTCTTCCTCTGCCCTGTGTCCCACTAGTAGGGTAAACCCTCGGTGCCTCAACCGTAGTCTCAGATACTCCTCTGCCTCTGCTAGTCTCTGCTAGTTTGGCTCTATTTGGACAATCTCTATACATGTGTTCCATCAATCCACAGAAATAACATGCTCCTGTGAGCCTTCTACATTCGCCCGTATGTTGTCTACCACAATGAGTACATATGGGCCTTTGTTCAGTATATTGGCTCTGTCCTCTGCCTGGGTAAAAGGAAGTCATAGCACGACCTCTAGAGCTTGACTATCCCCCTCTATTACCAGACTGTACTGGCATATATCTACCTCTCTTTCCTGACCTTCTGGTAGACTCTCCAAAGAACTCACGTGATGGCCTTTTTATTTGTTGTTCCCCAGCTTCTTTCATTAACCGTTCAGCTCTGATTGCAGCAGCTCTGAGTCTGGCATAACTATCAAGATCAGTAGTTGTGATTCTGTTTCTGATCTCATATTTGAGGCCCTCCTCAAACTTCCTGCATTTGTCTCTTTCAGTAGAGACCATGAAGGTGGCATAGTGGGAAAGTCTGTTGAACTGCACCTCATACTCAGCAATAGACATGTTACCCTGTCTCAGATTCAGGAACTCCTTCCTTTTCTCATCTTTATATGATTCAGGCATGTAATTGTTCTGAAATTCCCGAAGGAAATCGTTCCATGTCAGAACCGGTGGCTGTGCATCACTGTCGGGGACTGTCTCCCACCATTCATAAGCATTGCCTTGAAGCAAAGATACTGCATAATCAAATTTCTCCTCTGGAGTGCATCTCATCATATTCAGTACCCTCTGTGTCCTTTTCAGCCATGTCTCAGCTTCTGCTGGGTCTGTTGTGCCATTGAAATCAGTTGCACCATGTTTTCTCAGCTTGTCATAACGTCTTTCCTTGTACATTTCAGGACCATATACTTCTTGTTCTAGGTTTTCATGGGGTACTTCTGCATGAGATGACTGTGATGCATGTACTGGAGCTCTAGCTCCTAGTGCTGGTTGCTCTCTATGTAAATGAGGTGATGCCTCATGAGAATGCATTTCGGCCGGCCTCTCCCTCCTTGGTGAATCATGTCTTATGATGTCCCTAAAATAAATGAAATTATGTCACTACATAATGTTCAACACATAGGATGCATATGTCATCATGCTCTTATGCATATGCATGTTCCCATGGAACCTATCCCTGCTCTGATACCAAAAATGTAACACCACATCTTATACATTCAAGTTCAACCTATTCCTGTATCAAATAGTCACACATAGCATACTAAAAAGGCAAAATACCCTGTTAACAGTGGCAGTAAAATTTTTTTTTTTTATCACATCCTGTAAAATCAACTAATGACCTTGTAAGTCTCATATCCTGTAATTTCATTCAATGACTTGCAAGTCTCATATCCTATAATTTCATTCAATAACTTGCAAGTCTCATATCCTGTAATTTCATTCAATAATTTTTCAAGTCAACATTAAAAAAAAACCATAATACGATATATCACATATATTAAAACATAAACTTTACACATAAGTATTTACGAGTTGCTTTCATTTATACATTTTTAAACTCATTCCAAAATGACTATACATATTCAAGCACGTAAATACAAAACACAGATGACATATTTTTATGCTTGTGTGGAATGCAAGGAGAGAGAGAGTGATGAGGCTCGGCCAATGACCTGTGCTCCATGTCTTCTATACACTACTCAAAATGAGCTATCACTTTTCTTTACCTGAAAAATGACGCAAATTGATGAGTTGCGGCTCAGTGAGAATAATCATCCAATGAGCTCTAAAGTACCAAACAACTCATAGTAATAAATCACAAATCCAATATATATCAGGTATTCTATTCCATTCATCAGTATCATATAAGTATCAATAAAGTTGAAACATATAATCATTACTCTTTATATATGCAAATGCTTTGCTTATTTCATTTTGTTGTGACCAAGTTAAACAGACATTGCCCCGGGTATCCATGTGAACATTTGCCATGTGAACATTTGCATTTGCAATTGTATTTGCATTTGCTAGCTAGCTTGATCATTTGTTTCATTTGCACATTTGTTGGGCCATAGGCCTCTTCTTTTGCTTTGCAATATTGATTAACTAGTCACAACGCCTTTTAAGTCTATATGCATATGCATTTGTACTAAGCATTTATGAACCATTGCATCTTATCACATATAACATACATATACCACATATATGCCTCATATGCCACGCATATACCTTGCATATACTATACATATACCATGTATATATATCACATATGTCAAACATATACCTCAAATATACCACAAGTATACCATTTATACGTATCACAAACGCCACATATTGCCCATCATCATATTATCAAGGACAATCATGACAATCATATGTCAAACCACAAACGTCACATATTGTCCATCATCATATTATCAAGGACAATCATGACAATCATATGTCAAACCACAAACGTCACAAATTATCCATCATCATATTATCAAGGACAAATTATGACAATCATATGAATCACATAGCAAGCAACATTCATTTGCACTAAGAATTCAATCGATAATTAAACTCACCGTTCTCCTTTGATCCCGACTCTTACTTATTGTCTATCTGCTCCTTATGGATCTCCAATATGTTGTGAGCCTAACATGAAAATATAATGGATTAACTCATGATTAGGGAGACTTAATGCGGCTTAAACAAATTAATATGCATAATGCATATACATAGCTAGGCTTTTTCCTATGGGGCAGTGTGACCTTATGGGACTGTTAAGCCTATAAATTTTCCTATAGTTGACCAATTAATCTGATTCTTGTTCCTAATTCAAAATAACACATAATCATGAAACATATTAAAATATCAGACCAATTGGATCATTGTACAATTTTGGTGGAATTTCTAAGAGTGTTCTGTTTCCTGCCCTGTTTCTGTTCTTTGGCAGTTTCAGGGTACCAATTTGGGTAGTCCATATCTTACAATATGTAAATCAGATTATAATGAAACTTGTCAGAAACTTATATGGGTTCAAATGGAACATTTTTCATGTTCACAACTTTTACCAATTATGCCTCTAAGGTCTTCAAATTATAAGCAACATTTCACTGGTCCAGAACAGAATTGGCTTCCGGACCAGTATGACTTCTAAAGGCCATAACTTACTCTATACATAACATTTTAAGCTCAAATTAGTACCAAAATTTAGCTAAGACATATAACTATAACTTTAATGTTTTTATAAGTTACATAATCTAGCTCTATGGAGCTCAAATTAGACAAAAAAGTTTCTGGAACTGCCCAGGGCACTCAATAGGCAGTTCAAACCATGGAACAGTCATGGTTACATTTACCATAACTCACAATTTAAAAGACATATGAACCTGAAATTTGGTATACAGATACATAACACATATATCTACAACTTTTATGTTTTGAGATACTTCAAATAATGGCTTTAACATATTCGAAATCAAGTAACACAGTAGCTAACTTGGTTAGGGTTCACACCCTGACCAGTTTCAGTACGAAGAGGATATCTCATTATATACACAACATCTTGCAAATATATTCACATATCCATAAATCTAAGACATAAATGAACAACTTTTGTGTTTTAAGCTTTTTCAGATTCGATCTCTAAGAGCATCAAAACTATGGAACAATATACTGCCTATTAATGACCCTAAACACCAAAATCAAGCTTAACACAAGAATAAATGTTTACTCACCTATAATCACTCTTGGCTAATCTTGTTCCTGCAATTTTTTGGAGTTAAAGAAGGAAGAAATGGTGGCTGAAACTTGAAAAGAAATGGAAGGAATGAAGCAAAGAAGAAGAAGAAGAAGATGAGGAAGGGAAGTGATAAGGTGGCTGCCTAATAAGTTAAAAGCCACCACCCACCACCTTATCTTCCTTTTCTTTGTTTCATCCGTCCCCTTTTTCCTTCTTTATTTATTTATTTATTTATTTATTTATTTATTTATTTATTTATTTATTTATTTATTTATTTTTCTGACTTTTATTTTTTTATTTTATTTTTTTTATTATTATTATACAAATCAACATAATATGCAATTTAATCTCAATCTAGTCATTTTGCTTACTTTAATTTAGTCACCTTATTTCATTTATTTTTTTTTAATACTTTTTATCCTCATTTAGATTATAAATACACATGTGTGACTCAATACAATTGAAATGTACTAGGACACGTAGCTAGTGCGTGTCATAAACTTGATCCTACAAAAATACGTATGAAATGCATGTGTTCAATTGAATTTTATTCAAATGCATATGTCAAAATAAAATGCATGTAATAATGCATATGTGGGAAGTCGAGGATGTTACAAACAAACCCTACTCCTCTCCCCAATCTCAATTGGGAGTTTCACTAACACACTAAGTGTTACAATGGAGTTTTACAAGCTCGCTCTCAACTATGGTGTTTCTAACAATGGATCACACTAACCCAGAAATCCCTTGTGTTTTAATGGCTCACACAATAAACCAATTCCTTGTGTTTTAAAGGCTCACACAAATAACCCTTACAAGTGTTCTACTCTTAACCCAATACACCCAAACTCACTTGAGTAGTAGATTACAAAGAGAAACACTCACAAATCTCTAATGCTCAAAAAACAATGAGCAAAAAGATTTTTATAGAGAATTAATGTTTGTTTTAAAGTGGTAAATGCATAAATGGCTACAACAAGATTGAGATTCGAAGTGTTTGCTATTCTCTAGTTCTAGATTCATAAATGACTTGCATTTATACTTCCATGGAGAATTATAGTCGTTTGGTTGCATTCAATGCGAAAATAGCCGTTGTACCAACTCTTAATTTCGCGCCTGACATGTTTCTCTTTCCTATTTCACAGTGGTGAATAAGTGTGTCATAGTCGTGAATGTTCTTCTAAGCCGTGACTTGAGTGGTGACTTCAGCCGTGAAGCATTCTAGAAGGATTTGAAATGTTGTGTGACATTATTATTTCACAGACATGAACATCCTTCCTAGTCATGGTCCAAGTAGTGACTCTCTCCGTGAAACTCTCTAGAGGAATTTGACATATTTTCTCATGGGCATGACTTTCCTTCACGGGCATGAATGATATGATCATTCACCGTTGCTATCATTCTTCATGGCTGTGAATTTTAATATTGGATAGTTGGTGCTAAGCTTCATCACGGGCGTGAACATACTATTTCTTCAATTTTTTTGTCTTTTAAGGTTAGTCTTCCATTCTCCATTCTTGCTATCATGTTCCATACCCTGTTCAATAAACTTAGAATACAAGTATGTTAAATACATTATTGTTATTTTATTTGTTAGCATCAAAATGATGAAAATATCCCTCAAGGTTCTACAGACTCCACCTTACAATGGTGTGGCTGAAAGGAGAAGTCGAATCTTGTTAGACATGGTAAGGTCTATGATGAGTTTTGCAAAACTTTATAAATCCTTTTGGGGTAACGCACTAGAGACCGCCATTTATATATTAAATGGAGTTCCTTCGAAGTCAGTTGATGTTACTCCATAGGAGATATGGTATAACAAAAAGCCACATTTTCTTACATGAGAATTTGGGGTTACCCTACTTATTTAGAGCGGACAATGTTAGATAAGCTGGAAGCTACGTCTAATCGATCTCTATTTGTGGGATATCTAAAAGCACCATATGGATATCAATTTTACCACTCCTTAGAACAAAAAGTTTTTGTTTTAAGACATGTTATCTTTTTAGAAAGAGAATTCCTTCTAAAAAGAGATAGTGGGAGCAAAATTGAAGTTGATCAACTGTCTGAACCTGAGCTTGTTACTCATATAGATAATATAACAGCTCAACCTTCTGAAGTACAAAAGCTTTCTAGGTCAAGTAGGATACGTACTATTCCAAAGAGATATGGATTTCTCATTAGTGAACATAACGACTGTATTGCTCATAAAAAACGATGAGCCTACAACCTATGAAGAAGTTTTTGAATAGTTCAAAATCTGACAAATGGCTTCAAGCCCTGAAGTCAGAAATGGATTCCATGTATTAAAACCAAGTATGGACTTTGGTTGAACCACCCGAAGGGATAAAGCCTATAAGGTGCAATTGGGTTTTCAAAAGGAAAACTGACATGGATGGTAATGTGATTACCTATAAAGCTAGACTTGTTGCTAAAGGTTATCGTCAAAGACAAAAAATTGACTATAATGAAACTTTTAGCCTAATGGCATTGCTTATAGGTAAAGATAATCCAAAGATACAAGATGAGAGGACACACATGAGTTTGATTTCATATGCTTCAGCTATAGGATCAATCATGTACACTATGATATGTACAAGACTCGATGTATCATATGCTCTGAATGTCACGAGCAGATACCAATCGGACCATGGTGACGGTCATTAGGTGGTTGTCAAGAATATTCTTAAATACTTAAGAAGGACTAAGAATGTATTCTTAGTATATGGAGATGGAGATCTTATTGTGAGAGGGTATATAGATGTCAGCTTCAGATCTGAGAAGGATGACTCAAAATCTCAGTCAGGTTATATGTTCACACTATATGGTGGAGTAGTTAGTTGAATAGTTCCAAATAGGAAATGATTGTTGATTCCATAACAAAAGCAAGTACATTGCAGCTTATGAAGCAGCAAAGGAAGCAGATTGGATAAAGAAATTCATCATAGAACTTGGAGTGGTTCCTAGCATTATTGATCCAATACAATTGTATTGTGATAATAATTGAGCCATTGTGCAAGCAAATGAGCCACGGTCTCATCAGAGATCCAAACATGTACTTAGAAGATACCATTCGATTAGAGAAACCATTGGTAGGAATGATGTAAAGATATAAAGTGAACCCACTGATTAGAATATTGTTGATCCATTAACTAAGCCACTTCCCAAAAAGAAATATGATTCTCATGTAATCACCTATGGAATTAAATACAAAGGTGATATGTTTTAGTGCAAGTGGGATATTGTTAGAGGAGTGCTCTAGAGGCAATCACATTTAGCATTTATTGTACAAAATTATTTGATTAATAAAAGGCTTTTTCATTAATTTGATTTTCATTTGATATATGAATTGATAGTAATCTTAAATCAATTAATGAAGTCCTTGATACATAACATAGCATGATGGAAATAATGATGAGATCATGATATTGAGATTATTATCATGTGTAATTATGTTAGTATCAAAATTATCCCTAGTCATAGGATTAATGAGACGGGACATTATTAATCTAGACATACTAGTACATATTACACTCCTTGATTGGATCGAGTAGTAGATCTCATAATCTATAAACATGAGATGTTTAGAGTTAACATGTGGATGTTTGCTAAGTGTAGCTAAGTACAATAGATGACCAGCTATGAGACAATCATATGGATAATCTATTCAAATGTCAATGATAATCTCATCATAGCAATGGTGCAAGTATCCTTAAACTTGAGGAACTCAAGGATATATTGGATTCTGATTCTATATTTTGACACTATTCCTTGTTGCCTCAAGGAGGTTGCTCATATGGTGGTGATTGGATACAACTTGAGGTATTCGTTGGGTAACCAATAAGGGATTCACCATTCCTGATAGAAGGAGTGTATACCCATGACCTCTTGTCGTGTTCATTACTTAGGAATCTCTGGTAGGAGTGGAAATGTCATAAAGATAGTCTTCAATGACATATCTAATAGAGTAATGAGCCTCAGGGACAAGAACTAACATTACTTACACTAAACGTGATGTAGTCAGTCTAGTGGGAGTTGACACATGTCCATATTCTTAACCTAGTGGGGTATAGAATGGTGAAAGGAATAATTGCACGAAAATTATCTATGGAAGGGTTCGTAGTCAAACCATTGAATTTGCGGTCAATTGGGGGTCATTATGTGTTGCCAAATACTGCTCATGACTTGCTTTAATTAATTGTTAAATTAAGTGGCCAACATAACTGGGAACTTAATGGGTCACACACATTCAAGATATGGAGAATAAGTAAAATAGTCTTGGATGGGATCGAAAATATGATAGAATTATTTCGGGATGGATCGCGATGAGTTCGCACGAAAAAATCATTCGGGAGGGTCACAGGCCTGCGCGGGAGCATGGCTAGCAAGCTAGCTGAGCTGCCCAATGGCAGCCCGCAGTAGGCCCAGTGCGCACGCTAGTGCCTCCCATTGGCCAACAGGTGAATTTGGCCTCAATTAGGCCAATTATGGCCATTAAGCACATTCACTATTCATTAAATTCCCTTTTTCTCCATTTTTGACTTTTGATCTTTTTTTTTGAATTTGATTCAAATATAAAAGACATCAAATGGCAGAAAATAGACATGAAAATATTTTTTTGTGAAAAAAATATTTTTAAGAAAAAATAAAATTCTCTGAAGAACATTTTCAAAGCTAGCACTTTAAATTTGTTCAAACCATTTCTTTTGATAGTTTCTTCTTCATTCTTCGTGTGGATTATTATTAGAGACATCCTAGTGTGGATTGTTGTGGTTTGCTACAACCCAACAAAGTGAAGATTTGAATAGCAAATAAGAAATTACAAGGTATAATTTCTAACCTACATATTTATATAAATTAGTTTTAATGGCACAAGTTTGATCTTTTGTTTCGAGTTTTGAAAATTTTATTTTTTCGCTGCGTTTATGAATGTGATTCATTCTTCAAAACCCAAAACAGACTTTGAAGATTAATGTTGATTTGAAGAATTACTTTGTACAAGATTATCTTTTATTTAGGAAGTTTTATATCTTTAGAATTAGATTTTAAGTTGGATTTTTTAAATTATAAAATCCAATTTGTTTAAATTAGTCATGAAAATAGATATGATCATTGTTATTGAGATGCTAAGCTAAACTCTTTAATAGGTGCTTCGTGGGCAACCCCAGTTTGTATGAACCTTACTTATCTTTTTAATGGATGAATTATTTACTTCAATTTCAATTCTGCTTCATAAACTTCTAGCTTGATAGTTGTTTGATCACCAATTATTGAACTTTAAATAGAAATCTTAAGGCTAAGTTATTAGATACACTATCTGTAATTTAACTTAAAAATTGGATTGAACACTAGTTAATTCATTAGCTTATGTAATTGGTATTCAAAGCTATAAAATCTACATTAATTGGTTCTTAATTTGTTAACGGGCATACAAGCAAAGGATTGTGAGCTGAGTTGTTTTCTATCAGATTGATTACTTTTATTACTTTTTACTACATTCTTAATTATTATTTGTTATTTTTTCATAGTTTAATTAGTTCATCATGCTTAGTTAGAGTGTTTTGGATTTTAATTCATTGTTCATTGGTAATTTAAAGTTAATTATGAGTTTAACCCAATAAGTTCCTTGAAAGGTCGACCTTGGGAGTGACCTTGAAAGTATTACAATTGGCTTTGCACTTGCGAGTACAATTTGAGTTACATTAGCATTTTGCATAAGCCTTTGCAGAGGATGAAATAATGATCTTTGCACACATGATAGAACTTTCTCCAATGCACCATAGAGCCTTGTCCAGTGTTTCAAATTATTTTATGCAATTTTTATTCTTTTGTTTTTCTTTCTGAATTTTAGTTATTTTTTTGTTTGTTGACAATAATTTTATGCTAGGTACTAGAAAACAAACAAAGTCAGGAGAAGCATCCACTCAATGGAATTACAAATTGAGATCCAAGACATAAAGACAAGAAGAAAGACCCTCTGAAGATAAAGAAGAAAATTTTGAACATCCTTAGAATTTGGAATAGGAGGTAGTGAACGAGCTAATTGTGGTTCCACCAGGAGAAGCTAATGCATAGAGGCAATTAGCCCTGAAGATGAAGGAGTTATGAGCAAAAATTACTAATTTCTATCAAAAAGATTTTGAAGTATTCCATGAGGCATGGGATAGGTTTAAAATGCTTCTTTTATAATGCCCTCATCATGGGTACACTAGAAAGCGAGAAGTCTGACTTAAGCTGTAACACCCCCTCACCCCAGCAGCTCGTGCCCGGATGAGGGAGTGCTACCTCTGACTTCATCATTTAAAATATCTTTATTAAATTTTGAACACCTGAAAATCATTCTTTTTTTTTTACCATTTATTTACTTTGCAGCATAATAGAAAAGTCATAACATCAAAGATAAAAATACATTTTCTTTCATAACATCTTTTTTACAAAGTGTACCGTTTATTTTACAAGTACTACAAAATAAAACTCAAACCATAATTACATAATTTGTGTGACCCACAGTACTTAACACGAGTTGCTCTACTGGACTTGGATAACCGTGTCTTTATTCAAAATTCTCAGCGACCTCTTTAAATCTGCGCGGAAGGAAACTCCCACGCTAAGCTCTTGGATTAGTGGTGCATATTGATAAGGCAATAAACTATTTTTAATGTCACATGCATTGTCATATAAAAATTTATGATCAAATCATGCAAACATACATTTCATAATATTCTAGTATGCATAACATCAATTTATAGTATCTCATTTTTTTAACATAATCAAATCATTATTCTCATGAAAATCATGGTATTGCTTAGGATGGTGAATATGGAATCGACAAGGAACTTTGGAGATGTGCACTTCTTCCTACCCTTAGAGGAATCGATTCCAGAGGCCATGATGAGCATATAAAAGGATGAAGAAACTTGAAGAAAAAGAATGAAAAACAAATTATTGCCATTAGAATAGGGATAATGAATATAGGATTTTGAAATACCCTTGAAAACATGACAATAGGTTAAATAAATTTGAGGAACTTTGCAAAAATGAGGTTTGGAACTTGAAATTGGAAGAAATTTGAGGTTTAAAGGTCTGAAAAGGTAAAAAACGGTCGAAAATGCCAAGAAACTGAAGCTGTTGATGAGAGAGGAGAGAGAAAGTGAAATTTTAGGTTTATGTGACCCGATTCATGGCCATGAAGAAACATTCATGGGTGTGAATACTGAATGTTCATAGGCAAATGCAAATCTGACATAAATCGTGAACCAAAGTGGGAATGCTTCTATCTCCTAAGCAATATGTGTGCATGATCGTGACAAAACATTCACGGGTGTGAACACCAATTGTCATAGTCTTAAAGTCATGATGTGAGGCATGAATGAAAATGTGAATGTTTCTGCCATGTTTGGCTCAAAGAGTCAAGACCGTGACAAATTATTCAAGGTCGTGAAAACCTAAAACACAAAAAAAAAAACAAAACAAGTTTAATTTTTTTTTTTTTACTTTTAAATTTCTTCCTAAGCAAATAAAACATATTTTTTCATGGAATACAAGCATGTATTACATCATTAGAACATATATATTATCAAAAGCATGGAAAAACACTCAAGGTTCACAATGAAAACAAATATGACACGTGAAGTAAATAAGCATAAAAGATATACCATTCACAACTAAAGCAATAAATATGTCAAATGTCAGGATCAAGCCATGACTACTAGGTCAAAACAACAAAAATGCATGATTGAATGCAATGTATGCCTTTAAAATCAATTTTCAAAACAAAGTACTCTAAAAAAAGATACAAACTGCCTTTTTATAAAACAAAACCTTTCATCAATGAGAGGTTTGGTGAAAACGTCAGCCAATTGGTTGTTTGTGTCAATGAATTCAAATACAACTTCACTATTTTGGACATGATCACTAAGAAAATGATGCCTAATGTCTATGTGTGCGCTATTAGAATGTTGAATGGGATTAGATTTATAACACTTGTAATGTCACATTTGATGGGAATGTGATCAATCACTTGGCCATAGTCTTTCAGTTGTTGTTTCATCTAAAAACCTTATGTACAACAACAACCATCTGCTATATATTTTGTTTCTGCAATGGACAAGGCATCAAAACTTTTTTCTTGCTAAACCAAGAAACTAAAATTTATTAATGAAGTGACAAGTTTTGAAAGTGATTTTCCTATCTAGAAGAGTACCGATATGTAACACCCCCATACCCCACTTTAGTTTAGTAAGGTAAGTGGGCATTACCTGTCTAACTATCTTATAAGATTCACAAAAGGTAGTATAAATTTTTTTTTAGCAAAAATATTACAAACACCAATATTCAAAATTTTATTTATTTATAAAATATATTTTTTACATCCAAACTATATTCATTACATTAGTTTTACATACCCCTAATACGTAGATGAGAGAAAACCATAATTTAATTTATAAGACTTTTAACAAAATATACCAAAAATAGTCCAAAGCTTTAAGCCGCTTTCCATCTGGGACCCTTTTTCTTTCGATAACTATACTATCTACAACTATTCTTCAGAACCTGCACAAGAGGAAAACACGCACGCTAAGCCACTAGCTTAGTGGTGCTTTAGTGATAAAAATCTTACATACATATATTTCTTGTATTTCTTTTTGTATATATATATATATATATATATATATATATATACACATTTAATATTCAATAATCTTGATTTAACACAACATTATCAAGAGGAGATGTTTCTAATTATTTTACCCTTGCACACTTTACATTATTATTATTATTATTATTATTATTGTTATTGTTGTTGTTGTTGTTGTTGTTATTATTATTATTATTATTATTATTATTATTATTATTATATTCTTATAGAGTGAGCTTGAGCCAACTCAACAACCTTAACTCTAGAAGAACTCGGGTTCTCCTCATATTAATGGAAGGCATAAGACTTTATTGTTTATTTAGCGAGGGATTTCTTTGTTAAGTCTCATCATGTTGTTAGTGCATACTTTTATAGATCACACATTCATCACATGAAAATATAAAGATAGAGGTAAGAAATTATACCCTGTAATTTCTTGATTTATTCTTCAAATTTTCATGTTGTTGGGTTGTTGCAAACCACAACAATCTACTTTAGGATGTCTCTGATGTTAATCAACGTGAAAATATGAGAAGAAACTACAAGAGAAATGGCTAAACACACCTCAAAGAGCTAGCAATGGTGTATGCTCATTTTGAGAGAAAATGAAAAATAACTATTATTTTTCTTTTGAATTTCATCGTTTCCAAAAACAATTTTTTGACTTTTAAACATTTCAAAAATGTTTTTACCCCAAAAATAGTTTAAGTACAAAGTGCAAAAGATAAGGGAAGGGATTTTGGTAATTTTGCCTTAATTATCCATAATTGGCCAGTTAAAGCCAATTAGGCCAGTTGCTGCCAGCAGCTGGAGCTAGCCTGTGTGGGCCTATACAAGGCCATGACTCCCCCGAACGATTTTTTCATGTGATCTCATCGCGATCTATACAAGAATAATTCTCTCAGATTTTTTGATTCCATCCAAGACAATTTTACTCATTCTTCATATCTCCAATATGTGTGATCTCATTCTTAAAAATTAATTTAAGCAAGTCATGGCCAGTATCTAGCAACACATCGTGATCCCCAATAAACCGAAAAGTCAATGGTTTGACTATGAACCTTTCCATATACAATTTTCGTGAAATTATTTCTTTCACCATTTTATACTCCACTTGGTTCGGAGTATGGACATGTGTCAACTCCCACTAGACTGACTATATCATGTCTAGTCCAAGTCATATTAGTCCTTGTCCTAGAGGCTCATTACTCTGTTAGACATGTCATTGAAAACTATCTGCATGACATTTCAACTCCGGCCAGAGATTTGTTAGAGGAGTGCTCTAAAGGCAATCACTTTTAGCACTTATTGTACAATATTATTTGATTAATAAAAGGCTTTTTCATTAATTTGATATTCATTTGATATATGAATTGATAGTGATCTTAAATCAATTAATTAAATCCTTGAAACATAACATAGCATGAAGGAAATCATGATGAGATCATGATATGGAGATTCTTATCATGTGTAATTAGTTAGTATCAAAATTATCCATAGTCATAGGATTAATGAGATGAGACATTGTTAATTCGGATAGACTAGTACATGTTACACTCCTTGTTTGGGTCGAGTAGTAGATCTCATAATATGCAAACATGAGATGTTTACAGTTATCATGTGAATGTTTGCTAAGTGTAGCTAAGTACATTGGATGACCTGCTATGAGAAAATCATATGGATAATCTATTCAAATGTCAATGATAGTCTCATCATAACAATGGTGCAAGTATCCTTAGACTTGATGTACTCAAGGATATCTTGGGTACTGATTCTGTATTTTGACATTATTCCTTATTGCCTCAATGAGGTTGCTCATATGCTGGTGATTGGATATAGCTTGAGGTATTCAAAGGTAATTGGGTAACCAACAAAGGATTCACCACTCCAGATAGAAGGAGTGTATACCCATGGCCTCTTATCGTGGTCATTACTCGGGAATCTTTGGTCAAAGTGAAAATGTCATAAAGATAGTCTTCAACGACATATCTAATAGAGTAGTGAGCCTCAGGGATAAGAACTAACATTACTTAGACTAGACGTGACATAGTCAGTCTAATGAGAGTTGACACATGTCCATGTTCTGAACCAAGTGGAGTATAGAATGGTGAAAGGAATAATTGCACAGAAATTGTCTATGGAAAGGTTCGTAGTCAAACCACTAACTTTTCGGTCAATTGGGGGTCATGATGTGTTGCTAGATACCGCTCATGACGTGCTTAAATTAATTTTTAATTTAAGTGGCCAATATAACTGGGAACCTAATGGGTTACATGCATTGAAGATATGAAGAATGAGTAAAATGGTATTGGATGGGATCCCAAGTATGAGAGAATTATTTCAGGATGGATCGCGATGAGATCACACCGAAAGAATCGTTCAAGAGGGTCACGGGCCTGTATGAGCTTGCACAGGCTAGGCAGGCCAGCTGGCATGTCCAGCAGTAGCTCGCAGCAGGCCTAGCGCGAGCGCTGCAGCCTTTTGTTGGTCAATGGGTAAATTTGGCCTTAATTAGGCCAATTACAGCATTGGGACTTTTGTTGGTCAATGGGTAAATTTGGCCTTAATTAGGCCAATTACAGCCATTAAGCAAATTTACTCTTCATTCAAGTTTCATTTTCTCTATTTTTGACTTTTGATATTTTCTTTGAATTTGATTCAAATAGAAAAAATAACAAATTACAAAAAATAGATATGAAAATATTTTTTGTGAAAAAAATATTTTTAAGACACAATAAAATTCTCTCGAGAACACTTTCAAAGCTAGCATTTTGAATTTGTTCAAACCATTTCTTTTGATAGTTTCTTCTTCATTCTTCATGTGGATTATCATTAGAGACATCCTAGTGTGGATTGTTGTGGTTTGCTACAACCCAACAAGATGAAGATTTGAATAACAAATAATAAATTACAAGGTATAATTTCTAACCTCTATATTTATATAAATTAGTTTTAATGGCACAAGTATGATCTATTGTTTTGGTTTTTGAAAATTTTATTTTTTCACTGTTATGAATGTGATTCATTCTTCAAAATCGAACAGTGGTATCAGAGCCCTCTTTTGTCCATTAAAATTAATTTTGGATCAAGAGGTTTTGAAAAATTGAAATTAATTTGTAAAATATGTTTTACACATTTTTTTAACTAATATGATCATGGGATAATTAAGGATGATTATTTTGATTGAAAAATGATTTGAATGTGATTCAAATAATTAATTTTGGATTTATTTAAAAAATGCCTAAAATTGCTTTGTTTATGAACATGTGTTGTTGTTTGGCTTAATTGATGGGTCTAATTGTATTTTTCTTGTAATTTGGTTATAAAAAAATTAATTAGACTTATTTAGAATGTATTTATGTCTCTAGAAGTGTCTAATAATTAATTAAAAATTATTTTAATTAAATTTGCAAACAAACACAAAACTGGACTATTTAAGCATACCCTGTGGGGTGGTTTTGTTTGTTTTGTTTGTATATTTTTATTTTATTTTCAGCACCTTGAAATATTGTTATGTGATTAGAAATATGTTATTTTGATGTTAGATGTATGCCAAAATTATTTTGCACACATTTGAAATTTTAAAAAATTCTAGATGTCTAATGAGTCGTTTTGAGCGTCTAAGTGTATTGGTTCATTTGTCTTAGTAATTTTGACTTGTGCCAAAAATATTTTGATAAACTTGAGCTGACCTAAAGATGAATAGAATAATGATTTGAAGCTCTGGAAATTTTTAGAATTTTTGGAAATTAATTTAAGTTGAGCAATTGTAATTCTAGTATGACTACAAATTGATATGTATAATAAAATTAAATTGTTTAATTTTAACATCATAATACTGTGATTTTAAGGAGAATTAATTTTGAATTAATTCTAGAAATATGGAATTTAATTTAATTTTTTTTTTAAATTTTAAATTCCACTTTAAAATGACATACAAAATTAAATTAACCGAAAGAACACAAGTAGACAATTTTGGTTCAAGAGTTGAATCGATTTATAAATTGAAATCCAAAATTGTCATTTTTATTTTATGCATTAGAGAATGCTTGTTAGGGGTGTATGAAAAGACGTGAGCATGCATGAAATTATTTTTGTTTTATGGTAAATAGGGTCTGCATGTCCCTACCTGTAACATCGTCGACCTTCCCTACATGCATTTCATTTGAATATATGCATCTTGCATATACTTCAATTGAACACGTGCATTTCATATGTATTTTCGTAGGAACAAGTTCATGACACGCACTAGCTACGTGTCCTAGTATTTGCAAATTGTATCAAGTTGCACGTGTGTACTTATAACCTAAATGAGGATAACAAAGCATTAGAAATAAATTGAATAAGGTGACTAAATTAAAGTAAGAGAAATGACTATATTAAGATTAGTAAACATTTACATTGTTAATTTAGTTGAATGGGGCCAAATGATTAAGTTGTATTATTGTGTGAATTAGTGGAATTATAAATATATGTAAATAATAATAATAATATAGTCAAAATAAAATGAAAATGAAACAAAAGGAAAATAAAAGAAAAGAGAAGAGAAAAGAAAGGAGAAAAGAGAAGAGAAAAGAGAAGAGATGAAGAGAAAAAGATAAAAAGACAAAAACAAATATGTTGGCTTTATCTTCCTTCCCCATTTCTGCCTCCTCACTCCATCCCATTTTCTTCTTCATCTTTTTCCATTCTAGAACTCAATTCTTCCTTGTTTCACTTAGTTTTTGATGGAAAATTGATCCGTTGCAAGTTTGTTCTTGGTAAGTAATCAGTTCTTATTGCTATAAGGTTGATTTGAGTTGCTAAGGTTCATTAATAGGAACTGACTTGCACCCCAATTTTGATATCAATAGAAATTGATTATGGAAAAGTTTAAAACACAAAAGTTGTTCCTTTATGTCTTATATTTATGTATATGTAAATATGTTTGTAAGATGTGGTGTATAGAATGAGATATCCTCGCTCTACTAAAACTGGTCTGGATGTGAACCATAAGTGAGTTGCCACTGTGTTTGTTAGTTTTGAATATGATAAAACCATTATTTGTAGTATCTAAAAACATAAAAGTTGTAGAATATGTGTTATGTGTCTGTGTAACAAATTTTAGGTTCATATGTCTTGTAAAGTTTGAGTTATGGTGAATGGAACCATGACTGTTCCATGGCTTGAACTGCCTACTGAGTGCCCTAGGCAAATCCAGAAACCTGTTTGGATAATTTGAGCTCCTTAGAACACGATTATGTAAATTACCAAATCATTAATGTTATAGGTATATGTCTTAGCTAAATTTGGGTACTCATTTCAGCTTAATATGTTATGTATAGACTAAAATATGGCATTTGGAAGTCATACTGGTCCGGAAGTCAATTCTATTCTGGACCAGTGAAATATTTCTTATAATTTGAAGATCTTAGAGACATAATTGATAAAATTTGTAAAAATAAAAAATGTTCCATTTGAAACCGTAGAAGTTTCTGTAAAGTTTCATTTAAATTTGACTTATATATTATATGTTATGATGAACCAAATTTGGTACCTTGAAACTGCCTAAAGGCAGAAAATATGGCAGAAAACAAAACACATTTAGAAATTCCATCTAAAATTGTACAATGATCCAATTGGTCTGAAATTTTAAACTGTTACATAATTATATGTTAATTTTAATTAGGAACAAGAATTAGATAAGTGCCCAAGTATGGAAAAAGTTATAGGCTAAACAGTCCCATAAGGTCACACTGCCTCATAGGAAAAATCTTAATTATTGATATGAACAATGTGTGTTAATTTGTTTAAGCCACATTAAGTCTCCCTAATCATGAGTTAATCGATTATATTTTCATATTAGGCTCACAACATATTGGAGACCCACAAGGAGCGAATAGATAATAAGTTAGGGGACGGAATCAAAGGAGAAAGGTGAGTCTAATTATCAATTGAATTCTTTAGCACAAATGAATGTTGCTTGCTATGTGATTCATATGATTGTCATGATTGGTCTTTGATAATATGATGATGGATAATTTGTGACATTTTGGTACATACAAATGGTATACTTGTGGTATATTTGAGGTATATGTTTGACATATGTGATATATATACATGGTATATGTATAGTATATACAAGGTATATGCATGGCATATGAGGCATATATGCGGTATATGTATGTTATACGTGATAAGATACAATGGTTGATGAATGCTTAAGTACAAGTGCATATGCAAGGCATTGTGACTAGTTAATCGATATTGTAAAGCAAATGAAGAGGCCTATGGCCTAATAAATGTGCAAATGAAATAAATGATGAAGCTAGCTAGCAAATGCAAATGTTCACATGGAAACCCGGGGCAATGTCTGGTTAAATTGGTCACAAAAAATGAAATAAGAAAAACATTTGCATACGTAAAGACTAATGATTATATGTTTCAACTTTATTGATATTTATATGATACTATTGAATGGAATGGAATACATGGTATGTATTGGATTTGTGATTTATTACTATGAGTTGTTCGGTACTTTAGAGCTTATTCGATGGTTATTCTCACTGGGTCGCAACTCATCAATTTGCATCATTTTTCAGGTAAAGAAAAGTGATAGCTCATTTTGAGCAGCGTATAGAAGACATGGAGCACAGGTCACTGGCCGAGCCTTATCACTCTTTCTCTTTGCATTCCACACAAGCATGAAAATATGTCATCTGCATTTTGTATTTACGTGTTGGAATATGTGTAGTCATTTAATCTGCATTTTGTATTTACGTGTTGGAATATGTGTAGTCATTTTGGAATGGGTTTTAAAAATGTATAAATGAAAGCAACTCATAAATACTTATGTGCAAAGTTTATGTTTTAATATATGTGATATATCGTATTATGGCGAAAGCCTCAGTGTTGACTTGCAAAGTCATTGAATGATATTACAGGATATGAGACTTACAAAGTTCTTGAATGATATTACAGGATATAAAAAAATTACTATCACTATTAACAGGATATTTTATCTTTTTGGCATGCTATGTGTGATTATTTGATACAGGAATAGGTTATACTTAATTGCATAAGATGTGGTCTTACACTACCTCTCTTTCTTTCTTATGTATTTCTCTTCTCATCTTACTCCCCTTAAGTGTAAATTGAGGTTTTCTATACTTTGAAATATGTAATTAGATGACATAAGATTGGGATAGAATAAAGATACAAAATTTAATTTGATTAAATATTAATTTCCACTTTAAAATGACATACAAAATTAAATTAACCGAAAGAACACAAGTAGACAATTTTGGTTCAAGAGTTGAATCGATTTACAAATTGAAATCCAAAATTGCCATTTTTATTTTATGCATTAGAGAATGCATGTTAGGGGTGTATGAAAAGACATGATAGATGATTTTGGACTTGGGCTAAATGTGATTGAGCATGCATGGAATTATTTTTGTGTTATGGTAAATAGGTCCTGCTTGTCCCTACCTCTCTTTCTTTCTTATGTATTTCTCTTATCATCGTTTTCCCCTTAAATGTAAATTGAGGTTTTCTATACTTTGAAATATGTAATTAGATTATATAGGATTCAGATAGAATAAAGATACAAAGGAGCAAGAAGCAAAGGAGGTGGTACCATAAACAAGAAGACTTAGAAATAGGAATTTGATTTCTATTTTGGGTTTTAAATTCATGCATAAACCTAGGTAAGACCTAGGCAATTTCTCTTTGGCTTAAAAGATTGACTTTAGTATATATCCATAATCATGCCATATAGTTAATGTAACTATCTTTATATATCTACGTGATGAATGTATGATATATAATAGCATGAAATAATAACTTGATGAGACTTAACAAAGAAATTCCTCGCTAAATAAACAATTAAGTTTTACGCCTTTCATTAATGTGGGGAGAACCAAAGTTCTTCTAGAGTTAGGATTGTTGAGTTGCCTCAAGCTCACTCTATAAGAATATGTTCAAACAATTGAAATTAGATTTCACGATTAATTGGTTAGATATAACCAATATTATTAACTTGTTGGATTTGCGCCAAGGTTACTGTGTATTGGAAGAGAAGTTGGGTTTGTATACATGAGATGTACACATATCAAGAGTTGATAGCCCAATGTATGTGCACACATCAATAAGTTGATATTGCAAGATTCAATAGTTGCATGAATAATGGAATTGGTATGGATTAGATACCTACCAACCAAACTAAGGATAGCTTGTTGAGTTGCCTCAAGGTTATTCTTAGCTAGTTGGATATCGACCCACTAGGAGAATTTCCATGTAGGTCACAATAAAATTCTCTCAAGAACACTTTTTCAAAGCTAGCACTTTGAATTTGTTCAAACCATTTCTTTTGATAGTTTCTTCTTCATTCTTCCCATGGATTATCATTAGAGACATCATAGTGTGGATTGTTGTGGTTTGCTACAACCCAACAAGGTGAAGATTTGAATAACAAATAAGAAATTAAAAGGTATAATTTCTAACCTCTATGTTTTTATAAATTAGCTTTAATGGAACAAGTATGATCTTTTGTTTTGGGTTTTGAAAATTTTCTTTTTTCGTTGCATTTATGAATGTGATTTGGTCTTCACAACCCAACAAGATCCCAAGTAATGACCCCAAAAAGAGTCCGTGGGTAAACACTCTTTCTATCAAGAGTGGTGAATCCTTTATTAGTTACCCAATTACCTTCGAATACCTCAAGCTGTATCCAACCACCACCCTATGAGCAACCTCCCTGAGGCAATAAGGAATAGTGTCAAAATATAGAATCAGTATCCAAGATATCCTTGAGTACCTCAAGTCTATGTTGAGACTATCACTGACATTTGAGTAGGTTATCCATATAATTGTCTCATATCAAGTAATCTAATGTACTCAGCTACACTTAGTAAGCATCCACATGTTAACTCTAAATATCTTATATTTACATATTATGAGATCTACTGCTCGATCCAATTAAGAAGTGTAACATTTGCTAGTCTGTCTGGATGAACAATGTCCCATCTCATTAATCCTATGAGTAAGGATAATTTAGATACTAACATAATTACACATGTTAGTATCTCAATATCATGATCTCATCATGATTTCCTTCATGTTATCTTATGTATCAAGGACTTCATTAATTGATTTAAGATAACTATCAATTCATATATCAAATGAACATTAAATTAATGAAAAAATCTTTTATTAATCAAATAAATTTGTACAGTAAGTGTTAAATGTCATTGCCTTTAGAGCACTTTTGTAACAATAAAGTGTCTCTAGGATACCATAAGCGTAAGTGCATTGGGACATGAAGATAAATTTTAAAATCCATTTTATAACATTCAAATGTGATTCCTTTAAACATGAATAAAATCTAGCACACAAGCATACACTAAACATTATATCAGGTCGAAAAGTGGTATGGTATAAATGAAATTTGATAATACCTTTATAGAACTTTTCATCTATAGCCTTACCCTTCTCATTTTTGTCCAACTTTGTTGATGTGCTTATTGGAGTCTTGGCACTCTTCATCCTTCCATTCCAAACTTTTTCAAAAAATATTTGGTGTACTTGGAGTGGTTGATCCTTATTGCTTTAATTGATTTGAAGACCAAGGAAGAATTTAAGTTCTCCTATCATGCTCATTTCAAACTCCCTAGTCATACACTTAGAAAATTCTTGACACAACAATTCATTACTAGACCTAAAGATAATATCATCAAAATAAATTTGGACAAGTAAAATGTTATTCTTGTGCTTTTTAATAATAAGATTAGTATCTTCATGTCCCTTTGAAAATCCATTTTCCAAAAAAGAGCACTAAGTCTTTCATACCAAGCTCTTGGAGCTTGTTTTGAACCATACAAGGCTTTAATGAGCTTAAAAACATGATTTGGAAATGCATGACTTTTAAAACTTAGAGGTTGCTCAAATTAAACTTCCTCCTTTATGAAACCATTGAGAAATGCAATTTTAACACCCATTTGAAGAAGCTTAAAATTCATATGACATGCAAATACTAAAAGAATCCTAATTTCTTATAATCTTGCAATTGGAGCATTGGTCTTATGATCATCTATGCCTTCCTCTTGGATGTACCTTCTGGCAACCAATCTAGCATTGTTTCTAGTGATTCGACCTTGCTCATCTAACTTCTTCCTAAAGACCTAGTTAGTACCAATAATTGGGTAATCCTTTCTTGGAACTATTGTCCAAGCCTTATTTCTCTCAAATTAGTTTGAGGTCATCTTGCATAGCATTCACTTAGCTCTCATTACTAAGAGCCTCCTCAATGGTTTTTGGCTTAATTTGAGATGAAAAAACAAGATTAGAATCTAAAAACATAAGAGGAGATTGAGTACTTACACCTTTGGTGGGAGCACAAATGATTTGCTTTTGAGCTTGAAGTAATTGTTCCTTTTAATGCTTCTCTTGTTGTTGCTCCCCTTGATCATCATTATCATTTTTCTTTGAGGTCTCACTATCCTCTTTATGATCAAGATCAAGATTTTCCATTGAACCTATGACATCATAAGAACACTATCTTTTCCAGGATCAAGTTTACTGTATTCATAAAAAACAACATGAATAGACTCTTCTATAACTAATGATCTTTTATTAAAGACTCTAAAAGCTTTGGTAGTTGTGGATACCTTTATTAGATTGAGAGACAAAATTTCCAAGGTTGTTCTTGGTGTTCAATATAAAATACTTGTATCCAAATACTCTAAAGTATGATATCTTGGATTTTCTTCCATTCCATAGCTCAAAAGAGGTTTTATTTAAAATAGGCCTTTTGAAAACACGATTGGAAATATAACACATGGTATTGGTGGCTTTGGCCTATAAGTAAGTTGGTAACCCATACTCAATGAGCATTATTCCAGCCATCTCTACCAAAGTTATATTTTTCCATTCAACAACCCTATTTTGTTGAGATGTTCTAGGAGTAGAAAAATTATGTGAAATACCATATTCTAAATAAAAGTTTTCAAAAAGCTCATTTTCAAATTCTTTGCCATTATCACTTCTTATTTTCGAAATAAAATAACTTTTTTATTTTTTATTTTGAATTCTTTTGAAAAAGTTCTTAAAGGATTTAAAAGCATCACTTTTATGAGATAAGAAAATTAACTAAGTAAACCTAGAGTAATTATCAACAATTACAAAAACATGGTGTTTACTTTTAAAACTAGCAACTTTAGCAAGTCAAAAATGATCTGGATGCAAAAATTGTAGAGATCTACAAGTACTTATAATATTCTTAGGCTTGAAAGATATTTTATGTTACTTTCTCCTTTAGCAAGGCTCCCATGTCTTGACTTCGGGAAATTTGACTTTGGGTAGCCCATCTACTAGCTCTTTTATGCTAAAGCTTTGAATTAAGTCCATGCTTACATGTCCAAGCCTTCTATGCCATCACTAATAGATATAAGACACGTAGAGGAAAGGTTAGTTAACTTGTGTAAGTCAATTATGTAAGTATTGTCATCTTTATCTCCTTTGAATATCTATTGGTCACTTGGGGTGGTTACAAGACACCCATTAGAGCAAAAGGTGACTTGGTTTTCCTTATCACATAATTCACTCACACTTAAAAGATTGTGCTTTAAACCTTCAATAAGTAAAATATCTTCAATCATAGAGAAATTATTTAAACCAATAGAACTAATGCCAATTACCTTACCCTTGGCATTGTTTCCAAATGTTACCTTACCACCATCAATCCTTTTGATTTGGGCAAAAATATTCCTATTTTCATTCATGTGCCTTGAGCATCCATTATCCACTAGCCAAATATTTTTCCTTTGAGGTGGACTTGAGGCATACCTACAAAACAATAATTTAAGTTTGGTTCTTAGGTACCCAAATGAACTTGGGTCCTTGTGGGTTAGCTTTAGAAGGTTCCCAATGAGCTTTCCTTGCAAAATAATGAATATTTTTGTGCCCAAGCTTCATGCAATAGTGATATTGTTTGGATTTAAATTAGGTTTGCCACTTTGCATGAGGTTTAGGCATCACTATTGTTTTAAAAGCAACATGTGCATATGAATATGAACAAGCATTTGTAGTGGGCGCTTTTTAGGAGCATGCATGGTTGGCTTTTTAAAGTTTTCCTCTTGAGCCATGTGATCCATTACTACTTTTCTCATAAGTATAGGGTTTTATGCGTGCTCTTCCTTTAGCTTTTGAGGCTATCACTTTAATAGAAGTGGTTTATGGAGTGCAAGACTTAGTAAATATTGTTCTAAGTGGGGAGGATGATAATGCTCCATTGAAACCTATGCCATGTCTCACTAAAGAAAGTATTTAAGACACAATGAAGGTATCCAAACTCTCTTTTCCTTTATGAAATTTAGAGATAGAATTTAAAAGCTCTTCAAACTCATTTTTTAAAGCATTATTTTTTTTTAACAAAGAATTGGTTGAGGATTTTGATGAAATTTCATCTAATGACTTCTCTAAAGAATTATTAGAGGTTTTTAACTATTGAATTACCTTTTGTAGTTATTAAAATCATTTTTAAGCTTAGATATATTTTTCTAATAAAGTTCAATTTTCTTTATATATCTTTCTATCTCTAGGTTCATAACTTCAACAATATCATCATTATCAATTAAATCACAAAATTGATCATAGGGTAGAGATGTAGTACATACATTATCAATGGAGTTGTCCTCAATAGCCATGAAGTACAAGTAAGCCACTTCATCTTCTTCATATTCAAGAAATGTTGAGGAGTCATCATTGTGACGCCCCACTTATATATTAGGAATAATCCCACATATATAAGAAGAATGTCACAAACTTAACTCGATAATCTGCTCAAATTGATTTTTTTTTAACTTAATATATTTATTTATTTTGGTTTAGGCAAATTGTTCTAATTAAAAATATATAAATATATATATATATATATCCTTATATTGTATACACATATGGCACCCGATTATGTTACATAATTATTTACATACACAATATTAATATATGAGATATGTCTACCACACCATATACATAATCAAACTAAAAAAAAAACATAATAATACATAACCAACCCTCTAACTATGCTTATTGTGTCTCTGCTGATATGGGCTTGGATTTCCTTCTTGATCACTTCACCTCCTACCGTCTATAGTTCCAATTCCTGCATGAGAAGAACTCACGCTAAGCTAACTCTAGCTTAGTGGTACATATAGGTATTAAGTTTTTTCCAAGCAGTCACACAAATGCATGTCTCAAATAATTCATGATCCACTGAATTTTTATTTCATATAAAAGAAATAACCACATCACATAACAGCATAAACATAAAAATCATATTCAATAACTAAATTCTCATTACCTCTTGTAAGCATTTCATGTTTTGTCACTTATGTCAATAATAAATTTTTTTCACATTTCATTTCATAGTCTTTAATTAATATCAGCCCAAATCTCCTTCCCGGACTGTCCGGATATGGGGTGTGAAATAGGGGCGCTCGCGGAGCTTAAGCCACCCTACTCACCATAATCTCAAGTCAAGGGCGCTCGCGGAGCTTAAGCCACCTTGACTGAATATAATTATGTCATATATGTATAATCAGGATCAGGGGCACTCCCAGAGCTTAAGCCACCCTGTCCCTAAATAATATCCATATCGGTACCGTAATTCCCCCCTTAATGGTGCACCATCTATCCTATGTTAGTCCTCAGGTAGAGAAATGGGCAATAAACACAATTAATTACTTGTTTCTATAACCAATACTCATTTCATATTAACACAATCATATATTCACAATTTATTTCAAAACCATGTAATAGCATAATATTTTATCAAATGTTAACACAAAATTAAATTCATAGTTAATAACATTCTTACAACCTTAAAACATGCCATAATATATAATTTCATCATTGTGACATGTAATTTATGTCATACACACAATGATACATAAAGGCAAAACAAAATACATATATGTACAAACCTCGATAGTATTTTCCTTTTTCCAAAATATAAGTTCAGAGCTTATTCACTTTTGTTGGTCTTCTTCTTGTTGAAATACTAATTTAAAAATATAATTAATTAATAGCTTGATAAAATATTTATTCTTAATATAACTTAAATAAATAATTTCTATTTCTATTAAGCTAGAATAAGACCTCTAAAGACTGTTGGATTAATAACTTTTCCTACACTTATCCAATTTGTATGATTCTTAATTCTGATTAACTATAACATGTAAAACTAAAATATACTAAAATTTTAGAATTTTTGAACGTTTACATAATTTTTGGTATAATTTTAAATATTGACCTGATTTCTGCCCTTAGGAAGTTTCAAGATACCCAATTCAACAATTCATAACTTTCAATGTGTAGCTTCATTTATTCTGAAACTTTTTATAAAGTTGTATACATTAATTGGGAACATTTTTCATGTTTAACTCATTTCCTGATTCAGTCTCTAAGGGTCTCAAATATGGGAGGATATATAACTGGTTCAACACAGAGTATCAACCCGACCAGTTTAATTGTTCAGCTCATAACTCACAAAATACATGACATTTTAAGATGATACTTTCTCAGAAATTTATATAAGACATAGGGGTAAAACTTTTATGTTTTTCACTTTGGCCAATTCGATCTAAAAATAGGTGAAATATAAGGACGAAGTTACTGGAACTGCACAGGTATATGAAACCAGTTCAATCAATGAACAGTCATGGTTCATTTCAGAATAACTCAACCTACACAAGATCAATTCATACTAAATTTTGCAGATACCTCAATAACATATATACCTACAACTTTCATGTTTTACACAACATCAGAATAAGCCAATAAGATGGTAAATTTTTATAAAAACCGTAGGTTATTGGGTTGATACGTCTCCCAGAACTAGTTTCACCTCAATAACCATATCTCTTCATATACTCAAAATCATTCAATAAAATTTGGCAGAGAGATACACAATACATAGATGAAAACTTTTATGTTTAACACATCCCCAAATTCGAGTCACAAGATAATCAAACATAGAGTGCAAGATTCTGTCAAAATAAAACCTAAAGAGTTCTAATAACACAATAATCATGGGGAAAATATATCTTACTAAGATCAGATTTAATTGGACTGATTTTTGATGAAATTCTTGAAGAAGATGATGAGTAATTTGATATGAGATATGGAGGAAGAAAAAGGGAAGAAGAAGAAGAAGAGATGAAGGAGAAAAGAGAAATTGGGAATTCTGCCCCATTTTCCCGTTTTTGTATTCTGCCCTTTTTTTTTTTTTTTTGCTGCTGTCCAATTTACTCTTCACTCAATTTTTTTTAATTTTAATTTTCTTCTTCTTCTTATTATTATTATTATTATTATTATTATTATTATTATTATTATTGTTATTATCATCTTCACATAATTGTTTATAGCTAATATTTTTAATTTTATTTAATCAAAAACACAATTTAATTATATGGTCTAAATTATTCAAATTAAACTCTAATTAGTGGGTGTTACAATTCTCTCCCCCTTAAGATGTTTCGTCCTCGAAACATACCTATGTATTGTCATTGAACAGGTGAGGGTATTGAGCTTTTATCACCTCCTCGCTTTCCCATGTTGCTTCTTCAATTGCATGATTCATCCATAGTACTTTTACTGATGGTACTCGCTTGTTCCTCAGTTCCTTAATTTCTTTTGCTAAAATTTGGACTGGTTCTTCTTCATATGTCAAATCTTATCTCACCTGAATGCTTTCAGCAGGTATGATGTGATTAGGATCTGATCTATATCGTCTTAACATTGAGACATGGAAGACATCATGTATTTGACTCATCTCCAGTGGTAGAGCGAGTCTATAAGCAACAGGTCCAACTCTTTCTAATATTTCATATGGTCCGATGAACCTTGGACTTAGCTTGCCTTTCTTTCCAAATCGCAAAACTTTCTTCCAGGGAGATACTTTAAGAAAAAATTTATCACCCACTGCATATTCAATGTCCCGTCTCTTGAGGTCAGCGTATGATTTTTGTCTATATGTAGCTGTTTTAAGTCTTTCACAAATAACTTTCACTTTTTCTTCTGTCTCTTGCACTAGGTTTGGTCCTATAAGTTTTCTCTCACTGAGCTCTGTCCAACATATAGGTGTTCGACACTTCCTACCATAAAGTGCCTCATATGGAGCCATCTGGATACTAGACTGATAACTGTTATTATAGGCGAATTCCATTAAAGGAAGATATTTGTCCCAGCTACCTTTAAATTCGATGACACAACTTCTCATCATATCTTCTAGAATCTGAATGACTCTTTCTGACTGTCCATCTGTCTGCGGATGAAAAGTTGTGCTGAAATTGAGCTTAGTACCTAGAGCTCGTTGTAGACTACCCCAAAATTGAGATGTGAAACGAGGATCTCTGTCAGACACAATAGAAACAGGCACTCCATGAAGTCGCACAACTTCATTCATATAAATTTCTGCCAATTTATTCAGTGGATAGTCCTTTCTTATAGGAAAGAAATGTGCTGACTTTGTAAATTTGTCCACTATAACCCATACAGTATCATATTTCTTTAGAGTCAAAGGAAATCCAGTCACAAAATCCATAGTGATCCGTTCCCACTTCCATTCTGGAATAGAAATTGGATGTAGCAACCCCGAAGGTACTTGATGTTCCGCCTTGACCCGCTGACAAGTTAAACATTTTGAAGTGTACTCTGTGATGTCCTTTTTCATACCTACCCACCAGTATCTGCTCTTCAACTCTTGGTGCATCCTTTTACTCCCTGGGTGCATAGCATATTTGCTTTCATGGGCCTCTCTAAGAATCCTCTGTCTAAGATCTTCTACACTAGGCACACATAATCTGTCTTGATAGAACAATCCACCATCTAAGTCCATAGTGAATCCAAGTCTCTCCCCCTTAGAGATCAATTCAGCTAATTCAATTAAATTTTTGTCTTGTCTTTGTGCATCCTTGATTTCCTGTATAAGAGTGGGTTGAAGGTGCAACTCCGCCACCATCTTTCTGCTCAAAGCATCTGCTACTACATTAGCTTTGCCTGGATGATAGTCAATCACACAATTATAATCCTTTATTAGTTCTAGCCATCTTCTCTGCCTCAAATTCAATTCTTTCTATGAGGGAAGATATTTTAAACTCTTGTGATCTGTGTAAATAAAACACTTCTCCCCATATAAATAATGGCGCCAAATCTTTAATGCAAAAACTATAGCTGCCAACTCCAGATCATGGGTAGGATAATTCTTCTCATGCGGCTTCAACTGTCTAGAAGCATAAGCAACCACATTTCCATCCTGCATCAATACACAACCCAATCCATTATGAGAAGCATCACTATAAATGACATACTCCTTATTAGGAATCGGCTGTGTCAAAACAGGGGCCTTAGTGAGCATACTTTTGAGCTTATCAAAACTAGCTTGACATTTATCTGTCCACTCAAATTTAACATCCTTTCTTAATAGTCTTGTTAAAGGAGAAGCCATCATTGCAAAACCCTTGACAAATCTCCGATAATATCCAGCTAAACCCAAGAAACTTCTGACCTCAGTCACATTCCTTGGAGGTTTCCAACTCATAATTGCCTCAACTTTACTAGAATCCACTTTAATGCCTTATGCTGAGATAATGTGTCCCAAAAATGTCACCTCCTTTAACCAAAACTCACATTTTGAGAGTTTGCCATAAAGCTTATATTCTCTAAGAGTCTGTAATGCTATTCTCAAATGCTTTTCATGTTCTTCTGAATCTTTAGAATACACCAAAATATCATCAATGAAAACAACAACAAATTGATCAAGATGTGGCCTGAAGATCCTATTCATAAAATCCATAAATGCTGCTGGAGCATTGGTCAGCCCAAATGGCATAACCAAAAACTCATAATGACCATATCTGGTTCTGAATGCAGTTTTAGCAATATCCTCCGTCTTCACCCTTAATTGATGATAACTAGATCTCAAATCTATCTTGGAAAATACTCCCGCACCTTTCAGTTGGTCAAAGAGATCATCAATCCGCGGTAATGGGTACTTGTTCTTGATGGTCACCTTATTCAACTGTCGATAATCAATACATAGCCTCAAAGATCCATCTTTCTTTTTCACAAACAATACTGGTGCACCCCATGGGGATATACTTGGTCTAATGAAACCCTTATCAAGGAGTTCTTGCAATTGTGTCTTAAGTTCTTTCATCTCTGATGGGGCCATTCTGTATGGTGTCTTTGATATAGGCATAGTTCCTGAAACAAGATCAATAGTAAATTCTACCTCTCTCTCCGGAGGTAACCCAGGTAAGTCATCAGGAAAGACGTCTGGAAATTCATTTACCACCGGGATATCTTCAAGATTTGAACCTCCTTTTCTGGTGTCAATCACGTGGGCCAAATAAGCTTCACACCCTTTTGTCATCAATCTCTGGGCTTTCATTATGGATATGACTCGAGGATGTTGTGAAAATAATTCCCCTTTTACAATAATTGCCTCTTGATTTTATTTTTAAATACCACAAATTTAGACTTGCAATCCACCACTGCTTCATGACGTGAGAGCCAATCCATGCCTAATATGACATCATACTCATGGAAAGGCAACTCAATCAAGTCTGCAGAAAACTCCTTCCCATACACAACCAAAGGACAATTCCTAAATACTTTATTCACTATTACACTGTGGCCCAAAGGATTCTTAACTTCAATTCCATATTCTAGGTTTTCTTTAATCATATTATGCTGACTAGGTGTACTAGTGCAAATATAGGAATGTGTGGAACCCGGATCTATGAGTGCACAAATGTCAAAATCATATAATGAAAACATACCAACAATAACATCTGTTGCCGCCTGATCTTCTTTAGCTTTCATGGCATAGGCTCGGGCTGGAGCTCTGCTAGATCCAGGTCTATTCACTGTCTCTGAAACAGCTTGCCTCGGTCGGCCTGGTCCTCCTCTGAACTGAACTCCAGGCTGAGTTGGAGCTGACCTAGTAGTCTGAGTAGGTGTACCACCTGTCAAGAGTGGGCAATCCCTCCGTAGATGTTCTTTGGACCCACATATATAGCAAGCACCTGTGGCACGCCAACATTCCCCCCGATGGTTCCTATTGCAAATGGGACATACCGGTATAGCTTCCTTGCTAACCTGAGGTTGTGAACTGGCTGTAGCAGAAGGTACCTTAGAGGGCGGCCCCCTCCTAAAAGACCCTGTCTGTGAATAGCTAAAACTTTTTCCCTGTCCTCTATTCAGTGAACGGCTAGTAAAGAAACGACTCTTCTTTCCAGTAAATTGAGTTTCAGAAGTAGCTGACGTTTTGGAAGATTCTTCTATTTTCCTCTTTTTCCTTTTTTCAAGGCTGAGTGCTGCAGAAACTAACTGAGAAAAATTATTATGCTGAAGAGCAGTCACAATATCTCCAACCTCTTCATTAAGGCCATCTTCAAATCTTCTACATTTATCTCTTTCATTTGAAATTATTTCAGGGGCATACTTGCTCAGTCTGGTAAAATACCGCTGATACTCAGTCACTGACATTTTACCTTGCTTGAGATTCATGAACTCTTTATTTTTCTCATCAATATAGATCAACGGAATATACTGCTCTTTAAATTCAGAAAGGAAGGAATCCCATGAGACCGGTTCCACCATATCTGGCTTGGTAAGAACTGATTTCCACCAATCATATGCCTCATCTTGGAGTAGAGAAGTAGAAAATCTAGCTTTGTCATCTATTTCCACTTGCAACTCTTTAAAAATTCTTTCAGTCTTTTCCAACCAATACTCAGCTGCAGCTGGATCTTCATCTCTCTTACCATAAAAATCTGAAGCCCCATACTTACGAACCTTATCAATTGTTACTTTTGGTCTAGGTGGTGGCACTGGGATAGGCTGAGGAATGGCTCGTACCATCTGTTGGAATAATCCAGTCATCTATTGTATAAATGGATTTTGACCAGGGTCAATCTGTTCTGCTGCATGCGGTGGGGAATTTGGAGCAGCATCTTGCCTTTGCACACTTGCTGCACTAGGCTGATGAGGTGTCCTAGTATCAGGAGAGCCGGTATTCTCAGCCATATCTCGTTCATCAGAAGACATCTTCCTACAATCTTACAAGTTGTCAAGAAGAAAGCCCATATCAGAATTATATAAGACACTTGTATATTTAAACCTAATATCTCATTTCACACCTAGGCCTAGAAACGCCTAAACCTGCTCTGATACCACTAAATGTGACGCCCCACTTATATATTAGGAATAATCCCACATATATAAGAAGAATGTCACAAACTTAACTCGATAATCTGCTCAAATTGAATTTTTTTTTAACTTAATATATTTATTTATTTTGGTTTAGGCAAATTGTTCTAATTAAAAATATATAAATATATATATATCCTTATATTGTATACACATATGGCACCCGATTATGTTACATAATTATTTACATACACAATATTAATATATGAGATATGTCTACCACACCATATACATAGTCAAACTAAAAAAAAAACATAATAATACATAACCAACCCTCTAACTATGCTTATTGTGCCTCTGCTGATATGGGCTTGGATTTCCTTCTTGATCACTTCACCTCCTACCGTCTATAGTTCCAATTCCTGCGTGAGAAGAACTCACGCTAAGCTAACTCTAGCTTAGTGGTACATATAGGTATTAAGTTTTTTCCAAGCAGTCACACAAATGCATGTCTCAAATAATTCATGATACACTGAATTTTTATTTCATATAAAAGAAATAACCACATCACATAACAGTATAAACATAAAAATCATATTCAATAACTAAATTCTCATTACCTCTTGTAAGCATTTCATGTTTTGTCACTTATGTCAATAATAAATTTTTTTCACATTTCATTTCATAGTCTTTAATTAATATCAGCCCAAATCTCCTTCCCGGACTGTCCGGATATGGGGTGTGAAATAGGGGCGCTCGCGGAGCTTAAGCCACCCTACTCACCATAATCTCAAGTCAAGGGCGCTCGCGGAGCTTAAGCCACCTTGACTGAATATAATTATGTCATCTATGTATAATCAGGATTAGGGGCGCTCCCAGAGCTTAAGCCACCCTGTCCCTAAATAATATCCATATCGGTACCGTAATTCCCCCCTTAATGGTGCACCATCTATCCTATGTTAGTCCTCAGGTAGAGAAATGGGCAATTAACACAATTAATTACTTGTTTCTATAACCAATACTCATTTCATATTAACACAATCATATATTCACAATTTATTTCAAAACCATGTAATAGCATAATATTTTATCAAATGTTAACACAAAATTAAATTCATAGTTAATAACATTCTTACAACCTTAAAACATGCCATAATATATAATTTCATCATTGTGACATGTAATTTATGTCATACACACAATCATACATAAAGGCAAAACAAAATACATATATGTACAAACCTCGATAGTATTTTCCTTTTTCCAAAATATAAGTTCAGAGCTTGTTCACTTTTGTTGGTCTTCTTCTTGTTGAAATCCTAATTTAAAAATATAATTAATTAATAGCTTGATAAAATATTTATTCTTAATATAACTTAAATAAATAATTTCAATTTCTATTAAGCTAGAATAAGACCTCTAAAGACTGTTGGATTAATAACTTTTCCTACACTTATCCAATTTGTATGATTCTTAATTCTGATTAACTATAACATGTAAAACTAAAATATACTAAAATTTTAGAATTTTTGAACCTTTACATAATTTTTGGTATAATTTTAAATATTGACCTGATTTCTGCCCTTAGGCAGTTTCAAGATACCCAATTCAACAATTCATACCTTTCAATGTGTAGCTTCAATTATTCTGAAACTTTTTATAAAGTTATATACATTAATTGGGAACATGTTTCATGTTTAACTCATTTCCTGATTCAGTCTCTAAGGGTCTCAAATATGGGAGGATATATAACTGGTTCAACACAGAGTATCAACCCGACCAGTTTAATTGTTCAGCTCATAACTCACAAAATACATGACATTTTAAGATAAAACTTTAACATAAATTTATATAAGACATAGGGGTAAAACTTTTATGTTTTTCACTTTGGCCAATTCGATCTAAAAATAGGTGAAATATAAGGACGATGTTACTGGAACTGCACAGGTATATGAAACCAGTTCAATCAATGAACAGTCATGGTTCATTTCAGAATAACTCAACCTACACAAAATCAATTCATACGAAATTTTGCAGATACCTCAATAACATATATACCTACAACTTTCATGTTTTACACAACATCAGAATAAGCCAATAAGATGGTAAATTTTTATAAAAACCGTAGGTTATTGGGTTGATACGTCTCCCAGAACCAGTTTCACCTCAATAACCATATCTCTTCATATACTCAAAATCACTCAATAAAATTTGGCAGAGAGATACAAAAGACATAGATGATCAACTTTTATGTTTAACACATCCCCAAATTCGAGTCACAAGATAATCAAAAACAGAGTGCAAGATTCTATCAAAATAAAACCTAAAGAGTTCTAATAACACAATAATCATGGGGAAAATATATCTTACCAAGATCAGATTTAATTGGACTGATTTTTGATGCAATTCTTGAAGAAGATGATGAGTAATTTGATCTGAGATATGGAGGAAGAAAAAGGGAAGAAGAAGAAGAAGAGATGAAGGAGAAAAGAGAAATTGGGAATTCTGCCCCATTTTCCCGTTTTTGTATTCTGCCTTTTTTTTTTTTTCTACTGTCCAATTTACTATTCACTCAATTTTTTTTTAATTTTAATTTTCTTCTTCTTATTATTATTATTATTATTATTATTATTATTGTTATTATCATCTTCACATAATTGTTTATAGCTAATATTTTTAATTTTATTTAATCAAAAACACAATTTAATTATATGGTCTAAATTATTCAAATTAAACTCTAATTAGTGGGTGTTACAATCATTCTATGTGGCTTTGTGACCCTTCTTTTCATCATCCTTATTAGGTCTCTTTTGGTACTTCTTGAGCTTGGGGCACTTCAATTTGATATGTCCCTTCTTCCCACACTCATAGAACTTGAATTTCTCCTTGTTCTTATTGGATGAGGAGTTACTAGGAGTGAATCTTGAGTCTTTTTGTTTATAATTCTTGATTGAGCCATACTTGTTGGTGATCATGGTCTTGATCCACCTTAAGAGTAAGGCTATTTGTTCATCTCCCTCATCACTCATCTCCTAATCACTAAAAAAGTCTTCATCTTGAGGCATGGAAGTTAAAACTTTGAGTGTGAGGGCTTTCTCCTTTCCTTATCTCCTTTAGGCTCATTGTCTCTTACTAGAGCCATCTCATGGGTAAGAAGCTTGCCAATGAACACATTGGTAGGAATTATGCTCAAATCCTCATTAGCTTCTTTTATACCTACAACCCTTAAGCCATAATCCTTCATTGGAAGAACCTTTAAAATCTTGTTGTTCACATCTTCCAAATTATAATGCCTTCCAACCTTATAATGCCCGATAATTTAGACCACGATTGCAGGTGGCCAAAATCCGACGCACCGAACCGATCGAGGTTTAAATTCAGACATGAAAGAAAAAATTAAAATGATAATAAAATATGAGAAAAATATTTTGGATATTATTAATTGAGAAATTTGAAGTTTGAAACTAATATTTAGAATTTTTTTTTGAACGAAATTGGAATTTACAGTGCTTTTGACACATATTTTAAGAAGGTATAAAAATTGAATATTCATTATCTAAGGAAAGGAATATTCTTTGGATTATCTAAGAGTGATTTAAATTAATGGACCAATGAGAGACAAGATAATCTATTAATCTTAACTACCCACCTAATCCAACTATAAAAGTCAAATTTCACTTTTTGGCTTTATTCTTCTTCTTCCTCATCTTAACCAAAGAAAACTCTCTTCTTCTCTCCTTGTAGCCATGACCTCCCCCCCCCCCCCCCCCACAATTCTTCTTTTTTTCCTTCAATTAAAGCTAAGGTTAGATGGAAAAAGGTTGGATTAAGACAAGATCAAGAAGAAAGTGAAGTAAAATGAGCAAAATAAAGGAAGAGGAAGGAAGAAAAGAAGAGAAAAATAGAAGGAAGATTTTGGTCATTTTGAAGATCTACAAAGGTGAGGTTAGATTTTTCATCTTCTCACTTTTCTTCTTCTCTTTTCTTTGATTTTAGGGTTAGTTACCATTAAGGTTAGTAATTTAGGGTTATTATTACGTTAATTGTGATTAATGGTTGATTGGTGTGTTTAGTGCTTGATTAGTGTGAAAATTGTTGTTAGGCCAAGAAGGTGAACAATCTTTGGGCCATAATCAAAGAGGAAGTAAAGGCAAGGAAAAAGCTAATTAGGAGGAAGAGAAGAGTGAAGAGAAGAGTGAAGAGAAATAGACTTTTTGAGTTATGTACATTTGGTAAAAATTCAATAGGGAAAAATGTTGATTTTTGATTTTGTGATATTATGTATAATTGTGTATGAAATTATTGATATTTTGATTGAGTGATGAATTGATGATTAAATGATTCCATGAATTCGAAAATAAAAATTTGAATATGTTGTTGATGCATGAAGATAGGAAATTGTAGGATTTAATAAAGTGTTGGAAAATTCGTCTTATGAACAGTGTCTACATTTTAAGCCATAACTTGAGTTATGGAAATGATTTTTGAGTGTTACTTATTGTTTTGGAAAGCTAAAACATAGGAATTTAACTTTTATTTGTACCATTATACTTTGATATGCCTGAAAATAGGTGTAAAATGGACTCAAAATTCAAATTGGAAATCTGTCCAGTAAAATACTGGGTAGAATGGAATGAATGTAGCTTAGTGAAAAATTCATAACTTCTGCTAAGAAATTCAGTTTAATGTGATTCTAGTTGGTAATTAAATATTAGACATGTACCTATATTTTGTTAGTTAATCATCTATTCCAATTCTATTTAAAAATGGATGAAAAATACGAAAAATATGAGACATAAATTCTGTCCAGAATAGGGTAGCTTGTATATATGTGTTGATTGTTGAATTTTGTGATAGATAAATATATTATTTGACTTTTCTTATAGTTATAATGATTTAATGAGTGAGTTTGATATTGTAATACATTTTATGGAGATTATTTCATTTATGTGAAATTATATTAGTATTACATACATAATTTATGTAAATAATAATAAAGGAAACAAATACAATTAAGCCCTATAACATCTAGTTGAGAACTAGAAAATAGGATAATTTTGCATGCCAATAAAAGTAGAGTTGCTCACTAAGCACCCATGAAAAATTTTAGCCTAGCATCATAATGACAATGGTCATGTCTACATTGATTACTAAGTTAAACATTTGAGAAAATAAAGGTGAAAGAAAAAGATCCATGAAATTCAAACGAAGAAATAAGGTTTGCTGCTAAAAAAAGCTTATCTGCATAGGCATGCACACCTCTAATTCTATTACACACTTGAATTTATAATCCTAAAAGTCCTACTTGAAATCTTACTATAAAAATATAAAACTTCTTGAATAATAGATAATTAGCCGAAAAAGTAGTTCTTCAAATTAGCATTAATCTTCAAAGTCTTGGCTCATTTTATCATAATAGGATTTTGAACACGACTGGACTCTACAGCAAAAAAGGTCATCATGCAAACAATGATTCTTCACACATGTGATAGGAAATAGCAATATGTATTGATGTGCCAGCATTAAATCCGTGCACCTATAACAATGGGTTAGCCTTCAAGAACTTCATGCCTGCATCAAAGTCTTGCGCCAATGATAGGAGTGGAAGGGATCCCTAATGCTTGTAGAAGGCCCTCACGCGCATGACAAGGTCCTCATGTGCATGACATGATAGTGGCAAGAACACTCCTCACTCACGTGACTTGGCCCTCATGTGCGTGACATATGCTCCATTTAGTAACTTGTTTTTCAACTCTTACAAACACAAAATTAAAACCACAAAGTAACTAAAATATGATAAAAACCTATAATTAAACATTAAAAACATGAATAAAAACTAGAACAAACAAGAACACATCAGTAGTAACCAACTAATCTAAAAGAACTTCTCGCTTCTTTCACATTTTGAGGTAGTTTCTTATTAGTTGTAGCCTCAATCTTGCTAGGATCAACACAGATACCTTCAATTGAAACTATGTGACCCAATAAACTGACTGCCTCGAACCAAAATTCGCACTTCGATAGCTTTGCATAATGCCGGTTTTCCCTTAATATTTGTAGTACAATTATGGGGTGATGATCATGTTCTTCTTTATCCCTAGAATTCACTAGGATATCATTTATGAATTCCACTTCAAATTGATCAACATAAGGTCTCAACACCTAGTTTATCATGTCCATAAACACTGTTAATGCTTTCATCAAGTTGAAAGGCATACTAACAACTCATAATGTCCATATCGAGTCCTGAATGTCATTTTGGGAACATTTGATTCCTCGATCTTCAACTAATGATACCCTGAACAAATATCTATTTTTAAAAATATGCATGTTCCTTTCATCTTATCAAACATATCATAGACCTTAGGTAGTAGGTAATTATTATTGATAGTTACCCTATTAAGTGGCCTATAGTCGATACTGAGAAATAAGGTGCCATATTTATTTTTTTTTTGTAAATAGAACTAAAGCACTCTATGGTGAAATACTTAGTCGAATAAAACTCTTATCCAGCAACTCTTACAATTGCACCTTCAGTTCTTTCAACTTAGCAAGTGCCATTATGTAAGGTGTGATGGAGATAAGAGTAGTGTCAGGTACCAAATCGATAGCAAATTCTATCTCTCGATCTAGGGGTAACCGTGGCAGCTTAGCTAGAAATACATTTAGAAACACACAAGTAGTAGGAATATTAGCCAACTTCAGGCTAGTCTTCCTTGTATCAACTACATATGCCAGGTATGCTTCACATCCCTTACTGATGAGTTTCTTTGCTTTCATTACTAATATCACATTCTCTACATATCTTTTATTCTCACCCATCACCACTATATGTTGTTGCTCTAAAATTTTGATAATCATCTGCCTTTATCCATAATCTACCACCACTCCCTGATGAGCTAGTCAATCCATTCCTAAGATCACATCAAACTCATAGAATTGTAGCTCAATCAAATCTGTTGACAATTGCTTGTCCCATATCTTGATTGGGCAATCCTTAAACACCTTAGTAACCCTTACATTTTTCCCTAATGGGTAAGTCATAAGGACCTCAAGTTATATGGCTTCGAGCTCTAATCCCTTTGAACCCGGTAGTGGTGTGAAAATGTAAGAATGTGTTGATCTTGGATATATCAATCCATGAATGTCAGAGTCAAAAAGAAGAAATTTATCCAAGATAACAGCAGGTGCATTTTAAACCTCCTGAGCTTGTATGGCATATGCTCTAGCTAGTGTGGCTTGGCTACCTTTCAATATCTCAACAGTTTCTAATATGATCTTATATGATTAGGCCTTGCTCGACCTCCTCTACCCTGTCCTTTGCCTCAGCTTTTACCCTAACCATAACCTTATGTACATACCAACTTGGTGCTCCTGTAACCTCTACCATACTAGAATAGGGAACAATCTTTTCTTTGATGGTATCTAGAGCCACATCTCAAATAAACTCCTATCACCCACCAACACTCACCGGTATGTGTACAACCGCAATGCTAGCATAAAGGTAAAGGTGGTAGTCACCTACATGACATTGGTGTCAGTGCACTGGCCACCAAAGTAATGGATCTTTTAGGCTATCCCCCAAAAATAAGGTCTACTTGAACTCCTACCTAAAATCTACCTCTAACGGATCTCGCTCTCGCATTTCTGGATGATCTTGCACTAGCCTGTGACATAGGCCTCCTAAAACCTCAGTCCTATGCTGACTGCTAAAACCCTCTCTATTATCCTATTAGATTCTAGTAAATTAGGAAAATCCATCAATCGTAAAACCAAAACCTATACTGTTGTTGAACCTTGAAGGGTATTTCCATCATTTTGATGCTAACAAATAAAATAGCAATAATGTATTTAACATACTTGTTTTCTAAGTATATTGAATAGGGTATGGAATATGATAGAAAGAATGGAGAATGGAAGATTAATCTTAAAAAGATAAAATTGAAGAAATAGCATGTTCATGCCCATGACCTTATGTGTCACGCCCGTGATGAAGCTTAGTGCCAACAATCCAACATTTAAAGTTCGCGGCCATGAAGAATGATAGCAACCGTGAATGAACATTTTAGTCACACCCGTGAATAAATGTCATGCCCATGAGAAGACATGACAAATTCTTCCAGAGAGCTTCACGACCAAAGTCACCACTTGGACCACGGCTTGGAAGGATGTCACGCCCGTTAAAAAACACCTCAAAACCTTCTAGAATGCTTCACGACCAAGGTCACCACTCAAGTCATGGCTTGGAAGAACAGTCACGACCGTGACACACATAGTCACGACCGTGAAAGATGAAAGAGAAACATGTCAGGCACGATTATAAGGGTTGGTGCAACGACTAGTTCCATATTAAATGCATTCTAACAACTATAATTTGCTATGGAAGTATAAATGCAAGTCATTTATGTATCCAGAATAAGAAGAGAATAAGAGAGAACAAGAGAACAAGAGAATAGCTAATATTATAAATGCAAGTCATTTGTGCATTTGATATTTATTCTCTGTGAAAATCTTTTTGCTCAACATTTATTGAGCAATATAGAATTGTAAGTGTTTCTCTCTGTAATCATCTACTCAAGTGAGTTTTGGGTATTTTGGGGTTAAGAGTAGAACACTTGTAAAGGTTAGTTGTGTGAGCCTCTAAAACACAAAGAAAGGTAATTTGTGTGAGCCTTTAAAACACAAGGTAAAGGTTATTTGTGTGAGCCTTTAAAAAACAGGAAATTGGTTATTCTGTGAGCCATCAAAACACAAGGGATTTCTGGGTTAGGTGTGATCCATTGTTAGAAACACCATAGTTGGGAGGGAGCTTGTAAAACTCCATTGTAACACTTAGTGTGTTAGTGAAGCTCCCAATTCAGATTTGGGAGAGGAGTAGGGTTTGTTAACACCCGAAACTCTATAAAAATCCTTGTGTCATATTTTTCTATCCCTACTAAGCTTAACTTTTCTTTCCACACTTAAAAGTTAAATTTTTAATATCCAATTCAACCCTCCTTTTTTGTTCAGTATTTGGGCAACAATTGGTATCAGAGCTAAGTCTAGCATCGAAGCCTAAACAGCGCTAGTAAAGATCAAGATATGGCCAATGAAGGATTCCAAAGTCTTAAGCCTTACTTTGATGGAGCAAATTATGCTCATTGGAAGTTTCGGATGGAGACATATTAGGATAGTGAAGGAATTGAAGTTTAGGATAGTGTTCGAAAAGAATGGACACCACCAACCAGAAGAGGAACTGATGGTGAAGAAGAAATGTTATCAAGAGATTATTGGACATAACCTCAAAGAAGAGAAAACTTTAAAAACAAGAAGGCAATGAAAATTCTCTCAAGCTCATTATCCATTGAAGAATGTGGTAGGATACAACTCTGCCCAACAGCTTACAGCATGTGGAAAACATTGGAAAACTATCATGAAGGAACCAAGCAAGTTAAATCCAAGAAGATTCAACTTCTTACTTTAGAATATGAGCTCTTCAAGATGAAATCTAGTGAGTCAATCACTGATATGACCAACCGTCTTCTAGCTATCATAAATGGAGTGAGAAAGCTTGGGAAGCACCTGAGCTTGGAAGATGTAAATAACAAAATCCTGAGAAGTCTTTCTCTCAAAGATTACGGTTCAAGAGTTACTGGTATAGAAGAAGCAAATGAAGATATGAGCATCATGAATACTAATGTGCTTATTGGCAAACTTCTCACACATGAAATGGCAGTGAAAAGAGATAGAGAGCTTGGAGCAGAGCCAGAAAAAAGAAAGCCTCTAGCACTAAAAGCCTCTACTTCAAAATCTTAGGAAGAAGTTGAAGATGATGAAGAAATGAGTGATGATGAGAATGACGACAATGCTATGATCTCAAGAAGGTTGAAAAGAATTATTGAGAAGAAAATGAGCAACTCTAGAAAATTCAGGCAAAGAAACCTTAAAGAGATTTCTAATGATGCACAAAGAAGTAAAGATGAGGTAAAGTGCTATGAATATGGAAAGAAAGGGCATATTTAACCAGAATGTCCAAGGCTCAAGAAGCATAAGAGCAAATACCAAAGAGACAATAGGGAGAAAGGTCACAAAGCCACATGGGATGACGAAAGCTCTTCAAGTGAAAAAGATGACAATGAAAACGAAGAGGTCAACCTATGCTTCATGGTTATAGAGGATCACATCTCAGATAAGGTAAGATCACTTCACTCATACTCTTTCAATAATGATAGTAGTGATAGTTGTAATATCCGCTAATTTAGGCCCAAAGTAGCACGTGTCGCGAAGTTGACGCGTTTGACCGATCGGAGTCCAAATTCGTATTTTTACACAAAATTGATTAGATAATGGCTAAATTAAATGATATAAGCCTAATTAAGTGATTATAGAGTTTAAAGAAGTTGATTTACGGTAAAGGACTAAATTGCAATTTCTCAAAAATTGGAAGATTAATGAGATTAATTGTTAATCAACATATTAATTTTGGGCATATTTTGATAGGTTGGATGGACATGATATTAAAGGAAGAAGGATTAATATTGATTAAGTGTAAAATTAGAAGAAGATGGTCAAATGGTGGGTCCCACATGGAGACTTTTTGGGTACCCTATTTAAGGCTTTCTTTCTTTCTTCTTCTCTTCATTTTTTGTCTTCTTCTCTCTCTCAAAATACCAGGCATGCCAGCCCCAACTCCTCCATAGCCAATCTTGATTTCTAGAGAGAGAAAGGAAGAGAAGAGAAGGGAAAAAACAAGACAAGGTGATCTTCATGGTCCATAACTTCTAAGAAAGCTGGAAAGAACAAGAAAGAGGAAGAAAAATCAAGTTTGGTAGAGAGAGAAAATCTCCAAAGATGTGATTTGATGAAGAAAAGTGTAACGTAAGAAGCATCTCTTCTTCTTCTTCTTCATCTTTTCTTAAAAGAAGTTTGAATTTTGAGCTCATCCAAGACTTTTGTGGAAAGAGAGAGAAACTAGGGTTTTGAGAGAGAAAGAGAGTTTAGGGCTTTGAAGAAATCAGATGATAATAATGATCTATAATGTTGTAGGAGTTCCAAGTGACAAGGAACAAGCTCTAAGGAGCAAAGGAAAAGAGAAAGTTACCTAAAAAAGTGAAGGAGAAAGATTTAAGGTTTGAGCATAACTTAAGACAATAGCCTATTTTTGTTTGAAATAATGCATGCTGAAAATGATTGTAAATAAATACATTTCAAGAATGATGATGATTATGGCATGAAACCATAAAATTAGTCATGTATGAATGTGATCCTTGTGTGACATTGAATTAATGATGCATGTTAGAGAATCTTGTATGATCAAGGCATTTACATGTATTAGAAAGTGATAAGTTGAGTAAAGAACCTTAGAAATGCATGAAATAGAATTTGGTATGATTTGGATGATGTTAGAATGAATGAAATGTGAATATGCAGATTTCCTGCTGAAAGTCACGACTGTGACTATTTAGTCACAGGCGTGAACTTGAGGGTTCACGGTTGTGACTGATTGTGTCACGATTGTGACTTCTTTGTGGAAATGGTACTATTCATTCCAAAAGCGTTCACGGGTTGGAATCACGGAAGTGAACTTATTCATGGGCGTGAATGAGTAATCACGACCGTGAATGCTTTTGGGCGATTCATTCCAGTAGCGTTCACGGCTTGGGATTACGGGCGTGAAATTGGTAATCACGACCGTGAATGCTCTGTATTGTGATTATGAATGTGGTTATCAAATGAAGAATTCATGTGAGTAAGTGAAAGTTATTGTCTATCCAGTGAAATAAGAATGATTGCATAATATATATATATATATATATATATATATATATATATATATATAGATGTGAGAATGTGATAGGTTTTGATATAGAAAAAGGAATTGATATAGAAAAATGAATTGTCATGAATTATATATGAATTCTGATATGAGTGAAATACATGAAATCTGATACAGATGAAATATGTGAATCGACATGGATGATATATGGAAAATGATACGGATGAAATACGTGAACTAATACAGGTAATAAACATGAATATTGATATGGTTATGATTGGAAGTAAATAGAGATATATGAATTATATGATATTGAATAAGCCCTAGAACAACTACCTAGAACTATACTAAGGATAGTTTGGCATTCCAAGCAGGGGGGAGTATGATGAAAACCATTAATAAAATGATTTACTACGCCGGTAATGGCTCGAATTATTAATACTACGCCGGTAATGGAACAGATTATGAATACTACGCCAGTAATGGCACAGATTATGAATACTACGCCAGTAATGGCACGATTTTCTTTGCCGGTAATGACACTAATATGCGCACATCATATTGCCGTGTGGCATTCTTAAGTGCCTGGATGGCAACTCCGTTATCCTAGTCTGGAGTTCATAGGTGGAAAGTGGTTTACATATATAAATACATGATTGATGATGTAAAAGAGATTTTTATAATTAATGGAAATGAAAATGACATTTGTCCTGCATGCATGGAATTATAATTGTATGAGAAAGGATCATATGGAATAGAATTGCATGAAAGTAACATTGTCTATATGAGCATGACATTTATACTTGTATGAAATAGGAATATGTTGATAGTCATGCATGCAAACATTTTTATGCACAAAATAATATTTGTTAATGCTTGTTGCATGATATAGTATATTGCCTTATTTATATGCACCACTAAGCTTAGAGCTTAGCGTGGAGTTTAATTTCCATACAGATATAGAAAGGTAGCTGAAGACGCTAGATAAAGCAAGCAGTGATCCCATTCAAGTAAAGCAGCTGAACCTTGAGGAAGTGGGTTACAAGTTTTTAAACTTTTGTATTTGGCTTTTATATTAAAGAAATGTTTGAGTATCTAAAACTTACTTTTAAAGTTTGTTAAGAATTACTCTGATGTTAAAATTACCATCTTATGTAAATAAATTGTAATCTGGTTTTTGTTTATATTTATATATACAAGAGAGTTTTAAAAAAAAATATAGCAAATTGAAGAAATAAGAAAGTCAGGTAGCAGCGCTCCCTCATCCGGGCACGCGTGCGGTTCTGGTGGGGAGGCAGAGCTGCCAAAATAGTGATAGTAATAGTGATGATGATGATGATGATGAACAAAGCCTAATAGAAGAATTAAATCTAGAATTACAGAAATATAGGAGTAAATTCAATACTTATAAGAATAACATTTCTAATTTAAAAATCAAAATGGATGTTTTAGAAAAGAAGAACTTTAAGCTTAAACCATCTAATGAATCTCTTCAAAAGTCATTAGATGAATACTCCTTAAGATCCTCAACTAAATCTTTGCTTAAAGAGAATAATACTTTAAAAAATGAAGTTGAGGAACTTAGAAATTCCAATTCAAAATTTCACAAAGGAAATGAGAGCTTAGATACTCTCATTGTGTCTCAAAGACCACCTTTAATTAGACACAGTCTAGGATTTAAGAGCACATCATCATCTTCAAACAAAACTATTTTTGTTAAGTCAAGTGAACCTCATATCTCCACACGTACTGGAACAACACCAAGGAATAAGTACACTAAACCTTCTATACATAAAAGGAATAATCAAGGATTGGTAAGCCTAAGAAAGAAACCTCAAAAGGCTAATCATGCCTTTATGTAAAAGAAGCATGCATCTAGAAAAGCACCAATTAATCTTGATTATGCATGCCATTGTTCTCAAACTTAGTCTAATAAAAATATGGCATTCAAAAACATTGTAAGACCAAAAAGCAATTTTCGACCTAAACAGTGTAATTATTGTATGAAAATTGGTCACATAAATAAACACTGCTGGATAAGGAAGGCTCACTGGGAACCTGCATGTGCTAACCCCCAAGGACCCAAGCTTATTTGGGTACCTAAAAATCATACTTGAATTGTGATTCTATAGGTATGCCTCAAGTCCACAATAAACAAAAATGCTTGGCTAGTAGACAACAGATGCTCAAGGCATATGATAGGAGACAAAGAAATTTTCAATGAAATCGAGAGTATTGATAGAGGTAAAGTTACCTTTGGAAACAAAGCTAAGGGTAAGGTAATTGGCATTGGTTCTATTGTTACAAATGGTACTACTTTTATTAAAGATGTCTTACTTGTTCATGGTTTGAAACATAACTTGTTGAGTGTAAGTCAATTATGTGATAAAGGAAATAAAGTAACCTTTACTTCCAATGAATGTCTTGTAACCTCTATTGATGGTCAAGAGATATTTAAAGGAAATAAAGAGGTCAATACCTACATAATAGATTTACTCAAAATATCTAACCATTCCTCTAAGTGTCTAGTGACTACTAGTGATGAATCTTGGTTGTGACATAAAAGGTTTGGTCATGCGAACATGGACTTAATTCAAAGCCTCAGCATAGGAGAACTAGTAAAGGGACTGCCAAAAGTCAAATTTGAAAAAGACAAGACATGTGAACCTTGCCCAAGAGGGAAGTAACACAAGTCATCCTTCAAATCCAAAAACATAGTAAGTACCTCAAAACCTCTACAACTCCTGCATCTAGATTTATTTGGACCTACTAGAATTGCAAGCTTAGGAGGTAAACATTATGCCTTTGCCATCGTAGATGATTACTCTAGATTTACTTGGGTAATTTTATTAGCTCAAAAGAGTGATGCTTTTGAAAATTTCAAAAACTTTGCTAAAATATTTCAAAATGAAAAAGGATATTGCATTTCAAAAATAAGAAGTGACCGTGGCAAAGAATTTGAAAATGAAAACTTTGAAAGTTTTTGTCTTGAACATGGCATCTCGCAGAATTTTTCATCTCCGAGGACACCTCAACAAAATGGGGTAGTTGAAAGGAAAAATTGAACCTTAATTGAAATGGTTAGAACAATGCTCAATGAGTACGGTTTACCAACTTACTTTTGGGCAGAAGCCACAAATACTCCTTGTTATATTTCAAATCGAGTTTTCAAAAGACCTCTCCTAAACAAAACTTCATTTGAGCTATGGAATGGAAGAAAGCCCTTGATATCATACTTTAGAGTATTTGGATGCAAGTGCTTAATATTGAATACCAAGGACAACCTTGGAAAATTTGCTTCTAAATCTTATGAGGGTATCTTTTTAGGATACTCTACAACTAGCAAAGCATATAGAGTATTTAATAAAGTCATTAACTGTTGAAGAATCTATGATTGTTATTTTTAATGAATCTAGTAGACTTCATCTTGTGAAAGGTAGTGTTCTTGATGATGTTGTAGGTACCATGGAAATACTTGATCTTGAAAATGGAAAAGAAGAACATGATCAAGAAGATTCACATCAAGATGATTCTCTACCTTAAGCTCAAGAAGATAACGGCCAAGAACTCCCAAAGGAATGGGGAATGACAAAAGATCATCCCAATGAGCAAATCATTGGTGATCCTTCTAGGGGAGTAGGTAATAGATCTCATTTCAAACATTTATCTTATGACCTTGCTTTTATCCCTCAAATTGAGTCTAAAAATATTGATGAGGCTCGTAATGATGAAAGTTGGGTGATTGCAATGCAAGAGGAACTCAACCAATTTGAGAGAAGTAAGGTATGGACCTTAGTACCTAGACCCAAGGATAATCAAATTATAGGTAGCAAATGGGTGTTTTGAAATAAACTAGATGACCAAGGTTTAATAACTAGGAATAAGGCTAGATTAGTTGCAAAAGGGTATAATCAGGAAGAAGGAATAGATTATGATGAGACCTATGCTCCTGTATCTAGATTAGAAGCCATAAGAATACTTTTAGCATATGCATGCCACATGAATTTCAAATTCTTTCAAATGGATGTAAAAAGTGCCTTTTTAACGGTTATATAGAAGAAGAAGAAGTTTATGTAGAACAACCACCAGGTTTTGAAAGCTATGATTTGCCTAATCATGTTTTTAAACTTTCAAAAGATTTATATGGTTTGAAACAAGCCCTGTAATATCCGCTAATTTAGGCCCCGAGTCGCACGTGTCACGAAGTTGACATGTTTGACCGATCGGAGTCTAAATTCGGATTTTTACAAAAATTGATCAAAATAATGGATAAATTAAATGATAAATGCTTAATTAAGTGATTATAGAGTTTAAAGAAGTTGATTTACGGTAAAGGACTAAATTGCAAAATTTGATAAGTTTTGGGGTCAAATTGCAATTTACCAAAAATTGGAGGATTAATGAGATTAATTGCTAATAAACATATTAATTTTGGGCATATTTTGATAGGTTGGCCGGCCATGATATAAAAGGAAGAGGATTAATATTGATTAAGTATGAAATTGGGATAAATGGTCAAAATGGTGGGTCCCATATGAAGACTTTTTGGTTACCCTATATAAGACTCTTTTCTTCTTCTTCTTCTCTTCATTTTCTGCCTTATTCTCTCTCTCAAAATACCAGTCTCACCAGCCACAACTCCTTCATAGCTAATCTTAAATTCTAGAGAGAGAAAGGAAGGGAAGAGAAAGGAAAGAGCAAGATAAGGTGATTTTCATGGTTCATAACTCTTAAGGAAGCTAGAAAGAGCAAGAAAGAGGAAGAAAAATAAAGTTTGGTAGAGAGAGAAAATCTCCAAAGTTGTGATTTAGTGAAGAAAAGTGTAAGGTAAGAAGCATCTCTTCTTCTTCTTTATCTTTTCTTAAAGGAAATTTGAATTTTGAGCTCATTCAAGACTTGTGTGGAAGGAGAGAGAAACTAGGGTTTTGAAAGAGAAAACGAGAGTTAGGGTTTTAAGAAAATCATATGGAAATAATGATTTATGATGTTGTAGGAGTTCCAAGTGACAAGGAACAAGCTTTAAGGAGCAAAGGAAAAGAGAAAGCTACCTAAAAGAGTGAAGGAAAAAGATTAAGGTTTGTGCATAACTTAAGGAAATAGCCTATTTTTGTTTGAAATAATGAATGCTGAACATGATTTAGATAAATGCAATTCAAGAATGATGATGATTATGGCATGAAACCCTAGGTTTAGACATGTATGAATGAGATAATTGTGTGACATTGAATTAATGATGTTTGTTAGAAAATATTGTATGATCAAGGCATTTACATGTATTGGAAAGTAATAAGTTGAGTAAAGAACCTTAGAAATGCATGAAACAGAATTTGGTATGATTTGGATAATGTTAGGATGAATGAAAAGTGAATATGCAGATTTCCTGCTGAAAGTCACGGTCGTGACTATTGATTCACGGGCGTGAACTTGAGGGTTCACGGTTGTGACTGATTGTTTCACGGTTGTGACTTCTGTGTGAAAATGGTACTATTCATTCCAGAAGCATTCACAGGTTGGAATCACGGAAGTGAACTTATTCACGGGCGTGAATGAGTAATCACGACCGTGAATGCTTTTGGGCGATTCATTCCAGTAGCGTTCACGGCTTGGGATTACGGGCATGTACTAATTCACGGGCGTGGAATTAGTATTCACGACTGTGAATGCTCTGTATTTGAAATTATGAATGTGGTTATCAAATGAAGAATGCAGGTAAGTAAATGAAAGTCATTGTCTATTCAGTGAAATAAGATTGATATGAATATATATATGTATATATATCTATTGATGTGAGAAAGTGTTATGTTGTGATATAGAAAAATGAATTGTCATGGATGATATATGAAATTTGATGTGGATGATAAGCATGAGAATAATGATGTACCTAGTTAAATAAATGAAAAGATGTTATCCAGTATGTATGAGTACGACTATATGTTTGCAAAACAAGGAAATTGAGATGTTGATAAACATGAGAAAATTGATGTGTTGAAATTGAGAATTTTGATTGATGTGAAAATATAAAGAAGCCCATTACTCTACTTGCGGACTAGAATCAGGATAGATGACATGTCATTAAGGGGGCGAACGGTACCATACTATACCTCACCCATTGTGGCTAAAGCTTGTGAGAGCGCCATTGGTATGGGATGCTCAGTCAGTGTGGCTAAAGCTTGTGTGAGCGCTACTGACTTGAGAAATCTCCGATGAGCACATATAAATGAGGACAAGGTGGCATAAGCATGTGTGAGCGCCCTTGATCCGGTTATTCATCTATGATGAAATTATACTCAATCAATGTGGCCTAAGCTTGTGTGAGCGCCATTGATTTGAAAAGCTCTTATGAGCCAGATAGTGGACAGGGTGGCATAAGCTTGTGTGACCGCTCCTGATCCATAACCCGTATCCAGTTAGTCCAAAAATATACAGTGATGTGGGCAAGATAATGAGGATATGTTGCAAAATAAGTAAAGAAAAGAATAAGAAAATGATGATGATATGAGATTGAGATGTAATGATAAAGAGATTAACCGAGTAATTTAACATCATAGATAAATTGAAATAACATTGTTATGTGAGCATGACATTTATACTTGTATGAAATAGGAATATGTTGATAGCCATGCAAGCGAACATTTTAATGCACAAAATAATATTTGTTAATGCTTGTTGCATGATATAGTATATTGCCTTATTTATATGCACCACTAAGCTTTGAGCTTAGCGTGGAGTTTAATTTCCACGCAGATATAGAAAGGTAGCTGAAGACGTTAGATAAAGCAAGCAGTGATCCCATTCAAGTAAAACAGCCGAATCCTGAGAAAGTGGGTTACAAGTTTTGAAACTTTTGTATTTGGCTTTTATATTAAAGAAATGTTAGAGTTTGTAAAACTTACTTTTAAAAGTTGTTAAGAATTACTTTAATGTTAAAATTACCATCTTATGTAAATAAATTGTACTCTGGTTTTGTATATATATCTACATATACATGAGTGTTGAAAAAAGAAATAATATATAGCGATTTGAAGAAGTAAGAAGACAGGTAGCAGTGCTCCCTCATCCGAACATATGTTTGCGGTTCGGGTGTGGGGAGGTGGCTGCCACAAGCCCCAAGAGCTTGGTACGAAAGAATAAGTTCCTTTCTCTTAGAAAATAACTTTACAAAGGGGAATGTTGACACTACATTATTCATTAAAAAGCATAAGCATGATATTCTAATTGTTCAAATTTATGTTGATGATATCATATTTGGGTCTACTAATGAATTGCTTTGTCAAGAATTCGTAAGTGTATGACTAGGGAATTCGAAATGAGCATGATGGGTGAGCTTAAATATTTCCTTAGTCTACAAATAAAACAAGGCAATGAGGGCATATTTTGAAAAATGAAGTTGAGGAACTTAGAAACTGAATTTCAAAATTTCATAAGGGAAAGGAGAGCCCTTTTACCAATGAAGTTTAGATACTCTCATTGTGTCTCAAAGGCCACTCTTAATTAGGCATGGTCTAGGATTTTAGGGTACATCATCATCTTCTCACAAAACTACTTTCGTTAAGTCAACTGAACCTCACATCTCCACATTTGTTGTAACAACCCCAAGGGTCACGAGCACAAAATACACTCAATCTTCTATGCATAAGAGGGATAATCAAGGATTGGTAATCCTAAGAAAGAGACCTCAAAAGGCTAATCATGCCTTTATGTATAAGGAGCATGTACCTAGAAAAGCACCAATTCATCATGATTGTGCATGCCATTGTTCTCAAATTCAATCTAATAGAAATGTGGCATTGAAGAGCATTATAAGACCAAAAAGCATATTTTGACCAAAACAATGTAATTATTGTACGAAATTTGGTCACATAAATAAACATTGCTTGATAAGAAAGGCTCATTGGGAACCTTCATGTGCTAACCCCCAAGGACCCAAGCTCATTTGGGTACCTAAAAATCAAACTTGAATTGTGATTCTATAGGTATGCCTCAAGTCCACAATAAACAAAAATGCTTGGCTAGTAGATAGTGGATGCTCAAGGCATATGAGAGGAGACAAAGAACTTTTCAATGAAATCAAAAGTATTGATGGAGGTAAAGTTACCTTTGGAAACAATGCTAAGGGTAAGGTTGGCATTGGCTTTATTGGTATTAATGGTACTAATTTCATTAAAGATGTCTTGCTTGTTGATGGCTTGAAACATAACTTGTTAAGTGTAAGTCAATTATGTGATAAAGGAAATAAAGTAATCTTTACTTCCAACGAATGTCTTGTAACCTCTTTTAATGGCCAAGAGATATTTAAAGGAAATAGAGATGTCAATACCTATATAATAGACTTACACAAAATATCTAACCATTCCTCTAAGTGTCTTGTGATTACTAGTGATGAATCTTGGATGTGGCATTGAAGGCTTGGTCATGCAAGCATGGATTTAATTCAAAGCCTCAGCATAGGAGAGCTGGTAAAGGGAATGCTAAAAGTTAAATTTAAAAAAGACAAGACATGTGAACCTTGCCAAAGAGGAAAACAACACAAGTCATCCTTCAAATCTAAAAACATTGTAATTACCTCAAAAACTCTACAACTCCTTCATCTAGATTTATTTGGACCTACTAGAATTGCAAGTTGAAGAGGTAAACACTAGGCCTTTGTCATCGTAGATGATTACTCTATATTTACTTGGGTAATTTTCTTATCTCAAAAGAGTGATGCCTTCGAAACTTTCAGAAATTTTGCTAAAAGAGTTCAAAATGAAAAAGGATATTATATTTCAAAAATAAGAAATGACCATGACAAAGAATTTGAAAATGAAAACTTTGAAAGCTTTTGTCTTGAACATGGGATTTCACAGAATTTTTCATCTCCTAGGACAACACAACAAAATGTGGTAGTTGAAAGGAAAAATCGAACTTTAATTGAAATGGCTCGAACAATGCTCAATGAGTATGGTTTACCAACTTACTTCTAGGCCGAAGCCACAAATACTGCATGTTATATTTCAAATCGAGTTTTCAAAAGACCTCTCTTAAACAAAACTTCATTTGAGTTATGGAATGGAAGAAAGCCCTTGATATCATACTTTAGAGTATTTGGATGCAAGTGTTTCATATTGAATGTGAAGGACAACCTTATAAAATTTGCCTCTAAATCTGATGAGGGTATCTTTTTAGGATACTCTACAGCTAGAAAAGCATATAGAGTATTTAATAAAAAGTCATTAACTATTGAAGAATCTATGCATGTTGTTTTTGATGAATCTAGTTGACTTGATCTTGTGAAAGGTAGTGTTCTTGATGATGTTGTAGGTACCATGGAAAGACTTGATCTTGAAAATGAAAGAGAAGAAAATGATCAAGAAGATTCACATCAAGATGATTCTCTATCTCCAGCTCAAGAGGAAAATAGGCAAGAGCTACCAAAGGAATGGAGATTGACAAAAGATCACCCCAAATAGCAAATCATTGGTGATCCTATAAGGGGAGTAAGTACTAGATCTCATCTCAAACATTTAGTTTCTGATCTTGCCTTTGTTTCTCAAATTGAGCCTAAAAATATTGATGAGGATCTTAATGATGAAAGTTGGGTGATTGCCATGCAAGAGGAACTCAAGCAATTTGAGAGAAGTAAGGTATGAACCTTAGTACCTAGACCCAAGGAGCATCAAATCATTGGAAGCAAATGGGTATTCAGAAATAAACTATATGAACAACGTTCAATAACTAGGAATAAGACTAGGTTGGTTGCAAAAGGATATAATCAGGAAGACGAAATAGATTATGATGAGACATATGCTCATGTAGCTAGATTAGAAGCCATAAGAATACTTTTAGCATATGCATGCCATATGAATTTCAAACTCTTTCAAATGGATGTAAAAAGTGCTTTTTTAAATGGCTTTATAGAAGAAGAAGTTTATGTAGAACAACCACCAGGTTTTGAAAGCTATAATTTGCCCAACCATGTATTTAAACTTTCAAAAGCTTTATATGGTTTGAAACAAGCCCCAAGAGCTTGGTATGAAAGACTAAGTTCTTTTCTCTTAGAAAATAATTTTATAAAGGGGAATGTTGACATTACATTATTCATTAAAAAGAATAAGGATGATACTCTAATTGTTCAAATTTATGTTGATGACATCATATTTGGGTCTACTAATGAATTGCTTTGCCAAGAATTTGCTAAGTGTATGACTAGGGAATTCGAAATGAGTATGATGGGTGAGCTAAAATTCTTCCTCGGTCTACAATTAAAATAAGGCAATGAGGGCATATTCATCAACCAATCCAAATATTCCAAAGACTTACTTAAGAAATTTGGAATGGAAGGATGCAAAAATGTCAAGACTCCAATGAGCACATCAACAAAATTGGACAAGGATGAAAAGGGTAAGAGCATTAATGAAAAGCTTTATAGAGGTATGGTCGGATCACTTTCATATCTTACTGCCTCTAGACTCAACATAATGTATAGTGTATGCTTATGTGCTCGCTTTCAATCATGTCCTAAAGAGTCTCATTTAAATGCAGTAAAAAGAATTTTAAAATATTTACATGGCTCATTACATCTAGGTTTATGGTATCCTAGAAATTCATCCTCTAACATTATAGGATATTCAGATGCTGATTACACTGGAAGTCTTTTAGATAGAAAAAGTACTTCATGTACTTGTCACTTTATTAGAGAATTCTTAGTTTCTTTGTTTAGCAAAATACAAGTTTCAGTTGCTCTTTCTACCGCTGAAGCGGAGTATGTGGCAGCAGGATGTTGTTGTACACAAATCCTTTGGATGAAACAACAACTTAAGGATTATGGTCATAGTATGAACCATATACCTATTAGATGTGACAATACAAGTGCTATAAATCTATCTAAGAATCCCATTCGACACTCTAAAAGTAAGCATATTGGCATAAGACATCATTTTATTAGAGATCATGTTCAATATGGAAATTTTGTATTGGAATTTATAAACACATACAATCAATTGGCAGATATATTCACTAAGTCTCTACATGAGTAAAGATTTAATTTCATAACAAAAGAGCTTGGTATGATTGATGGATTAACTTTATGATTGCCAAAATTGTCGAACCTTGATTGATAATCTTGTGTTTTTTTTGTCTCATCTTTTTAGAAATGAGGTAGCTAATTTGATAGAAATATATTTTATAGGGGACAAAAGCTCCTTAGAAATGCTTTATTCTTGTCTTGTTTTAGACTTAATTTTATTTAAAGAGGCTTTTAGGCAATTCACGCCTGTGATCAAAATTGCCAAAAGCTCCAGTAGCTTTCACGCCTTGCTTCACGACATGGTTCACGGCTGAAGGTGGTGAAGACTATGTTTTACGCCCATAACCTTTTTCTATCACTCCCGTGAAACCGTTTGTTCACGCCCGTGATGCATATTCATGACTGTGAACATTTCCACCAAAAATTTACAGAAGCATTCACGCTTTGTGTCACTCTCTGTTTCACGATCACAAGTAGTGAAGATTGCACTTCACACCCGTGACTCGCTTTTCACCACCTTGATAGTTCATCATTCACGGTCGTTACATTTAATTTTCATGATCGTGAATACTTTCACCTCTCTCTTCACGGGTAAAGCATCTCTTCAACAAACCATGAACACGACATTTCACGCTCGTGGCCTAGTTTTCACGCCCGTGAAGATGTCGGCTATAAAACGTTTCTGCCGTTATTTCTCTCATTTCCAACTCTTCAACTTCTCTCATTTATCACCTTTGAATACCATTTTGAAGATTTCAGCCCCCTAGCAACTTATTCCATCTATAAATATCTTCAAAAATCTTCTCCATCATCAGAAATCAAAACATCTTAGGTTTTACTCCCGAAGTTTCCATCAAATTTTCACTCTTCCAAAATACATTTCCCAATCAAAAATGGAAACCGGCTCCTCCAAAGGTACCAGAAAGAAGTCTCATGCTCCAAGAAGGTACACGAACTACCTTCTAAACATTATTTCGGAGCATTATCATCCAATATACTCAGTTCTCAAGAAAAGACCACTCTTTTCCTCTCGATCATTTGAGTGGCAAACCATTTGAACACTCAGCCTCGAGACAAGCATGACGGAACAACTTCAGGCTTTTCATCTGAATGATTTCATCGATATCCATTAATTAACGCTAAGGGAACCAATTCTAGAATTCCTGAGCACCCTACAAGTCTCTCCTACTGACACGGTGAAATTCCAACTTTGCAAGCATCCGAACACCCTCTCTACCTCAAAGTTTGCTGACATGTTCAACCTTCCCTTTGATGGTATCCTGAATGAGAGTGAGGTGGAGTTTTATGCTACTTAGGCATGGACTCACTTCGGGCTTGACTGCAGCTGGGACATCAAGAAGACAAAAAGCACCCACCTTCGATCCCTAGTGCACAAGTACTTGCATAGGTTTCTAACCTATAGCATTTTTGCTAGAGGAGACAACAATGGATCGATCAGGGAGTCAGAGCTCTTTCTCCTGGAGATGGTCCGAAAAGGCCTAACAGTGGCTTTATCTCGATGGTTTGCAAACCATCTTCTGTCAATTGCCACCAAGCTCTCCGGAGACATTCTGATTGGTGGGTATGTGACTCACCTCACCATCAAGCTGGGGTACCTGAAGCTAGAGAAACACCACTTCAACCTCATACCAACACATCCTCGCGACCGAATAGACGTCGAGTCCTTTTTCAAAATGGAAGCAGCTGTTCGTATAGTATTTGAGAACAACATCTACTACCACTTCACGAACACTACTGGTGAGATTATTTGGGAGGACAATGACTCGGATGACTTCAAAGCTGGCCTCCAAGGAATCTACCAGAGGAAGAGAGTTTGAGTTGAGATGGTGCCTCTAGAGGTTGAGCAGGAAATTGGACAATCCTTTGCCTCCACACCAAACTTGGCTCAGTAAGTGGCTGACCTCTTGGCACCACGGTTTAAGCAATTGCAGGCTTCAATGGATGAGAGGTTAGAGAACCTCAAGGATTTCATAGAGTCTCACATGGAGAGCCTCAAGGAGGAAGTAGCTCGCCTTAGAGATAGGATATTCGGCTAGACTATATGTTAACTATGTTATTTTCTAGCTTGTTTGATGTAGGAATTTCAATTTCCTTTCAAATCTTTGTATTTTTCTTTCTATATTAATATAATTGCCTTTGTTTTCCATTATGTTTTATCTTTTTGTTATTCTTTTTGTTGATGACAAAAGGGGGAGAACCTAGCAATATATTGTGTTTAAAGTTAAATGCAATACTTATTTTGAATCAAATGAATATGCAAGTATGCAAATGAGCTTCATATACCTTAAATATACCTTAAGTATACTTTGCATATACCTTGATGCAAGTTACATGAATAAATATGCACTTGATATACTTTGAATATACCTTAAATATACTTAGCATATACTTAACTTGTTTAAAGGAAGAATTTTGGTATACATTGGATATACCTTGCATATAACTTGCATATACCTAAAAATATGAAGCATATTTTCATGCAACACTTCATCATTCTTTACAATTCTTGCACTTCAGTAATTTTTTATCTTAAGTATCTTTTGAGGGGGAGACTTCTCAAAAGCACATAGTGCTAGATTATTTGTCACCATAAAAAAGGGGAGATTGTTGAACCTTGAGGGGTATTTCCATCATTTTGATGCTAACAAATAAAATAGCAATAATGTATTTAACATACTTGTTTTCTAAGTTTATTGAATAGGGTATGGAACATGATAGCAAGAATGGAGAATGGAAGACTAATCTTAAAAAGATAAAAATGAACAAATAGCATGTTCACGCCCGTGACCTTATATGTCATGCCCGTGATGAAGCTTAGCGCCAACTATCCAACATTTAAAGTTCACGGCCATAAAGAATGATAACAACCATGAATGATCATATCAGTCATGCCCATGAATAAAAGTCACACTCGTGATAAGACATGAAAAATTCCTCCAGAGAGCTTCACAGCCAGAGTCACCACTTGGACCACGGCTAGGAAGGATGTTCACGCCCGTGAAGATATAATGTCATGCCTGTGATCAAACACTTCAAATCCTTCCAGAATGCTTCATGACCAATGTCACCACTCAAGTCACGGCTTGGAATCATACTCACAATAGTGAAAGAGGAAAGAGAAACATGTCAAGCGCAAAAATAAGAGTTGGTGCAATGGCTATTTCTGCATTAAATGCAATCAAATGGCTATAATTCGCCATGGAAGTATAAATGCAAGTCATTTATGAATCCAGAACAAGAGAATAGCTAATACATCGAATCAAAATCTTGTTGTAAGCCATTTGTGCATTTGATATTTTCAAAACAAACATTTATTCTCTATGAAAATCTTTTTGCTCATCATTCTCTGAGCATTATAGATTTGTAAGTGTTTCTCTTTGTAATCATCTACTCAAGTGAGTTTGGGTATTTTGGGGTTAAGAGTAGAACACTTGGAAGGGTTATTTGTGTGAGCCTTTAAAACACAAGGAATTGGTTTATTGTGCGAGCCATTAAAACACAAGGGATTTCTAGGTTAGGTGTGATCCATTGTTAGAAACACCATAGTTGGGAGTGAGCTTGTAAAACTCCATTGTAACACTTAGTGTGTTAGTGAAACTCCCAATTGAGATTGGGGAGAGGAGTAGGGTTTGTTAACACCGGAACCTCTATAAAAATTCTTGTGTCATATCTTTCTATCTCTACTCAACTTAACTTTTCTTTCCACACTCAGAAGTTAAATTTTTAATATCCAATTCAACCCCCCTTCTTGGTTCAATATCTGGGCAACAAAGGATATTCTTGACAGCCACCCAATGCCCCTCACCAGGATCTGACTAATATCTACTTATGACACTCAGAGTGTATGATACATCAGGTCTAATACATAACATAGTATACATGATGGATGTAATAGCCGAAGCATGTGAAATCGTACTCATGCGTGTCCGTTCATCTTTTGTCTTTGGACACATGGACTTAGATAGGGTAATCCCATGAGTCATTGGAATTAATCCTCTCTTAGACTATTTCATGCTAAACCTCTTTAGCATGTTTTTTTTATGTATGTAGACTGAGAAAGACCATGCAACCTTTTAGATCTATCTCTATAGATCTTTATCCCTTGTATGTAGATCGCTTCTCCATGTTCTTTCAAAGACAAATTCTTAGAAAGCCAAATTTCTCATTGATTGAAGAACTGGGATGTCATTTCCTATAAGAAGTATGTCATATACATACAATACTAGGAATATGATTGCACTCCCGCTAACCTTCTTGTAAACACAAGGTTCATCTACATTTTATGAGAAACCAAACTCTTTGTTTGTCTCATCAAATCAGATGTTCCAACTCCTGGATGCTTGCTGCAATCCATAAATGGATCTTTGCAATTTACATTTCTTTTAACAATCACTTGATGTGAAACCCTCAGGTTGTGTCATGTACACATCCTCAGTAAGATTTCCATTAACAAAAGTTGTTTTCACATTCATTTTTCAAATCTCATAATCATAATGAGCAACAATAACTAGGAGTATCCTGATGGATTTAAGCATAACAATTGGAGAAAAAGTTTCATCATAGTCAATACCTTATCTTCGACAATATCCTTTAGCTGCCAGCTTAGCTTTATAGGTAACTATATTACCTTCCATGTTGCGTTCTTCTTAAAGACCCATTTGCATCTAATGGGTTTAATCCCTTCAGGTGGGTTAATTAAAGTCCCACTTGGTTTTCATACATGGAATCCATCTCTGACTGCACGGCTTTTAGCCACCTGTCAAATTTTGAACAATTCAGAATTTCTTCATAGGAAGTAGGCCCATCATCCTTTATGAGCAATACATCATTATATTCACTTATGAGAAATCCATATCTCTTAAGCATAATGCGTATCCTATTGATCTACAAAGTTCTTATGTTTTAGAAGGTGTAGTTATTACTTCATCTTTATGAGTAACATATTTGGGTTCAATCAGTTGATTTGCATATGTTTGAGCATTTTGAACTTCATCAAGTTCAATTTTTCTCCCACTATCTTCTTTTAGAAGAATCTCTTTCTCTAAGAAGATAGCATGCTTTGAAACAAACACCTTTTGTTCCAAAGGATGGTAGAATTGATATCCAAATGATTATTTTGGATATCCCACAAACATACACTTATCAGACTTATCTTCTAGCTTGTCTGAAATAAGCAAGACAGCCCCATGCTTTCATATGTGAAAGAATATGTCTCTTATTATTCCATATCTCATATGGAGTAACATCAAATGACTTAGAAGGGACTCTATTTAGTATATAAATGTAAGTCTCTAGTGCATGGCCCCAAAAGGACTTAGTTAAATTTCCAAAGCTCATCATAGACCTCACCATATCTGTCATATCCGCTAATTTAGGCCCAAGTCGCGTGGGTTCTTAAATTGACTCGTCAGTTTGATCAGAGCCTAAATTTGGATTTTTATTGAAAAATAATTAAAATAATGATAAATAATTATGGAGAATATTATAAAAAAATGTTTAAATTATTTAAAGACGTTATTTTACGGTTGAGGACCTAAATGCAAAATTTGAAAAATTTTGGGATCAATTTGTAAGTTATCAAAAAATTGGGGATCAAGTGAGATATTTATTTTTTAAATGCATGAATTAGACATTAAATACATGTGATGGATGGCGAAACCAAGTGTCACACATTAAGAAGCTAATTAAACATAAATATCTAGATATTTAAACTTAGGTGTCCCCATCCTTAATGACTTTAGTCATTTTCTCCTTCATTGCTTCTTCTTCCTTCCTTATCTCTTTCTATCTATAATTTTCTATTCTCCTAATTCAAACCATGTTTTCTCTAATCCTCTGTAGCCAAACTTAGTTTTACAAAGAGGAAGTGAGAAAGAAAGTGAGGAAAATAGTAAGAAAGGCATGGAAAAGTAAGCTTTCATGCATAGAAAAGCTTGAGAAAGCTTAGGGGAGAAAAAAGAGAGAGAGAGAGATAAGCAAGAAAATATGAGAGATAAACCTCTAAAATATGATGTTTTAAGCTCATTTGGAGCTTGGTCTTGAAGAAAGATATTTTAAGGGTTAGAGATATATAATGAAAGAAATATATTTGATGAGTTTCTTCTATATTTTGGGTACTCAATAAGAGAGAAAAGATAAGAGAAAAGAGAAAGAGAAGTGAAGAGAAATAAAGCAAAGTAAAATTTTAGGTAAGTTAACAATTTAAGGCAATAACCTATAATTTATTATAAAGTTGCATATTTGAGTGTTTTTCATGTAAACAATTGTTAATTAAAAGTATTTTTTAATCTAATCTTGGGGATGCATGTTTGCTAGACTTAGGATTAATTTTGGGAAAAATTGCATGGGGTTAATGTGTATGTTCTTTGCTAGAAATTGTGAAACAGTGAGTACATAAACTGTTATAATTTAAGTTGTGGAATTCAGATTTGTATGTTCTTTGTTGGGTTTGAACAATAAGACATATAGATTTAACTTTTATTCAGGCCATAAAATCTAAATATATCTGAATATTTCTAGAAAAATACCTAAAGTTTGGACCTAGAATCTATCCAGAAAATTATGGGCAAAAATTGTTAGTGACAAGTTAATGTTCATTTGACCATATCTTTTTCTACATATCTCAAAATTTAGTTATTCAAGTTGCATATTAAAGCTAACACTCAGGGAAATTCTTAAGAAGACCTAACATAGAGTATTGAATCTGCTAGTAACAGGATAAAATATCAATTCGGAAATTGATGTGAAAAATAATGTGGACCTTGTTTAATTATGCAAATGATATTTTTATTTAGTAATTATGTGATTAACTGAGCCATTAAATGCATGAAAAGTACAAAGTAAATAATTATGAATTTTAATGATGTTAAGTAAGTCCTAGAATACCTAGCTTATAACTGGACTTAGGATAGTTTGGCATGCCAAGTAGGGTGGAGTATGATTAATGCCAATAATGGCACAACTAATAATGTTGGTAATGGCACTATTATTGAAGCCAGTAATGGCACTATTATTAAAGCTGGCAATGACACTATTATTGAAGCTAATAATGGAAATATTATTAAAGCAGGTAATGGCACTTGTATGCGCAAATCATAATGTCCGGGTGGCACTCCTAAGTGCCTATATGGAAACTCCATTATCCTAGTCAGTGGTTCATAGGTGTTGTAGGCATAAAGAAATTATCGAAATTAAAAGTAATCATGATTTGTGATATGGTTAATTGTGGTGGATTATATAATGATGATTTGATAAAATAAAACTAGTATGAGATATAAGGATATAATTTTATGCTTATGCATGCTAGAATGTAATAAGATAAGAATTATAAATGTATAAATAATAAAAAAATAATAATATAATAATAATACGGTATGTAACATACATGACAATGCATGTTGCATAAAATAGTTTATTGCCTTATTTATATGAACCACTAAGCCTAGAGCTTAGCGTGGGAGTTTCCTTCCGCGCAGATTTAAAAAGATAGCTAAAGTTGTAGATAAAGGCAATGATGATCCTAGTCCAGTAAAGCAGCTGATTTCTACAAACTGTGGGTTACAAATTTTTGTATCTTATATTTTATATTTTGTATTTGGATATATGTAATATCTTTTATGATTTTGTAAAATTAACTTAATATTTTATAAACTTTATCCTATGTAAATAAAATGTATGTTATTTTTCTTTATATTATTCGAGATAAAATAAATGTATGAATATGAATGTCTCTTAATAAATAAGTTAAAAATGAAAGAAATCGGTGTAGCACACCCTTATTCAGGCACAAGTTCTTGGGGTGATGGGGTGTTACATTTTTTGGTATTAGTGCTCGATTTGGGTGGTTTTGGGATATTAGAAAAAAAAAGGTTTTCAAAAATAATTATGACATGTGTGGACCCACAATTGAGTATAAAAGTTGTTGCTTACTGATTGTGGCTGTTACTTTTATGATATAGGTAGAGTATGGCTTTAGGGTCACGACAGATTATGCCCGAAGGAGGTGAAAGTAATGAGCTTACCAAAACAGATGCCTCATTGCGACTCAGTCATCACCGAGCTACTGCATCTAGATCTGGTGCTAGCTCATCACATGGGCAGTCTGTTGGAAGAATGGGAATAAAAGAGCTTATAAGGAACATGATATATTTCCTACAAAGAACATCATAGCCAGCACCATCTGTGTTACAATTTGAGAGACTGAGGAAGTTAGGGGCACCCAATTTCTATGGTAAACGGGAAGATGACCCATCCGTGGTAGAGTTTTAGTTAGAATGGACAAAGAGAGTCTTTGATCAGATGCATTGCACAAATGAGCATATATATGAATATGAAGTATCCTTATTGCAAGATCATGCATATGATTGGTGGTGGTTTGAGTCATAGAGTTTAGAGGCACTTGACCTCATGACTTGGGAATTTTTTTAAAAAGAAGTTTAAAGAGCAATGCATTCCTTCTATCTGTACAAATAAAAAGAAAAGGGAATTTCTGACTTTAAAATAGGGGAATATGTCAATGTCAGAATATGAAAGACAATTCACACATCTTTGTAAATATGCTGGCGGCATTTTATCCATAGAAGCTGATAAATGCCGATAGTTTGAAGAGGGATTGAGAGACCCAATCAAGCTACAGGTTTTAGCCCTATGCCTGATGAGTTTTCCTAGTTTGCTAGCATATGCCAGAATAGTTAAGAGAGTTCTAGTAACACAACAGCCATCATGAGATAGAGGGTTGAAGAGACCTATGTCACAGCCAAGTGGGGGACCATCAAGTAAAAAGAGAGTTAGATCTTACAGTGGTTGATTTCAATTTAGGGGTTCCAGTAGGCCTTCTTCTTTCAGGTGGAGATAAGTAGTGAGATCTATTTCTTTGGTAGCCAGTGCACCCACACAGGCATCACATAGATCTTTACCTTTACCAAAATGTCAATATTGTGGTAGTTCTCATCTAGGAGAGTGTTGATGAATGATAGAAGCATGCTTGAGGTGTGGTTCCAAAGATCATATGAAAAGAGATTGTCTGCTATTACAGTATGGCGGAGGTTCGCGGAGCACTAAGCCAATACATATGTAGGATTTTGGGCAAGGCAGAGACTGAGGATGAAGGCAAGGCATAAAAAGTCGATCAGGGGTCAGTCAGTTTAGATTAGAGACAGTTGAGAGGTTGGAAGGTAGTAGACCTGTCCCAGCCAAGGCATATTCCATGCGAGGCCAAGAGGAGCAAGATGTACCTAATGTCATAATTGGTAAATTCCTTCTCTTTGGCTTTGATATATATGCATTTATAGATCTGGGTTGACGCATTCATACATATGCATACCACCACCGAGTCGAGAGGGTTTAGAATCACAGGCTCTAGAGTTTGAGATTCTTGTGACTAATCCATTAGGGCATAATGTGAGGGTTAGCAAAGTGTTTAGGGGTTGCCCAGTTGAAATTCAAGGTAGGCAATACCCAGCAGACTTGATTGAGTTACCATTCCACGAGTTTGATGTGATCATGGAAATGGATTGGTTAGCTTGTTATGGAGTGGTAGTGGATTCTGAGAGGAGGCAGATGATCATCAGAATTCCAGAGCAAGATGAGATAGTGGTGAAGGGTGAAAATACAAGATATCCAAACAATGTGATATTAATGTTTAAAGCTCGGAACCTCATCACTAAAAGATGTGAAGCATACTTAACGTATGTGGTTGATATGAAAAAAGCATGTTCGAATTTGGTTGATATTCCTACTATTAGTGAGTTTCTTAATGTGTTTCCAGAGGAGTTGCCAGGGTTACCATCGAATAGAGAAATTGAGTTTGCTATTGATTTGGTACCCGACACCACTTCTATTTCCATTACACCATATAGGATGGCACTATTGGAGTTGAAAGAGTTGAAGATACAATTGCAGAAATTGTTAGATAAGGAATTTATACAACCTAGTGTATCACTATGGGGTGCTCCAGTATTATTTGTGAAGAAGAAAGATGGCACCTTACGTCTCTGCATCAATTATAGGCAGCTTAATAGGGTGACTGTCAAGAATAAGTACCTGCTACCTAGAATCGTTGATTTATTTGACCAGTTGAAACATGCAGCCATATTTTCAATGATAGATCTCTGATCAGGGTATCATTAGCTGAAGATCAAGAAGTCGGATGTACCTAAGACAACCTTCAAGATTCGTTATGGTCATTATGAGTTTCTAGTTATGCCTTTTGGATTGACGAATGCACCAGCAGCTTTTATGGATCTGATGAACTGAGTGTTTAGGCCATATCTTGATCAATTTGTAGTGGTATTTATTGATGACATCCTTGTGTACACTAGAGACCGAAAAGAACATGATCAACATCTCATAATAGTTCTACAAACATTGAAGGAGAAGCATTTGTATGCAAAGCTATCTAAGTGCGAGTTTTGGCTTGAAGCAGTCAGTTTTTTGGGTCACGTAGTTTCATCAGAAGGTATTCGGGTTGACCTAGTAAAATCGAGGCTATTCTTAATTGGAAACCACCTCGAAATGTGACAAATGTGAGGAGTTTCCTCGGATTAGTTGGATATTATAGGAGTTTTGTAAAGGGATTCTCATCCATAGCGACTCTTTTGACACAACTACTATGAAAAGAGATCCATTTTGAATGAACAAATAGGTGTCAAGCAAGCTTTGATCGACTAAAGGCAATGTTGACTGAAGTACCAGTGTTGACTTAGCCCACACCTGGAAAATATTTTGTTATGTACAGTGATTGTAGCGCCTGTCAATTTAGCCTTGGATAATTAACATGTTTAATGATCGTAATTAAAATTTTTGATATTAAATTTGGAAACAAAATATAATAAAAAGATTTATAAGTGGATTTTTATTAACTTATGTGTGTTAAATAAAAGAGATAGAAAGGTTGGGTAAGTTAATAATAATAAGGTAAAAACCAAGGATTTAAATGGATATTTGGCAAAAACAAGGGGGGACCTAATAGAGTATATACCATGAGTATAAAAATGTTATTTTCTTCTTCTTCTTCCAAATTTCAGAACCCTAGCCTTCCTCCTACTCTTCCATACACAAATTCTCTCTTCTTTCACCTATCTTCTTTTTCCTCTTTATCTCCCCAAAACCTTAAAACAATTATAAAAGCTTAAGGTTTAAAGAGGTTAAGACTTCATTGTGTTAAGATTTGTACATATGAGCATATTTATTCTTTTTTGCATTTTATTTGCATTTCAATGATGTTTAAAGATGAAAGATAAGTGAAAAAATAACTTGTTGTGTTTGCTAATTTTTTATAAATGCGTCTGGAACAGTCTTGATAAATTTAGCCATATCTTTTTTATGGAACTTGGATTAGGATGAAACTAGTTGAAAATGAAAATAGACACATAGATATAATGAAGAGTATAAATGTTATATCTGATTTTAAGTTGGTCTAAAAATTTGTACAAACTCTCGGATCTGGAAATACCCAGAACATTATGGATAGTTATTTTATGACCATTATATGGTATTTTGGTTATATCTTTTGTTCTGAAACTTGGATCAAGATGAAACTAGTTGAAAATGAAAATAAACACATAGATCTAAAACTTTTATGAAGAGTATAAATGTTATATCTGATTTTAAGTTGGTCTAAAAATTTCTACGAATTCTCAAATCTGGAAGTACTCAGAAAATTCTAGGTAGTTATTTTCTGAACATTCTATGGTATTTTGGTTATATCTTTTGTTTTAGAACTTGGATCGGAATGAAACTAATTGGAATTAAAAATAAACACATAGATCTAAAACTTTTATATGGAGTGTCAATACTATATATGATTTTAAGTTAGCCTAAAAATTTCTACAAATTCTCAGATTTGGAAGTATCCAGAAAATTTTGGGTAGGTATTTCTAACCATTTTATAGTATTTTGGTCATATGTTTTGTTCTGGAACTTGGATCGAGATGAAACTAGTTGGAAATGAAAGTAGACACATAGATATAAAAAGTTTAGGAAGAGTATAAATGCTAGTTATGATTTATATTGGACCTAAAATTTGATACAAAATCTTAAACCTAAAAATATTCTGAAAAATACTGGACATATTTTTATTGAGCACTATATGGTTATTTGGACATAACTTTAGCTAAAAAGTTCAGATTTGTATGATTATTTTTGTATATGAAAGATAAGAAATTATGAAAAAAATTCATAGAATACCATAAGGTCAAAGTCGAATTAGAAATATGTGAAAGATGCAATCTAATATCTGGGCAGAAATATGCCCAGAAATAAAAATTTAGTAATTTGGTATTTTAAATATTGGGTGACATATATATATATATATATGTATATATATATATATACATATGTTTTAATTTTGAATAATATGATAGTAGTTATATTTAATATTCTTATTGTATGTTAACTAAATTAAGATGATATGTTATGGTTTAAGGTTTCAAATGAGTATGAGAAATTTTTATATGTATATGGCATGTAAATCGAAAATTATTATGAATATGTGAATTTTGATGAATTATGTAAATAATAAGATGATAACATCAATTAAGCCCAATTCTCTAATCTAGGGCTAGAAATAGGATAGATGGCATGTCATTAAGGGGTTTACGGTACCGTAGGAATTTATGATGATATGGAAAATTTTATTATACGTACAAGGTGGCTTAAGCTCGAGTGACAATGCCCTTATTCCTAAATGCATGCAATTATTATTTTACTCAATCAAAATGGCTTAAGCTTGGGTGAGAGCGCTCTTGACTTGAGAAGCTCGGTTGAGCACTTGTACAGACAGATACAGATAGTGAGTAGAAGGGCTTAAGATCGGATGAGAGCACTCCTGTTTCATAACCCGCATCCAAATAGTTCGGGTTTAGAGTTTTGGGGCTATAAAATATAAAATATAAGAAATAAGAAAAAAATAAATATGAAAAAAATTAGTTATCAGGTAAATGAAACAAATAGAAATCACAAATGAGGTATGAATATGAATTTATCTTTGTAAATTATGGTATGTATATATGTTAAACCAGTAAACCAAGTATGCAATATTCCATATTAATATATAATAAATTGCTTTTTTTTTATATTGCTATAGAAAGGACTGTGATGTATGGATTATTATTTATGATCATTTATATGCAAAATTGGATAATATTAAAATGAAATTTTTATGACATATCATAAGTGTATGTATGAATATTTATGCACATATGTACCACTAAGCATTAGGTTTCTTAGCGTGTGGGTGTTTTCCCATACACAAGTTTATAGCCTATAGAGAGAAGTTGACAGGAAGAGAAGCAAGCCCATACAGAGTCAAATAAAGTAAATCAACATCAGAGGGTTGGTGCTTTACATGACATACATTTTGTTCTTGTCCACATGTCATGGGTGATGAATATAATTGTGGTTTTCAAAAGTTTTACATGTTTTTTTTATGAATGGAACATGTAATTTTATTTGGATCATTTGTATTTTGTAAACATCGGGATAATAAAAGCCCAAACTTATGTTTGAAAATATGGACATGGTTTGTTAATTCCGCATATAAAATAGATTAATTAATTGAATGACATATTACTATCATGTAAAAAATAAAAAAAATTAACATATGAAAATATGATAACTAAATGGAAGAAATTTTAATTCAATCGAATTTTAAGGTAATAGTGTTGGGTTTTGAAGAATGAATCATATTCATAAACGCAGTGAAAAATAAAATTTTTCAAAACCTAAAACAAAAGATCATACTTGTACCATTAAAACTAATTTATATAAATGTAAATGTTAAAAATTATACATTGTAATTTTTATTTGTTCTTCAAATCTTCATTTTGTTGGGTTGTAGCAAACCACAACAATCCACATTAGGATGTCTCTAATGATAATCCACACGAAAAATGAAGAAGAAACTATCAAGAGAAATGGTTTGAAAAAATTCAAAGTGCTAGCTTTGAAAATGTTCTTGAGAGAATTTTTGTTGTCTTAAAGATATTATTTTTTCACAAAAAATATTTTCATGTCTATTTTCTGCTATATGATGTCTTTTCTATTTGAATCAAATTCAAAAATAAGATGAAAATTCAAAAATGGGGAAAATGGATACAAATGAATATTGGCCTAATTATTGCCAAAAACAGTCGTTGGCCAACGGATGGGAAGCTGCAGGCGCGCTGGGCCTGTTGTGGGCTGCTATTAGGCAGCCTAGCTAGCCCGTAAGGCAGGCCAGTAGCCTGCCTAGTCTGTGCGGGCCTGTACGGGCCCGTCACACTCACGAATGATTTTTCCGTGCTATCTCATCGCAATCCATCCTAAAATAATTCACTTATATTTTGGATCCTATCCAAGACCATTTTACTCATTCTCCATATCTTCAATGCCTGTGACCCATTAGGTTCCTGGTTATGTTGGCCACTGAAATTAACAATTAAGTTAAGCAGGTCATGAGCGGTATCTAGCAACACATCATGGCCCCCAATTGACCAGAAAGTCAGTGGTTTGACTACGAAACTTTCCTTAGACAATTTCTGTGCAATTATTCCTTTCACCATTCTATACCCCACTTGGTTCAGAGTATGCACATGTGTCAACTCCCACTAGACTGACTACGTCATGTCTAGTCCAAGTAATGTTAGTTCTTGTCCTTGAGGCTCATTACTCTATTAGATATCTCATTGAAGACTATCTTTATGACATTTCCACTCCGGCCAGAGATTCCTGATTAATGACCATGACAAGAGCCCATGGGTATACACTCCTTCTGTCAAGAGTGGTGAATCCTTTGTTGGTTACCCAATTACCTTTGAATACCTCAAGCTGTATCCAATCACCACCCATATGAGCTACCTCGCTGAGGCAACAAGGAATAGTGTCAAAATACATAATTAATATTCAAGATATCCTTGAGTACCTCAAGTCTAAGGATACTTGCACCATTGCTATGATGAGACTATCATTGACATTTGAATAGATTATCCATATGATTGTCTCATAGTTGGTCATCCAATGTGCTTAGCTACACTTAGCAACCATCTGCATGTTAACTCTAAACATCTCATGTTTATAGATTATGAGATCTACTACTTGATCCAATCAAGGAGTGTAACATGTGCTAGTCTATCTGGATTAATAATGTTCATCTCATTAATCTTATGACTAGGGATAATTTTGATACTAACATAATTACACATGATTAAAATTTCAATATCATGATCTCATCATGATTTCCTTTATGCTATGTTATGTATCAAGGACTTCATTAATTGATTTAAGATCACTTATCAATTCATATATCAAATGAACATCAAATTAATGAAAAAGCCTTTTATTAATCAAATAAATTTGTACAATAAGTGCTAAAGGCGATTGCCTTTAGAGCACTCCTCTAACAAATAGGCAGGTGAGATTATGCTATATAGTTGGGATATTCCTAACTATATGAGAGGGTGTTACAGTGATGTTAGTCATAATGGTTTAGGCTGTGTTCTGATGCAAGAAGAAAAGGTGATTGCTTATGCCTCAAGACAACTTAAGCCTGACGAGTTTTATTATCTGACACACGATTTAGAGTTAGCTGCTATTGTTTTTGCTTTGAATATCTATGGAAATTATCTCTATGGAGAATGATGTTATATCTATATAGATAACAAAAGTCTTAAGTACCTTCCCTCACAGAAAGAGTTAAATTTGAGACAACGAAGATGGTTGGAACTGATTAAAGATTATGATTGTGTGATTGACTATCAGCCAAGAAAAGCAATTGTGGTTGCAAATGCACTAAGCAGGAAGATTTTAGCTGAAAGCGAGTACAATCCACCTTGATGCAGAGGATCAAAGAGGTTCAGAAGCAAGATGAGAAACTAGTAGAGATAGTCAAAATAGTGAAAAAGAGAGAAAAGCCTGAGTTTTTATTAGCATAATATGGCATAATATACTTAAAGAATAGGATTTGTGTGTCCAGTATAGAAGAGCTGAAGTCTAATATTTTAAAAGTAGCACACAAAATAGTGTATACAATGCATCCAGGCAGGAACAAGATGTATTAAGACTTGAAAACTCAATACTGGTGATCAGGAATGAAGAAAGATATCACTGAATGTGTTGCTAGGTGTCTAACTTATCAATGAGTGAAAGTGGAACACCAGGATTACTACAGCCAATACCAACACCATAATGCAAGTGGGAAAGAATCACGATGGATTTCATGTCCAGTTTACCGATGACTCAGAAGAACCATGATGCAATATGGGTGATAGTGGATTGATTAACAAAGTTAGCGCATTTTCTACTAGTCTAGATGGATTATACATTGAACAAATTGGTTGAGGTTTATGTAGATGAGATATAAGACTTCATGGAGTACCAATGTCCATTATCTCCAACAGAGATCCTCGCTTTACTTTGAAATTCTGGAATAGCCTACAACAAACTTTAGGAATTCGATTCAATTTCAATACAGCCTTTCATCCATAAATGGATGGACAATCAGAGTGGGTAATCCAGTTATTAGAAGATATGATGAGAATTTATGTGCTTAGGTTTGAACAAAGTTGTGATCAATATCTACCTCTTATGAAGTTTGCTTATAACAATAGTCATCATATGAGTATAGGTATGGCTCCTTTTAAGGCATTGTATGGAAGGAAGTGTAGGACACTAGTTTGTTGGACCAAATTGAGTGAAAAGAAGTTGACTGGGCTAGAGTTATTGCAACAAATATAAGAAAAACTTAGAATTATTAAAGAAAGATTGAAGGCAACTCAAGATCGACAGAAATCATATATTGACCTCAAGAGGCGAGACATAGAATATGATGTGGGTGATAAAGTGTTTCTCAAAGTTTTGCCTTGGAAGAAATTATTAAGGTTTGCTAAGAAAGGAAAGTTAAGCCCAAGATTTATTGGTCCTTATGAGATTTTGGAAAGAATTGGACCTGTGGCGTATTGGTTAGCACTTTCGCCAGAACTAGAAAGAATTCATAATGTTTTTCATGTGTCGATGATAAGGAGATATAGATCGGACCTAACTCATATTATTCCAACTGATGAGATAGACGTACAGACTGACTTGACATATGAAGAGGAACCAATGGCTATATTAGCATATGAAGAAAAAGTTTAACGAAACATGAAAGTTCCATTAGTAAAAGTGTTATGGTGGAATCATGCTACTGAAGAAGCCACAGGGGAAAGCGAAGAGATAATGAGGAAGCAATATCCTCAGTTGTTCAACACAGAATGAACAGGTAAATTTCGAGGATGAAATTTATTTTAAAGGGGAGAGGATGTCATATTCGCTAATTTAACCTCAAGTCGTGCAAGTTGTTAAATCAACTTATCGGTTTGACCGGAGTTTAAATTTGAATTTTGACTGAAAAATAATAAAAATAATGGCAAATAATTATAAAAAATATTTTAAAAAAGTGTTTAAAGTATTTAAAGATGTTATTTTACAGTGGAGGACCTAAATGCAAAATTTGAAAATTTTGGGGTCAATTTGTAATTTATTGAAAATTAGGGGATCAATGAGATATTCATTATTTAAATGCATGAATTGGACATTAAATACAAGTGATGGATAGCCAAACCAAGTCTCACACATTAAGAAACTAATTAAACATAAATATCTAGATATTTAAGCTTAGATGTCCCCATCCTTAATGACTTTTTTCATTTTCTCCTTAATTGCTTCTTCTTCCTTCCTTATCTCTTCTTATCTATAATTTTCTATTCTCCTAATTCATCCCACATTTTCTCTAATCCTCCATAGCCAAGCTTAGTTCTAGAAAGAGAAAGTGAGAAAGAAAGTGAGGAAAATAGTAAGAAAGACATGGAAAAGTAAGCTTTCATGCATAGAAAAGATTGAGAAAGCTTAGCGAAGCAAAAAAGAGAGAGAGATAAAACTCTACAATTTCAGCCATAGAAAGAAAAATCTTGAGTTAAAGTGTCCTTCATCTTTTCTTTAAGTTTCTCTAAAGGAAGATGATGTTTTAAGTTGATATGGAGTTTGGTCTTGAAGAGAGATATTTTAGGTGTTAAAGATATATATAATGAAAAAAACGTATTTGATGAGTTTCTTGTTTGTTTTAGGTACTCAATAAGAGAGAAAAGATAAGGGAAAAGAGAAAGTGAAGTAAAGACAAAGAAAACAAAGTAAAATTTTAGGCAATAATCTATAATTTATTATAAAGTTTAAAGCAATAATCTATAATTTAAGGAAATAATCTATAATTTATTATAAAGTTTCATAGTTGAGTATTTTTCACATAAATGATTGTTAATTAAAATTATTTTGTGATGTAATATTGGGGATGCATGTTTTCTAGACTTAGGATAAATTTTGGAAAAAACTCAATGTGGTTAATGTGTATGCTCTTTGCTGGAAATTGAAAAGCAGTGAGTACTTAAACTGTTATAATTTAAGTTGTGGAATTCAGATTTGTGTGTTCTTTGTTGGGTTTGAAAGATAAGATATACTGCTTTAACTTTTATTTAGGCCATAAAATCTAAATACACCTAAATGTTTCTAGAAAAATACCTAAAGTTTGGACCTAGAATCTGTTTAGAAAATTTTGGGCAAAAATTATTAGTGACCAGTCAGTGTTCATTTGACCATATCTTTTTCTAAAGAACACACAATTTTGTGATTCAAGTTGCATATTAAAGATAAGATTTAGGAATAAAATTTTTAAGCAGATCTTGTAGTTTAATTCAGCTTCTAACTGGTTCAAAATTAATTTCCAATATAGAGCATTGAATCTGCCAATAGAAAGACAAAATATCATTTGAGAAATTTGATGTGAAAAATAATGTTGTCCTTATTATATTATGCAAATGATATTTTTATTCAGTAATTATGTGATTAACTAAGCGATTAAATGTATAAAAAGTGCAAAGTTAATAACTATGAATTTTAATGGCATTAAGTAAGCCCTAGAACACCTAACTTAGAACTTGACCTAGGATAGTTTGGCATGCCAAGTAGGGGGGAGTATGATTAATGCTAATAATGGCACAATTAATGAAGTCGGTAATGATACTATTATTGAAGTCGGTAATGACACTATCATTAAAGCTGACAATGACATTATTATTAAAGCCGGAAATAGCAATATTATTAAAACTGGTACTGACACTTGTATGCGCAAATTATAATGTCCGGGTGGCAATCCTAAGTGCTTGGATGACAACTCCATTATCCTAGTCAGTGGTTCACAGGTGTTGTGGGCATAAAGAAATTATTGAAAGTAAAAGTAATCATGATTTGTGATATAGTTAATTATGATGGATTATATAATGATGATTTGATAAAGTAAAACAACTATGAGACATAAGGATATAATTTTATGCTTACGCATGCTAGAATAAAATAAAATAAGAATTGTAAATGTATAAATAATAATAAAATAATAAAATAATAATAATATGGTACGTAACATACATGACAATGCATGTTGTATAAATTAGTTTATTGCCTTATTTATATGCACCACTAAGCCTAGAGCTTATTGTTAGAGTTTCCTTCCGCGTAGATTTAAATAGATAGCTGAAGTTCTAGATAAAGGCAACAGTGATCCTAGTCCATTAAACAGCTGATTTCTACAAATTGTAGGTCACAAATTTTTGTATCTTATATTTTATATTTCTTATTTTGTATTTGGATTTATGTAATATCTTTTATGGTTTTGTAAAATTAACTTAATATTTTATAAACTTTATCCTATGTAAATAAAATGTATGATATTTTTCTTTATATTATTTGAGATAAAATAAATATATGAATATGGAATGTCTTTCAATAAATAAGTTAAAAATAAAAGAAATTGGTGTAGCGCACCATTATCTGGGCACAAGTTGCTGGGGTGAGGGGGTTTTACAATATCTAACAATGTTCAGCTTCTCCTTTCAGCCACACTATTGTATTGTGGCATATAAGGTGGAGTCCGTTGAGATATAATCCCATTATCTCTTAGATAACCTTGAAGCTCTTGGTTCGAGTATTCTCCACCTCGATCTGATCTAAGTAATTTAATACTTTTTCCAAGTTGTTTCTTTATTTCATTTTTGAATTCTTTGAACTTTTCAAAAGCTTCATATTTATATCTCATCATATATATGTATCCAAATCGTGAATAATCATCAATAAAGGAAATGAAGTAGATAAAACCACCTCTAGCATGCACTAATATTAGTCGACATTGTTAAACCTTGAGGGGTATTTTCGTCATTTTGATAATAACAAATAAAATAGAAATATTGTATTTAACATACTTGTTTTCTAAGTCTATTAAACAGGACATGGAATAAAATAGCAAGAATGGAGATTGGAAGAATAATCCTTGAAAGACAAAATTAAGGAAGTAGCATGTTCACGCCCGTGACTCTATGTGTCATGCCCGTGAAAGAGCTAACCGTTAAAACACCAACATTTGAAGTTCACGACCATGAAGGAAGAGCAAACGGTGAAGTGGACAATTTAGTCACGCCCGTGAATCAAACTGTTACGCTCGTGAATGTTCATATCATTTTCATCCAGAGAACTTCACAACCAAAGTCACCACTTGAATCACGGCTGGGAAGCTTGTCACGCCCATGAATATGTATGTCATGCCCATGACCCAATATGTCAAAACATTCCAGAGATCTTCACGACCAAGGTCACCACTTCAGTCATGACTTGAGAAGAAATGTCACTCCCGTGACAAACATAGTCACGCCCGTGAATGATAAAAGAGAAAAATGTCAGGTGCGATTATTTGGTTGGTACAATGGCTAGTTTCATATTTAATGCACCCTAACGACTATATTCAGCAATGGGAGTACAAATGGAAGTCATTTATGCGTTCAGAACAAGAGTAATAAATACTTTGAATCAAAACATTATTACAAGCTATTTGTACATTCAATACTTTGAGAACCAAAATCTATTCTCTGTAAAAATCTTTTTGCTATTCATTTATTGAACAATTAAGATTTGTGAGTGTTTCTCTCTGTAATCATTACTCAAGTGAGTTTTGGGTATTTTTGGGTTAAAAGTAGAACACTTGTAAGGGTTATTTGTGTTAGCCTCTAAAACACAAATTAAAAGGTTGTTTGTGTGAGCCTGTAAAAACACAAAGTAAAGGTTGTTTGTGTGAGCCTGTAAAACACAAGGAATTGGTTATTGTGTGAGCCATTAAAACACAAAGGATTTCTGGGTTAGGTGGGAGCCATTGTGAGAAACACCATAGTTGGGAGTGAGCTTATAAAACTCCATTGTAACACTTAGTGTCTTAGTGAAACTCCCAATTGCGATTGGGGAGAGGAGTAGGGTTTGTTAACACTCGAACCTCTATAAAAATCCTTGTGTCAAATTGTCTCTATCCCTCCTAAAATTAATTATTTATTTCTGCACATTAAAGTTTAATTTTTTGAAACTCCAATTCAACCCCCCTTCTTGGCTTAATATCTGGGCAACAATTGGTATCAGAGCTTTGTCTAGCATCAAAGCCTAAAAAGCGCTAGTAAAGATTGAGATATGGCTAGTGAAGGATTCCAAAGTCTCAAACCTTACTTTGATGGAGCAAATTATTCCCATTGGAAGTTTCGGATGTAGACATATTTGGATAGTGAAGGAATTGAAGTCTGGGATAGTGTACGAAAAGAATGGACACCACCAACCAGAAGAGGAGCTGATGGTGAAGAAGAAATCCTATGAAGAGATGATTGGACAGAGCCTCAAAGAAGAGAAAATTTCAAAAACAAGAAGGTAATGACAATCCTATCAAGCTCATTATCTATTGAAGAATGTGGGAGAATACAACACTGCCCAACAGCATACAACATGTGGAAGAGATTGGAAAATTATCATGAAGGAACTAAGCAAGCCAAATCCAAGAAGATTCAACTTCTAACCTCAAAATATAAGCTCTTCAAGATGAAATCCAATGAGTCAATCACTGACATGACCAACCTTCTTCTAGCCATTAGAAATGGAATGAGGAAACTTAGGAAGCATCTGAGTTTGGAAGATGTAAACAATAAAATTATGAGAAATCTTCCTCTTAAAGACTATGGTTCAAGAGTTGCTGGCATAGAAGAAGAAAATGAAGATATGAGCATCATGAATACTGATGTGCTGATTGGCAAACTTCTCACACATGAGATGGCAGTGAAGAGAGATAGAGAGCTTGAAGCAGAGCCAGAGAAAAGAAAGCCCTTAGCACTAAAAGCCTCTACTTCAAAATCTCAAGAAGATAATGAAGATGATGAAGAAATGAGTGATGATGAAAATGAGGACATTGCTATGCTTTCAAGGAGATTAAAAAGAATCATTGAGAAGAAAATGAGCAACTCCAGAAAATTCAGGCAAAGAAACCTCAAACAAACTCCAAATGATACACAAAGAAGTAAGGAAGAGGTAAAGTGCTATGAGTGTGGAAAGAAAGGACATATGAAACTAGAATGTCCAAGGCTCAAGAAACATAAGAGAAAATACCAAAGAGACAATGGGGAGAAAGGTCACAAAGCCACATGGGATGACGAAAGCTCTTCAAGTGAAAAAGATGATAATGAAAGTGAAGAGGTCAACCTATGCTTCATGGCTATTAAGGATCACGTCTCGAATAAAGTAAGATCACTACACTCATACTCTTTCAATAATGATAGTAGTGATAATGATAGTGATAGTGATGATGATGATAATGAGCAAAGCTTAATAGAATAATTAAATATATAATTAGAGAAATATAGAAGTAAATTTAGCACTTATAGAAATAACATCTCTAATTTAAAAAACAAGATAGATGGTTTAGAAAAGGAAAAAATAAAGCTTAAATCATCTAATGAATCTCTCTAAAAGTCATTAGATGAATATTCATCAAGACCCTCAACAGCTTCATTGTTAAAAGAAAAGAAATACTTTGAAAAATGAAGTTGAGGAACTTAGAAATTCCATTTCTAAATTTCACAAAGGTAAAGAAAACTTAGATACTCTCATTGTGTCTCAAAGATCACCCTTAATTAGACATGGTCTAGGATTTAAGGACACTTCATCATCTTCTCACAAAACTATATTTGTAAAGTCTAAAGAATCTCACATCTCCACACCTGTTAGAACAGCACCAAGAAATAAGCATGTTAAACCTTCTATACAGAAAAAGAATAATCAAGCCTTTATGTTTAGGAAGCATGCATCTAGAAAAATGCAAATTAATCATGATTGTGCATGCCATTGTTCACAAAATCAGTCTTATAGAATTACGACATTCAAATGCATAGTAAAACCAAAAAGAAAGTTTAGACAAAAACAATGTAATTATTGTATGAAAATTGGTCACACAAATAAACATTGCTGGATAAGGAAGGCTCATTAGGAACCTTCATGTGCTAACCCCCAAGGACCCAAACTGATTTGGGTACCTAAAATTCATACTTATATTGTGATTTTATAGGTATGCCTCAAGTCCACAATAAACAAAAATGCTTGGCTAGTAGACAGTGGATGCTCAAGGCATGTGACAGGAGACAAAGAACTTTTCAATGAAATCAAAAGTATTGATGTAGGTAAAGTTACCTTTGGAAACAATGCAAAGGGTAAGGTAATTGGCATTGGTTTTATTGGTGTAAATGGTACTACTTTTATTAAAGATGTCTTACTTGTTGATGGCTTGAAACATAACTTGTTGAGTGTAAGTCAATTATGTGATAAAGGAAACAAAGTAATCTTTACTTCAAATGAATGTCTTGTGATCTCTATCGATGGTCAAGAAATATTTAAAGGAAATAGAGATATCAATACATACATAATAGACTTATATGAACTATCTAATCGTTCCTTTAAGTGTCTTGTGACTACTAGTGATGAATTTTGGTTGTGGCATAGAAGACTTGGTCATTCTAACATGGACTTAATACAAAGTCTCAGCAAAGGAGAACTAGTAAAAGGAATGCCAAGAGTAAAATATGAAAAAGGCAAGACATGTGATCCTTGCCAAAGAGGAAAGCAACACAAGTCATCCTTCAAAGCCAAAAACATAGTAAGTACTTCAAAACCTCTTCAACTCCTGCATTTAGACTTATTTGGACCTACTATAATTGCTAGCTTAGGAGGAAAACATTATGCATTTGTCATCATAGATGATTACTCTAGATTTACTTGGGTAATTTTATTAGCTCAAAAGAGTGGTGCCTTTGAAAATTTCAAAAACTTTGCTAAAAGAGTTCAAACTGAAAAAGGGTACTGCATTTCAAAAATAAGAAGTGATCATGGGAAAGAATTTGAAAATGAAAACTTTGAAAGCTTTTTTCTTGAACTTGGCATTTCACATAATTTCTCATCTCCTAGGAAACCTCAACAAAATGGGGTAGTTGAAAGGAAAAATTGCACTTTAATTGAAATGGCTAGAACAATGCTTAATGAATATGAATTACCAACTTATTTTTGGGCAGAAGCTACAAACACTGCATGTTATATTTCAAATCGAGTTTTCAAAAACCTCTTTTAAACAAAACCTCATTTGAGCTATGGAATGGAAGAAAGCCCTTGATATCATACTTTAGAGTATTTGGATGTAAGTGTTTTATATTGAACACCAAGGATAATATTGGAAAATTTGCCTCTAAGTCTAATGAAGGTATCTTTTTAGGATACTCTACAACTAGCAGAGCATATAGAGTATTTAATAAAAGATCATTAACGGTTGAAGAATCCATGCATGTTGTTTTTAATGAATCTAGTAAACTTGATCTTGTGAAAGGTAGTGTTCTTGATGATGTTGTAGGTAATATGGAAAGACTTGATATTGGAAATGAGAAAGAAGAAAGTGATCAAGAAAAATTACTGCAAAATGACACTCTACCTCAAAATCAAGATCAAAATGATCAAGGACTTCCAAAAGAATGGAGATTGACAAAAGATCATCCAAAAGAGCAAATAATTGGTGATCTATCAAGGGGAGTAAGTACTAGATCTCATTTCAAACATTTAGTCACTGACATTGCTTTTATTTCTCAAATAGAGCCTAAAAATATTGATGAGCCTCTTAATGATGAAAGTTGGGTAATTGCCATGCAAGAAGAACTCGACCAATTTGAGAGAAATAAAGTATGGACCCTAGTACCTAGACCCAAGGATCATCAAATCATAGGTAGCAAATGGGTATTTAGAAACAAATAAGATGAGCAAGGGTTAATAACTAGGAATAAGGCTAGACTAGTTGCAAAAGGATATAATCAGGAAGAAGGTATAGATTATGATGAAACATATGCTCATGTATCTAGATTAGAAGCCATAAGAATACTTTTAGCATATGCATGTCACATGAATTTCAAACTTCTTCAAATGGATGTGAAAAGTGCATTTCTAAATGGTTATATAGATGAAGAAGTGTATGTAGAACAACCACCAGGTTTTGAAAGCTATGATTTGCCAAATCATGTTTTTAAACTTTCAAAAGCTTTGTATGGTTTAAAACAGGCACCAAGAGCTTGGTATGAGAGGCTAAGTTCTTTTTCATTAGAAAATAGTTTTACAAAGGGAAATGTTGACACTACACTATTCATCAAAAAGCATAAGCATGATATACTAATTGTTCAAATTTATGTTGATGATATAATATTTGGTTCTACTAATGAGTTTCTTTGTCAAGAATTTGCTAAGTGTATGACTAGGGAATTTGAAATGAGCATGATGGGATAACTTAAGTATTTCCTTGGTCTACAAATAAAGCAAAGCAATGAAGGCATATTCATCAACCAATCCAAATATGCCAAAGATTTAATTAAGAAATTTGGTATGGAAGGATGCAAAAATGCCAAGACTCCTATGAGCACATCAACAAAATTGGACAAAGATGAAAAGGGTAAGAGCATTAATGAAAAGCTTTATAGAGGTATGATCGGATCACTTTTATATCTTACTACTTCTAGACCCGATATTATGTATAGTGTTTGCTTGTGTGCTTGATTTCAATCATGTCCTAAAGAATCTCATTTAAATGCAGTAAAAAGAATTTTAAAATATTTACATGGATCTTTGCATCTAGGTTTATGGTATCCTAGGAATTCATCTTTTTATATTATAGGATATTCAGATGCAGACTATGCTAGCAGTCTTTTAGATAGGAAAAGTACTTCAGGTACTTGTCACTTCATTGGAGAATGCTTAGTTTCTTGGTTCAACAAGAAACAAGTTTCAGTTGCTCTCTCAACTGCTAAAGCAGAATATGTAGCAGTTGGATGTTGTTGTACTCAAATTCTTTGGATGAAACAATAACTTAAGGACTATGGTCATGAGATGGATCATATACCTATTAAATGTGACAATACAAGTGCCATAAATCTTTCAAAGAATCGTATACAACATTCAAGAAGTAAGCATATTGACATTAGACACCATTTCATTAGAGATCATGTTCAATATGGAGATGTTGCATTAAAATTTATAAGCACAAAAAATCAATTAGCTGATATTTTCACTAAGTCTCTAAATGAGGAAAGGTTTAATTTCATTAGAAGAGAACTTGGTATGATTGATGGATTAACCTTGTGATTGCAAAAATATGAAATCTTAAATCATATCACAAGTTATAAGATATAAATTTTGATGAAAATTCATGTTTTAAGAATTAGAATCTTTGTTGAAATGATTTAGTCCTGTTTTAGGACTTAATTTTATTTGATGAAAATTTTAGGGGAGTCACGCCCGTGACACATGTTCACGCCCGTGACTTAAATGGCCCAAAGAGGCAGTGTCGTTCACGACTTGGTTCACGACATGGTTCACGACTTCAAGTGGTGAAACTTATTTTTCACGGCTTGAGTCACGCCCGTGAAAATAGACTTTCATGCCCGTCATGTCTTTTCACTCCCGTGAACAATTACACCCCAAAATTCACAGAAGCTTTCATGCCTTGAGTCACGGCTTGCTTCAGGGGCATAAGTGGTGAAATTCAACATTTCCCGCCCGTGACAATTATTTCACCCCCTCACAGATGATTATTCACGCACGTGACATTATTCACGCCTTTATTCACGGGTGGAACACTCCTTCATCAAACCGTGAACACGACCATTCACGCCCGTGAACACCTACTTCACGCCCGTGAATATATCAAATATATAAAAGAACAGCCGGTTACAACTTTAATTTCAAGATTTTGGCCCCAAAGACTTAAACTTTTCCTATAAATACCACCAAAAGTTTGAATCTTCATCACAAATCATACATTTCTAGGGTTTTCCATAAATTTTCAATCAAAAATTTTTCCAACTTCATCTCTAACCAATTTTTTCAAAAATGGAGACTGCTTCATCCAAGGGAAAGAGAAAGAAGTCTCATGCTCCTAAGAGGTATGCAGATTACCTCATGAACCGCATTCCAGAGCATTGCCATCCTTGGTATGCAACTTTGAAGAAGAGACCTCTTCTGTCATCAAGGTCCTTTGAATGGCAGATAGTTCGAAGTCTCGGGCTTGAGATGGCCATGACAGAGCAACTACAAGCCTGTCATCTCAAAGATTTTGTGGAAATTCACCAGCCGACCTTGAGGGAGCCAACACTGGAATTCCTCAGCACATTGCAGGTTTAACCTACTAGAGTGGTGAAATTCCAACTCTGCAATAATCCCAACAACCTCAGTGCCATCGAATTTGGAGAATTGTTCAGCCTACCATCTGATGGCATCCTGAATGATACTGAGGTAGAATTTTCTGCCCCTCGAGCTTGGACACATTTTGGCACCGATTGCAGCTGGGATGTCAAGAAAAACAAGAGCACACATCTCAGGGCCCCAGTGCATAAGTATTTGCATATGTTCCTGACCTATAGCATATTTGCTAGGGGAGAAAGTAATGGGACTATCAGGAAGTTAGAACTCTTCCTATTTGAGATGGCTCGCAGAGGACTCACAGTAGCACTATCTAGATGGTTTGCAAACCATTTTTTCTCCATTGCCACCAAGCCAACTAGAGATATTTTGTTTGGGGCATATGTCACCCACATAGTTGTGAAGCTTAATTATCTGAAGCTGGATGCGCATCACTTCAACATCATCCCTGGACATCCTCGAGATCGCTTGGATGTCGAGTCCTTCATCAAGATGGGAGCGGCGGTCAGAATCATTTTCCATAACAATATCTTCTACTGCTTCACTGACACTGCTGGGGAGATCATCTGGGAAGATAATGACACGGAGGATTTTAAAGCAAGCCTCTAGGGAGTCCAGCAGAAGAAGAGAGCTCAGGTTGAAAAAGCACCTCTAGTAGCTGAGCAAGACATCAGACTGTCCTCGGCTTCCACACCGACCTTAGTGCAGCAGGTGGTTGACCTTTTGGCACCACATTTTGAGCAGCTGCAGACTTTGCTGGATGAGAGGTTGGAGAACCTCAAAGACTTCATGGATTCTCAGATGGATAGCCTTGAGGCTGAAGTGGCTAGGCTTCGTGATAGGATGTCTGGCTAGGAATTAGGCTAGATTGTAACCTAAATTTGATTTTTTTTTGCTTGTTTATTATATTTATGTTTGCTAGTGTGTAGGAAATTTTCAATTTCCTTTCTGAACATTATTTATCTTTGTTAGTATGTTTTTCCTTCACTCAATGAATTTGCTTTTGCTTATCTCACTGTTATCTTCTTATCCTTTTTTGATTGATGACAAAAGGGGGAGAAAACTAGCAATATATGATAAGGAAAATGTATCAAACTATCAATATATATTAAGTGAAATGAATTTTTAATCAAATAATTAAAATTGAATTGTCTTTGAAATAGATTAAAAGGGATTAGAAATCTTGATTCAAAATTTCATATGCAAAGTATATAATTGGAAATTTGAGTTTTATATACTTTAGATATACCTTAAATATACTTTTCATATACCTTAAAGCAAGTTACAAATATAAATATTCCATGATATACCTTAAATATACCTTACATATACTTCATTTCTTAAAAAGGAATTATGGTATATATTGGATATACTTCTCATATAACTTGCATATACTTAAAATCTAGTAAGTTTATTTCAATGCTACATCATTATTTACTATTCTTGCACATTATAAATTTTTTATCCTAAGTATATTTTGAGGGGGAGACTTCTCAAAATCACATATTGCTAGATTATTTGTCACCATCAAAAAGGGGGAGATTGTTAAACCTTTAGGGGTATTTTCGTCATTTTGATGATAACAAATAAAATAGCAATATTGTATTTAACATACTTGTCTTCTAAGTCTATTATACAGGACATGGATTAAAATAGCAAGAATGGAGAAATGGAAGAATAATCCTTGAAAGACAAAATTCAAGAAGTAGCATGTTCATTGTCGTGAATCTATGAGTCACTCCCGTGAAAGAAGCTAACCGTTACCAAAACCAACTTTTGAAGTTCACGGCCATAAAGGAAAAACAAACCGTGAAGTGGGCATTTCAGTCACCCCCGTGAATAAAGGTGTCACCCCCGTGAAGATTCATGCATTTTCATCCAAAGAGCTTCACAACCAGAGTCACCACTTGGATCATGGCTGGGAAGTTTGTCATGCCCGTGAATGAGTATGTCACGCCCGTGACTCTATAGGTCAAAACATTCCAAACAGCTTCACGACCAAGGTCACCACTTCAGTCACGGCTTGGGAAGAAATGTCATTCCCGTGACAAGTATAGTCACGCCTGTGAACAATGAAAGAGAAAAATGTTAGGCGCGATTTTTTGGTTGGTACAACGGCTAGTTTCATATTTAATGCACCCCAACGGCGTTATTAAGCCATGGGAGTATAAATGGAAGTCATTTATGCATTAAAAACAAGAGAATGAAGAGAATAACAATAGAATAGAATATACTTCGAATTTAATTCTTATTACAAGCTATTTGTACTTTCATACTTTGAGAACAAAATCAATTCTCTATAAAAATCTTTTTGCTCTTCATTTATTGAGCAATTAAGATTTGTAAGTGATTCTCTCCGTAAACTTTACTCAAGTGAGCTTTGGGTATTTCTGGGTTAAGAGAGGAACACTTGTAAGGGTTAGTTGTGTGAGTCTCAAAACACATATCAAAAGGTTGTTGTGTGAGCCTGTAAAAATACAAATTAAAAAGGTTGTTTGTGTGAGCTTGTAAAACACAAGGAATTGATTATTGTGTGAGTCATTAAAACACAAGGGATTTTTGGGCTAGGTGTGAGCCATTGTGAGAAACACCATAGTTGGGAGTGAGCTTGTAAAACTCCATTGTAACACTTAGTGTGTTAGTGAAACTCCCAATTGTGATTGGGGAGAGGAGTAGGGTTTGTTAACACCCTAACCTCTATAAAATCCTTATGTCAAATTCTCTCTATCCCTCCTAAAATTAATCATTTATTTCCGCACTTTAAAGTTTAATTTTTTAAACTCCAATTCAACCCCCCTTCTTGGCTTAATATCTGGGCAACATATTGTAATATTATGATATATATGGAACAATGAAGGTATAAATTAGTGAAATGAATATTTAAAAGGTGAAAGAAAAATTTTAATGATGAAAATTAAATATAGGTTGATATATGAAGAAGGAGAAATTAATATTTTCCTTGCAAATTAAATGAAAATTTAGTCATGAAATGCAAGAAAATATGATATTGAGTGTGTATAAATTTATTGAGAATTTTAAAATTATATATTGAATATTTTTCTAATTATTGATTATATTATGCATGAAATGAAAAATAATGGATAAAGTGTGTTTAGTGAGCTTAATAACTTAATTGATTATTCATAATGAAATATTGATATATTAGAATGGAAAGTGTAAAAAAAATTATGGTAATGATAAAATTGTAGGGATGAATAAAATGTTACGTAATTAATAATATAAATTAAAGAAATTTATTCATTTAATGGAAATTAAATTAAAGGAATACAATAATATCCTTAGTTATTTTTCTGATGGTTAAATCTAGTCCATGATATAATTGGTTAGTCATAGGGATACCATTACCACGATGTGGGTCATGGCCACTCGCTTATGTAGACCAATGATGGTCTACTTCAGTGATAGTGAATCAGTGATCAATGTGCAGTGTAACGTTTAGGTAGTCCTTCGAGATTACTCTTCAATGTAGTGGACTTTTGGGTTCACGTCCCATGTATCTAGTCTAAAAATTTTCTACCGGATTGAAACTAGGGGTAAATGTGAATAAAAGTAGTAAAAATGATAGAAGTGAAAATAAGTGAAAAACATGATAAAAATGAATAAATGTGAACAAATGTGAAAATATGAGAAAAATGAATAAAGTGATAATAATAATAATAATAATAATAATAATAATAATAATAATAATAATAATAATAAATGATATAATTCCTAAATATGGTAAAAATGATATAAGTGAAAATTACGATAAAAATGAGATAAGTGATAAATATGATAAAAGTGATAAAAAAAAATGGTATAATAATAATAATGGTAAAAGTGATAAATGTGACAAAAATAGTAAAATTGAAAAAATAGAAAATAAGTGGAAGATAAATATTAAATTGTGTAGTTAAAAAGGAAATATAAAAAAATGAATGAAAAATAAAAATATTAGTGGCAAAAGTCTAAAATAATGTAAACTAGTAGTATAATTGTAAATAAATGAAAATTTAAGAATTAAAGTGAAATTTGTAACTAACTAAATAAAAAATTGAAAAGAAGAAAGAAAATAATGGTTAAATAAAGAATTAAAGTGAAAAATGATTAAATTGAAAGGAATTGAAAGTTAAAAAAAACTTAATTGAAAAATTTTGGTAAATTTAATGAAAATATTAATTAGTGAATTAAGGGTAAAGAATAATAAAATGTTGATAAAAAGAACATTAAATATATTAAAGAGAAAAATTTAATAGTGTATTAAAAATGTTATTGCATGTATGAATGTATAAAAGTATAAGTCGTTGAAAATTTTTAGATTAATAATCACCACTGATCATATTAATACTCAGCATGTAGTTATTTGACGTGTAGGTAGTAGCGGAAAAAATAGGAGCAAATATACAAATTTTGGGAGATGACAAATTAAAAATAAATAATAGTAGGTTAGTATCAAGAATGACATGTATAACATCCAGTGATTTAGGCGCCGATTGCGCGTGACCGTAGTGGGGTCCACTGGTTCAATCAGAGTCTAAATTTGAACTCATAAAAAAATGACTAATAATAAGTGAAATAATTAAGGGTATTATTATTTGAGAATTAAAAAGATTAGGGGTAGAATTAGAAAAAAATAAAATTTCTTATGGACAAAATTGGTATTATGGCAATTGTTTGGGGGAAAAAGTGTGAATATGGAGGAAGATGTGGTAAAAATGGAATTTGTCAAAGTTTAATTATTAATCAAGATTACTTAACTTAATGAACCAATAAGATTTAAGATTAATTTTAATTAGTGGGACCCACTTCTTAATTTAGGTATAAAAGTCAAAATGGAAGACAAATTCCACATTCTTCCATGACTTTCTCTTCTTCATCTTTTCTTCCATTTTGGCCGTCCACTTCTCCATCCCAAAAGCCACTATTTTGCTGTAAATTAATCTTGATAAAGTGAGGAAATAAATTAGTTTTGAGAGAGGAAAAATCAGAATTTAAGAGTTCTTACTACAAAGGTACTAAAGGAGCAAGAAGGAAGGAGGAAGGAAGGAGAGAAAGGGAGATGAATTTGGGGCAGATTCGACCATCCCTATAACTCCATTAAGGTGAGTTTATTCTTCTTAAATTTAACCTTTTTCCTTCTATTTGAGACCCATGATGATGATAGATGTGATTAGGTTTGATAGATTTAGGTTTGGTTGCAAGATAGAACTTAGAAAATTAAGTTTGTGTTTAGTTGACGAAGCTGTAACTAGACTTTGAATTGATGATATTTGATGTTAGATAATTATTTTAGTGCTTAAAAACTAAAGAAAATATGAGTTTAATGGATGAATAAGGGGATGCCATAATTAAAGAAATTTAGGGGAAATGGAAATTTATATGGAAACACCACAATTGGTGATTGAGTAATTGTGAATTGAGTGTTGAATTGAAGAAAATGAATTGGGACCTAGGATATGGTTTTTAGGCAGCCATGACATATGAAGAAGGAAGTTTAACCTTAGTACATTTTAGCTCAATTAAGGTGTGTAAAACATATTAGGAGCATTATAATATTATGTAGACATGTAAAGCATTGAAATTGGATATTGAAATTGAGATGTGGTATGGTTGTGTAGGAAAAAGAAGTGAACAAGTGAGAGGCCCTCAAGAGGGTGACAAAGACAAGGAGAAAGCTAGCCAATAAGGGAAGAAAAAGAAGGATTAAGGAAAGAGCCAAGGCTGATTAGGTATGTGCTTCATTGATAAAAATTTTGCATGTTGTTAATATGTAAGGAATTGTACATTAATGTTTGTTATGTTTGTGTTTTTGAGATGTTATGTGATTTGTTATGACTTTTGATATTTTATTTGGAAATGGGACCAAATGGTGTGAAATAATTGAGACATATGAATTTAGTTGTAATTCTAGAAATTTTAGTATTAAAATGAATGCAAATAATGAATGTGGTTGAAATATGGAGTGATGCCAATTGATGGCTCGGTACAGAATTCTAGGAACAGCTCTGTCTATTTTGATGATAACTTGAGTTATGAAACTCTTTTTTGTATGTTATTTGTTGTAAATGAAAGCTAATACATAGGGCTTTAATTTGTAGTTAGACTATAACACCTAATTTTGTCTATATTTTCCCATAAAAATGCATGAAGTTTAAACCTAGAATATGTCCAGAAAAGTTTGTGATGATGCAGTAGTGAATTGATCATAACTTTTGATAGAAAATTTTGATTTAAGTGATTTTTGATGCATATGAAATCTAAGACAATAAGCTAAAAATTTGTAGAAGGCCAGAACTCTAAATTCTAATTATAAATGGGATAAAAATGAAGCCCAAAAACAGGTCCTAAATCTGCCATAGGTATAAAACGTGAAATGTTGGACTTATGCATGTGGTATGTTAATTATATGTAATAATTAATGCAAATATTTACTTTGATGATAATTATAAATGTTTAACAAATTATTTATGTATGAGATTTTATTGTAATAATAATGGGAATATAGAACAAAAGTAAACAAGCATACTTATGATAGTTGAAAATATTGTAAATTAATATAAAATTTGTTAAGCCCAAAAGCACCCAGTCTAGAACTAGAATAGGGAATAGTGTGACATGCCAATCAGGGATTTTTAGGCACTTGGTGCCAAATATGAAAGCCAGTAATGGCAAATTGATAAATGCGCTCGGCGCAAAATTGTTAAGCCGGTAATGGCAATATAACAAAAGCCGGTAATGACATTATAATAAAAGCGCTCGGCGCTATATTATGAAAGCCGGAAATGACAACCCCATTATCCCTATTATGTAGTTCGGTTATAGGTGTTATGGGCACAAGAAAATAATAATTATACTAATATTGAAGTATGTGGTTTTGATAAATGTTACATGAATCAAATTTGTTACTATTACATGTTGAATGAAATTTATTTGATTTTATATAAATTTTTATTTTATGCCTTATTTATTAAGTGGTTAATTAATGGGTGAGAAAATATATATGTATGTAAAATTTTTATCATTGAAGCACCACTAAGCTAGTAGCTTAGCGCGGGTGCTTTCCTCTCGCGTATGTTAGAAGGGTAGCCGTAGATCTTAGAATTGTCAGAGGAAAAAGGGTACCCTGAGGGAAGCAGCAAAAATCTTTGGGTTTTCCTTTTTGGTATATTTTGTTAAAATTTGTGTAAATTAAATTATCATTTTTATTTCATATAATGTGTATTAAATATGTGAATTGCAATGTAATAGAACATAGTTTGGATGTAAATTACTGTATTTTATAAATAAATGAAATTTTGAATATTTATACTTGCAAGAATTTTTATTTTAGTGTCTGCAATATTTTCGTAAAAAAAAGAAATAAAATAATAATATTTATACTTCATTTCATTGAATTTACAAAACAATTAGACAGGTAATGCTCGCTTACCTTGCTAAACTATAGTGGGGTAAGGGGGTGTTACAACATGTATATATATGTTTAGATATGAAGTTGTAGAAATAAAATGTTATATATATTCTGATAAAGAATATTTGTGAATTATTTTATGTGTAAAGAATGGAAAGTTGACTTATGGTTGAATGAAAACTATTTTGTATGATATGTGAATTATTGCACCCAAAAATGGCCCATGGATTGTTTGCAGTGCAAGTGGGTAACTAAATTATAGCCGTTATACTGCCAAAATATTTGGTAAATAAAAATAATTAATTAAGTGCTAATAATAGTGTGGTCATTAAATTAAGGGAAAAACATTTGGCACACATCGACTATAATGGTATTAACCCACGTAGCATAAGTATAAAATGATTGTTATAAGGGTGTCACACAATTATCCACAAAGTCAGTGATTTGACTTTTAACCATTCAATAGATAATTACCATGCAATTCGTTCTTTCACCAATCTATACCTCATTTGGTTCAAAGCATGGACTATGTGTCAACTCCTACAAGACTGACTACATCACATTTAGTCCAAATAATATTAGTTCTTGTCTATGTGACTCATTACTCTGATCAAATATGTCCTTGAAGACGTTCTTCAAAACATGTCCACCTTGGGCAAGGATTTTTGAGTAATGATATGTACAAGAGGCCATAGGTATATTCTCTTTTTATCAAAAGGTGAATCTTTTATTCACTACTTAACTACCTTCGAAAACCTTATGCTATACCCAATCACCACGCTATGAGCAACAGTTGAGAGGCAACAAGGAATGAAGTCAAAGTATAGGATTCAGTATCCAAGATAACTTTGAGTATCTTATGTCTAAGGATATTTGCACTATTGCTATGATGAGACTATCACTGACATTGAATAGATACCCATGTGATTACCTCACAATAGGTCATCCAATGTAATTGGTTACTCTAGCAAGCATCCACATATTAATTCTAAACATCTCATGTCTTTAACTTATGAGATCAGCTGCTTAACCTAGTCAATGAGTATAATATGTGTTAGTCTATCCAGATTAACAATATCCTCTCTTGTTAATCTTATGACTAGGGATTATTTAGGTATAATTACAACTACACATGATAGGAATCTCATCATCATGATCTCATCATGAATTCTTTCAGGTTGTGTTACATACCAAGGACTTTATTAAATGGTTTAAGATCTATATCAATTCATATGCATGAATACCATATAATGAAAATGCATTTTATAAATAATAAATGAGTACATAAAGTGCCTAAGATGATTGTCTTTAAGGCACCTCTCTAACACTAATGTTGTGGATATAAATTAATTTGGGGCACATTATTGGAAATAAATGTGGACAATAATTTTATATATCCATATGACTGATTGAGTAATTCATAAGTTGAATTCCAATGAGTACGAACATTCCTTGGAAATCTTCTAGATTTTTTATCATTTTCATGTTAAAATTGAGCTTATAATTTCATTATTTGTGGATGTAACCATAAAAATGAAATTGCTACTGTAATTGGAGCAAATATACCACTCAATGATTTCAAACCATCTTGAACACATAAAATTAACATATGACGTACACATCTAATATATAAAAAAATCTATCTTCAATGTTAGCTTGGTATAATACTTAAAGGTCTTGAATTGAGGTGCTATTTGCCAACATTAAAGGAGTGCTTTAAAGGCAATCACCTTTAGCACTTATTGTACAAATTTATTTGATTAACAAAATGCTTTTTCATTAATTTGATATTCATTTGATATACAAATTGATAAGTGATCTTAAATCAATTAATGAAGTCTTGGATACATAACATAGCATGGAGGAAATCATGATGAGATCATAATATTGAGATTCTTATCATGTGTAATTATGTTAGTATCAAAATTATCCTCAGCCATAGGATTAATGAGACGGGACATTATTAATCTAGACAGACTAGCACATGTTACACTCCTTGATTGGATCGAGTAGTAGATCTCATAATCTATAAACCTGAGATGTTTAGAGTTAACATGTGGATGCTTGCTAAGTGTAGCTAAGTACATTGAATGACCAACTATGAGACAATCACATGGATAATCTATTCAAATGTCAATGATAGTCTCATCATAGCAATGGTGCAAGTATCCTTAGACTTGAGGTACTAAAGGATATCTTGAATATTGATTCTATATTTTGACACTATTCCTTGTTGCCTCTGGGAGGTTGCCCATAGGGTGGTGATTGGATACAGCTTGAGGTATTCGATGGTAATTGGGTAACCAACAAAGGATTTGCCACTCTTGATAGAAGGAGTGTATACCCATGGCCTCTTATCGTGGTCATTACTCGGGAATCTCTGGCCGAAGTGGAAATGTCATAAAGATAGTCTTCAATGATATATCTAATAGAGTAATGATCCTCAAGGACAAGAACTAACATTGCTTGGACTAGACGTGACGTAGTCAGTCTAGCGGGAGTTGACAAATGTCCATACTCTGAACCAAGTGGGGTATAGAATGGTGAAAGGAATAATTGCACGGAAATTGTCTATGGAAAGGTTCGTAGTCAAACCACTGACTTTCCAGTCAATTAGCGGTCATGATGTGTTGCAAGATACCGCTCATGACTTGTTTAAATTAATTGTTAATTTAAGTGGCCAACATAACCGGAAACCTAATGGGTCATATGCATTGAAGATATGGAGAATGAGTAAAATGGTTTTGGATAGGATCCAAAATATGAAAGAATTATTTCGGAATGAATCGCGATAAGATTGCACAGAAAAATCATTCGGGAGGGTCACGGGCCCATACGGGCTAGGCAGGCTGCTGGCTTGCCTAGCGAGCCAGCTAGGCTGTCGAGCAGCAGCCCGCAGCAGGCCCAGTGCGCTGTTGCCTCCCACTCGTTGGACAACTGCAGATTTTAGCCTTAATTAGGCCAATTATGGCTAATTACTATTCATTCATATCCCTTTTCTCCATTTTTGACTTTTTATCTTTTCTTTGAATTTGATTCAAATAGAAAAGATATCAAATGGAAGAAAATAAACATAAAAATATTTTTTTGTGAAAAAAAATATATATTTTTAAGACAACAAAAATTCTCTCCAGAACACTTTCAAAGCTAGCACTTTGATTTTTTTCAAACCATTTCTTTTGATTGTTTCTTATTCATTCTTCGTGTGGATTATTATTAGAGACATCCTAATCTGGATTGTTGTGGTTTGCTGTAACCCAACAAAGTGAAAATTTGAAAAACAAATAAAAAATTACAAGGTATAATTTCTAATTTCTATATTTATATAAATTAGTTTTAATGGCACAAGTATGATCTTTTGTTTTGGATTTTAAAAATTTTATTTTTTAGCTGCGTTTATGCATATGATTCATTCTCCAAAATCCAACATTGGTATCAAAGCCCCCTTGTGTCTATTAAAATTAATTTTAATTGAAAGTGCAATGTGATTGCATTGTTTTGATGATTTTTGGATCAATAAGTTTTGAAAAATTGAAATTAATTTGTAAAATATTTTTTACGTATTTTTCTTTCTCTAATATGATCATGGGATGATTAAGGATGATGATTTTGATTGAAAAATGATTTGAATGTGATTCAAATAATTAATTTCGGATTTATTTCAAAAATACCTAAAATTGTCTTGTTTATGAACATGTGTTGTTGTTTGGCTTAATTGATGGGGTTGGTTATATTTTTCTTGTAATTTGATTATGAAAAAATTATTTAGACATATTGAGAATATTTTTATGCCTCTGGAAGTTTCAAATAATTAATTAAAAATTATTTTAATTAATTTTTTAAATAAACACAAAAAAGGACTTTTTAAGCATACCAGTGGGGCTGTTTTGTTTGATTTTTTTGTATGTGTTTATTTTATATCCAAGAATTTGAAATTTTTTTTATATGATTAAAAATATGTTTTTTTGGTATTAGATGCATGCCAAAATTATTTTGCAAACATTTGAAAGTTTAAAAAATTATAGATGTCGAATTAGTCATTTTGAGCGTCTAAGTGTGTTGCTTCGTTTGTCTTAGCAATTATGGCTTGTGCTGACCTGATTATGATTAGAATGATGTTTTGATGTTCTGGGAATTTTTAATATTTTTGGAAATTAATTTTGAATTAATTTAAGTTGTGCAATTGTAATTTTAGTATGACTAGAAATTGGTATGTATATTAAAATTAAATTGTTTAATTTTAACATCATAATATTTTGATTTTAAGAATAATTAATTTTGAATTATTTCTGGAAATATGGAATTTAATTTAATTTGATTAAATATTAAATTCCACTTTAAAATGACATATAAAATTAAATTAACCGAAAGAACACATATAGGCAATTTCAGTTCAAGCGTTGAATCGATTTACAAATTGAAATCCAAAATTGTCATTTTTCTTTTATGCATTAAAGAATGCATGTTAGGGGTGTTTGAAAAGGTATGATGGATGATTGTGGACTTAGGCCCAATGTGATTGAGCATGCATGGAATTATTTTGTTTTATGGTAAATAGGGTCTGCGTGTCCCTACCTCTCTTTCTTTCTTATGTATTTCTCTTCTCATCTTACTCCCCTCAAATGTAAATTGAGGTTTTCTATGATTTGAAATATGTAATTAGATTACATAGGATTAGGATAGAATGAAGATACAAAGGATCAACAAGCAAATTAGGTGGTACCATAAACAAGAAGACTTAGAAATAGGAATTTGATTTCTATTTTGGGTTGTAAATTCATGCATATACATAGGTAAGACCTAGTCAATTTCTCTTTGGCTCAAGAGATTGACTTTAGTATGTCCATAATCATGCCATATAGTTAATGTAACTATCTTTATATATCCATGTGATGAATGTATGATATATAAAAGCATGAAATAATAACTTGATGAGACTTAACAAAGAAATCCCTCACACTAAATAAACAACTAAGTCTTACGCCTTCCATTAATATGGGGAGAACCAGAGTTCTTCTAGAGTTAAGGTTGTTGAGTTGCGTCAAGCTCACTCTATAAGAATATGTTCAATCCATTGAAATTAGATTTCACGATTAATGGGCTAGACTTAACCGATATTATTAACTTGTTGGATTTGTGCCAAAGTTAATGTGTATTGGAGGCGAAGTTGGGTTTGTATACATGAGACGTACACATATCAAGAGTTGATAGCCCAATTTATGTTCACACATCAATAAGTTGATAGCACAAGATTCGATAGTTGCATGAATAATGCAATTGGTATGGATTAGATACCTACCAACCAAACTAAGGATAGCTTGTTGAGTTGCCTCAAGGTTATTCTTAGCTAGTTGGATATCGACCCACTAGAAGAACTTCCATATAAGTTCTCCCGGGTCATAGTGAGGGCTATGGATTCGCAATAAAATAATGGGAGTCATAATGAGATTTATTAAAGACCTAATAAACATTTATTTTATGTACATTCTAACATGTTCTATTTTACATCTAGGTTGCTAGAATCATCATCATGACAAGTGTGAATTTGCGATCGCTAATGGAATCAAATAAGTTGACTAGGGCCAATTTCTTGGATTGGCTAAGGAATCTGAGAATAGTTCTCAAATTCGAAAAGATTGGCTATTTCCTAGATGAGGCACTCCCTAATCCCCTTGCTGCTAATGATTCTAAAGATGTTCAGAAGGCATATCAAAAGAATCTCGATGATAGTGAGATGGCAAGCTCCATTATGCTTGCTACTATGTCAGCTGAGTTACAAAAGCACCATGAGGCTATGGAAGCTAATTCCATAGTATACCATCTAAGAGACCTTTTTGATTAGCAAGCACGTTCTGAAAGGTTCGAAACTTTGATGTTTCTCTTCTCACTAAGATGGGTGAGGGGACATCTCCAGTGCAATATGCATTGAAAATGAATGGCTATATTGAGAGGTTGGCGAGCTTGGGATTTTGTGATGGACCATGAATTAAGTATTGACTTAATTCTAACCGGTTTGTCTGATAGTTATTCACATTTTATGCTTAACTAAACCAAATCTCCACCACTATTCCTGAGCTAATTAACTTGATCAAAATAGCTAAGCCATCTGTCAAGAAGGACAGTAAGGCTATGATGCTGGTGGACTTTTCAAGTTCTAAAAATAAGAACCTTACGAAGAAGAAGAAGTCGATGAAGCCTAAGGGAGGTGTGGCCAAGAAGAAGGCCAAGGAGATTGCTCCAAAAGGGACATGCTTCCATTGTGGCAAGGATGACCATTGGAAGAGAAAGTGGAAGGCTTACTTGGAGTCCTTGAAGAAGAAGGCATCTGATGCCCCATCTACTTCAGGTATTTTTGTCTTTGAAATTAATACTGTTTTCGATAATAATATATGAGTATTAGATACCGGTTGTGGCTCACACATATGCACTGATATGCAGGGCCTAAGGAACAATAGATAGCTCAATAAGGGAGAGTTAGACCTATGCGTTGGAAATGGAGCAAGGGTTGCTGCATTAGCTGTAGGAACATATATATATTGACCCTCCCTAGTGGGCTTATATTAAATTTGGATAATTTCTATTATGTACCTGTTTTGGCTCAAAACATTATTTCTGTTTCAAGTCTAAATAAAGATGGTTTCCTTTTAGCTTTTAGTAACAATTGTTGTTCTATTATGTTGAAATTCTTTATGCTAGTGGTACATTATGTAATGGAATATACATATTAGATATGTCAAATCCAGTTTTACACATCAATGATAATAAAAGGCAAAAACAAGATATGTTGAAATCATCTTACTTATGGCATTATCGCCTTAGTCATATAAGTAAGAAACGCATGGCTAAGCTACACAAAAGTGGTAATTTAAGGTCATTTGATTATGAATCATATGACTAAATTACCCTTTAAGGGAAAGTGTGAACGTGAAATTGGACTTTTAGACTTAATACATTCAGATGTATATGGTCCAATGGCTACACACGCCAGATATGGTTTCATCTACATCATTACTTTTATCGATGACTACTCACGATATGGGCATGTGTATCTTATGAGACACAAATCTGAAGCTTTTGAAAAGTTCAAAGAATTTAGAAATGAAGTAGAGAAACAACTTGGAAAAAGTATTAAAACACTTCAATCAGATCGATGAGGTGATTACTTGAGCCAAGAGTTTCTAGATTATCTTAGGGATAATGGGATTTTATCTCAGTGGACTCCACCTTACACGCCACAACACAATGGTGTGGCTGAAAGAAAAAACTGAACCATGTTAGACATGGTAAGGTCTATGATGAATTCTTTTGGGGCTATGCATTAGAGACCACCATTTATATATTAAATGGAGTTCCTTCAAAATCAGTTGATGTTACTCCATACGAGATATGGTATAACAAGAGGCCCACATTTTCTTACATGAGAATTTGGGGTTGTCCTGCTTATGTGAAGCGGACAATGTCAGATAAGCTAGAAGCTAAATCTGACCGATGTCTGTTTATGGGATATCCAAAAGCATCATATGGATATCAATTTTACCCCCCTGGAACAAAAGGTTTTTGTTTCAAGACATGCTATCTTTTTAGAGAGAGAATTCCTTCTAAAAGGAGATAGTGGGAGCAAAATTGAACTTGAGGAAGTTCAAGATGCTCAAACAGATGCTGATCAACTGCCTGAACCTGAACTTGTTACTCACACAAATGATATAACAACTCAACCTTCTGAAGGACAAGAGCTTCGTAGGTCAAGTAGGATACGTATTGTTCTAGAGAGATATGGATTTCTCATTAGTGAAAAAAATGACGTATTTCTCATAGAAAATGATAAGCTTACAACCTATGAAGAAGTTCTAAATAGTTCATGTTGCCCAGATATTAAGCCAAGAAGGGGGGTTGAATTGGAGTTTAAAAAAATTAAACTTTAAGGTGCGGAAATAAATAATTAATTTTAGGAGGGATAGAGAAAATTTGACACAAGGATTTTTATAGAGGTTTGGGTGTTAACAAACCCTACTCCTCTCCCCAATCGCAATTGGGAGTTTCACTAACTCACAAAGTGTTACAATGGAGTTTTACAAGCTAAATCCCAACTATGGTGTTTCTCACAATGGCTCACACCTAACCCAAAAATCCCTTGTATTTTAATGGCTCACACAATAACCAATTCCTTGTGTTTTACAGGCTCACACAAACAACCTTCACTTTTTGTTTTTTACAGGCTCACACAAACAACCTTTTAATTTGTGTTTTAGAGGCACACATAACTAACCCTTACAAGTGTTCTACTCTTAACCCATAAATACCCAAAGCTCACTTGAGTAATGATTACAGAGAGAAACACTCACAAATCTTAATTGCTTAATAAATGAAGAGCAAAAAGATTTTTACAGAGAATAGATTTTGGTTCTCAAAGTATTGAATGTACAAATAGCTTGTAATAAGATTTTGATTAAAAGTAATTGCTATCCTCTTATACGTAATGCATAAATGACTTCCATTTATACTTCCATGGCTGAATATAGTCGTTGGGGTGCATTAAATATGAAACTAGCCGTTGTACCAACCAAATAATCGCGCCTGACATTTTTCTCTTTCATCATTCACGAGCGTGACTACATTTGTCACGGGCGTGACATTTCTTCCCAAGCCATGACTGAAGTGGTGACCTTGGTCCTGAAGCTCTCTGGAATGTTTTGACATATTGGGTCACGGGCGTGACACGCTTCCCAGCCGTGATCCAAGTGGTGACTTTGGTCGTGAAGCTCTCTGAATGAAAATGACATGAACATTCACGGGCATGACATTTTGATTCACGGGCGTGACTAAGAATGTCCACTTCACGGTTTGTTCTTCCTTCATGGTCGTGAACTTCAAATGGTAGTTTTGGTAACAGTTAGCTCTTTCACGGGCGTGACACATAGAGTCACGGGTGTGAACATGCTACTTCCTTAATTTTTTCTTTCAAGGATTATTCTTCCAATCTCCATTCTTGTTGTTTTATTCCATGTCCTGTTTAATAGACTTAGAAAACAAGTATGTTAAATACAATATTGCTATTTTATTTGTTATCAGCAAAATGACATAAATACTCCTCAAGGTTTAACAATCTCTCCCTTTTTGATGGTGACAAATAATCTATCAATATGTGCTTTTGAGAAGTCTCCCCCTCAAAATATACTCAGGATAAAAAATTTATAAAATGCAAGAATTGTAAAAAATGATGTAGCATTGAAATGAACTTACTAAATTTTAAGTATATGCAAGTTATATGAGAAGTATATCGAATATATACCATAATTCCTTTTTAAGGCATGAAGTATATGTAGGGTATACTTAAGGTATATCATAGCATATTTATTTTTGTAACTTGCATGAAGGTATATGCAAAGTATACTTAAGGTATATCTAATGTGTATAAAGCTCAATTTCTCAATTTTATACTTTGCATATGAATTTTGAATCAAAGTTTCTAATCCCTTTTAATCTATTTCAATGTCAATTCATAATTCAATTTTAATTTTTGATTCAAAATTCATTTACCTTAATATATATTGCTAGTTTCTCCTTATATTGCTAGTTTGATACCATTTCCCTATAATATATTGCTAGTTTTCTCCCCCTTTTGTCATCAATCAAAAGGGATATAAAGATATCAATGAGGTAAACAAAAGAAAATATATTTAATAAAGAAAAAAATACAAACAAAGTTAAATAAAGTTCAGAAAGGAAATTGAAAATTTCCTACACAACAACAAACAAAATAAATAAATAAAAAAATAGCAAATCACACAAATTTAGGCTACAATCTAGCCTAACACCTATCCGGACATCCTATCTCGAAGCCTAGCAACTTCAGCCTCAAGGCTGTCCATCTGAGACTCCATGAAGTCTTTGAGGTTCTCCAACCTCTCATCCATTGAAGTCTACAGTTGCTCAAAACGTGGTGCCAAGAGGTCAACCACCTGCTGCGCTAAAGTTAATGTGGAAGCCGAGGACTGTCTGATGTCCTGCTCAGCTACTGGAGGTGCTTCCTCAACCCGAGCCCTCTTCTTCTGCTGGACTCCTTGGAGGCCTGCTTTAAAGTCCTCCATGTCATTTTCTTCCCAAATGATCTCCCCAGCAGTGTCATGTTCACGGTTTGCTGAATGAGTGTTCCACCCATGATTGAAGGAGTGAATATGTTCACGGACGTGACCTTTGAATGTCACAAGCGTGAATGATGAACTGTCACAGGGGTGAAACAATAGTCACGGGCGTGAAATGTTGAATTTCACTACTTATGCCCGTGAAGCAAGCAGTGACTCATGGCGTGAATGCTTCTGTGAGTTTTGGGGTGTAATGGTTCACGGGAGTGAAAATTCGTCACGGGCGTGAAAAGCTATTTTCACGGGAGTGAATGAAGCCATGAAAATAAGCTTCACCACTTGAAACCGTGAACCATGTCGTGAACGACACTGCCTCTTTTGGCTATTTAAGTCACGGGCGTGACTCCCCTAAAATTTTCATCAAATAAAATTAAGTCCTAAAACAGGACTAAATCATTTCAACAAAGATTCTAATTCTTAAAACATGAATTTTCATCAAAATTTATATCTTATAACTTGTGATATGATTTAAGATTTCATATTTTTGCAATCACAAGGTTAATCCATCAATCATACCAAGTTCTCTTCTAATGAAATTAAACCTTTCCTCATTTAGAGACTTAGTGAAAATATTAGCTAATTGATTTTTTGTGCTTATAAATTTTAATGCAACATCTCCATATTGAACATGATCTCTAATGAAATGGTGTCTAATGTCAATATGCTTACTTCTTGAATGTTGTATACGATTCTTTGAAAGATTTATGGCACTTGTATTGTCACATTTAATAGGTATATGATCCATCTCATGACCATAGTCCTTAAGTTATTGTTTCATCCAAAGAATTTGAGTACAACAACATCCAATTGCTACATACTCTGCTTCAGCAGTTGAGAGAGCAACTGAAACTTGTTTCTTGCTAAACCAAGAAACTAAGCATTCTCCAATGAAGTGACAAGTACCTGAAGTACTTTTTCTGTCTAAAAGACTACCAGTATAGTCGGCATCTGAATATCCTATAATATAAAAGGATGAATTCCTAGGATACCATAAACCTAGATGCAAAGATCCATGTAAATATCTTAAAATTCTTTTTACTGCATTTAAATGAGATTCTTTAGGACATAATTGAAATCGTGCACACAAGCAAACACTATACATTATATTGGGTCTAGAAGCAATAAAATATAAAAAGTGATCCGATCATACCTCTATAAAGCTTTTCATTAATGCTCTTACCCTTTTCATCCTTGTCCAATTTTGTTGATATGCTCATAAGAGTCTTGGCATTCTTGCATCCTTCCATACCAAATTTCTTATTTAAATCTTTGGCATATTTGGATTGGTTGATGAATATGCCCCCATTTCTTTGCTTTATTTGTAGACCAAGGAAATACTTAAGCTCTCCCATCATGCTCATTTCAAATTCCCTAGTCATACACTTAGCAAATTCTTGACAAAGCAACTCATTAGTAGAACCAAATATTATATCATCAACATAAATTTGAACAATTATTATATCATGCTTATGCTTTTTGATGAATAATGTAGTGTCAACATTTCCCTTTGTAAAGCTATTTTCTAATAGAAAAGAACTTAGCCTCTCATACCAAGCTCTTGGGGCCTGTTTTAAACCATACAAAGCTTTTGAGAGTTTAAAAACATGATTTGGCAAATCATAGCTTTCAAAGCCTGGTGGTTGTTCTACATACACTTCTTCTTCTATATAACCATTTAGAAATGCACTTTCCACATCCATTTGGAAAAGCTTGAAATTCATGTGACATGCATATGCTAAAAGTATTCTTATGGCTTCTAATCTAGCCAAAGGTGCATATGTTTCATCATAATCTATACCTTCTTCCTGATTATATCCTTTTGCAACTAATCTAGCCTTATTCCTAGTTATTAAACCTTGTTCATCTAGTTTATTTCTAAATACCCATTTACTACCTATAATTTGATGATCCTTAGGTCTAGGTACTAGGATCCATAGCTTACTTCTCTCAAATTGGTTGAGTTCCTCTTGCATGGCAATTGTATTTAACATACTTGTTTATTTCCGTCATTTTGATGATAACAAATAAAATAGTAATATTGTATTTAACATACTTGTTTTCTAAGTCTATTATATAAGACATCGATTAAAATAGCAAGAATGGAGATTGGAAGAATAATCCTTCAAAGACAAAATTAATGAAGTAGCATGTTCACTGTCGTGACTATATGTGTCACGCCCGTGAAAGAAGCTAACCGTTACCAAAACCAACATTTGAAGTTCACAGCCATGAAGGAAGAACAAATCGTGAAGTGGGCATTTCAGTCACCCCCGTGAAGATTCATTCATTTTCATCTAGAGAGTTTCACGACCAAAGTCACCACTTGGATCACGGCTGGGAAGCTAGTCACGCCCATGAATTAGTATGCCACACCCGTGACCCTATATGTCAAAACATTCCAGAGAGCTTCACGACCAAGATCACCACTTCAGTCACAGTTTGGGAAGAAATGTCACTCCCGTGACAAGCATAGTCACGCCCGTGAATAATGAAAGAGAAAAATGTCAGGTGAATGGAAGAAAGCCCTTGATATCATACTTTAGAGTATTTGGATGCAAGTGTTTTATATTGAACACCAAGGATAATCTTGAAAAATTTGCCTCTAAGTCTGATGAACGTATCTTTTTAGGATACTCTACAACTAGCAAAGCATATAGAGTATTTAATAAAAAATCATTAACGGTTGAAGAATCCATGCATGTTGTTTTTAATGAATCTAGTAGACTTGATCTTATGAAAGGTAGTGTTATTGATGATGTTGTAGGTAATATGGAAAGACTTGATATTGGAAATGGGAAAGAAGAAAATGATCAAGAAAATTTACTGCAAAATGATACTCTACCTCAAAATCAAGAACAAAATGATCAAGAACTTCCAAAAGAATGGAGAATGACGAAAGATCGTCCAAAAGAGCAAATAATTGGTGATCTATCAAAGGGAGTAAGTACTAGATCTCATTTCAAACATTTAGTCACTGACATTGCTTTTATTTCACAAATTGAGCCTAAAAATATTGATGAGGCTCTTAATGATGAAATTTGGGTAATTGCCATGCTGTATGATGTTGGGCAGTGATGAAAGTTTGATTCCAAAGGTAACTTTACCTCCACATGCTGTATGCTGTTGGGCAGTGTTGTATTCTCCCACATTCTTCAATAGATAATGAGCTTGATAAGATTTTCATTGCCTTCTTGTTTTTGAAATTTGATCTTCTTTGAGGCTCTATCCAATCAACTCTTGATAGGATTTCTTCTTCACCATCAGCTCCTCTTCTGGTTGGTGGTGTCCATTCTTTTCGTACACTATCCCAGACTTCAATTCCTTCATTATCCAAATATGTCTCCATCCGAAACTTCCAATGGGCATAATTTGCTCCATCAAAGTAAGGTTTGAGACTTTGGAATCCTTCACTAGCCATATCTCAATCTTTACTAGCGCTTTTTAGGCTTCGATGCTAAACAAAGCTCTGATACCAATTGTTTCCCATATATTAAGCCAAGAAGGGGGGTTGAATTGGAGTTTAAAAAAAATTAAACTTTAAGGTGCGGAAATAAATAATTAATTTTTGGAGGGATAGAGAAAATTTGACACAAGGATTTTTATAGAAGTTCGGGTGTTAACAAACCCTACTCCTCTCCCCAATCGCAATTGGGAGTTTCACTAACACACTAAGTGTTACAATGGAGTTTTACAAGCTAACTCCCAACTGTGGTGTTTCTCACAATGGCTCACACGAAACCCAGAAATCTCTTGTGTTTTAATGGCTCACACAATAACCAATTCCTTGTGTTTTACAAGCTCACACAAACAACCTTCGCTTTGTGTTTTTACAAGCTCACACAAACAACCTTCACTTTGTGTTTTTTACAGGCTCACACAAACAACCTTTTAATTTGTGTTTTAGAGGCTCACACAACTAACCCTTACAAGTGTTCTACTCTTAATCCAAAAATATCCAAAGCTCACTTGAGTAATGATTACAGAGAGAAACACTAACAAATCTTAATTGCTCAATAAATGAAGAGCAAAAAGATTTTTACATAGATTAGATTTTGGTTCTCAAAGTATTGAATGTACAAATAGATTGTAATAAGATTTTGATTCAAAGTAATTGTTATCCTCTTGTACGGAATGCATAAATGACTTCCATTTATACTCTCATGGTTGAATATAGCTGTTGGGGGTGCATTAAATATGAAACTAGCTGTTGTACCAACCAAATAATTGCGCCTGACATTTTTCTCTTTCATCATTCACTGGCGTGCTATATTTGTCACAGGCGTGACATTTCTTCCCAAGCCGTGGCTGAAGTTGTGACCTTGGTTGTGAAGCTCTCTAGAATGTTTTGACATATTGGGTCACTAGCGTGACACACTTCCCAGCCGTGATCCAAGTGGTGACTTTGGTCGTGAAGCTCTCTGGATGAAAATGACATGAACATTCACGGGCGTGACATTTTGATTCATGGGCATGACTAAGAATGTCCACTTCACGGTTTTTCTTCCTTCATAGCTATGAACTTCAAATGGTGGTTTTGGTAACGGTTAGCTCTTTCACGGGCGTGACACATAGAGTCACGGGCATGAACATGCTACTTCCTTAATTTTGTCTTTCAAGGATTATTCTTCCAATCTCCATTCTTGCTATTTTATTCCATGTCCTGTTTAATAGACTTAGAAAACAAGTATGTTAAATACAATATTGCTATTTTATTTGTTATCATCAAAATGATGGAAATACCCCTCAAGGTTTAACAGTTCAGAATCTGACAAATGGCTTCAAGCCATGAAGTCGGAAATGGATTCCATGTATGAAAATCAAGTATGGACTTTGGTTGACCCACCCGAAGGAATAAAGCCTATAGGGTGCAAGTAGGTTTTCAAAAAGAAAACTGACATGGACGATAATGTGATTACCTATAAAGCTAGACTTGTTGCTAAAGGTTATCGTCAAAGACAAGGAATTGACTATGATGAAACTTTTACCCAGTAGCTATGCTTAAATCCATAAGGATACTCTTAGCCATTGCTACTCATTATGATTATGAGATATGGCAAATGGATGTGAAGACAACTTTCCTTAATGGAAATCTGACTGAAGATGTGTACATGACACAACCTGAAGGCTTCATATCCAAAGATGGCAAAAAGGTATGTAAGCTTCAAAGATCCATTTATGGATTAAAGCAAGCATCTAGGAGTTGGAATATTCGATTTGATGAGACAATCAAACAGTTTGGTTTCTTACAAAATCCAGATGAACCTTGTGTTTACAAGAAGGTTAGTAGGAGTGCAATTGTATTTCTTGTGTTATATGTATATGATATATTGTTAATGGGAAATGATGTCTCAGCCTTACAATAAGTCAATTTTTGGTTATCCAAGAATTTCTCTATGAAAGACCTTGGAGAAGCAATCTATATTTTGGGGATAAAGATCTATAGAGATAGATCTAAAAGATTGTTTGGTCTTTCACAGTCTACATACATAGATAAGATGCTAAAGAGGTTTAGCATGGAGCAGTCCAAGAGGGGATATATTCTCATGACCCAAGGGATTACTCTCTCAAAGTCTCTATGTCCAAAGACACAAGATGAGAGGACACACATGAGTTTGATTCCATATGCTTCATCTATAGGATCAATCATGTACGTTATGATATGTACAACACCCGATGTATCATACACTTTAAGTGTCATGAGCAGATACCAATCGAAACCTAGTGAGGGTCATTGGGTGGCTGTCAAGAATATCCTTAAGTACTTAAGAAGAACTATGGATGCATTCTTGGTATATAGAGATGGAGATCTTATTGTGAGCGGGTATACCAATGCCAGCTTCCAATCTAACAAGGATGACTCAAAATCTCAGTCAGGTTATATATTCACACTAAATGGTGGAGAAGTTAGTTAGGAGAGTTCCAAATAGGAAATGACTGCTGATTCGACAACCAAAGCAAAGTACATTGCAGCTTCTGAAGCAGCAAAGAAAGCAGTTTGGATCACGAAATTCATCACAGAACTTGGAGTGGTTCCCAGCATTATTGATTCAATACAATTGTATTGTGATAATAATGTAGCCATTGTGCAAACAAAAGAGCCACAGTCTCATCAGAGATCCAAACATATACTCAGAAGATACCATTTGATTAGAGAAATCATTGATAGGAATGATGTAGAGTGCCCACTGATCAGAATATTGTTGATCCTTTAACTAAGCCACTTCCCCAAAAGAAATATGATTCTCATGTACTCGCCTATCGAATTAAATATAAAGGCGATTAGCTTTAGTGTAAGTGGGAGCCTGTTAGAGGAGTCCACTAAAGGCAATCACCATTAGCAATTATTGTACAAATTTATTTGATTAAAAAAAGGCTTTTTCATTAATTTGATGTTCATTTGATATATGAATTGATAAATGATCTTAAATCAATTAATGATGTCTTTGATACATAACATAGCATGAAGGAAATCATGATGAGATCATGATATTGAGATTCTTATCATGTGTAATTATGTTAGTATCAAAATTATCCCTAGTCATAGGATTAATGAGATGGGACATTATTAATCTAGATAGACTAGCACATGCTACACTCCTTGATTGGATCGAGTAGTAGATCTCATAATCTATAAACATGAGATGTTTAGAGTTAACATGTGGATGCTTGCTAAGTGTAGCTAAGTACATTGGATGACCAACTATAAGACAATCAGATGGATAATCTATTCAAATGTCAATGATAGTGTCATGACAGCAATGGTGCAAGTATTCTTAGATTTGAGGTGATCAAGGATATCTTGAATATTGATTCTGTATTTTGACATTATTCCTTGTTGCCTCAGGGAGGTTGCTCATAGGGTGGTGATTGGATACAACTTGAGGTATTTGAAAGTAATCGGGTAACCAACAAAGGATTCACCACTCTTGATAGAAGGAGTGTATACCCATGGCCTCTTGTCATGGTCATTACTCGGGAATCTCTAGGATATTTCTAGGTACACGTTTAGCAAATGGATTTAATACATTTTGACAATAATTAACTAAACTTACTTTTTTACCAAAACTAAAAAATAAATGTTCCATACTTATCATTTTTGTCCATTCTTTTTTTATTTTTTTCATCATTATATTGAAATAATTGGGAAGTAAAATAAAATGTTATGTACTCGAAAATTTGACTTTGACTTTTTTCTATTCCAATTTGAACAGCATGATTATTTTGCAAGTGCCTTTGAAATATGTCATAACCGCTTCCAACTTTAAATTTGTATGTTTGTGCATAATAATTGCACACAACATCAAATGACCTATCATTTTTTTTATTTTCTAGAAATGAATTTGAAAAACATCAGATGTTCGAATTTTTACTTTAGATGATGATGCTGCCGTCAGACTTGGACCCAGTTCTGATTATTCGTCACCCCTATTTCTTTGCTTTTCTTCAGTAAGAATTTAGAACTCCCTCTCCTCATCCAAATTTTCAATAAAAGTTTCCAAATAAACAATATTTTCACCAAAAAAATTGCTCCTTCTACTATGACTATGGCTTTTCATTATTTATGATTAAATTTTGTGAAAAAAATTTGCAAAATATTAAAAAAATGTAGAGAAAGGTAATGAAAAAAATAATTCTAGGATTAAGGAAAAATTGAAAATTAGAGAGAATTAAAGAATTGAAGAACAAATTTAGACTTTGTAGAAGTATAATTAGAAAGAAATTAGACAGAAAATAATTGAGAGTGTAATTAGAGAGAAATTAGGAATATATATAAAGAGAATTGAGATTGAATTGTAGAGAAATTGAGAATTAATTAAGAATGAGATTGTGTAGTAAATGAAAAAAATTGAAATGAATTTAGCATTTATAGAGAAAAAAATTAAAAATTTAAATTTCTATAATACCTCTAAAATATAACTGTCGTTTTTCTGTTATAAGGGGTATTTTTTCATTAAATTTATATTTTAATATATTTAATTATTTAAAAAAAATCAAAATTGCACCTGTGTTGTACATGGGGGCCTAAAGAGGAACAACGATCATAAGACCATTGTTGGCTTTTTTTTTTTTATTTTGAATTTTTTCAGGCTGGAACCGGGAACCATAAGTTCTGAACTGTAACCTACGGTTCCTGAAAGAAGGGTCCAAATAGGACCTTTTCCCAACCAAGCCATGGTAGGGCCGAGCTTGAAACCGGCCTAGCTTGGTCCGGTTTGAATTGCACTAGACCTGTTCCACGTGCCCAAGTAGCCATGGCCAGGCCTACTTAGAACTCTATTTTCTTTATAGAAAGTTGTAAAGATGAAGCAAATGACCTCACATTCACTTCTTTCCTCATATGGTTAATCCAAATATAGCCTTTATCTCTTCCTTTCAAGCTTATATTCCATTTCCAAGCCTTCCAAGAGCTTCTATTCACATCCTCAAGCATAAAAAACATCAAAACATCTATCTTTCTCACTTTCTTTCTCTAAAAGATGGAGCTTTGGCTATGGTGAATGTAAGAGATTTGTTTGGGGTTGTTGAGTAAAGAAAATGAAGATGAAGTGTCATATCCAAAAATTTAGGCACCGAGTCGCACGTATCATTAAATTGACATGTCTGACCAACCAAAGTTTATATTCGGATTTTGACTAGAGAAAATTTAAATTAATGGAAAATACTTATAAAAAATTCCTAATAAAGTGTTTAAAGTATTTAAAGATGTTAGTTTACGATAAATGACCTAAATGCAAAATGTTGCCCAGACAATGAACCAAGAAGGGAGTTGAATTTGTTAGTAAATAAAATTTTCTTAACTTTAATGTGCGGAATAAAATAAATAGAGTAGGGAATGAGAGAATTCACACATAAGATTTATAGAGGTTCAGGTATTAACAAACCATACTCCTCTCCCCAATCTTGATTGGATGTTTTACTAACACACTAAGTATTATAATGGAGTTTTACAAGCTCACTCCCAACTATGGTGCTTCTCTTAATGGCTAACACCTAACCAAGAATTTCACTTGTGTTTTTCAATGGCTCATACAAAAACCAATTCTTTGTGTTTTATTACACACACAACAAACCCTTACAAGTGTTTCACTCTTAACCTAATATACCCAAACTCACTTGAGCAGTTGAATTATAATGAAAATACTCACCAACCTATAATGCTCAGAAATTATGAGCAATTAGGTTTATAAAAAGAATAGAGGTATGTTGAGAGAAATAATTAATGCACAAGGCTACAATAAGATGAATTCATAAAAAGTAATTGTTGTTGTTCTTCTCCTTTTTGGGATTCATAAATGACTCCCATTTATACTTTATCTACGAATTATAGTCGTTTAGGTGCATTTAATGTGAAGATAGCCATTGAACCAACTCTTAATCATGCGCCTGACATGTTTCTCTTTCCTAATTCACGGGCATGAATATATGGCACACGGTCATGAATATTCATCCACGCCGTGATCCAAGTGGTGACTCTGGCCTTGAAGCTCTCTAGAAGAATTTCAAGTGTTTGATCATAGGCATGAATAATACTTTCATGGGCGTGAATATTCTTCCAAGCCGTGGTCCAAGTGGGGACTTTAGCCATGAAGCTCTATGGAAGAATTTGACATGTTTGGTCACGAGTGTCACTATATTTCACGGGTGCGACTGCTTGATTATTCACGGTTGGTTTGATCCTTTATGGCCGTGAACTTTGAATGTTGGAGAGTTGGCGCTAAGCTTCATTCACAGTCGTGACATATGTAGTCACGGGCATGACTTTGCTATTTCTTTGATTTTAATCTTCAAAAGGTGTCTTTCAATCTTGCTTCATGTTCTAGTCATAGTATCTCATGTTTTACACACTTAGAACACAAACGTTGTTAAATACATTATTGCTATTTTATTTGTTATCATCAAAATGACAAAAATACCCCTCAAGGTTCAACAATCTCCCCTTTTTTGATGGTGACAAATAATCTAGCAATATGTGCTTTTGAGAAGTCTCCCCCTCAAAAGGTGCTTAAAATAAAATAATAGATTGCAAGATTTGAAGGATGTATAACAAAGGTATTTACAAACTAATAAAGTATGTGCAAGGTATATCTTAAATATATCTCATCTTTTAACACATATATAACAAATGTATTCAAGGTATATGTGAGATATATGTTAAGTATATCTTATGCATATTATCAATTAAGGAAAAGTTTTACATATTCCACACATTGCATAATGATAGCATATATTGCTAACCACACATTTGCATATATTGCTAGGTTCACCCCCTTTTGTCATCAACAAAAATGAAATTATAATAAGATGATTGTATTTAAAATTAAAAGGAGAAGGATTACATTAAGATTCAAGAACATAAAATAAAGTCCTATAACATTAAAAATAAATCTACTACATGAAAACTAGGACTCTAGTTAGGCTTCAAGCCTGAGAGACCATATCTAAGGCGTGCTACCTCTGCCTCGAGGCTGTCCATATGAGACTCCATGAAGTCTTTGAAGTTTTCTAACCTCTCATCGATGGAAGTCTGCAACATGTCAAGGTGCAATGCTATAAGATCAACAGCCTGCTGAGCCAAGCTGGATTTGGTAGAAGCCGATGACTGACAACCTCTTTTGCTACTGCTGGTGTCGATGTTTCATCACGGGCTCACTTTCATTGTTGGATACCCTAGAGGTTAGCTTTGAAATCATCTGTGTCATGGTCTTCCCAGTCAATTTGACCAACTGGAATGGTGAAACGGTAGTATACATTATTTTTGTAAATAATGCAGACAGCTGCTCCCATTTTTATGAAGGACTCTACATCGAGTCGGTCTCGTGGATGAGTTGGAATAAGATTGTAATTGTGCTCATTGAGATTTTGATACCTTAGCTCAATGGCAAGGTGAGTCACATACCCGCCAATCAAGATATCCCCCGATGGCTTTGTTGCAATGGAAAGGAGATGATTTGCAAACCATCGAGACAAGGCTACGGTTAGTCCTCTTTATGCCATTTCCAATAAGAAGATCTCCGACTTTCTGATTGCCCCATTGCTATCTCCTCTAGAAAATATATTATAGGTGAGAAACCTATGTAAATACTTATGCACAAGGGACCGTAGGTGTGTGCTTTTAGTCTTATTCACATCCCAACTGCATTCCAAGCCAAAATATGTCCAAGCAAGATTGGCATAGAATTTGACTTCACTCTCATTGAGAATGCCATCAGAAGGGAGCTTGAAAATATTACCAAACTCTACTGTAGTGAGAGTGTTAGGATGTTTACAAAGTTGGAATTTTATAGTGCTGGTGGGAGAGACATGCAATGTGCTAAGGAACTCAAAAGTTGGTTCCCTTAGCGTTGGCCGATAAATGTCAACGAATTCTTTGAGATGACAAGCTTGCAACTGTTCAATCATGCTTGTATCAAGACTAAGAGTCTTAACAGAATTCCATTCGAAGGACCGAGATGATAGTAGGGGTTTCTTCTTTAGAACGACATATCACGGATGGCAATTTTTCAGAATGATGTTGAGAAGATAATCTGTGTAGCATCTTGAAGAATGTAATTTCTTTCTTGTGCCTTTGGAAGAACCAGGTTCCATTTTGATAACTTTAATGAAGGATTGGAAAAGAAATTTTCGGACCAAAAGATTAAAAATAACCTAGATAAGTTGTGATTCTTTCAAGAAGAAAGATGTTTTGATAGGGTTTTATATATGGAAATGAATATGAGGCAGAAATTTGTGAGAAATATTGAATGAGGTTGATAAATAAGAGAATTTGTAGAGATGGAAATGAGAAAATAACAGAAATTTTATTTTATGGTCGATATATTCACGAGCGTGAATAGTCGTGGTCACAGTTTGTTGAAGAGGCACTCTAGCCGTGAATAAGAAGATGAATCGAGTCACGGTCATGACATTAAATAGTCACGGGCGTGACCTAGAACTTTCACGGGTGTGACAAAAATAGTCCCGATCATGAAGAGTTTGGCTTCACCACTTCCAACCGTGAGGCAGGGTGTGAAATAAAGCATGAATGGTTTTGGAGTTATTTGCTATCAATATTCACGGTCATGACTAAATATCAAGGGCGTGAATCAGGCTTTTCACGGGAATGACCATGGGCGTGAAACTTAGTTTTCACTACTTCTGCACGTGAGGCATGCCATGTATCAAGGCGTTAAAGCTACTAGAACTATTTGTTATTTACTTCACGACCATGAATAAATGTCATGGGCATGAATTACCTTAAATATTCAAAAATTAAGTCTAAAACAAGACTAAAAGATTTCTAAGGAAGTTTCTATGCTTTTAAACATATATTTCCATTATGTTTACCACTTCTTATTGCAAAAATTAGTTAAGTAAAGAGTATCATATGAAGGAAATATCATTCAATCGTTAATGATTCATCATACAATTTGCAAAACAATAATTAAGACAAGGTTGATCCATCAAGCATACCAAGTTCTCTTCTTATGAAACAAAAACTTTCTTCATTAAGAGGTTTGGTAAGAATGTTTGCCAATTGATTTTTTGTATCAATGAATTCTAACACAACATCTCCATATTGAACATGATCTCTAAGAAAATGATATCTAATGTCAATATGTTTACTTTAGAGTGTTGAATGGGATTCTTAGATAGGTTGATGGCACTTGTGTTGTCACATTTGCTGGGTATATGGTCCAAACTATGACCACAATCCTTTAGTTGTTGTCTTATCCATAAGATTTGAGTGCAGCAACATCCTGCTGCCACATATTCCACTTCAACGGTAGATAAGGCAACTAAAAATTGTTTCTTACTAAACCAAGAAACTAGGCATTCACTAATAAAGTGACAAGTGCCTGAAGTACTCTTTCTATCTAAAAGACTACCGATATAATCCACATCTGAATATCCTATGATATTGAAAGATGAATTTCTAGGATACTATAAGCCCAGATGCAATGTTCCATGTAAATATTTTAGAATTCTTTTTACAGTATTCAAATGTGATTCCTTAGGACAAGATTGAAATCTAGCACATAAGTATACACTATACATTATATCGAGCCTATAGGCAGTAAGATATAAAAGTGATCCGATCATACCTCTATAGAGCTTTTCATTTATGCTCTTACCCTTCTCATCTTTGTACAATTTTGTTGATGTGCTCATTGGAGTCTTAGCATTTTTTCATCCTTCCTATTGAACCTTAAGGGGTATTTCTATCATTTTGATGCTAACAAATAAAATAGCAATAATGGATTTAACAATGCTTGTGTTCTAAGTATATTGAATAAAATATGATGCAAGAATGAAAGACAACTTTTGAAGATCAAAATCAGAAGAAATAGCAAAGTCACGCCCGTGAATATAGCTGAGCGCCAAATTTGCACCATTCAAAGTTCACGGCCATGAAGGATCATACCAACCGTGAATGATCAAATCAGTCACGCCCGTGAGATAACATGTCAGATTCTTCAAGAGAGTTTAACGGCCGGTGTCACCACTTGGACCACGGCTTGGAAGAATATTCACGGTTGTGAATGTATAATGTCACGCTAGAGAGCTTTACAGTCAGAGTGACCACTTGGACCACGACTAGGAAGAACATTCACGACCATGACACATACATCACGCTCATGAATGAGGATAGAGAAACATGTCAGGTGCAAAGTTAAGAGTTGGTTGAACGGCTATTTTTGCATTAAATTCACCCAAACGACTATAATTTGCAGAGGAAGTATAAATGCAAGTCATTTATGAATCCTAAAGACAAGAATAACAATTACTTTGAATCTTTAATCTTCTTTGAAGCCTTTTGCATTAACTAATTTTCAGAAAAACTCTTATTTTTTGTGAAAACCTAATTCTTCATAATTTCTGAGTATTTAGGTTGGTTAATGTTTTCATTGTAAATAATTACTCAAGTGAGTTTGGGTATATTAGGTTAAGATTGAAACACTTGTAAGGGTTTATTGTGTGAGCCATAAAACAAAAGGAATTGGTTTATTGAGCTAAGGGAATTTCTGGGTTAGGTGTTAGCTGTTAAGAAAAACACCATAGTTGGGAGTGAGCTTGTAAAACTCCATTGTAACACTTAGTGTGTAAGTAAAACACCCAATTGAGATTGGGGAGAGGAGTAGGGTTTATTAATACCCGAACCTCTATAAATCTTATGTGTCATATCTTTCCTTCCTTACTCTTTTTAATTTTATTTCGCACTTAAAGTTAAGTAATTTTTATTTCATAACCAATTCAACCCCCTTCTTGGTTCATTGTCTAGGCAACACTTTCATTCCAAATTTCTTGATTAACTCTTTGGAGTATTTGGATTGGTTAATGAATATGCCCTCATTGTTTTGCTTGATTTGTAGACCAAGGAAGAACTTAAGTTCTCCCATCATGCTCATTTCAAATTCCCTAGTCATACACTTAGAAAATTCTTCTTGGCAAAGAATTTCATTAGTAGACCCAAATATGATATCATCAATATAAATTTGAACAATCAAAATATCATGCTTATTCCTTTTAATAAATAATGTTGTGTCAGCATGTCCTTTAGAAAAGTTATTTTCTTTTTAGTCTTTCATACCAAGCTCTTGGAGCTTGTTTCAACCCATATAAGGCTTTTGAAAGTTTAAAAATATGATTTGGCAAATTATGACTTTCAAAACTTGGAGTTTGTTCTACATAAACTTCTTCTTCTATAAAGTCATTTAAGAAGGCACTTTTGACATCCATTTGAAAGAGTTTAAAATTCATATGACATGCAAATGACAAAAGTATTCTTATGGCTTCTAACTAGCTACTGGAGCATAGGTTTCATCATAATCTATACCCTCTTCTTGATTATAACCCTTTGCAACCAACCTAGCTTTATTCTTAGTTATTGAACCTTGTTCATCTAATTTATTTCTAAACACCCATTTACTACTAATGATTTGATGGTCTTTGGGTCTAGGAACCAAGGTTCATACTTTGCTTCTCTCGAATTGGTTGAGTTCCTCTTGCATAGCAATCACCCAACTTTCATCATTAAGAGCCTCATCAATATTTTTAGGCTCAATTTGAGAGACAAAAGCAAGGTTAGAATCTAAAAGTTTGAGATGAGATCTAGTACTTGCACCCTTAGTAGGATCGCCAATGATTTGTTCCTTGGGGTGATTCTTTGTCATCTTCCATTCCTTTGGAAGCTCTTGGTTGTCTTGCTCTTGAGCTTGAGGTAAAGATATATTTTATCGTTGTTGCTCTTGATCATCATCATCTTTCTCATGATCAAGATCAAGCTTTTCCATTGTACCTACAATGTCATCAAGAGCACTACCTTTCACAAGGTCAAGCTTACTACATTCATCAAAAACAACTTGCAAAGATTCTTCAATAACTAAAGATCTTTTATTAAAGACTCTATAAGCTTTGCTAGTTGTAGAGTATCCTAAGAAGATACCTTCGTTGAATTTTTCCTTGGTGTTTAATATAAAACACTTGCATCCAAATACTCTAAAGTATGATATCATAGGTTTTCTTCAATTCCATAGCTCAAAAGAAGTTTTGTTTAATAGTGGTCTCTTGAAAACTCGACTTGAAATATAACATGTTGTATTTATGGCTTCAGCCCAAAAGTAGGTTGGTAATCCATATTCATTGAGCATTGTTCGAGCCATTTTAATTAAAGTTTGATTTTTCCTTTTGACTACCCCATTTTGTTGAAGTGTTCTAGGGGTTGAAAAATGGTGTGATACACCATGCTCTCGACAAAAGTTTTCAAAATTTTCATTTTCAAATTATTTGGCATGATTGCTTTTTATTTTTGAAATAAAGTATCCTTTTTCATTTTGAATTCTATTAGCAAAATTTTTGAAATATTCAAAATCATCACTCTTTTGAGCTAAGAAAACTACTCAAGTGAATCTAGAGTAATCATCAACAATGACAAAAGCATAGTGTTTACCTCCTAAACTAGCAACTCTAGTAGGTCCAAAAAGATCTAAATGTAAAAGTTGTAGAGGTTTAGAGGTACTTACAATATTTTTGGATTTGAATGACGATTTGTGTTATTTTCCTCTTTGGCAAGGTTCACATGTCTTATCCATTTCAAATTTGACTTTTGGGAGTCCACTTACTAGCTCTCTTTTGCTAAGACTTTAAATTAACTCTATGCTTGCATGGCAAAGCCTTCTATGCCATAGCCAAGATTCATCACTAATAGTCATAAGACACTTAGAGGAAAGGTTAGAGATTTTGTGTAAGCCTATTATGTAAGTATTGACATCTCTATCTCCCTTGAATATCTTTTTGCCACTTAAAGAGGTTACCAGACATTCATTTGAGGTAAAAATTACTTGGTTTCTCTTATCACATAATTGACTTACACTTAACAAGTTATATTTCAAACCATCAACAAGTAAAAGATATTCAATGAAAGTAGTATAATTAATACCAATATAGCCAATGTCAATTACCTTACCCTTAGCATTGTTCCCAAAGGTTACCTTACCACCATCAATACTTTTAATGTGATTGAATAGTTTTTTGTTTTCAGTCATATGCCTTAAGTGTAACATCCTTGACCTTTCCCACATGCATATCCATATGCATTTCATTTGAACATATGCATCTTCCATATATCCCAATTGAACACGTGCATTTCATACATATTTTCTTAGAAACAAGTTCATGGCACACACTAGCTACATGTCCTAGTATTTGGCAATTATATCGAGTCACACGTGTATCCTTATAACCTAAATGATGATAACAAAGCATTAGAAATAAATTGAATAAGGTGACTAAATTAAAGTAAGAAAAATGACTAGATTAAGATTAGTAAACATTTACATTGTTAATTAAGTTAAATCGGGCCAAATGATTAAGTTGTATTATTGTGTGAATTAGTGGAATTATAAATATATGTAAATAATAATAATAATAATAATAATAATAATAATAATAATAATAATAATAATAATAATAATAGTAATAATAATAATAATATAGAAAAAATAAAATTAAAATAAAACAATAGGAAAATAAAAGAGAAAAGAAAAGAGAAAAGAAAAGAAAGGAGAAAAGAGAAGAGAAAAGAGATGAGATGAAGAGAAAAAGGATAAAAAGACAAAAAAACAAAATGTTGGCTTTATCTTCCTCCCCCATTTCAGACTCGCTTTCTTCTTCATCTTCCTCCATTCTAGAAATCAATTCTTCCTTGTTTCACCTAGTTTTTGCACCAAATTTATCCCTTGCAAGTTCGTCCTTGGTAAGTAATCAATTCTTATTGCTATAGGATTGATTTGAGTTGCTAAGGTTCATTATTAGGCACTGAATTGCACCCTAATTTTGGATATTAATATAAATTGATTCTGGAAAAGTTTAAAACACAAAGGTTGTTTCTTTATGTCTTATATTTATGTATATGTAAACCTCTTTGCAAGATAATGTGTATAGAATAAGATATCCTCTTTGTACTGAAACTGGTTAGGGTGTGAACCCTAGCCAAGATAGCTACTGTGTTATTTGGTTTTGATTATGATAAAGCAATTATTTGAAGTATCTCAAAACATAAAAGCTGTAGATATATGTGTTATGTATCTTTATACCAAATTTCATACTCATAGGTCCTGTAAATTTTGATTTAGTGTGAATGGAACCATGACTGTTTCATGACTTGAACTGCCAACTGAGTGCCCTGGGCAGATCCAGAAAATTGTTTGGCTAATTTGAGCTCCTTAGAGCTAGACTCTGTAAATTATCAAAACTTGCAAGTTATAGGTATATATCTTATCTAAATATGGGTACTAATTTTAGCTTGATATGTTATGTATAGACTAAATTATGAAGCCAAGATAGCTACTGTGTTATTTGGTTTTGAATATGATAAAGCAATTATTTGAAGTATCTCAAAACATAAAAGTTGTAGATATATGTGTTATGTATCTTTATACCAAATTTCAGACTCGTAGGTCCTGTAAATTTTGATTTAGTGTGAATGGAACCATGACTGTTTCATGACTTGAACTACCAACTGAGTGCCCTGGACAGATCTAGAAAATTGTTTGGCTAATTTGAGCTCCTTAGAGCTAGACTCTGTAAATTCTCAAAACTTGCAAGTTATAGGTTTATGTCTTATCTAAATATGGGTACTAATTTTAGCTTGATATGTTATGTATAGACTAAATTATGAAGCCAAGATAGCTACTGTGTTATTTGGTTTTGAATATGATAAAGCCATTATTTGAAGTATCTCAAAACATAAAAGTTGTAGATATATGTGTTATGTATCTTTATACCAAATTTCAGACTCATAGGTCCTGTAAATTTTGATTTAGTGTGAATGGAACCATGACTGTTTCATGACTTGAACTGCCAACTGAGTGCCCTGGGCAGATCCAGAAAATTATTTGGCTAATTTGAGCTCCTTAGAGCTAGACTCTGTAAATTCTCAAAACTTGCAAGTTATAGGTATATGTCTTATATAAATATGGGTACTAATTTTAGCTTGATATGTTATGTATAGACTAAATTATGAAGCCAAGATAGCTACTGTGTTATTTGGTTTTGAATATGATAAAGCAATTATTTGAAGTATCTCAAAACATAAAAGTTGTATATATGTGTGTTATGTATCTTTATACCAAATTTCAGACTCATAGGTCCTGTAAATTTTGATTTAGTGTGAATGGAACCATGACTGTTTCATGACTTGAACTGCCAACTGAGTGCCCTTGACAGATCCAGAAAATTGTTTGGCTAATTTGAGCTCCTTAGAGCTAGACTCTGTAAATTCTCAAAACTTGCAAGTTATAGGTATATGTCTTATCTAAATATGGGTACTAATTTTAGCTTGATATGTTATGTATAGACTATATTATGGCCTTTGTAAATCAGACTGGTCCGAAAGCCAATTCTATTATGGACCAGTGAAATGTTTGTTATAATTTGAAGATCTTAGAGACATAATTGATAAAAATTTTAACATGAAAAATGTACCATATGCATCCATATAATTTTTTGTAAATTTTCATTAAAATAGGACTTATAGATTATAATTTATGATAAACCAAAGTGGGTACCCTGAAACTGACTAAAGGCAGAAAATAGGGCAGAAAACAGAACACACTTAGGAATTCCACAAAAAATTTTAAAATGCTCCAATTGGTCTGAAATTTTAGTATGTTATATAATTATATGTTATTTTTAATTAGGAACAATAATTAGATTAATTGGTCAAGAATAGAAAAAGTTATAGGCTAAACAATCCCATAAGGTCACACTGCTTCATATGAAAAATCTTAACTATTAATATGAACAATGCATATTAATTTGTTTAAGGCACATTAAGTCTCCCTAATCATAAGTTAATTGATTATATTTTCATATTAGGCTCGCAACATATCAGAGACCCACAAGGAGTGGATAGACAATAAGTTAGGGGTTGGAATCAAAGGAGAAAGGTGAGTCTAATTATCAATTGAATTCTTTAGTGCATATGAATGTTGCTTGCTATGTGATTCATATGATTGTCATGATTTGCCCCTGATAATATGATGATGGATAATTTGTGACATTTTGGTACACATAAGTGGTATACTTGTGATATATTTGAGGTATATGTTTGACATATGTGATATATATACAGGGTATATGTATAGTATATGCGAGGTATATGCATGGCATATGAAGCACATATGCGGTATATGTATGTTATATGTGATAAGATGCAATGATTGATGAATTCTTAAGTACAAGTGCATATGCATATGGACTAAAAAGGCATTTTGACTAGTTAATCGATATTGTAAAGCAAAAGAAGAGGCATATGGCCCGACAAATGTGCAAATGAAACAAATGATCAAGCTAGCTAGCAAATGCAAATGTTCACATGGAAAATGTTCATATGGAAACCTGGGGCAATGTCTATTTAACGTGGTCACAACAAAATGAAATAAGTAAAGCATTTACACACATAAAGAGTAATGATTATATGTTTCAACTTTATTGATACTTATATGATACTGATGAATGGAATATATGGGATTTGTGATTTATTACTATGAGTTGTTTGGTACTTTAGAGCTCATTAGATGATTATTCTCACTGAGCCGCAACTCATCAATTTGCATCATTTTTTAGGTAAAGAAAAGTGATAGCTCATTTTGAGTAGTGTATAGAAGACATGGAGCACAGGTCACTGGTCGAGCCTCATCACTCTCTCTCCTTGCATACCACTCGAGCATGAAAATATGTCATGTGCATTTTGTATTTACATGGTTGAATATGTATAGTCAGTTTGGAATGGGTTTTAAAAATGTATAAACGAAAGCAACTCATAAATACTTATGTGTAAAGTTTATGTTTTAAGATATGTGATATATTGTATGGTGGAGAAAGCCTCAGTGTTGACTTGCAAAGTCATTAAATGATATTATGAGGTATGAAACTTGCAAAGTCATTGAATGATATTACAGTATATGAGACTTGTAGAGTCATTGAATGAGATTACAGGATATAAAAAAAAATTTACTACCATTGTTAACAGGATATTTTGTCTTTCCAGCATGTTATATGTGATTATTTGATACAGGGATAGGTTGAACTCAAATGTATAAGATGTGGTGTTACATTAAGCATCCACTATCCACAAGCCAATCATTTTCTTTTATAGTGGACTTGAGGCATACCTATAAAATTGCAATTCAAGTTTGGTTTTTAGTTACCCAAATGAACTTGGGTCCTTGGGGGTTAGCACATGAAGGTTCCTAATGAGCCTTCCTTATCCAACAATGTTTATTGATATGACCAAATTTCATACAATAATTACATTGTTTAGCTCTAAATATGTTTTTTGGTTTTACCATGCTTTTAGGTCTCATTATCTTTTCAAATGGAGTTTGTGAGCAATGACATGCACATGCATGATGAATAGGTGTTTTCCTAGATGCATGACTCTTATACATAAAAGCATGATTGGTATTTTGAGGTTTCCCTCTTAAGCCAAGTGACCCTTGACCATTCTTCTTTTGAATAAGGGGTTTTGTGTGTGTTGTGTTTTTAGCCCTTGGAGCTATTACCTCAATTGTGGAGGTTTGAGGTGTACTAGACTTAACAAAAGTAGTCTTGTGAGATGATGCTCTATTAAATCTTAGACCATGTCTTATTGAAGGTGGTCTTTGAGAAACTATGAGTGTATCTAAACTCTCCTTGCCTTTATGAAATCTTGAAATAGAGTTTCTAAGTTCCTCAACTTCATTTTTCAAAATATTATTTTCTTTAAGAAAGGATTTAATTGAGAGTCTACAGGAATACCCATCTAATGATTTTTAAAGAGTTTCATTAGAGGTTTTAAGATCAGGATTTTCTTTTTGTAAAACTTCCATTTTGCTTTTCACATCTAAGATATTTTTTTGTAAGTGTTGAATCTACTTCTATATTTTTCTAATTCTAGGTTTAATACTTCTATTAGGCTTTGCTCATCATCATCTTCACTATCACTATTATTATCACTACTATCATTATTAAATGAATATGAGTAAGAAGGACTTACCTCATCCGTGAAGTGATCCTCTAAAGCCATAAAGCATGGGTCAACCTCTTCTCCTTCATTATTAACTTTTTTTCTTGAAGAGCTTTTGTCATCCCATATGGCTTTGTGACCTTTCTCCCCATTATCTTTTTGAAATATTTTCTTGTGTTTCTTGAGTTTTGGACATTCTGGTTTGATATGTCCTTTCTTTCGACATTCATAACACTTTACCTCCTCTTTATTTCTTTGAGAGTCATTTGAGGAGTGTTTGAGGCTTCTTTGTTTGAGGGTTCGAGAATTGTCATGTCTCTTTTCAATTATTCTTTTTAATCTTCTTGAGAGCATGGCAATGTCCTCATTTGCATCATCACTCTTTTCTTCTTCATCTTCAATTTCCTCTTCAAATTTTGGAGTAGAGGCTTTGAGTGCTAGAGGTTTTCTCTTTTCTGGTTCAGCTTCAAGTTTTCTATCTCTTTTTACTGCCATTTCGTGCATTAGAAGTTTGCCAATAAGTAATCGATAGACATGACACTCATGTCTTCATTGGCTTCTTCTATACCCGCAACTCTTGAACTATAGTCTTTTAGAGGAAGGCTTCTCAAAATTTTTTTGTTCACATCTTCCAAGCTCAAATGCTTTCCAAGCTTTCTCATGCCATTGAAGGCTAAAAGATAGTTCGTCATATCGGTGATAGATTCATTGGATTTCATCTCGAAAAGTTCATATTCTGAAGTGAGAAGTTGAATTTTCTTGGATTTAACTTGTTTTGGTTCCTTCATGATAATTCTCCAATGTCTTCCACATACTATATGCAGTAGGACAATGTTAGATTCTACCACATTCTTCAATAGATAGGGAGCTTGTGAGGATTGTTATAGCCTTTTTGTTTTTGAAATTCACTCTTCATTGAGGCTCTGTCCAATCATCTCTTAAAAGAACTTCTTCTTCACCATCAACCCCTATCTTGGTTAGTGGTGTCCATTCTTTCTGAACACTATCCCAAACTTCAATTCCCTCACTATCGAGATATGTCTCCATCCAGAATTTCCAATGAGCGTAGTTTGCTCCATCAAAGTAAGGTTTGAGACTTTGAAATCCTTCACTGGCCATTTCTTGATCTTTGCTAGCGCTTTTAGGCTTTGTTGCTAGACAAGTTCTGATACCAATTTTTGCCCAGACAATGAACTGAGAAGAGGGTTGAATTGGTTAGTAAATAAAATTTTCTTAACTTTAAGGTGCAGAATAAAATAAATAGAGTAGGGAAGGAGAGAATTCACACACAAGATTTATAGAAGTTCGGGTATTAACAAACCCTACTCCTCTGCCCAATCTTAATTAGGTGTTTTACTAACACACTAAGTGTTATAATGGTGTTTTACAAGCTCACTCCCAACTATGGTGTTTCTCTTAATGGCTAACACCTAACCCAGAATTTCCCTTGTATTTTTCAATGGCTCACACAAAAACCAATTCCTTTTGTTGTATGGCTACACAATAAACCCTTACAAGCGTTTCACTCTTAACCCAATATACCTAAACTCACTTGAGTAATTGATTACAATGAAAACACTCACCAACCTACAATGCCTAGAAATTATGAGCAATTAGGTTTATACAAAGAATAGAGGTTTGTTGAGAGAAATAATTAATACACAAGACTACAACAAGATGGATTGATAGAAAGTAATTGTTGTTATTCTTCTTCTTGTGTAGGATTCATAAATGACTTTCATTAATACTTTCTCTGCAAATTATAGTCATTTGGGTGCATTTAATGTGAAGATAGTCGTTCAACTAACTCGTAATCTCACGCCTAGCGTGTTTCTCTTTCCTAATTCATGGGCATGAATATATGTCTCACGATCATGAATATTCTTTCAAGCCGTGATCCAAGTGGTGACTCTAGCCGTGAAGCTTTCTGGAAGAATTTGAAGTATTGGATCACGGGCGTGAATAATACTTTCACGAGCGTGAATATTCTTCCAAGCCATGGACCAAGTGGTGAATCTAGTCGTAAAGCTCTCTAGAAGAATTTGACATGTTTGGTCACAAGCGTGATTAATTAATTATTCATGATTGGTTTGATCCTTCATGGCCATGAACTTTGAATGTTGGAGAGCTGGCGTACAGTCATGACATATGTAGTCACAGGCATGACTTTTCTATTTCTTTGATTTTAATCTTCAAAAGGTGTCTTTCAATTTTGCTTCATGTTCTAGTCATGGTATCTCCTGTTTTACACACTTAGAATACAAACAGTGTTAAATACATTATTGCTATTTTATTTGTTATCATCAAAATGATAGAAATACCCTTTAAGGTTCAACATAAAATTTGGAAAATTTTGGGATCAATTCTCAATTTACCAAAAATTGGAGAATCGAACGAGATATTTATTGATGAAATGAATAATTTTGGACATTAAATGCATGATTTGGCCATCCACACCAAGCGGCAAACATTAAGAGGCTAATTAACATCTAAATATCTATATATTTAAGTTTAGGTGGTACCATCTTTAATTAATTTTGGCATTTTCTTATTTTCATTCTTCTTCTACATTCATTTTCTCTTTTAATCTATAATTTTCTATAATCATCTTATCTCCCATGTTCTTCCCCCATCCTCTATAGCCAAAGCTTGGTTCTAGAGAGAGAAAGTGAGAAAGAGAGAGAGAAAGAAAGGCATGGAAAAGTGGGCTTTCATGCATATTTGATCAAGAGAAAGCTAGAGAAAGAGAAATAAGCAAGAAAATAGGAGAAAGAACCCAAAGTTCTGGTTATGGAAGGAAAATCCTAAGGTAAAATGTTTTTCTTCTCCTCTTCATTTTTCATTAAAGGAAAATATGGTTTTGAGCTCATTTAGAGCTTGAGTTGGAAGAGAGAGAAAATAGGGTTTAAAAAGGTTTTGATAAATAAAGGTTTTTCTATGATATCTTTATATTTTTAGGAGTTCAATGGATAAAGAACAAGCTTAAAGTATCAAATGAAATGAGAAAGAGAAGTGAAGAGAATGGAAGCAACATAAAATTTTAAGTAAGTGCATAACTTAAGGCAATAGTCTATATTTTATTATCAAGTTTCATGATTTGAGCATTTGGTATGTAAATAATTGAAAATTATTAGTATTTTGTGATAAAATTTTGGAGATGCATATTTGCTAGACTTATGATTAGTTTTGGTAAAAAATGAATTAGGTAATTGTGTATTCTTTGCTAGATTATGTGGAACGGTTAGTACATATATTGCTATAATTTAAGCTCTGGAATTCTAATTAATGTGTTCTTTATTGAATTTGAAAGTTAAGACATAGGCTAAATCTTTCATGAAGAACGTAAGACCTAATTTGGAAGGTAACTACGTTAAAAATTGGCTTGAATGTTGAACCTGAAATCTACCCCAAAATTCTTGGTAAAAATTTTAATGATCAGACAGTATTCAATTGATTATATCTTTTGCTAAAGAACTCCAAATTAATTGATTTGAATCACAAATTAAAGCTAAGATCTAGGGTATAAATATCTAGGAGACCACTTAATCTAATTCCGAATGTAACATGACTAAAATTGATATAAAAAATAGAATATAAAATCTACCAGTAATAAGGCATATTAGGAATTGAAGAATTTAATATGTAAAATAATATGGATCATGTTATATTATACAAATTATATTTTTATTTTAGTAATTATGTGATTAATTAAGCCATGAAACCCATAAAATATGTGAATTAAAAAAATTATGAAATTTACAAAGAGGAAGAGTACAGAATGAATGAGATAAATAAAGAAAAATGAGATTAATAAAGGAATGAAATAAGAATTTGATGATAACATGTATTAAGCCCTTGAATACCTAGTCTAGAACTAGAGTATTAGATAGTTTGGTATGCCAATTAGGGGTCTATTAATACTGGTGATGACACTCATATTAATGTTAGTGATGGCACATATATTAATATTGGTGTTGACACGTATATTAATGTCAGTGATGACATTCATATTAATATCGTTGATGGCACATATATTAATGCCAATGATGATGCTCATATTAATATTGGCGATTACATATATATTAATGTGGGTTATGACATTCATATTAATGCTAGTAATGACATTTGTATGCATATACTATTATGTCTGGGTGGCAACTTCATTATGCCTATATGCCCAACCCTGTTATCCTAATTATTGGTTTCTAGGAGTTATAGATGCAAATAAGTTTAAAATGGTACGAGAATTTGATATGGGATAATTTGTAATAATTAATTTGGTATGTTAACTAAATTAGTATAATCAAAATACAAGTAATGCTATGAGATGAGAAATTATATATGTGAAATGTTTGTTTATATAGGTATGGATATGAAATAAGAATGTATTAGTAAAATGAGTATGTGACATTTATATGTATATAATCGGCATATAAGTATGCTAGAAACATTGTACATTGCATGATATAATATGTTTCCTTATTTATATGCACCATTAAGTCTAGAGCTTAGCGTGAGAGTTTCTCTTGAGTAGATATAGTGAAAAATAAGCCAAAAATAGTAGAAAAAGCTAACGGTGACTGATTCAGTAAAGCAACTTATTCTTGACATTGTGGGTTATACAACTTTTTGTACTTTTGATTTGAAGTTCTTTTATAATATTGTAGTCAACTTTATGTTTTATACAAACGTCAGTGTTTTGTAAATAAGACTTTTTGTATATAAAATGTGATTTCTTTTATATAAAAGTAATAACCTGTAACACCCCTTCAGCCCAGCAGCTTGTGCCCGGATGAGATAGTGCTATGCTGACTTCATCATTTAAAATATCTTTCTTAAATTATTTTTAAATGAAAACCACTTGTATATTTTTTTCTTTATTTACTATTTATTTATTTTGCAATATAAAAGAAATATAACATGAAAGATAAACTACATTTTTATATAATAATATGTTCTTTACAAAAACATACTGTTTATTTTATAAATACTACAAAATAAAATTTACCAGATAATATACAAAAGTTGTGTAACCCATGATATGTGCAACAGACTGCTTTACTGGATTAGGTCACTGTTATCTTTATCTACTATCTTCTATTTATTCTTTACTAAATCTGCTTGAGAAAACTCTCACGCTAAGCTCTTGGCTTAGTGGTACATATAAATAGGGCAATAAATTATTTTATGCAATCATGCATTATCATATATCAACTCATGCTTAATCATATTCTCATGCAAATCATGGTATTCTAGCATATATAGACATCAAATTATATTATATTATTTCATACTTATTTATTTTATTAACATATCATTACATAACCCATCATAATTAACCATGTTACAATTCTTAATTCCATTTTTATTTTCCATAACTTCTTTATTTACTATAACCTTTTTATTTATGCCCAAGACACTCAACCATCTATTAATGCATGTCACAAGTAATACTCAATCATTTTTTTTCCATGCAACTTACATTTCATAAATTTTATTCTATTATATCTTATGTTTATTTTACTTTATCAAATCATTATTATCCATAGCTTGTTATTTCCCATAACACCTATGAACCACTAACTAGGATAACAGAGTTCCATCTAGGCACTTAGAATTGTCACTCGGGCAATATGATGTGCGCATATAAGTGTCATCACCGGCATAGATAACAGTGCCAAACTCGGCATAGATAATCGTGTCATTACCGGCGTAGATAATAGTGTCATTACCGGCTTCAATAATCATACCATTAATGGTTTTCATTTTCATCATACTCCCCCCTATTTGGCATGCCAAACTATCCTAAGTTGGTTCTAGTTAGGTGTTCTAAGGCTTATACAATTTCATTAAAATTCATGAAAATTAATTTCACACTTTTCATGCATTTAATGTCTCAAAATAATCACATAATCACTCAATTAAAATAATATTTACATTATATAACAAAATTCTCATCATTTTACTCATTGCATTCCTCAACTCATATGCTGCCCTGTCACTTGCAGATTCTGTTCTCTGTTTTGGATCTTAATTTTGGTCCTGGTACGTTCTGAATTTAGTTACATAATCTTCTTAACAATTTTAGATCTAGATCTTAGATTTAATATGCAACTTGAATCACTTAATTTTGAGTTCTGTATCAAACGATATAATAAAATTAACACTAACTGATCACTAACAATTCTGCCCAGAATTTTCTGGACAGATTCTAAGTCCGAACTTTATGAATTTTTCTGGATAATTACAGATATATTCAGGTTTTATATTCTAAATGAAAGTTATAGCCCTATTCTTAGCTTTCAAACCCAATAAACAACATGCAAAACTGAGTTCCAGAAATTAAGTTATAATAGTTTAAGTGCATATTGCTCATCAATTTCCAGCAAGGAATATACAAGCTAATCACATTCAATTTTTACCAAATTAAATCCTAAGTCTAGCAAACATGCATCCCCAAGATTTTCATCACAAAATAATATTAATTCAGAATCATCAACATGCCAAATAATCAAATCATGCATATAATAAAAAAATAAAATAGGCTATTGCCTTAGGTTATACACAAACCTCTTTTTTCTCTCTCTTTACTTCTCTTTCTCCTTTCCTTTGCTCCTTTGATCTAGCTCCTTGTCAATTTGAGTTTCTAAAATTTATAATCAGATTATTAAAACTTCATAAACCCTAATCTCTCTCTTTTTCCTTACTCTCTTAAGCTTCCTTAAGCATGAAAATGGAATTTTCCCTTACTTTTTCTGTCTTTTCTCACTTTCTTTCACTAGAATCAAGATTGGCTATGTAGGAAAATGGAGGAAACGTGGGTTGGTGTGGAGAACATAATTTTCCTCAATGAAAATGGATAAGGAAGAAGAAGAAACAATCAAGAAGAAGATGACAAAAGTTATTAAGATAGGGGACACCTAAGCATCAATCTAGAAGCTTTAATTAATGTTTAATTCATGCACCTCATTTGGCTAATTGTTGTATGCCATTTGGTGTGTGGTGCTTCAAGAAACGTGGAAGACAATTAAAAGATAGCAAATCCTAGATCAAGAGTGATAATGAAGAAGGAAATACAATTAAGAGAAAGAAGACAAAGTTAATTAATAACGGGGACACATAAGCCTTATGAATTTAATGACTAATTAATGTGTTCATGAATGTTAATTGGCTACGTAAAATGTTCCACTTGGTGTGGCCAGCCTCCATATTCATTTTATGTCCCAATGCATGCATTTAATTTATGATTATCCCAATTAATCCTCAAATTTTCGGTAATTTGCAAATTGACCCCTAAACTTTTCAAAATTTGCAATTTAGTCCTTTACCAAAATTTAACATCTTAAAATATCTTAAACAATTTATTGAGTATTTTTCATACTTAATCGCCATTATTTTAATTATTTTTCGATAAAAATCCAAATTTAGACTTCGGTCAAACCGACGAGTCGATTTAACAACTCTCGTGACTTTGGTCTAAATTAGTGAATATGACATAACCTACGCCATTTTTCATTAATTATTAAATTATGAATTTGACTAAAGATAGCATAGCACTCCCTCATTTGGGCATGCGTTGCTGAGATGAAGGGGTGTTTTGTGACGAAGAAGAAGAAGGAAAAAATGAGATAAGGAAAGAGGACCAAAATTCTTGATGGGGCCCACTAATTTTGACCAAAATTTGATATTTTGATTCATCTCACAATTTAAAATGAATCCTCCCTTATAATTCATGTGGTTGGCCATCTCATGTGTTACATGTTCAAATTTTATCTTTAATTGGTAAATATCCTAATTAGTGCTCCAAATTTCAGTAAATTACAATTTTACCTCAAAACTTTTAAAATTTTATATTTAAGTCCCTTACCATAATTTAATATCTTTACACCTTTTTATATGCCTTATTAAGCATTTACATAATACACACAACTCGAGCCATAATTAGCGAAAATGACACTGTTGCTTTCAGCAACATCGTGCACCCCTAACTCCATAAACCCCCATTTTAATCCTTCAAGTTGACAGAGAAGCGGCCCATGTCAAAGTCAGTTGAGATGTACTATGAATGCATGACAAACCATTTACCCCACTTTGGTATAGAAACACTTAAACCTAACCTCTAATACCAAAATGTAACACCCTTCTAGTTAATCAAGATAAAATTCCAATTAAATAGACAGAGGCTACCAAAACCTATTGTAGAAAACCTGTGTAACTTAAAACTTTTCTTTCTTAATAAAGCTTATCTCATATAATCTGTTAAACCTTGAGGGGTATTTACGTCATTTTGATGCTAACAAATAAAATAGCAATAATGTATTTAACATACTTGTTTTCTAAGTTTATTGAACAGGGTATGAATTATGATAGCAAGAATGAAGAATGGAAGACTAATCTTAAAAAGATAAGAAAAATTAAGAAATAGTATGTTCACAGCCGTAACCTTATATTTCACGCCTGTGATGAAGCTTAGCGCCAACTATCTAACATTTAAAGTTCATCAGTCATGCCCGTGAATAAAAGTCACGCCCATGATAAGACATGACAAATTCCTCTAGAGAGCTTCACGGCCAGAGTCACCACTTGGACCACAACTAGGAAGAATGTTCACACCCGTGAAGATATAATGTCATACCCGTGATCAAACACTTCAAATCCTTCCAGAATGCTTCACAGCCAAAGTCACCACTCAAGTCACGGCTTGGAAGAACAGTCACGACCGTGACACTTATACTCACGATCGTGAAAGAGGAAAGAGAAACATGTTAGGCGTGAAAATAAGAGTTGGTGCAACGACTATTTTCGCATGAAATGCAATCAAACGGCTATAATTCGCCATGGAAGTATAAATGCAAGTCATTTATAAATCTAGAACAAGAGCATAGCTAATACTTCGAATCAAAATCTTATTGTAAGTCATTTGTGCATTTGATATTTTCAAAACAAACATTTATTCTCTGTGAAAATCTTTTTATTCTTCATTCTCTGAGCATTATAGATTTGTAATTGTTTCTCTCTGTCATCAACTACTCAAGTGAGTTTGGGTATTTTTGGGTTAAGAGTAGAACACTTGTAAGGGTTATTTGTGTGAGCCTTTAAAACACAAGGAATTGGTTATTGTGTGATCCATTAAAACACAAGGGATTTCTGGGTTAGGTGTGATCTAGTGTTAGAAACACCATAGTTGGGAGTGAGCTTGTAAAACTCCATTATAAAACTTAGTGTGTTAGTGAAACTCCCAATTGAGATTGGAGAGAGAAGTAGGGTTTGTTAACACCCGAACCTCTATAAAAATTCTTGTGTCATATCTTCCTATCCCTACTCAACCTAACTTTTCTTTCCGCACTTAAAAGTTAAATTTTTAATATCCAATTCAACCCCCCTTCTTGATTCAATATCTAGGCAACAATTGGTATCAGAGCTTAGTCTAGCATCAAAGCCTAAACAGCGTTAGCAAATATCAAGATATGGCCAATGAAGGATTCTAAAGTCTCAAGCCTTACTTTGATGGAGCAAATTATGCTCATTGGAAGTTTTGGATGGAGACATATCTGGATAGTGAAGGAATCGAAGTATGGGATAGTGTTCAAAAAGAATGGACACCACCAACTAGAAAATGAGTTGATGGTGAAGAAGAAATCATGTCAATAGATGATTGGACAGAGCCTCAAAGAAGAGCAAACTTCAAAAATAAGAAGGGAATGACAATTCTCTCAAGCTCATTATCCATTGAAGAATGTGGCAGAATACAACACTGCCTAACTGCTTACAGCATATGGAAAACATTGGAAAACTATCATGAAGGAACAAAGCAAGTTAAATCCAAGAAGATTCAACTTCTTACTTCAAAGTATGAGCTCTTCAAGATGAAATCCAATGAGTCAATTACTAACATGACCAACCGTCTTTTAGCCATCATAAATGGCATGAGAAAACTTGGGAAACACCTGAGCTTGGAAGATGTTAATAACAAAATTTTGAAAAGTCTTCCTCTCAAAGATTTCAGTTCAAGAGTTGCCGGTATAGAAGAGGCAAATGAAGATATGAGCATCATGAATACTAATGTGCTTATTAGCAAACTTCTCACACATGAAATGGCAGTGAAAAGACATCGAGAGCTTGAAGCAGAGCCAGAAAAAAGAAAGCTTGTAGCACTAAAAGCCTCTACTTCAAAATCTCAAGAGGAAGTTAAAGATAATGAAGAAAAGAGTGATAATGCAAATGAGGACATTGTTATCCTCTCAAGAAGGCTGAATAGAATTATTGAGAAGAGAAAGAGCAACTCTAGAAAATTCAGGCAAAGAATCTCAAACAGACTTCTAATGATGCACAAAGAAGTAAAGAGGAGGTAAAATGCTATGAATGTGGAAAGAAAGGGTATATTAAACCGGATGTCCAAGGCTCAAGAAGCACAAGAGCAAATACCAAAGAGACAATGGGAGAAAGGTCACAAAGCCACATGGGATGACGAAAGCTCTTCAAGTGAAAAAGATGACAATGAAAGTGAAGAGGTCAACACCTATGCTTCATGGCTATAGAGGATCACGTCTTGGATAAGGTAGGATCATTTCACTCATACTCTTTTAATAATGATAGTAGTGATAATGATAGTAATAGTGAAGATAATGATGATGAGCAAAGCCTAATAGAAGTATTGAATCTAGAACTAGAGAAATATATAAGTAAATTCAATATTTATAAGAATAACATTTCTAATTTGAAAATCAAAATGGATGCTTTAGAAAATGAGAACTTTAAGCTTAAATCATCTAATGAATCTCTTCAAAAGTCATTAGATGAATACTCTTCAAGACCCTCAACAAAATCCATGCTTAAAGAAAACAATACTTTGAAAAATGAAGTTGAGGAACTTAGAAACTCCATTTCAAAATTTCACAAGGGAAATGAGAGTTTAGATACTCTCATTATGTCTTAAAGACCACCCTTAATTAGACATGGTCTAGGATTTAAGGGCACATCATCATCTTCTCACAAGACTATTTTTGTTCAGTCAAGTGAACCTCACATCTCTACATTTGTTGTAACAGCCCCAAGGGCTAAGAGCACAAAATACACTAAATCTTATATACATAAGAGGAATAATCAAGGATTGGTAAGCCTAAGAAAGAGACCTCAAAAGGCTAATCATGCCTTTATGTATAAGAAGAATGCACATAGAAATGCACCAATTCATCATGATTGTGCATGCCATTATTCTCAAACTCAGTCTAATAGAAATATGGAATTCAAAAGCATTGTAAGACCAAAAAATATTTTTAGACCTAAACAATGTAATTATTGTATGAAATTTGGTCACATAAATAAACATTGCTGGATAAGGAAGGCTCATTGGGAACTTTATGTGCTAACCCCCAAGGACCCAAGCTCATTTCGGTACCTAAAAACCATAATTGAATTGTGATTCTATAGGTATGCCTCAAGTCCATAATAAACAAAAATTCTTGGCTAGTAGACAGTGGATGCTCAAGGCATATGACAAGAGACAAAGAACTTTTCAATGAAATCAAAAGTATTGATGGAGGTAAACTTACCTTTGGAAACAATGCTAAGGGTAAGGTAATTGGCATTGGCTATATTGGTATTAATGGTACTACTTTTATTAAAGATGTCTTGCTTGTTGATGGCTTGAAACATAACTTGTTAAGTGTAAGTCAATTATGTGATAAAGAAAACAAAGTAACCTTTACTTCCAACGAATGTCTTGTAACCTCTATTGATGGTCAAGAGATATTTAAAGGAAATAGAGATGTCAATACCTACATAATAGACTTACACAAAATATCTAACCATTCTTCTAAGTGTCTTGTGACTACTAGTGATGAATCTTGGCTGTGGCATAGAAGGCTTAGTCATGCAAGCATGGATTTAATTCAAAGCCTCAGCATATGAAAGCTGGTAAAGGGACTGCCAAGAGTCAAATTTGAAAAAGACAAGAAATGTGAACCTTGCCAAAGAGGAAAGCAACATAAGTCATCCTTCAAATCCAAAAACATAGTAAGTACCTCAAAACCTCTACAACTCCTGCATCTAGATTTATTTGGACCCACTAGAATTGCAAGGTTAGGAGGTAAACACTATGCCTTTGTCATCATAGATGATTACTCTAGATTTACTTGGGTAATTTTCTTAGCTCAAAAGAGTGATGCCTTTGAAACTTTCAAAAATTTTGCTAAAAGAGTTCAAAATGAAAACGGATATTGTATTTCAAAAATAAGAATTGACCATGGCAAAGAATTTTAAAATTAAAACTTCAAAAATTTTTGTCTTGAAAATGGCATTTCGCAGAATTTTTCATCTCCTAGGACACCTCAACAAAATGGGATAGTTGAAAGGAAAAATCGAACTTTAATTGAAATGGCTAGAACAATGCTCAATGAATATGGTTTACTAACTTATTTTTGGGCAGAAGCCACAAATACTACTTGTTATATTTCAAATCAAGTTTTCGAAAGACCTCTCTTAAACAAAACTTCATTTGAGCTATGGAATGGAAGAAAGCCCTTGATATCATACTTCAGAGTATTTGGATACAAGTGCTTCATAATGAATACCAAGGACAACCTTGGAAAATTTGCCTCTAAATTTGATGAGGATATCTTTTTAGGATACTCTACAACTAGCAAAGCATATAGAGTATTTAATAAAAAGTCATTAACTGTTGAAGAATCTATGCATGTTGTTTTTGATGAATCTAGTAGACTTGATCTTGTGAAATGTAGTGTTCTTGATGATGTTGTAGGTACCATGGAAAGACTTGATCTTGAAAATGGAAGAGAAGAAAATGATCAAGAAGATTCACATCAAGATAATTTTCTACCTCAAGCTCAAGAGGAAAATAGGCAAGAGCTCCCAAAAGAATGGAGATTGACAAAAGATCACCCTAAAGAGCAAATCATTAGTGATCGGACAAGGGGAGTAAGTACTAGATCTCATCTCAAACATTTAGTTTCTAACCTTGCTTTTGTTTCTCAAATTGAGCCTAAAAATATTGATGAGGCTCTTAATGATGAAAGTTGGGTGATTGCCATGAAAAAGGAACTCAACCAATTTGAGAGAAGGTATGGACCTTAGTATCTAGACCCAATAAGCATCAAATCAAAAGAAACAAATGGGTATTTAGAAATAAACTAGATGAACAAGGGTCAATAACTAGGAATAAGGCTAGGTTGGTTGCAAAAGGATATAATCAGGAAGAAGGAATAGATTATGATGAGACTTATGCTCCTGTAGCTAGATTAGAAGCCATAAGAATACTTTTAGCATATGCATGCCACATGAATTTCAAACTCTTTCAAATGGACGTAAAAAGTGCCTTTTTAAATGGTTTTATAGAAGAAGAAGTTTATGTATAACAACCACGAGATTTTGAAAGCTATGATTTGCCCAATCATGTATTTAAACTTTCAAGAGCTTTATATGGTTTGAAACAAACCCCAAGAGCTTGGTATGAAAGACTAAGTTCTTTTCTCTTAGAAAATAATTTTACAAAGGGGAATGTTGACACTACATTATTTATTAAAAAGCATAAGCATGATACTCTAATTGTTCAAATTTATGTTGATGATATCATATTTCGGTCTACTAATGAATTGCTTTGTCAAGAATTTGCTAAGTGTATGACTAGGGAATTCGAAATGAGCATGATGGGTGAGCTAAAATTCTTCCTTGATCTACAAATAAAACAAGGCAATGAGGGCATATTCATCAACCAATCCAAATATGCCAAAGACTTACTTAAGAAATTTGGAATTGAAGGATGCAAGAATGCCAAGACTCCAATAAGAACATCAACAAAATTGGACAAGGATGAAAAGGGTAAAAACATTAATGAAAAGCTCTACAGAGGTATGATCGGATCACTTTTATATCTTACTGCCTCTAGACCCGACATAATGTATAGTGTATGCTTATGTGCTCGCTTTCAATCATGTCCTAAAGAGTCATTTAAATGCAGTAAAAAGAATTTTTAAATACTTATATAGCTCATTGCATCTAGCTTTGTGGTATCCTAGAAATTCATCCTTTTACATTATAGGATATTCAGATGCTGATTATGCTGAAAGTCTTTTAGATAGAAAAAGTACTTTAGGTACTTGTCACTTTGTTGGAGAATGTTTAGTTTCTTGGTTTAGGAAGAAACAAGTTTCAGTTGCTCTTTCCACCGTTGAAGCAGAGTATGTGGCAGCAGGATGTTGTTGTACACAAATCCTTTGGATGAAACAACAACTTAAGGATTATGGTCATAGTATGAATCGTATACCTATTAGATGTGACAATACAAGTGCCATAAATCTATCTAAGAATCTCATTCAACACTTTAGAAGTAAGCATATTGACATAAGACACCATTTTATTAGAGATCATGTTCAATATGGAGATGTTGTATTGGAATTTATAAGCACATACAATCAATTGGCAGATATCTTCACTAAGTCTCTAAATGAGGAAAGATTTAATCTCATAAGAAGAGAGCTTGGTATGATTGATGGATTAACTTTATGATTGCCAAAATTGTCAAACCTTGATTGATAATCTTATGTTTTTTTTGTCTCATCTTATTAGATATGAGGTACCTAATTTGATGGAAATATATGTTATAGGGGATAGAAGCTCCTTAGAAATACTTTAGTCTTGTTTTAGACTTAATTTTATTTAATGAGAATTTTAGGCAATTCACGCTCATGACATATATTCACGGCCATGATCTAAATCGCCAAAAGCACCAGTAGCTTTCACAACTTGCTTCACGACATGCTTCACTGCTAAAGGTAGTGAAGACTATGTTTTACGACCATAACCTTTTTCAATCATTCTCGTGAAACCCTTTGTTCATGCCCGTGACGCTTTTTCACGCTCGTGAACATTTCCACCAAAAACTCACAGAAGCATTCACGCTTTGTATCATGTTCTGTTTCACGATCATAAGTAGTGAAGATTGTAATTCACGCCCATGACTCGTTTGTCACCACCGTGATAGTTCATCATTCACACCCATTACCTTTAATTTTCAAGACTGTGAATAATTTCACCTCTCTCTTCACAGGTAGAGTGTCTCTTCAGCAAACCGTGAACACGAAATTTCACGCCCGTGACTTAGTTTTTCACACCCGTGAAGATGTCAGCTATAAAACGTTTCTGTCGTTATTTCTCTCATTCCAACTCTCCAACTTCTCTCAACTTCTCTCATTTATCACCATTGAATACTATTTTGAAGATTCCGGCCCCCTAGCAACTCATTCCATCTATAAATATCTTCAAAAACCATTTCCATCATCAGAAATCAAACACCTTAGGTTATACTCCAAAATTTCCATCAGATTTTTCACTATTCAAAAGTCCATTTCTCAATCAAAAATGGAAACCGGCTCCTCCAAGGGTACAAGAAAGAAATCTCATGCTCCAAGAAGGTACACGGACTACCTTCTAAACATTATTCCGGAGCATTGTCATCCAAGATACTCAGTTCTCAAGAAAAGACCACTCTTTTCCTCTCCATCATTTGAGTGGCAAACCATCCGTACACTTGGCCCCGAGATAAGCATGACGGAACAACTCTAGGCTTATCATCTGAAAGATTTTGTCGATATCCATCAACCGACGCTGAGGGAACCAACTCTAGAGTTTCTGAGCACTCTGCAAGTCTCTCCTACCGGCACGATGAAATTCCAACTTTGCAAGCATCCGAACACCCTCTCTGCCACAGAGTTTGGTGACATGTTCAACCTTCCCTCTAATGGTATGCTGAATGAGAGTGAGGTGGAGTTCTATGCTACTCAAGCATGGACTAACTTCGGGCTTGACTACAGCTGGGACGTCAAGAAGACGAAAAACACCCATCTTTGATCCCCAGTGCACAAGTACTTGCATAGGTTTCTAACCTATAGCATTTTTTCCAGAGGAGACAGCAATGGATCGATTAGGAAGTCAGAGCTCTTTCTCCTGGAGATGGCCCGAAGAGGCCTATCAGTGGCTTTATCTTGATGGTTTGCAAACCATCTTTTGTCAATTGCCACTAAGCCCTCCGGAGACATTCTGATTGGTGGGTACGTGACTCACTTTGCCATCAAACTGGGGTACTTGAAGCTAGAGGAACACCACTTCAACCTCATACCAGCACATCCTCAAGACCGACTAAACGTCTAGTCCTTTATCAAAATGGGAGCAGCTGTTCGTATAGTATTTGAGAACAACATCTACTACTGCTTCACCAACACTGCTGGTGAGATTATTTGGGAGTACAATGACTCGGATGACTTCAAAGCTGGCCTCCAAGGAATCCAGCAGAGGAAAAGAGTTCGAGTTGAGGTGGCGCCTCTAGAGGTTGAGTAGGAAATTGGACAATCCTCTGCCTCCACACCAAACTTGGCTCAGCAAGTGGCTGAACTCTTGGCACCACGATTTGAGAAATTGCAGGCTTCGGTGGATGAGAGGTTAGAGAATCTCAAAGATTTCATGGAGTCTCGCATGGAGAGCCTCGAGGCGGAAGTAGCTCACCTTAGAGATAGGATGTACAACTAGACTATATGTTAACTATGTTATTTTCTAGCTTTTTTGATGTAGGAATTTCAATTTCCTTTCAAATCTTTGTATTTGTCTTTCTATATTAATATAATTGCTTTTGTTTTCCATTATGTTTTATCTTTTTGTTATTTTTTTTGTTGATGACAAAAGGGGGAGAACCTAACAATATATTGTGTTTAAAGTTAAATGCAATACTTATTTTGAATCAAATGAATATGCAAGTATGCAAATGAGCTTCATATACCTTAAATATACCTTAAGTATATTTTTTATATACCTTGATGCAAGTTACATGAATAAATATGCACTTGATATACTTTGAATATACCTTAAATATACTTAGAATATACTTAACTTGTTTTAATGAAGAATTTTGGTATACATTGGATATACCTTGCATATAACTTGCATATACCTAAAACTAGGAAGCATATTTTGATGCTACACTTCATCATTATTTACAATTCTTGCACTTCAGTAACTGTTTTATCTTAAGCATCTTTTGAGGGGGAGACTTCTCAAAAGCACATATTGCTAGATTATTAGTCACCATCAAAAAGGGGGAGATTGTTGAACCTTAAGGGGTATTTCCGTTATTTTGATGCTAACAAATAAAATAGCAATAATGTATTTAACATACTTGTTTTCTAAGTTTATTGAACAGGGTATGGAACATGATAGCAAGAATGGAGAATGGAAGACTAATCTTAAAAAGATAAGAAAAATTAAGAAATAGCGTGTTCACGCCCGTGACCTTATATGTCACGCCCGTGATGAAGCTTAGCGCCAACTATCTAACATTTAAAGTTCACGGTCATGAAGAATGATGGTAACCGTGAATGATCATATCAGTCACGTCCGTGAATAAAAGTCACGCCCGTGATAAGATATGACAAATTCCTCCAGAGAGCTTCACGACCAGAGTCACCACTTGGACCGCAGCTAGGAAGGATGTTCACACTCGTGAAGATATAATGTCACGCCCGTGATCAAATACTTCAAATCCTTCCAGAATGCTTCACGGCCAAAGTCATCACTCAAGTCACGGCTTGAAAGAACAGTCACGACCCTGACACTCATACTCATGACCGTGAAAGAGCAAAGATAAACATGTCAGGTGCGAAAATAAGAGTTGGTGCAACGATTATTTCCGCATTAAATGCAATCAAACGACTATAATTCGCCATGGAAGTATAAATGCAAGTCATTTATGAATCCAGAACAAGAGAATAGCTAATACTTCGAATCAAAATCTTGTTGTAAGACATTTGCGCATTTGATATTTTCAAAACAAATATTTATTCTCTATGAAAATCTTTTTGCTCATCATTCTCTGAGCATTATAGATTTGTAAGTGTTTCTCTTTGTAATCAACTACTCAAATGAGTTTGAGTATTTTGGGGTTAAGAGTAGAACACTTGTAAGGGTTATTTGTGTGAGCCATTAAAACACAAGGGATTTCTAGGTTAGGTGTGATCCAGTATTAGAAACACCATAATTGGGAGCGCGCTTGTAAAACTCTATTGTAACACTTAGTGTGTTAGTGAAACTCCCAATTGAGATTGGAGAGAGAAGTAGGGTTTGTTAACACCCGAACCGCTATAAAATTTTTTGTGTCATATCTTCCTATCCCTACTCAACCTAACTTTTCTTTCCACACTTAAAAGTTAAATTTTTAATATCCAATTTAACTCCCTTTCTTGGTTCAATATCTGGGCAACATAATCATATGGTCGTATTAAAACCTTTGCATTAATACCATAAAATATGCATAAACTTTGTTCCCAAAGAACATCATCATATAAAACTATAATAGGGCTAAATAGGTCAAATATTTGCAAAATACAACGTTAAAAGCAATTACATATTTTTTTGAAATGAAAAAGGCATGTATAGAAATTAAATCCAAAAACCCATGTCATGTACAAAAAGAATTGAATGAGAGACATGTGACCAATTCTTTAAGGGTAAATATTGACTTTCAATATGGGCCCTTCTCAGTATGGGCACTTCTTCTCTAGTGTCAACTTTAGCTATCCTCTAGGCTCTAAACCTGTGTGCTAGAAAACCCACACGTTAAACTACTAAAAGCTTAGTTGTACATATAGGCATAAAAATTTAAGCATGCATTCGTATAAGTCATGACAGAATATACACATTCTTGCCATACTATTATGTTCATAAACAACTAACCTAATGCATAACAATGCATGCATCTTACCTTTATACATATATCATATCCCATGTATCACAACAAGTTATATACATATATATATATATATATATATATATTATACACACACACAATATTCTTTTTCCTTTTACTCACTTCATTTTGCCTTATCCAAAACTTACCATTTTATTGTTATTTATGTGTCCAAACTCTAAGTCGGACTATTCAGATGCAGGTTATGGCACCAGAGTACTCTTACTTAAGCTTCAGCCACCCTATCCACTAATTATGAATATGCTCGTTTGAGCTCCTCAAGTCGATGGTGTTCTCACTTGAGCTTCATATTGATGGAAACTTAGATGAAAAGTGATTTTTTTTATGTAAAAAAAGAAGAAGAAAAAGGTAGAAATGAGAAGTTTGGCATGTGAGCAAGGTTTTAGGGGCATAGGGTAGCTAGTAATGGTAGATGCAAGACATAGAAGAGAGAGAAAAATGTGGCTTTACTCACCAACTCTCCTGACTATAGTTCATGGGCATGAAGTATCCCTTCACAAGTGTGAACACTTTGTCACAACCGTGACAAACTTTAATTGAGCATAAAACCAATCCACGACATTCACAGCCTTAAAATCCCATTCACAGGTGTGAAAGAACCATTTTCTAACTATTTTCAATCTTTTAAACCTTAATCTACCCATACTCTCACATAAACAATTTATCTAACTTATAGACCCTAAAAACCGAACCTTACAGTTTTTGTCTTTAAAAATTAATATACATATTTGGTTTAAACTCATAAGTTATTTAGTCCAAAAAAATTAAAATGTATACATAATTTTTCACACTAATTCTAGACGTTTATCTCACATATCACTGTCATAAAAAATTATCCTCATCTTCTACAATTTTCTATCTTTCCTCAGTCTACTCCTTTCACTTTCAAGAAAATTTAAAAATAATTTTATTACAAAAAAATTGTAATGAGTCATAATTCTACTTTATTATTATTATTATTATTATTATTATTATTATTATTATTATTATTATTATTATTATTATTATTATTATTATTATTATTACTATTGATGTCAATTAGCTTTATTATTATTATTATTATTATTATTATTATTATTATTATTATTATTATTATTATTATTATTGATGTCAATTAGCTTTTTTATTATATTTTTCTTTATTGATTGAAATCAAGAAAGATTACAAATTTTAAAGTTTTCTATCACCACATATTAACTTGAGAGATTATAGTCATCTCTATTTAATTTTACAATAATGAAAGAAGTTATGTTATCTATTAGAGAAATACATTTGATATGAAAAACGAACTATTTGATAGATTACAATTTTTTCTAGATTTTTAGATTTTGACTTTACATGAACTTTGAATCTTTTATATATATATATATATATATATATTTCTTAAATTATTTATTAATATAAAATTTAAAATTATTTTTATTTTATTTACCTTTTCCACTTTAATTTATCTTATTTAATTTTTAAATTATTTAATTATATTTAATTTTCTGAGAAAAAAATATTAATTCCTCACATACCTACGTAGATTTCATGTTTGCGTGTAACTAGATTCAAAATTTAAAACTGACGTCAACTACAAAATATCTACGTAAGCCCGCTCAACGGAGTCTAATTGCAAAAAAAAAATTTACGTTCTCATCCGAAAGTGACAAAAATACTAGGGACCCAGATGAAAGCTATTTTGTATTTATGCTCAAGCATTGCATTTAGCAGATTTTTTTACAGAAAAAAAAAATTTCAAAGATACCCTCTAAATTTCGCTAAATTCAAACTTGCTCTTATAAATTTGGGACATCCTTTTTTTCTTTTGGGACATCCTCTTTTTCTTTTTCTTTTCTGCTTAAATTTGGCCATTCATGCTAATTAAAAGAAGAGAAAGCAAAGAAGAGCATAGAGAGATGCGAAAAGAGGGTTTTTTTGAAAAAAGAGAAAAAGAGAAGCCATGATTCTTTCTCCATAACATGAATTCTTCCCACATGGTTTCAAAGATGATTTTTCTTTAACAACTTTTTACAGCCCAGAGTCTCCAATTACGACCTAATCATTCCGTACGATTTCTGAAGTAACAAAGCAGAAGAAATAATATTCCTCATTTTTTCATCTAACCCCACGTGCCTCTTCTTCTTCTTCTTCTTCTAATAGTTCCAAACTCTTTCTCCATTTTCTTTTGATTCTTTTATCATATTCTTCTTTTTTGCAAAAACCTTGGAGCTAACTCTCTTTCTTGCTCTCAAGATTCCACCATCACCGTCATCCGCCATTTTTCTCGTTTTTTCTTATTTTTTTAAATTATTTTTTTCTTCTAATTCCATTGATCATTACAGTACCATTGAAGGGTAGGAGGTTGATCATCAGAGAAGAAATTGCAAGCCTCCTCACTGCTAAAGAAATTGTGTTCTTCTATCTTCACGAAGTGACTCGTGTGAAACGACGTCGTTTTGTTCAACTGGAAACAGTTGATTGATGATGAAGATGGCGGAGGAGACATCATTAGCTGGTGGTTCTGTAGAATCCCAGGTGAAGAAATGGCCGGATTTGGACTATGATCCTCGTTCAATATGGCGCTCGAATCGCTATCTGATGACCCATCTTTCAAATCAGGGAAAAGATTTGCTACTACTGATTCATTGCCGGTGTTTGTGTTGTTGAAGCTCTCATAATTAAGATCATTTGTGGTCTCTAAATCAACAAGTAGTGGCGGTTCATCGGTTCTTTCATCAGATTCCGGCAAGATAATCTCTTCTTGAACTGAAACATTGCTCTCCGTTTTGTTATCTTCATTCAGCTTCGCCTTCAGTTCTCTTATCTGTAACACAAATTAACAATCTTGAAAACATTAATCTCTTTAATTTACTTTTTCAAGAAACAAAATTAATGGGCACTGACTAAAACAAGAAAAGGGAAACTTGCCGCTTTGAGTAGAGCTTCATTGTCACGGTGGAGGGAGTCATAATTTGCCTTAAGAGATTCGTAATTGGCTTTAAGAACACCATAATCTCTTTCCAATTGCTTCGTCTTCCACCGTGCACGGCGGTTTTGGAACCAAACAGCAACTTGTCTCGGCTGCAGGCCAAGTTCTTGAGCTAACTTCACTTTTCTTTCTGGTTCAAGCTTGTTTTCAACTTCGAAGTTCTTCTCCAAAGCCTTTACTTGAACTACACTCAATCGCCTCTTCTTCTCGGCCACATGACCTGATTCTTCTACACAGGCATCTTCGTCTAACCCATCAAACATGGACTGAAATTCTCCGCCATAAACATGGTTGCTGTTTATTGGACTCTGCTCATCTAAAAAAAATCAATTCATGGATCAACAATAATTAAAAGTCAAGTTAAAAACATATACATGACAATTCTTGGATTTTTTTTTCTTGACAATAAGTATTAACTGAAAAGATAGTAAAAAGGAAAAGAAAAAAGAGGGTTCTGTTTAAGAACCTGTGGTTGGGCAGATGGACATCAAAACGCCAAGAGAATCAGAGCTGCCAAGTCTCTTCATGACTGAAAGAAGGAAAATAACTTTTTTTTTTAGATCAAAGTGTCTTCTTTATTTGAAGTCACTTTGTATGTGCAAGCATGAGGATTTTAATGAGCGAATTTTTAAGGAGAACAAAGAGGAATTTTTCTTTTTAAATCCTTTTTCGTTTGTTTTTTAAGATACAAGATTTTCACTTGTAAGAAGAGTTTCTATGTAAGCAGCAGCTAGACCAACATGTGAAGTAGTGATGTATATAATTGAACCACCATAGCTGCTCTCTGATATCTCTCTCAACTTTTTCCTTTTTCAATACTTCTGCTACTTCTACTTCTCTCTCTGCACCCATCCAAAAGAAAATCAAGGAAAAAAAAACCTTCCTTTCTTTCTTTCAAACCCAACCCTGTGACATAAGTTAATTATTAGTCAAGAAAAAACAAACTTTTCTCTTCTGTCTCCGTCTACATCATTACTCCATTAATGCAAACAAAAGTTTGAATTTTGCATCCAACCCAATAATCTATGGTTGTTGATCTATAAAATGAAAACCAGAGAGAAAGTCTTAGAGATAGAACGAGAGAGAGAGAGAAAGAGAGAGAGAGAGGACTGAACTGGTTCACAACCCAGATGACCTCTAACGATTTGTGTGTTTAAATAAACCAAGGTGGGTCATGGGGTACAGGCATACGGTTAAATTCTTACTTGGGTTAGGTAGCACAAATGAAATGAACTTAAAATGCAACCCAAATGAAAATTTTGGATAAGCGGCTCGGCTTTTGACGGCTCGCCTGATGGAGATCTGTTTGGCGTCAGCGGATCACACGCCGGTACACTAACCCGTGGTCGGTGCTGTTAATAAGAGATTTTATCAAAAATTATATATCTTAATTTTCTGAAGAAATTGAAAATTTATTTTTTTACAGTCGGAATCTTATTATGCAATTAAAGTATTAAACACATGGAGGAAATAAATTTTTTACTAAAATTAGAATTTTTAATAACGAAATTCCTTCAAATAATTTAGATTAAGGATTTGTGTCCTAAGAATAATTTCATAGTATTAAAATAATATATAATTAAAAAAACTACATTACTTATATTACTATCTAATATAAAATTCAAAAAGAAAATATTTTGAGAAAAAGATGAATTTTCAGCACAAGTATAAGTTTAGTATTTGGTTTAAATTGTGACTATTTAAAAAAATGAATGTTTAGTAGTTTTCAACTGAAATTTTATTTTTTCGTAGTTTTATTTGGTATAAATAAATTTCATAAATTTAATAGTTTTCATTTGTAAGCTTATTTTAAAAATTTATTATAAAAAATAGGAAAATTTACAAAAAGAAAAATTTTGTAGCGTATAGAAGTATTTTGAATTCATATACTAACATTTGTGAAGCTTCAAATTGAATTCTCTATCAAACATTCATATGTTGAGGTTTTCATAACTTTAAAGAAAACTACAACATATAGGGATTTTGTCAATTTAAACTCTTTTTTTTTTTCATTTGTTCAATCCAAATCTTAATGTTTACTGAAACATGCAATTGTAGTCTCAGTCACAATGCTATTATGAAAACTGGATGGAATATAATTGGAGGATTAAAATTAAAAATAATAAAAAATGCTAGGAGTTGAATTGATAGGAAAAGTGATTAGGATCTAAATTGGAAATACAACAATATATTTAGGATTTTCTTGTAATTTTTCATGAAAATAATATGTTTATTTTTCTTATATCCACACATTTGGTTCTTCATTTTAAATATGTGAATTTAAAAGAATAGCAAATTAATTTTTATATATAATTTTAAGAGAAATTTGTAAATAAATTCCACTAATTTTGTGAATACTTTTTGTATAAAATATAATATTAATAAATATGTGCAAGATAATTGAGAAGTATATACTTATTTGTGAAATGTATTCCGGTATGTTTTTAATACTTCGGTGAAATCGGATTATTAGAACCAAGCTTAATTCTACAATACTAATACATCTTTATTATCTAAATGGATTGCGAGATAAGAGAATTTTTAGAGAGAGCTTTTTTGTCAATATCTATATTCTTTCTGTTGCAGTTACCACTGCAATGATGTGGGAGGGAGCAATTTTATATCTACAAAATAACCATTCTCTTTATTTCTATTTAAATTATATTTTAAAAATATTAGATTTTGGGTTGGATCAATCCCATATAGGCAGTTCAGACACATATAAAATTCAATAATATGAATATGATATTTACTGTTCCTTTTCAATATAATTCTTTTGTTAGATTTTCTTTAATTCAGATTTAGATGAAATTTTGACATATATATATATATATATATATATATATATATATTATTGGAATCATACTTCAATGTTTCCCTCTTGGCTTTCCATATTAGAAGGTAGAAATATGATTTGCAAGAGAGGGGTTTTAAATGTTAAATTTGAAAACATTGTAAAATTAAGATTTCATTATCTATAAGAGATATCAAAACTATGCAAATCTTAACAGCGGATCTCAAGACTAAAATTCTTGATTTACAAATACAACTTGATCACTGTTTGGAAGTTAGAAGAGCTATACTAATATCAAAGATCTTGTGTTGACCGGTTATAAGTAGCTAGATGACAAAAAACTATGAGTGGCAACGAGATGGATTGAAGTTAGATTTTACCCGTCCATCCCCGATTATAAATTTATATCCCCATTCTCGTTCCATATCCCGAAAAAAATATTATTAATTCTCATCCCTACTCCAAATGGAGTTGGGTATCCCCTAGTGGGGTTGGGTATTCCCGATCTATTTTTTTAACTTATATTTGATATTATTCATTTAAATCACAATAAATCCAAAATAATAACAAACAAATTATAAAAGATCTAACATTTTCATTTTTTTATATTTTATAATTCATACATAACTAATGAAAATAGTAATATTAATCAATTCATACATAGCTAACAAAGTGAAATATCCACTATACAAATATTATTATATAGCTCAAAGGTTTTAAAAAATATAAATGATAAGTGTTTTTTTTATGTTATTTAAATAATTCTTATATATATGGCAGGATGGGGTATCGGGCGGGATTTACGAATTCCATCCCCACACCATCCCTATTAAATGTTATTTCGGATTTCTTCAAAACCCGCCATGACCTCAATCAAAAGTTTTTTTAAAAAAAACTCACTTGGGGTGGAGATCCGCAAATTCGGGTCCAATTGTCATCCCTACAAAAAAACTTTGAATTCTTTTATCAAGTTACTATTTAAAGAAAGAGGCATAATACTATTCTAATTTTGAAAGAGGCTAACAAGAGGATTTATACAACAAAAGAAGATATGAAAAATAATATTCTTAGTCATTTTTTATTTGTTTACTCTTAAGTGCAATGCACTATAATTGTAAAACTTTTCTTTTATTGTAATCATATTTTTAAGAAATTATCATAATTAAACTAAAATATGAGAAAATTAGATTTGTCATATCCGCTAACTTAAGCATTGAATCACACGTGTCGTTAAATTGACGTGTTTCACTGATCGGAGTCTAAATTCGGATTTTGACATGGATTAATCAAGTAATGATTTAATTATGTTGATATATGCTTAACGGTAAATAATTAAATTACAAATTTGATTAGTTTCGAAAGCCAATTTACAATTTACCAAGAATTGAAAGATCTTATGAGTTGTTTGTTGGTTAAAAATAAGTTATGGATGTAGCGCTCTTTTACCCTACTAGTTGTTAATAGTGTATGAAAGTACTACTAAACTCATTTTTTGTAAAAACCAATGCTCAAATTATTGTAAAATTTTTTTTCCAATATTTGAGTTTCTTATTAGCGGAATATTTATTACTATATTTTTTTCATATCATTTAAATATAGAACTAGTGATATAAATATTTTGATTTAAAAGAATTCATTCATTAAACCATAATATTTAGAAATACATTTACAATAATACCAAATATATTAATTACAAAATTCGCTCCTTATAAATCTTACATGCCACAATTTACATCAAAATAACTTCTTAAAATTTAATTTTTATAATACAATTTCCAAAATATACAAAAAGAAAACAAACTGCTGCAATTTGATCTTGGGGTTCCCCTTATCTTCGGTCGCCTTAACGCAATAGCTACATCTATTTATCTGGTTCTAGCTTTGTGGTACATTTGGCAACTATCTAATAATTATATAAATATTTTTAAAATCAAATTTCAGAAACTACAATTAATTTACTAAGCATGCCAAAAATATTCAAATAATATCAAAACTATTTACTTCATGCAAAAATATACAATTCATCAATTATAACATTTTATTCATTAAGCATGCTTGAAATTATTTAACAATACCATATATACAATTTAAAATATCAATTTAATAATTTACATTTTTTCTGCTATTTGTTTAATAGCCCACGATATCTTAGACCGGAACTAAACACTGGATACAGAGTTTCTACTATCCGACAGTATACTCGGTGTCTACTTAATTATTTTATAATTCGGCATTTAACGCCTATATTTTCAATAATAACTCAGTACCTTTTTGGTACCTATATAATTTTAAACTCAACACTATTTCTTAATACCTACGTAATTTCAACTAACACTATTTCTTAGTACCTATGTAAATTAAATCTCAGCACTATTTTCTAGTGCCTACATTTTTACTCTTTTATTGGCATGTCAACTTATCCTAATTTCTAGTTCTCGACTAGATGTTATACAACTTAATAATATTTGTTACCTTTATTATTATTTGCATAAATTAAGTACATAACACTAATATAATTTCACATAAATGCATTAATCTCCATTAAAAATTTTATAACATCATACTTCCTCATTTAATCATTATGACATTAAGAAAAGTCAAATAATATATTTTTTCATCTCAAAATTCCACAATAAACAAATACATACAAACTTCCCTATTCTGGATAGCATTTATGCTTATATTGCCCTGAATTTTTTTTTTTATCTATTTTTAGTTGGAATTTGGACAAGTGATCACCTAACAAAATGTAAGTAAATGTCTTATATTTAATTTCCAACTAGAATCACATTAAACCGATTTTGTAGCAAAAGTTATCAATTTTTTTTTAAAATACGTTCATTCCATTCTGCCCAGTATTTTACTGAACAAATTTCAAGTTCAGATTTTGAGTATATTTTTCACCTAATTCTAGGTATATTAAGATATAATGGTCTGAATAAAAGTTGAAGCCCTATGTCTTAAATTTCCATCCCAATAAGAAACACTCAAAAAGTATTTCCAGAACTCAAGTTATGACAGGAAAAGTAGACATTGTTCATAAGACGAATTTTCTTGCACTTCAATTAATTCCTACAATTTCCATCTTCATGCATCAACCTCATATTCAAATTTTTATTTCCACCTTCATGACATTATTTAATCAAAATATTCAGAATTACATATACAATTACACATAATATAACCAAATCAAAAATCACATTTTCCACATTGAATTTTTATCAAATGTACATACCTCACAAAATCTACTTCTCTTCACTTTTCTCTTCTTTCTAGTTAGCTTTCTCATTGCCCTTTCTTTCTCTTTGATTATGGTTCAAATATTGGTCACCTTTTTGTTCTAACAACAAATTTCACACTAATCAAGCACTAAACACACTAATCCATCCTTAATCACCATTAACATAATAATCACCCTAAATTGCCTACTTTAATGGAAACTAATCCCAAAATCAAAGAAAAGAGAAGAAAAAAAATGAGAAGAAGGAAGATCTAATCTCACTTTTGTAGATCTTCAAAATGACTAAAAACCTTCCTTCTCTTTTTCTCTTCCTTTCTTCTTTCCTCTCCCTTAGGTTTTCTCGCTTTCTTTCACTTTCTTGTTGATCTTGTCTTAAACCAACTTTTTGCATCTAATCTTAGCTTTGATTGAAGAAACAAAAAAGAACAGGGGGGGGGGAGAAGGAGAGTCACAACCACAAGGAGAAGAAGAGAGAAGTTTGTTTGTTTTAGATGAGAAAAAAGAAGAAATAAATGACCAAAAAGTTGAATTTGACTTTTATAATTGGATTAGGTGGGTGGTTAAGATTAATAGATAATCTTGTCCCCATTGGTCCATTAATTTAAGTCACTCTTACTTTATTTTAAATTAAAGAATATTTCTTTCCTTAGATAAAGAATATTATATTTTTATGCTTTCTTAAAATATATGTGCCAAAAATACTGTAATTTTCAATTTTATTCAGCGAAAAATTATTTTTTTTTCCAAATTTTAATTCTAAACATTATAATTCTAAATTAATAATATCCAAAATATTTTTTTCATATTTTATTATCATTTTAATTTTTTTCTTTCATGTCCGAATTTAGACCCTAATCAGTTCAACAAGCCGGATTTCGGTCAACTGCAATCATGGGCTAAATTATTGGGTATTACAATGGACATGATTATATATATATGACCAATTTTCTTAAAGAAAGAAAGAGGATTAATGTGTTGTTATGCTAATTGATCAAGTGTTGTTATATAAGTCAAAAGGTGGGTCCCGAGTTGGACTTTTTTCTTTCTTTTTCTTTTTCTTCTTCCTTAATATTTCTTCTTCTTCTTTTTTTCTCTTCCCAAACTAATAATGCCAGCCACCCGTGTGAATCCTCCATAACCAACCTTGAGTTCTAGTGAGAGAAAGGAAGGAAAGAAAGGAAAAAGAACAAGACAAAATGATTTTCATGATCTACAAGGCTTACGGAAGCTTGGAAGAGCAAGGAGGAGGAAGAACAAACAAGTTTAGTGGAGAGAGAGAATCTCCAAGGTTGTGATCAAGTGAAGAAAAGTGCAAAGGTAAGAAGCTTTTCTTCTTCTCTTTCATCTTTTCTTAAGGAAGTTGGGGTTTTGAGCTTATTTAAAGCTTATATGGAAAGAGAAAGAGTTTAGGATTTTAACACCCTCTTACCTCGCTGTAGTACAACAAGGTAAGTGAGTATTAACTGTCTAATTGTTTTACAAAATTAATGAAGTGAAGTAAATATTTTTTTTTCCAAAAATATTGCAGAAACTGAAATAAAAATTTCATACAAGCCCAAATATTCAAAATTTTATTTATTTATAAAGTACAATAATTTACATTATAATTCATGTCTATAAAACACGCTATAGGTAATAAAACCATAATTTAATTTACAAAATGTTTTTCTTTAAAAGATACCAAAAAGAAAACCCAAAACTTTTTGCTGCTTCCTTACGGGTACCCTTCTTTTTATGACAATCTATTTTCTACGGCTACCCTTCTAAACCTGCGCGAGAGAAAACCACCTGCGCTAAGCTAATAGCTTAGTGGTGCTTTAATGATAAAAATTTTACATACATATATATTTTCTCATATATTAATTAACCATTTAATAAATAAAGAATAAAATAAAAATTATATAAAATCAATAAATTTCAGCAAATACTCAATATTTAACAACTTTAATTCATATAACATTTATAAAAATCACAAACTTCGATGATGATAATAATAATAATAATAATAATAATAATAATAATAATAATAATAATAATAATAATAATAATAATAATAATAATATTATTATTATTATTATTATTATTATTTTTTGTGTGCCCATAACACCTATAACCGAACTATCTAATAGGAATAACGGGGTTGTAATTCCCGGCTTTCATAATATAGTGCTTAATGATGTTATAATAATTTTATTATCGGTTTTTGTTATATTGCCATTACCGGCTTAATAATTTTGCGCCGAGCGCATTTATAAATTGCTATTATCAGCTTTCATATTTGGAACCGAGTGCCTTAAATCCCCTGATTGGCATGCCAAACTATTTTATATTCTAGTTCTAGCCTAGGTGTCTTTGGGCTTAACTATTTTTATTTTAATTCCCAATATTTTCAAAAATGCCAATATTATTCAATTATCATATTTATGCTTATTTATTTTTGTTCTATATTTCCATTATTATTGCACTAAAATCTCATACATAAATAATTTTTTTAAACATTTATAATTATCAATAAAGTAAATATTTACACTAATTATTATATATAATAATCACAACACATGCAAAAGCCCAATATTTCATGTTTTTACCTATGGCAGATTTTGGACCTATTTTTGGGCTTCCTTTTTAGCCCATTTATAATTCTAACTGGGAGTTTTAGTTTTCTAACCATTTTTAGCTTATTGTCTTAGATTTCAGATGCATCAAGAATCACTCAAATCTCAGTTTTTTATCAAAAGTTATGATCAATTGAATACTATATCATCACAAAAATTTCTGCCCAGAATTTTCTGGACAGATTATAGGTTTAAACTTCATGCATTTGTCTGGGCAAATATAGACACAATTAATTTTTATGGTCTAAATAATAATTAAAGCCATGCGTCTTAGCTTTCATTTCCAATAAAGAACATACAAAATGGATTTCCAGAACTCAAGTTATCATCAAAATAATCAGGACTGTTCCTGGAACTCTGTACCCGAGCCATCAATTGGCATCAATTTACATTTCAAGTACATTCATCATTTGTCAAGCACATTCATCATTTGCATTCATTTTGACACTAAAATTTTCAGAATTACAACTATAGTCATATGTCTCAATTATTTCACACCATTTGGTATCATTGCCATATAAAATATTAAAAACAACAACTAATTACATAACACATCAAACACGCAATCATATTAAACTTTAACACATAATTACACACATATGAACATCATGTAAGATTTTTATCAATGAAGCACATACCTAATCAGCCTTGGCTCTTCCCTTAATCCTTCTTTTTCTTCCCTTATTAGCTAGCTTTCTCCTTGCCTTTTTCACCCTCTTGGGGCCCCTCACTTGTTCATTTATTTTTCCTACACAATCATACCATATCTCAATTCCAATATCCATTTTCAATGCTTTTCATGTCTACGTAATATTCTAATGCTCCTAATATGTTTTACACCTTAATTGAGCTAAAATGTACTAAGGTTAAAATTCCTTTTTCATATGTCATGGCTGCCCAAAAACTATATCCTAGTTCCCAATTCATTTCCTTCACTTCAACACTCAATCCACATTTCCCTTATCACCAATTGTGGTGTTTCTATGCTGATTTCAATTTTCCCCAAACTTCTTTAACTATGGCAGCCCATCATTCATCCATGAACATCATATTTTCTTTAGTTTTTAAGCCATAAAACAATCAACTAACATCAATTATTATTAATTCAAAGTTTAACGACACTTCCATTAACTAATCACGAACTTACATTTCTATATTCAATCTTGCAACATAACTTATATCTATCAACCCTAATCACATCTATCATCAATATGGATCTCAAATGGAAGGAAAAAGGTTGAGTTTAAGAAGAATAAACTAACCTTAAGCGTTCCCCAAGGTAGGCCAAAATTCCCCCTAACCAATCTCCCTTTTCTTGTCTTCCTTCTTCCTTCTTTCTTGCTCCTTTGCTCCTTTTAAGGCAAGAACACCTTAATTCCGAATTTTACTCTCTCAAAACTACTTTCTTTCCTCACTTTTTCAAGCTTGATTTGAAGGAAAATGGTGGCTTATGGAACGCTAGAGTGGACATCAAAGAGAGGAGAAAAGAAGATGAAGAAGAGTTAGATATTTTGGTGGAAGAATGGAGAATTCCTCCCATTTTTTACTTTTATACTTTGATTAAGGTGTGGGTCCCACTAATTAAAATTAATCCTAATTCTTATTGGTTAATTAAGTTAATTAATCTTGATTAACATTTAAACTTTGAGAAATTCTATATTTGCCACATCTTCCTCCATATTCACATTTTTCCCCAAATAATCTCCATAATACCAATTTTGTCCATAGAAATTTTAATTGTTTTCTAATTCTACCCCTAATCTTTTTAATTCCCAAATAATAATATCCTTAATTATTTTCCCTTATTATTAGTCATTTTTTATGGGTTTAAATTTATACTCCAATTGAACTTGCGCGCCTCATTACGATCACGCGCAATCACTGAATGTTACAATTCTCTCCCCCTTAAGAAAATTTCTTCCTCAAAATTTACCTGATTAGGTGGAGCCGAATAGCTGAGGATACTGAGTTCTCATCATTTCTTCACTCTCCCAGGTGGCTTCTTCTACTGCATGATTGCGCCATAGGACCTTTACTAGTGGTACCTTATTGTTCTGTAGTTCTTTGACTTCTCGAGCTATGATTTTCACTGGCTCTTCTACATAGGTCAAGTCTGGTTGTACCTCTATTGATTCCACTGGTATTACATGTGTTGGATCTTATCTATATCTCCTTAACATTGAGACATGAAACACATTGTGGATCTTATCCAATTCTGGTGGTAAGGCCAATCTATAAGCCACTGGACCCACACGTTCAAGTATTTCGTATGGTCCAATAAATCTAGGACTCAGTTTCCCCTTTTTACCAAAACGAAGAACTTTCTTCCAAGGTGAAACTTTCAAAAATACCTTGTCTTCGACGACTTATTCAATGTCTTTCCTCTTCAAATCAGCGTAGGACTTTTGTCGATCAGTTGCAGCTTTTAACTGATCTTGGATTAATTTTACCTTCTCCTCTGTCTGCTGCACTAATTCTAGCCCCATTAACTTATTTTCACCAAGTTCTGTCCAATATAGCGGTGTTCTACATCTCCTTCCATATAAAGCTTCGTATGGTGCCATGCTGAGACTAGCTTGATAGCTATTGTTGTATGCAAATTCCATCAATGATAGGTACTTATCCCAGCTACCCTCAAAGTCAATTACACAACTTCTAAGCATATCTTCCAGCAATTGAATAACTTGTTCAAATTGTCCATCTGTTTGTGGGTGAAATGCTGTACTAAAAGTAAGTCGGGTCCCCAATGCTTGCTGTAGACTTTTCCAAAATTTTGATGTGAACTGTGGGTCTCGATCAGAAATAATAGATATTGGCACCCCATTCAGTAGAATTATCTCATTAACATATAATTCTGCTAACCGGCTCAACGAATAATCCATCCGAATTGGCAGAAAGTGAGCTGATTTGGTAAGCCTATCAATAATTACCCATACTGTATCATGTTTCTTTTGTGTCAAAGGAAAACCAGATACAAAATCCATCGTAATCCTATCCCACTTCCATTCTGGAATTGCAATAGGTTGCAACAATCCAGAAGGTACCTGGAGCTCTGCTTTCACTTATTGGCATGTCAAACATCTTGTAGTATATTCGACTATATCCTTCTTCATTCCTGGCCACCAATATTGAGTCTTCAAATTCTGATACATTTTATTGCTCCTTGGATGCATATAATAAGTTGTATTATGTGCCTCTTTTAGAATTGTTTGCTTTAATCCGCTGTCATTTGGCACGCGCAATCTTCCTTTGTAATTTATGCTTCCATAATCTTCAACCTTAAATTTAGGACTCTCCCCCTTTTTCATTGCCTCAGCAATTATCATCAATTTCAGATCTTGCTTATGAGCTTCTGTCACTTGTTGCCTTAAAGTAGGTTGGACCCATAACTCTACCAAAATAAATTTTGAGTCTAATTTTTAATTTACTATTAATTTATATATATTATATTATAATTAAGGAAATTTTTAAACTATACTTGCTAGTGTTTTTCTACTTAAGGCATCCGCTACTACATTGGTTTTGTCTGGCTGATAATCAATAATACAATTATAATCCTTGATTAACTCCAACCAGTGTCTTTTCCTTAAGTTCAACTCCTTTTGTGTGGACAAATATTTGCGGCTCTTATGATCTGTGTATTTGTAGCACCACTTGCCATACAGATAAGTTGCCATATTTTTAAAGCAAACACTATTGTTGCCAACTCCAAATCATGAGTAGGGTAATTTAGCTCATGAGGCTTCAATTGCCTAGATGCATAAGCAACTACTTTACCCTCTTGCATTAATGCACAACCTAGACCATTATGAGAGGCATCACTATATATCACAAAATCTTTCCTTGGCGTGGGTTGGGTCAAAACAGGTGCTTCAGTTAGCATGACTTTTAGTTTCTCAAAGCTTGCCAGACACCGATCTATCCACTCAAACTTAGTTTCTTTTCTGAGCAACTTGGTAAGTGGTGCAGCTATGCTTGAAAATCCCTTCACAAACCTTCTGTAGTGGCCAACTAATCCAAGGAAACTCTGAACTTCTGTTACATTGCGAGGCGACTTCCAACTTAAAATGGCTTCTATTTTGTTAGGATTCACATGAATTCCTTCAACTGAAATAACATGACCTAAGAATCCTACTTCTTCCAACCAGAACTCACATTTTGATAGCTTTGCATACAATTGATTTTCCCTCAAAGTGAAGTACTATTCTGAGATGCCTGTCATGTTCTCCCTTGTCCCTCAAATACACAAGGATATCGTGTATAAAAACTACCACAAACTGATCAAGGTAAGGCCTAAAAATTATGTTAATCATATCCATAAAGGCAGCTGGTGCATTCGTTAAGCCAAACGGCATAACCAGGAACTCATAGTGGCCATATCGAGTTCTGAAGGCTGTTTTGGACATATCTGATTCTTTAATTTTCAGTTGGTGATACTCGGATCTGAGATCAATCTTAGAGAATACTCTTGCTCCATTCAATTGATCAAACAAATCATCAATTCTAGGTAGTGGATATTTATTTTTAATCATCACCGTGTTCAATTGTTGGTAATCAATACATAACCGAAGGGTGCCATCCTTCTTTTTCACAAACAACACCGGAGCGCCCCATGGTGACACACTGAGCCTTATGAACCCTTTGTCAAGCGATTCCTACAATTGAACCTTTAACTCTCTCAATTTTGCAGGTGCCATTCTATAAGGAGTAATTGATATCGGGGATGTACAAGGAATCACATCAATATCAAACTCTATCTCCCTATCTGGTGGTAACCCTGACAAATCTTCTGGAAACACATCTGGGAACTCACACACTATGGGGATGTCCTTGAGTTTCGGGCTCCCTTTCCCAGTATCTATCACATGGGCCAAGTATGCCTCACATCCCTTCATAATGTATTTCCGAGCTTTTAATGCAGAAATAACACTGGTCAAACATGTTTGACCTTCACTTTAAATGATAGTGTCATCCTGCCCGGGAATTTTAAGTACAACTTTTCTAGATTGGCAGTCGACTATAGCTCCATGCTTTGTCAACCAATCCATACCCAGAATAGCATCGAATTCATGAAAAGGTAGTTCTATTAAGTTGGCTGAAAATTCTCTACCCTGAATTATTATTGAACTGTTTCTATAAATCTGATTCACTTTCACACTATGTCCTAGCGGATTGGTCACAACTATCTCATATTCTAAAGTCTCAGGTATCATGTTCCCTTGTCTAAGTGCAGTTGTGCTTATGTATGAATGCATGGAACCGGGATTTATCAATGCATGTAAATCAAAATCAAATAAAGATAATTTACCAACTATGACGTCTGATGCATCCTGGTCCTCATGGGCTCTCATCACATATGCCTGAGCTGGAGTTCTACTACCTCCGAACATTGCAGCTCCTCAAAAACCTGCTCTGTCTTTTCCAACCAAAATTCTGCTGCGGTTGGGTCATCCTCTTTCTTGGCCATAAAATCCATAGCCCCATATTTTCTTAATTTATCAATCTAGGGTTTTGGTTGAGGTGGGGGAGGTGGAGCTGGTGGTGGCACAACTTGTGCTATCTGCTGTAACAAGGTAGCCATCTGTTGCATAAGGGGTACCTTACCCAGATCAATTTGTTCTTCAGCATGTTGTGGAGCTATCACACTGGGCACCAAAGCTCTAATTGATGCTAACTATCAATGAGTAGCCGAATTAGCTATATTATCACCCTGCTGTTCTTCGTGACTTCCCCTTGATTCTGTATCCATTAAAACCTATATTGTTAGAAGAAGGGCTCCTTATTAGAATATAGCAGCATAAATAATGCAAATACTGAAAACATGCACTTAGCTTCCCATACCCACTAAATAAGAATCGTTAAAACCTATAGCTTTGATACCAAAAATTGTAACACCCTCTAACCCCGCTGTAGTTCAGCAAGGTAAGTGAGTATTACTTGTCTAATTGTTTTACAAAATTAATGAAGTGAAGTAAATATTTTTTTTCCAAAAATATTGTAGAAACTGAAATAAAATTTCATACAAGCCCAAATATTCAAAATTTTATTTATTTATAAAGTACAATAATTTACATTATAATTCATGTCTATAATACACGCTACAGGTAATAAAACCATAATTTAATTTACAAAATTTTTTTCTTTAAAATATACCAAAAAGAAAACCCAAAGCTTTTTATTGCTTCCTTCAGGGTACCCCTCTTCTTCTGACAATATATTTTCTACGGCTACCCTTTTAAACCTGCACGAGAGGAAACCACCCGCGCTAAGCTAATAGCTTAGTGGTGCTTCAATGATAAAAATTTGACATACATATATATTTTCTCACATATTAATTAACCATTTAATAAATAAGGCACAAAATAAAAATTATATAAATTCAATAAATTTCAGCAAATACTCAATATTTAACAACTTTAATTCATATAACATTTATAAAAATCACATACTTCGATATTATTATTAATATTATTAATATTAATATTATTAATATTATTAATATTAATATTATTAATATTATTATTAATATTAATATTATTATTATTATTATTATTATTTTCTTGTGCCCATAACACCTATAACCGAACTATCTAATAGGAATAATGGGGTTGTCATTCCCAACTTTCATAATATAGTGCTGAACGCTTTTATAATAATACCATTACCGGCTTTTTTTATATTGTCATTACCGGCTTAATAATTTTGCGCCGAGCGCATTTATAAATTGTCATTATCGGCTTTCATATTTGGCACCAAGTGCCTTAAATCCCCTGATTGACATGCCAAACTATTCTGTATTCTAGTTCTAGCCTAGGTGTCTTTGGGCTTAACTATTTTTATTTTAATTCCCAATATTTTCAAAAATGCCAATATTATTCAATTATCATATTTATGCTTATTTATTTTTGTTCTATATTTCTATTATTATTGCACTAAAATATCACACATAAATAATTTTTTAAACATTTATAATTATCAATAAATTAAATATTCACATTAATTATTATATATAATAATCACAACACATGCAAAAGACTAAGATTTCATGTTTTTACCTATGACAGATTTTGGACCTATTGTTGGGCTTTATTTTTAGCCCATTTATAATTCTAATTGGGAGTTTTGGTCTTCTAACCATTTTTAGCTTATTGTCTTAGATTTCAGATTCATCAAAAAGCACTCAAATCTCAGTTTGCTATCAAAAGTTATGATCAATTGAATACTGCATCATCAAAAAAATTTTTGCCCAGAATTTTCTGGACATATTCTAGGTTTGAACTTCATGCATTTTTCTGGGCAAATATAGGCACAATTAATTTTTATAGTCTAAATAATAATTAAAGCCTTGTGTCTTAGCTTTCATTTCGAATAAAGAACATACAAACGGAATTCCAGAACTCAAGTTATCATCAAAATAGTCAGGGCTGTTCCTGGAACTCTATACCCGAGCCATCAATTGGCATCAATCACATTTCAACCACATTCACCATTTGCATTCATTTTGACACTAAAATTTTCAGAATTACAACTACATTCATATGTCTCAATTATTTCACACCATTTGATATCATTTCCATATAAAATATCAAGAACAACATCTAATTACATAACACATCAAACACACAAACATATTAAACTTTAACACATAATTACACACATATGAACATCATGTAAGATTTTTATCAATGAAGCACATACCTAATCAGCCTTGGCTCTTCCCTTAATCCTTATTTTTCTTCACTTATTAGCTAGATTTCTCCTTGTCTTTGTCACCCTCTTGAGGGCCTCTCAATTCCAATATCCATTTTCAATGCTTTTCATGTCTACATAATATTCTAATGCTCCTAATATGTTTTACACCTTAATTGAGCTAAAATGTACTAACATTTTTCATATGTCATGACTTCCCAAAAACTATATCCTAGTTCCCAATTCATTTCCTTCAATTCAACACTCAATCCACATTTCCCTTATCACCAATTGCGGTGTTTCTATGCTAATTTCAATTTTCCCCAAATTTCTTTAACTATGGAAGCCCCTCATTCATCCATTATCATCATATTTTCTTTAGTTTTTAAGCCATAAAAAATTAACTAACATCAATTATCATTAATTTAAAGTTTAACTACACTTCCATCAACTAATCACAAACTTACATTTCTATGTTCAATCTTGCAACATGCAACCCTAATCACATTTATCATCAATATGGATCTCAAATGGAAGGAAAAAGGTTGAGTTTAAGAAGAATAAACTAACCTTAAGTGTTCTCCAAGGTGGGCCGAAATTCACCCTAACCAATCTCCCTTTTCTTGTCTTCATTCTTCCTTCTTTCTTGCTCCTTTGCTCATTGGCAAGAACACCTTAATTCTGAATTTTACTCTCTCAAAACTAATTTCTTTCCTCACTTTTTCAAGCTTGACTCGAAGGAAAATGGTGGCTTATGGAAGGCTAGAGTGGACAGCAAAGAGAGGAGAAAAGAAGATGAAAAAGAGTTAGATATTTTGGTGGAAGAATGGAGAATTCCTCCCATTTTTGACTTTTATACTTTGATTAAGGTGTGGGTCCCACTAATTAAAATTAATCCTAATTCTTATTGGTTAATTAAGTTAATTAATCTTGATTAATATTTAAACTTTGAAAAATTCCATATTTTCCACATCTTCCTCCATATTCACACTTTTTCCCGAACAATCTCCATAATACCGATTTTGTCCATAGGAAATTTTATTTTTTTTTTCTAATTCTACCCCTAATCTTTTTAATTCCCAAATAATAATACCCTTAATTATTTTTTCTTATTATTAGTCATTTTTTTTACGGGTTCAAATTTAGTCTTTGATTGAACTTGTGCGCCTTACTACGGTCACGCGCAATCACTGAATGTTACAAGGATTTTGTGAGAGAGATTTTAGGGTTTAGAAAGTTTTGAGAAAGTAAGGTGTTGAGGATGATTTTATAATGTTGTAGGAGTTCCAAGTGACAAGGAACAAGCTCGAGAGAGTAAAGGCAAAGAGAAAGCTACATAGAAGAATGAAGGAGAAAAATAGAGGTTTATGCATAATTTAAGGCAATAGCCTATTTTTATTTGAAATAATGCATGTTTAACATGATAATTAATGATTGAATTGCACTAATGATGATTATGGCATAAAGCCATAGGTTTAGATATAAAGAATGAGATTTTGTGATATGTTGAGTTAAGTAATGTGTAACGCCCACTAATTAGAGTTTAGTTAAAATAAGTATGTGGTATAAATAGGAAAAACATGATAGACAATAGAGATTAAAATAGATGGAATAGTTGACTAAATCAGAAATTAAAATAAATTAAATTGATTAACATGATAAATTTGATTAAATTAGAACACATAATTAAATTGCAATTTTGGTAAAAATTAAAGTGACTATATATAAGTAAATATGTGAAAATAAATAAATAAATAAACAGAAAAGTGTACAAAAAAAATGCAGAAAAAAAACACACAGCAGAAAAAAAAAAGTAGAAACAAAAAAAAAAATGCAGCAGAAAAAAATAGATGAATATAATGGGAGGGGGAGGGGGAGGGGAAAGTCAATTAAGACTTTGCCCCATTTTATCCTAACTTCTACACTCCTCTTCTTATCATCAACATCCCTTTCCTTCCTCCCAATAACAACCCTATTTCTTCATGATCTCACTCAAGATTGGAATCAAAATCACTCCAAATAAATATATTCTTGGTAAGTAATCTCTTTCCCATTGTTATTAGAATTTTTTGGGTTATGTTACTGCAGTATATTTCACTATGTTTTCTTATTGAATTATGAACCGAATTTAGAGAAGTGTCAAACATAAAAGTTGTTTATTTATGTCTTATGTATCTTTCTACCAAATTTTATTGAATTATTTTGAGTATATGAAGAGAAATGGTCATTTGAGTGAGACTGGTCCCTAAAAGAGTATCAACAGGATACTCCACAGTTTTTGCTTAACTTGATAATCTTAAGGACTGAATCTAATCTGAATTAAAACATAAAAGTTGTATCTCTATTTGTGATCTAGGTCTCTGCCAAATTTTGTATAAATATCTCTTGTGTAGGTTGATTTATAGTGAAATGAACTATGATTGTTCCTTGATTGAGCTGGTTTCACATACTTGTACAACTATAGTAATTTTGTCCTCATATTTGTCCTGGTTTTTGATTGAATGAGCCAAAGTTAAAAAAATGAAAGTTTTATTTCTATATCTTATCTAAGTTTTTGTTAAAGTCTTACTTTAAAATGTTTTTTATTTTGTGAGTTATGACCTTAATAAATGAACTAGTCAGGTTGCATTCTATTCTTAACCAGTTATAGATCATCTAGTTTTTGAGAACCTTAGAGGCCGAATCTGGAAATGAGGTAAACATGCAAAATGTTCCAAATTAACTTATATAATTGTATAAAAAGTTTCATAATAATTGAATATACATGTTGAAAGATCCTCTAGTATTTGAGAACCTTAGAGGCCAAACTGGAAATGAGGTAAACATGAAAAATGTTCCAAATTAACTTATATAATTGTATAAAAAGTTTCATAATAATTGAATATACATGGTGAAAGATATAAATGTTTAAATATAGTACTCCAAAATTGCCTAAGGGCAGAAAACAGAGCAACATTTAAAATTATACTAAAAATTGTATAATGGTTCAAAAATTCTTAAATTTTAGTATGTTATAGTATTACATGTTAAATTTAATTAGAAATAATAATCATATAGATTGGATAAGTGTAGAAAAGTTATAGATCCAATAGTCCTAAGAGGTCCTATTCTAGCTTAAAAGAAATTATAGTTATTTATTTAAACTATATTAAGAATAAGTATTTTATCAATGTATTAATTATTTATATTTTTGAATTAGGATCTCAACAAGAGGAAGAACAATAAAAGTGAACAAGCCCTGAGTTTAGATTTGGAAAAGAAAAAGTTATCAAAGTTTGTACATATATGTATTATGGTTTGCCCCGATGCATGTTTGTGTGTGCATGACATAAATTATGTGTCATCATGATAAAATAATATATTACTACATTCTTTTAAATTATGAAAATATTATTAATTAGGAATTTAATGCTGTAATATTTGATGGAATATCATGTTATTATATGGGTTTGAAATAAATTGTGAACTTGCAATTATGTTGATACGAAATGAGAGTTGATTATGGCAAGTAATGACATGATAAAAACAAATAATTAGTAGTTTTAATTGCCCATTTCTCTACCTGAGGACTAACATAGGATAGATGGTGCACTATTAAGGGGGAATTATGGTATTGATATTGATATCATTCAAGGACAGGGTGGCTATAGCTCCGAGAGTGCCCCTGATTATAATTACACACAAATAACATTATTATACCAAGTTAAGGTGGCTAAAGCTCCACGAGTGCCCCTATTTTATTCCGTATTCAAATAGTATGGGAATGAGATTTTGGGCTAATAAACCATATAATGAAATATAAAAAATTATTAATTGATGTAAGTAATAAAGTATGAAATGCTTATATGAGGTGGTGCGAATTTAATTATTGAATAAGGTTATTATGTTTATTCTTTTATGTAATGTATTTATTTATTTTATATGACAAATATGTAATAAAATTTAATGTGCCTTGATTTTATTTGAGACATGCATTTGTGTGACTGCTTGGAGAAGACTTTAATACTTTTATTTACCACTAAGCTAGAGATAGCTTAGCGTGGGTTCTTCTCATGCAGAAATTGGAGCTGTAGATAGTAGATAGTGAAGTTGTTCAAGAAGAATTCCAAACTCATATCAGCGGAGGCATAAAAGACGTAGTTAGAGGGTTGGTTACTTATCATGTTTTTTTTTGAGTTTGACCATGCATATGTATTGTGGTAGACATGTCTCATAAGTTAATATTGTATATGTAAATAATTATGTAATATAATCGGGTGCCATATGTATATACAACATGATGATAAATATATATATATATATATATATATATATATATATATATATATATATATTTAATTAGGACAACTTTCCTAAACCAATATAAATAAATGGATTAAGTTAATTAAAATGAAAAAGTTTTAATTCGAACAAATTTATTTAGTAAATCTTCTGGCATCCTATTTATATATAGGAGATTATTCCTCATATATAAGTAGGGTGTCACATAATGTATGTTAGAGAATTGAGTTATGATAAATGTATTTATATGTATTAGAACATGATATGTTGAGTAAAGGACTTTAGCAATGCATGAGTTTGCATTTGGCATGACTTAGCGCAACTAGAAATGAATAAGGAAATGAATATGCAAGTTTCATATAGATAGTCACGGGCGTGAATATGCTAAGTTCACGAGTGTGACTGAAGTGTAACACGGTTGTTACTTCTGTGTGGTAATGGCACTATTCATTCCAGAAGTATTTACAGCTTTGAATTATGAACGTGAACTAATTCATGGGCATGAATGAGTAATCACGGTCATGAATGCTCTATTTTTAGTAATTATGAATATTGTTAACTAATGAAGTATTCAGAAAAGTAATTGAAAAATATATTATTTATCCAATAAAATAAGTATTGAGATGTTTGGAAAGGTAATTAAGTAAATATATATGAATAATGTGGAAATATGGATATGCCCATTACTCTAACTTCAAACTAGAGACATGACAGATGACATGTCATTATGGGGGCGATCGGTACCGTACTATATGAGATATTTTTCAGTCAATGTGGCTATAGCTTTGGGAGTGCCATTAACTTGAGATGCTCAGTTGAGCATACATAAATTGAGGACAAGGTGGCTTTACCTCTAGGAGTGCCCTTGGTCTGGTAATTCATATATGATGATATATTACTCAATCAATGTGGCTTTAGCTTTGGGAGCGCCATTGATTTCAGAAGCTCAGATGAGCTAGATAGTGGATAGGGTGGCTATAGCTCTGGGAGTGCCCCTGATCCATAACCCGTATCCAGTTAGTCCAATTTAGAGTGATGTGAGCGAACTAATGAAGTTAAGTTGAAAGATAATGCAAAATAATATGAAATTAATATAGAATATTAAAGAGATGAAAAGAGTAACTTATAATTAGAGATAAATGAAAATAACATTGTACATATATGCATGGTGCTCATAATCGTATGAAATAGGGATATGAGGGGAAAAATAGCATGAAAAGATATTAATGCATAAAATGACATATGTTGATGCTTGTTGCATAACATAATATATTGCCTTATTTGTATGCACCACTAAGCCTAGAGCTTAGTGTGGGAGTTTTCCTTCCTTGCAGATATAGAAAGGTAGCTAAAGGTTGTAGATAAAGCAAGCGGTGATCCTAGTCAATTAAAGCAGTCGATCTTGAAATAGCGAGTCACAATCTTTTGAACTTTCATATTTTTCTTTTCATATTATATACTTTCAGATTTGTAAACTGACTTTCATAGTTTGTTAAGAATTAACTTGATATTTATAATTACTATCTTATGTAAATAAAATGTACATTATTTCTTGTATATCTATGGACTTTGAGTTTTTTTTTTTAAATATGTATGGATTTCTAGCATTTATTAAAATAGTGATTTGAAGAAGTCAGTGTAGCGCTCCCTTATCTGGGCACGTGCTGTTTAGGTAAGGGAGTGAGATTTTGGTATTAGAGCCCAGTTTGGGCGGTTTTGGGTTTTAAAAGTGAGTTTTGAAAATGTTTATTACTTGAGTGTACTCACATTTGAATTTTTGGAGTCACTGCTTTATTGATTAGGGTTGTTACCTTTATGTTATAGTAGGTTATGGATTTTGAATCACTAACGATAGTGGCTAAAGAGGCTGAAAGTAATGAGCCCTCAGAGACAAGAGCTTCATCACGACCAAGTCATCATTGAGCTGTAGCATCGAGATCTGGTGCTAGCTCATCTCATGAGCAATCAGCTACTAATATGTGTCAGATGAAGATCATGAGAAATATGATAGAATTGCTACAAAGAGCAACAAAGCCAACCTCGTCGATATTACAATTTGAGAGATTGAGAAAGTTAGGGGCACCAAACTTCTATAGGAAGAGAGAGGATGATCTTTCCATGGCAGAGTTCTGGTTAGAGTGAGCTGAGAGAGTTTTTGATCAACTGCACTGTATAGATGAGCAGAAATATGAGTATGCAGTATCTTTGCTACATGAGCATTGTAACATCTAGTGATTTAAGCTCTAATTGCGCGTGACTGAAGTGAGAGGCGAAGGTTCAATCGGAGTCTAAATTTGAACCCATAAAAAAATGACTAATAATAAGGGATAATAATTAAGGGTATTATTATTTGGAAATTAAAAAGATTAGTGCTAGAATTAGAAAAAAATAAAATTTTCTATGGATAAAATTGGTATTATGGCAATTGTTGGGGAAAAAAGTGTGAATATGGAGAGAGATATGGTAAATATGGAATTTCTCATAGTTTAAATGTTAATCAAGATTAATTAACTTAATGAACCAATAAGAATTAGGATTAATTTTAATTAGTGGGACCCACACCTTAATCAAGATATAAAAAGTCAAAAAAGGGAAAGAATTTCTACATTCTTCCATAAGTTCAATTCTTCCTTTTCCCATCCTTGTTGCCGTCCATCTCCACTCCTATAAATCTCCATTTTCTTCCTTTTTCCAGCATGCTAATAGTGAGAAAAAAATAGTTTTGAGAAAGGAAAATTTTGAATTAAAGAGTTCTTACCATAAAAGGTACCAAAGGAGCACGAAGGAAGGAAGAAAGAAGGAGAAAAAGGGAGAAGAATTGGGGCAGATTTGACCAGCCCTATAACTCCATTAAAATGAGTTTATTCTTCTTAAATTCAAACTTTTTCCTTCTATTTGAGACCCATAATGATGATAGATGTGATTAGGTGTGATAGATTTAGGTTATGTTGCAAGATTGAACTTAGAAAATTAAGTTTGTGATTAGTTGATAAAAGTTGTAGTTAGACTTTGAATTGATGATATTTGATGTTAATTAATTGTTTCATGACTTAAAAACTAGAAAAAAAAGGTGTTAAGGGGTGAATGAGGGGCTGCCATTGTTAAAGGAATTTAGGGGAAATTGAAATTAATATAGAAACACCACAATTGGTGATAGATTAAGTGTGAATTGAGTGTTGAATTGAAGAAAATGAAGCACCACTAAGCTAGTAGCTTAGCACGGGTGGTTTCCTCTCGCGCAGGTTAGCAGGGTAGCTGTAGAAATTATAATTGTCAGAAGAAGAAGGGTACCCGGAGGAAAGCAGTTAGAAGCTTTGGTTTTCTTTTTGGTATATTTTGTTAAAACTTTGTAAATTAAATTATCGTTTTTATTACATTAATGTGTATTAAAGATGTGAATTATAATATAAAGGAACATAGTTTGGATGCAAATTAATGTATTTTATAAATAAATAAAATTTTGAGTATTTATGCTTGTAACGATTTTTAATTCATTTTCTGCAATATTTTCGTAAAAACAAAATTTACTTCACTTCATTAATTTTATACAACAGTAAGATGGGTAATGCTCACTTGCCTTGCTGAACTACAGTGGGATAAGAGGGTGTTACAAGCATGCTTATGATTGGTGGCGGTTAGAGTCACAAAGCTCGAAAACACCTAACCTTATGGCATGAGAGTTATTTCTAGAGAAATTTAAGGAGTAGTATATTCCTCCTATTTATACAGATGACAAGAAGAGAGAGTCTTTGATACTGAAATAGGGAAACATGTCAGTAACATAATATGAGAGGGAATTCACACATTTATGCAAGTATGCTGAGGGCATTGTATCTAAAGAAGCTGATAAATGTCGAAATTTTGAAGATGGGTTTAGGGATCCTGTCAAGCTACAGGTCTCAGCTTTACGTCTGGTGAGCTTCACCAGTTTACTAGCATCTGCTAGAACAGTTGAAATAGTCTTGGCAACACAGTTGCCAGTGCAGGTTAGTGGGGTTAGTAGACCTGTAACGGCTGGGTTCCGCCTTACTCGAGGATGAGAACCCACCTGCCGTCTCACTGAGACCAACGGGCTGCCGGGATCCATGGCCCAATACCCCCAACCCATCACTGCCAGCCCAGTCCAAGCCAGATTGCGCAGTAGGTTGTTGGAGGCAGGGATCGAACCCTCAACCTCCCTTTAGCCTCAGTAAGAGACTACCAATTGTACCATGGTACAATTGGTAGTCTCTTACTGAGGCTAAAGGGAGGTTGAGGGTTCGATCCCTGCCTCCAACAACCTACTGCGCAATCTGGCTTGGACTGGGCTGGCAGTGATGGGTTGGGGGTATTGGGCCATGGATCCCGGCAGCCCGTTGGTCTCAGTGAGACGGCGGGTGGGTTCTCATCCTCGAGTAAGGCGGAACCCAGCCGTTACATAAAAGGTACCTTTTATGTAACGGCTGAGCTCCGCCTTACTAGAGGATGAGAACCCACCCGCCGTCTCACTGAGACCAACGGGCTGCCGGGGTCCATGGCCCAATACCTCCAACCCATCACTGCCAGCCCAGTCCAGCCAGTCTGCGCAGTAGGTTGTTGGAGGCAGGATTCGAACCCTCAACCTCCCTTTAGCCTCAGTAAGAGACTACCAATACAATTGGTAGTCTCTTACTGAGGCTAAAGGGAGGTTGAGGGTTCGATCCCTGACTTCAACAACCTACTGTGCAACAGTCGTTGCGGGCCTGAGACTCGGGCTGGTGCACAGTGATGGGTTGGGGGTACTGGGCCATGGACCCCGGCAGCCCGTTGGTCTCAGTGAGACGGCGGGTGGGTTCTCATCCTCGAGTAAGGCGGAACCCAGCCGTTACATAAAAGGTACCTTTTATGTAACGGCTGAGCTCCGCCTTACTAGAGGATGAGAGCCCACCCGCCGTCTCACTGAGACCAACGGGCTGCCGGGGTCCATGGCCCAGTACCCCCAACCCATCACTGTGCACCAGCCCGAGTCTCAGGCCCGCAACGACTGTTGCACAGCAGGTTGTTGGAGGCAGGGATCGAACCCTCAACCTCCCTTTAGCCTCAGTAAGAGACTACCAATTGTACCATGGTACAACTGGTAGTCTCTTACTGAGGCTAAAGGGAGGTTGAGGGTTCGATCCCTGCCTCCAACAACCTGCTGTGCAACAGTCGTTGCGGGCCTGAGACTCGGGCTGGTGCACAGTGATGGGTTGGGGGTACTGGGCCATGGACCCCGGCAGCCCGTTGGTCTCAGTGAGACGGCGGGTGGGCTCTCATCCTCTAGTAAGGCGGAGCTCAGCCGTTACAAGACCTGCACCATAGCCAAGTGGGGGACAGTCAAGTGGTAAGAGAGCTAGATCTTTTAGTGGTCAATTTCAGGCAGGGGGTTCCAACAGACCTCCTTATTATAGACGGGGGTAGCCCAGAAGATCTATATCTTCGGTAGCCAGTGCTCCGACATAGGCACCGTATAGAAATACCCCTTGACTAGTGTGTCAGCATTATGGTCATCCTCACCTAAGAGAGTGTTGGTGGATGAAAGGAGCATGCTTGAGATACGACTCTAAGGACCATATGAGAAGAGATTGTACATTGCTACAGTTTGGTAGAGGTTCAAGGAGTGTTGAGTAAGTACCAATACAAACTATGGGGCAAGGCAGAGGTCGAGGCAGAGGAGGGCATGCAGGGCCAAACCAGTTTAGGTCAGACACAGTGGAGAGGCCAAAAGGTAGTAGAGCTACTCTAGCAAGAGCTTATGCCATGCGAGGCCGGAAGGAGCAGGATGCACTTGATGTCATAATGGGTAAATTCCTTCTCTTTGGCTTTTATATACATGCATTGTTAGATCTGAGGTCGAAACATTCGTACATATGCACCACTGCTGGGTTGAGAGGGTTTAGAACCACATACTCTAGAATATGAGATTCTTGTGACTAACCTGTTAGGGGACAGTGTACAGGTTAGTAAAGTTTTTTGAGGTTGCCCAATCAAAATTCAAGATAGGCAATTCCCGGCTGATCTGATAGGGCTACCATTCCATGAGTTCGATGTGATCTTAGGAATGGATTAGCTAGCTCATCATGGAGTGATAGTAGATTGTGGAAGAAGGCCGATTAGGATTATAGTTCTAGATTTGGAGGAAGAGATAATGGTGATAGGTGAGAATAGAAAATATCCAGATAGTGTGATATCGATGCTAAAAGCTTAGAAACTCATTAATAGGGGATGTGAGGCTTACCTACCATATGTGATTGATACAAGAAAGAATAGTCCAGAATTGGCTGACATCCCAACTATTAGTGAGTTTCCAGATGTGTTTCCTGAGGAGTTGCTAGGATTACCACCCGACCGAGAGATAGAGTTTGCTATTGAGTTAATACCTGACACTATTGCTATATCTATTACACCATACTAGATGGCACCTATAGAGTTGAAAGAGTTAAAGGTCCAGTTGCAAGAATTGTTAAATAAGGGAATTATACGACCTAGTGTATCACCATGGGGTTCTCCAGTGTTGTTTGTAAAGAAGAAAGATGACACCTTACAGTTGTGCATCGATTATAGGCAGCTTAATAGGGTAACTATTAAGAATAAGTATCCATTAACAAGGATTGATGACCTTCTTGATCAACTAAAAGGTGCAAGAATATTTTCAAAGATAGATCTTCGATCAGGGTATCATCAACTGAAGATCAAGGAGTTAGATGTACCGAAGATGATGTTCAAGACTTGTTATAGTCATTATGAGTTCCTGGTGATGCCATTCGGTTTGATGAATGCACCAACAGTGTTTATGGACCTGATGAACTGAGTGTGTAGGGTTTTAAAGAATGAATTATATTCATAAACGCAGCAAAAAATAAAATTTTTCAAAACCCAAAACAAAAGATCATACTTGTACCAATAAAACTAATTTATATAAATATAAATGTTAAAAATTATACCTTGTAATTTTTATTTGTTCTTCAAATCTTCACTTTGTTGAATTGTAACAAACCACAACAATCCACACTAGGATGTCTCTAATGATAATCCACGCGAAGAATGAAGAAGAAACTATCAAGAGAAATGGTTTGAACAAATTCAAAGTGCTAGCTTTGAAAGTGTTCTTGAGAGAATTTTTGTTGTCTTAAAAATATTTTTTTGAACAAAAAATATTTTCATGTCTATTTTCTGCCATTTGATTTCTTTTCTATTTGAATCAAATTCAAAAATAAGATGAAAAGTCAAAAATGGAGAAAATGGAAACAAATCAACAGTAATTGGCCATAATTGGCCTAATTAAGGCCAAAAACAGCCATTAGCCAACGAATGGGAAGCTGCAGGCGTGCTGGGCCTGCTGCCCAGCTGGCCCACAAGGCTGAGAAGCAGCCTGCCTAGCCCGCGTGGGCCCGTGACATTCCTGAATGATTTTTCCGTGCGATCTCATCGCGATCCATCCTAAAATAATTCTCTCATATTTTGGATCCTATCCAACACCATTTTACTCATTCTCCATATCTTCAATGCGTGTGACCCATTAGGTTCTCGATTATGTTGGCCACTTAAATTAACAATTAATTTAAAGAGGTCATGAGCGGTATCTAGCAATACATCATGACCCCCAATTGACCGGAAAGTCAGTGTTTTGACTACGAACCTTTCCATAGACAATTTCTGTGCAATTATTCCTTTCACCATTCTATACCCCACTTGGTTCAGAGTATGGACATGTGTCAACTCCCACTAGACTGACTATGTCACGTATAGTCCAAGTAATGTTAGTTCTTATCCTTGAGGCTCATTACTCTTTAGATATGTCATTGAAGACTATCTTTATGACATTTCCACTTCGGCCAGAGATTCCTGAGTAATGACCATGACAAGTGGCCATGGGTATACACTCCTTTTATCAGGAGTGGTGAATCCTTTGTTGGTTATCCAATTACCTTTGAATACCTCAAACTGTATCCAATCACCACCCTATGAGCTACTTCTTTGAGGCAACAAGGAATAGTGTCAAAATACAGAATCAATATTCAAGATATCCTTGAGTACCTCAAGTCTAAGGATACTTGCACCATTGCTATGATAAGACTATCATTGACATTTGAATAGATTATCCATATGATTGTCTCATAGTTGGTCATCCAATGTACTTCACTACACTTAGCAAGCATCCACATGTTAACTCTAAACATCTCATGTTTATAGATTATGAGATCTACTACTCGATCCAATCAAGAAGTCTAACATGTGCTATTCTATCTGGATTAATAGTGTCCCATCTTATTAATCTTATGACTAAGGATAATTTTGATACTAACATAATTACACATGATAAGAATCTCAATATCATGATTTCATCATGATTTCCTTCATGCTATATTATGTATCAAGGACTTCATTAATTGATTTAAGATCACTTATCAATTCATATATCAAATGAACATCAAATTAATAAAAAAGCCTTTTATTAATCAAATAAATTTGTACAATAAGTGCTAAAGGTGATTGCCTTTAGAGCACTCCTCTAACAAGCTCCCACTTGCACTAAAGCCAATCACCTTTGTATTTAATTACATAGGCGAGTACATGAGAATCATATTTCTTTTTGGGAAGTGGCTTAGTTAAAGGATCAACAATATTCTAATCAGTGAGCACTCTTTCTATCTTTACATCATTCCTACCAATGATTTCTCTAATCGAATGGTATCTTCTGAGTACATGTTTGGATCTCTGATGAGATCGTGGCTGCTTTGCTTGCGCAATGGCTCCATTATTATCACAACACAATTGTATTGGATCAATAATGCTGAGAACCACTCCAAGTTCTGTGATGAATTTCTTTATCCAAAATGCTTCCTTTGCTGCTTCAGAAGCTACAATGTACTCTGCTTCGGTTGTGGAATCAGCAGTCGTTTTCTATTTGGAACTCTTCCAACTAACTGCTCCACCATTTAGTGTGAATATATAACCTGACTGAGATTTTGAGTCATCCTTGTCAGATTGGAAGCTGGCATCGGTATACCCACTCACAGTAAGATCTCCATCTCTATATACCAAGAATACATTCTTAGTTCTTCTTAAGTACTTAAGGATATTCTTGACAGCCACCCAATGACCCTCACCAGGGTCTGATTGGTATGTACTCATGACACTCAGAGCATATGATACATCGAGTCTTGTATATATCATAGCATACATGATTGATCCTATAGCTGAAGCATATGGAATCAAACTCATGTGTGTCCTCTCATCTTGTGTCTTTGGACACAAAGACTTTGAGAGAGTAATCCCATGGGTCATGGGAATATATCCCCTCTTGGACTGCTCTATGCTAAACCTCTTTAGCATATTATCTATGTATGTAGATTGTGAAAGACCAATCAATCTTTTAGATCTATCTCTATAGATCTTTATCCCTAAAATATAAACTGCTTCTCCAAGGACTTTAATAGAGAAATTCTTGAATAACCAAATTTTGACTGATTGTAAGTCTGAGACATCATTTCCCATTAACAATATGTCATCTACATATAACACAAGAAATACGATTGCACTCCCATTAACCTTCTTGTAAACACAAGGTTCATCCGGATTTTGTAAGAAACCAAACTGATTGATTGTCTCATCAAACCGAATATTCCAACTCCTGGATGCTTGCTTTGGTCCATAAATGGATCTTTGAAGCTTACATACCTTTTTTCCATCTTTGGATATGAAACCTTCTAGTGTGTCTTGTACACATGCTCAGTCAGATTTCCATTAAGGAAAGCTATTTTCACATCCATTTGCCATATCTCATAGTCATAATGAGTAGCAATGGCTAGGAGTATCCTTATGGATTTAAGCATAGCTACCGGGCTAAAAGTTTCATCGTAGTCAATTCTTTGTCTTTGACGATAACCTTTAGCAACAAGTCTAGCTTTATAGGTAATCGCATTACCATCCATGTCAGTTTTCTTTTTCAAAACCAACTTGCACCCTATAGGCTTTATTCCTTCGGGTGGGTCAACCAAAGTCCATACTTGGTTTTCATACATGAAATCCATTTCTGACTTCATGGCTTGAAGCCATTTGTCAGATTTTGAACTATTCAGAATCTCTTCATAGGTTGTAGGCTCATCATTTTCTATGAGCAATACGTCGTTCTATTCACTAATGAGAAATCCATATCTCTCTAGAACAGTACGTATCCTACATGACCTATGAAGCTCTTGTGCTTCAGAAGGTTGAGCTGTTATATCATCTGTATGAGTAACAAGCTCAGGTTCAGGCAGTTGATCAACATCTGTTTGAGCATCTTGAACTTCCTCATGTTCAATTTTCTCCCACTATCTCCTTTTAGAAGGAATTCTCTCTCTAAAAAGATAGCATGTCTTGAAATAAAAACTTTTTTTTCCAAGGGGTGGTAAAATTGATATCCATATGATGCTTTTGGATATCCCACAAACAGACATCAGTCAGACTTAGCTTCTAACTTATCTGACATTGTCCGCTTCACATAAGCAGGACAACCCCAAATTCTCATGTAAGAAAATGTGAGCCTCTTGTTATACCATATCTCATATGCAGTAACATCAACTGACTTTGAAGGAACTCCAGTTAATATATAAATGGCGATCTCTAGTGCATAACCCTAAAAGGATTTAGGCAATTCCGCAAAACTCATCATAGACCTTACCATGTCTAACAAGGCTCGGTTTGTTCTTTCAGCCACACCATTGTGTTGTGGTGTGTAAGGTGGAGTCCGTTGAGATAAAATCCCATTATCCGTAAGATAATCTAGAAACTCTTGGGTGATCTGATCAAAGTGTTTTAATACTTTTGCCAAGTTGTTTCTCTACTTCATTTTTGAATTCTTTGAACTTTTCAAAAGCTTCAGATTTGTATCTCATAACATACATGTATCCATATCATGAGTAGTCATCGATAAAAGTAATGAAGTAGATAAAACCACCTCTAGTGTGTGTAGACATTGGACCACATACATCTGGATGTATTAAGTCTAAAAGTCCATTAGCACGTTCACCCTTTCCCTTAAAGGTAATTTAGTCATCTTGCCTAGTAAACAAGATTCACATGTGTCATATGATTCATAATCAAATGACCCCAAACTACCACTTTTGTGTAGCTTAGCCATGCGTTTCTCACTTATATGACCAAGACAACAATGCCATAAATAAGATGATTTCAACATATCTTGTTTTTGCCTTTTATTATCATTGATGTTTAAAATTGGATTTGACATATCTAATATATAAAGAATTCCATTCAACATAATAGAACAACAATTGTTACTCAAAGCTAAAAGGAAACCATCTTTATTTATACTTGAAACAGAAATAATGTTTTTAGTCAAAGCAGGTACATAATAGCAATTATCCAAATTTAATATAAGCCCACTAGGGAGGGTCAATGCATATATTCCTATAGCTAATGCAGCAACCCTTGCTCCATTTCCAACGCGTAGGTCTGACTATCCCTTATTGAGCTGTCTACTGTTCCATAGGCCCTGCATATCAGTGCACATGTGTGAGCCACAATCGGTATCTAATACCCATATATTATTATTGGAAACAGTATTAATTTCAATGACAAAAATACCTGAAGTAGATGGGGCATCAAATGCCTTCTTCTTCAAGGACTCTAAGTAAGCCTTGCAGTTTCTCTTCCAATGGCCATCCTTGCCACAATGGAAGCATGCCCCTTTTGGAGTAATCTCCTTGGCCTTCTTCTTGGCCATGCCTCCCTTAGGCTTCATGGACTTCTTCTTCTTCTTGGCCATCACAAATCCCAAGGTGGCCAACCTCTCAATATAGCCATTCATCTTCAATGCATATTGTACTAGAGATGTCCCCTCAACCATCTTAGTGCGAAAGAGCAACCTTGAAGTTTTGAACCTTTTAGACCGTGCTTGCTCATCAAAAAGCTCTCTTAGATGGTATACTATGGAATTAGCATCCATAGCCTCATGCTGCTTTTGCAACTCAGCTGACATAGTAGCAAGCATAATGCAGCTTGCCATCTCACTATCATCCAGATGCTTTTGATATGCCTTCTGAACATCTTCAGAAGCATTAGCAGCAGGGGATTAGGGTGTGCCTCATCTAGGACATAGCCAATCTTTTTGGATTTGAGAACTATTCTCAGATTCCTTAGCCAATCCAAAAAATTGGGCCCAGTCAACTAATTTGATTCCATTAGCAATCGCAAATTCACACTTGTCATGATGGTGATTCTAGCAACCTAGATGTAAAATAGAACATGTGAGAATGTACATAAAATGCATGTTTATTAGGTCTTTAATAAATCGCATTATGACTCTCACTTTTTTATTGTGAATCCATAGCCCTCACTATGAACCCGAGAGAACTTATATGGAAATTTTCCTAGTGGGTCGATATCCAACTAGCTAAGAATAACCTTGAGGCAACTCAACAAGCTAACCTTAGTTTGGTTGGTAGGAATCCATACCAATTGCATTATTCATGAAACTATCAAATCTTGTGCTATCAACTTATTGATGTGTACACATATATTGGGCTATCGACTCTTAATATGTGTACATCTCATGTATACAAACCCAACTTCACCTCCAATACACATTAACCTTGGCGCAAATCCAACAAGTTAATAATATCGGTTAAGTCTAATATATTAATCGTGAATTCTAATTTCAATGGATTGAACATATTCTTATAGAGTGAGCTTAAGGCAACTCAACAACCCTAACTCTAGAAGAACTCTGGTTCTCCCCATATTAATGGAAGGCATAAGACATCATTATTTATTTAGTGAGGGATTTCTTTGTTAAGTCTCATCGAGTTATTATTTCATGCTTTTATATATCATACATTCATCACATTGATATATAAAGATAGTTACATTAACTATATGGCATGATTATGGACATACTAAAGTCAATCTCTTGAGCCAAAGAGAAATTGACTAGGTCTTACCTAGGTATATGCATGAATTTACAACCCAAAATAGAAATCAAATTCCTATTTCTAAGTCTTCTTGTTTATGGTACCATCTCCTTTGCTTCTTACTCCTTTGTATCTTCATTCTATCCTAATCCTATGTAATCTAATTAGATATTTCAAATTATAGAAAACCTCAATTTATATTTGAGGGGAGTAAGATGAGAAGAGAAATACATAAGAAAGAAAAAGGGGTAGGGACACGCAAGCCCTATTTACCATAAAACAAAATAATTCCATGTATGCTCAATCACATTGGGCCTAAGTCCATAATCATCCATCATGCCTTTTTATACACCCCTAACATGCATTCTCTAATGCAAAAAAAATAAAAATGACAATTTTGGATATCAATTTGTAAATCGATTCAACACTTGAATCGAAATTGCCTATATGTGTTCTTTCGGTTAATTTAATTTTGTATGTCATTTTAAAGTGGAATTTAATATTTAATCAAATTAAATTAAATTTCATATTTTCATAAATAATTCAAAATTAATTCTCTTTAAAATCAGAATATTATGATGTTAAAATTAAACAATTTAATTTTAATATACATACCAATTTCTAGTCATACTAGAATTACAATTGCACAACTTAACTTAATTCAAAATTAATTTCTAAAAATTATAAAAATTTCCAGAACATCAAATCACCATTCTAATTATCTTTAGATCAGTTCATGTTCATCAAAATATTTTTGGCACAAGCCAAAATTACTAAGACAAACGAACCAACACACTTAGACGCTCAAAATGACTAATTCGATATCTAGAATTTTTTAAAATTTCAAATACTTGCAAAATAATTTTGGCATGCATCTAAAATCAAAATAACATATATTTAATCACATAAAAATTATTTCAATGTGCTGAAAATAAAATAAACACATACAAAAAAATCAAACAAAACAGCCCCACTGGGTATGCTAAAACAGTCCCGTGTTTGTGTTTGTTTGAAAAATTCATTAAAATAATTTTTAATTAATATTGGACACTTCCTGAGCCATAATAATATTCCAAATATGTCTAAATAATATTTTCATAATTAAATTACAAGAAAAATGTAATCAGCTCCATCAATTAAGCCAAACAACAATACATGTTCATAAACAAGGCAATTTTAGGTATATTTGAAATAAATCCGAAATTAATTATTTGAATCACATTCAAATCATTTTTCAATCACAATAATCATTTTTAATCATCCCATGATTAGATTAAGAAAGAAAAATATGTAAATTATATTTTAAAAATTAATTTCAAATTTTCAAAACCTATTGATCCAAAATCATCAAAAACATGCAATCCCATTGCACTTTCAATTAAAATTAATTTTAATGGATACAAGGAGGCTTTGATACCAATGGAGGGTTTTAAAGAATGAATTATATTCATAAATGTAGTGAAAAATAAAATTTTTTAAAACCCAAAACAAAAGATCATACTTGTACCAATAAAACTAATTTATATAAATGTAAATGTTAAAAATTATACCTTGTAATTTTTATTTGTTCTTCAAATCTTCACTTTGTTGGGTTGTAGCAAACCACAACAATCCATACTAGGATGTCTCTAATTATAATCCACACAAAGAATGAAGAAGAAACTATCAAGAGAAATGGTTTGAACAAATTCAAAGTGCTAGCTTTGAAAGTGTTCTTGAGAGAATTTTTGTTGTGTCTTGAAAATATTAAAAATATTTTTTTCACAAAAAATATTTTCATATCTATTTTCTGTTATTTGATGTCTTTTCTATTTGAATCAAATTCAAAAATAAGATGAAAAGTCAAAAATGGAGAAAATGAAAACAAATGAATAGTAATTGACCATAATTGGACTAATTAAGGCCAAAAACAGCCGTTGGCCAATGGATGGGAAGCTGCAAGGCGTGCTGGGCCTGCTGCGGGCTGTTGTTGGGTAGCCCAAATGGCCCGTAAGGCTGGCAAGTAGCCTACTTAGCCCGCTCGGGCCTGTACGGGCCCGTGACACTCCTGAAAGATTTTTCCGTGCGATTTCATCGTGATCCATCCTAAAATAATTCTCTCATATTTTGGATCCTATCCAAGACCATTTTACTCATTCTCCATATCTTCAATGCGTGTGACCCATTAAGTTCCCGATTATGTTGGCCACTTAAATTAATAATTAATTTAAGCAGGTCATGAGCGGTATCTAGCAACACATCATGTCCCCCAATTGACCGAAAAGTCAGTGTTTTGACTACGAACCTTTCCATAGACAATTTCTGTGCAATTATTCCTTTCACCATTCTATACGTCACTTTTTTCAGAGTATGGACATGTGTCAACTCCCACTAGACTGACTACATCATGTCTAGTCCAAGTAATGTTAGTTATTATCCTTGAGGCTCATTACTCTTAGATATGTCATTGAAGACTATTTTTATGACATTTCTACTCCGGCCAGAGATTCCTGAGTAATGACCATGACAAGAGGCCATGGGTATACACTCCTTCTATTAAGAGTGGTGAATCCTTTGTTGGTTACCCAATTACCTTCGAATACCTCAAACTGTATCCAATCACCACCCTATGAGCTACCTCTCTGAGGCAATAAGAATAGTGTCAAAATACAGAATCAATATTCAAGATATCCTTGAGTACCTCAAGTCCAAGGATACTTGAACCATTGCTATGATGAGACTATCATTGACATTTGAATAGATTATCCATATGATTATCTCATAGTTGGTCATCCATTGTACTTAGCTACACTTAGCAAGCATCCACATGTTAACTCTAAACCTCTCATGTTTATAGATTATGAGATCTACTACTCAATCCAATCAAGAAGTATAACATGTGCTAGTCTATCTGGATTAATAATTTCCCATCTCATTAATCCTATGACTAGGGATAATTTTGATACTAACATAATTACACGTGATAAAAATCTCAATATCATTATCTCATCATGATTTCCTTCATGCTATGTTATGTATCAAGGACTTCATTAATTGATTTAAGATCACTTATCAATTCATATATCAAATGAACATCAAATTAATAAAAAAGCCTTTTATTAATCAAATAAATTTGTACAATAAGTTCTAAAGGTGATTGCCTTTAGAGCACTCTTCTAACAGAGTCTTCAAGCCATATCTTGATCAGTTTGTAGTGGTGTTCATTGATGATATTCTGATATACTCTAGAGATAGAGAAGAGCATGATCAACATCTCAAAATAGTATTATAGACCTTGAGGGAGAAACAATTGTATGCAACACTATCCAAGTGTGAGTTTTGGTTGGAATCAATTAGTTTTTTGGGTCATGAGGTATCAGTAAAAGGTATACGAGTTGATCCTAGTGTTGGGTTTTGAAGAATGAATCATATTCATAAATGTAGTGGAAAAATAAAATTTTCAAAACCCAAAACAAAAGATCATACTTGTACCATTAAATCTATCTTATATAAATATAAATGTTAAAAATTATACCTTGTAATTTCTTAATTGTTCTTCAAATCTTCACTTTGTTGGGATGTAGCAAACCATAACAATCCACACTAGGATGTCTCTAATGATAATCCACTCAAAGAATGAAGAAGAAACTATCAAAATAAATGGTTTGAACAAATTCAAAATGCTAGCTTTGAAAGTGTTCTTGAGAGAATTTTGTTGTCTTAAAAATATTTTTTTCACAAAAAAATATTTTCATGTCTATTTTCTTCAATTTGATGTCTTTTCTATTTGAATCAAATTCAAATAAAAGATGAAATGTCACAAATGGAGAAAAGGGAAATAAATGAATAGTAATTGGCCATAATTAGCCTAATTAAGGCCAAATTCTACCGTTGGCCAATGAATGGGAGGCAGCAGTGCGTTGGGGTTGCTGTGGGCTATTGCTGGGCAGGCTAATAGCCTACCTAGCCTACGCGGGCCCGTCACCCTCCCAAATGATTTTTTTGTGCGATCTCATCGCGATCCATCCCGGAATAATTCTCTTATATTTTGGATCCTATCCAAGACCATTTTACTCATTCTCCATGTCTTCAATGCGTGTGATCCATTAGGTTCCCGATTATGTTGGCCACTTAAATTAACAATTAATTTAAGCAAGTCATGAATGGCATCTAGCAACACATCATGACCCCCAATTGATCGGAAAGTCAGTGGTTTGACTACGAACCTTTCCATAGACAAATTTTCGTGCAATTATTCCTTTCACCATTCTATACCCCATTTGGTTCAGAGTATGGACATGTGTCAACTCCCACTAGATTGACTACATCACGTCTAGTCCAAGTAATGTTAGTTCTTGTCCTTAAGGCTCATTACTCTATTAGATATGTCATTGAAGACTATATTTATGACATTTCCACTCCAGCCAGAGATTCCCGAGTAATGACCATGACAAAAGGCCATGGGTATACACTCATTCTATCAAGAGTGGTGAATCCTAGTGGTTTCATCTACTTCATTACTTTTATCGATGACTACTCACGATATGGGTACATGTATCTTATGAGATACAAATCTGAAGCTTTTGAAAAGTTCAAAGAATTCAGAAATGAAGTAGAGAAACGACTTGGAAAAAGTATTAAAACACTTCGATCAGATCGAAGAGGTGAATACTTTAGCGAAGAGTTTCTAGATTATCTTAGAGGATTTTATCTCAATGGACTCCACCTTACACCCCACAACACAATGGTGTGGCTGAAATAAGTTAAAGCTGAATTATTATATTTATATTAATTATATTTATATTAATTATTATTATTATATTTATATTAATTTATTATTTATTAATTATTATATTTATATTATTTATTATATTTATATTATTTATAATTATAATTTATTAAAAATGTTAGTTGAGTTGCAAGTGGAGTCTACTTTAATGCAGAGGATAGATCTAATTGAACTTCATTGCACTTCACGGTCCAAATTTTGGATGATTTAATCAATCTTTTTTGGGTGAAACAGTGGATATCTCAATCGGGTGAGAAAATGGGGGAATCCCGTATGACCCAATATATCTGACAAGTCGCACTATACGTCAATCCAAATTGAAATGGTTCAGAGGCAAGATGAAAAGCTAGTAAAGATAGTCGAAGCTGTGAAAAATGGAGAAAAATCAGAATTTTCTTTAACAGATTATGGTACCGTGTATTTCAAGAACCAGATTTGTGTACCAAGTATAGAAGAGTTGAAGTCAGAGATTTTAAAGGAAGCTCATGAAATGATTTATACTATGCATCCAAGTGGAAATAAAATGTACAAAGATTTGAAAGCACAGTACTAGTGGTCAGGGATGAAAAAGAATATCATCGAGTATGTTGTTAAGTGTCTAACCTATCAATAAGTGAAAGCTGAACATTAATTACCCACAGGATTATTACAACCAATTTCCATACCAAAATGGAAGTGGGAAAGAGTCATGATGGATTTTGTGTTTGGTTTACCGGTAACTCAGAGGAAGCATGATGCAGTGTGGGTGATAGTGGATCGACTAACGAAGTCAGCACATTTCCTACCAATTCGGATGGACTATACTTTGAACAAGCTAGCCGAGATTTATGTGAATGAGATACTTAGACTTCATGGAGTGCCTGTATCTATTTTATTTGATAGAGATCCCAGATTTACATCGCAGTTTTGGAAGAGCTTACAACAGGCTTTGGGAACTCGACTTTGTTTCAGCGCGGCCTTTCATCCGTAGATGGATGGACAATCAGAGTGAGTTATTAAGTTATTAGAAGACATGATGAGAAGTTGTGTGCTCAATTTTGAGAGGAGTTGGGATTAATATTTATCTCTATTGCCCAAATAATGAAACAAGAAGAGGATTAAGTTGGTTAGCAAATAAAAAATTGCTTAATTGAAAATGTGGAATAAATAATATAGAGTAAAGAAGGAGAGATATTACACACAAGATTTATAGAAGTTCGGATATTAACAAACCCTACTCCTCTCCCTAATCTCGATTGGGTGTTTCAGTAACACACAATGTGTTACAATGGAGTTTTTCAAGCTAACTCACAACTATGGTGTTTCTCTCAATGGTTAACATCTAACCCAGAAATTCCCTTGTGTTTTTCAATGACTCACACAAAGACCAATTCCTTGTGTTTTATGGCTCACACAATAAACCCTTATAAGTGTTTCACTCTTAACCCAATATACCAAAACTCACTTTTGAGTAATTGATTATAGTGAAAACACTCACCAACCACAAGAAATAGAGTTTTGTTGAGAGTAATTAATGCACAAGGCTGCAATAAGATTCAAGATGTAAAGTAATTATTGTTCATCTTGTTGGGATACATAAATGACTTGCATTTATACTCCATCTGTGAATTATAGCAGTTTGGGTGCATTTAATGCAAAAATAGTCATTGAACCAACTCTTAATTCGCGCCTGACATGTTTCTCTATCCTAGTTGACGAGTGTATGTGTCACGGTCGTGAATGTTCTTCCAAGCCATGGTCCAATGGGTGACTCTAGTAGTGAAGCTCTCTAGAAGAATTGGAAGTGTTTATTCATGGGCGTGAATATTCTTCCATGTCGTGGTCCAAGTGGTGACTCTGGCCATGAAGCTCTCTGAAAGAATTTTACATATTTGGTCAAGGGCGTGACTATCTTTCACGGGTATGACTTGTTTGATCATTCATGGTTGGTTTGATCCTTCATGGCTGTGAACTTTTAATGGTGGAGAGTTGACACTTAGCTATATTCACGGGCGTGACATTAGTAGTCACGGGTGTGACTTTGCTATTTCTTAGATTTTTATCTTCAAAAGTTGTCTTTCAGTCTTGCTTTATGTTCTAATCAAAGTATATCATGTTTAACACATTTAGAACACAAACATTGTTAAATACATTGTTGCTATTTTATTTGTTATCATCAAAATAATGGAAATACCCCCCAAGGTTCAACGATCTCCCCCTTTTTGATGGTGACAAATAATATAACAATATGTATTTTTGAGAAGTCTCCCCCTTAAAAGGTGCTTAAGATAAAATAATAAAGTGCAAGATTTGAAAGAAATATAGCGAAGGTATTTGCAAACTAATAAGGTACATGCAAGGTATATCTTAATTATATCTCATCAAAATAAGACATGTATAACCAAGTGTATTCAAAGTATATGTGAGATATATGTTAAGTATATCTTATGCATTAAATAAAATGAGTTCAAATAAGTTTAACTTGTAAGGTATATGTGAGGTTGATGTAAGGTATAACTTATGAATATTATTAATTAAAATAAATTTTGCATATTTCATACCACACATTTCATATTGCACAATCATATTCATGTATAGATCACATATATGCTACTTTCTCCCGTTTTTGTCATCAGCAAAAAGTTGAAATATCAATAAGATTATTGTATTAAAATTTAAAGTAGAAGGATTACAGTGGAATTAAAATGCATAAAGATAAAGTCCTATAACAGCAAAAGGAAAACTACTATAAGAAAATGAGAACTCTAGGTAGGTTTCAAGCCTCACAAATCATCCTTAAGATGTCCTACCTTCTCTTTGAGGCTATCCATATGAGACTCCATAAAGTCTTTGAGGTTTTCCAACCTCTCATCGATGGAAGCCTGTATCATGTCAAGATGAGGTGCTATAAGATCAACAACCTACTGTGCCAAAGTGGATGTGGTAGAGGCTGATGAGTGACCAACATCCTCAGCTACCACTGGTGTTAATGTCTCATCATGGGCTCGCTTCCATTGCTGGATAGCTTGGAGGCAAGATTTGAAAGCGTCAGAGTCATTATCCTCCCAATCAATTTCACCAGCTAGAGTGGTGAAACGGTAGTAGACATTTCCTTCATAAATAATACAGACAATTGCTCCCATTTTTATAAAGGACTCGACATCGAGTCGGTCTCGTGGATGTGCTGGAATGAGAGTGTAGATGTGTTTGTCTAGTTTTAACTAACCTAGCTCAATGGCAAGGTGAGTCACATATCTCCCAATCAAAATATCTCTCGATGGCTTCATTGCAATGGAAAGGATGTGATTTGTGAACCGTCGTGACAGGGCTACGAACAGTCCTCTTCATGCCATTTCTAACGAAAAGAGCTTTGATTTTCTGATAGTCCTATTGCTATCTCCTCGAGAAAATATACTATAGGTGAGAAACCTATGTATATACTTATGCACAGGAGACCGAAGATGGGTGCTCTTTGTCTTTTTCACATCCCAACTGCATTCTGAGCCAAAATGTGTCCAAGCTGGAGGAGCATAGAATTTGACTTCACTCTCATTAAGGATAGCATCAGAAGGGATCTTAAAAATGGTGCCAAATTCCACTGCAGTGAGAGTGCTAGCATGCTTGCATAGCTAGAATTTGATGGTTCCAGTGGGTGAGACCTGCAATGTGCTAAGGAACTCGAGAGTGGGTTCCCTTAGCATTGGACAATGTATGTCCACGAACTCTTTGAGGTGACATGCCTATAAATATTTAATCATGCTCTTTTGAAGACCAAGTGTCTTGATACAACTCCACTCAAAGGATCGTGATGAGAGTAGAGGTTGTTTCTTAAGAATGACATAACTTGGATGGCAATGGTGCAGAATGATGTTGAATAGGTAATCAGTGTAGCATTTCAGAGCATGTGATTTCTTCCTAATGTCCTTGGAAGAACCAGATTCCATTTTCATAGCTTTGAATAAAGGAAGAGAAAAAATTTCCAAAATAAGGTTGTAACCTTTGAGAAACTTGTGATTCTTTGAATAAAAAAGGTTTTCAGAGGGTTTTATAGAGGGAAAAGTAAGTCAGGAGGCCGAAATTTGTAAGAAATATTGAATGGGAGTGTTAAATGAGAGAATTTGTAGAGATGGAAATGAGAAAAGACAAAAAATTTCATTTTTTAGTCGATAGCTTCGCAGCCGTGAATACCCAGTCATGGGCATGAATCATTGGGGTCACGGTTTGTTGAAGGGACATTCTAGCCATGAAAAGAAAGATAAAACGAGTCACGGTTGTGATATTAAATTGTCATGGACGTGAAGGAGGCTTTTCACGGGTGTGAAGAAGACTTAAGGAAGTTCAAGATGCTCAAACAGATGCTAATCAATTGCCTGAACCCGAGCTTGTTACTCATACAGATGATATAACAGCTCAACCTTCTGAAGCACAAGAGCTTCGTAGGTCAAGTAGGATATGTACTGTTCCAGAGATATATGGATTTCTCATTAGTGAATAGAATGACGTATTGCTCATAGAAAATGATGAGCCTACAACCTATGAAGAGGTTCTGAATAGTTTAGAATCTGACAAATGACTTCAAGCCATGAAGTCAGAAATGGATTCCATGTATGAAAACCAAGTATGGACTTTGGTTGACCCACCCGAAGGAATAAAGCCTATAGGGTGCAAGTAGGTTTTTAAAAAGAAAACTGACATGGATGGTAATGTGATTACCTAAAAAGCCAGACTTGTTGCAAAAGGTTATCGTCAAAGACAAGAGAATTGACTACGATGAAACTTTCAGCCCATTAGCTATGCTTAAATCCATAAGGATACTCCTAGCCATTGCTACTCATTATGATTATGAGATATGGTAAATGGATGTGAAAACAGCTTTCCTTAATGGAAATCTGACTGAGGATGTGTACATGACACAACCAGAAGGTTTCATATCCAAAGATGGCAAAAAGGTATGTAAGCTTCAAAGATCCATTTATGGATTAAAGCAAACATCCAGGAGTTGGAATATTTGGTTTGATGAGACAATCAAACAGTTTGGTTTCTTATAAAATTCGGATGAACCTTGTGTCTACAAGAAGGTTAGTGGGGGTGCAATGTATTTCTTGTGTTATATGTAGATGACATATTGTTAATGGGAAATGATGTCTCAGCCTTACAATCAGTCAAAATTTGGTTATCCAAGAATTTCTCTATGAAAGACCTTGAAGAAGCAGTCTATATTTTAGGGATAAAGATATATAGAGATAGATCTAAAAGGTTGCTTGGTCTTTCACAGTCTACATACATAGATAAAATGCTAAAGAGGTTTAGCATGAAGCAGTCCAATAGGGGATATATTCCCATGACCCATGGGTTTACTCTCTCAAAGTCTTTGTGTCCAAAGACATAAGATGAGAGGACACACATGAGTTTGATTCCATATGCTTCAGCTATAGGATCAATCATGTATGCTATGATATGTACAAGACCCGATGTATCATATGCTCTGAGTGTCACGAGTAGATACCAATCGGACCCTGGCGAGGGTCATTGGGTGGCTGTCAAGAATATCCTTAAGTACTTAAGAAGAACTAAGGATGTATTCTTGGTATATGGAGATGGAGATATTACTGTGAGCGGGTATACCGATGCTAGCTTCCAATATGACAAGGATGACTCAAAATCTCAGTCTGGTTATATATTCACACCAAATGGTGGAGCAGTTAGTTGGAAGAGTTCCAAACAGGAAACGACTGTTGATTCCGTAACTGAAGCAGAGTAGATTGCAGCTTCTGAAGCAGCAAAGGAACCGTTTTGGATAAAGAAATTCATCACAAAACTTGGAGTGGTTTCAAGCATTATTGATCCAATACAATTGTATTGTGATAATAATGGAGCCATTGCACAAGCAAAGGAGCCACGGTCCCATTAGAGATCCAAACATGTACTCAGAAGATACCATTTGATTAGAGAAATCATTGGTAGGAATGATGTAAAGATAGAAAGAGTGCCCATTGATCAGAATATTGCTGATCCTTTAACTAAGCCACTTGCCCAAAGGAAATATGATTCTCATGTACTCGCCTATGGAATTAAATACAAAGGCAATTGGCTTTAGTGCAAGAGGGAGCTTGTTAGAGGAGTGCTCTAATGGCAATCACCTTTAGCACTTATTGTACAAATTTATTTGATTAATAAAAGGCTTTTTCATTAATTTGATATTCATTTGATATATGAATTGATAAGTGATCTTAAATCAATTAATGAAGTCCTTGATACATAATATAGCATGAAGGAAATCATGATGAGATCATGATATTGAGATTCTTATCATGTGTAATTATGTTAGTATGAAAATTATCCCTAGTCATAGGATTAATGAGATGGGACATTATTAATCCAAACAGACTAGCACATGTTACACTCCTTGATTGGATCGAGTAGTAGATCTCATAATCTATAAACATGAGATGTTTAGAGTTAACATGTGGATGCTTGCTAAGTGTAGCTAAGTACATTAGATGACCAATTATGAGACAATCATATGGATAATCTATTCAAATGTCAATGATAGTCGCATCATAGCAATGGTGCAAGTATCCTTAGACTTGAGGTACTTAAGGATATCTTGAATATTGATTCTATATTTTGACACTATTCCTTGTTGCCTCAAAGAGGTAGCTCATAGGGTGGTGATTGGATACAGCTTGAGGTATTCGAAGGTAATTGGGTAACAAACAAAGTATTCACCACTCTTGATAGAAGGAGTGTATACCCATGGCCTCTTGTCGTGGTCATTACTCAGGAATCTATGGCCGGAGTGGAAATGTCATAAAGATAGTCTTCAATGACATATCTAATAGAGTAATGAGCCTCAAGGACAAGAACTAACATTACTAGGACTAGACATGATGTAGTCAGTCTAGTGGGAGTTGACACATGTCCATACTCTAAAACAAGTGGGGTATAGATTGGTGAAAGGAATAATTGCACAAAAATTGTCTATGGAAAGGTTTGAAGTCAAACCACTGACTTTTCGGTCAATTGGGGTTCATGATGTGTTGCTAGATACTGCTCATGACCTGCTTAAATTAATTGTTAATTTAAGTGGCCAACATAACCGGGATCCTAATGGGTCGCACGCATTGAAGATATGGAGAATGAGTAAAATGGTCTTGGATAGGATCCAAAATATGAGAGAATTGTTTTAGGATGGATCGCGATGAGATCGCATGAAAAAATCGTTCGGGAGTGTCACGGGCCCGTACGGGCCCATGCGGGCTAGGCAGGCTGCTGGCCAGCTGGGCTGTCCAGCAGTAGCCCGCAACTAGCCTAGCGCGCCTGCACCTTCCATCCGTTGGCCAACGGCTGTAATTTCATTAGTTGCCATTTTCTCCATTTTTGACTTTTCATCTTATTTTTGAATTTGATTCAAATAGAAAAGACATCAAATGACAGAAAATAAACATGAAAGACACCAAAAATTCTCTCAAGAACACTTTCAAAGCTAGCACTTTGAATTTGTTTAAACTATTTTCTCTTGATAATTTCTTCTTCATTCTTCACGTGGATTATCATTAGAGACATCCTAGTGTGGATTGTTGTGGTTTGATACAACCCAACAAAGTGAAGATTTGAAGAACAAATAAAAATTACAAGGTATAATTTTAACATTTACATTTATATAAATTAGTTTTAGTGGTACAAGTATGATTTTTTGTTTTGGATTTTGAAAAATTTTATTTTTTGTTGCGTTTATGAATATGATTCATTCTTCAAAACCTAACACATAGGCCCGTATGGGACTGCGAGGGCCTGCATCGGCTAGACAGGCTGTTGGCCTACCCAGTGAGCCAGCTAGGCTGCCCAGTAGCAGCCTGCAGCAGGCCCGGCGTGCTGCTGCCTCCCATCCCTTGGCCAACGACAGATTTTGGCCTTACTTAAGCCAATTATGGCCAATTACTTTTCATTCATTTATCTTTTCTCCGTTTTTGACTTTTCATCTTTTATTAGAATTTGGTTCAAATAGAAAACACATCAAGTGGCAAAAAATTAGACATGAAAATATTTTTTTGTGAAAAAATATTTTTAAGATACAACAAAATTCTCTCAAGAACACTTTCAAAGCTAGCACTTTGAATTTGTTCAAACTATTTCTCTTGATAATTTCTTCTTCATTCTTCTCTTGGATTATCATTAGAGACATCATATTGTGAATTTTTGTGGTTTGCTATAACCCAATAAATTGAATATTTGAAGAACAAATAAGAAATTACAAGGTATAATTTCTAACCTTTATATTTGTATAAATTAGTTTTAGTGGCACAAGTATGATCTTTTGTTTTAGATTTCAAAAATTTTATTTTTTTGGTGCATTTCTGAATTTGATTCATTCTTCAAAATCCAACATTGGTTTCAGAGCCCCCTTGTATCCTTTAAAAATATTTTTAATTGAAAGTGCAATGGGATTGCATGGTTTTGATGATTTTGGATCAATAGGTTTTGAAAAATTCAAATTAATTTGTAAAATATGTTTTATACATTTTTCTTTCTCTAATCTGATTATGAGATGATTAAGGATGATTATTTTGATTGAAAAATGATTTGAATGTCATTCAAATAATTAATTTCGGATTTATTTCAAAATTGCCTAAAATTGCCTTGTTTATAAATATGTGTTGTTGTTTGGCTTAATTGATGGGGCTGGTTATATTTTTATTATAATTTAATTATGAAAATATTATTTAGATATATTGAGAATATGTTTATTTGTTTGAAAGTGTCCAATAATTAATTAAAAATTATTTTAATTAATTTTTCTAACAAACATAAATACGAGACTGTTTTAGCATCCTCAGTTGGGCTATTTTTTTTGATTTTTTTGTATGTGTTTATTTTATTTTATTGATTAAAAATATGTTATTTTGATGTCAGATGCATGCCAAAATTATTTTGCAAGCATTTGAAATTTTAAAAAATTCTAGATGTCGAATTAGTTATTTTGAGCGTCTAAATGTGTTGGTTCGTTTATTTTAGTAATTTTGGCTTGTGCCAAAAATATTTTGATGAACTTGAGCTGACCTAAAGATGATTAGAATAATGATTTGAAGTTTTGGAAAATTTAGAATTTTTGGAAATTAATTTTGAATTAATTTAAGTTGTGCAATTGTAATTCTAGTATGACTAGAAATTGGTATGTATATTAAAATTAAATTGTTTAATTTTAACATCATGATATTCCGATTTTAAGGTGAATTAATTTTGAATCAATTCTAAAAAAAATGGAATTTAATTTAATGTGATTAAATATTAAATTCCACTTTAAATGACATACCAAATTAAATTAACTGAAAGAACACTGTAGGCAATTTCGGTTGAAGTGTTGAATCGATTTGCAAATTGAAATCCAAAATTGTCATTTTTATTTTGTGCATTAGAGAATGCTTGTTAGGGGTGTATGAAAAGACATGATGGATGATTATGGACTTAGGCCCAATGTGATTGAGCATGCATGGAATTATTTTGTTTTATAGTAAATAGGACCTGCGTGTCCTTACCTCTCTTTCTTTCTTATGTATTTCTCTACTCATTTTACTCCCCTCAAATGTAAATTGAGCTTTTCTATAGTTTGAAATAAGTAATTAGATTATATAGGATTAGGATAGAATGAATATACAAAAGAGCAAGAAGCAAAAGAGGTGGTACCATAAACAAGAAGATTTAGAAATAGGAATTTGATTTCTATTTTAGGTTGTAAATTCATGCGTATACATAGGTAATACCTTGTCAATTTCTTTTTGGCCCAAGAGATTGACTTTAGTATGTCCATAATCATGTCATATAGTTTATATAAGAATGTATGATATATAAAAGCATAATAACTTGATGAGACTTAACAAAGAAATCCTTCACTAAATAAAGAATTCAGTCTTATGCCTTCCATTAATATAGGGAGAACGAGAGTTCTTCTAGAGTTAGGGTTGTTGAGTTGCCTCAAGCTCACTCTATAAGAATATGTTCAATCCATTGAAATTAGATTTCACGATTAATGGGGACTTAACCGATATTATTAACTTATTGGATTTGCACCAAGGTTAATGTGTATTGGAGGCGAAGGTTGGTTCGGGTGTTAATGAACCCTACTCCTCTCTCCAATCTCATTTGGGAGTTTCACTAACACTCTAAGTGTTACAATGGAGTTTTACAAGCTCACTCCCAACTATGGTGTTTCTAACAATGTATCACACCTAACCCAGAAATCCCTTGTGTTTTAATGACCCACACAATAAACCAATTCCTTGTGTTTTAAAGGCTCACACACATAACCCTTACAAGTGTTCTACTCTTTACCCCAAAATACCCAAACTCACTTGAGTAGTTGATTATAGAGAGAAACACTTACAAATCTATAATGCTCAGAGAATGATGAGCAAAAAGATTTTCACAGAGAATAAATATTTTTTTTGAAAATATCAAATGCACAAATGGCTTACAATAAGATTTTGATTCGAAGTACTAGCTATTCTCTTGTTCTGGATTCATAAATGACTTGCATTTATACTTCCATGGTGAATTAAAGTCGTTTGATTACATTTAATACAGAAATAGCTGTTGCACCGACATGTTTCTCTTTCCTCTTTCACGGTCGTGAGTATGATTATCACGGTCGTGACTGTTCTTCCAAGCCGTGACTTGAGTGGTGACTTTGGCCGTGAAGCATTCTGGAAGGATTTGAAGTGTTTGATCACGGGCGTGACATTATATCTTCACGGGCGTGAACATCCTTCCTAGCCATGGTCCAAGTGGTGACTCTGGTCGTGAAGCTCTTTGGAGGAATTTTCCATGTCTTATCACATGCGTGACTGATATGATCATTCACAGTTGCTATCATTCTTCATGGCCGTGAACTTTAAATGTTGGATAGTTGGCTCTAAGCTTCATCACAGGTGTGACATATAAGGTCACAGGCGTGAACATGCTATTTCTTAATTTTTTGACTTTTTAAGATTAGTCTTCCATTCTCCATTCTTGCTATCATGTTCCATACCCTATTCAAATACACTTAGAGAACAAGTATGTTAAATACATTATTGCTATTTTATTTATTAACATCAAAATGACAGAAATACCTCTCAAGGTTCAACAATCTCCCCCCTTTTGATGGTGACAAATAATTTAGCAATATGTTCTTTTGAGAAGTCTCCCCCTCAAAAGATGCTTAAGATAAAAAAATTACTGAAGTGCAAGAATTGTAAAGAATGATGAAGTGTTGCATCAAACTATGCTTCCTAGTTTTAGGTATATGCAAGTTATATGCAAGGTATATCCAATGTATACCAAGATTCTTCCTTAAAACAAGTTAAGTATATGCTAAGTATATTTAAGGTATATTCAAAGTATATCAAGTGCATATTCATTCATGTAACTTCCATCAAGGTATATGCAAAGTATACTTAAGGTATATTTAAGGTATATGAAGCTCATTTGCATACTTGCAAATTCATTTGATTCAAAATAAGTATTGCATTTAACTTTAAACACAATATATTGCTAGGTTCTCCCCCTTTTGTCATCAACAAAAAGAATAACAAAAAGATAAAATATAATGGAAAACAAAAGAAGTTATATTAATATAGAAAGACAAGTACAAAGATTTGAAAGGAAATTGAAATTCCTACATCAAACAAGCTAGAAAATAACATAGTTAACATATAGTCTAGCCTAACATCCTATCTTAAAGGCAAGCTACTTTCGCCTCGAGGATCTCCATACGAGACTCCATGAAATCCTTGAGGTTCTCCAACCTCTCATCCATCGAAGCCTGCAATCGCTCAAAACGTGGTGCCAAGAGGTCAGCCACTTGCTGAGCCAAGTTTGGTGTGGAGGCAGAGGATTGTCCAATTTCCTGCTCAACCTCTGGAGGTTCCATCTCAACTCGAACTCTCTTCCTCTACTGGATTCCTTGGAGGCTAGCTTTGAAGTCATCCGAGTCATTTTCCTCCCAATAATCTCACCAGTAGTGTTGGTGAAGCAGTAGTAGATATTGTTCTCAAATACTATATGAACAACTGCTCCCATTTTGATAAAGGACTCGACATCTAGTTGGTCTCAAGGATATGCTGGTATGAGGTTGAAGTGTTGTTCCTTTAGCTTCAAGTACCCTAGCTTGATGGCGAGGTGAGTCACGTACCCACCAATCAGAATGTCTCCAGAGGGCTTAGTGGCAATTGACAAAAGATGGTTTGCAAACCATCGAGATAAAGCCACTGATAGGCCTCTTCGGGCCACCTCTAGGAGAAAGAGCTCTGACTTCCTAATCGATCCATTGTTGTCTCCTCTAGCAAAAATGCTATAGGTTAGAAACCGATGCAAGTACTTGTGCACTAGGGATCGAAGGTGGGTGCTTTTCGTCTTCTTGACATCCCAGCTGCAGTCAAGCTCAAACTGAGTCCATGCCTGAGTATCATAGAACTCCACCTCACTCTCATTTAGGATACCATCAGAGGGAAGGTTGAACATCTCACCAAACTCTATGGCAGAGAGGGTGTTCGGATGCTTGCAAAGTTGGAATTTCACCGTGCCGGTAGGAGAGACTTACAGAGTGCTCAAAACTCTAGAGTTGGTTCCCTCAGCATTGATTGATGGATATCGATGAAATCTTTCAGATGACAAGCCTGAAGTTGTTCCGTCATGCTTGTCTCGAGGCCGAGTGTATGAATGGTTTGCCACTCAAACGATCGAGAGGAAAGAAGTGGTCTTTTCTTGAGAACTGAGTATCTTGGATGACAATGCTCCGAAATAATGTTTAGATGGTAGTCCGTGTACCTTCTTGGAGCATGAGATTTCTTTCTTGTACCCTTGGAGGAACCAGTTTCCATTTTTAATTGAGAAATGAACTTTTGAAGAGTGAAAAATCTGATGGAAATTTTGGAGTAGAACCTAAGGTGATGTGATTTCTGATGATGAAAATGGTTTTTGAAGATATTTAAAGATGGAATGAGTTGCTAGGGGGCTGGAATCTTCAAAATAGTATTCAATGGTGATAAATGAGAGAAGTTGAGAGAAGTTGGAGAGTTGGAATGAGAGAAATAACGGCAGAAATGTTTTATAGCCGACATATTCACGGGAGTGAAAAACTAAGTCATGGGCGTGAAATTTTATGTTCATAGTTTGCTGAAGAGACACTCTACCCATGAAGAGAGAGGTGAAATTATTCATGATCGTGAAAATTAAAGGTAATGGGGGTGAATGATGAACTATCATGGTGGTGACAAACGAGTCACGTGCGTGAATTACAATCTTCACTACTTGTGATCGTGAAACAGAGCGTGATACAAAACGTGAATGCTTCTGTGAGTTTTTGGTGGAAATGTTCACGGTCGTGAAAAAGTATCATGGGCATGAACAAAGAGTTTCACGAGGGTGATAGAAAAAGGTTATGGTCATGAATACCTTCTGCCGTGAAGAATGTCGTGAAAGCTTCTGGAGCTTTTGGTGATTTAGATCACGACCGTGAATATATGTCACGGGCGTGAATTGCCTAAAATCCTCATTAAATAAAATTAAGTCTAAAATAAGACTAAAACATTTCTAAGGAGCTTCTATCCCCTATAACATATAATTCCATCAAATTAGCTACCTTATATCTAATAAGATGAGACAAAAAACACAAGATTATCAATCAAGGTTTGACAATTTTGGCAATCATAAAGTTAATCCATCAATCATACCAAGCTCTCTTCTTATGAAATTAAATCTTTCCTCATTTAGAAACTTAGTGAAGATATCTTCTAATTGATTGTCTGTGCTTATAAATTCCAATACAACATCTCCATATTGAACATGATCTCTAATAAAATGATGTCTTATGTCAGTATGCTTACTTCTAGAGTGTTGAATGAGATTCTTAGATAGATTTATAGCACTTGTATTGTCACATCTAATAGGTATATGGTTCATACTATGACCATAATCCTTAAGTTGTTGTTTCATCCAAAGGATTTGTGTACAACAACATCCTGCTGCCACATACTTTGCTTCAGCAGTAGAAAGAGCAACTGAAACTTGTTTCTTGCTAAACCAAGAAACTAAGCATTATTCAATAAAGTGACAAGTACCTAAAGTACTTTTTCTATCTAAAAGATGGTTGGTCATGTCAGTAATTGTCTAATTGGATTTCATCTTGAAAAGTTCATACTCTGAAGTAAGAACTTGAATCTTCTCGGATTTGACTTGCTTTGTTCCTTCATGATAGTTTTCCAATGTCTTCCATATGCTGTAAGCAGTTGGGCACTGTTGTATTCTGCCACATTCTTCAATGGATAATGAGCTTGAGAGAATTGTCATTGCCTTCTTGTTTTTGAAGTTTGCTCTTCTTTGAGGCTCTGTCCAATCATCTCTTGACAGGATTTCTTCTTCACCATCAACTCTTCTTCTAGTTGTTGGTGTCCATTCTTTTCAAACACTGTCCCAAACTTTGATTCCTTCACTATCCAGATATGTCTCCATCTAAAACTTCCAATGAGCATAATTTTCTCCATCAAAGTAAGACTTGAGACTTTGGAATCGTTCATTGGCCATATCTTGATCTTTGATAGTGTTGTTTAGGCTTCGATGCTAGACTAAGCTCTGATACCAATTGTTGTCCAGATATTTAACCAAGAAGGGGGGTTGAATTAGATATTAAAAATTTAAGTTGAGTAGGGATAGGAAGATATGACACAATAATTTTTATAGAAGTTCGGGTGTTAATGAACCCTACTCCTCTCCCCAATCTCAATTGGGAGTTTCACTAACACTCTAAGTGTTACAATGGAGTTTTACAAGCTCACTCCCAACTATGGTGTTTCTAACAATGGATCACACCTAACCCAAAAATCCCTTGTGTTTTAATGGCTCACACAATAAACCAATTCCTTGTGTTTTAAAGGCTCACACACATAACCCTTACAAGTGTTCTACTCTTAACCCCAAAATACCCAAACCCACTTGAGTAATTGTAACACCACATCATATGCATTTAAGTATAACCTATTTTTGTATCAAATAATCACATACTGCATGTTGGAAAGAGAAAATAATTTGATAACAGTGGTAGTAAATTTTTTTTTCATATCATATCCTGTAAAATCAACTAATGACTTTACAAGTCTTATATCCTATAATTTCATTCAATGAATTTGCAAGTCTCATATCCTGTAATATCACTCAATGACTTTTCAAGTCAACATTAAAAACCACAATACGATATATCACATATATTAAAACATAAACTTCACATCCGAAGGATTACGAGTTGCTTCCATTTATACATTTTAAAACTAAACTAGAGTGATAATACATATTATAACATATAAGTCCAAAATACATATGACATGTTTTCATGCTTGTGTGGAATGCAAGGAGAGAGAGTGATGAGGCTTAACCAGTGACCTGTGCTCCATGTCTTTTATACGCTACTCAAAATGAGCTATCACTTTTCTTTACATAAAAAATGATGCAAATTGATGAGTTGCGGCTCAGTGAGAATAACCATCAAATGTGCTCTGAAGTACCAAACAACTCATAGTAATAAATCACAAATACAAGATATACCGTGTATTTCATTCCATTCATCAATATCATATAAGTATCAATAAAGTTGAAACATATAATCATTACTCTTTATGTATGCAAATGCTTTGCTTATTTCATTTTGTTGTGACCAAGTTAAACAGACATTGCCCCAGGTTTCCATGTAAACATTTGCCACGTGAACATTTGCATTTGCATTTTCCAGCTAGCTTGATCATTTGTTTCATTTGCACATTTGTTGGGCCATAGGCCTCTTTTTTTACTTTACAATATCGATTAACTAGTCACAATGCCTTTTTAGTCAATATGCATATGCACTTGTATTTAAGCATTCATCAACCATTGTATCTTATCACATATAATATACATATACCACATATATACCTCATGCCACACATATACCTTGCATATATTATACATATACCATGTATATATATCACATATGTCAAACATATACTTCAAATATACCACAAGTATACCATTTATATGTACCAAAATGTCACAAATTATCCATCATTACATTATTAAGGACAAATTATGACAATCATATGAATCACATAGCAAGCAACATTCATTTGCACTAAAGAATTCAATCAATAATTAGACTCACCGTTCTTTGATTCCGACCCCTAACTTATTGTCTATCCACTCCTTGTGGGTCTCAAATATGTTGCGAGCCTAATATGAAAACATAATAAATTAACTCATGATTAGGGAGACTTAATGTGTCTTAAACAAATTAATATGCATTGTTCATGTCAATAGTTAAGATTTTTCCTATGAGGCAGTGTGACCTTATGGAACTTTTTAGCCTATAACTTTTTCTATACTTGACCAATTAATCTGATTCTTGTTCCTAATTAAAAATAACATACAATTATATAAAATATTAAAGTTTCAGACCAATTGGATCATTGTAAAATATTTGGTGGAATTTCTGAGTGTGTTATGTTTTCTGCCTTATTTTCTGCCTTTAGGCAGTTTCAGGGTACCCACTTTGGTTCATCATAACTTATAATATATAAGTCATATTTTAATGAAAACTTACAGAAACTTATATGGGTTCATAGGGAACATTTTCCATGTTTTCAACTTTTATCAATTATGTCTCTAAGGTCTTCAAATATAACAAACATTTTACTGGTCTAGAATAGAATTGGCTTCCGGACCAGTATGACTTCCAAAGGCCATAAATTAGTATATACATAACCAATTAAGCTGAAATTAGTACCAAATTTTAGATAATACATATACCTATAATGGTTATGTTTTGATAATTTATATAATCTAGCTCTAACGAGCTTAAATTAGCCAATCCATTTGCTGGATCTGCCCAAGGCACTCAGTAGGCAGTTCAAACTATGGAACAGTCATGGTTCCATTCCCCATAACTCAATATTTACAAGACCTATGAATCTGAAATTTGTTATACAGATAAAAAAGACATATATATACAACTTTTAGGTTTTGAGATACTTCAAATAATGGCTTTAACATATTCAAAATCAAAGAACTCTGTAGCTAACTTGGTTAGGGTTCACACCCTGACCAGTTTTAGTAGAGAGAGGATTTATCTTCCTATACACACAATCATCAAAAACCATTTACATATACATAAATATAAGACATAAAGGAACAACCTTTGTGCTTTAAACTTTTCCAGAATCAATTTCTATGTGCATCAAAATCGTGTTGCAAATCAGTGCCTATTAATGAACCTAAGCAACTCAAATCAACCCTATAGCAATAAGAATTGATTACTTATCAAGAAAGACCTTGCAAGGGATCAATTAGATTAAAAAACTAAGTGAACCAAGGAAGAATTGAATTATGAAATGGAGGAAAATGAAGAAGAAGTCGGGCTGAAGAAGAAGGCAAAAATGGGAAGAAAAAGCTAACTTTTTGTTTTTTGTCTTTTTATCTTTTTCTCATCTCTTTTCTCCTTTCTCTTCTCTTTTATCTTCTCTTCTCTTTTATTTATCTTTTGTGTCATTTTCATTTTATTTTGTCTATATTATTATTATTATTTATATATATTTATAATTCCACTAATTCACACAGTAATACAGCTTAATCATTTGGCCCGATTTAACTAAATTAACAATGTAAATGTTTACTAATCTTAATCTAAGAATTTTGCTTACTTTAATTTAGTCACCTTATTCAATTCATTTCTAATACTTTTTTATCCTCATTTAGGTTATAATTACACAAGTGCAACTCGATACAAGTGCCAAATACTAAGACACATAGCTAGTGCATGTCATAAACTTGTTCCTACGAAAAAAACGTATGAAATGCACGTGTTCAATTGAATTGTATGCAAGATGCTTATGTTCAATGAAATGCATGTGGGGAAGGTCAAGGATGTTACAGTAATTGATTATAGAGAGATGCACTTACAAATCTATATGCTCAGAGAATGATGAGCAAAAAGATTTTCACAGAGAATAAATATTTGTTTTGAAAATATCAAATGCACAAATGGCTTACAACAAGATTTTGATTCAAAGTATTAGCTATTCTCTTATTCTGGATTCATAAATGACTAGCATTTATACTTCAATGGTGAATTATAGCCATTTGATTGCATTTAATGCGAAAATAGCCATTGCACCAACTCTTATTTTCGCGCCTGATATGTTTCTCTTTCCTCTTTTACAGTCGTGAGTATGATTTTCACAGTCGTGACTATTCTTCCAAGCCGTTACTTAAGTGGTGACTTTGGCCGTGAAGCATTCTAGAAGGATTTGAAGTGTTTGATCATGGGTGTGACATTATATCTTCACGGGCGTGAACATCCTTCCTAGCCATGGTCAAAGTGGTGACTCTGGCCGTGAAACTCTCTAGAAGAATTTGTCATGTCTTATCACGGGCATGACTTTTATTCATGGGCGTGACTAATATGATCATTCATGTTTGCTATCATTCTTCATGGCTGTGAACTTTAAATCTTGGATAGTTGGCACTAAGCTTCATCACGGGGCGTGACATATAAGGTCACGGGCGTGAACATGCTATTTCTTCATTTTTCGACTTTTTAAGATTAGTCTTCCATTCTCCATTCTTGCTATCATGTTCCATACCCTGTTCAAATACACTTAGAGAACAAGTATGTTAAATAAATTATTGCTATTTTATTTTTTAGCATCAAAATAACGGAAATACCCCTCAAGGTTCAATAGTTTTCATTTTCATCATACTCCCCCCTATTTGGCTTGCCAAACTATCCTAAGTTGGTTCTCGTTAAGTGTTCTAGGGCTTATACAATTTCATTAAAATTCATAACAATTAATTTCACACTTTTCATGCATGTAATGTCTCAAAATAAGACAGAATCACTCAATTAAAATAATATTTACATAATATAGCAAATTTCTCATAATTTTACTCATTTCATTCCTCAACTCATATGTTGCCCTGTTAGTGGCAGATTCTATTATCTATTTTGGACCTTATTTTTGGTCCTATTAGGTTTTGAATTTATTTAGATGACGTTCTCAAAAATTTTAGGTCTAGATCTTAGATTTAATACGCTACTTGAATCATTTAATTCTGAGTTCTGTATCAAAAGATATGATAAAATTAACACTGACTGGTCACTAACAATTCTGCCCAGAATTTTCGGGACATATTCTAAGTTTGAACTTTATAAATTTTTTTGGATAATTACAAACATATTCAAGTTTTTTGTCTGAATAAAAATTATATCCCTATGTCTTAGCTTTCAAACCCAACAAAGAACATGCAAAAGCAAGCTCCAGAAATTAAGTTACAATAGTTTAAGTGCACGCTGGTCATCCATTTCTAGCATGGAACATACAAGCTAATTACATTCAATTTTTACCAAATTAAATCCTAAGTCTAGCAAACATGCATCCTCAAGATTCTCATCACAAAATAATATTAATTCAGAATCATCAACATGCCAAATAATTAAATCATGCAAATAAAAATAAAATAAAATAGGCTATTGCCTTAGATTATGCACAAACCTCTCTTTTTCTCTTTTCTTTCTCTTTACTTCTCTTTCTCCTTTCCTTTGCTCCTTTGATCTATCTCCTTGTCACTTTGAGTACCTAAAGTTCATAAGTAGATCATTAAAAATTCATAAACCTAATTTCTCCCTTTCTCCTTACTCTCTTAAGCTTCCTTAAGCATGAAAAATGGAAATTTCCATGCCTTTTCTCTCTTTTTCACACTTTCTTTCACTAGAATCAAGCTTTGTTTATGGCTGATCAAGGGGGAAACATGGGTTGGTGTAGAGAACAGAATTTTCCTCAATGAAAATGGATAAGAAAGAAAAAGAAACAACCAAGAAGAAGATGACAAAAGTCATTAAGATGGGGGACACCTAAGCTCACATGTGATTTTAATGTCTAATTCATGTATTCATGCATGTCAATTGGTTTTATAAAATTTGCCATTTGGTGTGGCCAGCCTCCACATGTATTTTATGTCCCAATTCATACATTAAATTTATGATTATCCCAATTAATCCTCCAATTTTTGGTAAATTGCAAATTTGACCCCTAAACTTTTCTAAATTTGCAATTTAGTCCTTTACCGAAATTTAACATCTTAAAATATTTTGAACACTTTATTAGATATTTTTCATACTTAATTTCTATTATTTTAATTATTTTTCAATAAAAATCAAAATTTAGACTTCGATCAAACTGACGAGTCGATTTAACAACTCGCGTGACTTAGGTCTAAATTAGCGGATATGACACTCTCTACCCCTTAAAATAAATTTCATCCTAGAAATTTTACTTGTTCATTCTTTGTTGAACAACTGAGGATATTGCTTCTTCATGACTTATTTGCTCTCCCATGTGCTTCTTCTGTAACATGATTCTGCCATAGCACTTTAACTAATGGAACTTTTTTTTCATAAAACTTTTTCTTCATGTGCTAATATAGCTATCGGTTCCTCTTCGTATGTCAAGTCGGTCTGCACTTCTATCTCTTCAGTTGGAATAACATGAGTTGGATCAGACCTATATCTCCTTAGCATCGACACATGAAAAACATTATGGATTTTATCCAACTCTGGTGGAAGTGCTAACCGATATGCCACTGGTTCGATTCTTTCCAAAATCTCATAAGGACCAATGAACCTCGGACTTAACTTTCCCTTTTTATCGAATCTCAATACTTTCTTCCAAGGCAAAATGTTGAGAAATACTTTATCTCCCACATCATACTCTATATCTCGCCTCTTAAGGTCAACACATGATTTCTATCGATCTTGAGATGCTTTCAATCTTTCTTGGATAATTCTAACCTTTTCTTCTATTTGTTGCATTAACTCTGGCCCTATCAAATTCTTTTCACTCAATTCGGTCCAACAAACTGGTGTCCTGCATTTTCTTCCATACAATGCCTTATACGGAGCCATGCCTATGCTCGTTTGATAACTATTGTTGTAGGCAAACTCCATAAGAGGTAGATATCAATCCCAACTTCCCTCAAATTCAAGCACATAATTTCTCATCATATCCTTTAACAATTGGATAATTTTTTTCGATTGTCCATCCATCTGCGGATGAAAGGCCGTGCTGAAATTGAGTTGAGTTCACAAAGCTTGTTGTAGACTCTTCCAGAATTGTGAAGTAAATCTGGGATCTCTATCAGATATGATGGACATTGGCACTCCATGCAACCTCACTATCTCACTTACATAAATTTCAGCTAGCTTGTTCAATGAGTAGTCCATTCTGACTAGTAAGAAGTGTGTCGACTTCGTCAATCAATCCATTATCACCCATATTGCATCATGCTTTCTCTGATTCACTGGTAATCCAGACACAAAATCCATCGTGATTCTTTCCCATTTCCATTCCAGAATCGGTATTGGTTGTAACAATCCCGTGGATAGCTGATGTTCCACTTTCACTTGCTGACAGGTTAGACACCTAGCAACATACTCGGTGATATCCTTCTTAATCCCTGGCCACCAGTATTGATTTTTCAAATCTTGATACATTTTTTCCCACCTGGATGCATGGTATACACTGTTTCATGTGCTTCTTTTAATATCTCGGACTTCAGCAATTCTATATTGGGCACACAAATCCTATTCTTGAAGTATATTGTGTCATCTTTCGTCAATGAAAACTCAGGTTTTTCTCCCTTTTTCACTGCCTTCACTATCTCTACTAACTTCTCATATTGCTTCTGAGCATCTTTGATCCTCTACATCAAAGTAGATTGTATTCACATCTCAGCTAAAATCTTCCTGCTTAGTCCATCTGCAACCACATTAGCTTTGCTTGGCTGGTAGTCGGTCACACAATCATAATCTTTAATCAACTCCAACCATCTTCATTGTCTTAGATTCAACTCTTTCTATGAGGGAAAGTACTTAAGACTTTTGTGATATGTATAGATATAACATTTTTCCCCATATAGATAATGTCTCCCGATCTTGAGAGCAAAAACTATCGCAGCTAACTTCAAATCATGTGTCGGATAGTTAAGCTCGTGAGGCTTAAGTTGTTTTGAGGCGTAAGCAATCACCTTTCCTTCTTGCATAAGAGCACAACCTAAACCATTATGACTAGCATCACTATACACAACAAAGACTTGTCCTGAAGTAGGCTGAGTAAAAACTGGTCCTTCAGTCAACATTGCCTTTAGTCGATCAAAGCTTGCTTGATACTATCTGTCCACTCAAAACGGACCCCTTTTCGTAGCAGTCGTGTCAAAGGAGTCATTAAGGATGAAAATCCCTTAACGAACCTCCTATAATATCCAGCTAATCCAAGGAAGCTCCTCACTTCTGTCATATTTCGAGGTGGTTTCCAATTAAGAATAGCCTCAATTTTACTAGGGTCAACCTGAATACCTTATGCTAAAATTACATGACCCAGAAAACTGATTGCTTCAAGACAAAACTCGTATTTAGACAGCTTTGCATACAACTACTTTTCCGTTAATGTTTGCAACACTATTCTAAGATGTTAATCATGTTCTACTCGGTCTCTAGAGTACACAAGAATGCCATCAATAAACACCACTACAAATTGATTAAGACATGGCTTGAACACTCGATTCATTAGGTCCATAAAAGCTGCCGATGCATTGTCAATCCAAAGGGCATAACTAGGAACTCATAATGACCATAACGAGTGCTGAATGTCATTTTGGGTACATATGACTCTTTTATCTTCAGTTGATGATACCCCGATCTAAGATCTATCTTTGAAAATATGGTTGCACCCTTCAACTGATCAAATAAGTCATCAATCCTAGGCAACAGGTATTTATTTTTGATAGTAACCTTATTAAGCTGCCTGTAATCGATACAAAACGTAAGGTGCCATCTTTTTTCTTCACAAATAATACTGGAGTACCCCACGGTGATACAATGGGTCATATAAATCCCTTATCTAACAATTCCTACAGTTGTACCTTCAACTCTTTCAACTCCACTGGTGCCATCCTATATGGTGTAACGGAAATAGGAGTGGTGTCGCGTACCAAATCGATAGCAAATTTGATTTCTCTATCTAGTGGTAATCGTGGCAACTTCTCTGGAAATACATCAGGAAACTCACTAACAGTAGGAATATCCACCAACTTTAGACTTGCACTTTCTCTATCCACCACATATGCTAAGTATGCTTCGCACCCCTTACTAATGAGTTTCCGAGCTTTCAACACTGATATCACATTGTCTGGGTATCTTCTATTCTCACCCATCACCACTATCTCATCTTGTTCTGGAATTCTGATGATCATCTATCTTCTTCCATGATCCACTACCACTCCATAATGAGTCAATCAATCCATTCCCAATATCACATTGAACTCATGGAATGGTAACTCTATAAATTCTGTTGGGAATTTCCTTCCTTGAATTTCAACTGGGCAACCCCTAAACACCTTTCTAACCCTCACGCCGTGCCCTAACGGGTTAGTAACAAGAATTTCAAATTCTAGAGACTGTGGTTCTAAACCCTCTCGACCCAGTGGTCGTGTGCATATGTATGAATGCATTGACCCCGGATCTATTAATGCATGTATATCAAAGCCAAAGAGAAGAAATTTACCAATTAAGACATAAGGTGTGTAACATCCAGTAATTTAGGCTCCGATTGCACGTGACCGTAGTGAGGCGCGCTGGTTCAATCAGAGTCTAAATTTGAACCCATAAAAAAATGACTAATAATAAGAAAAAATAATTAAGGGTATTATTATTTGGGAATTAAAAAGATTAGTGCTAGAATTAGAAAAAAAAATTTCTATGGACAAAATTGGTATTATAGCAATTGTTGGGGGAAGAAGTGTGAATATGGAGGGAGATGTGGTAAATATGGAATTTCTCAAAAAGATTAATTAACTTAATTAACCAATAAGAATTAGGATTTATTTTAATTAGTGGGACCCACACCTTATTCAAAGTATAAAAGTCAAAAATGGGAGGAATTCTCCATTCTTCCACTAAAATATCTAACTCTTCTTCATCTTCTTTTCTCCTCTCTTTGCTGTCCACTCTAGCCTTCCATAAGCCATCATTTTCCTTCAAATCAAGCTTGAAAAAGTGAGAAAAAAAAGTAGTTTTGAGATAGTAAAATTCAGAATTAAGGTGTTTTTTCATAAAAGGAGCAAAGGAGCAAGAAAGAAGAAAGAAGGAAGACAAGAAAAGGGAGATTGGTTAGGGGAAATTTTGGCCCACTTGGAAGATCCTTAAGGTGAGTTTATTCTTCTTAAATTCAACCTTTTTCCTTCCATTTGAGATCCATATTGATGATAGATGTGATTAGGTTTGGTAGATTTAGGTTATGTTGCAAGATTGGAATTAGGAATTTAAGTTTGTGATTAGTTGATGAAAGTTGTAGTTAAACTTTGAATTAATGATATTTGATGTTAGTTAATTGTTTTATGGCTTGCAAACTAAAGAAAATATGACGTTAAAGGATGAATGAGGGGCTACCATAGTTAAAGAAATTTGAGGGAAATTAAAATTAACATAGAAACACCACAATTGGTGATAAGTGAAGTAGGATTTGAGTGTTGAATTGATGATAATGAAGTGGGAACTAGGATGTGGTTTTTTGGCAGCCATGACATATGAAGAAGAGAGTTTAACCTTAGTACATTTTAGCTTAATTAAGATATAAAATATATTAGGAGCATTAGAATATTATATAGACATGAAAAGTATTGGAAATGGATGTTGGAATTGAAATATGGTATGGTTGTGTAGGAAAAAACAATGAAAAAGTGAGAGGCCCTCAAGAGGGTGACAAAGGCAAGGAGGAAGCTAGCTAATAAGGGAAGGAAAATAAGGTTTAAGGGAAGAACAAAGGCTGATTAGGTATGTGCTTCATTGATAAAAATCTTACATGTTACTAATATGTATGGAATTATGTATTAAGGTTTGATATGTTGTGTTTGTGATATGTTATGTGATTTGTTGTGGCTTTTGATATTTTATATGGAAATGGGATCAAATGGTGTGAAATAATTGAGACACATGAATGTAGTTGTAATTCTGGAAATTTTAGTATTAAAATGAATGCAAATGATGAATGTAGTTGAAATATGGATTGATGTCAATTGATGGCTCAGGTACAGAATTCCAGGAACAACCTTAACTATTTTGATGATAACTTGAGTTTTGGAATTTCGTTTTGTATGATCTTTATTGGAAATGAAATCTAAGACACATGGCTTTAATTTTTATTTAGACCACAAAATCTAATTATGTCTAGATTTTCCCAGAAAAATGCATGAAGTTCAAACCTAAAATATGTCCAGAAAATTCTGGGCAGAAATTTCTTTGATGATGCAGTATTCAATTGATCATAACTTTTGATAGAAAACTGTAATTTGAGTGATTTTTAATGCATCTGACATCTAGGATAATAAGCTAAAAATGGTTAGAGGATTAGAACTCCCAATTCGAATTATAAATGGGCTAAAAATAAATCCCAAAAATAGGTCCAAAATCTGCTATAGGTAAAAATATGAAATCTTGGGCTTTTGCATGTGTTGTGAGTATTATATGTAATAATTAATGTGAATATTTAATTTATTGATAATTATAAATGTTAAACAAATTATTTATGTGTGAGATTTTGGTGCAATAATAATGGGAATAAAGAACAAAAATAAATAAGCATAAATATGATAATTGAATAATATTGGCATTTTTGAAAATATTGGAAATTAAAATAAAAATAGTTAAGCCCAAAGACACCTAGGCTAGAACTAGAATAGAGAATAGTTTGGCATGCCAATCAGGGGATTTAGGCACTCGGTGCCAAATATGGAAGCCAGTAATGACAATTTATAAATGCGCTCGGTGCAAAATTATTAAGCCAGTAATAACATTTTTATAAAAGCATTCGGCGCAATATTATGAAAGCCAGAAATGGAAACCCCGTTATTCCTATTAGTTAGTTCGGTTATAGGTGTTATGGGCACAAGAAAATAATAATAATAATAATAATAATAATAATAATAATAATAATAATAATAATAATAATAATAATAATAATAATAATAATATCGAAATATTTGATTTTTATAAATGTTATATGAATTAAAGTTGTTAAATATTGAGTATTTACTGAAATTTATTGATTTTATATAATTCATTATTTTATGTCTTATTTATTAAATGGTTAATTAATATATGAGAAAATATATATGTTTGTAAAATTTTTATCATTGAAGCACCACTAAGCTAGTAGCTTAGCGCGGGTGGTTTCCACTCGCGCAAGTTAGAAGGGTAACCGTAGAAATTAGAATTGTCAAAGGAAGAAGGGTACCCGAAAGAAAGTATGTAGCAACTTGGTTTTATTTTTGGTATATTTTGTTAAAAACTTTGTAAATTAAAGTATCGTTTTTATTTCATATAATGTGCATTAAATATGTGAGTCACTATGTAAAAGAACATAGTTTGAACGTAAATTAATGTACTTTATACATAAATAAATTTTTGAGTATTTATGCTTACAATAATTTTTATTTCAATGTCTGCAATAATTTTGTTAAAAAAAAATTTTACTTCACTTCATTAATTTTATAAAACAGTAAGAAGGATAATGCTCACTTACCTTGTTAAACTACAGTGGGGTAAGAGGGTGTTACAAGGTGCATCCTGGTCCTCTCGGCCTCGCATGACATATGCCCTGGCTTGGGCAGTTCTACTACCTTTTGGCTTCTCAACTGTCTCTAATCTAAGTTGACTGGGCCTTAATCGACCTCCTTTGCCTTGCCCTCGACCTCGGCCTCTGCCTTGCCTAGAAACCTGTGTCTGTATCGGCTCAATGCTCCCCGAACCTCTGCCATACTGTAATAGAGGACAATTCCTTTTCAAGTGATCTTTGGAGCCATACCTTAAGCATGCTCCTATCATCCACTAACACTCTCCAGGATGAGAATGGCCACAATGCTAACATTCTAGTAGAGGTAAAGATCTATATAATGTATGTGTCGGTGCACTAGCAGCTGAAGAAACAGATCTCGCGAGTTATCCCCTCTTGAAAGAAGAAGGTCTGCTGGAACCCCCAGCTGAAATAAGCTACTGAAAGATCTGGCTTTCTTGCCACTTGACTGAACTCTACTCGGTTGTAATATGGGCCTCTTGAACCCTCTGTCCTGTGCTGGCTGTTGTGCCACTAGAATTCTTTCAACTGTTCTGGCAGATGCCAGCAAACTAGGAAAACTCATCAGGCGTAGGGCTGAGACCTGTAGCTTGATTGGGTCTCTCAATCCATCTTCAAATCATTGGCACTTATCTGCCTCAGTGGATATAATGCCTCCAGAATACTTGCAGAGATTTGTGAATTCTCTTTCATATTCTATTATTGACAAGTTTCCTTGTTTCAGCATCAAAAACTCTCTTTTCTTATCGTCTGTGTAGATAGGAGGGATATACTATTCTTTGAACTTCTCTAGAAAGAACTCCCATGTCATAGGGTCAGGAGATTCTGTGCTCTAGGACTTAGATCGCCACTAGTCATATGCATGCTCCTGTAGTAAGGATACTGCATACTCATATTTATGCTCGTCTGTGCAATGCAGGTGATCAAAAACTCTCTTTGCCCGTTCTAGCCAAAATTCTGCCACTGAGGGGTCATCTTCCTGTTTACCGTAGAAATCGGGTGCCCCTAACTTCCTTAGCCTCTCGAATTGTAACCCAGATGAGGCTGGTTGGGATGCACTTTGTAGCAAATCTATCATGTTCCTCATAAGCTCTGTTTGTCCTATGCCAGCAATAAACTGCCCTTTTGATAGGCTATCACTGAATCTAGATACAGTAGCTCGGCGATGACTGGGTCGCGATGAAGCATCTATCTCAGTCGGTTTGCCTCCGTCAGCCACAATATGTCGGGATCCTGAAGGCATACTCTACCTATATCATAAAATAACGGCCTTAATCAGTAAGCAGCAACTTTAATACTTAATTATGGGTACACATATCATAATTATTTTTTTGAAAACCATTTTAAAATCCCAAGACCACCCAAACTAGGCCTTAATACCAAAATCCAGAAACACCAACCTGATGCTCTGATACCAAAAACTGTAACACCCTCTCACCCCAGCAGCTTGTGCCCCGATGAGGGTGTGCTACGCCGACTTCATCTGTTAAAATATCTTTTTTTTTTTTAAAATTTGTATACATAAATATATATATATATATATATATATATATATATATATATATATATATATTTCTTTATTTACTATTTATTTACTTTGCAGTAAAAATGAAATCATAACATAAAAGATAAACTACATTTTTATATAATAACATGTTCTTGACAAAACATAATGTTTATTTTACAAATACCATAAAATAAAATTCTAAAGATAATATACAAATGTTGTGTTACCCACGATGTGTTAAACAGGATGCTTTACTGGATTAGGTCACCGCTGGCTTTATCTACAATCTTCTATTTATTCTTCACTAAATATGTGTGAGAGAACTCTCACGCTAAGCTCTTGGCTTAGTGGTGCATATAAATAAGCTAACAAACTATTTTATGCAATCATGCATTATCATACATCAACTCATGCTTAATCATGTTCTTATGCAAATCATGGTATTCTCGCATGTATAGACATTAAACTATATTGTATTATCTCATACTTATTTATTTTATTAACACATCATTACATAACCCATCATAATTAACCATGTTAAAATTCCTAATTCCATTTTTATTTCCCATAACTTGTAGCGCTCCCTTACCCTACTAGTCGTTAATAGGATATGAAAGTGCTACTAAACTCATCTGTCTTAAAACCAATGTTCAAATTATTGAATTTTTTTTCGAGTTTATTATTAGCAAAATATTTATTGCTATATTTTTTTTCTCCCCATTTAAATATATATCTAGTGATGGAAATATATTGATTTAAAAGAACTCATTCAATTAAACCATAATATATAGAAATATATTTACAAATAATACTAGATATATAAAATTACAAAATTCATTCCTTATAAATCCTACATGCCACAAATTTACATCAAAAAAAGTTCTTAAAATTTAATTTTTACAACATAATTTCTAAAACATACAAAAAGAAATAGACTGCTGCAATCTGATCTTGGGGTTCCCTCTTCTTCGGTTGCCCAATCAGAACAACGATTTATCTGCGCGTGAAACACACGCGCTAAGCTACTAACTTAGTAGTACGTTTGACAACTATCCAATAATTTCATAAATGATTCTAAAATAAAATTTTAGAAACTACAATTAATTTATTAAGCTTTCCAAATATTCAATTAATAATAAAATCATTTTCTTCATGCAAAAATATTTAATTCACCAATTATGACATTCTATTCATTAAGCATGCTTGAAATTGCTTAACAACTCAAGATATAAAATTTACTATATCAATTTCATAATTCATATTTTTTTCCTATTATTTATTTAATAACCCATGACATCTTAGACCGGAATTAAACACTGGATACGGAGTTTCTGCTCTTCGACAGTATACTCGATGCCTACATAATTATTTTATAACTCGGCATTTAACACCAACATTTACAATAACAACTCCGCACCTTTTTGGTGCCTACGTAATTTCGAACTCAACACTATTTTTTAGTGCCTACATAATTTCAACTCAACACTATTTCTTAGTGTCTACTTAAACTAAATCTCAGCACTATTATTTTTAGTGCCTACATTTCTACCCTCTTATTGGCATGCCAACTTATCCTAATTTCTAGTTCTCGATTAGATGTTATAGGACTTAATTATATTTGTTACCTTTATTATTATTTACATAAATTATATAGGTAACATTAATATAAATTCCATACAAATACAATAATTCCCATTATAACTACAAGAAAGTCAAATAATATATTTTTCTATCACAAAATTCCACAATCAACACATGTTCAAATTGCCCTATTCTGGACAACTTTTCTTCCTTATATTTCCCTGTATTTTTCATCCATTATTAGAAGGAATTTGGACAAGGGATCAACTACCAAAATGTGGGTACATGTCTTATCTTTAATTTTCAGCTGGAATTACATTAAAAAATTTTTTTTTAGCAAAAGTTATCAATTTTCTTCTAAGCTACGTTCAAGGCAATCTGCCCAGTATTTTACTGGAAAGATTTCTTCCTTATATTTTTCTGTCTATTTTATACATTTTTAGATGGAATTTTGCAAGTGATAAACTAACAAAATATAGATACATGTCTTATCTTTCATTACCAACTAAAATCACATTAAAATGAAATTTTTAGCAAACTTTATGAAATTTATTCTAACCTATGTTCACTGAAAATCTATCAAGTATTTTTTTTTCTGGACAGATTTCTAGTTCAATCTTTAAGTCCATTTTTCGCCTAATTCTAGGCCTATTTAGGTATAATAGTCCAAATTAAAGTTGAACCCCTTTATAACCCAATAAGAATCACTCAAAAAGTATTTTCAGAACTCAAGTTATGACTAGAAAACTAGACACTGTTCATAAGAGGAATTTCTTGCACATCAATTAATTCATACAATTTCCATTTTCATGCATCAACCTCATATTCTAGTTTTTATTTTCACATTCATAGCATAATGTAATCACTAATTCATTACTCAATCAAATATAAAGAATTTCATACACATCACAAACTCAAAATCAATATTTTTCTATATTGAATTTTTGCCAAATGTACATACTTCACAATTCTACTTCTCTTCACTTCTCTCTTCTTCCTAGCTTGCTTTCTCCTTGCCCTTTCCTCCTATTTGATTTTGGTTCAAGGATTGTTCACCTCCTTGGCCTAACAACAATTTTTTTATACTAATCAATCACTAATCACACTAATCCACCCTTAATCACCATTAACATATTAATAACCCTAAATTACTAAGTTTAATGGCAACTAACCCCAAAATCAAAGAAAAAAGAAGAAGAAAAGTGAGAAGATGGAAAATCTAAACTCACCTTTGATGATCTTCAAAATGACCAAAGTCTTCTTTCTCTTTTTCTCTTTCTTTCTTCCTTCCCCTTCCTCGTTTAGCTCACTTTTCTTCACTTCTTTGATGATCTTTTTTTAATCCCATTTTTTCCATCTAATCTTAGCTTGATTTGAAGAAAGAAAAAAAAGAATAAGTGGGGGAGGAGGAGCTCACGGAAAAAGAGAGAAAAAGGGAGAGAAATGGGTGTGATTAAGGTGAGGAAGAAGAAGATTAGCCAAAAAGTGAAAGTTTGACTTTTTATAGTTGGAATAGGTGGGTGGTTAGGATTAATTACTAATCTTGCTTCCCATTAGTCCATTAATTTAAATTACTCTTACTTTATTTTAATCAAAAGAATATTCCTTTCCTTAGATAAAGAATATTCTATTTTTACGCCTTCTTAAAATATTTGTGCCAAAAATACTGCAATTTCCAATTTCGCTCAGCGAAAAAATTATTTTTTTCCAAATTTTAATTCCAAACTTTAAAATTCTCAATTAATAATATCCAAAATATTTTTCTAACATCTTATTATTATTTTAATTTATTTTTTCATGTCCGAATTTAAACTCCGATCGGTTCAGCGTTCTTGGATTTTGGTCAACTGCGACTGTGGCCTAAATTATCTGGCATTACAATTTTTCCCTCCTTAAAAAAAAAATTTCGTCCCCGAAATTTACTTTTTAACTGAAGTAGAATAATTGTGGATATTGAGCTTTCATAACCTCTTCATTTTCCTAAGTCACCTCTTCTGAATTATGATTTTTCCATAGAACCTTTACCAATGGTACCTTCTTATTTCGTAACTCTTTCACTCCTCGAGCTAGAATTTCCATCGGCTCCTCTTCGTAAGTTAGATCTGGTCGTATCTCCATAGATTCTACTAATATGATATGAGATGGATCCGATCGATATCTTCTCAACATGGACACATGGAATACGTTGTGAATCTTGTCTAACTCTGGTGGTAGAGCTAATTTGTATGCCACGAGACCTATGCGTTCAAGTACCTCATAAGGTCCAATGAACCTAGGACTCAACTTTCCCTTCTTTCCAAATCAGAAAATCCTTTTCCAAGGTGAGAATTTTAAGAATACTTTGTCACCAACTGTATACTCAATATCCCTCCTTTTCAAATCTGCATATGATTTCTATATATCAGCAGCAGCTTTCAGCCTATCTCTTATTACTCTCACTTTTTCCTCTGGCTGTTGTACTAGATCTGGACCCACTACTTTCGTTTCACTAAGCTAGGTCCAACATAGAGGCGTTCTACATTTCATCCCATATAAGGCTTCATATGGTGTCATATCGATACTGGCTTGGTGACTATTATTGTAGGAAAATTCTATCAATGGAAGATGTTTGTACCAACTGCCTTTAAATTCTATCACACAACTCCTCAACATATCTTCCAATATCTGTATAACCCTCTCTGATTGTCCATCTGTTTATGGGTGGAAAGTTGTGCTGAAATTGAGTCGAGTACCCATGGCTTGATGCAAACTTTTCCAAAATTTTAAAGTGAACTTCGGGTCTCGATCTGAAATGATTGAAACTGGCACACCATGTAAACAAATTATCTCATTAACATAGATCTCTGCCAAATGGTTAAGTGGATAATCCATCTTGATCAGTGGAAAATGAGCTGACTTAGTGAGCTGATCCACCACTACCCATACTGAATCATGCCTCTTTTGTGTCAAAGGAAAACCAGAAACAAAATCCATTGTAACTTTTTCCCATTTACACTCCGGAATTGAAATCGACTGCAATAATCCACTTGGTACTTGATGCTCAGCCTTCACTAGCTGGCAAGTTAAACATCGGGTAGTATACTTTGTGATATCTCTTTTCATTCCTAGCCACCAATAATATGCCTTCAAGTCATGATACATTTTGTTGCTTCTCGGGTGCATTGCATAAATAACATTGTGAGCCTCCTTCAAAATCTATTGTTTCAATTCTGGTATGTCTAGTACACATAACCTGCCTTTTTTCCCTAAACTCCCATATGATTCAATAGTAAATTCTGGTTTTTCACCCTCTTTCACCATTTCAAAGATTTCCTTTAATTTTCTGTCCTGCTTCTGATTGTCCTTTACTTGTTGGATCCATGTGGGTTGAATCCGCAATTCTGCCCAAATAATATGTAAAGAACTTATTATTTCATCCTTTTTTTAAAATATTGTTCACTTAATAAATTTAAGTTTTAACGTTTACCTGCTAGCGTTTTTCTAGTTAGAGCATATGCTACCATATTGGCCTTACCCGACTGATAATCAATGATACAATTGTAGTCTTTGATTAATTCTAGTCATCACCTCTATATCAAATTGAGTTCCTTTTGTGAAGGCAAATATTTCAAACTTTTATTGTCTGTATAGATATAACATTGCTTGCCATACAAGTAGTGTCGCCATATTTTCAATGCAAACACAATGGCTACTAGTTCCAGATCACGTGTCAGATAATTTCTCTCATAAGACTTCAATTTTCTGGAAGCATAAGCGATCACTTTGCCTTCTTGCATTAGTACACATCCCAAACCATTAAGGAAAGCATCACTGTACACCACATAATCTTTTCTTGCAGTAGGTTGTGTCAACACTGGTGCCTGTATCAACATTTTCTTCAACTGATCAAAACTAGTTTGGCACCGGTCTGTCCACTCAAATCTGGTCTCCTTTCTAAGTAATTTTGTCAGTGGTGAGGTTATCATTGAAAATAATTTCCCAAATCTCCGATAATAACCAGCCAAACCAAGAAAACTTCTCACCTCTATCACATTCCGAGGCAGTTTCCAGTTGAGGATTGCTTCTACCTTACTGGTGTCGACTCTGATCCCATCGGCTGAGACAATATGCCCTAGAAAGGCTCCTTCAATTAACCAGAATGCACATTTTGACAATATGAAGATGTTGATCATGCTCTTCTATGCTTCTAGAGTACACCAAGATATCATCTATGAAGATCACCACGAACTGGTCCAAATAAGGACTAAAGATTCTATCACTAGATCCATAAATGCTACTGGGGGCATTTTTCAGGCCAAAAAGCATTACTAAGAACTCGTAATGACCATACGGAGTCCTAAATGCTGTTTTTGAAATGTCTGATTCTTTAATTCTCATTTGGTGATAACCTGATCTGAGGTCAATTTTAGAAAATACCCCTGCTCCTTTCAATTGATCAAACAAGTCATCTATTCTCAGCAAGGGATATCAGTTCTTAATTGTCATCTTGTTCAATTGAAAATAATCAATGCACAAACGAAAGGTGCCATCCTTCTTTTTCACAAATATAACTGGAGCACCCCAAGGTGAGACACTAAGCATGATAAACCCATTCTCTAACAACTCTTACAACTGCACTTTTAATTCCTTTAGCTCAACAGGTGCCATTCTGTAGGGAGTGATAGATATCGGGGCTGTGCCTGGCAAAACATCAATGGAAAACTGTATCTCCCTGATAGGTGGTAACCCTGGCAAGTCCTTAGGGAAGATATCTGGATATTCACATACTGTAGGAATCTCCCTGAGATCTAGACTCCCTTTCTTGGTATCTACAATATGTGCCAAATACGCTTCACACCCCTTTCTGATAAGCTTATTTGCCTTCCTCACAGAAATGACATTAGTCAAGTATGGTTGGTTCTCATCTAGGACAATCACATCATCCTGCCCTGAATTCTTGAAAGTCACTCTCCTATATTGACAATCCACCACCGTCTTATGCTGAGTTAACCAATTCATCCCCAAAATTGCATCGAACTCACGAAATGGCAACTCTATCAGGTCAGCTAGGAATTCTACATTCTGAGCCTTGACTGGACTATTTTTATAAACTCGACTAACTTTCACACCATGACCCAACAGATTTGTCACTAATATATCACAATCTAATTCCTCTGCTACCATATTACCATGACTAGGTGGTGACATGCATAAATATGAATGTGTAGAACCCGAATCTATCAGTGCAAACAAAATCAGTATCATAAAGAGAAAATATACTGATTATCACATCCAGGGCATCTTGCTCCTCACGAGCTCTCATGGCATATGCTTGGGCTGGGGCTCGGCTACCTTCTACTCTATTTACTGATTCTGATACACTCTGCCCAATCTTGCCGCTTCTAGACTATCCATAACCCCTACCTCTGCCTCGAGTGACATTTTGAACCTGCACCGATACTACACCACCTATAGCTCTTCCTCTGGGGTATTCTTTCTATTTGTGCTCAGTAGATCCACATCGTAAGCATGCTTCAGTAATCCACCAGCAATCACCTGCATGTGATCTTCCACAATGCTGACATATGACAGATATGAATCTCCTATTACCCGAAGCTGGTGCACTAGTTGCAGACCCTTCTGGCCTCGACTGTTGGCTTTGCCTAACTGAAAAGTTAGGTCCAAAACCCCGTGACTGGAAAAACCTTGATACTTGTACATTGCTATGATGAGACTATTATTGACATTTGAATAGATTATTCAAATGATTGTCTCATAGTTGGTCGTCCAATGTACTTAGCTACACTTAACAAACATGCACATGTTAACTCTAAATATCTCATATTCACAGATTATGAGATCTACTACTTGATCTAATTAAATAGTGTAACATGTGCTAATCTGTCTGGATTAACAATGTCTCGTCTCATTAATCCTATGATTAGGGATAATTTTGATACTAACATATTTACACATGATAAGAATCTCAATATCATGATCTCATAATAATTTCATTCATGCTATGTTATATATCAATGACTTCATTAATTGATTTAAGATCACTATCAATTCATATATCAAATGAACATCAAATTAATGAAAAATCCTTTTATTAATCAAATAAATTTGTACAATAAGTGCTAAAGGTGATTACCTTTAAAGCACTCCTCTAACACCTAAGTCACCATTCTTGTGTAACTTAGTCATGCGCCTCTTATTTATATGGCCAAGGAGACAATGCTACAAATATGATGGTTTTAGGTTATCAAACTTTTGTCTTTTATTAATGATATTGAGGATTGAATTAAACATGTCTTGAATGTAAACTCCATTACATAATGCACCAGTTCCATAAAGAATATCATTCAACCATATAGAGCAACCATTGTCATTAATAGTTAAATGAAATCCTTTCTATTTAAACAAGAAACAAAAATATTATTCTTTGTTAAAACTAGAACATAATAGCAATCGTCTAATTCTAAAACAAGCCACTAAGTGTCAATACATAAGTTCCTATAGCTAATGCAGCAACTCTTACTCCATTGCCAAGATATAAGTCTGACTCTCCTTTCTAAAGTTATCTACTATTCCTTAGGCCTGCATATTAGTGTATATGCGTGAGCCACATCCGGTATCCAATACCCATTTATTATTAATAAAAAAAATATTAACCTCACTAACAAAAATACTTGAAGTAGATGGTGCATATAATATCTTATCCTCTTTCTTTTCTAACGACTCTATATAGGCCTTGCAATTCATCTTCCAATGGCAATTCTTGCTACAATGAAGGCAACTTCCTTTTGATGTCATCTCTCTGCCTTTCTTCCTCTTCTTCAATGTACCTTGCATTAGAGATGTCCCCTTTACCATTTTGGAGTTGAAGAGAAATTTAGAAATATTAGGTCTCTCAGTGTGAGCTTGCTCATTTATTTGCTCCTTTAGATAACACATAATGGAATTTTCATCCATACTCTTATGCTAATTTTGAAGCTCGAGAGATATAGTGGTGAGCATAATGCAACTCACTAACTCACTATAATCCACATGCTTCTTATATGCCAAATGTTCATCAATAGATGCATCATGAGCAAGAGGGGAGGAAAACAGCTCTTCTAAGACATAGGCCATCCCTTCGGGTTTGAGAACTATTTTCAAATTCCTTAGCCAATCAAGGAAGGTTAGGCCAATCAATTTGTTGGATTCAAGAATTGAGTGTAGATTGAAAGTGTAACACTTGCAAGTTAGGGCCTAGAAATTATATGTTAAAAAAGGTGTATTGAGAGTATATGAGAGGTATATAGGGGTAAAGGGTTGTGATAACTCAAAAATAATGAAAAAGATAAGAAAAAGTGAAGTACCTAGTGTTCATGACCATGAAAGAGGTAATTACAGCTGTGAATATCGTGAAATTCAGATTTTGAAGCTGATGAGCTTCACGACTGTGACACTATGGGTTATGCCTATGAAGATTTGTAGGTTTAAATATAACAGTTTCATATTTTGAAAGAAAGCTCGAGTAATTTCAATCAAAACCCTAGCCACCAATCCTTTGAAACCCAAAAAATCCTTCAATTTTTGTTGGTCAAGTCCAAATCCCCACTATTGAAAAAGTCACTAAATGGATTGAAAAACCAAGGTTTTTTCCATAAATATCAATATTGGAATCAAGGAGCATAAGAACATGATTTTTAATTTCAGAACCCATATGTTTTCACGTAACAGATGTAAGAGGTCACATTCCCCTATGTCTTTTGATCTAATTTAATTTAGATTAATGGGGGGATTGAGATTATAGACATTAAATCAATACAAAGATGGGGTTTTTTTATTAGTTATGCCATAAATAGTTTAATTTCAATATTAAAAATGATAATATAGTCTCTAATTCCATATCAGGGACTAAGGTTGAAGATGGAGACACCCACCAAAGGCAGTAGTGTTAAAGGATCGAGTTTTAGGGCTCCATTATTAGGTATGTATATATACACATTTTTATTCGATTTGATATGCTTGTGATGTGAATTATGGTTCTCCCGTGTTAAATGACATGAAATTGAGGATTTGGCATTGTTGGAATGAAGTTAATTAAATTATTAATTCTGGATTAAAAAATGGAATTTATAAATTGAAAATGAATACATTTTAATGATACGACATTGATGAATGAGGCATTGAGCCTAAATTGATGGATTGAAGTATGACTAAATGCATGAAAGTAATTTTTTCTTAGGCTGAAATATAGGAAGTGTTGATAGGTGTGACTAAAATGGCTAGCTTTAGTATTTTGCATGAATGTGTGTAGAATTTGCTTAAATCAATGTTGAAATATTACTTCTATTTCATTACTCACGCTCATGAAGCCAAACTTCATACTCGTGAATGCATGAATAGAGTATGGTCATGCTCGTGAACTAATGCTAATGCATATGAATTATCATGAGTCAGTCATGGGTAGACAACCCGTGATATAGGCTTAATAGCTGTGAATATACCATTCACGCCCATGAATGCCCTTTATCCAGAAACTCATAAATTGATTGATGTGATAAAACAACATGAGTATGATATATACACACACTTGGTATGATCAAATGTGGTTCATTATAATATGATTTCATGCTTATGGAACATATGAATGCACCAGGTGATATGAATATCAGAATAATATGTGATGATATTGTGAAACTATGGAATGTAACATAAATGATGTTAATATCCAGAAAGTGAATATATACACATATTATCTATTCAAAGACAATATAGGATAGGTGGCATGCCATTGAAGGGTTATGGTACCATAGAATATGTATGCATAGGATTATTATATTGCTTATTAGAGTGGCTTAAGCTGCTCCTGATTTGAGAAGCTCAGTGGTAGCAAATCCAGATTAGGGAAAATGTCGCTTAAGCTTAGGTTAGAGCGACCTTGTACCTATATGCATGCAGTCAATACTCATTAGGGTGGCATAAACTTGTGTTAGAGTGCTCCTAATTTGAGAAGCTCAGTGGTAGCAATATAAATAGATATAGTAGTGAGCAGGGTGGCTTAAGCTCTTGTTAGAGTGCTTCTATTTCACAACCCCCATATAGGTAGTCCAGGTTAGAGAGTTGGGCTAAGAAACTAGAAATTTGTAATACAAGAATTTGAATATAGATACATCCTGGAAAAGGAATGTGACAACCTAAAATTGGATATATATATATATATATATATATATATATATATATATATATATATATATATATATATATATATATATATATATATATATATATGGAATTATTAATGGTATGCTTGCAATACATTAAGAAAAGATATTGTGATTATGATAACATAGAAATGCTACAAGAAAATTGACTATAACCATGATTGTATGAATCACTTATGTAATGTATGCATGCTATTGATGTATTAAATTCAATTCAGTATGAATGAACTTTTATATGAATATATATGCATATGGAGGTATGTTCAAGCACACAGGTACATTTATGAATATGAGTTGTATATTGATATGTGAATGCATGCTAGAATTTAAATGCTTATATATACCACTAAGCTTTCACTAGTTTAGCATGTAGGTTTCCCTGCACACAGGTTTGGAGCCAATAGACTATTGAGTTTACTTGAAGATAAGACAGAGACAGTAAGAGTTTACCCATGTTGGGTTTGTTCATTTATTTTATTCATCTCATTTGTTATTCCACATCTTATGGGATAAAAATAGATAATAGATTTATGTTTTAAATAAGTTTGATTTTGTAATAAGGATAGATGTTGCCCAAGCTAGTTTATGATATGATTTTTGGTTAATATTCAGATACAAAGAAATAGTTTTATACATATTGTGATAAATAAGTGTTGAAAGTTGCATCTAATATGAATATGTTGATGTAGGAATATGTTAGAAAAGTTTTAATTCAAAAAAGTTTAGATAGATATAGTTGTGTGACATCCGTCTGTGTAGTGAGGTTTGCTCTGGCGGTACAGATAGGTGTTACATTTAGTGATATTAGAGCTTAGGTTTAGGCAGTTCTTGACATATATGGATTATGAGGTTATCATGTATGCATACACGAGTCTTATTTGACTCTAGACTTATGCTACTTCTCTGTCAACTTATAGAACTATAGTGAGATGGTATCTGAATCAAACAATATGGCTAAGAGCCAAAGCCCTTCAAATGAGGGGGCAACAAACTAGCCTAATGCAACTAGTACTCTTGATCCAGGTGTAGTACTATTCCTTGAACCATAGGCTCCTAAACAAGCTAACTAGGACTAGACACCATTAATGCAGCAGATGGCAGGATTACTACAACAAATAGTTAAAGTTGTACCACCAACACCAGCATCAACTCCTTCACCTCTAGCATAAAGACCAAGGGTACAGTTAGACAAGCTCCATAGGTTTGGAGCCACTGATTTTTTGAGAATGAATGATGATGATGATCCTATTGATGTAAATTTTTGGATTGAGAAGATAATGAGGGTTTGTGATGAATTTGAGGTGGCCACTGATCCCAAGGCAAAGTATGTTGTTTCGTTGCTACAGAAAGATGCTTATGACTGGTGGAAAACAGTCTTGTTGAAACCAAATGTCCCATAGCCTATGACCTAGGATTTCTTCATTACTAAGTTCAAGGAACAATACATCCCTCCAATTTATATAAATGAGAAAAAGGGATAGTATCTGAGTCTTAAACACTCCAAGATGACAGTGATGGAGTACTAGAGAGAGTTTACTCGATTGAGTAAATATGCCTTTGAGATGATCACCAGTGGGAGAGAAAAGTTCAAGAGGTTTGAGTATGGCCTTAATGCAAAGATATGTAATTTTGTCACTGCATTTCAGCATGACAGCTTCACTAAGCTGATTATAGTCGTTGTTAGTGTGGAATAGAGGATGAGGAAGAAAGCTAAGGAATCTACTAGACATATAGTGACTCTAGAGAACCTACCTTTAGGTAAGAAGAGTCAATTTCACCCACAGTCTCATGGTAAGAGTCAGGGCATAGCAGAGGTTGTACTCAGGGAAATTCATACAAGAGGGGCCAACCCTCTAGAGCATGCAGTAGGTAGCAATCAAACACAGGCTACCTAAGATGGTATTCCAGTTTATGGCATTGGCCATAAGAGTCACATAAGAGAATTTTGGAAGAATACATGTGCTTACTTTTGATGTGGGTCAAAGGAGCATATACGGAGTGATTGTCCTCAGATGACTAGCAGTGCACCAACATAGATTACACGATCAGCACTAGCTTAGCCCAGGCAACAGACCAAAGCTTGTATGGGAGCTACCCAAGCACTTTCTGAGACTGTTAACAGACCAAGAGTAGGCTGAGCTCCTGTTAGAGCTTATGCCATGAGGGCCAAAGAGAACCAAGAAACAACAAATGTGATTGTTGGTATGTTTTCTCTTTATGACTTTGATATATATGCATTGATTGATTTATGTTCAACACACCTATATTTATGTATAAGTACTTTTAGGCAACAAAATATGATCAGTGAAAATCTCGAATATGAAATTGAGGTTGCAAACTTTTTAGGGCATAACATGATAGTGAATCGAGTATATAGAAGTTGTCCTTTGTTTGTACAAAGGAGAGATTTCCCAGCAGATTGATAGCATTTTTTCAAAATTGATGCATGGCATGAGGCAATTGTAGACTGCAAAGAGAAGTTTATGATGCTTAAAACACTAGAACAGGGAGATGTGAAAGTGGAAGGTGAGTTGTTCCCACATTTTCGATGAATTATTTTAATAATGAAGGCTGAGAAATTATGAGGAAGGGATGTGAAGCCTATTTGGCTCATGTGATTGATACTAGAAAGGGAGGACAAGAACATCAGGTTATCCCTATAGTAAATGAATTTCCATATGTGTTCCCTAAAGATATACCATGATTACCACCTCACAAAGAGGTCAAATTCTCTATAGAGCTTACCCCAAGCACAACACCCATATGAATAGTGCCATACAGAATGACACCATCAAAATTGAAAGAACTTGAAGCTCACCTGTAAGAATTGTTAGAGAAAGGGTATATCAGGTTGGTTTTATCCTTATGGGGTGCACCAGTGTTATTTGTGAAAAAGAAAGATGAGTTTATAAGTTTATGCATAGACTACAAAGAGTTGAACAAGGTGACAATTAAGAACAAATATCCATTACCATGGATTGATGACCTATTTAATCAGTTGAAGAGTGCAGGTGTGTTATCGACGATTGATTTGAGATTGAGGTATCATCAATTGAGAGTTAGGGCTGAAAATGTAGTCAAGACAACATTCAAAACCAGATACAAGCAATATAAATTTGTGGTTATGCCTTTTGGGTTAACCAATGCTCCAACAATCTTTAAGGACTTAAAGAATAGAGTGTTCAAACCCCACTTAGACCAGGGGATTATGGTCTTTATTGATGACATTGTGGTGTATTCTAAGACACATGACGAGCATAATCAGCACATGAGAATAGTGTTACAGACATTTAGAGAGCATAAATTGTGTGCCAAGTTCTCAAAATGTGAATTTTGGCTTAATGAGGTAGCTTTTATGGGACACATTGTGTCATCAAATGGTATATGGGTTGATTCTAGCAAGGTAGAGGCTACTATGAGTTGGAAGCCTCCCCACAATGTGATAGAGATTAGAAGTTTCACTAGGTTAACTGGTTAATATAGGAGGTTTGTTAAAGGATGTTCTATGATTGTTTCTCCTTTAACTAGACTAGTGAAAAAGGATGTGAAATATGAGTGGACTGAGAAATGCCAGAAGAGTTTTGATATTTTGAAGAAGATGGTAACAGAGGCTCTAGTTTTGACACAACCAGTGCTTGATAAGAAGTATGTCATCTACAATAATGCTTCTCACAATGGACTAGGGTATGTACTTATGCAATAAGGCAAGGTAGTGGCATATGCCTCCAAGTAGCGAAAATCTTATGAGAAAAATTACCCCACACATGATTTAGAGTTGATGACCATTGTTTTTGCATTAAAGATATGACGTCATTATCTTTATGGGGAGAAATGTTTCATTTACACAGACCATAAGTGTAACGTCACACCTTATGCATTTAAGTATAACCTATCCCTGCATCAAATAATCTCATACTGCATGTTGAAAAGAGAAAATACCCTGATAACAATAGTAGTAAATTTTTTTCATATCATATCCTGTAAAATCAACTAATGACTTTGCAAGTCTCACATCCTATAATTTCATTCAATGACTTGCAAGTTTCATATCCTGTAATATTATTCACTGACTTTGCAAATCAACATTAAAACCACAACACGATATATCACATATATTAAAACATAAACTTTCCATCCGAAAGATTACGGGTTGTTTCCATTTGTACATCTCAAAACTAATCTAGAGTGATAATACATATTCAAGCATATAAGTCCAAAATACAGATGACATGTTTTTATGCTTGTGTGGAATGCAAGGAGAGAGAGTGATGAGGCTTGGCCAATGACCTGTGCTCCATGTCTTCTATACACTACTCAAAATGAGCTATCACTTTTCTTTACCTGAAAAATGACGCAAATTGATGAGTTGCGGCTCAGTGAGAATAATCATCCAATGAGCTCTAAAGTACCAAACAACTCATAGTAATAAATCACAAATCCAATATATACCATGTATTCTATTCCATTCATCAGTATCATATAAGTATCAATAAAGTTGAAACATATAATCATTACTCTTTATGTATGCAAATGCTTTACTTATTTCATTTTGTTGTGACTAAGTTAAACAGACATTGCCCCGGGTTTCCATGTGAACATTTTCCATGTGAACATTTGCATTTGCATTTGCTAGCTAGCTTGATCATTTGTTTCATTTGCACATTTGTTGGGCCATAGGTCTCTTCTTTTGCTTTGCACATTTGTTGGGCCATAGGCCTCTTCTTTTGCTTTGCACATTTGTTGGGCCATAGGCCTCTTCTTTTGCTTTACAATATCGATTAACTAGTCACAATGCCTTTTTAGTCCATATGCATATGCACTTGTATTTAAGCATTCATCAACCATTATATCTTATCACATATAATATACATATACCACATATATACCTCATATGTCACATATATACCTTGCATATACTATACATATACCATGTATATATATCACATATGTCAAACATATACTTCAAATATACCACAAGTATACCATTTAAATGTACCACAATGTCACAAATTATCCATCATTACATTATCAAGGACCAATCATAACAATCATATGAATCACATAGCAAGCAAAATTCATTTGCACTAAAGAATTCAATCGATAATTAGACTCACCGTTCTCCTTTGATTCCGACCCCTAACTTATTGTCTATCCGCTCCTTGTGGGTATCCAATATGTTTCAAGCCTAATATGAAAACATTAATCAATTAACTCATGATTAGGGATACTTAATGTGGCTTAAACAAATTAATATGCATTGTTCATGTCAATAGTTGAGATTTTTCCTATGAGGCAGTGTGACCTTATGGGACTGTTTAGCCTTTAACTTTTTCTATACTTGACCAATTAGTCTGATTCTTGTTCCTAATTAAAAATAACATATAATTCTATAATATACTCAAATTTCAGACCAAGTGTATCATTTTATAATATTTGGTGTAATTTCTAAGAGTGTTCTGGTTTCTACCTTGTTTTCTGCCTTTAGGCAGTTTCAGGGTACTCATTTGGGTTCATCATAACTTACACTATATAAGTCATATTTTAATGAAACTTTACAGAAACTTATATGGGTTCATATGGAACATGTTTCATGTTTACAACTTGTACCAATTATGTCTCAAAGGTCTTCTAATTATACCAAACATATTACTGTTCCAGAATAGAATTGGCTTCCGGACTAGTATGACTTCCAAAGGCTATAACTTAGTCTATAGATAACCAATTAAGCTTAAATTAGTACCAAAATTTAGCTAAGAAATATACCTCTAACTTTAATTTTTTGAGAATTATATAATCTAGCTCTAACAAGCTCAAATTAGCAAACCAATGTACTGGATCTGCCCAGGGCACTCAGTAGGTAGTTCAAACCATGGAACAGTCATGGTTCCATTCACCATAACTCCCTATTTACAAGACCTATGAATCTGAAATTTGGTATACAGATAAAACACACATATATATACAACTTTTATGTTTTTAGAGACTTCAAATAATGGATTTAACATATTCGAAATCAAACCACACAGTAGCTAACTTGGTTAGGGTTTACACCCTGACCAGTTTTAGTACGAAGAGCATATATCTCCCTATACATAAAATCTTGCAAAAATGTTTACATATCCACAAATATAAGATACAAAGGAACAACTTTTATGTTTTACCCATTTCCAGAATCAATTTCTATTAATATCAAAATCGGGGTGCAATTCAGTGCCTAATATTGAACCTAAGCAACTCAAATCATCCCTATAGCAATAAGAATTGATTACTTACCAAGAACAACCTTGAAAGGGATCAGTTAGCTTCAAAAACTAGATGAAACAAGGAAGAATTGAAGTCTGAAATGGAGGAAATTGAAGAAGAAGTCGGGCTGGAGTGAGGAGGCAGAAATGGAAAAGATGAAGATAAAGGCAGATTTATGTTTTTGTCTTTTTATCTTTTTCTCATCTCATTTCTCATTTCTCTTCTCTTTTCTCTTCTCTTCTCTTCTATTTATCTTTTGTGTCATTTTCTTTTTATTTTATCTATATTATTATTATTATTTACATATATATATAATTCGACTAATCTACACAATAATACCGCTTAATTTTTTTGGCCCGGTTTAACTAAATTAACAATGCAAAATGTTTACTAATCTTAATCTAATCATTTTGCTTACTTTAATTTTGTCACTTATTCAATTTATTTCTAATACTTCATAATCCTCATATAGGTTATAAGTACACATGTGCTACTCGATACAAGTGCCAAATGCTAGGACACGTAGCTAGTGCGTGTCATAAACTTGTTCCTACGAAAATACATATGAAATGCATTTGTTCAATTGAATTGTATGCAAGATGCTTATGTTCAATGAAATGCATGTGGGGGAAGGTCAAGGATGTTACAATTCTCCCCTCCTTTTAAAATTTTGTCCTCGAAATTAATACCTGAAAACAGTTGTGGATATTGCTCTTTCATATTTTCTTCTGTTTCTCATGTTGCCTCTTCTTGTAAATGGTTACGCCATAATACTTTAACCAAAGGTATTTCTCGGTTTCTTAGCTTTTTAGTCTTGTATCCAATGATTTGCACTGGTTCCTCAACATAACTCATGTTCTCTGCAATCTCAATGGCTTGATCTTTAAGTACATGTGTAGGATCTAACCTGTATCTTCTAAGCATGCTCACATGAAACACATTATGTATCTGAGCCATCTCGGGTGGTAAAGCCAACCTATAAGCCAATGGACCAATCTTCTCAAGAATTTCATATGGCCCTATATACCTTGGGCTCAATTTACCCTTTTTGCCAAATCGAATTATCCCTTTCCATGGAGATACACGAAGAAATACCTTTTCACCTATCTCATATTCCATCTCCCTTCCATGCTGATCAGCGTAACTTTTCTGTCTATCTTGGGCTGCCTTTAGCTTATTCTTGATAACCTTGATCTTATCCACTGTGTCTTGCACTATCTCTGGTCCTTCTAATGCACGTGTTCCTTCTTCATCCCAAATGATAGGGCTTCGGCACTTTCTGCCATACAATGCTTCATATGGTGCCATCTGGATACTGCTATGATACTGGTTGTTGTAAGCAAATTCAATCAATGCTATATATTCATCCCAAGCACCTCTGAATTCCATAGAACATGCCCTAAGCATTTCTTCTAATGTCTGTATAGTCCTTTCTGATTGTCCATCAGTTTGTGGGTGGAATGCAGTACTGAAGTTCAATTTTGTTCCCAATCCATTCTGTAAAGTCACCCAAAAACGTGAAGTAATCCGTGGATCTCTATCAGACACAATGGACACTGGAATGCCATGCAATCTGACTATCTCATTCACATATAATTTGGCCAAACTCTCAAGTGTACAGCCCCATCTGATAGGTAGAAAATGTGCTGACTTGGTTAATCTGTCAATAATTACCCATACTGCATCATTTTTCCTTGGAGTTCTTGGCAATCCATAGACAAAATCCATCGTTATTCTTTCCCATTTCCATTCTGGCACTGGCAATGGATTAACTTACCAATTGGTGCCTGATGTTCAATTTTAATCTGCTGACATGTCAAGCATTTGGAAACATATTCTGCTATGTCTTTCTTCATTCTTGGCCACCAGTAATGAGGCCTTAAACTGTGATACATCTTTGTCATCCCTGGGTGCATTGCATAAGGTGCATTGTGTGCCTCTTCCATTATTTCCTGACGCAAGTTCTCAGTGTCTGGAACACATATGCGTGACTTTAACATCAGTGTATCATTCTGCAAATGAAACTCTGTATTATTTCCCTGCCTTACCACATCAATTTTCTCACATAATTCAGGATCTTTGCTTTGTGCTTCTTTAATTCTCTCCTTTAGCATAGGTCTGACTTGAAGAGTAGCAATCAGTGATCCTCTATCATGCATATTTAATTCAACATTCATGGATCGTAATTGAATCAAATATGGAAAAGAGGATACTTGCAAGTGAGCTACACTGGCACTAGCCTTCCTACTCAATGCATCTGCTACCACATTGGCTTTCCCTGGATGGTATTCAATCGTACAGTCATAATCTTTCAATAGCTCTAACCACCGTCTCTGCCTCATGTTTAATTCTTTCTGTGTCAGCAAATAACCCAAGCTTTTATGGTCTGTGAAGATTTGCAATGTCTCACCATACAGATAATGCCTCCAAATCTTCAATGCAAATACGACTGCAGCCAGTTCTAAATCATGCACTGGATAGGAGATCTCATGTGGTCTCAGTTGCCTAGATGCATAAGCTATCACCTTACCATGTTGCATTAATACACATCCTAAGCCTTGGTGAGAAGCATCACTATATACTATAAACCCACCTGTACCTATAGGGATAGTTAACACTGGTGCTGAGGTTAGCCTATGTTTTAGTTCATCGAAACTCCTCTGACATTCTGGAGTCCACTTGAAAGGCACATTCTTTCTTAACAATTTAGTCAAAGGGCTAGCAATTAAGGAGAATCCATCAACAAATCTGCGGTAGTATCCGGCTAATCCCAGAAAACTACGCATTTCTGAAATATTTTTAGGAGCTTCCCAATTTACCATAGCCTCAATTTTCTTTGGGTCAACCTCTATGCCCTTACACGACACCACATGTCCAAGAAACACCAAATGATCTAACCAGAATTCACATTTACTCAATTTGGCATATAATTGTTTCTCCCTCAAGGTTTGCAACACAACTTTTAAATGTTGTTCATGTTCTCCCTTGTTCTTTGAGTATACCAATATGTCATCAATAAATACTATGACAAACCTATCCAGATATGGTTGAAACACTTTATTCATCAATGCCATAAATGCAGCTGGAGCATTACTCAATCCAAATGGTATTACTAAAAATTCATAATGTCCATACCTGGTTCGAAAGGCAGTCTTTGGAACATCCGTTTCTGCTACCTTTAGCTGGTAATAGCCTGATTTCAAATCAATCTTGGAGAATACTTGGGCTCCTTGCAACTGATCAAACAAATCATCTATTCTAGGCAATGGATATTTGTTCTTCACTGTCATTTTATTCAGTTGCCTGTAATCGATATACAATCTCATTGTTCCATCTTTCTTTTTAACAAATAACACTGGAGCTCCCTGTAACACCCCCTTACCCCACTATAGTTCAGCAAGGTAAGTGAGTATTACTCGTCTTACTGTTTTATAAAATCAATGAAGTGAAGTAAACTTTTTTTTTTTGAAAATTTTGTAGACATTGAAATAAAATTATTACAAGCATAATACTCAAAATCTTATTTATTTATAAAATATATTAATTTACACTCAAACTATGTCCTTTTACATAGTAACTCACATATTTAATACACATTATATGAAATAAAAATAATACTTTAATTTACAAAGTTTTTTAACAAAATATACCAAAAAAGAAAACTCAGAGTTTTTTGCTGCTTCCCTCCGGATACCCTTCTTCTTCTGACAGACTATTTTCTACGGCTACCCTTCTAAACCTGCGCGAGAGGAAACCACCCGCGCTAAGCTACTAGCTTAGTGGTGCTTCAATGATAAAAATTTTACATACATATATATTTTCTCACATATTAATTAACCATTTAATAAATAATGCATAAAATAAAAATTTCTATAAAATCAAATAAATTTCATTCAACATGTAATAGTAACAAATTTAATTAATGTAACACTTATCAAAATCACATACTTCAATATTAGTATTATTATTATTATTTTTTGTGCCCATAACACCTATAACTGAACTATCTAATAGGAATAACGGGGTTGTCATTCCCAGCTTTCATAATGTAGCGCCGAGCGCTTTTATAATAATGTCATTACTGGCTTTTGTTATATTGCCATTACCGGCTTAATAATTTTGCGCCGAGCGCATTTATCAATTGCCATTACCGGCTTTCATATTTGGCACCGAGTGCCTAAATTCCCCTGATTGGCATGCCAAACTATTCCCTATTCTAGTTCTAGACTAGGTGTTTTTGGGCTTAACTATTTTTATATTAATTCACAATATTTTCAACTATCATAAGTATGCTTGTTTATTTTTGTTCTATATTCCCATTATTATTACAATAAAATCTCATATATAAATAATCTGTTAAACATTGATAATTACCATCAAAGTAAATATTTGCATTAATTATTACATATAATTAACATACCACATGCATAAGTCCAACACTTCACGTTTTATACCTATGGCAGAATTTGGACCAGTTTTTGGGCTTCATTTTTAGCCTATTTATAATTAGAATTTGGAGTTCTGGCCTTCTAACAATTTTTAGCTTATTGTCTTATCTTTCAGATTCATCAAAAATCACGTAACTCCCAATTTTATATCAAAAGTTATGATTAATTTACTACTGCATCATCACAGAATTTTCTGCCCAGAATTTTTCTGGACAGATTCTAGGTTTAAACTTCGTGCATTTAACTGGGAAAATCTAGACATAGTTAGATATTATAGTCTAAATAAAAATTAAAGCCCTGTGTCTTAGCTTTCATTTCCAACAAAGAACATACAAAACCGAGTTCCATAACTCAAGTTATCATCAAAATAGACAGAGCTGTTCCTAGAATTCTGTACCCGAGCCATCAATTGGCATCAATCCATATTTCAACCACATTCATCATTTGCAATCATTTTAATACTAAAATTTCCAGAATTACAAATACATTCATATGTCTCAATTATTTCACACCATTTGGTCTCATTGTCATATATAATATCAAAAGTCACAACAAATCACATAACATCTCAAAAACACAAACATAACAAACCTTAATATATATTTCCATACTTATTAACAACATGCAAAATTTTTATCAATGAAGCACATACCTAATCAGCCTTGGTTCTTCCTTTAAACCTTCTTTTCCTTCCCTTATTAGCTAGCTTTCTCCTTGCCTTTGTCACCCTCTTGAGGGCCTCTCACTTGTTCACTTATTTTTCCTACACAATTATACCACATCTCAATTCCAACATCCAATTTCAATGTTTTTCATGTCTACATAATATTCTAATGCTCCTAATATGATTTACACCTTAATTGAGCTAAAATGTACTAAGGTTAAACTTCCTTCTTCATATGTCATGGCTGCCCAAAAACCATATCCTAGTTACCAATTCATTTTCTTCAATTCAACACTCAAATCATATTTTCCTTATCACCAATTGTTGTGTTTCCATATTAATTTCAATTTTTCCTAATTTCTTTAATTATGGCAGCCCCTTATTCATCCATTAACATCATATTTTATTTAGTTTTTAAGCAATAAAACAATTATCTAACATCAAATATCATCAATTCAAAGTCCAATTACAGCTTCATCAACTAAACACAAACTTAATTTTTCTAAGTTCTATCTTGCAACCAATCCTAAATCTATCAAACCTAATCACATCTATCATCATCATGGGTCTCAAATAGAAGGAAAAAGGTTAAATTTAAGAAGAATAAACTCACCTTAAGAGTTCTCCAAGGTGGGCCGAAATTCCCCTACTCTTCTCGCTTTTTCTTCTTCTTTCTTCCTTCCTTCTTGCTCCTTTGGTACCTTTAATGGTAAGAACTCCTTAATTCCGATTTTTCCTCTCTCAAAACTAATTTCTTTTCATTATTAGCTTGCTGGAAATTGAAAGAAAAATGGAGGTTTAAAAGAATGGAGGTGGACGGCAACAAGAATGGGAAAAGGAAAAAGAAGACTTAGATATTTTGGTGGAAGAATAAAGAATTCCTCTTTTTTTTTTTTTAGGTGAGTATTTGGTGGATCCATGCCTACATTAAGCTCTTCATCCATTGGTCCAAAATATAAATTAATTTTAATGAAATTTTAAACTTTAAGAAATTTCTTATTTGCCACATCTTTCTCCATATTCACATTTTTTTCCCAAACAATTGCCATAATACCGATTTTGTCCATAGGAAGTTTTATTTTTTTCTAAATCTACCCCAAATCTTTTTAATTCCAAAATAATAATACCCTTAATTATTTTCTCTTATTATTAGTCATTTTTTTGGGGTTTAAATTTAGACTCTGATTGAACCAGTGGACCCCACTACGGTCACACACAATCGGGGCCTAAATCACTGAATGTTACAATTCTCCCCCCTTAAGAAAATTTCGTCCTCGAAATTTACCTGATTAGGTGGAGCTGAATAACTGAGGATGTTGAGTTCTCATCATTTCTTCACTCTCCCAGGTGGCTTCTTCAACTGCATGATTGCGCCATATGACCTTTACCAGTGGTACCTTCTTATTCCGTAGTTCCTTGACTTCTCGAGCTATGATTTTCACTGGCTCCTCACCATATGTCAAGTCTGGTTGTACCTCTATTGATTCCACATGTATTACATGTGTCGGATCCGATCTATATTTTCTTAACATTGAGACATGAAACACATTGTGTATCTTATCCAATTCTGGTGGTAAGGCCAACCTGTAAGCCACTGGACCCACACGTTCAAGTATTTCGTATGGTCCAATAAATCTAGGACTCAGTTTCCCTTTTTTACCAAAACGCAATACTTTTTTCCAAGGTGAGACTTTCAAAAATACATTGTCTCCGACAGCATACTCAATGTCCTTCCTTTTCAAATCGGCATAGGATTTTTGTCGATCAGTTGCAGCTTTTAATCGATCTTGGATTAATTTCACCTTTTCCTCTGTCTGTTGCACTAATTCTAGCCCCATAAATTTCTTTTCACCAAGTTCTGTACAGCATAATGGTGTCCTACATCTCCTTCCATACAAAGCTTCGTATGGTGCCATACCGAGACTAGTTTGATAGCCGTTGTTGTATGCAAATTCCATCAATGGTAAATGTTTATCCCAACTACTCTCAAAATCAATTACGCAAATTCTCAGCATATCTTCCAACAATTGAATCACTCGTTCGGATTGCCCATCTGTTTGTGGGTGAAATGCTATACTAAAAGCAAGTCGGGTCCCCAATGCTTGCTGTAGACTTTTCCAAAATTTTGATGTGAACCGTGGGTCTCGATCAGAAATAATAGATACTGGCACCCCATGTAGTCGAATTATCTCATTGACATATAATTCTGCTAATCGGCTCAATGAATAATCCATCCGAACTGGCAGAAAGTGAGCCGACTTGGTAAGCCTGTCAATAATTACCCATACTGCATCATGCTTCTTTTGTGTCAAAGGCAACCCAGATAAAAAATCCATTGTAATTCTTTCCCACTTCCATTCTGGAATTGCAATAGGCTGCAACAATCCAGATGGTACCTGGTGTTCTGCTTTCACTTGTTGGCATGTCAAGCATCTTGTAGTATATTCCACTATATCCTTCTTCATTCCTAGCCACCAATAATGAGTCTTCAGGTTCTGATACATTTTATTGCTCCCTGGATGCATGGAATAAGTTGTATTATGTGCCTCTTTTAGAATTATTTGCTTTAATCCGCTATCATTTGGCACGCACAATCTTCCTCTGTAACTTATGCGTCCATCATCTTCAACCTTAAATTCAGGTCTCTCCCCATTTTTCACTGCCTCAGCAATTATCATCAATTTTTGATCTTCCTTCTGAGCTTTTCTCACTTGTTGCCTTAAAGTAGGTTGGACCCGTAACTCTGCCAAAATAAATTGTGAGTCTAATTTTTTTCAATTTTACTATTACTTTCTATATATTATTTTATAATTGAGGAAAATTTAAACTATACCTGCCAGTGTTTTTCTACTTAAGGCATCCGCTACTACATTGGCTTTGCCTGGCTGATAGTCAATAATACAATTTTAATCCTTGATTAACTCCAACCAGCGTCTTTGCCTTAAGTTCAATTCCTTTTGTTTGGGCAAATATTTGAGGCTCTTATGATCTGTATATATGTAGCACCGCTCGCCATACAAATAATGTCGCCAAATTTTCAAAGCAAACACTATTGCTGCCAACTCCAAATCATGAGTAGGGTAATTTAGCTCATGAGGCTTCAATTGCCTAGATGCATAAGCAACTACTTTACCCTCTTGCATTAATACACAACCTAGCCCATGATGAGAGGCATCACTGTATATCACAAAATCTTTCCCTAGTGTAGGTTGGGTCAAAACAGGTGCTTCAGTTAATATGGCTTTTAATTCCTCAAAGCTTGCCTGGCACCGATCTGTCCATTCAAACTTAGTTTCTTTTCTGAGCAACTTAGTAATTGGTGCAACTATGCTTGAAAATCCCTTCACAAACCTTCTATAGTAGCCAGCTAATCCAAGCAAACTTCGGACTTCTGTTACATTGCGAGGTGGCTTCCAACTGAGAATTGCTTCTATTTTGTTAGGATCAACCCGGATTCCTTCAACTGAAATAATATGCCCTAAGAATCCCACTTCTTCCAACCAGAACTCACATTTTGATAGCTTTGCATACAATTGATTTTCCCTCAAAGTCTGCAGTACTATTCTGAGATGTCTGTCATGTTCTCCCTTGTCCCTCGAATACACCAAAATATCATCTATAAAAACTACCACAAATTGATCAAGATAAGGCCTAAAAATTCTATTCATCATATCCATAAAGGCAGCTGGTGCATTCGTTAAGCCAAATGGCATAACTAGAAACTCATAGTGGCCATATCGAGTTCTGAAGGCTGTTTTAGATACATCTGATTCTTTGATTTTCAGTTGGTGGTACCCGGATCTGAGATCAATCTTAGAGAATACTCCTGCTCCCTTCAATTGATCAAACAAATCATCAATTCTAGGTAGTGGGTATTTATTTTTAATTGTCACCTTGTTCAATTGTCGGTAATCAATACATAACCGAAGGGTGCCATTCTTCTTTTTCACAAATAACACCAGAGCACCCCATGGTGACACACTGGGCCTTATGAACCTTTTGTCGAGCAATTCCTGCAATTGAACCTTTAACTCTCTCAATTCTGCAGGTGCCATTCTATAAGGAGTAATTGATATCGGGGCTGTACCAGGAATCACATCAATAGCAAATTCTATCTCCCTATCTGGTGGTAACCCCGGCAAATCTTCAGGAAATACATATGAAAACTCACACACTGTAGGGATGTCCTTGAGTTCTGGGCTCCCCTTCCTGGTATCTATCACATGGGCCAAATATGCCTCACATCCCTTCCTAATATATTTTCGAGCTTTTAATGCTGAAATAACACTGGTCAAACATGTTTGGCCTACAGCTTGAATGATGGTGTCATCTTGCCCGGGAATTTTAAGTACAACTTTTCTAGATCGGCAGTTGACTATAGCTCCATGCTTTGTCAACCAATCCATACCCAGAATAGCATCAAATTCATGAAAAGGTAGTTCTATTAAGTCTGCTGGAAATTCTCTACCCTGAATAATTATTGAACTGTTTCTATAAATCTTATTCACTTTCACATTATGTCCCAGCGGATTGGTCATAACTATCTCATATTCGAAGGTCTCAGGTATCATGTTCCCTTGTCTAAGTGCAGCTGTACTTATGTATGAATGCGTGGAACCATGATCTATCAAAGCATGTAAATCAAAATCAAATAAAGATAATTTACCAACTATGACGTCTGGTGCATCCTGGTCTTCACGAGCTCTCATCACATATGCCCGAGCTGGGGTCCTACTACCTCCGGGTCTGTCAACTGTCTCTAATACCCCCTGACTCTGTTCGGTACGACCACCTCTAAACTGGCTTCGACCTCTACCACGGCTCTGTACCGGTGTCATAGTCTGTGCTGGTGCCATACTACCTGTACCGAGTCTGGGACAATCTTTCTTCATATGGTCAGTAGCTCCACATCTCATACATGCCCCAGTTAACCACCAACACTCTCCTGTATGAGCTTTACCACAATGCTGACATAAAGTCGGAGCTGGTCTCTTGGGAAATGATGCTGGTGAACTAGCAGATGATGCCACATGTCTAAATTGCTGACCCCGCCTATCAGAAAATGTCTGTCTAGCCACACTTGACTGAAATGGTCTGGGTACTATTCGTCCTTTCCTACCCGATGTCTGGGCCACACTAGCTGTTGACTTCTTATAATGCTCTTCTGTCTTCAGCTTTTTCCTTCTTTCAACACTAATAGCAGAGGACACTAGCATAGCAAAATCTGTATGCTGGTGGGAAGCCACTAAATACCCAATCTCCTCATTGAGACCATCTTCAAATCTACGACATTTATCAGTTTCATCTCCAATAATCCCAGTAGCATACTTGCTCAACCTGGTGAACTCCATCTCATACTCAGCTACTGTCATACCCCTCTGCCTCAAATTCAGGAATTCTCGCTTTTTCTCATCAACATAGATTCTTGGCACGTATTTCTTTTTAAACTCTGTCACAAAGAAATCCCATGTCTGAGGGGTCGGAGTCTGAAGTTTTGCTAATAACAATTTCCACCAGTCATAGGCATGCTCCTGAAGGAGAGATACTGCATATCTAACCTTGTACTCCTCTGGACATTGCAGCTCTTCAAAAACCCTTTCTGTCTTTTCCAACCAAAATTCTGCTGCTGCTGGGTCATCCTCTTTCTTACCCATAAAATCTGTAGCCCCGTATTTTCTTAATTTATCAATCTGGGGTTTCGGTTGAGGTAGGGGAGGTGGTGGAGCTGGTGGCGGCACAACTTGTGCTATCTGCTGTAACAAAGTAGCCATTTGTTGCATAAGGGGTACCTGACCCGCGTTAACCTGTTCTTCAGCATGTTGTGGAGCTATAACGCTAGGCTCTGAGGCTCTAATTGATGCTGACTGTCTATGAACAGCCGAGTCAGCTATACTATCACCCTCCTGTTCTTCACGATTTTGTCTTGATTCCGAATCCATTAAAACCTATATTGTCAGAAGAAGAGTCCCTTATTTGAATATAGCAGCTTAAAAACAATGCAAATGCTAAAAACATGCATTTATCTTCCCATACCCACTAAGTAAGAACCATCTAAACCTATGGCTCTGATACCAAAAATTGTAACACCCCCTTACCCCACTATAGTTCAGCAAGGTAAGTGAGTATTACTCGTCTTATTGTTTTATAAAATTAATGAAGTGAAGTAAACTTTTTTTTTTTTGAAAATTTTGTAGACATTGAAATAAAATTATTACAAGCATAATACTCAAAATCTTATTTATTTATAAAATATATTAATTTACACTCAAACTATGTCCTTTTACATAGTAACTCACATATTTAATACACATTATATGAAATAAAAACAATACTTTAATTTACAAAGTTTTTTAACAAAATATACCAAAAAAGAAAACTTAGAGCTTTTTGCTGCTTCCCTCCGGATACCCTTCTTCTTCTGACAGACTATTTTCTACGGCTACCCTTCTAAACCTGCGCGAGAGGAAACCACCCGCGCTAAGCTACTAGCTTAGTGGTGCTTCAATGATAAAAATTTTACATACATATATATTTTCTCACATATTAATTAACCATTTAATAAATAATGCATAAAATAAAAATTTCTATAAAATCAAATAAATTTCATTCAACATGTAATAGTAACAAATTTAATTCATGTAACACTTATCAAAATCACATACTTCAATATTAGTATTATTTTTTTTTTTGTGCCCATAACACCTATAACTGAACTATCTAATAGGAATAACGGGGTTGCCATTCTCGGCTTTCATAATGTAGCACCGAGCGCTTTTATAATAATGTCATTACTGGCTTTTGTTATATTGCCATTACCGGCTTAATAATTTTGCGCCGAGCGCATTTATCAATTGTCATTACCGGCTTTCATATTTGGCACCGAGTGCCTAAATTCCCCTGATTGGCATGCCAAACTATTCCCTATTCTAGTTCTAGACTAGGTGTTTTTGGGCTTAACTATTTTTATATTAATTCACAATATTGTCAACTATCATAAGTATGCTTGTTTATTTTTGTTCTATATTCCCATTATTATTACAATAAAATCTCATATATAAATAATCTGTTAAACATTGATAATTACCATCAAAGTAAATATTTGCATTAATTATTACATATAATTAACATACCACATGCATAAGTCCAACACTTCACGTTTTATACCTATGGCAGAATTTGGACCAGTTTTTGGGCTTCATTTTTAGCCTATTTATAATTAGAATTTGGAGTTCTGGCCTTCTAACAATTTTTAGCTTATTGTCTTATCTTTCAGATTCATCAAAAATCACGTAACTCCCAATTTTATATCAAAAGTTATGATTAATTTACTACTGCATCATCACAGAATTTTCTGCCCAGAATTTTTCTGGACAGATTCTAGGTTTAAACTTCGTGCATTTAACTGGGAAAATCTAGACATAATTAGATATTATAGTCTAAATAAAAATTAAAGCCCTGTGTCTTAGCTTTCATTTCCAACAAAGAACATACAAAACCGAGTTCCATAACTCAAGTTATCATCAAAATAGACAGAGCTGTTCCTAGAATTCTGTACCCGAGCCATCAATTGGCATCAATCCATATTTCAACCACATTCATCATTTGCAATCATTTTAATACTAAAATTTCCAGAATTACAAATACATTCATATGTCTCAATTATTTCACACCATTTGGTCTCATTGCCATATATAATATCAAAAGTCACAACAAATCACATAACATCTCAAAAACACAAACATAACAAACCTTAATATATATTTCCATACTTATTAACAACATGCAAAATTTTTATCAATGAAGCACATACCTAATCAGCCTTGGTTCTTCCTTTAAACCTTCTTTTCCTTCCCTTATTAGCTAGCTTTCTCCTTGCCTTTGTCACCCTCTTGAGGGCCTCTCACTTGTTCACTTATTTTTCCTACACAATTATACCACATCTCAATTCCAACATCCAATTTCAATGTTTTTCATGTCTACATAATATTCTAATGCTCCTAATATGATTTACACCTTAATTGAGCTAAAATGTACTAAGGTTAAACTTCCTTCTTCATATGTCATGGCTGCCCAAAAACCATATCCTAGTTACCAATTCATTTTCTTCAATTCAACACTCAAATCATATTTTCCTTATCACCAATTGTTGTGTTTCCATATTAATTTCAATTTTTCCTAATTTCTTTAATTATGGCAGCCCCTTATTCATCCATTAACATCATATTTTATTTAGTTTTTAAGCAATAAAACAATTATCTAACATCAAATATCATCAATTCAAAGTCCAATTACAGCTTCATCAACTAAACACAAACTTAATTTTTCTAAGTTCTATCTTGCAACCAATCCTAAATCTATCAAACCTAATCACATCTATCATCATCATGGGTCTCAAATAGAAGGAAAAAGGTTAAATTTAAGAAGAATAAACTCACCTTAAGAGTTCTCCAAGGTGGGCCGAAATTCCCCTACTCTTCTCGCTTTTTCTTCTTCTTTCTTCCTTCCTTCTTGCTCCTTTGGTACCTTTAATGGTAAGAACTCCTTAATTCCGATTTTTCCTCTCTCAAAACTAATTTCTTTTCATTATTAGCTTGCTGGAAATTGAAAGAAAAATGGAGGTTTAAAAGAATGGAGGTGGATGGCAACAAGAATGGGAAAAGGAAAAAGAAGACTTAGATATTTTGGTGGAAGAATAAAGAATTCCTCTTTTTTTTTTTAGGTGAGTATTTGGTGGATCCATGCCTACATTAAGCTCTTCATCCATTGGTCCAAAATATAAATTAATTTTAATGAAATTTTAAACTTTAAGAAATTTCTTATTTGCCACATCTTTCTCCATATTCACATTTTTTTCCCAAACAATTGCCATAATACCGATTTTGTCCATAGGAAGTTTTATTTTTTTCTAAATCTACCCCAAATCTTTTTAATTCCAAAATAATAATACCCTTAATTATTTTCTCTTATTATTAGTCATTTTTTTGGGGTTTAAATTTAGACTCTGATTGAACCAGTGGACCCCACTACGGTCACACGCAATCGGGGCCTAAATCACTGAATGTTACACTCCCCATGGTGATACACTAGGTCTAATATACCCTTTGTCAAGTAACTCCTGCAATTGGGCCTTTAATTCTTTCAACTCAACTGGGGCCATTCTGTAGGGTGACCTTGATATTGGTGCTGTTCCTGGTACTAGTTCAATAGTGAATTCTATCTCTCTATCTGGTGGTAAACCAGGTAGATCATCTGGGAATACATCAGCAAGTTCCCTTACCACTGGTATATTTTCAAGCAAGCTATCAGTGGTTCTAGTATCAGTCACATATGCCAAATATGCTTCACATCCCCCTTTGATCATTCGAAATGCCTTCACAGCTGAAACTAGACATGTAGGCACAAGTTTTCTTTCACCTAAAAATACTACCCTTGGCTGGTTTGGTGATTCCAAAATTACTTCCTTAGTAAAGCAATTCACTATTGCATGATGTCTAGTTAACCAGTCCATTCCCAGTATCACATCAAATTCATATATTGGCAATAAAATCAGATTAGCTATTAACTCAACTCTGTCAATGCATATCAGGCAATCACGACAGACATTATTCACAACTACCACTGTTCCCAATGGAGTACTCACATTTATGTCAATCCCCAAAGGCTCATGCATTTGATGCAGTTTAGATGCCAAATGCAATGATATAAATGAATGAGTGGAGCCTGGGTCAATCAATGCATATGCTAATATTTCAGAAATATAAATATTACCAGTGACTACTTCGGGAGCATCCCCTGCCTCTTGTCTAGTCATAGCAAACACCCTGGCCTGAGTAGGGGGTCTAGAACTCTGACCTTCAAATCTAGTCACTCCTCTGCCCATTGTACCAGTCCTACCCCTTCCTCTTCCTCTGCCCTGTGTTCCACTAGTAGGGTAGACCCTCGGAGCCTCAACTGTAGTCTCAGATACTCCTCTACCTCTGCTGGTCTCTGCTAGTTTGGCTCTATTTGGACAGTCTCTATACATGTGCTCCATTGATCCATAGAAATAACATGCTCCTGTGAGCCTTCTACATTCGCCCGTATGTTGTCTGCCACAATGACTACATGTGAGCCTCTGTTCAACATATTGGCTCTGCCCTCTGCCTGGGTAAGAAAAAGTCATGCCTCGACCTCTAAAACTGGAGTACCCACTTCTGTTACCAGATTGTGCAGGCATATATCTACCTCTTTTTCCCGACCTTCTGCTAGACTCACCAAAGAACTCACGTGATGGCCTTGTAATTTGTTGCTCCCCAGCTTCTTTCATTAATCGTTCAGCTCTGATTGCAGCAGCTCTGAGTCTGGCATAATTATCAAGATCAGTAGTCGTGATTCTGTTTCTGATCTCATATTTGAGGCCCTCCTCAAACTTTCTGCATTTGTCTCTTTCAGTAGAGACCATGAAGGTAGCATAGTGGGAAAGTTTATTAAACTGTACTTCATACTCCGCAATAGACATATTCCCCTGTTTCAGATTGAGGAATTACATCCTCTTCTCATCTTTATACGCTTCAGACATGTAATTGTTCTGAAATTCCAGGAGAAAATCATTCCATGTCAACACCGGTGGTTGTGCATCACTGTCAGGGACTGTCTCCCACCATTCATAAGCATTTCCTAGCAGTAAGGATACTGCATAATCGAATTTCTCATCCGGAGTACATCTCATCATATTCAGTACCCTCTGTGTCCTTTTCAGCCATGTCTCAGCTTCTGCTGGGTCTATTGTGTCATTGAAATCAGTTGCACCATGTTTCCTCAGCTTGTCATAACGTCTTTCCTTGTACATTTCAGGACCACATACTTCTTGTTCTAGGTTTTCATGGGGTACTTCTGCATGAGATGACTGTGATGCATGTACTGGAGCTCTAGCTCCTAGTGCTGGTTGCTCTCTATGTAAATGAGGTGATGCCTCATGAGAATGCATTTCGGCCGGCCTCTCCCTCCTTGGTGTATCATGTCTTATGATGTCCCTAAAATAAATGAAAGTATGTCACTACATAATGTTCAACACATATGATGCATATGTTATCATGCTCTTATGCATATGCATGTTCCCATGGAACCTATCCCTGCTCTGATACCAAAAATGTAACGTCACACCTTATGCATTTAAGTATAACCTATCCCTGCATCAAATAATCTCATACTGCATGTTGAAAAGAGAAAATACCCTGATAACAATAGTAGTAAATTTTTTTCATATCATATCCTGTAAAATCAACTAATGACTTTGCAAGTCTCACATCCTATAATTTCATTCAATGACTTGTAAGTTTCTTATCCTGTAATATTATTCACTGACTTTGCAAATCAACATTAAAACCACAACACGATATATCACATATATTAAAACATAAACTTCCCATCCGAAAGATTACGGGTTGTTTCCATTTGTACATCTCAAAACTAATCTAGAGTGATAATACATATTCAAGCATATAAGTCCAAAATATAGATGACATGTTTTTATGCTTGTGTGGAATGCAAGGAGAGAGAGTGATGAGGCTCGGCCAATGACCTGTGCTCCATGTCTTCTATACACTACTCAAAATGAGCTATCACTTTTCTTTACCTGAAAAATGACGCAAATTGATGAGTTGCGGCTCAGTGAGAATAATCATCCAATGAGCTCTAAAGTACCAAATAACTCATAGTAATAAATCACAAATCCAATATATACCATGTATTCTATTCCATTCATAAGTATCATATAAGTATCAATAAAGTTGAAACATATAATCATTACTCTTTATGTATGCAAATGCTTTACTTATTTCATTTTGTTGTGACTAAGTTAAACAGACATTGCCCCGGGTTTCCATGTGAACATTTTCCATGTGAACATTTGCATTTGCATTTCCTAGCTAGCTTGATCATTTGTTTCATTTGCACATTTGTTGGGCCATAGGTCTCTTCTTTTGCTTTGCACATTTGTTGGGCCATAGGCCTCTTCTTTTGCTTTGCACATTTGTTGGGCCATAGGCCTTTTCTTTTGCTTTACAATATCGATTAACTAGTCACAATGCCTTTTTAGTCCATATGCATATGCACTTGTATTTAAGCATTCATCAACCATTATATCTTATCACATATAATATACATATACCACATATATACCTCATATGTCACATATATACCTTGCATATATTATACATATACCATGTATATATATCACATATGTCAAACATATACTTCAAATATACCACAAGTATACCATTTAAATGTACCACAATGTCACAAATTATCCATCATTACATTATCAAGGACCAATCATAACAATCATATGAATCACATAGCAAGCAACATTCATTTGCACTAAAGAATTCAATCGATAATTAGACTCACCGTTCTCCTTTGATTCCGACCCCTAACTTATTGTCTATCCGCTCCTTGTGGGTATCCAATATGTTTCAAGCCTAATATGAAAACATTAATCAATTAACTCATGATTAGGGAGACTTAATGTGGCTTAAACAAATTAATATACATTGTTCATGTCAATAGTTGAGATTTTTCCTATGAGGCAGTGTGACCTTATGGGACTGTTTAGCCTTTAACTTTTTCTATACTTGACCAATTAGTCTGATTCTTGTTCCTAATTAAAAATAACATATAATTATATAACATACTCAAATTTCAGACCAAGTGGATCATTTTATAATATTTGGTGTAATTTCTAAGAGTGTTCTGGTTTCTGCCTTGTTTTCTGCCTTTAGGCAGTTTCAGGGTACTCATTTGGGTTCATCATAACTTACACTATATAAGTCATATTTTAATGCAACTTTACAGAAACTTATATGGGTTCATATGGAACATGTTTCATGTTTACAACTTGTACCAATTATGTCTCAAAGGCCTTCTAATTATACCAAACATATTACTGTTCCAGAATAGAATTGGCTTCCGGACCAGTATGACTTCCAAAGGCTATAACTTAGTCTATAGATAAACAATTAAGCTTAACTTAGTACCAAAATTTAGATAAGAAATATACCTCTAACTTTAATGTTTTGAGAATATATATAATATAGCTCTAACAAGCTCAAATTAGCCAACCAATGTACTGGATCTGCCCACGGCACTCAGTAGGCAGTTCAAACCATGGAACAGTCATGGTTCCATTCACCATAACTCCCTATTTACAAGACCTATGAATCTGAAATTTGGTATACAGATAAAAAACACATATATATACAACTTTTATGTTTTTAGAGACTTCAAATAATGGATTTAACATATTCGAAATCAAACCACACAGTAGCTAACTTGGTTAGGGTTTACACCCTGACCAGTTTCAGTACGAAGAGCATATATCTCCCTATACATAACATCTTGCAAAAATGTTTACATATCCACAAATATAAGATATAAATGAACAACTTTTGTGTTTTACCCATTTCCAGAATCAATTTCTATTAATATCAAAATTGGGGTGCAATTGAGTGCCTAATATTGAACCTAAGCAACTCAAATCAACCCTATAGCAATAAGAATTGATTACTTACCAAGAACAACCTTGAAAGGGATCAATTAGCTTCAAAAACTAGATGAAACAAGGAAGAATTGAAGTCTGAAATGGAGGAAATTGAAGAAGAAGTCGGGCTGGAGTGAGGAGGCAGAAATGGAAAAGATGAAGATAAAGGCAGATTTATGTTTTTGTCTTTTTATCTTTTTCTCATCTCATTTCTCATCTCATTTCTCATTTCTTTTCTCTTCTCTTCTCTTCTATTTATCTTTTATGTCATTTTCTTTTTATTTTATCTATATTATTATTATTATTTACATATATATATATAATTCGACTAATCTACACAATAATACCGCTTAATTTTTTTGGCCCGGTTTAACTAAATTAACAATGCAAAATGTTTACTAATCTTAATCTAATCATTATTCTTACTTTAATTTGGTCACTTATTCAATTTATTTCTAATACTTCATAATCCTCATATAGGTTATAAGTACACATGTGCTACTCGATACAAGTGCCAAATGCTAGGACACGTAGCTAGTGCGTGTCATAAACTTGTTCCTACGAAAATACATATGAAATGCATTTGTTCAATTGAATTGTATGCAAGATGCTTATGTTCAATGAAATGCATGTGGGGGAAGGTCAAGGATGATACAATAAGAGTCTGAAATACCTACCTATATAGAGAGATCTCAATTTGAGATAGAAGTTGTGGTTAGAGCTGATAAAGGATTACAACTATATGATTGACTATGACCCAGGTAAAGCGAATGTAGTGGCAGACACTTTGAGTAAGAAGATGGTGGCTGAGTTGCACATTTGGCCTACACTTCATAAAGAGATCATAAATGCACATAAGAAGGATAATCAGCTTGTTGAGATAGTCAAGGCAGTCTCTGAGGGGGAGAGATCATATTATACAATTTAGTCTGATGATGGAATAGACTATCGGGGCCACTTATACCTGGCTAGTGCTATTGAGGTGAGATAGAGGATATTACAAGAAGCACATGAGACTAGGTATACTATCCACCCTATAAGCACAATGATGTATAACGACCTGAAGAGTAAGTATTAGTGGACATGTATGAAATGAGATATCATAGAGTATACAACTAGATGCCTAACTTGTCACTAGGTCAAGGCAAAATATCTGGTACCAACAGGAGTACAACAACCTATTAATGTACCAAAATTGAAATGAGAGCGGATTACTATGGACTTCATGATTGTATTGCCAATAACTTATTAGCAATATGATGTTATATGGGTTATTATCGATAAGCTTACAAAGTTAGCTCACTTCTTGCTTATTAGGAGGGATTTCCCTTTGAACAGGCTAACAGAGCTTTATACCAATGAGATAGTGCGACTACATGGAGTGTCAGTCTCCATTGTTTTAGACAGGGACCCCAGGTTTACTTTTTAGTTTTGGGGTAGTCTACAGAAAGCTTTGGGCACTCAGCTCAGTTTCAGTACAACTTTTCACCCCCAGATAGATGAGAAATTAGAAAGGGTCATATAAGTCCTAGAGGATATGATGAGGAGTTGTGTGATTGAATATGAGTGTAGCTGGGATAATTATATTCTATTGATGGAATTTTCTTACAATAATAGCTATTAGTGTAGGATCAAGATGGCTTTTTATGAGGCATTATATGGTAGGAAGTGTCAAACACCCTTGTGTTGGACAACACTCAGTGAGAGAAGGCTAGTGGGGCTAGAGTTAGTACAAGAAATAGAAGAAAATGTGAAGATTTTATAGGAAAGATTGAAGGCAACTTTAGATAGACAGAAGTGATATGAAAATCTCAAGTGAAAAGATGTCGAGTATGCAATGGGATACAAGGTTTTCCTTAAAGTCTCTCCATATAATAAGGTTTTGAGATTCGAGAAGAAAGGAAAATTGAGCTTGAGATTTATTGGGCCTTATGAGATTCTATCGAGAGTAGGACCAGTTGCTCACAGGCTCGCTTTGCCACCAGAGTTGAGCAAGATTCATGATGTGTTCCATGTCTCTATGTTGACGAGAACCAAATTAGATCCTTCTCATATTGGTCCAGGTGAAAACATTGAGGTGAGACCGAATTTGACATATGAAGAAGAACAAGTTTACATTCTTGCCAGAGAAATCGAGGAACTCAAGAACAAACGAGTACCATTAGTGAAAGTATTATGGAGAAATCATGCAACAGAATAGGTTACATGGAAAAGTGAAGAGGTGATGAAAGCTCAGTACCCATAACTGTTCAAAGACAGTACATTAGGTAATTTTGAGGCCAAAATTCCTTAAAGGGGAGAGAAATGTAACAACTGTAAGTTAGGGCCAATATATTATACATTAATAAGGTATATTGGGAGTATATGAGCACTATATAAGGGTAAAGGGTTGTGATAAATTGAAAATAATAAAAAAGATCAGAAAAAGTAAAGTTCCTAGTGTTCACACCCGTGATAAAGATAATGATGGTCGTGAATGTCATGAAATCTAGATTCTGAAGTTGAGGAGCTTCACAGTCGTGACACTATGGTTCACGTCAGTGAAGACCTATAGGTTTAAATATAGCAGTTTCATATTTTGATAGAAAACTCACGTAATTTCAATAAAGACCCTAGCCATCAATCCTCTGAAAAGCCAAAAATCATTCTTCATCAAATCCTTTCGATTTTTGTTGATTAAGTCCAAATCCCCACCATAAAAAAGAAAATTAAACGGATTAAAAAAAAAGGTTTTTGACATAGATATCAATATTGGAATTAAAGAGCATAAGAACATGATTTTTAATTTTAGAACGCACCTATTTTCATGTAACAGAGGTAAGAGGTCAAGTTACCCTATGTCTTTTGATCTATTTTGATTTGGTTTGATAGGGGATTTAGATTATAGAAAATAAATCAATACTAAGATGAGGTTTTTATTAGTTATGGCATAAATAGTTTAATTCTAGTATTAGAATGATAATATAGTCTATGATTTCATATTAGGGACTAAGGTTGAAGGTGGAGACACCCACCAAAGGCAGAAGACATGAGAGGATTGAGTTTTAGGGCTCCATTATTAGATATGTATATATATGCATTTTGATATGCTTATCGATAGTTGAATAAGGTGACAATCAAGAACAAGTACCTATTGCCACAGATCGATGATCTCTTTGACCAATTTTATGGTGCAGGAGTATTTTCCAAGATAGACTTGAGATCTGGTTATCACCAATTAAGGGTGAAGACGTAGGATATAGCTAAAACCGCATTCAGAACTAGATATGGTCACTATGAGTTTTTGGTTTTGCCATTTGGGCTTACTAGTGCTCTAGCAGCATTTATGGATCTATGAATAGGATCTTCATACTGCATCTTGATCAATTTGTGGTTGCTTTCATTGATAATATATTGGTATAGTCTAAAGATTCAGAAGAACATGGAAATCATTTAAGAATAGTGTTACAAACACTCAAAGAATATAAACTCTATGCGAAACTCTCAAAATGTGAGTTTTGGTTGAAGGAGGTGACATTTCTAGGACACATTGTCTCTAAAGAAGGCATTAAAGTGGATTCTAGCAAGGTTAAGGAAATTGTGAGTTGGAAGCCCCCACAGAATGTGACAAAGATCAGAAGTTTCTTGGGTTTAGTTGGATATTATCGGAGGTTTATCAAGGGTTTTTCAATGATTGCTTCTCCTTTAATAAGACTATTGAGAAAAGATGTTAAATTTGAGTGGATAGATAAGTGTCAAGCTAGTTTTGATAAGCTTAAGAGTATGCTCACTAAGGCCTATGTTTTGACACAGCTGATCCCTAATAAGGAGTATGTCATTTATAGTGATGCTTCTCATAATGGATGGAAAGGTGGTTGCTTATACTTTTAGGCAGTTAAAGCCACATGAAAAGAATTATCCTACCCATGATCTAGAGTTAGCAGCTATAGTTTTTGAATTAAAGATTTGGTGCCATTATTTATATGGGGAGAAGTGTTTCATTTACACAGATCACAAGAGTTTGAAATATCTTCCATCGTAGAAAGAATTGAATTTGAGGCAGAGAAGATAGTTAGAGCTAATAAAAAGATTATAATTATGTGATTGACTACCATCCAGGAAAATCTAATGTAGAAGTAGATGCTTTAAGCAGAAATATTATGGCAGAGTTGTAAATTCAACCCACTCTTACTCAAGAAATCAAGGATGCATAAAGATAGGATAGAAAGCTAATTGAATTAGCTTAGTTGGTCTCTAATGGGGAGAGACCTAGATTCACTATGGAATTAGATGGTGGACTATTCTATCAAGACAGATTATGTGTGCCCGTTGTAGAAGATCTTAGACAGAGGATTCTTAGAGAGGCCCATGAAAGCAAATATGCTATGGGTCATGGGAATATATCCTCTCTTGGACTACTCTATGCTAAACCTTTTTAGCATTTTATCTATGTATGTAGACTGTGAAAGACCAAGAAATCTTTTAGATCTATCTCTATAGATCTTTATCCCTAAAATATAGACTGCTTCTCCAAGGTCTTTCATAGAGAGATTATTGGATAACCAAATTTTGACTGATTGTAAGGCTGAGACATCGTTTCCCATTAACAATATGTCATCTACATATAACACAAGAAATACGATTGCACTCCCATCAACCTTCTTGTAAACACAAGGTTCATCCGGATTTTGTAAGAAACCAAACAGTTTGATTGTCTCATCAAACTGAATATTCCAACTCCTTGATGCTTGCTTTAATCTATAAATGGATCTTTGAAGCTTACATACCTGTTTGCCATCTTTGGATATGAAACCTTCTGGTTGTTTCATGTACACATCCTTAGTCAGATTTCCATTAAGGAAAGCTGTTTTCACACCAATTTTCCATATCTCTTAATCATAATGAGTAGCAATGGCTAGGAGTATCCTTATGGATTTAAGCATAGCTAGTGGGCTAAAAGTTTGATTAACCTTTATCAACAAGTCTAGCTTTATAGGTAATCACATTACCATCCATGTCAGTTTTCTTTTTGAAAACCCATTTGCACCCTATAGGCTTTATTCCTTCGGGTGGGTCAACCAAAGTCCATACTTGGTTTTCATACATGGAATCCATTTATGTCTTCATGGCTTGAAGCCATTTGTCAGATTTTGAACTATTCAGAACTTCTTCATAGGTTGTAGGCTCATCATTTTCTATGATCAATACGTCGTTATGTTCACTAATGAGAAATCCATATCTTTTTGGAATAGTACGTATCCTACCTGACCTACGAAGCTCTTGTGCTTCAGAAGGTTGAACTGTTATATCATCTGTATGAGTAAGAAGCTCGGGTTTAGGCAGTTGATCAGCATCTGTTTGAGCATCTTGAATTTCCTCAAGTTCAATTTTGCTCCCACTATCTCCTTTTAGAAGGAATTCTCTCTCTAAAAAGATAGCATGTCTTGAAATAAAAACCTTCTGTTCCAAGGGGTGGTAAAATTATATCCATATGATCCTTTTGGATATCCCACAAACAGACATCGGTTAGACTTAGCTTATAGCTTATCTAACATTGTCCGCTTCACATAAGCAAGACAACCCCAAATTCTCTTGTAAGAAAATGTGGGCCTCTTGTTATACCATATCTCATATGGAGTAACATCAACTGACTTTGAAGGAACTCCATTTAACATATAAATGGCAGTCTCTAGTGCATAACCCCAAAAGGATTTAGGCAATTCCGCAAAACTCATCATAGACCTTACCATGTCTAACAAGGTTCAGTTTCTTCTTTCAGTGACACCATTGTGTTGTGGCGTGTAAGGTGGATTCCATGGAGATAAAATCCCATTATCCCTAAGATAATCTAGAAACTATTGGCTCAAGTATTCACCTCCTCGATCTGATTGAAGTGTTTTAATACTTTTGCCAAATTGTATCTCTACTTCATTTTTGAATTCTTTGAACTTTTCAAAAGCTTCAAATTTGTATCTCATAAGATACATGTACCCATATCGTGAGTAGTCATCGATAAAAGTAATGAAGTAGACGACACCACCTCTGGCATGTGTAGACATTGGACCATATACATCTGAATGTATTAAGTCTAAAAGTCCATTAGCACGTTCACCTTTTCCCTTAAAGGGTAATTTAGTCATCTTGCCTAATAAGCAAGATTCACATGTGTCATATGATTCATAATCAAATGACCCCAAACTACCACTTTTGTGTAGCTTAGCCATGCATTTCTCACTTATATGACCAAGACGACAATGCCATAAATAAGATGATTTCAACATATCTTGTTTTTGCCTTTTATTATCATTGATGTTTAAAATTGGATTTGACATATCTAATATGTATATTCCATTGCATAATGTACCATTAGCATAAAGAATTCCATTCAACATAATAGAACAACAATTGTTACTAAAAGCTAAAAGGAAACCATCTTTATTTAGACTTGAAACAACAATAATGTTTTTAGTCAAAACAGGTACATAATAGCAATTATCCAAATTTAATATAAGCCCACTAGGGAGGGTCAATACATATGTTCCTATAGCTAATGCAGCAACCCTTTGTGGCAGCGGCGCCTCCCCACCCGAACCGCAAACACGTGCTCGGATGAGGGAGCGCTGCTACCTGTCTTTTTTTTTTCAACACTCATGTATATGTAGATATATATATACACAAAAACCAAAGTACAATTTATTTACATAAGATAGTAATTTTAACATTAGAGTAATTCTTAACAAACTTTAAAAGTAAGTTTTACAAACTCTAACATTTCTTTAATATAAAATCCAAATACAAAAGTTTCAAAATTTGTAACCCACTTTCTCAAGATTCGGCTACTTTACTTGAATGGGATCACTGCTTGCTTTATCTAACGTCTTCAGCTACCTTTTTATATCTGCGTGGAAATTAAACTCCACACTAAGCTCTAAGCTTAGTGGTGCATATAAATAAGGCAATATACTGTGTCATGCAACAAGCATTAACAAATGTCATTTTGTGCATTAAAATGTTTGCATGCATGACTATCAACATATTCCTATCTCATACGAGTATAAATGTCATGCTCATATAGACAATGTTCTTTTCATTTATCTTTAATTGTAAAGTACTCTATCAATCTTTTTATCATTACATTTCAATCTCATATCATCATCATTTCTTATTCTTTTGTTTTCTTAATTTCCAACATATCCTCATTATCTTGCCCACATCACTCTAAATTTTTGACTTACTGGATATGGGTTATGGATCAGGAGCGCTCACAACAAGCTTATGCCACCCTGTCCACTATCTGGCTCATAAGAGCTTCTCAAATCAATGGCGCTCACAACAAGCTTTAGCCACATTGATTGAGTATAATTTCATCATAGATGAATAACCGGATCAAGGGCACTCTTTGAGCTTAAGCCACATTGTCCTCATTTTTGTGTGCTCATCAAAGCTTTCTCAAGTCAGTAGCGCTCTCCGAGCTTAAGCGACACTGACTGAGCATCCCAGACCAATGGTGCTCACAACCAGCTTTAGCCACATTGGTTGAGGTATAGTACGGTACCGTTCGCCCCCTTAATGACATGTCATCTATCCCGATTCTAGTCCGCAAGTAGAGTAATGGGCTTCTTTATATTTTCACATTAATCATAATTTCTCAAATTTCAACATCTTAATTTTCTTGTTTTCCAACATATAGTCATTCTCACACATCCTTTCATTCCTTTACTAGATTCATCAATAATATCATGTTTATCATCTGCATCAGATTTCATATAACATCCATGACAATTCACATATTTCATCCGTGACAATTCATTTTTCCATATCAATTCATTTTTATATATCACGACATATCACATTCTCACATCAATATATATATACATATACATATATCCATATCATTCTTATTTCACTGAATAGACAATGACTTTCATTTACTTACCTGAATTCTTCATTTGATAACCACATTCATAATTATAAATACATAGCATTCACGGCCGTGATTACTAGTTTCATGCCCGTGAATTAGTTCACGCCCGTAATCCCAAGCCGTGAACGCTACTGGAATGAATTGCCCAAAAGCATTCACGGTCGTGATTACTCATTCATGCCCGTGAATAAGTTCACTTCCGTGATACCAACCCGTGAACGCTTCTGGAATGAATAGTACCATTTCCACCCAGAAGTCACAACCATGAAACAATCAGTCACAACCGTGAACCCTCAAGTTCACGCCTGTGACTCAATAGTCATGCCCGTGACTTTCAGTAGGAAATCTGCATATTCACTTTTCATTCATTCTAACAACATCCAAATCATACCAAATTCTATTTCATCCATTTCTAAGGTTCTTTACTCAACTTATTACTTTTCAATACATGTAAATGCCTTGATCATACAAGATTTTCTAACATGCATCATTAATTCAAAGTCACACAATTATCTCATTCATACATGTCTAAACCTATGATTTCATGCCATAATCATCATCATTCTTGAAATGCATTTATCTAAATCATGTTCAGCATGCATTATTTCAAACAAAAATAGGCTATTGCCTTAAGTTATGCACAAACCTTAAATCTTTCTCCTTCACTCTTCTAGGTAGCTTTCTCTTTTCATTTGCTCCTTAGAGCTTGTTCCTTGTCACTTGGAACTCCTACAACATCATAATTCATTATTTCCATATGATTTTCTCAAGACTCTAACTCTTTTTTTCTCTCTCAAAACCCTAGTTTCTCTTTCCTTCCACATAAGTCTTGAATGAGCTCAAAATTCGAACTTCCTTTAAGAAAAGATGAAGAAGAAGAAGAGATGTTTCCTACCTTACACTTTTCTTCACCAAATCACAACTTTGGAGAATTTCTCTCTCTACCAAAATTGATTTTTCTTCCTCTTTCTTCCTTTTTCTAGCTTCCTTAGAAGTTATGGAACATGAAAATCACTTTGTCTTGCTCTTTCCCTTCTCTTCCCTTCCTTTCTCTCTCTAGAATCAAGGTGAGTTATGGAGGAAATGATGTAGCTGGCATGACTAGTATTTTGAGAGAGAGAAGAAGACATAAAATGAAGAGAAGAAGAAGAAGAAAAGAGTCTTATACAGGGTACCCAAAAAGTCTTCATGTGGGACCCACCATTTTACCATTTTCTCCCAATTTTACACTTAATCAATATTAATTCTCTTCCTTAAGTGTCATGGCCGGCCAACTATCAAAATGTTCCCATAATTAATATGTTGATTAGCAATTAATCTTATTAATCCTCCAATTTTTGGTAAATTGCAATTTGACCCTAAAACTTATCAAATTTTGCAACTTAGTCCTTTACCGTAAATCAACTCTTTTAAACTTTAATATCACTTAATTAGGCATTTATCATTTAATTTAGCCATTACTTTGATCAATTTCTGTAAAAACCCGAATTTAGACTCTGATCGGTCAAACACGTCAATTTCGCGACACGTGCGACTCATGGCCTAAATTAGCGGATATTACACCTTTGCTCCATTTCCAATGCATAGGTCTGAGTCTCCCTTATTGAGTTGTCTACTGTTCCTTAGGCACTGCATATCAGTGCATATGTGTGAGCCACAACCGGTATCTAATACCCATATTGTTGCCCAGATATTAAGCCAAGAAGGGGGGTTGAATTGGAGTTTCAAAAAATTAAACTTTAAAGTGTGGAAATAAACAATTAATTTTAGGAGGCATAGAGAGAATTTGACACAAGGATTTTTATAGAGGTTCGGGTGTTATCAAACCCTACTCCTCTCCCCAATTGCAATTGGGAGTTTCACTAACACACTAAGTGTTACAATGGAGTTTTACAAGTTCACTCCCAACTATGCTGTTTCTCACAATGGCTCACACCTAACCCAGAAATCCCTTGTGTTTTAATGGCTCACACAATAAATAATTTCTTGGGTTTTACAGGCTCACACAAACGACCTTCACTTTGTGTTTTTACAGGCTCACACAAACAACCTTCACTTTATGTTTTAGAGGCTTACACAACTAACCCTTACAAGTGTTCTACTCTTAACCCATAAATACCCAAAGCTCACTTGAGTAATGATTACAAAGAGAAACACTCACAAATCTTAATTGCTCAATAAATGAAGAGCAAAATTTATTTTACAGTGAATAGATTTTGTTCTCAAAGTATTAAATGTACAAATAGCTTGTAATAAGATTTTGATTCAAAGTATTTGCTATCCTCTTGTACTGAATGCATAAATGACTTCCATTTATACTCCCATGGCTGATTATAGCCATTGGGATGCATTAAATACGAAACTAGCCATTGTACCAACCAAATAATTGCGCCTGACATTTTTCTCTTTCATCATTCACGGGCGTGACTATGTTTGTCACAGGCGTGACATTTCTTCCCAAGTCGTGACTAAAGTAGTGACCTTGGTCGTGAAGCTCTCTGGAATGCTTTGATACATTGGGTCACGGGTGTGATAAACTTTCCAGCCGTGATCCAAGTGGTGACTTTGGTCATGAAGCTCTCTGGATGAAAATGACATGAACATTCACGGGCGTGACACAAAGAGTCACGGGGGTGAACATGCTACTTCCTTAATTTTGTCTTTCAAGGATTATTCTTCCAATCTCCATTCTTGCTATTTTATTCTATGTCCTGTTTAATAGACTTAGAAAACAAGTATGTTAAATACAATATTGCTATTTTATTTTTTATCATCAAAATGACGGAAATACCCCTCAAGGTTTAACAATCTCCCCCCTTTTTGATGATGACAAATAATATAGCAATATGTGCTTTTGAGAAGTCTCCCCCTCAAAATATACTTAGGATAAAAAATTTATAAAATGCAAGAATTGTAAAGAATGATGTAGCATTGAAATAAACTTATTAGATTTTAAGTATATGCAAGTTATATGAGAAGTATATCCAATATATACCATAATTCCTTTTTAAGATATGAAGCATATGTAAAGTATACTTAAGGTGTATCATGGCATATTTATTTTTGTAACTTGCATGAAGGTATATGCAAAGTATACTTAAGGTATATCTAATGTGTATAAAGCTCAATTTCTCAATTTTATACTTTGCATATGAATTTTTGAATCAAAGTTTCTAATCCCTTTTAATCTATTTCATAATTCAATTTTAATTTTTGATCCAAAATTCATTTACCTTAATATATATTGCTAGTTTCTCCTTATATTGCTAATTTGATACCATTTTCCCTATATTGCTAGTTTTCTCCCCCTTTTGTCATCAATCAAAAAGGATATAAAGATATCAATGAGGTAAACAAAAGCAAATATATTGAATAAAGGAAAAAATACAAACAAAGTTAAATTAAGTTTAGAAAGGAAATTGAAAATTTCCTACACAACAACAAACAAGAAAAGTAAATAAAAACAGCAAATCACACAAATTTAGGCTACAATCTAGCCTAACACCTATCCGTACATCCTATCACGAATCCTAGCAACTTCAGCCTCAAGGTTGTCCATCCAAGACTCCATGAAGTGTTTGAAGTTCTCCAACCTCTCATCCATTGAAGTCTACAGCTGCTCAAAACGTGGTGCCAAGAGGTCAACCACCTGCTGCGCTAAAGTCGGTGTGGAAGCCGAGGACTGTCCGATGTCCTGCTCAGCTACTGGAGGTGTTTCCTCAACCCGAGCCCTCTTCTTCTGCTGGACTCCTTGGAGGCCTGCTTTAAATTCCTCAATGTCGTTTTCTTCCCAAATGATCTCCCCAACAGTGTCGGTGAAGCGGTAGAAAATATCGTTCTCATAAACGATTCTGACAACCGCTCCCATCTTTATGAATGACTCAACATCCAAGCGATCTCGAGGATGTCCAGGGATGAGATTGAAATGATGCTCTTCCAGCTTCAGATATTCAAGCTTCACGGTTATGTGGGTGACATATGCACCAATCAAGATATCTTCCGTGGGTTTGGTAGCGATGGATAGAAGATGATTTGCAAACCATCTAGAGAGTGCCACGATAAGTCCTATTCAAGCCATCTCAAATAGAAACCTATGCAAATACTTGTGCACTGGGGACCTGAGATGAGTGTTCTTTATCTTATTAACATCCCAGCTGCAATCGGTGCCAAAATGAGTCCAAGCTCGAGGGGCAGAGAATTCTACCTCACTATCATTTAGGATGCCATCTGATGGTAGATTAGACAATTCCCCAAATTCAATGGCACTGAGGGTGTTGGGTTTGTCACACAGTTGGAATTTCACCACTTTAGTAGGTGATACTTGCAGAGTGCTGAGGAATTCCAGTGTTGGCTCCCTCAAGGTTGGCTGGTGAATCTCCACAAAGTCTTTCAAATGACAGGCCTGGAGTTGCTCTGTCATAGCCATTTTGAGCCTGAGACTTTGGACTGTCTACCATTCGAAGGACCTTGATAACAATAGAGGTCTCTTCTTCAAAGTGGAGTACCAAGGATGGCATTGCTCCAGAATACGGTTCATGAGGTAATCTGCATACCTCTTAGGAGCATGGGACTTCTTTCTCTTTCCCTTTGATGATGCAGTCTCCATTTGATTTGAAGAAAATAGGTTTGTGATGGATTGAAAAATTTTGACAGAAAGAAAATTTTAATGAAACCCTAAAAATGTAATATTTCTAATGAAGACTTGAACTTTTGGTGGTATTTATAGGAAAATTTTGAGACTTGGGGGCCGGAATCTTCAATGTATCATTGATTGTGTGTAAATGAGAGCAGTTTTGGGAGTTGAAGAGTTGAAATGAGAAATATAACCGGCTGTTCTTTTATATACTCGATACATTGACGGGCGTGAAGTGTGTTTTCACAGGTGTGAATGGTTGTGTTCACAGTTTGCTAAAGGAGTGTTCCACCCATCAATGAAGGCGTGAATATGTTCATGGGCGTGACCTTTTAATATCACGAGCATGAATGATGAACTGTCACGGGGGTGAAACAATAGTCACGGGTGTGAAATGTTGAATTTCACTACTTATGCCCGTGAAGCAAGCCTTGACTCAAAGCGTGAACGCTTCTGTGAGTTTTGGGGTGTAATAGTTCACAGTCGTGAAAATTCATCACGGGCGTGAAAAGCTCATTCCATGGGTGTGAATGAAGTCGTGAAAATAAGCTTCACCACTTGAAGCCGTGAACCATGTCGTGAATCAAGTCGTGAACGACACTGTCTCTTTTGGCTATTTAAGTCACGGGTGTGAACATGTGTCACAGGCGTGACTCCCCTAAAATTTTCATGAAATAAAATTAAGTCCTGAAAACAAGACTAAATAAAGATTTTATCCCTTAAAACATAAATTTTTATCACAATTTTTATCTTATATCCAGTGATATGATACGAAAATAAGATCATCAATTAGGATTTCATAATTTAGCAATCACAAGGTTAATCCATCAATCATACCAAGTTCTCTTCTAATGAAATTAAATCTTTCCTCATTTAGAGACTTAGTGAAAATATCTGCTAATTGTTTTTCTGTGCTTATAAATTCTAATGCAACATCTCCATATTGAACATGATCTCTAATAAAATGGTGTCTAATGTCAATATGCTTACTTCTTGAGTGTTGTATAGGATTCTTTGAAAGATTTATAGCACTTGTATTGTCACATTTAATAGGTATATGGTTCATCTCATGACCATAGTCCTTAAGTTGTTGTTTCATCCAAAGAATTTGAGTACAACAACATCCAGCTGCAACATACTCTGCTTCAGCAATTGAGAGAGCAACTGAAACTTATTTCTTACTAAACCAAGAAACTAAGCATTCTCCAATGAAGTGACAAGTACTTGAAGTACTTTTTCTATCTAAAAGACTACCAACATAGTCTGCATCTAAATATCCTATAATATAAAATGATGAATTTCTAGGATACCATAAACCTAGATGCAAATATCCATGTAAATATCTTTAAATTGTTTTTACTGCATTTAAATGGGATTCTTTAGGACATGATTGAAATCGTGCACACAAGCAAACACTGTACATTATGTCAGGTCTAGAAGCAGTAAGATATAAAAGTGATCCGATCATACATCTATAAAGTTTTTCATTAATGCTCTTACCCTTTTCATCCTTGTCCAATTTTGTTGATGTGCTCATAGGAGTCTTGGCATTCTTGCATCCTTCCATACCAAATTTCTTAATTAAATCTTTGCCATATTTGGATTGGTTGATGAATATGCCCTCATTTCTTTGCTCTATTTATAGACCAAGGAAATACTTAAGCTCTCCCATCATGCTCATTTCAAATTCTCTAGTTATACAGTTAGCAAATTCTTGACAAAGCAACTCATTAGTAGAACCAAATATTATATCATCAACATAAATTTGAACAATTAGTATATCATGCTTATGCTTTTTGATGAATAATGCAGTGTCAACATTTCCCTTTGTAAAGCTATTTTCTAATAGAAAAGCACTTAGCCTCTCATACCAAGCTCTTGGGGCCTGTTTTAAACCATACAAAGCTTTTGAGAGTTTAAAAACATGATTTGAAAAATCATAGCTTTCAAAGCCTGATGGTTGTTCTACATGCACTTCTTCATCTATATAACCATTTAGAAATTCACTTTTCACATCCATTTGGAAAAGTTTGAAATTCATGTGACATGCATATGCTAAAAGTATTCTTATGGCTTCTAATCTAGCTACAGGTGCATATGTTTCATCATAATCTATACCTTTTTCCTGATTATATCCTTTTGCAACTAATCTAGCCTTATTCCTAGTTATTAAACCTTGTTCATCTAGTTTGTTTCTAAATACCCATTTTCTACCTATAATTTGATGATCCTTGGGTCTAAGTACTAGGGTCCATACCTTACTTCTCTCAAATTCGTTGAGTTCCTCTTGCATGGCAATTACCCAACTTTCATCATTAAGAGCCTCATCAATATTTTTATGCTCAATTTGAGAAATAAAAGCATTGTCAATGACTAGATGTTTGAAATGAGATCTAGTACTAACTCCCCTTGAGAGATCACCAATGATTTGCTCTTTTGGATGATCTTTCGTCATTCTCCATTCTTTTGGAAGTTCTTATTCTTTTTCTTCTTGATTTTGAGGTAGAGAATCATTTTGATGTAAATCTTCTTGATCATTTTCTTCTTTCCCATTTCCAATATCAAGTCTTTCCATATTACCTACAACATCATCAAGAACACTAACTTTCACAAGATCAAGTCTGCTAGATTCAGTAAAAATAACATGCATGGATTCTTCAACCGTTAGTGATCTTTTATTAATTACTCTATATGATTTGCTGGTTGTAGAGTATCTTAAAAAGAAACCTTCATCGGATTTAGAGGCAAATTTTCCAAGATTTTCCTCGGTGTTCAATATAAAACACTTGCATCTAAATACTCTAAAATACGATATCAAGGGCTTTCTTCCATTCCATAGCTCAAATGAGGTTTTGTTTAAAATAGGTCTTTTGAAAACTCGATTTGAAATATAACATGCAGTGCTTGTGGCTTTTGCCCAAAAATAAGTTGGTAAATCATAGTCATTGACCATTGTTCTAGCCATTTCAATTAAAGTTCGATTTTTCCTTTCAACTACCCCATTTTGTTGAGGTCTCCTACGAGATGAGAAATTATGTGAAATGCCATATTCAAGACAAAATCTTTCAAAGTTTTCATTTTCAAATTCTTTCCCATGATCACTTCTTATTTTTGAAATACAGTACCTTTTTCATTTTGAACTCTTTTAGCAAAGTTTTCAAAATTTTCAAAAACATCACTCTTTTGAGCTAAGAAAATTACCCAAGTAAATCTAGAGTAATCATCTACGATGACAAATGCATAATGTTTTCCTACTAAGCTAGCAATTCTAGTAGGTCCAAATAAGTCTAAATGCAGGAGTTGAAGAGGTTTTGAAGTACTTACTATGTCTTTGGCTTTGAAGGATGACTTGTGTTGTTTTCCTCTTTGGCAAGGTTCACATGTCTTGTCTTTTTCATATTTAACTCTTGGCAGTCCTTTTACTAGTTCTCCTGTGCTGAGACTTTGTATTAATTCCATGTTGGCATGACCAAGTCTTCTATGCCACAACCAAGATTCATCACTAGTAGTCACAAGACATTTAGAGGAATGGTTAGATAGTTCATGTAAGTTTATTATGTATGTATTGATATCTCTATTTCCTTTAAATATCTCTTGACCATCGATAGAGATCACAAGACATTCATTTGATGTAAAGATTACTTTGTTTCCTTTATCACATAATTGACTTACACTTAACGAATTATGTTTCAAGTCATCAACAAGTAAGACATCTTTAATAAAAATGGTACCATTAATACCAATAGAACCAATGCCAATTACCTTACCCTTTGCATTGTTTCCAAAGGTAACTTTACCTCCATCAATACTTTTGATTTCATTGAAAAGTTCTTTGTCTCCTGTCATATGCCTTGAGCATCCACTGTCTATTAGCCAAGCATTTTGTTTATTGTGGACTTAAGGCATACCTATAGAATCACAATTCAAGTATGATTTTTAGGTACCCAAATGAGTTTGGGTCCTTAGGGGTTAGCATATGAAGGTTCCCAATGAGCCTTCCTTATCCAACAATATTCATTTATGTGACCCATTTTCATACAATAATTACATTGTTTTGGTCTAAATTTGTTTTCTGGTCTTTCAAAGTTTTTGAATACCATTTTTCTATCAAATATATTTTGAGAATGATGACATGCACAGTTATGATTAATTTTAGATTTTCTAGATGCATGCTTCCTATATATAAAGGCATGATTTTTTTTTTTTTATGTATGGAAGGTTTAACATGCTTATTTCTTGGTGTTGTTCTAATAGGTGTGGAGATTTGATGTTCTTTAGACTTAACAAATATGGTTTTGTGAGAAGATGATGATGTGTCCTTAAATCCTAGACCATGTCTAATTAAGGGTGATATTTGAGACATAATTTGAGTATCTAAGCTCTCTTTACCTTTGTGAAATTTAGAAATGGAATTTCTAAGTTCCTCAACTTCATTTTTCAAAGTATTATTTTCTTTTAGCAAGGAAGCTGTTGAGGGTCTTGATGAGTATTCATCTAATGACTTTTGGAGAGATTCATTAGATGTGTTGCCTAGATATTAGACTAAGAAGGGGGGTTGAATTGGAGTTTCAAAAAAATTAAAATTTAAAGTGAGGAAATAAATAATTAATTTTAGGAGGGACAGAGAAAATCAAACACAAATATTTATAGAGGTTCGGGTGTTAACAAACCCCACTCCTCTCCCCAATCGCAATTGGGAGTTTCACTAACACACTAAGTGTTACAATTGAGTTTTACAAGCTCACTCCCAACTATGGTGTTTCTCACAATGGCTCACACTTAACCCAGAAATCCCTTGTGTTTTAATGGCTCACACAATAACCAATTCCTTGTGTTTTACAGGCTCACACAAACAACCTTCCTTGTGTTTTACAGGATCACTCAAACAACCTTCCTTGTGTTTTATAGGCTCACACAAGCAACCTTCCTTGTGTTTTAGAGGATCACACAAACAACCTTCCTTGTGTTTTACAGGCTCACACAAACAACCTTTTAATTTGTGTTTTGGAGGCTCACACAACTAACCCTTACAAGTGTTATGCTCTTAACCCAGAAATACCCAAAGCTCACTTGAGTAAAGATTATAGAGAGAACCACTCACAAATCTTAATTGCTCAAATATGAAGAGAAAAAATATTTTTACAGAGAATAGATTTTTTTCTCAAAATAAGAAAGTACAAATAGCTTAAATTCGAAGTATATGCTATTATATTGTTATTCTCTTCATTCTCTTGTTCTTAATCCATAAATGACTTCCATTTATACTCCCATGGCTGAATATAGCCGTTGGATGCATTAAAAACGAAACTAGCCATTGTACCAACCAAAAAAATCGCGCCTGACATTTTTCTCTTTCATTGTTCACAGGCGTGACTATGCTTGTCACAGGAGTGACAGTTCTTCCCAAACCATGACTGAAGTGGTGACCTTGGTCGTGAAGCTCTTTGGAATGTTTTGACATATAGAGTCACGGGCGTGACATACTCATTCAAGGGCGTGACAATCTTCCCATCCGTGATCCAAGTGGTTACTCTGGTCGTCAAGTTCTCTGGATGAAATTTGCATGAATCTTCACGGGGGTGACACCTTCATACACGGGGGTGACTGAAATGTCCACTTCAAAATTTATTTTTCCTTCATGGCCATGAACTTCAAAAGTTGGTTTTGGTAACGGTTAGCTTCTTTCACGGGAGTGACTCATATAGTCACGGCAGTGAACATGCTACTACTTGAATTTTGTCTTTCAAGAATTATTCTTCCAATTCTCCATTCTTGCTATTTTGATCTATGTCCTGTATAAAAGACTTAGAAGACAAGTAGGTTAAATAAAATATTGCTATTTTATTTGTTATCATCAAAATGATAGAAATACCCCTTAAGGTTTAACAATCTCCCCCTTTTTTATGGTGACAAATAATCTAGCAATATGTGATTTTGAGAAGTCTCCCCCGCAAAATATACTTAGGATAAAAATTTATAATGTGCAAGAATAGTAGATAATGATGTAGCATTGAAATAAACTTAACTACATTTAAGTGTATGCAAGTTATATGAGAAGTATATCCAATATATACCATAACTCCTTTTTTAAGACATGAAGTATATATAAGATATATTTAAGGTATATCATGGCATATATATATTTGGAACTTGCTTTAAGGTATATGCAAAGTATACTTAAGGTATATCTAAAGTATATAAAGCTTAATTTTCCAATTATATACTTTGCATATGAAATTTTGAATCAAGATTTGTAATCCATTTCAAAGTCAATTCAATTTTGATTATTTGATTCAAAAATCATTTACCTTAATATATATTGCTAGTTTGATCTTATGTTGCTAGTTTGATACCATTCTCCCTATCATATATTGCCCATCATATATTGCTAGTTTTCTCCCCCTTTTGTCATCAATCAAAAAGGATATGAAGATTGATGTAAACAAAAGCAAATATATATAACATAAAGGAAAGGATACAAACTAAGTTAAAATGTTCAGAAAGGAAATTTAAAAATGTCCTACACACAAGCAAACATAAAAAAATAACAAACAAGTAAAAAGCAATAAAATTTAGGCTACTCTCTATCCTATCTCCTAGCCAGACATCCTATCACGAAGCCTAGCCACTTCAGCCTCAAGGCTGTCCATCCGAGACTCCATGAAGTCTTTGAGGTTTTCCAACCTCTCATCCATTGAAGTCTGTAGCTGCTCAAAACGTGGTGCCAAGAGATCAACCACCTGCTGCGCTAAGGACGATGTGGAAGCTGAAGACTGTCCGACGTCCTGCTCGACTGCTGAAGGTGCTTCCTCGACCCGAGCCCTCTTCTTCTGCTGGACTCCCTGGAGGCCTGCTTTAAAATCCTCCGTGTCATTATCTTCCCATATAATCTCCCCAGCAGTGTCAGTGAAGCGGTAGAAGATATCGTTCTGGAAAATGATCCTGACAGTCGCTCCCATCTTGATGAACGATTCGACATCCAAGCGATCTCGAGGATGTGCAGGAATGATGTTGAAATGATGGTCATCCAGCTTCAAATAGTTGAGCTTCACTGCGATATGGGTGACATATGCCCCAATCAAAATATCTCCTGTGGGCTTGGTGGCTATGGAGAGAAGATGGTTAGCAAACCATCTAGAAAGTGCCACTGTCACTCCTCTACGAGCCATCTCAAGGAGGAAGAGTTATGACTTCCTGATTATGTCGTTGCTTTCACCCCTAGCAAATATGCTATAGGTCAAGAACCTATGCAAATACTTGTGCACTGGAGCCCTGAGATGTGTGCTCTTTGTCTTCTTGACATCCCAGCTACAATCGGTGCCAAAGTGTGTCCAGGCTCGAGGGGCAGAGAATTCCACCTCAGTGTCATTCAGGATGCCATCAGATGGTAGGTTGAACAATTCACCAAATTCAATGGCATTGAGGGTGTTGGGATTGTTACAGAGTTGGAATTTCACCACTCCAGTAGGTGAAACCTGCAACGTGCTGAGAAATTCCAGTGTTGGCTCCCTCAGAGTTGGCTGATGAATTTCAACAAAATCTTTGAGATGATAGGCTTGTAGTTGCTCTGTCATAGCCGTCTCAAGTCCGAGACTTCGGACTGTTTTCCATTCGAAGGATCTTGAAGACAAAAGAGGTATCTTCTTCAAAGTTGCATACCGAGGATGGCAATTCTCCGGAATGCGGTTCATTAGGTAATCTGCATACCTTTTAGGTGCATGGGACTTCTTTCTCTTTCCCTTGGATAAAGCAGACTCCATTTTTGAAGAGATTTGTTGTTGATGGAGTTGAAAATAATTTTGACAGAAAATTTGATGTAAAACCCTAGAAATGTATGATATTTGCTAAAGATTCAAACATTTAGTGGTATTTATAGGGAAATTTCAAGTCTTTGGGGTCGGAATCTTCAATGTCTCAATCAATGAGAGTAAATGAAAGCAGTTTTGGGAGATGGAGAGTTGAAATGAAGGTTGTAACCGGTTGTTCTCTTATATATTCGATACATTCACGGGCGTGAATGGTCGTGTTCACGGTTTGCTGAAGGAGTGTTCCACCCATGAATGAAGGCGTGAATATTTTTATGGGCGTGATTGTTAAACATCACAGGCGTGAATAATTATCCGTCACAGGGGTGAATAAACTATCATGGGAGTGAACTTTTCAATTTCACTACATATGCCCATGAAGCAAGCCGTGACTCAAGGCATGAAAGCTTCTGTGAGTTTTGGGGTGTAATTGTTCACGGGAGTGAAAATTCATCACGGGCGTGAATGGCTATTTTCACGGGCGTGACTCAAGCCTTGAAAATAATTTTTCACCACTTAAAGCCGTGAACCATGTCGTGAACCAAGTCGTGAACGACACTGCCTCTTTGGGCCATTTAAGTCACGGGAGTGAACATATGTCACGGGCATGACTCCCTTAAATCAAATTAAAATTAAGTCCTAAAACAAGACCAAACCATTTCAACAAAGATTCAACTCCTTAAAACATGAAATCTCATCAAAATTTTTATCTTATAACTTGTGATATGATTTAAGATCAACAATTAAAATTTCATAATTTTTGCAATCACAAGGTTAATCCATCAATCATACCAAGTTCTCTTCTAATGAAATTAAATCTTTCCTCATTTAGAGACTTAGTGAAAATATCTACTAATTGATTTTCTGTGCTTATGAATTCTAATGCATCATCTCCATATTGAACATGATCTCTAATAAAGTGGTGTCTTATGTCAATATGCTTGCTTCTTGAGTGTTGAATAGGATTCTTTGAAAGATATATAGCACTTGTGTTGTCACATTTGATAGGTATATGGTTCATCTCATGACCATAGTCCTTAAGTTGTTGTTTCATCCAAAGAGTTTCTGTACAACAACATCCAACTACTACATATTCAGCTTCAGCAGTTGAGAGAGTAACATAAATTTGATTCTTGCTAAACCAAGAAACTAAGCATTCTCCAATGAAGTGACAAGTACCCGAAGTACTTTTCCTATCTAAAAGACTACCAGCATAGTCTGCATCTGAATATCCTATAATATAAAAAGATGAATTCCTAGGATACCATAAACCTAGATGCAATGATCCATGTAAATATCTTAAAATTCTTTTTACAACATTTAAATGAGATTCTTTAGGACATGATTGAACTCGTGCACATAAGCAAACACTATACATAATGTCGGGTCTAGAAGCAATAAGATATAGAAGTGATCCGATCATACCTCTATAAAGCTTTTCAATAATGCTCTTACCCTTTTCATCTTTGTCCAATTTTGTTGATGTGCTCATAGAAGTCTTGGCATTTTTGCATCCTTCCATACCAAATTTCTTGATTAAGTCTTTGGCATATTTGGATTGGTTGATGAATATGCCCTCATTTCTTTGCTTTATTTGTAGACCAAGGAAATACTTAAGTTCTCCCATCATGCTCATTTCCAATTCCCTAGTCATGCACTTAGCAAATTCTTGACAAAGCAACTCATTAGTAGAACCAAATATTATATCATCAACATAAATTTGAACAATTAGTATATCATGCTTATGCTTTTTGATGAATAGTGTAGTGTCAACATTTCCCTTTGTAAAGCTATTTTCTAATAAAAAAGAACTTAATCTCTCATACCAAGCTCTTGGAGCCTGTTTTAAACCATACAAAGCTTTTGAAAGTTTAAAAACATGATTTGACAAATCATAGCTTTCAAAACCTGGTGGTTGTTCTACATACACTTCTTCATCTATATAACCATTTAGAAATGCACTTTTCACATCCATTTGAAAAAGTTTGAAATTCATGTGACATGCATATGCTAAAAGTATTATTATAGCTTCTAATCTAGCTACAGGTGCATATGTTTCATCATAATCTATACCTTCTTCCTGATTATATCCTTTTGCAACTAGTCTTGCCTTATTCCTGGTTATTAACCCTTGTTTATCTAATTTGTTTCTAAATACCCATTTGCTACCTATGATTTGATGATCCTTGGATCTAGGTACTAGGTTCCATACCTTATTTCTCTCAAATTGGTTGAGTTCCTCTTGCATGGCAATTACCCAACTTTCATCATTAAGAGCCTCATTACTATTTTTAGGCTCAATTTGTGAAACAAAAGCAATGTCAGTAACCAAATGCTTGAAATGAGATCTAGTACTTACTCCCCTTGATAGATCACCAATTATTTGCTCTTTTGGATGATCTTTCGTCATTCTCCATTCTTTTGGAAGTTCTTGATCCATTTGTTCTTGATTTTGTGGTAGAGTGTCACTTTGCAGTAAATTTTCTTAATCATTTTGTTCTTTTTCATTTCCAATATCAAGTTTTTTCATATTACCTACAACATCATCAAGAACACTACCTTTCACAAGATCAAGTCTACTAGATTTATTAAAAACAACATGCATGGATACTTCAACCGTTAATGATCTTTTATTAAATACTCTATATGCTTTGCTAGTTGTAGAGTATCCTAAAAAGATACCTTCATCAGACTTAGAGGCAAAATTTCCAAGATTGTCCTTGGTGTTCAATATAAAACACTTGCATCCAAGTATGATATCAAGGGTTTTCTTCCATTCCATAGCTCAAATGAGGTTTTGTTTAAAAGAGGTCTTTTGAAGACTCGATTTGAAATATAACATGCAGTGTTTGTGGCTTCTGCCCAAAAATAAGTTGGTAAATCATATTCATTAAGCATTGTTCTAGCCATTTCAATTAAAGTACGATTTTTCCTTTCAACTACCCCATTTTGTTGAGGTGTCCTAGGAGATGAGAAATTATGTGAAATGTCATGCTCAAGACAAAAACTTTCAAAGTTTTCATTTTCAAATTCTTTCCCATGATCACTCCTTATTTTTAAAATGCAGTACCCTTTTTCATTTTGAATTCTTCTAGCAATGTTTTTGAAGTTTTCAAAAGCATCACTCTTTTGAGCTATGAAAATTACCCTAGTAAATCTAAAGTAATCATCTACGATGACAAATGCATAATGTTTTCCTCCTAAGCTAGTAATTCTAGTAGGTCCAAACAAGTCTAAATGCAGGAGTTGGAGAGGTTTTGAAGTACTCACTATGTTTTTGGCTTTGTAAGATGACTTGTGTTGCTTTCCTTTCTGACAAGGATCACATGTCTTGTCTTTAACATATTTAACTTTTGGCAAACCTTTTACTAGATCTCCTGTGCTAAGACTTTGTATTAAGTCCATGTTAGCATGACCAAGTCTTCTATGCCACATCCAAGATTCATCACTAGTAGTCATAAGACACTTAGAGGAATGGTTAGATAGTTCATGTAAGTTTATTATGTATGTATTGATATCTCTATTCCCTTTAAATATTTCTTGACCATCGATAGAGATTACAAGACATTTGTTTAAAGTAAAGATTACTTTGTTTTCTTTATCACATAATTGACTTACACTTAACAAGTTATGTTTCAAGCCATCAACAAGTAAGACATCCTTAATAAAAGTAGTAATATTAACACCAATAGAACCAATGCCAATTACCTTACCTTTAGCATTGTTTCCAAAGGTAACTTTACCTCCATCAATACTTTTGATTTCATTGAAAAGTTCTTTGTCTCCTGTCATATGCCTTGAGCATCCACTGTCTACTAGCCAAGCATTTTTGTTTATTGTGCACTTGAGGCATACCTATAGAATCACAAATCAAGTATGATTTTTAGGTACCCAAATGAGTTTGGGTCCTTGGGGGTTAGCACATGAAGGTTCCCAATGAGCCTTCCTTATCCAGCAATGTTTATTTATGTGACCCATTTTCATACAATAATTACATTATTTAGGTCTAAACTTGCTTTTTGGTCTTACACTGTATTTAAATGCCATAATTCTATTAGACTAATTTTGAGAGCAATGGCATGCATAATCATGATTAATTTGCATTCTTATAGATGCTTGCTTCTTATACATTAAGGCATGATTATTGTTTTTTTGTATAGAAGGTTTAACATTCTTATTTCTTGGTGCAGTTCTAACAGGTGTGTAGATGTGAGATTCTTTAGATTTAACAAATATAGTTTTGTGAGAATATGATGATGTGTCCTTAAATCCTAGACCATGTCTAATTAAGGGTGATCTCTAAGACACAATGAGAGTATCTAAACTTTCTTTACCTTTGTGAAATTTAGAAATGAAATTTCTAAGTTCCTCAACTTCATTTTTCAAAGTATTATTTTCTTTTAACAATGAAGATGTTGAGGGTCTTGATGAATATTCATCTAATGGCTTTTGAAGAGATTCATTAGATGATTTAAGCTTTATGTTCTCCTTTTCTAATCCATCTATCTTATTTTTCAACTTAGATATATTATTTCTATAGGTACTAAATTTAGTTCTATATTTCTCTAATTTTATATTTAATTCTTCTATAAGGCTTTGCTCATCATCATCATCATCACTATTACTATCATTGTCACTACTATTATTATTGAAAGAGTATGAGTGTAGTGATCTTACTTTATCCGAGACGTGATCCTCAATAGCCATGATGCATAGGTTGACCTCTTCACTTTCATTATCATCTTTTTCACTTGATGAGCTTTCGTCATCCCATGTGGCTTTGTGACCTTTCTCCCCATTGTCTCTTTGGTATTTGCTCTTATGGTTCTTGAGCCTTGGACATTCTGGTTTGATATGTCCCTTCTTTCCACATTTATAGCATTTTACCTCTTCCTTGCTTCTATGTGTGTCATTAGAAGTTTGTTTGAGGTTTCTTTGTCTGAATTTTCTGGAATTACTCATTTTCTTCTCAATGATTCTTTTTAATCTCCTTGAAAGCATAGCAATATCCTCATTTTCATCATCACTCATTTCTTCATCATTTTCACTATCTTCTTGAGATTTTGAAGTAGAGGCCTTGAGTGCCAAAGGCTTTCTTTTCTCTGGCTCTGCTTCAAGCTCTCTATCTCTCTTTACTGCCATCTCATGTGTGAAAAGTTTGCCAATCAGCACATCAGTATTCATGATGCTCATATCTTCATTTGCTTCTTCTATGCCAGCAACACTTGAACCATAGTCTTTAAGAGGAATACTTTTCAGGATTTAATTGTTTACATCTTCCAAGCTCAGATGCTTCCCAAGTTTCCTCATTCCATTTATAATGGATAGACGACGGTTGGTCATGTCAGTGATTGACTCATTGGATTTCATCTTGAAGAGCTCATATTCTGAGGTTAGAAGTTGAATCTTCTTGGATTTGACTTGCTTAGTTCCCTCATGATAGTTCTACAATGTCTTCCACATGTTGTATGGTATTGAGCAGTGTTGTATTCTCCCACATTCTTCAATAGATAATGAACTTGATAGGATTGTCATTGCCTTCTTGTTTTTGAAATTTGCTCTTCTTTGTAGCTCTATCCAATCATCTCTTGATAGGATTTCTTCTTCACCATCAGCTCCTCTTCTGGTTGGTGGTGTCCATGCTTTTCGTACACTATCCCAGACTTCAATTCCTTCACTATCCAAGTATGTCTCCATCCTAAACTTCCAATGGGCATAATTTGCTCCATCAAAGTAAGGTTTGAGACTTTGGAATCCTTCACTGGCCATCTCTTACACTTTACTAGTGCTTTTTAGGCTTCGATGCTAGACAAAGCTCTGATACCAATTGTTGCCCAGATATTAGACCAAGAAGAGGGGTTGAATTGGAGTTTCAAAAAAATTAAACTTTAAAGTGCAGAAATAAATAATTAGTTTTAGGAGGGATAGAGAAAATCAGACACAAAGATTTATAGAGGTTCAGGTGTTAACAAACCCTACTCCTCTCCCCAATCGCAATTGGGAGTTTCACTAACACACTAAGTGTTACAATGGAGTTTTACAAGCTCACTCCCAACTATGGTGTTTCTCACAATGGCTCACACCTAACCTAGAAATCCCTCCTTGTGTTTTAATGGCTCACACAATAACCAATTCCTTGTGTTTTACAGGCTCCCACAAACAACCTTCCTTGTGTTTTACAGGATCACACAAACAACCTTCCTTGTGTTTTACAGGCTCACACAAACAACCTTCCTTGTGTTTTAGAGGATCATACAAACAGCCTTCCTTGTGTTTTTTAGGCTCACACAAACAACCTTTTAATTTGTGTTTTGGAGGCTCACACAACTAACCCTTACAAGTGTTCTGCTCTTAACCCAGAAATACCTAAAGCTCACTTGAGTAAAGATTACAGAGAGAACCACTCACAAATCTTAATTGCTCAAATATGAAGAGCAAAAAGATTTTTACAGAGAATAGATTTTGTTCTCAAAATAAGAAAGTACAAATAGCTTAAATTCGAAGTATATGCTATTCTATTGTTATTCTCTTCATTCTCTTATTCTTAATGCATAAATGACTTCCATTTATACTCCCATGGCTGAATATAGCCGTTGGATGCATTAAAAACGAAACTAGCCGTTGTACCAACCAAAAAAATTGCGCCTGACATTTTTCTCTTTCATTGTTCACGGGCGTGACTATGCTTGTCACGGGAGTGACAGTTCTTCCCAAGCCGTGACTGAAGTGGTGACCTTGGTCGTGAAGCTCTCTGGAATGTTTTGACATATAGAGTCACGGGCGTGACATACTCATTCACGGGCGTGACAATCTTCCCAGCCGTGATCCAAGTGGTGACTCTGGTCGTGAAGTTCTCTGGATGAAATTTGCATGAATCTTCACGGGGGTGACACCTTCATTCACAGGGGTGACAAGATTTATTCACGGGGGTGACTGAAATGTCCACTTCACGGTTTGTTTTTCCTTCATGGCCGTGAACTTCAAAAGTTGGTTTTGGTAACGGTTAGCTTCTTTCACGGGAGTGACTCATAGTGTCACGACAGTGAACATGCTACTACTTGAATTTTGTCTGTCAAGGATTATTCTTCCAATTCTCCATTCTTGCTATTTTGATCCATGTCCTGTATAAAAGACTTAGAAGACAAGTATGTTAAATACAATATTGCTATTTTATTTGTTATCATCAAAATGACGGAAATACCCCTTAAGGTTTAACAAGATGATTTAAGCTTTATGTTTTCCTTTTCTAAACCATCTATATTATTTTTTAAATTAGAGATATTATTTCTATAGGTACTAAATTTACTTCTATATTTCTCTAATTCTATATTTAATTCTTCTATTAGGCTTTGCTCATCATCACTATCATCATCACTGTCATCATCATTATCACTATTATCATTGTTCAAAGAGTATGAGTGTAGTGATCTTACCTTATTTGAGACATGATCTTCAATAGCCATGAAACATAGGTTGACCTCTTCACTTTCATTATCAATTTTTTCACTTGAAGAGCTTTCGTCATCCCATATGGCTTTATGACCTTTCTCCCCATTGTCTCTTTGGTATTTGCTCTTATGCTTCTTGAGCCTTGGACATTCTGGTTTGATATGTCCTTTCTTTCCACACTCATAGCACTTTACCTCTTCTTTACTTCTATGTGTGTCATTAGAAGTTTGTTTGAGGTTTCTTTGCCTGAAGTTTCTGGAGTTGCTCATTTTCTTCTCAATGATTCTTTTTAATCTCCTTGAAAGCACAATGTCCTCATTTTCACCATCACTCATTTCTTCATGATCTTCACTTTCTTCTTCATATTTTGAAGTAGAGGCTTTTAGTGCTAAGGGTTTTCTCTTCTCTGGCTCTGCTTAAAGCTGTCTATCTCTCTTCACTGCCATCTTATGAGTGCGAAGTTTGCCAATCAACACATCAGTATTAATGATGCTCATATCTTTATTTGCTTCTTCTATGCCAACAACTCTTGAGCCATAGTCTTTAAGAGGAAGACTTCTCAGGATTTTATTGTTTACATCCTCCAAACTCAGATGCTTCCCAAGTTTCCTCATTCCATTTATAATGGCTAGAAGATGGTTGGTCATGTCAGTGATTAACTCATTAGATTTCATCTTGAATAGCTCATATTCTGAGGTCAGAAGTTGAATCTTCTTGGATTTGACTTGCTTAGTTCCTTCATTATAATTCTTCAATGTCTTCCACATGTTGTATGTTGTTGGTTAGTGTTGTATTCTCCCACATTCTTCAATAGATAATGAGCTTGATAGGACTTTCATTGCCTTCTTATTTTTGAAATTTCCTATTCTTTGAGATTTTGTCCAATCATCTCTTGGTAGGATTTCTTCTTCACCATCAACTCCTCTTCTGGTTGGTTGTGTCCATTCTTTTCGTACACTATTCCAGACTTCAATTCCTTCACTATCCAAATATGTCTCCATCCAAAACTTCCAATGGGCATAATTTGCTCCATCAAAGTAAGGTTTGAGACTTTGGAATCCTTCACTAGCCATATCTTAATCTTTACTAGCACTTTTTAGGCTACGATGCTAGACAAAGCTTTGATACCAATTGTTGCCCAGATATTAAGCCAAGAAGGGGGGTTGAATTGGAGTTTCAAAAAATTAAACTTTAAAGTGCGGAAATAAACAATTAATTTTAGGAGGGATAGAGAGAATTTGACACAAGAATTTTTATAATGGTTCGGGTGTTAACAAACCCTACTCCTCTCCTCAATCGCAATTGGGAGTTTCACTAACATACTAAGTGTTACAATGGAGTTTTACAAGCTCACTCCCAATTATGGTGTTTCTCACAATGGCTCACACCTAACCCAGAAATCCCTTGTGTTTTAATGGCTCAAACAATAACCAATTCCTTGTGTTTTACAGGCTCACACAAACAACCTTCACTTTGTGTTTTTATAGGCTCACACAAACAACCTTCACTTTGTGTTTTTACAGGCTCACACAACTAACCCTTACAAGTGTTCTACTCTTAACCCATAAATACTAAAAGCTCACTTGAGTAATGATTACAGAGAGAAACACTCACAAATCTTAATTGCTCAATAAATGAATAGCGAAAAGATTTTTAGAGATAATAGATTTTATTCTCAACGTATTAAATGTATAGATAGCTTGTAATATGATTTTGATTCAAAGTATTTGCTATCCTCTTGTACTGAATGCATAATTGACTTCCATTTATACTCTCATGGCTGATTATAGCCGTTGGGATGCATTAAATATGAAACTAGTCATTGTATCAACCAAATAATCGCGCCTGACATTTTTCTCTTTCATCATTCACGGGCGTGACTATGTTTGTCACGGGCGTGACATTTATTCCCAAGCTGTGACTGATGTGGTGACCTTGGTCGTGAAGCTCTCTAGAATGTTTTGAAACATTGGGTCACGGGCGTGACATACATATTCACGGGCATGACAAACTTCCCAGCCATGATCAAAGTGGTGACTTTGGTCGTGAAGCTTTCTAGATGAAAATGACATGAACATTCACGGGCGTGACAGTTATATTCACGGGCATGACTAAAATGTCCACTTCACGGTTTGTTCTTCCTTCATGGCCGTGAACTTCAAATGTTGGTTTTGGTAACGGTTAGCTCTTTCACGGGCGTGACATAAAGAGTCACGGGCGTGAACATGCTACTTCCTTAATTTTGTCTTTCAAGGATTATTCTTCCAATCTTCATTCTTGTTATTTTATTCCATGTCCTGTTTAATAGACTTAGAAAACAAGTAAGTTAAATACAATATTGCTATTTTATTTGTTATCATCAAAATGACGGAAATACCCCTCAATGTTTAAAACATATATTATTATTGGAAATTGTATTAATTTCAATGACAAAAATACCTGAAGTAGATGGGGTATCAGATGCCTTCTTCTTCAAGGACTCCAAGTAAGCCTTGCAATTTCTGTTCGAATGGCCATCCTTGCCACAATGGAAGCATGTTCCTTTTGGAGCAATCTCCTTGGCCATCTTCTTAGCCACGCCTCCCTTAGGCTTCATGGATTTCTTCTTCTTCTTAAGGTTCTTCCTTTTAGAACTTGAAGAGTCCACCAGCATCACAACCTTACTGTCCTTCTTGACAGATGGCTCAGCTATTTTAAGCAAGTTAATCTCAGGAATAGTGGTAGAGATTTAGTTCATCCTATAGTTAAGCACAAAATGTGAATAACTATCAGACAAACCGGTTAGAATTAAGTCAATACTTAATTCATGGTCCATCACAAATCCCAAGGTGGCCAACCTCTCAATATAGCCATTCACCTTCAATGCATATTGCACTAGAGATGTCCCTTCAACCATTTTAGGGCAGAAGAGCAACCTTGATGTTTCGAACCTTTCGAAACATGCTTGCTCATCAAAAAGCTCTCTTAGATGGTATACTATGGAATTAGCATCCATAGCCTCATGTTGCTTTTGCAACTTAGTTGACATAGTAGTAAGCATAATGCAGCTTGCCATCTCACTATCATCGAGATGCTTTTGATATGCCTTTTGAACATCTTCAGAAGCATTAGCAGTAGGGTGATTAGGGAGTGCCTCATCTAGGACATAACCAATCTTTTCGGATTTGAGAACAATTCTCAGATTCCTTAGCCAATCCAAAAAATTGGGCCTAGTCAACTTATTTGTTTCCTTTAAAGATCGCAAATTCACACTTGTCATGATGATGATTATAGCAACCTAGATGTAAAATAGAACATGTTAGAATGTACATAAAATGCATGTTTATTAGGTCTTTAATAAATCGCATTATGGCTCCCACTATTTTATTGCGAATCCATAGCCCTCACTATGAACCCGAGAGAACTTATATGGAAGTTCTCCTAGTGGGTCGATATCCAACTAGCTAAGAATAACCTTGAGGCAACTCAACAAGCTATCCTTAGTTTGGTTGGTAGGTATCTAATCCACACCAATTGCATTATTCATGCAACTATCGAATCTTGTGCTATCAACTTATTGATGTGTGCACATACATTGGGCTATCGACTCTTGATATGTGTACATCTCATGTATACAAATCCAACTTCACCTCCAATACACATTAACCTTGGTGCAAATCCAACAAGTTAATAATATCGATTAAGTCTAACCCATTAATCGTGAAATCTAATTTCAATGGATTAAACATATTCTTATAAAGTGAGCTTGAGGAAATTCAACAACCCTAACTCTAGAAGAACTCTGGTTCTCCCCATATTAATGGAAGGCATAAGACTTAATTGTTTATTTTGTGAGGGATTTCTTTGTTAAGTCTCATCATGTTATTATTTCATACTTTTATATAACTTACATTCATCACATTGATAAATAAAGATAGTTACATTAACTATATGGCATGATTATGGACATAATAAAGTTAATCTCTTAAGCCAAAGAGAAATTGACTAGGTTTTACCTAGGTATATGCATGAATTTACAACTCAAAATAGAAATCAAATTCCTATTTCTAAGTCTTCTTGTTTATGGTACCATCTCCTTTGCTTCTTGCTCCTTTGTATGTTCATTCTATCTTAATCCTACGTAATCTAATTACATATTTCAAATTATAGAAAACCTCAATTTACATTTGAGGGGAGTAAGATGAGAAGAGAAATACATAAGAAAGAAAAATAGGTAGGGACACGCAGGGCCTATTTTCCATAAAACAAAATAATTTCATGCATGCTCAATCACATTGGGCCTTAGTCCATAATCATCCATCATGACTTTTCATACACCCCTAACACGCATTCTCTACTGCACAAAATAAAAATGACAATTTTGGATTTCAATTTGTAAATCGATTCAACGCTTGAATCGAAATTGTCTATATGTGTTCTTTCGGTTAATTTAATTTTGTACGTCATTTTAAAGTAGAATTTAATATTTAGTCAAATTAAATTAACCATATTTCTAGAAATAATTCAAAATTAATTCTCCTTAAAATCAGAATATTATGATGTTAAAATTAAACAATTTAATTTTAATATACATACCAATTTCTAGTCATACTAGAATTACAATTACACAACTTAAATTAATTCAAAATTAATTTCCAAAAATTCTAAAAATTTTTAGAACATCAAATCATCATTCTAATTATCTTTAGGTCATCTCAAGTTCATCAAAATATTTTTGGCATAAGCCAAAATTACTAAGACAAACGAATCAACACACTTAGACGCTCAAAATGACTAATTCGATATCTAGAATTTTTAAAATTTCAAATGCTTGAAAAATAATTTTGGCATGCATCTAACATCAAAATAACATTTTTAATCACATAAAAATTATTTCAAGGTGCTGAAAATAAAATAAACACATACAAAAAAAATCAAACAAAACAGCCCCACCAGGTATGGTTAACAGTCCCATTTTTATGTTTGTTTGAAAAATTAATTAAAATAAATTTTAATTAATTATTGGACACTTCTAGAGGCATAAAAATATTCTTGATATATCTAAATAAGTTTTTCATAATTAAATTATAAGAAAAATATAACCAGCTTCATCAATTAAGCCAAAAAACAACATATGTTCATAAACAAGACAATTTTAGGCATTTTTTAAATAAACCCAAAATTAATTATTTTAATCACATTCAAGTCATTTTTCAATCAAAATAATCATTCTTAATCATCCCATGATCAGATTAAATAAAACAAATGTGTAAAACATATTCTACAAATTAATTTCAATTTTTCAAAACCTAATGATCCAAAATCATCCAAAACATGCAATTCCATTGCACTTTCAATTAAAATTAATTTTAATGGATACAAGAGGCTCTGATACCAATGTTGGATTTTGAAGAATGAATCATATTCATAAACGCATCTGAAAAAATAAAATTTTCAAAACTCAAAACAAAATAATTCCACCGTCTTGACGCTTGCTTAAGATCGTAAATGGATCTTTTGCAAATTTGCACTCTTGTCCTTTGAATTCAAAACCTAAAGGTTGATCCATATAGATCTCTTCATCTAATTCTCCATTAAGAAAAGCAATTTTAATGTCCATTTGATATAATTCTAAGTACATTTGTGCTACTATAGCCAGAATGAGGCGAATTGATGCAAACCTGACTACAGGTGAGAATGTATCTTCATAGTCAATTCCCTCTTTTTGTGTGTAGCCCTTAGCTACTAATCGAGCTTTAAATCTTTCTATTGTCCCATCCACTTTACGTTTTATTTTGAGAATCCATTTTTTCCCAATAGTCTTACGACCAAGCGGTTTCTCAACCAAATCCCAAACTTGATTGATATCATCGAATTCATTTCATCTTCCATAGCTTTAATCCATTCCTTTGCTTTAGGACCAGAGAGAGCTTATTGTACTATTTTAGGCTCTTCTTCATCTGGAGCAACCATAAAAGCTTCCCCCTCAATCTCAAATCGATGACGGGGAATCTTGTCACGATTACTACATCGAGGTTGAGATTGTTCATGGTCTTGTTGCATTGGAACAAAATCTGACATTCTTTCACTCCAACTTGGTTCAAGAGGAGCATTAAATTCTTGCTCTATGAGTACTAAATCAATTATTCTTGCACTCCCACTAGTCTTAGGATCTTCCATTTCATAAAATTGGAAATCCTTATTTATCTCACCTCTTTCAGAAAAGTCCTCTTATAAGAAAATGACATCTTGTGACTCAACTTTTGTTACTCTTCCATTTGTGTCTTCCCCCAAAAATACATATCCTTTGGAGAATTTTGAGTATCTTATAAAGATACATTTCTACTCCCTCGGACCAAGCTTTCCATATTTATGGGAAGTGTTGTGGATATAAGTTAAACAACCCCACAATTCATATGGGGTGGAATGAACAAATTTTGATGGTACACAATTCAGAATGTAGGTAGCGTTCATTAATGCATCTCCCCAAAAAGAAATAGGTATCATGTCCAAAAAGAAATAGATATTCATGCCCTCGATCGGTCTGTAAAGATTTTATATTCAAATTTAATTGATTCTCAACCAATTTACTATAACGTATGAAGAAATCTAATGCTTTAGATTTATGGGAGAATAAATAAACATGACCGTATCTAGTGAAATCATCTATGAAAATGATGAAATGGTAAGCACCATGTCTTGCTCTAACATTCATTAGGCCACAAATGTCAGAATGTATAAGTTGTAAATGAAATGTGGCTCTTTTGGCTTTGTCAAATGGTAATCTTGTTGTTTTTCCAGCTACGCAATGCTCATAAATAGGAAAATATATTTTCTTAACACATACTAAAAGACCAGCTTTTGCTAATCTTTTTAAATGATCTTGCCCAATGTGTCCTAATCTAGCATGTCATTTAGTATCATCAATTAATGAAACATTACTAGAATTTTCAACAAGAAATATAGATTGTTTAATGTTGAACCTTGAGGGGTATTTCCATCATTTTGATGCTAACAAATAAAATATCAATAATGTATTTAACATACTTGTTTTCTAAGTTTATTGAACAGGGTATGGAACATGATAGCAAGAATGGAGAATGGAATACTAACCTTAAAAAGACAGAAAATGAAGAAATAGCATGTTCACGCCCATGACCTTGTATGTCACGCCCGTGATGAAGCTTAGCACCAAATATCCATCATTTAAAGTTCACCACCATGAAAGATCATAACTGTGAATGATCATATCAGTCACGCCCATGAGAAAATATGTCAAATTCCTCCAGAGAGCTTCACGGCCAGAGTCACTACTTGGACCACGGCTAGGAAGGATGTTCACGCCCGTGAAATAATAATGTCACGCCCGTGATCAAACATTTCAAATCCTTCCAGAATGCTTCATGGCTGAAGTCACCACTCAAGTCACAGCTAAGAAGAACAGTCACGACCGTGACACACTTATTCATGACCGTGAAAGAGGAAAAAGAAATATGTTAGGCGCAAAATTAAGAGTTGGTGCAACGACTATTTTCACATTAAATGCAACCAAACGACTATAATTCTCCATGGAAGTATAAATGGAAGTCATTTTGAATTCAAAACAAGAGAATAGCTAAAACTTCGAATCAAAATCTTGTTGTAGCCATTTGTGCATTTAATACTTTCAAAACAAACATTAATTCTCTGTAAAAAATATTTTTGCTAATTATTTTCTGAGCATTATGGATTTGTGAGTGTTTCTCTTTGTAATCTACTACTCAAGTGAGTTTGGGTATATTGGGTTAAGAGTAGAACACTTGTAAGGCTTATTTGTGTGAGCCTTTAAAACACAAGGAATTGGTTTATTGTGTGTGCCATTAAAACACAAAGGATTTCTGGGTTAGGTGTGATCCAGTATTAGAAACACCATAGTTGGGAGTGAGCTTGTAAAACTCCATTGTAACACTTAGTGTGTTAGTGAAACTCCCAATTGAGATTGAGGAGAGGAGTAGGGTTTGTTAACACCCGACCTCTATAAAAATTCTTGTGTGATATCTTCCTATCCCTACTCAACTTAACTTTTCTTTCTACACTTAAAAGTTAAGAAATTTTAATATCCAATTCAACCCCCCTTCTTGGTACAATATCTAGGCAATAATTTGTATCAGAGCTTAGTCTAGCATTGAAGCCTAAAACAACACTAGCAAAGATCAAGATATGGCCAATGAAGGATTCCAAAGTCTCAAGCCTTACTTTGATGGAGGAAATTATGCTCATTGGAAGTTTCGAATGGAGACATATCTGGATAGTGAAGGAATTGAAGTCTGGGATAGTGTACGGAAAGAATGGACACCACCAACTAAAAGAGGAGTTGATGGTGAAAAAGAAATCTTGTCAAGAGATGATTGGACAGAGCCTCAAAGAAGAGCAAATTTCAAAAACAAAAGGGCAATGATAATTCTCTCAAGCTCATTATCCATTGAAGAATGTGGCAGAATACAACACTGCCCAACTGCTTACAACATGTGGAAAACATTGGAAATCTATCATGAAGGAACAAAGCAAGTTAAATCCAAGAAGATTCAACTTCTTACTTCAGAGTATGAACTCTTCAAGATGAAATCCAATGAGTCAATTACTGACATGACCAACCATCTTCTAGCCATCATAAATGGCATGAGAAATCTTGGGAAACACTTGAGCTTGGGAGATGTAAATAATAAAATTTTGAGAAGTCTTCCTCTTAAAGATTACGGTTCAAGAGTTGCCGGTATAGAAGAGGCAAATGAAGACATGAGCATCATGAATACCGATGTGCTTATTGGAAAACTTCTTACACATGAAATGGCAATGAAAAGAGATAGAGAGCTTGAAGTAGAGCTAGAAAAAAGAAAGCCTCTAGCACTAAAAGCCTCTATTTCAAAATCTCAAGAGAAAGGTCACAAAGTCACATGGAATGACAAAAGCTCTTCAAGTGAAAAAGATGACAATGAAAGTGAAGAGGCCAACCTATGCATCATGACTATAGAGGATCACATCTCAGATAAGGTAGGATCACTCCACTCATACTCTTTCAATAATGATAGTAGTGATAATGATAGTAATAGTGAAGATGATGATGACCAAAGCCTAATAGAAGTATTGAATCTAGAACTAGAGAAATATAAAAGTAAATTCAATACTTATAAGAATAACATTTCTAATTTGAAAATCAAAATGGATGCTTTAGAAAAGGAAAACTTTAAGCTTAAATCATCTAATGAATCTCTTCAAAAGTCATTAGATGAGTACTCTTCAAGATCCTCAACTAAATCCCTGCTTAAGGAAAACAATATTTGAAAAATGAAGTTGAGGAACTTAGAAACTTCATTTCAAAATTTCACAAGGGAAATGAGAGTTTAGATACTCCCATTGTGTCTCAAAGACCACCCTTAATTAGACATGGTCTAGGATTTAAGGGTACATCATTATCTTCTCACAAGACTACTTTTGTTAAGTCAAGTGAACCTCACATCTCCACATTTGCTGTAAAAGCCCCAAGGGCTAAGTGCACAAAATACACTAAATATTCTATACATAAGAGGGATGATCAAGGATTGCTAATCATGCCTTTATGTATAAGAAGCATGCACCTAGAAAAGCACCAATTCATCATGCTTGTGCATGCCATTGGTCTCAAACTCAAACTAATAGAAATATGGCATTCAAAACCATTGTAAGACCAAAAAGCATATTTAGAGCTAAACAATGTAATTATTGTATGAAATTTGGTCACGAAAATAAACATTGCTAGATAAGGAAGGCTCATTGGGAACCTTCATGTGCTAACCCCCAAGGACCCAAGCTCATTTGGGTACCTAAAAACCATACTTGAATTGTGATTCTATAGGTATGCCTCAAGTCCACAATAAACAAAAATGTTTGGCTAGTAGACAGTGGATGCTCAAGGCATATGACAGGAGACAAATATCTTTTCAATGAAATCAAAAGTATTGATGGAGGTAAAGTTACCTTTGGAAACAATACTAAGGGTAAGGTAATTGGCATTGGCTCTATTGGTATTAATGGTACTACATTCATTAAAGATATCTTACTTGTTGATGGCTTGAAACATAACTTGTTAAGTGTAAGTCAATTATGTGATAAAGGAAACAAAGTAATCTTTACTTCTAACAAATGTCTTGTAATCTCTATTAATGACCAAAAGATATTTAAAGGAAATGGAGATGTCAATACCTACATAATAGACTTACACAAAATATCTAACCATTCCTCTAAGTGTCTTATGACTACTAGTGATGAATCTTAGCTGTGGCGTAGAAGGCTTAGTCATGCAAGCATGGATTTAATTCAAAGCCTCAGCACAGGAGAGCTAGTAAAGGGACTGCCAAAAGTCAAATTTAAAAAAGACAAGACATATGAACCTTGCCAAAGAGGAAAACAACACAAGTCATCCTTCAAATCCAAAAACATTGTAAGTACCACAAAACCTCTACAACTCCTGCATCTAGATCTTTTTGGACCTACTAAAATTGCAAGCTTAGGAGGTAAACACTATGCCTTTGTCATCGTCGATGACTACTCTAGATTTACTTGGGTAATTTTCTTAGCTCAAAAGAGTGATGCCTTTGAACCTTTCAGAAACTTTGCTAAAAGAGTTCAAAATGAAAAAGGATATTATATTTCAAAAATAAAAAGCGATCATGGCAAAGAATTTGAATATGAAAACTTCAAAAATTTTTGTCTTGAACATGGCAATTCACAGAATTTTTCATCTCCGAGGACACCTCAACAAAATGGGATAGTCGAAAAGAAAAATTGAACTTTGATTGAAATGGCTCGAACAATGCTCAATAAGTATGGTTTACCAACTTACTTTTGGGCCAAAGCCACAAATACTGCATGTTATATTTCAAATCGAGTTTTTAAAAGACCTCTCTTAAACAAAACTTCATTTGAGCTATGGAATGGAAGAAAGCCCATGATATCATACTTTAGAGTATTTGGATGCAAGTGTTTCATATTGAACACCAAGGACAACCTTGGAAAATTTGCCTCTAAATCTGATGAGGGTATCTTTTTAGGGTACTCTACAACTAGCAAAGCATATAGAGTATTTAATAAAAAGTCATTAACTATTGAAGAATCTATACATGTTGTTTTTGATGAATCTAGTAAGATTGATCTTGTGAAAGGTAGTGTTCTTAATGATGTTGTAGGTACTATGGAAAGACTTGATCTTGAAAATGAAAGAGAAGAAAATGATCAAGAAGATTCATATCAAGATGATACTCTACCTCCAGCTCAAGAGGAAAACAGGCAAGAGCTCCCAAAGGAATGGAGATTGACAAAAGATCACCCCAAAGAGCAAATCATTGGTGATCCTACAAGTGGAATAAGTACTAGATCTCATCTCAAACATTTAGTTTCTATGCAAGAGGAACTCAGCCAATTTAAGAGAAGTAAGGTATGGACCTTAGTACCTAGACCCAAGGAGCATCAAATCATTGGAAGCAAATGGGTATTTAGAAATAAACTAGAAGAACAAGGTTCAATAACTAGGAATAAGGCTAGGTTGGTTACAAAGGGATATAATCAAGAAGAAGGAATAGATTATGATGAGACCTATGCTCCTGTAGCTAGATTAGAAGCCATAAGAATACTTTTTAGCATATACATGCCATATGAATTTCAAACTCTTTCAAATGGATATAAAAAGTGCCTTTTTTAAATGGCTTTATAGAAGAAGAAGTTTATGTAGAACAACCACTAGGTTTTGAAAGCTATGAATTTCCCAACCATGTATTTAAACTTTCAAAAGCTTTATATGGTTTGAAACAAGCCCCAAGAGCTCAGTATGAAAGACTAAGTTCTTTTTTCTTAGAAAATAATTTTACAAATGGGAATGTTGACACTACATTATTCATTAAAAAGCATAAGTATGATACTCTAATTGTTCAAATTTATGTTGATGACATCATATTTGGGTCAACTAATGAATTGCTTTGCCAAGAATTTGCTAAGTGTATGACTAGGGAATTCGAAATGAGCATGATGGGTGAGCTAAAATTCTTCCTCGGTCTACAAATAAAACAAGGCAATGAGAGCATATTCATCAACCAATCCAAATATGCTAAAGACTTACTTAAGAAATTTGGAATGGAAGGATGCAAAAATGCCAAGACTCCAATGAGCACGTAAACAAAATTGGCCAAGGATGAAAAGGGTAAGAGCATTAATGAAAAGCTCTATAGAGGTATGATCGAATCACTTTTATATCTTACTGCCTCTAAACCCAATATAATGTATAGTGTATGCTTATGTGCTCGCTTTCAATCATGTCCTAAAGAGTCACATTTAAATGCAGTAAAAAGAATTTTAAAATATTTACATGGCTCATTGCATCTAGGTTTATGGTATCCTAGAAATTCATCCTTTCACATAATAGGATATTCAGATGCTGATTACGCTAGAAGTCTTTTAGATAGAAAGAGTACTTTAAGTACTTGTCACTTTATTGGAAAATGCTTAGTTTCTTGGTTTAGTAAGAAACAAGTTTCAGTTGCTCTTTCTACCGCTGAAGCAGAGTATATGGCAGCAGGATGTTGTTGTACACAAATCCTTTGGATGAAATAACAACTTAAGGATTATGGTCATAGTATGGACCATATACCTATTAGATGTGACAATCCAAGTGTTATAAATCTATCTAAGAATCCCATTCAACACTCTAAAAGTAAGCATATTGACATAAGACATCATTTTATTAGAGATCATGTTCAATATGGAGATGTTGTATTGGAATTTATAAGCACAGACAATCAATTGGCAGATATCTTCACTACGTCTCTAAATGAGGAAAGATTTAATTTCATAAGAAGAGAGCTTGGTATGATTGATGGATTAACTTTATGATTGCCAAAATTGTCGAACCTTGATTGATAATCTTGTGTCTTTTTTGTTTTGTCTCATCTTTTTAGATATGAAGTAGCTAACTTGATAGAAATATATGTTATAGGGGAGAGAAGCTCCTTAGAAATGCTTTAGTCTTGTTTTAGACTTAATTTTATTTAATGAGGATTTTAGGCAATTCACGCCCGTGACATATTTTCACAACCATGATCATAATCGCCAAAAGCACTAGTAGCTTTCACGCCTTGCTTCACGACATGTTAAAGGTAGTGAAGACCATGTTCCATGCCCATAACCTTTTTCTATCACCCACGTGAAACCCTTTTTTCACGCCCGTGAATATGTCGGCTATAAAATATTTTCTGCCGTTATTTCTCTCATTTCCAACTCTCCAACTTCTCTTATTTATCATCATTAAAAATCATTTTGAAGATTCTGGCCCCCTAGCAACTCATTACATCTATAAATACCTTCAAAAACCATCTCCATCATCAAAAATCAAAACACCTTAAGTTCTATTCCAAAATTCCATCAGATTTTCTCTTTTCAAAAATATATTTCTCAATCAAAAATGGAACCTGGCTTCTCCAAAGGTACCAGAAAGAAGTCTCATGCTCCAAGAAGGTACACAGACTACCTTCTAAACATTATTCCGGAGCGCTGTCATCCAAGATACTCGGTTCTCAAGCAAAGACCACTCCTTTCCTCTTGCTCATTTGAGTGGCAAATTATCAGAACACTTGGTCTCAAGATAGGCATGACGGAACAGCTCCAAGCTTGTCATCTGAAAGATTTCATTGATATCCATCAACCGATGCTGAGGGAACCAACTCTCGAGTTCTTAAGCACCCTGCAAGTCTCTCCTACCGGCACGGTAAAATTCCAACTTTGCAAGCATCCAAACATCCTCACTTCCACAGAGTTTGGTGATATGTTCAACCTTCCCTCTAACGGTATCCTTAATGAGAGTGAGGTGGAGTTCTATACTACTCAGGCATGGACTCATTTCTGGCTTGACTGCAGTTGGGACATCAAGAAGATGAAAAGCACTCACCTTCGATCCCCAGTGCACAAGTACTTGCATAGGTTTCAAACCTATAGCATTTTTGCTCGAGGAGACAGCAACGGATCGATTCAGCAATTCGAGCTCAATCTCTTGGAGATGGCCCGAAGAGGCCTAATAGTGGCTTTATCTCGATGGTTTGCAAACCATCTACTGTCTATTGCCATCAAGCCCTCTGGAGACATTCTGATTGGTGGGTACGTGACTCATCTTGCTATCAAGCTTGGATATTTGAAGCTAGAGGAGCACCACTTCAACCTTATACCATCATATCCTCATGACCGACTAGACGTCGAGTCGTTTATCAAAATAGGAGCAGTTGTTCTTATAGTTCATGAGAACAACATCTACTACTACTTCACCAACACAGCTAGTGAGATTATTTGGGAGGACAATGATTCGGATTACTTCAAAGCTGGCCTCCAAGGACTCCATCAGAGGAAGAGAGTTCGAGTTGAGATAGCGACTCCAGAGGTTGAGCAGGACAATCCTCTACCTCCACACCAAACTTGGCTCAGCAAGTGGCTGATCTCTTAGCACCACAGTTTGAGCAATTGCAGGCTTCGATGGATGAGACGTTCGAGAACCTCAAGAATTTCATGGAGTCTCGCATGGAGAGCCTCGAGGCAGAAGTAGCTCACCTTAGAGACGGGATGTCCGACTCCAAATCTAGCTAGACTATATTTTAGCTATGTTATTTTCTAGCTTATTTGATATAGGACTTTAAATCATTTTTCAAATCCTTGTATTCTTCTTTTAATATTAATATAATTGCATTTGTTTTCCATTATGATTTATCTTTTTGTTATTCTTTTTTGTTGATGACAAAAGGGGGAGAATGTAACATTCGGTGATTTACGCCCCAATTGCACGTGATCGTAGTGGGGTCCACTAGTTTAATCGGAGTCTAAATTTGAACCCATAAAAAAATGGCTAATAATAAGAGAAAATAATGAAGGGTATTATTATTTGGGAATTAAAAAGATTAGGGGAAGAATTAGAAGAAAATAAAATTTTCTATGGACAAAATCGGTATTATGGCAATTGTTTGGGGAAAAAGTGTGAATATGGAGCAAGATGTGGAAAATATGGAATTTCTCAAAATTTAAATGTTAATTAAGATTAATTAACTTAATGAACCAACAAGAATTAAGATTAATTTTAATTAGTGGGACCCACACCTTAATCAAAGTATAAAAGTCAAAAATGGGAGGAATTCTCCATTCTTCCACCAAAATATCTAACTCTTCTTCATCTTCTTTTCTCCTCTCTTTGTTGTCCACTCTAGCCTTCCATAAGCCACCATTTTCCTTCAAATCAAGCTTGAAAATTGAGGAAAGAAAGTATTTTTGAGAGAGTAAAATTCGGAATTAAGGTGTTCTTGCCATAAAAGGAGCAAATGAGGAAGAAAGAAGGAAGAAGGAAGACAAGAAAGGGGAGATTGGTTGAGGGGAATTTCGGCCCACCTTGGAGAACACTTAAGGTTAGTTTATTCTTCTTAAATTCAACCTTTTTCTTTCCATTTGTGATCCATATTGATGATAGATGTGATTAGGGTTGATAGAAATAGGTCATGTTGCAAGATAGAACTTAGAAAATTAAGTTTGTGTTTAGTTGATGAAGCTGTAATTAGACTTTGAATTGATGATATTTGATGTTAGATAATTGTTTTATGGCTTAAAAACTAAATAACATATGATGTTAATGGATGAATGAGGGGCTGCCATAGTTAAAGAAATTTGGGGAAAATTGAAATTAACATAGAAGCACAACAATTGGTGATAAGTGAAGCATGATTTGAATGTTGAATTGAAGAAAATGAATTGGAAACTAGGATATGGTTTTTGGGCAGCCATGACATATTAAGAGGGAAGTTTAACCTTATTACATTTTAGCTCAATTAGGGTGTAAAACATATTAGGAGCATTAGAATATTATGTAGACATGAAAATCATTGAAATTGGATATTGGAATTGAGATATGGTATGGTTGTGTAGGAAAAAGAAGTGAACAAGTGAGAGGCCCTCAAGAGGGTGACAAAGGCAAGGAGAAAGCTAGCCAATAAGGGAAGAAAAAGAAGGATTAAGGAAAGAGCCAAGGCTGATTAGGTATATGCTTCATTGATAAAAATTTTGCATGTTGTTAAAATGTATGGAATTGTATATTAATGTTTGTTATGTTTGTGTTTGTGAGATGTTATGTGATTTGTTGTGACTTTTGATATTTTATATGGAAATGGGACCAAATGGTGTGAAATAATCGAGATGTATGAATGTATTTGTAATTCTGGAAATTTTAGTATTAAATTGAATGCAAATGATGAATGTGGTTGAAATATGGATTGATGCCAATTGATGGCTTGGGTACAGAGTTCCAGGAACATCCCTGACTCTTTTGATGATAACTTGAGTTAGTGAACTCATTTTTGTATGTTCTTTCTTGGAAATGAAAGCTAAGACACAGGGTTTTAATTTGTATTTAGACTATAACACCTAATTATGTCTATCTTTTTTCCAGAAAAATGCATGAAGTTTAAACCTAGAATTTGTCCAGAAAATTCTGGGTAGAAAATTTTGTGATGATTCAGTAGTGAATTGATCATAACCTTTGATAGAAAATTGTGATTTAAGTGATTTTTGATGCATCTGAAATCTAAGGCAATAAGATAAAAATTGTTAGAATGTCAGAACTCTAAATTCTAATTATAAATGGGTAAAAATGAAGCCTAAAAACAGGTCTGAAATCTGCCATAGGTATAAAATGTGAAATGTTGGACTTATGCATGTGGTATGTTAATTATATGTAATAATTAATGCAAATATTTACTTTGATGATAATTATAAATGTTTAACAAATTATTTATGTATGAGATTTTATTATAATAATAATGGGAATATAGAACAAAAATAAACAAGCATACTTATGATGGTTGAAAATATTGTGAATTAATATAAAATATGTTAAGCCCAAAAGCACCTAGTCTAGAACTAGAATAGGGAATAGTTTGGCATGCCAATCAGGGGATTTTAGGCACTCGGTGCCAAATATGAAAGCCGGTAATGGCAAATTGATAAATGCGCTCGACGCAAAATTATTAAGCCGGTAATGGCAATATAATAAAAGCCGGTAATGACATTATTATTAAAGCGCTCGGCGCTATATTATGAAAGCCGGGAATGACAACCCCGTTATTCCTATTATATAGTTCGGTTATAGGTGTTATGGGCACAAGAAAATAATAATAATACTAATATTGAAGTGTGTGATTTTGATAAATGTTACATGAATTAAATTTGTTACTATTACATGTTGAATGAAATTTATTTGATTTTATATAAATTTTTATTTTATGCCTTATTTATTAAATGGTTAATTAATGTGTGAGAAAATATATATGTATGTAAAATTTTTATCATTGAAGCACCACTAAGCTAGTAGCTTAGCGCGGGTGGTTTCCTCTCGCGCAGGTTAGATGGGTAGCCGTAGATCTTAGAATTGTCAGAAGAAGAAGGGTACCTGGAGGGAAGCAGCAAAAAGCTTTGGGTTTTCCTTTTTGGTATATTTTGTTAAAAATTGTGTAAATTAAATTATCGTTTGTATTTCATAAAATGTGTATTAAATATGTGAATTGCAATGTAAAAGAACATAGTTTGGATGTAAATTACTGTATTTTATAAATAAATGAAATCTTGAATATTTATACTTGCAATAATTTTTATTTTAGTGTCTACAATATTTTCGTAAAAAAAAAGAAAAAAATAATAATAATATTTATACTTCATTTCATTGAATTATAAACAGTTAGACGAGTAATGCTCGCTTACCTTGCTAAACTATAGTGGGGTAAGGGGGTGTTACAGTTTGTGGTATCAGAGCTATAGGTTTAGACGATTCTAACTTAGTGGGAATGGGAAGATAAGTGCATATTTTTCTGTATTTGCATTGTTTTAAGCTGTTATATTCTAATAAGGGACCCTTCTTCTGACAATATAGGTTTTAATGGATTCGGAATCAAGACAAAGTTACGAAGAACAAGAGGGTGATAGTATAGCTAACTCGGCTGCTCATAGACAGTCAGCATCAATTAGAGCCTCAGAGCCTAGCGTTATAGCTCCACAACATGCTGAAGAACATGTTAACCCGGATCAGGTACCCCTTATGCAACAGATGACTACTTTGTTACAGCAAATAGCACAAGTTGTGCCGCCACCAGCTCCACCACTTCCCCCACCTCAACTGAAACCCCAGATTGATAAATTAAGAAAATATGGGGCTACAGATTTTATGGGCAAGAAAGAGGATGACCCAGCAGCAGCAGAATTTTGGTTGGAAAAGACAGAAAGGGTTTTTGAAGAGCTGCAATGTCCGGAGGAGTACAAGGTTAGATATGCAGTATCTCTCCTTCAAGAGCATGCCTATGACTGGTGGAAATTATTATTAGCAAAACTCCAGACTCCGACCCCTCAGACATGGGATTTCTTTGTGACAAAGTTTAAAAAGAAATATGTGCCAAGAATTTATGTTGATGAGAAAAAGCGAGAATTCCTGAATTTGAGGCAGAGGGGTATGACAGTAGCTGAGTATGAGATGGAGTTCACCAGGCTTAGCAAGTATGCAACTGGGATTATTGGAGATGAAGCTGATAAATGTCGTAGATTTGAAGATGGACTCGATGAGGAGATTGGATATTTAGTGGCTTCCCACCAGCATACAGATTTTGCTACGCTAGTGTCCTCTGCCATAAGTGTTGTAAGAAGGAAAAAGATGAAGACAAAAAAGCATTATAAGAAGTCAACAGCTAGTGTGGCCCAGACATTGGGTAGGAAAGGGCAGATAGTACCCAGATCATTTCAGTCACGGGCTGCTGGACAGACATTTTCTGGTAGGCGGGGTCAACATTTTAGGCCTGCAGCATCATCTGCTAGTTCACCAGCATCATTTCCCAAGAGACCAGCTCCTGCTATGTACCAGCATTGTGGTAAATCTCACGCAGGAGATTGTTGGTGGTTGACTGGGCCATGTTTGAGATGTGGAGCTACTGACCATATGAAGAGAGATTGTCCCAGACTTAGTACATGCAGTATGGCACCATCATAGACTGTGACACCGATACAGAGCCGTGGTAGAGGTCAAGGTCAGTTTAGACGTGGTCGTGCAGCACAGAGTCAGGGGGTATCTAAGACAGTTGACAGACTCGGAGGTAGTAGAGCCCTAGCTCGGGCATATGTGATGAGAGCTCGTGAGGACCAGGATGCACCAGACGTCATAGTTGGTAAACTTTCGTTATTTCACTTTGATTTACATGCATTGATAGATTCTGGTTCCACGCATTCATACATAAGCACAGCTGCACTTAGGCAAGGGAACATGATACCAAAGACTTTAGAATATGAAATATTTGTGACCAATCCGCCGGGACATAATGTGAAAGTGAATCAGATTTATAGAAACAGTTCAATAATAATTTAGGGTAGAGAATTTCCAGCAGACTTAATAGAACTACCTTTTCATGAATTCGATGCTATTTTGGGTATGGATTGGTTGACAAAGCATGGAGCTATAGTTAACTGCCAATCTAGAAAAGTCATACTTAAAATTCCCGGGCAGGAAGACACCATCATTCAAGGTGAAGGTCAAACATGTTTGACCAGTGTTATTTCTGCATTAAAAGCTCAAAAATATATTAGGAAAGGATGTGAGGCATATTTGGCCCATGTGATAGATACCAAGAAGGGGAGCCCGGAACTCAAGGACATCCCCACAGTGTGTGAGTTTCCAGATGTGTTTCCTGAAGATTTATCAGGGTTACCACCAGATAGGGAGATAGAGTTTGCTATTGATGTGATTCCTGGTATAGCCCCGATATCAATTACTCCTTATAGAATGGCACCTGTAGAATTAAGAGAGCTGAAGGTTCAATTGCAGGAATTGCTCGACAAAGGGTTCATAAGGCCCAGTGTGTCACCATGGGGTGCTCCGGTGTTGTTTGTGAAAAAGAAGGATGACACCCTTCGGTTATGTATTGATTATCGACAATTGAATAAGGTGACAATTAAAAATAAATACCAACTACCTAGAATTGATGATTTGTTTGATCAATTGAAGGGAGCAGGAGTATTCTCTAAGATTGATCTCAGATCCGGGTATCACCAACTGAAAATCAAAGAATCAGATGTGTCTAAAACAGCCTTCAGAACTCGATATGGCCACTATGAGTTCCTGGTTATGCCTTTTGGCTTAACGAATGCACCAGCTGCCTTTATGGATATGATGAACAAAATTTTTAGTGTAACGTCACACCTTATGCATTTGAGTATAACCTATCCCTGTATCAAGTAATCATACATGGCATACTGGAAAGGTAAAATACCCTGATAACAGTGGTAGTAAATTTTTTTTTTCATATCATATCCTGTAAAATCAACTAACGACTTTACAAGTCTTATATCCTGTAATATCACTCAATGACTTTTCAAGTCAACATTAAAAACCATAATACGATATATCACATATATTAAAACATAAACTTCACATCCGAAGGATTACGGGTTGTTTCCATTTATACATTTCAAAACTAATCTAGAGTGGTAATACATATTCAAGCATATAAGTCCAAAATACAGATGACATATTTTCATGCTTGTGTGGAATGCAAGGAGAGAGAGTGATGAGGCTCGGCCAGTGACCTGTGCTCCATGTCTTTTATACGCTACTCAAAATGAGCTATCACTTTTCTTTACCTGAAAAATGATGCAAATTGATGAGTTGCAACTCAGTGAGCATAACCATCCAATGAGCTCTAAAGTACCAAACAACTCATAGTAATAGATCACAATTCCAATATATACCATGTATTCCATTCCATTCATCAGTATCATATAAGTATCAATAAAGTTGAAGCATATAATCATTACTCTTTATGTATGCAAATGCTTTGCTTATTTCATTTTGTTGTGACCAAGTTAAACAGACATTGCCCCGAGTTTCCATGTGAATATTTGCCATGTGAACATTTGCATTTGCATTTGCTAGCTAGCTTGATCATTTGTTTCATTTGCACATTTGTTGGACCATAGGCCTCTTCTTTTGCTTTACAATATCGATTAACTAGTCACAATGCCTTTTCAGCCCATATGCATATGCACTTGTATTTAAGCATTCATCAACCATTGCATCTTTATCATATAAAACATACATATATTCCATATATACCTCATATGTCAAGCATATACCTTGCATATACTATACATATACCATGTATATATATCACATTTGTCAAACATATACCTCAAATATACCACAAGTATACCATTTATATGTACCACAATGTCACAAATTATCCATCATTACATTATCAAGGACCAATCATGACAATCACATGAATCACATAGCAAGCAACATTCATTTGCACTAAAGAATTCAATCGATAATTAGACTCACTGTTCTCCTTTGATTCCGACCCCTAACTTATTGTCTAGCTGCTCCTTGTGGGTCTCCAATATGTTGCGAGCCTAATATGAAAACATAATCGATTAACTCCTGATTAGAGAGACTTAATGTGGCTTAAACAAATTAATATGCATTGTTCATGTCGATAGTTAAGATTTTCCCTATGAGGCAGTGTGACCTTATGGGACTGTTTAGCCTATAACTTTTTCTATAATTGACCAATTAATCTGATTCTTGTTCCTAATTCAAAATAACATATAATTATAGAACAAATTCAAATTTCAGACTAATTGGATCATTGTACAATATTTGGTGGAATTTCTAAGAGTGTTCTGTTTTCTGCCTTGTTTTCTGCCTTTAGGCAGTTTCAGGGTACTCATTTGGGTTCATCATAACTTATAATATATAAGTCCTATTTTAATCAAAATTTACATAAACTTATATGGGTTCATATGGAACATGTTTCATGTTTACAAATTTTACCAATTATGTCTCTCAGATCTCCTAATTATATCAAACATTTTACTGGTCCAGAATAGAATTGACTTCCGGACCAGTATGGCTTCCAAAGGCCATAACTTAGTCTATACATAACCCATGAAGTTGAAATTAGTACCAAACTTTAGCTAATACATATACCTATAACTCGCAGAAGTCTAAAATGGAGAAAATTGAAGAAGAAGTCGGGCTGGAGAATAAGGCAGAAATGGGAAGATAAAGCTAACTTTTGGTTTTTGTCCTTTTTATCTTTTTCTCATCTCTTTTGTCATCTCTTTTCTCCTTTCTCTTCTTCTTTCTCTTCTCTTCTCTTCTATTTCTCTTTTATGTCATTTTCATTTTATTTTGTCTATATTATTATTATTATTTACATATATTTATAATTCCACTAATTCACACAATGATACAGCTTAATCATTTGACCCGATTTAACTAAATTAGCAATGTAAATGTAACATCCGCTAATTTAGGCCCCGAGTTGCACGTGTCGTGAAGTTGACGCGTTTGACCGATCAGAGTCTAAATTCGGATTTTTACACAAAATCGATTAAGAAATGGCTAAATTAAATGATGAATGCCTAATTAAGTGATTTTAAAGTTTAAAGAAGTTAATTTACGGTAAAGGACTAAATTGCAAAATTTGATAAGTTTTGGGGTCAAATTGCAATTTACCAAAAATTTGAGGATTAATGAGATTAATTGATAATCAACATATTAATTTTGGGCACCTTTTGATAGTGTTGGCCAGCCATGATGTTAAAGAAAGATGATTAATATTGGTTAAGTGTAAAATTGGGAGAAAATGGTCAAATGGTGGGTCCCACATGAATATTTTTGGGTACCCTATTTAAGGCTTTATTTTCTTCTTCTTCTCTTCATTTTCTGCATCCTTCTCTCTTTCTTTACCAGTCACGCCAGCTTCACCCATTTCTCCATAGATCACCTTGACTTATAGAGAGAGAAAGGAAGGGAAGAGAAGGGAAAGAGCAAGATAAAGTGATATTTATGTTCCATAACTCATAAGGAAGCTGGAAAGAACAAGAAAGAGGAAGAAAAATCAAGATTGGTAGAGAGAGAAAATCTCCAAAGTGGTGATCAAGTGAAGAAAAGTGTAAGGTAAGAAGTATTTCTTCTTCTTCTTCATCTTTTCTAAAGGAAGTTCGAATTTTGAGCTTTTCTAAGACTTATATGGAATGAGAGAGAAACTAGGGTTTTGAAAGAGAGAAAGAGAGTTTAGGGTCTTAATGAAATTAGATGATGATGAAAATGATTTATGATGTTGTAAGAGTTCCAAATGACAAGGAACAAGCTCTAAGGAGCAAAGGAAAAGAGAAAGCTACCTAAAAGAGTGAAGGAGAAAGATTAAGGTTTGTGCATAATTTAAGGCAATAGCCTATTATCCATGTTTGAAATAATGCATGCTGAATATGATTGTAGATAAATGAAATTTCATGAATGATGATGATTATGACATGAAACCATAGGTTTAGACATATATGAATGAGATAATTGTGACATTGAATTAAGGATGCATGTTAGAGAATCTTGTATGATCAAGGCATGTAAATGTATTGAAAAGTAATAAGTTGAGTAAAGAGCCTTAGAAATGCATGAAATAGAACTTGGTATGTTTTGGATGATGTTAGAATGAATGAAAGGTGAATATGCAGATTTCCTGCTGAAAGTCACGGGTGTGACTATTGAGTCACGGGCCTGAACTTGAGGGTTCACGGTTGTGACTGATTGTGTCACGGTTGTGAATTTCTGGGTGGAAATGGTACTATTCATTCCAGAAGCGTTCACGGGTTGAAATCATGGCAGTGAACTTATTCACGGGCGTGAATGAGTAATCACGACCGTGAATGCTTTTGGGCGATTCATTCCAGTAGCGTTCACGGCTTGGGATCACGGGCGTGAAAGTAGTAATCACAGCCGTGAATGCTCTGCATTTGAAATTATGAATATGATTATTAAATGAGGAATTCAAGTAGGTAAATGAAAGTTATTGTCTATCCAATGAAATAAGAATGATATGAATATGGATATATGTATATATATATATATTGATGTGAGAATGTGATATGTTGTGATATAGAAAAATGAATTGATGTAGAAAAATGAATTTGTCAAGAATGTATATGAAATTCGATGCAGATAAACATGAGAATATTGATGAATCTAGTAAATGAATGAAAAAAATATATGATTATGACTATATGATTGCAAAACAAGAAAATTGAGATGTTGATAAATATGAGATATTGATGTGTGGAAATTTGAGAATAATGATTGATGTAAAAATATAAAGAAGCCCATTACTCTACTTGCGGACTAGAATCAGGATAGATGACATGTCATTAAGGGGGCGAACGGTACCGTACTATACCTCAACCAATGTAGCATAAGCTCGGAGAGCGCCATTTGTCTGGGATGCTCAGTCAGTGTGGCTTAAGCTCTGGGAGCGCTACTGACTTGAGAAGCTCTAAGGAGCACATATAAATGAGGACAAGGTGTCATAAGCTTGTGTGAGCGGCCTTTGTCCGGTTATTCATCTATGATGAATTATACTCAATCAATGTAGCTTAAGCTCGGAGAGCGCCATTGATTTGAGAAGCTCTTATGAGCCAGATAGTGGACAGGGTGGCTTAAGCTCGGAAAGCGCTCCTGATCCATAACCCGTATCCAGTCAGTCCAAAAATTTAGAGTGATGTGGGCAAGATAATGAGGATATGTCGGAAAAATAAGAAAAGAAAAGAATAAGAAAATGATGAAATGAGATTGATATGCAATGATAAAGAGAATAAGAAAATGATGATGATATGAGATTGAAATGCAATGATAAAGAGATTTACAGAATACTTTGCTATTAAAGATAAATGAAAATAACATTGTCTATGTGCGCATGACATTCATACTTGTATGAAATAGGTATATGTTGATAGTCTTGCATGCAAACATTTTAATGCACAAAAATGATAATGGTTAATGCTTGTTGCATGATATAGTATATTGCCTTCTTTATATGCACCACTAAGCTTAGAGCTTAGCGTGGAGTTTAATTTCCACGCAGATATAGAAAGGTAACTGAAGACGCTAGATAAAGCAAGCGGTGATTCCCATTCAAGTAAAGCAGCCGAATCTTGAGAAAGTGGGTTACAAGTTTTGAAACTTTTGTATTCGATTTTTATATGAAAGAAATGTTTGAGTTTGTAAAACTTGCTTTTAAAGTTTGTTAAGAATTCCGCTAAAGTTATAAATTACTATTTTATGTAAATGGATTGTACTATTATTTCTGTTTATATCCACATATATATATACATGAATATATAAAATAAAATATAGCGAATTGAAGAAGTAAGAAAGTCAGGCGGCAGCGCTTCCTTATCCGGGCATGTATTGCGGTTCGGGTGAGGAGGTGGTGCGGCTGCAACAGGTTTTTTGGTATCAGAGCACCAGGGTTGGTGTTTCTGGATTTTGATATTAAAACCCGATAGGACAGTTTTGGATTTTTAAAGTGAATTTTGAAAATGATTTCTTGGAACGTACCCACAATTGCATTCTTGGAGTTGCTGCTTTACTGATTAGGGCCATTACCTTTATGTTATAGGTAGGATATGGCCTCGGGATCAAGACGAATAGTTATAGAAGAAGCTGAGAGTAATGAGCCCTCAGAGGCAAGAGCTTCGTCGCAACCAAGTCGTCGTCGAGCTGCGGCACCGAGATCTAGTGCCAACTCACTTCGTGAACATTCAGCTATGAATATGGGACAGACTGAGCTCATGAGAAATATGATAGATTTGCTACAGAGAGCATCACGATCAGATTCGTCTGGATTACAGTTTGAAAGACTAAGGAAATTAGGGGCATCTGATTTCTATGGTAAACGGGAAGATGACCCCTCAGTGGCCGAATTTTGGTTGGAACGAGCCGAGAGAGTATTTAATCAACTCCACTGCATAGATGAACATAAATATGAATATGCAGTATCTCTGTTACAGGAGCATGCATATGATTGGTGACGATCTGAATCACAGAGTACAGAGGCTCCTAACCCTATGACATGGGAATTCTTCCTAGAGAAGTTTAAGGAGCAGTACATTCCTCCTATTTATACAGACGACAAAAAGAGAGAGTTTCTGATGTTGAAACAGAGGGATATGTCTGTAACAGAATATGAGAGAGAGTTCACTCATCTATGTAAGTATGCTGGTGGTATTGTATCCACTGAGGCAGATAAGTGCCGACGATTTAAAGATGGATTGAGGGATACTATTAAGTTACAAGTTTCAGCCCTACGACTGATGAGTTTCCCAAATTTATTAGCATCTGCTAGAACAGTTGAAAGAGTCCTGGCAACGCAACAACCAGTACAGATTAGTGGGGTTAGTAGACCAGCACCACAACCAAGTGGAGTACAGTCTAGTGGCAAAAGAGCTAGACCTTTTGGTGGCCGATTCCAGGCTGGGAGTTCCAGCAGATTTCATTCTTATAGGCGGGGACAACCCATAAGATCTACTTCATCGGCAGCCAGTGCATCGACACAGGCATCTCGTAGATCTACCACTCTACCGGAGTGTCAACATTGTGGTCGTTCACATCCAGGAGAGTGTTGGTGGATGACAGGAGCATGTTTGAGATGCGGCTCCAGAAACCATATTAGAAGAGATTGTCCATTGCTACAGTTTGGCAGAGGTTCAAGGAGTGTTGAGTCAGTGCTAGTACAGACTATGGGACAAGGCAGAGGACGAGGCCGAGGACAAGGGAGAGGCAGCCATGCATGGCCAAGCCAGTTCAGATCAGATACAGTAGAGAGACCTGAAGGCAGTAGAGCTGCTCCAGCAAGAGCTTATGCCATGCGAGGCCGAGAGGAGCAGGATGCACCTGATGTCATAGCGGGTAAATTCCTTCTCTTTGGCTCTTGTATACATGCATTGATAGACCCTGGGTCAACACACTCATACATATGCACACCACCATCGGGTCGAGAGGTTTTAAAACCAGAGACTCTAGAATATGAGATTTGTGTGACTAACCCTTTAGGACACAGTGTGCGGGTTTGTAAAGTGTTTAGAGGTTGCCCAATCGAAATTCAAGGCAGGCAATTTCCAGCAGATCTAATAGAGTTACCATTCCGCGAGTTCGATGTGATCTTGGGAATGGATTGGCTAGCTTGCCATGGGGTGATAATAGATTGTGGAAAGAGGCAGATGAGAATTAAAGTTTCAGAACAAGAAGAAATAGTAGTGATGGGTGAGTATAGAGGATATCCAGATAATTTGATATCAGCGTTGAAAGCTCGAAAACTCATCAATAAAGGATGTGAGACTTACCTAGCGTATGTGATTGACACCCGAAAGAAAAGTCCAAATTTAACCGACATCCCAATTGTCAGTGAGTTTTCAGATGTGTTTCCTGAGGAGTTACCAGGACTACCACCTGATCGAGAGATAGAGTTTGCTATTGAATTAGTACCTGACACCGCTCCTATATCAATTACTCCATATAGGATGACACCCATAGAATTGAAGATACAGTTACAAGAAATGTTAGATAAAGGATTTATACGACCTAGTGTATCCCCATGGGGTGCTCCAGTACTATTTGTGAAGAAGAAAGACGGTACCTTACGTCTTTGCATTGACTATAGGCAGCTTAATAGGGTTACTGTTAAGAATAAATACCCACTGCCTAGGATTGATGATTTATTTGATCAGTTGAAAGGTGCGAGTGTATTCTCAAAGATAGATCTTCGATCGGGATATCATCAACTGAAGATCAAAGAGTCAGATGTATCTAAGACAGCATTCAGGACTCGTTATGGCCATTATGAATTCTTGGTGATGCCATTTGGATTGACGAATGCGCCGGCAGTTTTTATGGACCTGATGAACCGAGTGTTCAGGCCATATATTGATCAATTTGTAGTTGTATTCATTGATGACATTCTTGTCTATTCAAGAGATCGAGTAGAACATGACCAACATCTTAGAAAAGTATTGCAGACCCTGAGGGAGAAAAAAATGTATGCAAAGCTAACTAAGTGTGAATTTTGGCTAGAAGCAGTTAGTTTTCTGGGTCATGTAATTTCAGCTGAAGGTATTCGAGTTGATCCTAGTAAAATCGAGGCTATCCTTAATTGGAAACCACCTCGAAATGTGACAGAAGTGAGAAGTTTTCTTGGATTAACCGGATACTATATGAGATTTGTGAAAGGATTTTCATCTATAGCGAATCCTTTGACACGACTACTGCGAAAAGAGGTCCGATTTGAATGGACAGATAAGTGTCAAGTAAGCTTTGATCGATTGAAAGCAATGTTAACTGAAGCACCAGTTTTGACTCAGCCTACTCCAGGTAAAGATTATGTTGTGTACAGTGATGCAAGTCATAATGGGCTAGGATGTGTTCTGATGCAAAAGGGAAAAGTGATTGCATATGCCTCCAGACAGCTTAAGCCTCATGAACTTAACTATCCGACGCATGATTTAGAGCTTGCAGCGATAGTTTTTGCTCTAAAGATATGGAGACATTATTTGTATGGAGAAAGATGCTACATTTATACAGACCACAAGAGTCTTAAGTATCTTCCTTCACATAAAGAGTTGAATCTGAGGCAACGAATATGGTTGGAATTGATTAAAGACTATGATTGTGTGATAGACTACCATCCAGGAAAAGCTAATATGGTTGCAGATGCACTAAGCAGGAAGATTTTAGCTGAGATGCGAGTGGAATCCACATTGATGCAAAGAATTAAAGATGTCCAAAAACAAGATGAGAAGTTAGTAAAGATGGTCGAAGCCTTGAAAAATGGAGAAAAGTCAGAATTTTCTTTAACAGAAGATGGTACTGTGTATTTCAAGAACCGGATTTGTGTACCAAGTGTGAAAGAGTTGAGGACGGAGATTCTAAAAGAAGCTCATGAAACGGTTTATACTGTGCACCCAGGCGGGAACAAGATGTACCAAGATTTGAAAGCACAATACTGGTGGTCGGGGATGAAAAAGGATATCACTGAATATGTTGCTAAATGTCTAATCTGTCAGCAAGTGAAAGCTGAGCATCAATTTCCCACAGGATTACTACAACCGATTCCCATACCAGAATGGAAGTGGGAGAGGATCACGATGGATTTTGTGTCCGGTTTACCGGTAACTCAGAGAAAGCATGATACAGTGTGGATAATAGTGGATAGATTGACGAAGTCAGCACATTTCCTACCAGTTCGAATGGATTATACTTTGAACAAGCTGGCTGAGATTTATATGAATGAGATAGTGAGACTTCATGGAGTGCCTGTATCTATCATTTCTGACAGAGATCCCAGGTTTACATCGCAGTTCTGGAAGAGTCTACAGCAGGCTTTAGGAACTCGACTAAATTTTAGCACAGCATTTCATCCGCAAACGGATGGACAATCAGAGCGAGTTATACAGTTGCTTTAGGATATGATGAGATGTTGTATACTTGAATTTGAGGGAAGTTGGGATCGACATTTACCTCTTATGGAGTTTGCCTATAACAACAGTCATCAAACAAGCATAGGCATGGCTCCTTATGAAGCTTTATATGGAAGAAGGTGTAGGACACCAATATGTTGGACCGAGTTGAATGAGAAAAAGTTGATTGGGCCAGAAGTAATTAAACAAAATGAGGAGAAATTTAAAGTGATCAAGGAAAGGCTAAAAGCAGCACAAGATCGACAGAAATCATATGCCGATTTAAAAAGGCGAGATATAGAATATGCAGTAGGAGACAAAGTATTTCTTAAAGTTTCGCCTTGGAAAAAGATATTGAGGTTCGGTAAAAAAAGGAAAGTTAAGCCCAAGGTTTATTGGTCCCTATGAGATTCCAGAAAGAATAGGACCAGTAGCTTACCGATTAGCTCTTCCTCCGGAGCTACACATAATTCATAACGTGTTCCACGTTTCAATGTTAAGAAGATATCGTTCAGACCCAACCCATATTATACCGATTAAGAAAATAGAGGTACAAACAGATATGTCTTACAAGGAAGAACCAGTGGCTATAATAGCATATGAAGAGAAAGTTCTCAGGAACAAGAAAGTTCCTCTAGTTAAAGTTTGGTGGCGGAATCATACAATTGAAGAAGCCACGTGGGAAAGTGAAAAAGTGATGAAGAAGCAGTATCCCCAGTTGTTCAACCCCGAATGAACAGGTAAATTTCGAGGACGAAATTATTTTAAGGGGGAGAGAATGTAACATCCGCTAATTTAGGCCCCGAGTTACACGTGTCGTGAAGTTGACGCGTTTGACCGATCGGAGTCTAAATTCGGATTTTTACACAAAATCGATTAAGAAATGGCTAAATTAAATGATGAATGCCTAATTAAGTGATATTAAAGTTTAAAGAAGTTAATTTACGGTAAAGGACTAAATTGCAAAATTTGATAAGTTTTGGGGTCAAATTGCAATTTACCAAAAATTTGAGGATTAATGAGATTAATTGATAATCAACATATTAATTTTGGGCACCTTTTGATAGTGTTGGTCGTCCATGATGTTAAAGAAAGATGATTAATATTGGTTAAGTGTAAAATTGGGAGAAAATGGTCAAATGGTGGGTCCCACATGAATATTTTTGGGTACCCTATTTAAGGCTTTATTTTCTTCTTCTTCTCTTCATTTTCTGCATCCTTCTCTCTTTCTTTACCAGTCACGCCAGCTTCACCCATTTCTCCATAGATCACCTTGACTTCTAGAGAGAGAAAGGAAGTGAAGAGAAGGGAAAGAGCAAGATAAAGTGATATTTATGTTCCATAACTCATAAGGAAGCTGGAAAGAACAAGAAAGAGGAAGAAAAATCAAGATGGGGAGAGAGAGAAAATCTCCAAAGTGGTGATCAAGTGAAGAAAAGTGTAAGGTAAGAAGTATTTCTTCTTCTTCTTCATCTTTTCTAATGGAAGTTCGAATTTTGAGCTTTTCTAAGACTTATATGGAATGAGAGAGAAACTAGGGTTTTGAAAGAGAGAAAGAGAGTTTAGGGTCTTAATGAAATTAGATGATGATGAAAATGATTTATGATGTTGTAGGAGTTCCAAATGACAAGGAACAAGCTCTAAGGAGCAAAGGAAAAGAGAAAGCTACCTAAAAGAGTGAAGGAGAAAGATTAAGGTTTGTGCATAATTTAAGACAATAGCCTATTATCCTTGTTTGAAATAATGCATGCTGAATATGATTGTAGATAAATGAAATTTCATGAATGATGATGATTATGACATGAAACCATAGGTTTAGACATATATGAATGAGATAATTGTGACATTGAATTAAGGATGCATGTTAGAGAATCTTGTATGATCAAGGCATGTAAATGTATTGAAAAGTAATAAGTTGAGTAAAGAGCCTTAGAAATGCATGAAATAGAACTTGGTATGTTTTGGATGATGTTAGAATGAATGAAAGGTGAATATGCAGATTTCCTGCTGAAAGTCACGGGTGTGACTATTGAGTCACGGGCCTGAACTTGAGGGTTCACGGTTGTGACTGATTGTGTCACGGTTGTGAATTTCTGGGTGGAAATGGTACTATTCATTCCAGAAGCGTTCACGGGTTGAAATCATGGCAGTGAACTTATTCACGGGCGTGAATGAGTAATCACGACCGTGAATGCTTTTGGGCGATTCATTCGAGTAGCGTTCACGGCTTGGGATCACGGGCGTGAAAGTAGTAATCACGGCCGTGAATGCTCTGCATTTGAAATTATGAATATGATTATTAAATGAGGAATTCAAGTAGGTAAATGAAAGTTATTGTCTATCCAATGAAATAAGAATGATATGAATATGGATATATGTATATATATATATTGATGTGAGAATGTGATATGTTGTGATATAGAAAAATGAATTGATGTAGAAAAATGAATTTGTCATGAATGTATATGAAATTCGATGTAGATAAACATGAGAATATTGATGAATCTAGTAAATGAATGAAAAAAATATATGATTATGACTATATGATTGCAAAACAAGAAAATTGAGATGTTGATAAATATGAGATATTGATGTGTGGAAATTTGAGAATAATGATTGATGTAAAAATATAAAGAAGCCCATTACTCTACTTGCGGACTAGAATCAGGATAGATGACATGTCATTAAGGGGGCGAACGGTACCGTACTATACCTCAACCAATGTAGCATAAGCTCGGAGAGCGCCATTTGTCTGGGATGCTCAGTCAGTGTGGCTTAAGCTCTGGGAGCGCTACTGACTTGAGAAGCTCTAAGGAGCACATATAAATGAGGACAAGGTGTCATAAGCTTGTGTGAGCGGCCTTGGTCCGGTTATTCATCTATGATGAATTATACTCAATCAATGTAGCTTAAGCTCGGAGAGCGCCATTGATTTGAGAAGCTCTTATGAGCCAGATAGTGGACAGGGTGGCTTAAGCTCGGAGAGCGCTCCTGATCCATAACCCGTATCCAGTCAGTCCAAAAATTTAGAGTGATGTGGGCAAGATAATGAGGATATGTCGGAAAAATAAGAAAAGAAAAGAATAAGAAAATGATGAAATGAGATTGATATGCAATGATAAAGAGAATAAGAAAATGATGATGATATGAGATTGAAATGCAATGATAAAGAGATTTACAGAATACTTTGCTATTAAAGATAAATGAAAATAACATTGTCTATGTGAGCATGACATTCATACTTGTATGAAATAGGTATATGTTGATAGTCTTGCATGCAAACATTTTAATGCACAAAAATGATAATGGTTAATGCTTGTTGCATGATATAGTATATTGTCTTCTTTATATGCACCACTAAGCTTAGAGCTTAGCGTGGAGTTTAATTTCCACGCAGATATAGAAAGGTAGCTGAAGACGCTAGATAAAGCAAGCGGTGATTTCCATTCAAGTAAAGCAGCCGAATCTTGAGAAAGTGGGTTACAAGTTTTGAAACTTTTGTATTTGATTTTTATATGAAAGAAATGTTTGAGTTTGTAAAACTTGCTTTTAAAGTTTGTTAAGAATTCTGCTAAAGTTATAAATTACTATTTTATGTAAATGGATTGTACTATTATTTCTGTTTATATCCACATATATATATACATGAATATATAAAAAAAAAATATAGCGAATTGAAGAAGTAAGAAAGTCAGGCGGCAGCGCTTCCTTATCCGGACACGTATTGCGGTTCGGGTGAGGAGGTGGTGCGGTTGCGACAGTAAATGTTCACTAATTTTAATTTAATCATTTTTCTTACTTTAATTTAGTCACCTTATTCAATTAATTTCTAATAATTTGTTATCCTTATTTAGGTTATAAGGATACACGTGTGACTCGATATAATTGCCAAATACTAGGACACATAGCTAGTGCGTGCCATGAACCTGTTCCTATGAAAATACGTATGAAATGCACGTGTTCAATTGAATTGTATGCAAGATGCTTATGTTCGATGAAATGCATATGGGGAAGGTCAAGGATGTTACAATTCTCCCCTCCTTTTAAAAATTTCGTCCTCGAAATTAATACCTGAAAACAGGTGTGGATATTGCTTTTTCATATTTTCTTCTGTTTCCCATGTTGCCTCTTCTTGTAAATGGTTACGCCATAATACCTTAACCAAAGGTATTTCTCAATTTCTTAGCTGTTTAGTCTTGTATCCAATGATTTGCACTGGTTCCTCAACGTAACTCATGTCCTCTGCAATCTCAATGGCTTGATCTTTAGGTACATGTGTAGGATCTGACCTGTATCTTCTAAGCATGCTCACAAGAAACACATTATGTATCTGAGCCATCTCTGGTGGTAACGCCAATCTATATGCCAGTGGACCAATCTTCTCAAGAATTTCATAAGGCCTATATACCTTGGGCTCAATTTACCCTTTTTGCCAAATCGAATTATCCCTTTCCATGGAGACACACGAAGAAATACCTTTTCACCCAACTCGTATTCCATTTCCCTTCTATGCTGATCAACATAACTTTTCTGCCTATTATGTGCTGCCTTTAGCTTGTTCTTGACAACCTTGATCTTATCCACTATGTCTTGCACTATCTCTGGCCCTTCTAATGCACGTGCTCCTTCTTCATCCCAAATGATAGGGCTTCGGCACTTTCTGCCATACAATACTTCATATGGTGCCATCTGGATACTGCTATGATACTGGTTGTTGTAAGCAAATTCAATCAATGCTATATATTCATCCCAAGCACCTCTGAATTCCATAGAACATGCACTAAGCATTTCTTCTAATGTCTGTATAGTCCTCTCTGATTGTCCGTCAGTCTGTGGGTGGAATGCAGTGCTAAAGTTCAATTTTGTTCCCAATGCATTATGTAAACTCACCCAAAAATGTGAAGTAAACCGTGGATCTCTATCAGACACAATGGACACTGGAATGCCATGCAATCTGACTATCTCATTCACATATAATTTGGCCAAACTCTCAAGTGTACAGCCCCATCTGATAGGTAGAAAATGTGCTGACTTGGTTAATCTGTCAATAATTACCCATACTGCATCATTATTCTTTCCCATTTCCATTCTGGCACTGGCAATAGATGTAGTTTACCAACTGGTGCCTGATGTTCAATTTTAATCTGCTGACATGTCAAGCATTTGGAAACATATTCTGCTATATCTTTCTTCATTCTTGGCCACCAGTAATGAGGCCTTAAACTGTGATACATCTTTGTCATCCCTGGGTGCATTGCATATGGTGCATTGTGTGCCTCTTCCATTATTTCCTGATGCAAGTTCTCAGTGTCTGGAACACATATGCTTGATTTTAACATCAGTGTATCATTCTGCAAATGAAACTCTTTATTATTTCCCTGCCTTACCACATCAATTTTCTCACATAATTCAGAATCTTTACTTTGTGCTTCTTTGATCCTCTCCTTTAGTATAGGTCTGACTTGAAGAGTAGCAATCAGTGATCCTTCATCATGTATATTTAATTCAACATTCATAGATTGTAATTGAATCAAATATGGAAAAGAGGATACTTGCAAGTGAGCTACGTTGCTACTAGCCTTCCTACTCAATGCATCTGCTACCACATTGGCTTTCCCTGGATGGTATTCAATTGTACAGTCATAATCTTTTAACAACTCTAACCATCATCTTTGCCTCATGTTTAACTCTTTTTGTGTCAGCAAATAACCTAAGCTTTTATGGTCTATGAAGATCTGGAATGTCTCACCATAAAGATAATGCCTCCAAATCTTCAATCCAAATACGACTGCAACCAGTTATAAATCATGCACTGGATATGAGATCTCATGTGGTCTTAGTTGTCTGGATGCATAAGCTATCACCTTACCATGTTGCATTAACACACATCCCAAGCCTTGGTGAGAAGCATCACTATATACTGTAAACCCACCTGTACCTGTAGGGATGGTTAACACTGGTGTTAAGGTTAGCCTGTGTTTTAGTTCATCGAAACTCCTCTGACATTCTGGAGTCCACTTGAAAGGCACATTCTTTCTCAACAATTTAGTCAAAGGGCTAGCAATTAAGGAGAATCCATCAACAAATCTGCAGTAGTATCCGACTAAACCTAAAAAATTACGCATTTCAGAAACATTTTTAGGAGCTTCCCAATTTACCATAGCCTCAATTTTCTTTAGGTCAACCTCTATGCCCTTACACGACACCACATGTCCAAGAAACACCAAATGATCTAACCAAAATTCACATTTACTCAATTTGGCATATAATTGTTTCTCCCTCAAAGTTTGCAACACAATTTTTAAATGTTGTTCATGTTCTCCCCTATTCTTTGAGTACACCAATATGTCATCAATAAATACTATCACAAACCTATCCAAATATGGTTGAAACACCTTATTCATTAAAGCCATAAATGCAGCTGGAGCCTTAGTCAATCTAAATGGCATTACTAAAAATTCATAATGCCCATACCTTGTTCGAAAGGCAGTCTTCGGAACATCCGTTTCTGCTACCTTCAGCTGGTAATAACCTGATTTCAGATCAATCTTGGAGAATATTTGGGCTCCTTGCAACTGGTCAAATAAATCATCTATTTTAGGGAATGGATATTTGTTCTTCACCGTCATTTTGTTCAGTTGCCTATAATCGATGCACAATCTCATTGTTTCATCTTTCTTTTTAACAAATAACATTGGAGCTCCCTATGGTGATACACTAGGTCTAATATACCCTTTGTCAAGTAACTTCTGCAATTAGGCCTTTAGTTCTTTCAACTCAACTGGGGCCATTCTATAGGGTGACTTTGATATTGGTACAGTTCCTGGTACTAGTTCAATAGTAAATACTATCAGTCTATCTGGTGGTAAACCAGGTAGATCATCTGGGAATACATCAGCAAATTTCCTTACCACTGGTATATTTTCAAACAAGCTATCAGTGGTTCTAGTATCAGTCACATATGCCAAATATGCTTCACATCCCCCTTTGATCATTCGAAATGCCTTTACAGCTGAAACTAGACATGTAGGCACAAGTTTTCTTTCACCTAGAAACACTACCCTTGGCTGGTTTGGTGATTCCAAAATTACTTCCTTAGTAAAGCAATTCACTATTGCATGATGTCTAGTTAACCATTCCATTCCCAGTATCACATCAAATTCATATATTGGCAATAAAATCAGATCAGCTATTAACTCAGCTCTGTCAATGCATATCAGGCAATCACGACAGACATTATTCACAACTACCATGGTTCCTAATGGCGTACTCACATTTATGTCAATCCCCAAAGGCTCATGCATTTGATGCAATTCAGATGCCATATGAAATGATATAAATGAATGAGTGGAGCCTGGGTCAATCAATGCATATGCTAATATTTCAGAAATATAAATATTACTAGTGACTACTTCTGAAGCATCCACTGCCTCTTGTCTAGTCATAGCAAACACCCTGGCCTGAGTAGGAGGTCTAGAACTCTGACCTTTAGATCTGGTCACTCCTCTGCCCAGTGTACCAGTCCTGCCCCTGCCTCTTCCTCTGCCTTGTGTCCCACTAGTAGGGTAGACCCTCGGTGCCTCAACAGTAGTCTCAGATACTCCTCTGCCTCTGCTGGTCTCTGCTAGTTTGGCTCTATTTGGACAGTCTCTATACATGTGCTCCATCGATCCACAGAAATAACATGCTCCTATGAGCCTTCTACATTCGCCCATATGCTGTCTGCCACAATGACTACATGTGGGCCTCTGTTCAACATATTGGCTCTGCCCTCTGCCTGGGTAAGAGAAAGTCATTCCTCGACCTCTAGAACTGGAGTACCCACTTCTGTTACCAGATTATGCAGGCATATATCTACCTCTTTTCCCCAACCTTCTGCTAGACTCACCAAAGAATTCACGTGATGGCCTTTTTATTTGTTGTTCCCCCGCTTCTTTCATTAACCATTCAGCTCTGATTGCAGCAGCTCTGAGCCTAGCATAACTATCAAGATCAGTAGTTGTGATTCTGTTTTTGATCTCATATTTGAGGCCCTCCTCAAACTTCCTGCATTTGACTCTTTCAGTAGAGACCATGAAAGTGGCATAATGGGAAAGTTTGTTAAATTGTACTTCATACTCCGCAATAGACATATTCCCCTATTTCAGATTCAGGAATTCCTTCCTCTTCTCATTTTATATGCTTCAGGCATGTAATTGTTCTGAAATTCCAAGAGAAAATAATTCCATGTCAACACCGGTGGTTGTGCATCACTGTCAGGGATTGTCTCCCACCATTCATAAGCATTTCCTTGCAGTAAGGATAATGCATAATCTAATTTCTCATCCGGGGTACATCTCATCATATTCAGTACCCTCTGTGTCATTTTCAGCCATGTCTCAGCTTCTGCTGGGTCTGTTGTGCCATTGAAATCAGTTGCACCATGTTTCCTCAGCTTTTCATACCGTCTTTCCTTGTACATTTCAGGACCATATACTTCTTGTTCTAGGTTTTCATGGGGTACTTCTGCATGAGATGACTGTGATGCAAGTACTGGAGCTCTAGCTCCTGGTGCTGGTTGATCTCTATGTAAATGAGGTGATGCCTCATGAGAATGCATTTCGGCCGGCCTCTCCCTCCTTGGTGTATCATGTCTTATGATGTCCCTAAAATAAATGAAAGTATGTCACTACATAATGTTCAACACATAGGATGCATATGTTATCATGCTCTTATGCATATGCATGTTCCCATGGAACCTATCCCTGCTCTGATACCAAAAATGTAACGTCACACCTTATGCATTTGAGTATAACCTATCCCTGTATCAAGTAATCATACATGGCATACTGGAAAGGTAAAATACCCTGATAACAGTGGTAGTAAATTTTTTTTTCATATCATATCCTGTAAAATCAACTAACGACTTTACAAGTCTTATATCCTGTAATATCACTCAATGACTTTTCAAGTCAACATTAAAAACCATAATACGATATATCACATATATTAAAACATAAACTTCACATCCGAAGGATTACGGGTTGTTTCCATTTATACATTTCAAAACTAATCTAGAGTGGCAATACATATTCAAGCATATAAGTCCAAAATACAGATGACATGTTTTCATGCTTGTGTGGAATGCAATGAGAGAGAGTGATGAGGCTCGGCCAGTGACCTGTGCTCCATGTCTTTTATACGCTACTCAAAATGAGCTATCACTTTTCTTTACTGAAAAATGATGCAAATTGATGAGTTACGGCTCAGTGAGAATAACCATCCAATGAGCTCTAAAGTACCAAAAAACTCATAGTAATAGATCACAATTCCAATATATACCATGCATTCCATTCCATTCATCAGTATCAATAAAGTTGAAACATATAATCATTACTCTTTATGTACGCAAATGCTTTGCTTATTTCATTTTGTTGTGACCAAGTTAAACAGACATTGCCCCGGGTTTCCATGTGAATATTTTCCATGTGAACATTTGCATTTGCATTTGCTAGCTAGCTTGATCATTTGTTTCATTTGCACATTTGTTGGACCATAGGCCTCTTCTTTTGCTTTACAATATCGATTAACTAGTCACAACGCCTTTTCAGCCCATATGCATATGCACTTGTATTTAAGCATTCATCAACCATTGCATCTTTATCAAATAAAACATACATATATTCCATATATACCTCATATGTCAAGCATATACCTTGCATATACTATACATATACCATGTATATATATCACATTTGTCAAACATATACCTCAAATATACCACAAGTATACCATTTATATGTACCACAATGTCACAAATTATCCATCATTACATTATCAAGGACCAATCATGACAATCACATGAATCACATAGCAAGCAACATTCATTTGCACTAAAGAATTCAATCGATAATTAGACTCACCGTCCTCCTTTGATTCCGACCCCTAACTTATTGTCTATCTGCTCCTTGTGGATCTCCAATATGTTGCGAGCCTAATATGAAAACATAATCGATTAACTCATTATTAGAGAGACTTAATGTGGCTTAAACAAATTAATATGCATTGTTCATGTCAATAGTTAAGATTTTCCCTATGAGGCAGTGTGACCTTATGGGACTGTTTAGCCTATAACTTTTTCTATAATTGACCAATTAATCTGATTCTTGTTCCTAATTCAAAATAACATATAATTATAGAACAAATTCAAATTTCAGACTAATTGGATCATTGTACAATATTTGGTGGAATTTCTAAGAGTGTTCTGTTTTCTGCCTTGTTTTCTGCCTTTAGGCAGTTTCAGGGTACTCATTTGGGTTCATCATAACTTACAATATATAAGTCCTATTTTAATAAATATTTACATAACCTTATATGGGTTCATATGGAACATTTTTCATGTTTACAACTTTTACCAATTATGTCTCTAAGATCTCCTAATTATATCAAACATTTTACTGGTCCAGAATATAATTGACTTCCGGACCAGTATGGCTTCCAAAGGCCATAACTTAGTCTATACATAACCAATGAAGTTTAAATTAGTTCCAAACTTTAGCTAATACATATACCTATAACTCTCATGTTTTTATAATTTACAGAATCTAGCTCTAACAAGCTCAAATTAGCCAAACAAGGTACTATATCTGCCCAGGGCATTCAATAGGCAGTTCAAGCCATGGATCAGTCATGGTTCCATTAACTATAACTCAAAATTTACGATTCCTATGAACCTGAAATTTGGTAGAAAGATAAAAAACACATATATCTACAACTTTTATGTTTTGAGAGACTTCATATAAGGGCTTTAACATATTCGAAATCAAACCACACAGTAGCTAATTTGGTTAGGGTTTACACCCTGACCAGTTTCAGTACGAAGAGCATATCTCTCCCTATACATAACATCTTGCACAAATGTTTACATATACACAAATCTAAGACATAAAGGAAAATATTTTGGGTTTTACACATTTCCATAATCAATTTATATTAACATCAAAATTGGGGTGCAATTCAGTTCCTAATATTTAACCTAAGCAACTCAAATCAACCCTATAGCAATAAGAATTGATTACTTACCAAGAACAACCTTGAAAGGGATAAATTAGCTTAAAAAACTAGGTGAAAAAAGGAAGAATTGAAGTCTGAAATGGAGGAAATTGAAGAAGAAGTCGGGTTGGAGAAGAAGGCAGAAATGGGAAGATAAAGCTATCTTTTGGTTTTTGTCCTTTTTATCTTTTTCTCATCTCTTTTCTCCTTTCTCTTCTCCTTTCTCTTCTCTTCTCTTCTATTTCTCTTTTATGTAATTTTCATTTTATTTTGTCTATATTATTATTATTATTTACATAGATTTATAATTCCACTAATTCACACAATGATACAGCTTAATCATTTGACCCGATTTAACTAAATTAGCAATGTAAATGTTCACTAATCTTAATTTAATCATTTTTCTTACTTTAATTTAGTCACCTTATTCAATTAATTTCTAATACTTTGTTATCCTTATTTAGGTTATAAGGATACACGTGTGACTCGATATAATTGCCAAATACTAGGACACATAGCTAGTGCGTGCCATGAACGTGTTCCTATGAAAATACGTATGAAATGCACGTGTTCAATTGAATTGTATGCAAGATGCTTATGTTCGATGAAATGCATATGGGGAAGGTCAAGGATGTTACATTTAGGCCTTACCTTGATCAGTTTGTGGTAGTTTTTATAGATGATATTCTGGTGTATTCGAGGGGCAAGGAAGAACATGACAGGCATCTCAAAATAGTACTGCAGACTTTGAGGGAAAATCAATTGTATGCAAAACTATCAAAATGTGAGTTTTGGTTGGAAGAAGTGGGATTCTTAGGGCATGTTATTTCAGTTGAAGGAATTCGTATGGATCCTAACAAAATAGAAGCCATTCTAAGTTGGAAGCCACCCCACAATGTAACAGAAGTCCGAAGTTTTCTTGGATTAGCTAGCTACTACAGAAGGTTTGTGAAGGGATTTTCAAGCATAGTTGCACCACTTACCAAGTTGCTCAGAAAAGAAACTAAGTTTGAGTGGACAGATCGGTGTCAGACAAGCTTTGAGAAGCTAAAAGTCATGCTAACCGAAGCACCTGTTTTGACCCAACCTACTCCAGGGAAAGACTTTGTGATATACAGTGATGCCTCTCATAATGGGCTAGGGTGTGTATTAATGCAAGAGGGTAAAGTAGTTGCTTATGCATCTAGGCAATTGAAGCCTCATGAGTTAAATTACCCTACTCATGATTTGGAGTTGGCAGCAATAGTGTTTGCTTTGAAAATATGGTGACATTATTTGTATGGCAAGCGGTCTACATATATACAGATCATAAGAGCCTTAAATATCTGCCCACACAAAAGGAGTTGAACTTAAGGCAAAGACACTGGTTGGAGTTAATCAAGGATTATAATTGCATTATTGTCTATCAGCCAGGCAAAGCCAATGTAGTAGCTGATGCCTTAAGTAGAAAAACACTAGCAGGTATAGTTTAAAATTTTCTCAATTATAATATAATATATAGAAATTAATAATGAATTAAATATTAGATTCATAATTTATTTTGGCAGAGTTACGGATCCAACCTACCTTAAGGCAACATGTGACAGAAGCTCAGAGGCAAGATCAGAAATTGATGATAATTGCTAAGGTAGTTAAAAAGGGGGAGAGACCTGAATTTAAGATTGATGATGATGAAAGCATAAGTTACAAAGGAAGATTGTGCGTGCCAAATGACAGTGGATTAAAGCAACTAATTCTAAAATAGGCAAATAATACAACTTATTCCATGCATCCAAGAAGCAATAAAATGTATCAAGACCTGAAGACTCATTATTGGTGGCTAGGAATGAAGAAAGATATTGTGGAATACACTACAAGATGCTTGACATGCCAACAGGTGAAAGTAGAGCACCAGGTACCTTCTGGATTGTTGCAACCTATTGCTATTCCAGAATGGAAGTGGAAAAGGATTACGATGGATTTTGTATCCGGTTTGCCTTTGACCCAAAAGAAGCATGATTCAGTATGGGTGATTGTTGATAGACTCACCAAATCAACTCACTTTCTGCCAGTTCGAATGGATTATTCATTGAGTCGGTTAGTAGAAATATATGTTAATGAGATAATTTGACTACATGGGGTGCCAGTATCTATTATTTCTGATCGAGACCCACGGTTCACATCAAAATTTTGAAAAAGTCTACAGCAAACATTGGGGACTCGACTTGCTTTTAGTACAACATTTCACCCACAAACAGATGGGCAGTCTGAACGAGTTATTCAATTGATGGAAGATAAGCTTAGAAGTTGTGTAATTGATTTTGAGGTTAGCTGGGATAAACATTTACCATTGATGGAATTTGCATACAACAACAGCTATCAAACTAGTCTCGGCATGACACCATATGAAGCTTTGTATGGAAGGAGATGTAGAACACCGCTATGTTGGACAGAACTTGGTGAAAAGAAATTAATGGGGCCAGAATTAGTGCAGCAGATAGAGGAGAAGGTGAAATTAATTCAAGATCGGTTAACAGCTGTAACTGATCGACAAAAATCCTATGCCGATTTGAAGAGAAAGGACATTGAGTATGCTGTCGGAGATAAGGTATTTTTGAAAGTCTCACCTTGGAAAAAAGTACTTCGTTTTGGTAAAAAGGGGAAACTGAGTCCTAGATTTATTGGACCATACGAAATACTTGAACGTGTGGGTCCAGTGGCTTACAGATTGGCCTTACCACCAGAATTAGATAAGATCCACAATGTGTTCCATGTTTCCATGTTAAGGAGATACAGATCGGATCCGGCACATGTAATACCTGTGGAGTCAATAGAGGTATAACCAAACTTGACATATGCAGAAGAGCCAGTGAAAATCATAGCTCGAGAAGTCAAGGAACTACGGAACAAGAAGGTACCATTGGTAAAGGTCCTATGGCGCAATCGTGCAGTAGAATAAGCCACCTGGGAGAGTGAAGAAACGATGAGAAATCAACATCCTCAGTTATTCAGCTCCACCTAATCAGGTAAATTTCGAGGACGAAATTCTCTTAAAGGGAGAGAATTGTAACATTCGGTGATTTAGGCCCCGATTGCACGTGACCGTAGTGGGGTCCACTAGTTTAATCAGAGTCTAAATTTGAACCCATAAAAAATAGCTAATAATAAGAGAAAATAATTAAGGGTATTATTATTTGGGAATTAAAAAGACTAGGGGTAGAATTAGAAGAAAATAAAATTTCCTATGGACAAAATCGGTATTATGGCAATTGTTTGGGGAAAAAGTGTGAATATGGAGCAAGATGTGGCAAATATGGAATTTCTCAAAATTTAAATGTTAATTAAGATTAATTAACTTAATGAACCAATAAGAATTCAGATTAATTTTAATTAGTGGGACTCACACCTTAATCAAAGTATAAAAGTCAAAAATGGGAGGAATTCTCCATTCTTCCACCAAAATATCTAACTCTTCTTCATCTTCTTTTCTCCTCTCTTTGTTGTCCACTCTAGCCTTCTATAAGCCACCATTTTCCTTCAAATCAAGCTTGAAAAAGTGTGGAAAGAAAGTAGTTTTGAGAGAGTAAAATTCGGAATTAAGGTGTTCTTGCCATAAAAGGAGCAAAGGAGCAAGAAAGAAGGAAGAAGGAAGACAAGAAAAGGGAGATTGGTTGAGGGGAATTTCGGCCCACCTTGGAGAATACTTAAGGTTAGTTTATTCTTCTTAAATTCAATCTTTTTCTTACCATTTGAGATCCATATTGATGATAGATGTGATTAGGGTTGATAGAAATAGGTTATGTTGCAAGATAGAACTTAGAAAATTAAGTTTGTGTTTAGTTGATGAAGTTGTAATTAGACTTTGAATTGATGATATTTGATGTTAGATAATTGTTTTATGGCTTAAAAACTAAATAAAATATGATGTTAATGGATGAATAAGGGGCTTCCATAGTTAAAGAAATTTGGGGAAAATTGAAATTAACATAGAAGCACAATAATTGGTGATAAGTGAAGCAGGATTTGAGTGTTGAATTGAAGAAAATGAATTGGGAACTAGCATATGGTTTTTGGGCAGCCATGACATATTAAGAGGGAAGTTTAACCTTATTAAATTTTAGCTCAATTAGGGTGTAAAACATATTAGGAGCATTAGAATATTATGTAGACATAAAAAGCATTGAAATTGGATATTGGAATTGAGATATGGTATGGTTGTGCAGGAAAAAGAAGTGAACAAGTGAGAGGCCCTCAAGAGGGTGACAAAGGCAAGGAGAAAGCTAGCCAATAAGGGAAGAAAAAGAAGGATTAAGGACAGAGCCAAGGCTGATTAGGTATATGCTTCATTGATAAAAATTTTGCATGTTATTAAAATGTATGGAATTGTATATTAATGTTTGTTATGTTTGTGTTTGTGAGATGTTATGTGATTTGTTGTGACTTTTGATATTTTATATGGAAATGGGACCAAATGGTGTGAAATAATCGAGATGTATGAATGTATATGTAATTCTGGAAATTTTAGTATTAAATTGAATGCAAATGATGAATGTGGTTGAAATATGAATTGATGCCAATTGATGGCTCAGGTACAGAGTTCCAGGAACATCCCTGACTCTTTTGATGATAACTTGAGTTATGGAACTCATTTTTTCATGTTCTTTGTTGGAAATGAAAGATAAGACACAGGACTGTAATTTCTATTTAGACTATAACACCTAATTAAGTCTATATTTTACCAGAAAAATGCATGAAGTTTAAATCTAGAATCTGTCCAGAAAATTCTGGGCAGAAAATTTTGTGATGATTCAGTATTGAATTGATCATAACCTTTGATAGAAAATTTTTATTTAAGTGATTTTTGATGCATCAGAAAGCTAAGACAATAAGCTAAAAATTGTTAGAAGGACAGAACTCTAAATTCTAATTATAAATGGGCTAAAAATGAAGCCAAAAAATAGGTCCGAAATCTGCCATAGGTATAAAATGTGAAATGTTGGACTTATGCATGTGGTATGTTAATTATATGTAATAATTAATGCAAATATTTACTTTGATGATAATTATAAATGTTTAACAAATTATTTATGTATTAGATTTTATTGTAATAATAATGGGAATATAGAACAAAAATAAACAAGCATACTTATGATGGTTGAAAATATAAAATATGTTAAGCCCAAAAGCACCTAGTCTAGAACTAGAATAGGGAATAGTTTGACATGTCAATCAAGGGATTTTAGGCACTCGGTGCCAAATATGAAAGCCGGTAATGGCAAATTGATAAATGCGCTTGACACAAAATTATTAAGCCGGTAATGGCAATATAACAAAAGCCGGTAATGACATTATTATTAAAGCGCTTGGCGCTATATTATGAAAGTTGGGAATGACAACCCCGTTATTCCTATTATATAGTTCGGTTATAGGTTTTATGGGCACAAGAAAATAATAATAATACTAATATTGAAGTATGTGATTTTGATAAATGTTACATGAATTAAATTTGTTACTATTACATGTTGAATGAAATTTATTTTATTTTATATAAATTTTTATTTTATGCCTTATTTATTAAATGGTTAATTAATGTGTGAGAAAATATATATGTATGTAAAATTTTTATCATTGAATCACCACTAAGCTAGTAGCTTAGCGCGGGTGGTTTCCTCTCGCGCAGGTTAGAAGGGTAGCCGTAGATCTTAGAATTGTCAGAGAAAAAGGGTACCTGGAGGGAAGCAGCAAAAAGCTTTGGATTTTTCTTTTTGGTATATTTTGTTAAAAATTGTGTAAATTAAATTATCGTTTGTATTTCATATAATGTGTATTAAATATGTGAATTGCAATATAAAAGAACATAGTTTGGATGTAAATTACTGTATTTTATAAATAAATGAAATCTTGAATATTTATACTTGCAAGAATTTTTATTTTAGTGTCTGCAATATTTTCGTAAAAAAAAGAAAAAAATAATAATATTTATACTTCATTTCATTGAATTTACAAACAGTTAGACGGGTAATGCTCGCTTACCTTGCTAAACTATAGTGGGGTAAGGGGGTGTTACAGAGAACCTAGCAATATATTATATTTAAAGTTAAATGCAATATATTTGAAATACTTATTTGAATCAAATGAATATGCACGTATGCAAATGAGCTGATATACCTTGAATATACCATAAGTATACTTTGCATATACCTTGATGCAAGTTACATGAATGAATATGCACTTAATATACTTTGAATATACCTTAAATATACTTTGCACATACTTAACTTGTTTTAAGTAAAAATTTGGTATACATTGGATATACCTTGCATATAACTTGCATATACCTAAACTAGGAAGCATATTTTGATGCTATACTTCATCATTCTTTACAATTCTTGCACTTTAGTAATTTTTTATCTTAAGCATCTTTTTAGGGGGAGACTTCTCAAAAGCACATATTACTAGATTATTTGTCACCACCAAAAAGGGGGAGAATTATTGAACCATGAGGGGTATTTCCGTCATTTTGATGCTAACAAATAAAATAACACTAATGTATTTAACATACTTGTTTTCTAAGTTTATTGAACAGGGTATGGAACATGATAGCAAGAATGGAGAATGGAAAACTAACCTTAAAAAGACAAAAAATGAAGAAATAGCATGTTCACGCCTGTGACCTTGTATGTCACGCCCGTGATGAAGCTTAGTGCCAACTATCCAACATTTAAAGTTCACGGCCATGAAAAATCATAGCAACCGTGAATGATCATATCAGTCATGCCTGTAAAAGAAAGTCACGCCCATGAGAAAACATGTCAAATTCCTCTAGAGAGCTTCACGACCAGAGTCACTACTTGGACCACGGTTAGAAAGGATGTTCATGCCCATGAAATAATAATGTCACGCCCGTGATCAAACATTTCAAATCCTTTCAGAATGCTTCACGGCCGAAGTCACCACTCAAATCACGGCTTAGAAGAACAATCACGACCGTGACACACTTATTCACGATCGTGAAAGAGGAAAGAGAAACATGTCAGGTGCGAAATTAAGAGTTTGTGCAACGACTATTTTCGCATTAAATGCAACCAAACAGTTATAATTCATCATGGAAGTATAAATGCAAGTCATTTATGAATCCAGAACAAGAGAATAGCTAAAACTTCGAATCAAAATCTTGTTGTAGTCATTTGTGCATTTAATACTTTCAAAACAAACATTAATTCTTTGTAAAAAATATTTTTGCTCATTATTTTCTGAGCATCATAGATTTATGAGTGTTTCTCTTTGTAATATACTACTCAAGTGAGTTTTGGTATATTGGGTTAAGAGTAGAACAGTTGTAAGGGTTATTTGTGTGAGCCTTTAAAACACAAGGAATTGATTTATTATGTGAGCCATTAAAACACAAATGATTTTTGGGTTAGGTGTGATCCATTGTTAGAAACACCATAGTTGGGAGTGAGCTTGTAAAACTCCATTGTAACACTTTGTGTGTTAGTGAAACTCCCAATTGAGATTGGGGAGAGGAGTAGGGTTTGTTAATACCCGAACCTCTATAAAAATTCCTGTGTGATATCTTCCTATCCCTACTCAACTTTAACTTTTCTTTCCGCACTTAAAAGTTAAGAAATTTTAATATCCAATTTAACCCCCTTCTTGGTACAATATCTGGGCAACACTTAACATCCATAAAAATAGTGTCGAGCACTATAAAACCATTCAACATATGTCCAGAACCATAAAAAACTATCTCTAAAAGTATTTTAACACAACCATCTTCAAAAATAATTTTGAAGCCAAGTCCAAGCAAAACAATAATAGAAAGTAAATTTTGTCGAACATCAAGAGCATAAAACACATCATGGAGATAAAGTGTGCGGCCTTCCTGCATCATTAGCTTGTAGGTACCGATCCCGAGCATGTCAACCGAAGTATTATTCCCTATATAGATTTTTCTACTCCCTCTTGGAATTCGACGAAATTCCACAAAGGCAGATCGGTCCCTTGCTATATGGTTTGTTGCTACTGAGCCTACAGTCTAATAAGGAACAATTTATGCTAACATCAAGCAACTACTAACATAAAAATCCAAGGGATTAATCTTGTTATATAATGCCTTTGACTCAGTGCAATCACGAGCAAAGTGACCAGGCTTCCCACAGTTGAAGCAATTCATGTTCTTGCCTTTTTTTCCATTGGGTTTCCCATGCTTGCACTTATTTCTGCTAACTTTGGCCTTATTTCCTCCAATGCCTTGCCATTTGCCCTTACCCTTCCATTTATTTTTCCCAAAGCCTAAAGTTCTTTTGCCTCTAGACTCAGTCATATAAGCCTCTCCTTCAGGCTTATCAGCGATAAGGCGATCCTCCTCTAGCTCAACATGTCGGGCAACATCATCAAAAGTTTTGATATTGTCATTATGGGTAAAGTTGACATGCATGTGTTCCCAGGCTTTTGGAAGAGAGCGAATTACAGCTTGGACTTGTTATTCATCTGTCATCTCATGGCTAGCACATTTCAGCTCACTTATCATTTAGACATGATAGTAAGGTGTTGTCTCATTGTATGATTAGAATTTTTCTTATAGGCATCAAATTTTAGAGTTAACTGACGCAGCCTTGTTGTTGAGGTTCCACCAAACTGAACCTTAATAGCATCCCAAACTGCTTGGGCTAAGCGGTGCTTCTCAAAGTGTAGCATCAAGTCATTTCTCATGCTGCTCAGCATCAATATGCAAGCAACTATGTCCTTGCGCTTATAGGCTTGATATGCTTCCATATCCCGCCTATGTTGGGCAGTGTTTCCATGCTCAGGCTTAGCCATTGGTTGTGTTATTGTTTCTAGCATATCTTGCTCTTCCAAGAGATATTGAATTTTACGATGCCAAATGTCATAGTTTTTATCATTCAACTTATCTCCTTGATTCAAATTAGCAATAATGCTTTTTGTTGCAGTCATTTCAACTACTTAGAAACAATTATCATAATTAGGATTAACACAATTCATTATTACTTTTACCAATTTTAAGTCACAATGCTTTAAATTAATCAATAATAACCTAATATAAGTAGTAGAAACAAAAAAAATTGTATATACAGCTCAAGAAATTCCTACTAACATAATCCAGTTATCATTGTTTAATTTAAACATGTGTCAATTAATTTTGTATTAGATGAAATTCATTAATCTACCAATCTAATATTCCCACAATACATTCATCATGTAATGTAATATAACAATAATAATATATATGCATTAAAATAAGATAAACATCCATTACATGTCCCAAAAAAAACATATTGTCACACACAAAAATAAATATTTTCTAATATTGAGTTTAATTCATTCATCATCTAGTTGAACCTGTGGTTCCCTCTTAGCAAATTCTCTTTTTGCCAGTGTATTAAACATCTTTTTCATCCATAGAAAACTATTCATCGATTTACTATATCACCTAGTACTATCTTGTATCCGACGCTTCAATTCCCGATTCAAATCTTTTTCAAGATTTTCATAAGTCGCTTAATCTTTCTTTAAGTCTTCCTTTCCTCTTCCCATGAATCAAGTAAGGAATCAAGAACTATAAACATCTGTTGTTCCATAGCTAAGTCATAGTCTTCACTAAATATCATATAGAAAGTCCAAATTTTATAGAACATCTCATCAATATGCTTTTCAAGAGAATATTTCGGATCTTTCTTATATGCACTTAATCGCTCTAAAGTGCGAATCGTTAGATTTCTCACTACATGTTTGAATAAATTAAACCAATATTAGATTCCATTAAATATGATATATGTTATGTGATACCAAAAAAAATTTACATATAAATTTTTAGTAATTATGTTCCAATTTGCATATTTTTCTCCAAATTCTTCATCAAAATAGTCATAAAAAATTTTTGAAAAATATCCATTCAATTGGAAATTAAATTTTGAGAATTTTAAAAAATATTTGGACCAAAAATACTCATTCACGTGCCCCCATGCACCGAACGAAATTTTCCCACGCGCTCCACACGCTGCCACATGTACCTTTCCACGTCATCGCCACATCAGCATTTGTGGACCAACAAGAGGAATGCACGTAGCGAAATATACCACGTGTCATGGACACATTGAAAAAACCATCAAGAACCATTTCGCCCAACCGCTAGAGCGTGACCCACCGAGGCAGCGCATGTAGCACACGCGCCGTCTTTCGGAGTTTTTTTGCATTGATTTTTTAAATTTTACACATTTGTTACGGTTTTAAAACCACTAGGACCATTTTTATTTCATTTCAACAACATTTTTGGCCATGTTTGAATAACACATACACGATTCGAGAGTGGAAATCGTTTTAATGACAGTTTTCAAAAAAAATATACTCAGAAACTTTGAAAAATCATAAAAATTCAACCACTCATGAGAAAATTATGCAAAAATACTCCTTAGAAAGATTGTTATTAGAGCTTTCAAACGATACCAAATTCGAACTATGAAACTGAAGAATTAAATTTACGAAAATTGAATAAATTTTAAATTTTTACAGTAAATTTCACAAAAATCATCACAATTATGTTTTTAAGCACAAAAATGCACAAAACGGGCTATGATACCAATATTGAAATTTCTAGAGTAGCGAATACTTACTTGATGAGCGTAGATCGTGCACTTTCAATGCTTTTTGGCAGAGTCAAATTACTAAAACTTAACTCAATTCTACAGTACGAACGCTTTGATTCACTTGTGATTGAATGGAGATAAAAAAAAAAATTTTATCCACAATTTCCGAATTTCAAAGAAAATTTTTTGATAAAAAATTAAGTTTTGTAACTTATGAGAAAAGTTATATCATTTCTTTTCCAAAAGTTATATCTTTTCATAACTTTATATATAAGAAGATATGAGTTTAGGCTGATTTATACCCACATGGGCGGCCAATACCGCAAAGCCCAAGAACATATTAATCCACTAAAATAAAATACTTTCCCTCCTATTTTAAACATGTGGTTGGTCAACAGTTAGATAAATTAGGTTTAATGTCCATTAAATGGCAAAAATTCCAATTTGTCCTTCAATTTGTGAATAAATGTCAAATTTGCTCTAAAACATTCAAAACTTTGCACTTATGTCATTTATCATAATTTATCATCTTTACACCAATTGTGCTTTGAATTCTTATTTTTCCAGATTTCAAATCAATTTAATTCTAAATTTTGTTGTTGTTGTTATTATTATTATTATTAGAACAAAATGTTATTATCATTATTATGATTAGAACAAAATGCTCTCATTGCTTTGCATGACACTCCATGGAGGAAAAGAAGGATAAATTTCACCCCTTATTTTCCATAGTTGAAGGTCGGCTTGATAAAGATCCTATTTGCCGGCCAATATTGACCCTCTTTTGATTTTTTCTCAATCGCTTAGCTGGATAATGAGTTTGACAATTTTTAGTAACCATTTTCAATTATTTTTTTGTCAATTTGTTGAAGAAAAAAATATTTTATTTCTCCACTCAATCACACAATCCATCTCTTATCAAATTGACGTTTCAACTTATTTTTCGAAAAACATTTTCAACTTCTTAATTTTATTGTATGACAAGATGTTAGCTGACGTATTAAATTATTTTTAAGAAATTTTAACTAAAGATAAAATAAAATAACATATTACATATAAAATTATATATATATATATATATATATATATATATTTTTCATACTTTCAAAATTTAAATTATCTAAAATTCAACAAAATATGGAGATTAATTTTTTTATGAGTTATTATCGTATTATTTTTATATCTTTTTTGTTTCATAAAATTCGATTTTCTTCTGTGTATTAAATTACAGTTTACATTATTAAAATTAAAATAAATTTTGTATGATTATTTAATATTAGATATGGCAATTTTTTATTTTATGAGAACTAGATTCATTTGAAATCTGGCAAAAAATGAATGAATTACTTTTAAATTGATTTGAACTAAAAAATTATTTGAATTTGATTTGTTTTTTTTTTTAAATTGAATAGACAAAATATCTGTTTGAATAAACTGATTCTAGATTCAAAATTGACTTGAACTCTTCCAACCTGATTTGATTAGGTCTATTCAAAATATAGCATCGTTAAAAAATATATATTACAATTGTTTAGTTTTCTAATACATCATAAATGACAAGTTTGTCCAAAAAATTGTTACTGAAGTTTATAATTTTTATTATTTTATAGAAATCTTAGAGGAAAAAAGAAATTCTAAATTAGATTTTTCTTACCTAAATTCTATTATAGTGAACCATGCTAACAAAAAGTTTTATGATGTAAAAATTACATGATTAATTATTACACCATTATTATGAAATTTATATACTTGATAGGAGTGAAGACTTGAGACTTTTTATAAAATAAATAAATAAAGGTCCAAAGTCTGGCCTCTTAACATTTAAAAAACGAGAATCACAAAACCCAAAACCACACACAATAACAAGAAAATTGATGCAGAAGGAACTAGATAAAAAGCATGCAACACCTTAAGAGATAAGGTGGATCCATCATCTCTCTTTTACCCTTTTGCTCCTCAAAATATCAAAATCGATAACCAGGGATATTCATTCTTCAGTAAAAGCAAAGACTATCCTTTTCATGTTCTTAATCTTTCTCCAATCAACCAATCAACTATATGTACTATTTTAAAGTAACTCCAAATTTGCAAGCAAAGTAGTCCTTTTTTTTCCCTTTTGCATACACTGCCTTCTAAACTCTTTCAAGTTCCGCGTTATTTTTATTCCTTTGCAATCTACAGATATTTTTCCTTTCTTCTTATTCTATTTTATTGGGTTTCCCTATTTGTCTTCACTCCTTAATGAACGAATGGAATTATGAAAGTTGTGTATATTAATTAATTTAACTGCTGATAGTTAGAACAGGGCCAAAGGCAAACCCAGACAACTTATGTTGTGTTTGTTTACAATGTTAAATTTGGTATTAATTGAGTAACAAGGAAGGGATTACTGAGATTCTCACCAAGTGGTTATTTTTATTTTTATTTTATTGGGGGTTTTTCTACTTTGTTGTTGCAGATGGATTCTATATTTTGGCTAGATTGATGCTGTAGGGACCTGCATTCTTCATGGAACTTAGTATTAGCAAGTGGGGATTTGCATTTTCACTTTCATGTTGGGTAATCTTCTCCGCAGTATACTCAGGTGAAGTTATTTGGCCCTATTTTTTTTTTTTTTGGATTGTTTTAATCTTGTGTTGAAAAATGTTGCATCTTTAAAGATGACAATATGAACTGAATTTTGTAACGGTTTTCAATGTTGTGATGCTTGATATAAGTGGAGGGACTGAGAGGAGGTTCTAAAGTTAGAGGAGTAAATTTGGGAGGATGGCTGGTCGTGGAAGGTTGGATCACACCCTCACTCTTTGATGGCATTCCCAATGGAGACATGCTTGTGAGATTATATTTTCAAATTCTGTTGTTCCTGGTTTAGTTTTTTTGTTTTTTTTTTGAGGTGGCTTGTGATTAGACTAATTAAAGCCGTTAGCAAATGTTGGAATATAGGATGGTACAGAGGTTCAATTCAAGTCAGTGACATTGCAGAAGTATGTTTCTGCAGAGAATGGGGGCGGTATGGGTGTTACAGTGGATAGAGAAATCGCTTCTTCATGGGAAACCTTCAGGGTAAGGTGCCACATTATATTGTCCAATACCTTCATTGATTTTTATAATTGTCTTTCATATGGTGCTTTTTGTCAATGCCAGCTCAGTCCCTTTTATTTCTTTAACTTTATTTGGACTCAAAATGGTATTTCTTTGATGTTGCAATTTTAGAAAGTTTCATTTAGTTCTATCAAATATGCTATATTTAAATCTAAATTTAATTCCTTCATGTTTATAACCCCACAAGTTATGTTTGGCTATTTGTTGAGAACGTTCACTTGAAGCAAAATAGAAATTATTTTCTTTTATTGTTAATGTTTCTTTGGCAATATATTGTCAAGAATAGACACGATTTGCTCTTCCCCCCTGCAAAAACTATATTCATTTTAATGTAGTGCAAATGAATTGATGTCTCTTTTAATGCCGTTATAGTAAGTTATCTGTTTGGAGATTGGGGGATTGTATGAAGGTGGTTGTTTCTTGTCTATTCTCAATGTTGTTGATATAATTCAAGTTCATATATGTATTTAAGTTTAATATTTATCACCTAGATTGGGTCCACAAATTCATTCATGGACCAAACAGATGATAAAATTTCATGTAAGAAAAGTTGTTGCTACTTTTCAAATATGGAACTGATTCTAAGCACCACTTAATTCATGTAGCAGTTTGAAGTGCTGACTTCATCTTATAATGCATACAATTTATCACACTTGTTTCCTGCAGTTCTGGCGAGTCTCTGCACTAGAATTTCAGTTCCGGACCTCTCAAGGCCAGTTTCTAACATGCTATAGTGGAGGGTGCTCTGCAACAGAAAACTCCACTTCAGCAGCGCAATCATTTTATATTGAGAGAAATAACAACAATAGAATTCACATTAAACTTACTAGTGGTACCTATCTACAGGTAAGATTTCTTACTATATTTGCTCACTTTTTGCTCAACTGGACGGATAAAAATGATGGTATAGGGCACATTTATGAGTAGGAATAAAAGTTTCAATCTCCAGGAATTTTGTTTTTGTTTTTAAGGGTTCTGGAGGAGGATATATAGCCGTAACATATGCATGGAAAAAAATTATTTGTATTTACAGCCAACAATGAATCTATAAAGGGCATAGCTATTCAGATCCCGGATGGAATTTGAGATTGCTGATGTTTAATTGCCTCTTCTTATAATCCTCTACTTTTGATAAAATTGCATGTAGCATATAATCTATTTTTTAGGCTACAACAGGAAACCAACTCACAGCAGACTATCTAGGGAAACCAGGGTGGGATGATAATGCAGCCACATTTGAAATGGCAATCATAGCAAATAACTTACACGGAGATTACCAGCTTGCAAATGGGTATGGACATAGTAAGGCAAAAGAGATTCTCAAGGTCAATCTTTATTTTATATTTCACCATACATTATTCAATATTTGCTTCTTTTGGTTGATGTTAAAGTTAAACAATTACCTATGTAAAAAGAAATTGCTAGTTAAAACAATATGTAAAAGAAAAAGTTGAATTATGACAAACCATCCAGTATGTATCAAATAAGACAACAGAGAGTATGTATCAAATAAGACAACAGAGAGTACCAGTAGGTTCAACTATATGCATATTTTATATTTTTTTCCTTTTTGGAACTGCAGAAACATAAAAACAGTTTTATTACAATGGAAGATTTTAAGTTCTTGTATAGACATGGGATAAATGCTGTGAGGATCCCTGTTGGTTGGTGGATTGCTTTTGATCCTGATCCTCCAGCTCCATTTATAGGAGGATCCTTGGAAGCTCTAGATAATGCATTCTCATGGGCACAGTAGGTCCTGCTGTTCCCTATTTCTGTTTGGACTGTTAATGCGTAAACTCTGCATTTACTTTCGTTATGTACCTGAAAACTGTGTGCAGAGCCTATGACGTAAAATGCATAATTGATCTACATGCAGCTCCTGGCTCTCAAAATGGGATGGAACATAGTGCTAGTCGAGATGGCACAACTGGCTGGCCAACTTCTCAAGATTACATCTCACAAACACTGAATGTCATAGATTTTCTAGCTTCAAGGTACAAATTGGATGATTTATTGCACTGTTTACACAACCTGATCATCACTAGATATCCCAATTGTAAGAGCTTTAGAATATCACTAAATTTTTTTATGGCTGGCGATATTTTTCCATTAAGAAATTATCTATGAGAGGGTCATACTAGTCAACTTAGTTTTTAAATTAAATAATCCTACCATTAGGCTTCAGTATATCTTATGGCTGTTTAAACAATACGAAGAATTGCAATGATTACATCTCCACTCATCAAAACAGAAGCAAAATTGTACCTTAAATTGAAGAATATATATTTTGGTTTCACTTATTTGAAAACTATCAACTTTAGGTCCAGTCATTTGAGAAGAGTTCGTGATGCTCAGTATCTGTCTCATTGAAAGCAAGAAAATATAACCTGGGTTCTTGCTGTTCTTGGAGCTTCTTTTCTTTTGAGTTTTTTTTTTCTTTTTTCATGTGCTGTCAGATAACGTCTTTCCCAAATTGTCATAATATTATGAGAGTACAATGCTTTCCAAGAGTCATTATGAACACTCAATTTGTAAAATTTATTGCCCCAATAAAGCAATCCATTTTTTCCTACCACTACAATTCACCCAAAACCCTTTATGTTTTCGGGGATTCTTGTTAGAGGGTCTGTTAATCCCCCCAATCTAGGGAAGTCTATCTTTTTGTGTGTGTGCATAGTTAAGCTGTTCAGTTTTGCAGGTCCTAAGGTGTATGCTTTATTAGTGCCATGTTATGGAATTTAACTCAACATGATGATTTTATTTGCAGATATGCGAGACATCCAGCACTGCTGGGAATCGAGCTTTTAAATGAACCATCTGCTGCCTCAGTTCCTTTAGAAGTTTTAGTACCATACTATAAACAAGGATACGAAATTGTTCGAAAATACTCACCAACAGCTTATGTCATTATTTGCCAAAGAATTGGCAATGCGGATCCATTGGAGCTATACCAGGCTAATATAGGCTCTCATAACATTGTAGTTGATTTGCATTACTACAATCTTTTTGACACCTTTTTTGTTAATTTGAGCTCCACGGATAATATTGAATTCATATACAAGAGCAGGGAAACTCAATTACAGGCTTTGAACAGTGCAAATGGTCCTCTGGTTTTTATTGGTAACACACTCCATTTTGTTATTCTTAGGGACATTTGAATATAGGTTCTAATGGATTATTACGGACTCTGTTCGTCGCAGGAGAATGGGTGAATGAGTGGAATGTGACAAGTGGATCTCAGACAGATTATCAAAATTTTGGAAGGGCACAACTTGAGGTTTATAATGCAGCTTCATTTGGTTGGGCGTATTGGACTCTCAAAAATGACAGAAAGCACTGGGATTTTGAATGGAACATTAAGAATAATTACCTCCAATTTGGTATTACTTTAATATTCATTTATTTTTCCATTTTCTATTTCCATGTTTTATAAAAAAATTAGGCAAAACAAGACCTCAGCCACATGCACAAACAACAAAAATGGAATTAAACTTGGATTTTAAGGAAAAATAAGAAAAGAAATCAGTCACTTTTCTTTTTTAGACTTTTACTTGTGGTAGATCTTTGATGCTGCTGTCTTTTCAATCTGCAAATCTGATTGCATATGGGATCTGTTTATACAGGTAACTCACCAGCCAAGCAAATTTTCAGAAGTGCTGTATTGCTTGGATCGGTATCTAGTTGCTTCTTTCTGCATCATATAATATAATGGATGTCAAAGGAGTTGTACATAATCCAAAGATAAAGAGGAAAATCTGCAAGAAACTTTTTCTTTTCTTTCTTTTTTCTTTTGTTTCCAATATGTTCTTGGAGCTCATCATTTCTTCATTCATATTTCAAATTTTCAATAAAAGCAGAGTCTCGAAGGAAAAATGTCAATTGTCCTATCAGAATAAAATCCTCAATAATGTACAAAAGGAATTTTTTTTTTTCCCCTTCTTTCTCTCTAGGTACTTCTTGCATAAGATTCCACACTTCTCCCCAAAGCCAACTTTTATGAATGAAAATGCAAACTCTTTTGACCACTTGGCCATTGTAAAGTATCCTAGAAAAAGCAAAACCAAAAATCCAAAATATGACAATGGTAAACTAGCGAATCCCATGAATTCTCTGACTATTGTGAATGGATTTGCAATTTCAATGGCAGAAATCACAATTGTGGAGCAAAGCACTGGCCACCAAGCAATCTCTTGTATGAAAGAGATTTTCTCTGCGTGGGGATTTTCCCATGACTTCTCCGAAAATTGTTAGACATTCATGCTCAACCCCAGCAATAAGGACATTAAGATCTTTCTCCAGCGAAATGATGTCTGCAAAATCTTTTGCAACTGATGCTCCCGAGTCGACAGATATACCTACATTAGCAGCATCTGTTCCTAGCGAATCATTAATACCATCTCCCAGGAATCCAACTACATAGTCACCCACTGTTTCCAAGGATTGCACCACGCGTAGTTTCTGTGTTGGGGTCAGCCAAACAAGTACTGTTGCTCTTTTAATAGCCTCATGAAATTCATCCTGATTGAGTTTCTCAAACACTAGTCCAGTTGTCATATAGGTGGTTCTGATTCCAAGTTCAACATAAATCCTTACTCCTAGAGACAGTGAGTTACCTGTTATGACTTTTGCCTTTACTCCCTTCTCGGCAAACCTCCATAGAGCTTGTTTTGCTCAGTCTTTCGGTGGGTCAAAGAATGTAATTACAGCAGGAAAAACCATGTCTGTTTCAATAATCTCAAGGTGAATTACACAACAGTAATATAAATATATAACATGCAACAACTCATTACACAAATTATTATTTGTAATATAAAACTACCTAAACTGTTATTTTGTAATACTAAACTACCTCTTTCAACTATTAATTTCCATTAACGGCATGATGATGTGTAATATCCATGTCAACATTTAATTAAAAAACCTAAATGACTTGTATATACCCATGTAACAAAATGGTATTTGAATTAGTTGAAATATAACAAGTTACTTAGACTATTTATCTTGAAATTTAACTGTACTTACACTGTTAAACCTTGAGGGGTATTTCCGTCATTTTGATGATAACAAATAAAATAGCAATATTGTATTTAACATACTTGTTTTCTAAGACTATTAAACATGGTATGAAATAAAATAGTAAAAATGGAGAATGAAAGAATAATTCTTGAAAGACAAAATTAAGGAAGTAGCATGTTCACGCCCGTGACCCTGTCTGTCACGCCCATGAAAGAACTAACCATCACCAAAACCAACATTTGAAGTTCACGGTCATGAAGGAAAACACAAACCGTGAAATGTACATTTAAGTCACGCCCGTGAATTAAATGTCATGCCCGTGAATCTTCATGACAATTTTATCCAGAAAGCTTCACGACCAAAGTCACCACTTGGATTACGGCTGGGAAGTTTATCATGCCTGTGAAGATGTATGTCACACACGTGACCCAATGTTTCAAAACCTTCCAGATAGCTTCACAACCAAGGTCACCACTTCAGTCACGGTTTGGAATAACAGTCACGCCCGTAACAAACATAGTCACGCCCGTGAAGGATGAAAGAGAAAAATGTCAGGCGCAATTATTTGGTTGGTACAACGGCTAGTTTCATATTAAATGCACCATAATGGCTATAATTAGCCATGGGAGTATAAATGCATGTCATTTATGCATTCAATACAAAAGGACAACAAATACTTTGAATTAAAATTTTATTACAAGCTATTTGTACATTTAATACTTTCATTATCAATATCTATGCTCTGTGAAAATCCTTTTGCTCATCATTTATTGAGCAATAAAGATTTGCAAGTGTTTCTCTCTATAATCATTCATTACTCAAGTGAGTTCTGGGTATTTCTGGGTTAAGAGGAGAACACTTGTAAGGGTTAGTTGTGTGAGCCTTTAAAACACAAAATATAAGGTTGTTTGTGTGATCCTGCAAAAACACAAAGTAAAGGTTGTTTGTGTGAGCCTGTAAAACACAAGGAATTGGTTATTGTGTGAGCCATTAAAACACAAGCGATTTCTGGGTTAGGTGTGAGCCATTGTGAGAAACACCATAGTTGCGAGTGAGCTTGTAAAGCTCCATTGTAACACTTAGTGTGTTAGTGAAACTCCTAATTGCGATTGGGGAGAGGAGTAGGGTTTGTTAACACCCGAACCTCTATAAAAATCCTTGTGTCAAATTTCTCTATCCCTCCTAAAATTAATTTTTATTTCTGCACTTTAAAGTTTAATTTTTGAAACTCCAATTCAACCCCCCCTTTTTGGCTTAATATCTGGGCAACAATTGGTATCAGAGCTTTGTCTAGCATCAAAGCCTAAAAAATGCTACTAAAGATTAAGATATGGCCAGTGAAGGATTCCAAAGTCTCAAACCTTACTTTGATGGAGCAAATTATGCCCATTGAAATTTTCGGATGGAGACATACCTGGATAGTGAAGGAATTGAAGTTTGGGATAGTGTACGAAAAGAATGGACACCACCAACCAGAAGAGGAGCTGATGGTGAAGAAGAAATCCTATCAAGAGTTGATTGAACAGAACCTCAAAGAAGAGCAAATTTCAAAAACAAGAAGGCAATGACAATCCTATCAAGCTCATTATCTATTGAAGAATGTGGAAGAATACAACACTACCCAAAGCATACACCATGTGGAATACATTAGAAAATTATCATGAAGGAACTAAGCAAGTCAAATCCAAGAAGATTCAATTTCTTACATCAGAATATGAGCTCTTTAAGATGAAATCCAATGAGTCAATCACTGACATGACCAACCGCCTTCTAGCCATTATAAATGGAATGAGGAAACTTGGGAAGCATCTGAGTCTAGAAGATGTAAACAACAAAATCCTGAGAAGTCTTCCTCTTAAAGACTATGGCTTAAGAGTTGCTGGCATAAAAGAAGCAATTGAAGATATGAGCATCATGAATACTGATGTGCTGATCGACAAACTTCTCACACATGAAATGGCAGTGAAAAGAGATAGAGAGCTTGAAGTAGAGCCAGAGAAAAGAAAGCCCTTAGCACTCAAAGCCTCTACTTCAAAATCTCAAGAAGAAAGTGAAGATGATGAAGAAATGAGTGATGATGAAAATGAGGACATTGCTATGCTTTCAAGAAGAATAAAAAGAATCATTGAGAAGAAAATGAGCAACTCCAGAAAATTCAGGCAAAGAAACCTCAAACAAACTTCTAATGATGCACAAAAAAGTAAGGAAGAGGTAAAGTGCTATGAGTGTGGAAAGAAAGGACATATCAAACCAGAATGTCCAAGGCTCAAGAAGCATAAGAGCAAATACCAAAGAGACAATGGGGAGAAAGGTCACAAAGCCACATGGGATGACGAAAGCTCTTCAAGTGAAAAAGATGATAATGAAAGCAAAGAGTTCAACCTATGCTTCATGGCTATTGAGGATTATGTCTCGAATAAGGTAAGATCACTACACTCATACTCTTTGAATAATGATAATAGTGATAATGATGATGATAGTGATGATGATGATGATGAGCAAAGCCTAATAGAAGAATTAAATCTAGAATTAGAGAATTATATAAGTTAATTTAGTACTTATAGAAATAACATCTCTAATTTAAAAAATAAAATAGATGTTTTAGAAAAGGAAAACATGAAGCTTAAATTATCTAATGAATCTCTCCAAAAGTCATTAGATGAATATTCATCAAGACCCTCAACTGCTTCTTTGCTTAAAAAAATAACACTTTGAAAAATGAAGTTGAGGAACTTAGAAATTCCATTTCTAAATTTCACAAAGGTAAAGAGAGTTTAGATACTCTCATTGTGTCTCAAAGATCACCCTTAATTAGACATGGTCTAGGATTTAAGGATACATCATCATCTTCTCGTAAAACCATCTTTGTTAAGTCTAGTGAACCTCACATCTCCACACTTGTTAGAACAACACCAAAGAATAAGCATGTTAAACCTTCTACACATAAAAAAGAATAATCATGCCTTTATATATAAGAAGCATGCATCTAGAAAAGCATCAATTAATCATGACTGTGCATGTCATTATTCTCAAAATCAGTTTGATAGAAATATGGTATTCAAAAATCTTGTAAGACCAGAAAGCAAGTTTAGACCAAAGCAATGTAATTATTGTATGAAAATGGGTCACATAAATAAACATTGTTGGATAAGGAAGGCTCATTGGGAACCTTCATGTGCTAACCCCCAAGGACCCAAGCTCATTTGGGTACCTAAAAATCATACTTGAACTGTGATTCTATAGGTATGCCTCAAGTCCACAATAATAAAAAATTCTTGACTAGTAGACAGTGGATGCTCAAGGCATATGACAGGAGATAAATAACTCTTCAAAGAAATCAAAAGTATTGATGGAGGTAAAGTTACCTTTGGAAACAATGGTAAGGGCAAGGTAATTGGCATTGGATCTATTTGTATTAATGGTACTACTTTTATTAAAGATGTCTTACTTGTTGATGGCTTGAAACATAACATGTTAAGTGTTAGCCAATTATGTGATAAAGGAAACAAAGTAATCTTTACTTCCAATGAATGTCTTGTGATCTCTATCGATGGTCAAGAGATATTTAAAGGAAATAGAGATGTCAATACATACATAATTAACTTACATGAACTGTCTAACCATTCCTCTAAGTGTCTTATAACCACTAGTGATGAATCTTGGTTGTGGCATAGAAGGCTTGGTCATGCTAACATGGACTTAATACAAAGCCTCAGCACAGGAAAACTGGTAAAAGGACTACCAAGAGTCAAATTTGAAAAAGGCAAGACATGTGAACTTTGCCAAAGAGGAAAGCAACACAAGTCATCATTCAAAGCCAAAAACATAGTAAGTACCTCAAAACCTCTTCAACTCCTGCATTTGAACTTATTTGGACCTACTAAAACTGCTAGCTTAGGAGGTAAATATTATGCATTTGTCATCGTAGATGATTACTCTACATTTACTTGGGTAATTTTCTTAGCACAAAAGAGTGATGTTTTTTAAAATTTCAAAAACTTTGCTAAAAGAGTTCAAAATGAAAAAAGGTATTGTATTTCAAAGATAAGAAGTGATCATGGTAAAGAATTTGAAAATGAAAACTTTGAAATTTTTTGTCTTGAACATGGCATTTCACAAAATTTCTCATCTCCTAGGACTCCTTAACAAAATGAAGTAGTTGAAAGGAAATATCAAACTTTAATTGAAATGGCTAGAACAATGCTCAATGAATGTGGTTTACCAACTTATTTTTCGGCAGAAGCCACAAACACTGCATGTTATATTTCAAATCGAGTTTTCAAAAGACCTCTTTTAAACAAAACCTTATTTGAGCTATGGAATGGGAGAAAGCCCTTGATATCGTACTTTAGAGTATTTGGATGCAAGTGTTTCATATTGAATACCAAGGACAACCTTGGAAAATTTGTTTCTAAATCTGATGAAGGTATCTTTTTATGATACTCTACAACTAGCAAAACATATAAAGTATTTAACAAAAGATCATTAACTGTTGAAGAATCTATGCATGTTGTTTTTAATGAATCTAGTAGACTTGATCTTGTGAAAGGTAGTGTTCTTGATGATGTTGTAGGTAACATGGAAATACTTGATCTTGAAAATGGAAAAGAAGAAAATGATCAAGAAGATTAACATTAAAATGATTCTCTACCTCAAACTCAAAAAGAAAACGAATAAGAACTCCCAAAAGAATGGAGGATGATGAAAGATCATCCAAAAGAGCTAATCATTGGTGATCTTTCAAGGGGAGTAAGTACTAGATCTCATTTCAAATATTTAGCCGCTGGCCTTGCTTTTATTTCTTAAATTGAGCCTAAAAATGTTGATGAGGCTCTTAATGATGAAAGTTGGGTAATTCCCATGCAAGAGGAACTCAACCAATTTGAGAGAATTAAGGTATGAGTACCTAGACCTAAGGATCATCAAATTATAGGTAGCAAATGGGTATTTAGAAATAAACTAGATGGACAAGGGTCAATAACTAGGAATAAGGCTAGATTAGTTGCAAAAGGATACATTCAGGAAGAAGGTATAGATTATGATGAAACCTATGCACCTGTAGCTAGATTAGAAGCCATAAGAATACTTTTAGCATATGCATGTCACATGAATTTCAAACTCTTTCAAATGGATGTGAAAAGTGCATTTCTAAATGGTTATATAGAAGAAGAAGTTTATGTAGAACAACCACCAGGCTTTGAAAGCTATGATTTGCCAAATCATGTTCTTAAACTTTCAAAAGCTTTATATGGTTTGAAACAAGCCCCAAGAGCTTGGTATGAAAGACTAAGTTCTTTTCTGTTAGAAAACAACTTTACAAAGGGAAATGTTGACACCACATTATTCATTAAAAAGCATAAGCATGATATACTAATTGTTCAAATTTATGTTGATGACATAATATTTGGTTCTACTAATGAGTTGTTTTGTCAATAATTTGTTAAGTGTATGACTAGGGAATTTGAAATGAGCATGATGGGAAAGCTTAAGTATTTCCTTGGTCTACAAATAAACCAAAGCAATGAGGGCATATTCATCAACCAATCCAAATATGCCAAAGATTTAATTAAAAATTTTGGTATGGAAGGATGCAAGAATGCCAAGACTCCTATGAGCACATCAACAAAATTGGACAAGGATGAAAAGGGTAAGAGCATTAATGAAAAGCTCTATAGAGGTATGATCGGATTACATTTATATCTTACTGCTTCTAGACCCGATATAATGTATAGTGTTCGCTTGTGTGCACGATTTCAATCATGTCCTAGAAAATGTCATTTAAATGCAGTAAAAAGGATTCTAAGATATTTACATGGATCATTGCATCTAAGTTTATGGTATCCAAGAAATTCATCCTTCTATATTATAGGATATTCAGATGCAAACTATGTTGGTAGTCTTTTAGATAGAAAAAGTACTTCAGGTACTTGTCACTTTATTGGAGAGTGCTTAGTTTCTTGGTTTAGCAAGAAACAAGTTTCAGTTGCTCTTTCAACTGCTGAAGCAGAGTATGTAGCAGCTGGATGTTGTTGTACTCAAATTCTTTGGATGAAACAACAACTTAAGGACTATGGTCATGATATGAACCAAATACCTATTAAATGTGACAATACAAGTGCTATAAATCTTTTAAAGAATCCCATTCAACACTCTAGAAGTAAGCATATTGACATTATACACCACTTTATTAGAGATCATGTTCAATATGCAGATGTTGCATTAGAATTTATAAGCACAGAAAATCAATTGGCAGATATTTTTACTAAGTCTCTAAATGAGGAAAGATTTAATTTCATTAGAAGAGAACTTGGTATGATTGATGGATTAACTTTGTGATTTCCAAATTATCGAATCTTAATTGATAATCTTGATTTTGTATCATATCACTAGATATAAGGTAGTAAATTTGATGAAAAGTTTATGTTATAAGGGATAGAATCTTCATAGAAATGATTTAGTCTTGTTCTAGGACTTAATTTTATTTGATGAAAATTTTAGGGAAGTCACGCCCGTGACATATGTTCATGCCCGTGACTTAAATAGCCAAAAGAGGCAGTGACGTTCACGACTTGATTCACGACATCGTTCACGGCTTCAAGTAGTGAAGCTTATGTTCACGACTTCATTCACTCCCGTGAAAAGCCCTGTTCACGCCCGTGACGCATTTTCAAACCCATGAACATTTTCACCCCAAAACACACAGAGGCGTTCACGCTTTGAGTCATGCTTTGCTTCACGGGCATAAGTAGTGAAATTCAACCTTTCACGCTCGTGACTATTGTTTCACCCCCTTGACAGTTCATCATTCACGCCCGTGACATTCAAAGGTCACGACCGTGAACATATTCACGCCTTTATTCACGGGTAGAGCACCCCTTCAGCAAATCGTGAACACGACCATTCATGCCCGTGAACATATATTTCACGCCCGTGAATGCATCGGGCATATAAGAGAACAGACGGTTATTTTTCTCATTTCAACCTTTCAACTCCTAGAAACCGTTCTCATTTACACACATTCAATGAGATATTGAAGATTTCGGCCCCCAAGTCACAAACTTTTCCTATAAATACCATCAAAAGTTCATTCCTTCATCAAAAGTCATACTTCTTTAGGGTTTCCTCAAATTTTTATGTCAAATTTTTTTCCAAACTCCACAAAGTTCATTTCTGCAAATCAAATGGAAACCGGCTCACCAAAAGGAAAAAGAAAGAAGTCACATGCTCCCAGGAGGTACTCAGATTACCTCATGAACAAAATTCCGGAGCATTGCCATGCCCTGTACTCAACTTTGAAGCAAAAGCCTCTCCTTTCATCGAGGTCCTTTGAATGGCAAACCGTCCGAACTCTCGGGATAGAAACGACAATGACAGAGAAACTCTAGGCCTATTACTTGAAAGAATTCATGGACATTCATCAGCCCACATTGCTGGAGCCAACACTGGAATTTCTGAGCACTTTGCAAGTGTCTCCTACTGGAGTGGTGAAATTCCAACTCTGTAACAATCCAAATACCCTCAATGCCACTGAATTCGGGGACTTATTCAACTTACCATCGGATGACATCCTCAATGACAACGAAGTGGAATTCTTCGCGACTCGGGCATGGACCCATTTTGGCACAAATTGCAGCTGGGATGTCAAGAAGAAAAAGAGTACTCATCTCCGGTCCCCAGTGCACAAATATTTGCATAGGTTCCTGACCTATAGCATATTCGCTCGGGGAGACAGCAATGGGACCATTCGAAAATCGGAGCGCTTCCTTTTTGAGATGGCTAGAAGAGGACTCACGGTGGAGCTTTCTGGATGGTTTGCAAACCATCTTCTGTCCATTGCCACCAAACCCACAGGAGATATACTCATTGGTGGTTATGTCACCCATATAGCCTTAAAGCTTGGCTATTTGAAGATGGATGAGCATCATTTCAATCTCATCCCAGGGCATCCTCGAGATCGATTGGATGTCGAGTCCTTCATCAAGATAGGAGCGACTATCAGAATTGTTCATAAGAACAATATTTACTACCGCTTCACAGACACTGCTGGGGAGATAATCTGGGAAGACAATGATACAGAGGACTTCAAAGCCGGCCTCCAAGGGATCCAGCAGAAGAAACGGGCTCGGGTTGAGGAAGCACCTCCAGCGGCTGAGCAAGACATCGGACAATCCTCGGTTTCCACACCAAATTTGGCGCAGCAAGTGGTTGACCTCTTGGCACCATGATTCGAGCAGCTGCAGGCTTTGATGGACGAGAGGTTGGAAAACCTCAAAGACTTCATAGAGTCGTGGATGGACAGCCTTGAGGCAGAGGTTGCTAGACTTTGAGATAGGATGTCTGGCTAGGTGTTAGGCTCGATGGTAGCATAAATTTGTGTGTTTGCTTGTTTATTTTCTTTGTTGTTTTGTTTTTTGTATTTCCTTTCTGACTTTTATTTCCTTTGGTGTGTATTTCTTTTTTAAATCAAATATATTTGCTTTGTTTATCTTTTGGTATCTTTATATTCTTTTTGTTGATGACAAAAGGGGGAGAACCTAGCAATATATTAAGATAAATGAATTTTGAATCAAAAATAAGAACCTACAAATACATTGACATTGATATTTGACATTGAGTTAGGTTGGGAGAAATTAGAAATACTCAAAATTTGATTCAAAATTAATATGCAAGTATGAAATTGAGCTTTATACACATTAGATATATCTTAAGTATACTTTGCATATACCTTAATGCAAGTTACATAAATGAATATGCCATGCTATACTCTAAATATACCTTACATATACTTCATGCCTTAAAAAGAATTTTGGTATATATTGAATATACTTCACATATAACTTGCATATACTTAAAAACTAGTAAGTTTATTTCAATGCTACATCATTTTTTACAATTCTTGCATTTTCATAAATTTTTATCCTAAGTATCTTTTGAGGGGGAGAGTTCTCAAAAGCACATATTGCTAGATTATTTGTCACCATCAAAAAGGGGGAGATTGTTAAACCTTGAGGGATATTTCCGTTATTTTGATGATAACAAATAAAATAGCAATATTGTATTTAACATACTTGTTTTCTAAGTCTATTAAACAGGGTATGGAATAAAATAGCAAGAATGGAGAATGGAAGAATAATCCTTGAAAGACAAAATTAAGGAAGTAGCATGTTCACGCCCGTGACCCTATGTGTCACGCCCGTGGAAGAGCTAACCGTCACCAAAACCAACATTTGAAGTTCACGGCCATGAAGGAAGACACAAACCGTGAAATATACATTTAAGTCACGCCAGTGAATTAAATGTCATGCCCGTGAATCTTCATGACAAATTTATCCAGAGAGCTTTCCAACCAAAGTCACCACTTGGATCACGGTTGGAAAGTTTTTCATGCCCGTGAAGATGTATGTCACGCCCGTGACCCAATGTTTCAAAACATTCCAGAGAGCTCCACGACCAAGGTCACCACTTTAGTCACGGCTTGGAAGAACAGTCACGCCCGTGAAGGATGAAAGAGAAAAATGTCAGGCTCGATTATTTGGTTGGTACAACGGCTAGTTTCATATTAAATGCACCCTAACAACTATAATTAGCCATGGGAGTATAAATGCAAGTCATTTATGCATTCAGTACAAGAGGATAGCAAATACTTTGAATTAAAATCTTATTACAAGCTATTTTTACAATTAATACTTTCATTATCAATATCTATTCTCTGTGAAAATCTTTTTGCTCATCATTTATTGAGCAATAAAGATTTGTAATTGTTTCTCTCTGTAATCATTCATTACTCAAGTGAGTTTTGGGTATTTCTGGGTTAAGAGGAGAACACTTGTAAGGGTTAGTTGTGTGAGCCTTTAAAACACAAGATATAAGGTTGTTTGTATGATCCTGAAAAAACACAAAGTAAAGGTTGTTTGTGTGAGGCTGTAAAACACAAGGAATTGGTTATTGTGTGAGCCATTAAAACACAAGGGATTTCTGGGTTAGGTGTGAGCCATTGTGAGAAACACCATAGTTGGGAGTGAGCTTGTAAAACTCCATTGTAACACTTAGTGTGTTAGTGAAACTCCTAATTGCGATTGGGGAGAGGAATAGGGTTTGTTAACACCCGAACCTCTATAAAAATCCTTGTGTCAAATTTCTCTATCCCTCCTAAAATTAATTTTTATTTTCGCACTTTAAAGTTTAATTTTTGAAACTCCAATTCAACCCCCCCTTCTTGGCATAATATCTGGGCAACAATTGGTATCAGAGCTTTGTCTAGCATCGAAGCCTAAAAAGTGCTAGTAAAGATTAAGATATGACCAGTGAAGGATTCCAAAGTCTCAAACCTTACTTTGATGGAATAAATTATGCCCATTGGAAGTTTTGGATGGAGACATACCTGGATAGTGAAGGAATTGAAGTTTGGGATAGTGTAAGAAAAGAATGGACACCACCAACCAGAAGAGGAGCTCATGGTGAATAATAAATCCTATCAAGAGATGATTGGACAGAGCCTCAAAGAAGGGCAAATTTCAAAAACAATAAGGCAATAACAATCCTATTAAGCTTATTATCTATTGAAGAATGTGGAAGAATACAACACTTCCTAACAGCATACAGCATGTGGAAGACATTGGAAAATTATCATGAAGGAACTAAGCAAGTCAAATCCAATAAGATTCAACTTCTTACATCAGAATATGAGCTCTTCAAGATGAAATCCAATGAGTCAATTACTGACATGACCAACTGCCTTCTAGCCATTATAAATGGAATGAGGAAACTTAGGAAGCATCTGAGTCTGGAAGATGTAAACAACAAAATCCTGATAAGTCTTCCTCTTAAAGACATGTATTGTTATATGGGACCAAACAATTTTCCAACAATTGCCAAAGTCACAACATTTAAACATCATGGTTGATCGACAAAATTGAATCATCTGAATTTTTTTTTCATTGACTGAAACTTTGGGACATTTTTTCTATGAAATAAATTGCTCAATGAAATAACACATATTTTGTCACTCAACCATGATGTTTAAATGAAACACTTCAAAGTTGAAAAAAATACTCTCTCCTCCTCAAAGACAACAACATATAGTTAATGTGGGAACATTTTTTTTGTCATCCTTTACTTTTCAATGTGGGACTAAAACATAGCTATTTATCATATTTGACTTGGTAAAATAATATAGTTTTCTTGTTTCATCTTTCCAAGGAAAAGCATTGCTCCTTCTTCAAGTTGAACAAATGTTCATCAATTAGACTATTTGGTTGTTGTATTTAGCGATTACAATATTAGATTGTACATAGTGTAAGTACTGTTAAATTTCAAGATAAATAGTTTAAGTATCCTATTGTTACATTTCAATTAATTCAAGTGTTGTTTTATTATATGGGTATATATATATGTCATTTAGGTTTTTTTAATTAAATGCTGACGTGAATATTACACTTCCTCATGCCGTTAACAAAAATTAATAGGAGATGATGGAGGTATTTTAGTGTTCAAAATAATAGTTTAGGTAATTTTATGTTACAAATAATAATTTGGGTGCTGAATTGTTTCGTGTTATATATTATACCATCGATATAATTCACCCATGACCTCATCATTAGCCATGCTTGGATCATTTCTTTGATACAACATTACGAATAAAACATGGAAGCATGCAACTCAATTGAACTCAAATCTTATGTAAATCTTATGTTTTAAACAATCTTATGTCATTTTTGTCTTCTTCTAGTTCACTTTCTGGAGCTGTACAGATACTCTTCCTCATATAAAATCAAAAGGGATCTCATTTTATTTTTATATTTGGATGACCATAATCTGTGTCCATTTGTGTATACTAATGCCACAATTGCATCATTTAGAGGATACTTTTGATCAGTCATAAAGAATTGAGGCATGGAAAATGTAAAACCTTTTCTTTTATTGAACCTCAGTTGTCAAGATGATTAACAATGATTGCACAATTCATGGTGAGTGTACCAGTCTTGGCCATGCATAACACATACCTGTATGAAACCCATAAAGAAAAAATGAAGCATATTAAGATCAATAAATGTTTAATATAATTCAACATTCTATTTCTTTTCTTTACCCATGTTACTTTTTGCATTTTTGAAAATAATTTGATTTTTGATATGTAGAAAGATATTTGTGGTCTTCAAATTGTGAGTTAAACCACTTCCACTAATGCATGTAAGAAGTACTTAAATGCAAGTATAAAATTTACTGAATATAAGAAAGGACTTTGAATTTATAACATGGATCCCATATCACATATAATAGCTAAACTTTTGACAATACATCTATCTCTTGCCATAACAATTGCTCCTTTTGTAAGACTTATGTTGATAATGAGGGGAAGCGTATTAGAAGTTGGAGCACATGTCATTGATAGACCAAAAAGAATGCTATTACTCAAAGTACAAGACTTAATGTAATAAGTCAACATTATTGTTGTCATTACTATTAGCATAACACATGTAAATACATAGGATATCAACCTAATGCCAGTCTCAAAGCCATCTAGTGGTTTTGCTTCGCAAATATTGAGAAGATGGCGCTTTGATCTAAGTTTAGAATCCAGTAGAAACAACCAGCCCAATCCCACTACCTGATATCATATTTGTCCCTTGAAATATATATAGAGCCTCTATTACAAACTGCTTATAATGGCACAAATACCGAGTTAGTTGTAAACTGTAGTTTTCGAAATTAATTTGCATACCATTATGGGTGAAAATATTTTATTTGATTATCAGAAAATATAGGTTATGACTAGTCCAATGGTAACATTTGGACTGAAAATGAAGTCAAATAAGCCCTCAAAAATCAAAACTAAGAAAAAATGGGACTTGGTTTAATTAAATAGTTAGTTGATCGTAATTTGACTGGGCTATGAAAACTAGAAAATGACATGCAAAAATTTATTTTAAGACATAGATAGATCCTAAATAATATTTAGGATTATTTGACTGTAAAAAAGGAATTTTACGGTAACACTGAAAATTGAATTATCAGTCTAGTTTGAGTGAGCAGGATATAAAATAGACTCCAATTGAGTTGAAAATTTTTTGTAGACATATAAAAATATTTTATGAATTATGGAATCAAATTTGGGTGAAATTGAGCTTAGAAAGTGAGAAAATTAATTTATAGTGTATAATTGGGCCTAAATGGGTTAGGTTTTGTTTGGCCCAAGCCCACCTAACTTAAACCACTATAAATAGACCCATATTATCAGAATTCTCTAGAGAGAATTTTGCTTCATCTCCTTCCTCTCCTCCCTTGCTTGGCCGAACCATGTTTCCCATTTTTCTCTTCCAAAATTCTTCAATTTTCTTCACTTTTTACACCAAAATAAACCACCCAAAAATAATTTCAGCATCTCTAGTAGCTAATAGAAGGTTTTAATCTTCAATTGGAGAGATAAAGTGGAAGAAAATCAAAAGAGAAAAGTTAGGATACCAATTTGAGGTAAGTGAAATTTATAGTTTTAAATTAGTTTAATGGTTCAAATATGTGACGTCCTACTTATATATTAGGAATAATCACATATTGGTATCCGCTGATATGGGCTTGGATTTCTTATTGATCAACTTCATTATCTACTAGCTACAGTTCCAATTCCTGCATGAGAAAACCCATGTTAAGCTATCTCTAGCTTAGTGGTACATATAAACATTAAAGTTTTCCCCAAGCAGTCACAAAAATGCATGTCTCAAATAAAATCATGGCACATCAAATTTTATTACATTTTTGTCGTATAAAATAAATAAATACATAACATAAAAGGATAACATAATAACCTTATTCAATAATTAAATTTGCACCACCTCATGTAAGCATTTTATACTTTGTTACTTACATCAATTAATAAATTTTTATATTTCATTATATGATTTATTAGTCCAAAATTTCGTTCCCAAACTGTTCAGATATAGGGTGTGAAATAGGGGCGCTTGCAGAGTTTAAGCCACCTTACTCACTATAATCTCAAGTCAAGGGCGCTTGCGGAGCTTTAGCCACCTTGACCTAGTATAATTATTTATCTGTATGTAATTTGGATCGGGGGAGCTCTCGAAGCTATAACCACCTTGTCCCTAAATCATATCAATATTGGTACCGAAACTTCTCCCTAATGGTTCACCATCTATCCTATGTCAGTCCTCAGGTGGAGAAATGGGCAATTAAAAACTATTAATTACTTGTTTCTATAACCAATAATCATTTCATATTAACATAATAATATATTCACAATTTATTTCAAAACCATGTAATAGCATGATATTTTATCAAATATTAGCATAATGTTAAGTTCATAGTTAATAACATTTTTATAATTTTAAAACATGCCATAATATATAATTTCATCATTGTGACATATAATTTATGTCAGACACACACAATCATGCATCAGGGGCAAACTAAAATACATATATGTACAAACCTCGATAATATTTTTCTTTTCCAAAATATAAGCTCAGAGTTTTTTCACTTTTGTTGTTCTTCTTCTTGTTGAGATCATAATTCAAAAATATAAATAATTAATACCTTGATAAAATATTTATTCTTAATATAGTTTAAATAAATAATTGCAATTTCTTTTAAGCTGGAACAGGACCTCTTAGGACTATTGGATGTATAAATTTTTCTACACTTATCCAATTTATATGATTCTTGACTCCAATTAAATTTAACATGTAAGACTAAAACATACTAAAATTGTTGAATTTTTGAATCGTTAAATAATTTTTAGTGTAATTTTAAATATTGCTCTGTTTGCTGCCCCTTAAGCAGTTTCGGGGTACCATATTTAAAAAGTCATATCATTCAACGTGTAGCTTTGTTTATTACTATAATTTTTACACATTTAAAAAAAGTAATTTGGAACATTTTTTATGTTTACCAATTTTTCTAATTTTGTATCTAAGGTCTTCAAATACTAGATAATCTATAACTGATTCAGCATAAAGTACCAACCCGACCAGTTCAATTATTCAGCTCATAACTCACCAAATAAATGACATTTTAAGATGAGACGTTACAGAAACTTAGATAATAAATAGAAATAAAAATTTCATGTTTTGAACTTTGACTAATTTGATCTAAAAATAGGTCAAATAAGAGGACAAAATTACTGGAGCTGTATAGATATATGAAACCAGCTCAATCAAGGAACGATCATAGTTAATTTCACGATAACTCAACCTACACAAGAGATATTTATAAAAAATTTGGCAGAGACCTAAATAACACATAATTACAACTTTTATGTTTTACCAAACCTCATATTCAGCCATTAAAATGATCAAATGAAGCAAAAAGCGTAGGTTATTCTGTTGATATGTCTCCCTGAACCAGTCTCACTCAAACAAGTTTATCTGTTTATATGCCCAAAATAATTTCATGAAATTTTACAAACATGTAAACAACACATATATGAACAAATTTCATGTTAGACACTTCTCCAAATTCGGTTCATAGGATAATAAAAAATAGAGTGAAATACACTGTAGAAACATAACCCTAAAAGCTCTAATAACACAATAACTATGGAAAACAATTTTACTTACCAATAACATATTTATTTTGAGTAAATTTCTTGCAAATCATGAAGGATAGGATGAATAATTGGGGCTATTATTTGGAGGAAGGAAAGGGATGATGATGCTAAGAAGAAGAGTGTATAAGTTAGGATAAAATGGGTCAAAGTCTTAATTGACTTTCCCCTTCCCCTCCGTTCTCCCCTTTTAATCTTATTTTCTCCTTTTTTTACTTTATTATTATTATTATTATTATTATTATTATTATTATTATTATTATTATTATTATTATTATTATTATTATTATTATTATTATTATTATTATTATTATTATCATCATCATCTTTACATATTTACTTATATCTAGTATCTTTAATTTTTTTTTACCAAAAGTACAATTTAATTATGTGGTATAATTTAATCAAATTTATCATGTCAATCGATTTAATTTATTTTAATTTCTAATTTAGTCATTTATTCCATTTATTTTAATTTCTATTATCTATCATGTTTTTCCTATTCATCCAACATACTTATTCTAATTAATCTCTAATAAGTGGGCATTACAAAATAGGTAGTTTAAGGTATGTAGATGATAAATATAAAGTTTATTTGAGTTAAGGAAGCAAAATATTGGTGGATTAATGAAGTGTAATTTTTGGCCATCGTAGGTTCAAAGGAAATTGAATGTGCTTCCAAAGGAGAGGCTAAGGAAAAGAAAGATTAGGAAGACCAAAGTAAGCAAATAAGGTTAGTGATTTCAAAATCTACTTATTTCTATTGATTAAACATGATTTAGGGTTATGAAAATGATGTATTTTGTGTGTTTTGCATGAAATTGATAATTGATGTTTAAAACATGATTAAGGGATTATAAAAAGTGAATTAGAATGGTTAATTTCAATTACAAAAATTATGTTGAACCTTGAGGGGTATTTCCATCATTTTGATGCTAACAAATATAATAACAATAATGTATTTAACATACTTGTTTTCTAAGCATATTGAACAGGGTATGGAACAAGATAGCAAGAAAAGAGAATGGAAGACTAACCTTAAAAAGACAAAAAAATGAAGTAATAGCATGTTCACGCCCGTGACCTTTTATGTCATGCCCGTGATGAAGCTTAGTACCAACTATCCAATATTTAAAGTTCACAGCCATGAAGAATGATAGCAACCGTGAATGATCATATCAGTCACGCCCATGAAAGAAAGTCACGCCCGTGAGAAAATATGTCAAATTCCTCTAAAGAACTTCACGGCCAGAGTCACTACTTGGACCACGGTTAGGAAGGATGTTCACGCTCGTGAAATAATATTATCATGCCCGTGATCAAACACTTCAAATCCTTCCAGAATGCTTCACGGCCAAAGTCACCGCTCAAGTTACGGCTTGGAAGAATAGTCACGACCGTGACACTCGTACTCACAACCGTGAAAGAGGAAAGAAAAACATGTCAGGTGCGAAATTAAGAGTTAATGCAATTACTATTTCCTCATTAAATGCAACCAAATGGCTATAATTCATCATGGAAGTATAAATGCAAGTCATTTATGAATCCAGAGCAAGAGAATAGCTAATACTTCGAATCAAAATCTTGTTGTAAGCCATTTGTTCATTTAATACTTTCAAAACAAACATTAATTCTTTGTAAAAATCTTTTTGCCCATTATTCTCTGAGAAATATAGATTTGTGAGTGTTTCTCTTTGTAATCTACTACTCAAGTGAGTTTGGGTATTTTGGGTTAAGAGTAAAACACTTGTAAGGCTTATTTGTGTGAGCCTTTAAAACACAAGGAATTGGTTTATTGTGCGAGCCATTAAAACACAAGGAATTTCTGGGTTAGGTGTGATCCATTGTTAGAAACACCATAGTTGGGAGTGAGCTTGTAAAACTCCATTGTAACACTTATGGCTAACTCGCTTATGTAGGCCAATGATGGTCTACTATAGTGATAGTGATTCAGTGAATAGTGCACAGTGTAGTGCTCAGGTGATCCTTCAGGAATATTTTTCAGTGTAGTGGACTTTTAGGTCTACGTCATATGTATCTGGTCTGAAAGTTTTCTATCAGATAGAAACTGGAGGCAAATGTGAATAAAAGTAGTAATAATGATAGAAGTGAAATAAATAGGTGAAAAACATGATAAGAATGATAAAATTGTATAATTGTAAAAATGATAAAAAATGACAAATGTGAATAAAATGATAAAAGTGAAAATATGAGAAAAATAATAAATGTGAAAAATATAATAAAAATGATAAATGTGAAAAATATGATAAAAATGAATAAAGTGAAAAATATGATAAAAATAATAAAAATAAAAAATATGATAAAAATGACATAAGTGATAAATTTAATAAATATGATAAAAGTGATAAACACAATAAAATAGTATAATAATAATAATAATGATAAAAGTGATAATTGTGAAAAAAGAAAAAAATAGTAAAATTGAAAAATGAGAAATAAGTGAAAGAAAATGAAATAAAATGTTAAATTATGTAGTTAAAAAGGTAAATAAATGAAAAACAATTTATTACTGGCAAAAGTGTAAATAAATATAAAATAGTGGCATAATTGTAAAGAAATAAAAATTTAAGAATTAAAGTGAAATTTGTTGCTACTTAAATGAAAGATTGAAAAGAATGATTAATTAAAGAAGTAAAGTGAAAAATGATTAAATTGAGAGGAATTGAAAAAACAACTATAAGATAAAATGAAAAATATTGTTAATTGAATAAATATATTAAATAGTGAATTAAGAGTAAAATATTGATAAAAAGAATAACAAATATATATTAAATAGAAAATTTGAATAGTGTATTAAAAATGTTATTGCATGTATAAATGCATGAAAATATAGGACATAGAAATTTTTAGATTAGTAATCACCACTGGGCATATTAATGTTCAACATGTAATTATTTGACTGTGTGCAGGTAATATCGGGGAAAGTAAGAGCAAGCGTACAAGTTTTGAAAGCAGACGGAAAAATATATATTAGTAGGTTAGTATCAGAAATGACATGTATATATATGTTTAGATATGAAGTTATATAAATGAAATTATGTATATATTTGGATAAAAGAATATTTATGAATTATTATATTGGTAACTAATGAAATGTTGAATTGTGGTTGAATGAAAAATATATTGCATTATATGTGATTGCTGCACCCAAAAATGGACTGAAAATTGTTTGCAATGCATGTGGAGTAGTTAGTTTATAGTCGTTACGTTGTCGAAATTTTTAGAAAAATTTAAAGGATTTATTAGAACATCTAATAATAGTATGATTCTTAAATTAAGTTAGGAATAAAAAAAATTTAGCATATATCGACTATAATCTTGCAATCCTTGTAGGTCCAAAAAGATCTAGTTGCAGGAGTTGTAGTGGTTTTGAGGTACTTACAATGTTTTTAGATTTGAAGGATGACTTGTGTTGTTTTCCTCTTTGGCAAGATTTATATGTCTTGTCTTTTTAAAATTTGACTTTTGGTAGTCCTTTTACCAGCTCTCCTTTGCTAAGGCTTCGAATTAAATCCCTGCTTGCATGACCAAGCCTTCTACGCCACAACCAAGATTCATCACTAGTTGTCATAAGACACTTAGAGGAAAAGTTATATATTTTGTGTAATTCTTTGATGTAGGTATTGACATCCCTACTTCCTTTAAATATCTCATGGCTATTAATAGAGGTTACAAGACATTCGTTGGAAGTAAAGATTACTTTATTTCTCTTGTCATATAACTGACTTACACTTAACAAGTTATGTTTCAAACCATCAACAAGTAAGACATCTTTAATGAAAGTAGTACCATTAATACCAATAGAGCCAATGCCAATTACCTTACCCTTAGCATTGTTTCAAAAAGTTACTTTACCTCCATCAATACTTTTGATTTCATTGAAAAGTTCTGTCTCTGGTTTAGTGTATGTTGTGCACTTAGCCCTTGGGGCTGTTACAGCAGATGTGGAGATGTGGGGTTCACTTGACTTAACAAAAGTAGTCTTGTGAGATGAAGATGATGTACCCTTAAATCCTATACCATGTCTAATTAAGGGTGGTCTCTGAGACACAACGAGAGTATCTAAACTCTCATTTCCCTTGTAAAATTTTGAAATGGAGTTTTTAAGTTCCTTAACTTCATTTTTTAAAATATTGTTTTCTTTAAGCAAGGATTTAGTTGAGGGTCTTGTAGAATACTCATCTACTGATTTTTGAAGAGATTCATTAGATGATTTAAGCTCAAAGTTCTCCTTTTCTAAAACATCCATTTTGATGTTTATTTATGTGACCAAATTTCATACAATAATTACATTGTTTAGCTCCAAGTATGCTTTTTGGTCTTACAATGCTTTTGAATGCCATATTTCTATTAGGTAGAGTTTGAGAGCAATGGCATGCACAAGCATGATGACTTAGTGCTTTTCTTGGTGCATGCTTCTTATACATAAAGGCATGATTAGCCTTTTGAGGTTTCCTTCTTAGGCTTACCAACCCTTGATCATCCCTCTTATGCATAGAAGATTTAGTGTATGTTGTGCACTTAGCCCTTGGGGCTGTTACAACAAATGTGGAGATGTAGGGTTCACTTGACTTAACAAAAGTAGTCTTGTGAGATGAAGATGATGTACCCTTTAATCCTATACCATGTCTAATTAAGGGTGGTCTCTAAAACACAATGAGAGTATCTAAATTCTCCTTTCCCTTGTGAAATTTTGAAATGGAGTTTCTAAGTTCCTCAACTTCATTTTTTAAAATATTATTTTCTTTAAACGAGGATTTAGTTGAGGGTCTTGCAGAGTACACATCTAATGATTTTTGAAGAGATTCATTAGATGATTTAAGCTCAAAGTTCTCCTTTTCTAAAATATCCATTTTGATTTTCAAACTTGAAATGTTATTTTTATAAGTATTGAATTTACTTATTTATTTCTCTAGTTCTAGATTCAATACTTCTATTAGGCTTCGCTCATCATCATCATCACTATTACTATCATTATCACAATTAGCATTATTGAACGAGTATGAGTGAAGTGGTCCTACCTTATCTGAGACGTGATCCTCTATAGCCATGAAGCATAGGTTGACCTCTTCATTTTCATTGTCATCTTTTTCGATTGAAGAGCTTTCGTCATCCCATGTAGCTTTGTGGCCTTTCTCCCCATTGTCTCTTTGGTATTTGCTCTTCTGCTTCTTGAGCCTTGGATAGTCAGGTTTAATATGTCTTTTCTTCCCACATTCATAGCACTTTACTTCCTCTTTATTCCTTTGAGAGTCATTCGAGGCCTGTTTGAAATTTATTTGCTTTAATTTTCTAGAGTTGCCCATTCTCTTCTCAATTATTCTTTTCAACCTTCTTGAGAGCATAGCAATGTTCTCATTTGCATCATCAGTCTTTTTTTCATCATCTAAAAACTTCTTCTTGAGATTTTGAAGTAGAGGCTTTTAGTGCTAGTGACTTTCTTTTTTCTGGCTTGGCTTCAAGCTCTCTATCTCTTTTCACTGCCATTTCTTGTGTTAGAAGTTTGCCAATAAGCATATCATTATTCATGACACTCATGTCTTCATTGGCCTCTTCTATACCAGCAACTCTTGAACCTTAATCTTTGAGAGAAAGACTTCAAAGAATTTTGTTATTTACATTTTCCAAGCTCAGGTGTTTCCCAAGCTTTCTCATGCCATTTATTATGGCTAGAAGACGATTCGTCATATCGGGGATTGACTCATTGGATTTCATCTTGAAAAGTTTATACTCTAAAGTAAGAAGTTGAATCTTCTTGGATTTAACTTGCTTTGTTCCTTCATGATAGTTTTCCAATGTTTTCCACATGCTATATGTAGTTGGGCAGTGTTGTATTCTGCCACATTCTTCAATGGATAATGAGCTTGAGAGAATTTTCATTGCCTTCTCATTTTTGAAATTTGCTATTCTTTGAGGCTCTGTCCAATCATCTCCTGACAGGATTTCTTCTTCACCATCAGCTCCTCTTCTATTTGGTGGTGTCCATTCTTTTCGAACACTATCCCAGACTTCAATTCCTTCACTATCCAGATATGTCTCCATCCGGAACTTCCAATGAGCGTAATTTGCTCAATCAAAGTAAGGCTTGAGACTTTGGAATCCTTCATTGGCCATTTCTTGATCTTTGCTAGCGCTGTCTAGGCTTCGATGCTAGACTAAGCTCTGATACCAATTGTTGCCCAGAAATTGAACCAAGAAGGGGGGTTGAATTGGATATTAAAAATTCTTAATTTTTAAGTGCAAAAAGAAAAGTTAAGTAGAGTAGGGATAGGGAGATATTACACAGGAAATTTTATAGAGGTTCGGGTGTTAACAAACCCTACTCCTCTCCCCAATCTCAATTGGGAGTTTCACTAACACACTAAGTGTTACAATGGAGTTTTACAATCTCACTCCCAATTATGGTGTTTTTATCAATGGATCACACCTAACCCAGAAATCTCTTGTTTTTTAATGGCTCACACAATAAATCAATTCCTTGTGTTTTAATGGCTCACACAAATAATGCTTACAAGTGTTATACTCTTAACCCAATATACCCAAACTCACTTGAGTAGTAAATTACAAAGAGAAACACTCACAAATCTATAATGCTCTGAAAATAATTAGCAAAAAGATTTTTTACAGAGAATTAATGTTTGTTTGAAAGTAATAAATGCACAAATGGCTACAACAAGATTTTGATTCGAAGTATTTTCTATTCTCTTGTTCTGGATTTATAAATGACTTGCATTTATACTTCCATTATGAATTATAGTCGTTTGGTTGCATTTAATGCAAAAATAGTCGTTGCTCCAACTCTTAATTTCGCGCCTGACATGTTTTTCTTTCCTCATTCACGGTCGTGAATATGTGTGTCACGGTTGTGAAAGTTCTTCCAAGTTATGACTCGAGTGGTGACTCTGGTCGTGAAGCATTTTGGAAGGATTTGAAGTGTTTGATCATAGGCGTGACATTATTCTTTCACGGGCATGATAATCCTTCCAAGCCGTCTTCCAAGTGGTGACTCTGGCCGTTAAGCTATCTAGAGGAATTTGACATGTTTTATCACGGGTGTGACTGATATGATCATTCACGATTGCTATGATCCTTCATGGCCGTGAACTTTAAATGTTGGGTAGTTGGCGCTAAGCTTTATCACGGGCGAGACATAAAAGGTCACTGGTGTGAACATATTTTTTCTTCAATTTTTGTCCTTTTAAGGTTAGTCTTCCATTCTCCATTCTTGCATCATGTTCCATACCTTGTTCAATAAACTTAGAAAACAAGTATGTTAAATAGAGTATTGCTATTTTATTTGTTAACATCAAAATGATGGAAATACCCCTCAAGGTTCAACAATTTGGTTTAATGTGATTTCAGTTGGTTATTAAGGATAAGACATGAATCTATATTTTGTCAGTTTATCACTTGCCTGAATTCTATTTTAAAATAGATAAAAAAAATACAGAGAAATATGAGACATAAATTATGCCTAGAATAGGGCAGCTTGTATGTATGAATATATTGATGAATTTTATGATAGAAAAATATATTACTTGACTTTTCTTATATTTATAGTGATTTAATGAGTGAGTATGATGTTATAATATATTTGATGGAGATGATTTCATTTATGTGAAATTACATTAGCATTACATACATAATTGATGCAAATAATAATAAAGGTACCAAACATGATTAAGCCCTACAACATCTAGTCAAGAACTAGAAATTAGAATAAGTTGGCATGCCAATAAAAGGATAAAAATGTAGACACTAGAAAATAATGTTGAGATTCAATTTATGTAGGTACTAAGAAATATTGCATAGTTTGAAATTATGTAGACACCAAAAAGGTGCTGAGTTATTATTGAAAATATAGGCGTTAAACGTCGAGTTATCAAATAATCAAGTAGGCACTGAGTATACTGTCGAAGAGCAGAAACCTTGTATTCAGTGTTTAGTTCCGGTCTAAAATGTCATGGACTATCAAATAAATAAAGAGGAAAAATGTAAATTATTAAAATGATTGTCGTGTATTATTATTAGCAAATTTCAAGCATGCTTAATAAATGAAATGTTATAATTGATCAATTTTATATTTTTGCATGATGTAAATAGTTTTGATTTTATTTGAATGTTTTGGCACACTTAGTAAATTAATTGTATTTGATAAAAATTTTATTTTAAAGATAATTGTATAATTATTGGATAGTTGCCAAAAGTACCACTAAGCTAGTAGTTAGTAGAAATAACTGTTGCGTTAGGACCGACCGAAGAAATGAGAACCTCAAGATCAAATTGCAGCAGTTTATTTTCTTTTTGTATATTTTGGGTATTATATTGTATAATTAAATTTTAATATTTTTCTTTCTTTTGTTGTAAAAATATGGCATGTAGGATTTATAAAAGTGTAAATTTGTATTTTATATAATTTGTATTATTTGTAAATGTATTTCGAAATATTGTAGCATAATGTATGAATACTTTTTAATCAAGAAATTTTACAATCAAGATATTTACATCACTTGATACATATTTAAATGAAATAATATAAGAAATATAAATATAATAATAAATATTCCGCAAATATCAATCTCGAATAGAAAAAAAATTAAATTAAACATCGATTTTCAAATAATGAGCTAGGTAGCACTTTCCAGCACTATTAACAGCCAATAGAGTAAGGGAGTGCTACAGGAGTCACAATCTATCTAGTAGCTTCGTCAGCTCTTTTCCTCTTCCTCTGTTCCACACTAATAGTGGTTGCAATCAGCTTGGCGAAGCTGTCATGCTGAGTGCAAAGAAAAAATTGTTTATCTTTGCATTGAAGCCATACTAAAATCTCATGCAGTTGTCTTTCTCGTGTTGATCGTCTTTGAGACATATTTACTCAATCGAGTAAACTCTCTCTGATATTCGGTGTAACACCCCCTTACCCCACTATAGTTCAGCAAGGTAAGTGAGCATTACCCGTCTTACTGTTTTATAAAATTAATGAAGTTAAGTAAATATTTTTTTTTCCGAAAATATTGCATAAACTAAAATAAAATTTCATACAAGCCCAAATATTAAAACTTTTATTTATTTATAAAGTACATTAATTTACATTCAAATCATGTTCTTTTTCATAATGACTCACATATTTAATACACATGATATGAAATAAAAACGATACTTTAATTTACAAAGTTTTTAACGACATATACCAAAAATTAAACCCAAAGCTTTTTGCTGCTTTCCTCCAGGTACCCTTCTTCTTCTGACAGTCTATTTTCTATGGCTACACTTCTAAATCTGCGTAAGAGGAAATCACCCGCGCTAAGCTACTAGCTTAGTGGTGCTTCAATGATAAAAATTTTACATACATATATATTTTCTCACATATTAATTACCCATTTAATAAATAAGACATAAAATAAAGAATTATATAAAATCAATAAATTTCTGCAAACATTCAATATCTAATAACTTTAATTCATATAACATTTATAAAACAAAAATCACATACTTCGATATTATTATTTATTTATTTATTTATTTATTTATTTGTGCCCATAACACTTATAACTGAACTAACTAATAGGAATAACGGGGTTGTCATTCCCGGCTTTCATAATATAGCGTCGAGCGCTTTTATAATATTGTCATTACCGACTTTTGTTATATTGTCATTACCGGATTAATAATTTTGCGCCGAACGTATTTATAAATTGTCATTACCGGCTTTTATATTTGGCACCGAGTGCCTTAAATCCCCTGATTGGCATGCCAAACTATTCCCAATTCTAGTTCTAGACTAGGTGTTTTTGGGCTTAACTATTTTTATATTAATTCACTATATTTCAAAAATGTCAACATCATTTAACTATCATAATTATGTTTATTTATTTTTGTTCTTTATTTCCATTATTATTGAAATAAAATCTCATACATAAATAATTTGTTAAATATTTATAATTACCATCAAAGTAAATATTTGCATGGATTATTACATATTGTTATAACAACACATGCAAAAAGCCCAATATTGTATGTTTTTACCTATGACAGATTTCAGACTTATTTTTGGGCTTCATTTTTAGTCCATATATAATTCGAATTTGAAGTTCTATCCTTCTAACTATTTTATCGTATTGTCTTAGATTTCAGATGCATCAAGAATCACATAAATCCCAATTTTATATCAAAAGTTATGATTAATTTACTACTGCATCATCACAGAATTTTCTGCCCAGAATTTTTCTGGACAGATTCTAGGTTTAAACTTCATGCATTTAACTGGGCAAATCTAGACATAATTATATATTATAGTCTAAATAAAAATTAAATCCCTGTGTCTTAGTTTTCATTTCCAACAAATAACATACAAAACCGAGTTCTATAACTCAAGTTATCATCAAAATAGACAGAGTTGTTCCTGGAATTCTGTACCCGAGCCATCAATTGGCATCAATCCATATTTCAACCACATTCATCATTTGCAATCATTTTAATACTAAAATTTCCAGAATTACAAATACATTTATATGTCTCAATTATTTCACACCATTTGGTCTCATTTCCATATATAATATCAAAAGTCACAACAAAACACATAACATCTCAAAAACACAAACATAACAAACCTTAACATATAATTCCATACATATTAACAACATGCAAAATTTTTATCAATGAAGCACATACCTAATCAGCCTTGGTTCTTCCCTTAATCCTTCTTTTTCTTCTCTTATTAGCTAGCTTTCTCCTTGCATTTGTCACCCTCTTGAGGGCCTCTCACTTGTTCACTTATTTTACCTACACAACCATACCATAACTCAATTCCAACATTCAATTTCAATGCTTTTCATGTCTACATAATATTCTAATGCTCCTAATATGTTTTACACCTTAATTGAGCTAAAATTTACTAAGGTTAAACTTCCTTCTTCACATGTCATGGCTGCCCAAAAATCATATCCTAGTTCCCAATTTATTTTTTTCAATTCAACACTCAATTAACCCTTAATCTATCACCAATTGTGGTGTTTCTATGTTAATTTCAATTTTTCCCAAATTTATTTAACTATGGCAGCCCCTCATTCATCCTTCAACATTATATTTTCTTCAATTTTTAAGCCATAAAATAATTACCTAATATCAAATATCATTAATTCAAAGTTTAATTACACTTCCATCAACTAATCACAAACTTAAATTTCTACTTCCAATCTTGCAACATAAGCTCAATCTACCAAACCTAATCACATCTATCATCATTATGGGTCTCAAATAGAAGGAAAAATGTTGAATTTAAGAAAAATAAACTCACCTTAAGATCATTCCAAAGCTGGCCGAATTTCCCCTCAATTTTTCTCTTTTATTTCTCTTCTTTCTTCTTCCTTTCTTGTTTCTTTACTCTACTTTGTAGTAAGAACTTTTTAATTCTGATTTTTCCTCTCTCAAAACTTATTTCTTTCCTCACTTTTTCAAGCTTGATTTGAAGAGAAATGGAGATTTTTGGGAGAGCTATGGTGGACGGCAAAGAGATGAAAGAAGACGAGAGAAATGGGTTTTAATTGGTGGAGAAAATGAGGTATTTATCTTTCTTTTTTTTTTAGGTGAGTATTTGGTGGTTCCATGACTACATTAAGCTCTTCATCCATTGGTCCAAAATACAAATTAATTTTAATTGGATTTTAAACTTTAAGAAATTTCTTATTTGTCACATCTTCCTCCATATTCACACTTTTTCCCCAAATAATTGCCATAATACCGATTTTGACCATAGGAAGTTTTATTTTTTTCTAATTCTACCCCAAATATTTTTAATTCCAAAATAATAATACCCTTAATTATTTTCTCTTATTATTAGTCATTTTTTTTGTTTAAATTTAGACTCCGATTGAACCAGTGGACCCCACTACGGTTACGCGCAATCGGGGCCTAAATCACTGAATGTTACTCTCGGTCACTGTCATCTTGCCCTATTATAGACTCAAAAACTCCCTCTTCTTCTCATCTATATAAGCTAGGGGGACGTGTAATGGCCCAAATACTAGATTAGTCATAAACTGTAGTTTCCGAGATTGATCAGCAAACCAGGAGTCAAAAATACATCCGTGGGTGAAAAATATTTTATTTGATCATTGGAAAATATAGGTTATGACTAGTCTGATGGTAAAATTTGAAGTGAAAATGAGGTCAAATAAGTTTCCAAAAGTCAAGACTAAGAAAAAAATGGGACCCAATTTAATTAAATAGTTGGTTGACTATACTTTGACCATGCTATGAAAAATAGCAAACGATATCTAAAAATTTATTTTAAGTCATGGATAGACTCGAAATAATATTTAGGATTATTTGGCAGTGAAAAAGAAATTTTACGGTAATACCGAAAAATGAATTATCAGTCAAGTTTGAGTGAACTGGATAAAAAACGAATTTCGATTGAGTTGAAAATTTTTGTGTAGACATATAAAAATATTCTTAGAATCATGAAATCAAATTTGGGTGAAATTGAGCTTGGGAAGTGATAAAAATAATTTATAGTGCATAATTGGGCCTAAATGGGTTGGGCTTTATTTGGCCCAAGCCCATCCAAATTAAACCACTATAAATATCCTTATGTATCAAAATTATCTAGAGAGAATTCTGCAACTCATTCTTCCCTAAATCACTTAGCTTGGCCGAACCCTTTCTCCCATCTTTCTCTTCCAAAATTCTTCCAATTTCTTCATTTTTTACACTAAAATCAACCACCCAAAAGTAATTTCAGCATCTCTAGTATGTAGTAGAAGTTTTTAATCTTCAATTGGATGGCTAGAGTGAAAGAAAATCAAAAGAGAAAAGTTAGGATACCAATTTGAGGTAAGTGAAATTTATAGTTTTAAATTAGTTTAATGGTTCAAATAAGTAGTTTAAGGTATGTACATGATAAATATGAAGTTTATTTGAGTTAAAGATGCAAAATAATGGTGGATTAATGAAGGAAAAATTTTGGCCATGGTAGGTTTAAGAGAAGGTGAAGGTGCTTCAAAGGGAAAGGCTAAGGAAAAGGAAGCTTAGGAAGGCCAAACCAAGAAGTTAAGGTTAGTGATTCCAAAATCTACTTATTTCTATTAATTAAGCATGATTTAGTGTTATGGAAATTTAGAAATTTATGTGTTATGCATATAATTGCTAATTAATGCTTAAAACATGATTAAGTGATTATGAAAAGTGAATTAAAATAGTTAATTTCAATTAAAAAAATAATTAGTGGAAACTGTAAAATTTGACCTTATTATGTGAAAAATGAATATTAAGGAGTAAATACATTTTATTGTAATAATATGATACATATGGAATAATAAATGTATAAATTAGTGAAATGAATCATTAGAAGGTAAAAGAAAAATTTTAATGATGAAAATTAATTATAGGCCAAAAAATGAAGAAGGATAAATTAATATTTTTCTTACTAATTAATGAAAATTTAGTCATGAAATGCAAGGAAATATAATTTTGAGTGTGTTTAGATTTATTGAGTATTTTAAAATGATATATTGAATATTTTTTTAATTATTGATTTTACTATGCATAAAATGAAAAAAAATAATTAAAATGTGTTTAGTGATGCTTCGTAACTTAATTGAATATTCATAATGAAATGTTGACATATTAGAATGGAAAGTATGGAAAAATTATATTAGTGATATAATTGTGTGGATGAATAAAATATTAAGTGAGTAATAATGTAAAAAAATAAATAATAATAATAATAAAATTTATGAATTTAATGGAAATTGAATTAAATGAGTAAAATAATGCCCTTAGTTACTTTCTGATGGTTAAATTTAGCTCAGAATATAATTGGCTAGCCCTACCCTTACCGCAGTGGGGTCATGACGACTCGCTTATGTAGGCCAATGATGGTCTACTACAGTGATAGTGATTCAATGATTCAGTGCATAGTGCAATGCTTGAGTGATCATTCAGGATTACTCTTCAATATAGTAGACTTTTAGGTCCACGTCCCATGTATTTGGTCTGAATATTTTCTATCGGGTGGAAATTATGGGCAAATTTGAATAAAAGTAGTAATAATGATAAATGTGAAAAATAAATGTGAAAAATATAATAAAAATGATAAATGTGAAAATATGATAAAAATGAATAAAGTAAAAAATATGAGAAAAATAATAAATGTGAAAAATATAATAAAAATGAATAAAGTGAAAAATATGAGAAAAATAATAAAAATGAAAAATATGATAAAAATGACATAAGTGATAAATTTGATAAATATGATAAAAGTGATAAATAAAAAAATGATATAATAATAATAATAATAATAATAATAATAATAATAATAATAATAATAATAATAATAATAATAATAATAATAAAAGTGATAATTGTGAAAAAAATAGTAAAATTAAAAAATGAAAAATAAGTGGAAGAAAATGAAATAAAATGTTAAATTATGTAGTTAAAAAGGTAAATTAATGAAAAATAAAATTTATTATTGGAAAAAGTGTAAATAAAAAATAAAATAGTGACATAATTGTAAATAAATAGAAATTTAAGAATTAAAGTAAAATTTGGAGTTAACTAAATAAAAGATTGAAAAGAATAATTAATTAAAGAAGTAAAGTAAAAAATGATTAAATTAAGAGGAATTGGAAAAAAACTATAAAATAAAATGAGAAATATTGTTAATTGAATAAATATATTAAATAGTGAATTAAGAGTAAAATATTGATAAAAAGAAAAATAAATATATATTAAATAGAAATTTTAAATAGTGTATTAAAAATGATATTGCATGTACGTATCATGAAAATTAAGGACGATGAAAATTTTTAGATTGGTAATCACCACTGGGCATATTAATATTTAACACGTAGTTATTTCATTGCGTGCAGGTAGTCGCAGGAAAGATAAGACCAAACGTACAAGTTTGGTAGCAGACGGAAGAATAAAATATTAGTTGGTTAATATTAAAAATGATATGTATATATATGTATGTATATGGAGTTATAAGAATGAAATGTTGTACAAATTATGATAAAAAATATTTGTAAATTATTATATGTGTGAGGAATGGAAGGTTGATTTGTGAATGAATGTAGACTATTTTGTATTATATATTAGTATTGTTGTGCCCAAAAATGGGTTGAAAATTGTTTGCATTATAGACATGATAGTTAATTTATAGTCATTATGCTGCCGAAATTTTTGAAAAAATGAAAAAAATTAATTAAGTACTAATAATATTATGGTCATTAAATTAAGTTAAGGATAAAAAAAATTTGACACACATCGGCTATAATCATACTAATCCACGTCACACATAGAAAGAAGTGTTATAAGGGTGTTCCTTGAGCTCAACCATGAAAAAATCTCAGGTCATAGGCTATGGGAGATCTAGTTTCAACAAGACTAATTTCCAGCAGTCAGCATATTCCTATAGCAAAGAGACAACATACTTGCCATTCTGATCAGTGGCCACCTTAAATTCAGCACATACTCTCTCTATCTTCTTAATCCAATACTCCTCAGTAGAAGGATCAACATCCTTCGTTCCCAGAAAATCAGTAGCTCCAAACTTACAGAGCTTGTCTAACTATACCCATTGTCTTGGTGGTGGAGGTGGAGGTGGAGGAGCTGGTGGTACAACTCTAGCTATCTGTTGCAGTAATATTGTCATCTACTGCACTAATGGAGTCTAGCCCTGGTTATATTGTTCAGAAGTGTATGGTTCAGGGATTGGTACTGCACATCGACCCTGAATACTAGCTACACTGAGCTAGTTTGGTGCCTTATTTTGTGGAGAGTTGTGGCTGTTAGTCATGTCATTCGATTCAGACACCATCTCACTTTAGTCCCATAAGTTGACAGAGAAGTAGCCCAAGTCAGAATCAGACAAGACACATGTATGTATGCATGATAACCCTATAATCCACTTAGGTCTAGAACCACCTAAACCTAAGCTCTGATACCACCAAATGTAACACCCATTTGTATAGCTAGGAAAACCTTACTATATAGACGAAGGCCACACAACTAAATTTGTATGTACCTGTCTGAATTAAAACTTTTCTAACTTATTTTTGTATTAACATTATCATATTCGAATCAATCTTATATAAAGAAATATAAAACTTTCTTTCTACATCTAGATCACATCCATAATCATCTCAAAACTATCTTGGGATTTAAAATCCCTTATTATAAAAATTCATACTTCTTGTACTCATTAAAATATGTTATATGCCTTTATTTAAACAATGAAATAACTCTTTCTATATCCTATAATATGTGGAATACCAAATGAAATGAATATAATGATAACATAGACCCAATATGAGTCACTTTGATTGCTCCGACTGACTGTATCTTCTCTTCAAGTAAACTCATCAGTCTACTGGCTCTAAACATGCGTGCAGAGATACCCACACCCTAAGCTACTAAAAACTTAGTGGTAAATTCTAGCATGCATTTGCATTTCATTATACATCTCATATTTATACACATACTAGTGTGCTTGACCATACCTCCATATGCATATATATTCACATAAAAGTCCATTCATGCTGAATTGATTTGAATAAGTTGATCGCATGCATTACATAAGTGATTCATGCAATCATGGTTATAGTCCATTTTCTCATAGCATTTAATGTATTACAAGCACACCATTACTGATTCTTCACATCCCTTTTTCAGAATGTATCTGTATTCAAATTCCTATAATACAAATTTATGGTTTCTTATCCCAATTCTCTAAATCTGGACTACTTGGATGTGAGGTGTGAAACAGGAGCACTCTAACATGAGTTTAAGCCACCCTACTCACTACTGTATTTGTCTATATTTCTACCACTGAGCTTCTCAATCAGGAGCACTCTAACATGACCTTAACCCAACTTGATGAGCAATGATTGCATGCATATGGGTACAAGGGCAATCTAATCCATGCTTAAGCCAACTTGTCCCTAATTTGGATATGCTACTGCTAAACTTCTCAAATCAGGATGGCTCTAACACAAGCTTAAGCCACCCTGATGACCAATGTAATAATCACATGCATAAATATTCTACGATACAGTATATCCTATCTAGTCATTGAACAAAGAATGGGGATATATATTCATTTTTGGATATTAGCATCATTTATGTTACATTCCATAATTTCACAATATCATCACGTACTGTTATGATATTCATAGAAACTAGTGTAATCACATGTTCCCTAATCATGACACCATATTGTAATTGACCTCATTTGTTCATACCAAGTGTGTGTATATATTGTAACATCCTCGACCTTCCCCACATGAATATCCACATGCATTTCATTTGAACATATGCATCTTCCATAAAATCCAATTGAACACATGCATTTCATACATATTTTTCTTAGAAACAAGTTCATGGTACACACTAACTACATGTCCTAGTATTTGGCAATTGTATCGAGTCGCACGTGTGTACTTATAACCTAAATGAGGATAACAAAGCATTAGAAATAAATTGAATAAGGTGACTAAATTAAAGTAAGCAAAATGACTAGATTAAGATTAGTAAATATTTACATTGTTAATTTAGTTAAATCAGGCCAAATGATTAAGTTGTATTATTGTGCGAATTAGTGGAATTATAAATATATGTAAGTAATAATAATAATATAGATAAAATAAAATGAAAATGAAACAAAAGAAAAATGAAAGAAAAGAGAAGAGAAAAGAGAAGAGAAGAAGAGAAAAAGACAAAAAGACAAAAACAAAAAAAGTTAGCTTTATCTTCCTCCCCCATTTCTGCCTCCTCACTCCATCCCATTTTCTTCTTCATTTTCCTGCCATTTCAGACTTAAATTATTCCTTGTTTCACTTAGTTTTTTAAGCGAATTTATCCCTTGCAAGTTCTTTCTTGGTAAGTAATCAATTATTATTGCCATAGGGTTGATTTGAGTTGCTAAGGTTCATTAATGGGCACTGAATTGAACCCCGATTTATATACATATAGAAATTGATTCTAAAAAAGTTTAAAAGATGAAATTTGTTCCTTTATGTCTTATATTTATGGATATATAAATCTATTTGCAAGATGTGGTGTATAGGAAGAGAAATCCTCTCTCTACTGAAACTGGTCAGGGTGTTAACCCTAGCCAAGATAGCTACTGTGTTCTTTGGTTTTGAATATGTTAAATCCATTATTTGAAGTATCTAAAAACATAAAAGTTGTAGATATATGTTTCATGTATTTGTATACCAAATTTGAGGTTCATATGACTTGTATAGTTTGAGTTAGGGTGAATAGAGCCATGACTGTTCCATGGTTTGAACTGCCTGCTTAGTGTCCTAGTCAGATCCCACAATATTTTTGGCTATTTTGAGCTCCATAGAGATAGATTTTATAAATTATCAAAACATTAATGTTATAGGTATATGTCTTATCTAAATTTTGTACTAATTTTAGCTTAATATGTTATATATAGACTAAGTTATGGCCTTTGGAAGTCATACTGGTCCGGAAGCCAATTCTATTATGGACCAGTGAAATGTTTCTTATAATTTGAAGACCTTAGAGACATAATTGATAAAAGTTATACAAATGAAAAATGTTCCATTTGAAGTGTCTGTAAAGTTTCATTGAAATATGACTTATATATTATAAGTTATGATGAACCAAAGTTGGTACCTTGAAACTGCCAAATGGCAGAAAACAGAACACACTTAGAAATTCCACCAAAAATTGTACAATGCTCCAATTTCTCTGAAATTTGAGTATGTTATATAATTATATGTTATTTTTAGTTAGGAATAGGAATCCAATTAATTGGTCAAGTATAGAGAAATATATAGGCTAAAAAGTCCCATAAAGTCATACTGCCTTATAGGAAAAAAAATCTTAACTATTGATATGAATAATGCATATTAATTTGTTTAAGCCACATTAAGTCTCTCTAATCAAGAGTTAATCAGTTATATTTTCATATTAGACTCACAACATATTGGAGAACCACAAGGGGTGGATAGATAATAAGTTAGGGTCGGAATCAAAGGAGATCGGTGAGTATAATTATCAATTGAATTTTTTAGTGCAAATGAATGTTGCTTGCTATATGATTCATATGATTGTCATGATTGGTCCTTGGTAATACGGTGATGGATAATTTGTGACGTTTGTGGTACATATAAATGGTATACTTGTGGTATATTTGAGGTATATGTTTGACATATGTGATATATATACATGGTATATGTATAGTATATACAAGGTATATGCATGGCGTATGAGGCATATATGCGGTATATGTATGTTATATGTGATAAGATACAGTGGTTGATGAATGCTTAAGTACAATTGCATATGCATATGGATTTAAAAGGTATTGTGACTAGTTAATCAATATTGTAAAGCAAAAAAAAAGACCTATGACCCAACAAATGTGCAAATGAAACAAATGATCAAGCAAGCTAGCAAATGCAAATGTTCACATGGAAAATGTTCACATGGAAACCTGGGGCAATGTCTGTTTAACTTGGCCACAAAAAAATGAAATAAGCAAAGCATTTGCATACGTAAAGAGTAATGATTATATGTTTCAACTTTATTGATATTTATATGATACTGATGAATGGAATGGAATACATGGTATGTGTTGGATTTGTGATTTATTTATATGACTTGTTTGGTACTTTAGAGCTCATTGGATGATTATTCTCACTGAGCTGCAACTCATCAATTTGCATGATTTTTTAGGTAAAGAAAAGTGATAACTCATTTTGAGTAGCACATATAAGACATGGAGCATAGGTCATTGGCCGAGCCTAATCACTCTCTCTCCTTGCATTCCACACGAGCATGAAAATATGTCATCTACATTTTGTATTTACGTGTTTGAATATGTATAGTCATTTTGGAATGGGTTTGAAAAATGTATAAATGAACGCAACTCATAAATACTTATGTGCGAAGTTTATATTTTAATATATGTGATATATCGTATTATGGCGAAAACCTCAAACTTGACTTGCAAAGTGATTGAATGATAGTACAGAATATGAAAAAAATTTACTACCAATGTTGACAGGGTATTTTGCCTTTCCAATCTGCTATGTGTGATTACTTGATATAGGGATAGGTTATACTTAATTGCATAAGATGTGGTCTTACATTTTTGGTATCAGAGCCTGGTTTAGGTTCCATGGGAACATGCATATGCATAAGAGCATGATAACATGTGCATCGTATATGTTGAACATTATGTAATGACATAATTCTAAATATTTTAGGGACATCATAAGACATGATTTACCAAGGAGGGAAAGGTTGGCCGAAATACATTCTCATGAGGCATCACCTCATTTGCATAGAGATTAACCAGCACCGGGAGCTAGGGCTCCAGTGCATGCCTCATAATCATCACATGCAGAGGTACCTTATGAAAACCCAGAACAGGAAGTGCATGGTCCTGTAATGTACGAGGAAAGACAATATGACAATTTGAGGAAACAAGGTGCAATTGATTTTAATGGCACTACAGACCCCGTAGAAGCTGAGACATGACTTAAAAGAACACATAGAGTACTTAATATGATGAGATGCACTCCAGAGGAGAAATTCAATTATGGAGTATCTTTACTTTAAGGCAATGCCTATGAATGGTGGGAGAGAGTCCTCGACAATGATGCACAACCATCGGTTCTGACATGGAATGATTTTCTTAGGGAATTTCAGAACAATTACGTGCCTGAGGCATATAAAGATGAGAAGAGAAAGGAATTCTTGAATCTGAAACAGGGAAACATGTCCATTACTGAGTATGAGGTTCAGTTCAACAAACTTTCCCACTATGCCACCTTCATGGTCTCTATTGAAAGAGACAAATGTAAGAAATTTGAGAAGGACCTGAAATATGAGATAAGAAATAGAATCACAACTATTGATCTTGATAGTTATGCCAGACTCAGAGTTGCTGCAATTAGAGCTGAATAATTAATGAAAGAAGCTGAGGAACAACAAGTTAAAAAGGCAACATGTGACTTCTTTGGTGAGTCTAGCAGAAGGTCGGAGAAAAGAGGTAGATATATGCCTGTACAATATGGTAATAGAGGTGAATACTCGAGCTCTAGAGGTCATGCTATGACTTCTTTTTACCCAGACAGAGGGCAGAGCCAATATGTTAAACAGAGGCCCACATGTACTCATTGTTGTAGACAACATACGGGCGAATGTAGAAGGCTCATAGGAGCATGTTATTTTTGTGGATCAATGGAGCACATGTATAGAGACTGTCCAGAAAGAGCCAGACTAGTAGAGACTAGTAGAGGTAGAGGAGTATCTGAGACTATAGTTGAGGCACTGAGGGTTTACCGTACAAGTAGGACACAGGGCAGAGGAAGAGGCAGGGGCAGGACTGGTACAATGGGTAGAGGAGTGACCAGAACTGAAGGTCAGAGTTCTAGACCCCCTACTCAGGCCAGGGTATTTGCTATGATTAAGCAGGAGGCGGTTGATGCTCCCGAAGTAGTTATCGGTAATATTTACATTTATGATATGTTAGCTTATGCATTGATTGACCCAGGCTCCACTCATTAATTTATATAATTGAATATGTCATCTAAACTACATCAAACGCATGAGCCTTTGGTGATTGACATAAATGTGAGTACTCCATTGGGAACAGTAGTAGTTGTGAATAATGTCTGTCGTGATTGCTTGATATGCATTGATAAAGCTGAGTTAATAGCTGACCTGATTTTATTGCCAATATATGAATTTGATGTGATATTGGGAATGGACTAGTTAACTAGACATCATGCAATAGTGAATTGCTTTACTAAGGCAGTAATTTTGGAATTAGCAAACCAGCCAAGGGTAGTATTTCTAGGCGAAAGAAAACTTGTGCCTACATGTCTAGTCTCAGCTGTAAAGGCATTTCAAATGATCAAAGGGGGATGTGAGGCATATTTGGCATATGTGACTATTACTATTTTTGTCACATTTATCATTATTATTATTATTATTATACCATTTTTATCATCTTTATTGCTTTTATCACTTTTATCATATTTATCACTTATTTCATTTTTCTCACATTTTTCATATTTTTCATATTTAATATATTTTTCATTGTTATCATTTTTCTAGTATTTTTCACTTTTATTATTTTTCTCATATTTTTACTTATTTCATTTTTATCATTTTTTTCACTTAAATCATTTTTATCATATTATTCATTTTTACTACTTTTATTCACATTTGCTACTTTTATCATTTCATTCACATTTGCTACTTTTATCATTTCATTCATATTTGCTACTTTTATCATTTTATTCACATTTGTCATTTTAATCATTATTATTTTTATTTTTATTTTTTATCATTTAATTCATATTTGCTACTTTTATCATTTTATTCACATTTGTCACTTTTATCATTTCATTCACATTTGCTATATTTATCATATTTTTGACTTGCATATTTTCTTATCATATTTTTCTTTTAAAATTAGTTGTACTCCTTTTATTCACATTTGCCCTTAGTTTCAATCTGAAAGAAAATCTTCATATCGAATACATGAGATATGGATCCCAAAAGTCCACTATATTGAAGAGTAATTACGGAGGACCACCCGAGCACTGCACTGTACACTAAATCACTATCACCGAAGTAGACTGTCATTGGCCTATATAAGCGAGTTGCCATGACCCGCACCCGGCAATGGTGTCTCTATGGCTAGCCAATTATATCCTAAGGTACATTTAACTATCAGAAAAATGACTAAGGACATTATTTTATTCCTTTAATTCAATTTCCATTAAATTCATTCATTCCATTATTTATCATTTAATATTTTATTCCTCCATAGCAAATTTATCACTACCATAATTTTTTCATACTTTCCATTCTAATATATCAATATTTCATTATGAATATTCAATTAAGTCATTAAGTATTACTAAACACATTTCATTCATAATATAATCAATGATTAGAAAAACATTCAATATATCATTTAAAAATTCTCAATAAATTTATACACACTCAGTATCATATTTTTCTTACATTTCATGACTAAATTTTTATTTAATTAGCAAAAAAAATATTAATTTTTCCTTCCGCATATTTCGGCCTATAATTAATTTTCATCACAAAAATTTTTCTTTCACCTTATAATTATTCATTTTACTAATTTATACATTCATTACTCCGTATGTATTATAATATTACAATAAAATGTATTTATTCCTTAATATTCATTTTTCATATAATAAGGTCATTTTTATAATTTCCACTAATTAATTTTTTAATTGAAATTAACCATTCTAATTCACTTTTCATAATCCCTTAATCATGTTTTAAGCATTAATTAGCAATTACATGCAAAATTCCTAATTTCCATAACACTAAATCAACTTAATTAATGGAAATAGATGGATTTTGAAATCACTAACCTTATTTATTTGCTCATCCTTCCTAGGCTTCCTTTTTCTTACCTTTTTCCTTTGAAGTTCCTTCTCTTCTTTGATTCCCTACCATGACCGAAATTATACAAAAATAAAATCACCATTATTTTCGCATCCATAATTCAATCTAACTTCATAAATATTATCTACATACCTTACACTTCCTATTGGAACCCTTAAATAAATTTAAAGCTCTCAAATTATCTTACCTCAATTTTATACCCTCACTTAAATCCTTTAATTTCTTCCATCTCTAACCCTTCAATTGAAGATTAGAGATCTCAACTAGCTAATAGAGGGGCTGAAATAATATTAGGGTGCTTAATTTTGGTGTAAGAATTAGAGAAAAGAATATAATGTTTGGTGGAGAAGAATGAGAAACCCATTTGGCCAAGGCGAAAGCATGAGAGGAAGAAGAAGGTGCTGAATTCTGTAGAGAATTCTAATATTTTGAGCATATATAGGTGGCTAGAATAGGTTGGGCTTTGTCCATGACAAGAGATCCAACCCCATTAGGCCCATTTGTGAATTTAAGGCACATTTAGCAATTCTAAATTATTTCTATCACTTTTCAAGCTCAATTTTACCCAAATTTAATTCTATAATTCATAAAATATTTATATATGCCTACACAAAATTTTCAACTTAATTGGAGTCAATTTTCTGTCCAGCTTACTCAAATTGGACTGATAATTCAATTTTCGGGGTTATCGTAAAATTCCTTTTTCACTGTTAAATAATCCTAAATATTATTTAGAGTCTATCCATGTCTTAAAATAAATTTTTAGATATTTTTTACTATTTTTTATAGCCCAGTCAAAGTATGGTCAACTACTTTATTAATTAAATCGAGTCCCTTTTTTTCTTAGTTTTGACCTTTGAGGACTTATTTGACCTCATTTTTACTCCAAATTTTACCGTCGGACTAGTCCTAACCTATATACCCTAGATTGATTAGCTGAAAAAATATGGGGCCACAGATTTTATGGAAAGAAGAGAGGATGACCTAGCAACATCAGAGTTTTGGATGAAATCGATAGAGAGTGTTTGAGGAACTCAAGTGTCCAAAGGAACAGAAAGTTAGGTATGTAGTGTCCCTTCTAAAAGATCATGCATATGACTGGTGGAAATCAATCTTATCGAAGCCTCAAACACCAAAGCCATCTTCATGGAATTTCTTCAAGGAAAAATTTAGTAAGAAATATGTGCCAAAAGTTTATGTTAATGAGAATAAAAGAGAGTTTCAAGGCCTAAAGCAAGGAAGCATGTTAGTGGCAGAATACAAGATAGAATTCACTAGACTAAGTAAATATGCAACTGGAATCATTGCTGATGAGGCAAATAGATGTTGTAGATTTGAGGATGGGCTTAATGATGATATTGGGAATATGGTTACCGCCCTTCAGCTTGAGAATTTTGCTACACTAGTATCCTCGATCATTAGTGTGGAAAAAAAGTCAAAGAGAAAGAGGATAGAAGAACCACCTTAGAGATTGACAATTAGCATGGTCCAGACATCAGGTAAAAGGGGGCAGACAATTCCTAGGTTTTTCTAGCCACAGGGTTCTGGACCAACCTTTTTAGCTAGGCAAAGCCAACAATTAAGGCCATAAGGGTCTACAGCTAGTGCACCAGCTTCGAGTAACAGGAGATTTATATCTGTCACAAGTCAGCATTATGGAAGATCACATGCAGGTGGTTGCTGGTGGATTACTGGAGGATTCCTACAATGCGAATCTACGGAGCACAAACAAAAAGATTGCCCTAGAGGAAGAGGTACAGGTGGTGTAGTATCAGTTCAAGTTCAGAATGTCACTCGAGGTAGAGGCAGGGGACAGGGATAGTCTAGAAGCAGCAGGATTGGGTAGAGTGTATTAGAATCAGTGAATAGAGTAGATATGCCATTAGAGATCCTGAGGAGCAGGATGCCCCAGATGTCATTATCGGTAAATTTTCTCTTTATGATACTGATTTATTTGCATTGATAGATCTGGGTTCTACACATTCATATTTATACATGTCACCACCTAGTCAAGGTAATATGGTAACAGAGGAATTATATTATGATATATTAGTGACAAATCCTTTGGGTCATGGAGTGAAAGTTAGTCAAATCTATAAAAATAGTCCAATCAAAGCTCAAAATTTAGAATTCCCAACTGCCTGATAGAGTTGTCATTCCCTAAGTTTGGAGCAATTTTGGGGATGGATTAGTTAACTCAGCATAAGGCAGTGGTGGATTCCAAGTATAGGAGAGTGACTTTCAAGAATTCAAGGTAGGATGACGTGATTGTCTTGGGCAAGAAACAACCATACTTGACTAATGTCATATATGTTACAAAGGCATGTAAGCTTATCAAAAAGGGATGTGATGCATTTTTTACACATATTGTAGATACCAAGAAAAGGAGTTTAGATCTCAGGGAGATTCCTACAGTACGTGAATATCCAGATATCTCCCTTGAGGACTTGCCAGGGTTACCACCTGTTAGGGGGATAGAGTTTTCCATAGATATTTTGCTAGGCATAGCCTTGATATCGATCACTCCTTATAGAATGGCACTTGCTAAACGAAAGGAATTAAAAGTGCAGTTGAAAGAGTTGTTGGAGAAAGGGTTTATTAGACCCAGTGTCTCACCTTGGGGTGCTCCGGTTCTATTTGTGAAAAAGAAGGATGACACCTTTCATTTGTGTATCGATTATCGTTAGTTGAACAAGATGACAATTAATAACAGATATCCCCTGCCGAGAATAGGTGAATTGTTTGATCAGTTGAAAGGAGCAGGAGTATTTTCTAAAATTGACCTCAGATCAGGTTATCACCAACTGAGAATTGGAGAATTAGTCAATTAAAAAACAATATTTAGGACTCGATATGGTCATTACGAGTTCTTAGTAAAGCCTTTTGGCCTGATGAATACCCCAACAACATTTATGGATCTAATGAATAGAATCTTTATGCCATATTTTGACCAGTTCATGGTGGTGTTCATACATGATATCTTAGTGTACTCTCAAAATAGAGAAGAGCATGATTAACATCTTCACATTGTCTTCCATACCTTCAGAGAGAATCAATTATATGCGAAGTTATCAAAATGTGCATTCTGGTTAGATGAAGTGGCCTTTCTAGGGCATATTGTCTTAGCCGATGGAATCAGAGTTGACACCAACTATCATCATATACATATCACATCTTAACTTACTTTATTCATGCTGACTTATCTATATTTTTCAGTACCATCTTAATATTCAAATCATGTACATTCCAATATACTCAGCCATGCCATATATACATCGATGAGAAATATACATATTAAATATCTAGGTGTAAGTACATTCGTGGCATAAATATCATAGGGGAAGCCTTATTATGTAATCATACTAAATTTCATCATATATTGAAATAACAAGCTTCAAATTTTAGATATCTGATTATTGGTTTCCACATTCCTTTTCCTAGGATTTTCCTGTATTTTAATTCACTAATTTATATATATCTTTGTTACAATGTTCTGCCTTACAATTTTTGCATACTTTATTACCAAATTCTGGTTTTTTAGCCCAATGCTCTAGACCCGAACTACCCAAATGCAGGTTATAAAATAAGAGCGCTTTTACCCGAGCTTAAGGCACCTTGATGAGTAGCATAATAACTACATGCATATGTCCAAACTCTGTATCTCAAATCAGGAGCGCTCTAACTCGAGCTTAAGCCACTTTGATGAGTAAGAAACTGCATGCATAAATTTTCTATGGTACCGTAACCCCCTCAATGGCATGCCACCTATCCTAGCTAGTCCTCCAATAGTATGAGCATATATAATTACATTCCGAGTATCTTTGTCATCTATCTCACAATTCATATCCTTACATAGTCATTATATATTATTTGTATTATAAGCACCTAATGCATATTCACGGTTTTCAATCATGTCATCACATTGCATATAATCCCATTTAATCATATCAAGTGTATATGTAAGTCATCTTCATGTAACTCAATCATATCCTTCAATTAATCATTTCTGGATACAGGGCATTCATAGGCGTGAATGGTATACTCATGAGCGTGAAGCCTTCTTCATGGGTTGTTTACCTTTGACTTACATGTGACTAGTTCATGATCATTCATGGGAATGGGCATTGGTTAACGGGTGTTACCATATTGTGTTCGTTCATTCATGTTAGAGGAGTGCTTTAAAGGCAATCACCTTTAGCACTTATTGTACAAATTTATTCGATTAATAAAAGGATTTTTCATTAATTTGATGTTCATTTGATATATGAATTGATAAGTGATCTTAAATCAATTAATGAAGTCCTTTATACATAACATAGCATGAAGGAAATCATGATGAGATTATGATATTGAGATTCTTATCATGTGTAATTATGTTACTATCAAAATTATTCCTAGTCATAGGATTAATGAGATGGGACATTATTAATCCAGACAAACTAGCACATGTTACACTCCTTGATTGGATCGAGTAGTAGATCTCATAATCTATACACACGAGATGTTTAAAGTTAACATGTGGATGCTTGCTAAGTGTAGCTAAGTACATGGGATGACCAACTATGAGACAATCATATGGATAATCTATTCAAATGTCAATGATAGTCACATCATAACAATGGTGCATGTATCCTTAGACTTGAGGTACTCAAGGATATCTTGAATATTGATTCTGTATTTTGGCACTATTCCTTGTTGCCTCAGAGAGGTAGCTCATAAGGTGGTGATTGGATACAGGTCGAGGTATTCGATGGTAATTGGGTAACCAACAAAGGATTCACCACTCTTGATAGAAGGAGTGTATACCCATGACCTCTTGTCCTGGTCATTACTTAGGAATCTCTGGCCGGAGTGGAAATGTCATAAAGATAGTCTTCAATGACATATCTAATAGAGTAATGAGCCTCAAGGACAAGAACTAATATTACTTGGACTAGACGTGATGTACTCAGTCTAGTGGGAGTTGACAAATGTCCATACTCTGAACCAAGTGGGGTATAAATTGGTGAAAGGAATAATTGCACAGAAATTGTCTATGGAAAGGTTCATAGTCAAACCACTGACTTTCCGGTAAATTGGGGGTCATGATGTTTTGCTAGATACCACTCATGACCTGCTTAAATTAATTGTTAATTTAAGTGGCCAACATAACCGGGAACCTAATGGGTCACATACATTGAAGATATAGAGAATGAGTAAAATGGTCTTGGATAAAATCCAAAATATGAGAGAATTATTTTAGGATGGATCACGATGAGATCGTATGAAAAAATTGTTCGGGAGTCTCACGGGCCTGTCGGGCTAGGCAGGCTGCTGGCCTACTTTGCGGGCCAGCTGAGCTGCCCAGCAGCAGCCTGCAGCAGGCCCAGTGTGCCTGCAGCTTCCATCCGTTGGCCAACGGCTGTAATTGGCCATAATTAGGCCAATTATGGCCAATTACTATTCATTAGTTGCCATTTTCTCCATTTTTGACTTTTCATCTTATTTTTTATTTTGATTCAAATAGAAAATACATCAAATGGCAGAAAATAAACATGAAAATATTTTTTGTGAAAAAATATTTTTAAGACAACAAAAATTCTCTCGAGAACACTTTCAAAGCTAGCACTTTGAATTTGTTCAAACCATTTTCTCTTGATAGTTTCTTCTTTATTCTTCATGTGGATTATGATTAGAGATATCCTAGTGTGGATTGTTGTAGTTTGCTACAACCTAACAAAGTGAAGATTTGAAGAACAAATAAAAATTACAAGGTAGAATTTTTAACATTTACATTTATATAAATTAGTTTTAAGGGTACAAGTATGATCTTTTGTTTTGGGTTTTGAATTTTTTTTTTCGCTGCGTTTATGAATATGATTCATTCGTCAAAACCCAACATTGGTATCAAAGCCTCCTTGTATCCATTAAATTTAATTTTAATTGATAGTGCAATGGGATTGCAAGTTTTTGATGATTTTGGATCAATAGGTTTTGAAAAATTGAAATTAATTTGTAAAATATAATTTATACATTTTTCTTTCTTTAATCTGATCATGGGATGATTAAGAATGATTATTTTGATTGAAAAATGATTTTAATGTGATTCAAATAGTTAATTTCTGATTTATTTCAAAAATTCCTAAAATTGCCTTGTTTATGAACATGTGTTGTTTTTTGGCTTAATTGATAGGGCTGGTTGCATTTTTCTTGTACTTTAATTATGAAGAAATTATTTATACATATTGAGAATATTTTTATGCCTCTTGAAGTTTCAAATAATTAATTAAAAATTAATTTAATTAATTTTTCAAACAAACACAAAAACGGAACTGTTTTAGCTTACCCGGTGGGGCTGTTTTGTTTGATTATTTTGTATGTGTTTATTTTATTTCCTGCACCTTGAAATAATTTTTATGTGATTAAAAATATGTTATTTTAATTTTAGATGAATGCCAAAATTATTTTGCAAGCATTTGAAATTTTAAAAATTCTAGATATCGAATTAGTCATTTTGAGTGTCTAAGTGTATTGGTTCGTTTGTCTTAGTAATTTTGGCTTGTGCCAAAACTAGTTTGATGAACTTGAGCTGACCTAAAGATAATTAGAATGTTGATTTGATGTTCTAAAATTTTTTAGAATTTTTGGAAATTAATTTTGAATTAATTTAAGTTGTGCAATTGTAATTCTAGTATGACTAGAAATTGGTATTATATTAAAATTAAATTGTTTAATTTTAACATAATAATATTCTGATTTTAAGGAGAATTAATTTTAAATTATTTCTGGAAATATGGAATTTAATTTAATTTGATTAAATATTAAATTCCACTTTAAAATGACATACAAAATTAAATTAACTGAAAGAACACATATAGGCAATTTCGATTCAAGTGTTGAATTGATTTACAAATTGAAATCCAAAATTGTCATTTTTATTTTGTGCATTAGAGAATGCATGTTAGGGGTGCATGAAAAGGCATGATGGATGATTATGGAATTAGGCCCAATGTGATTGAGCATGCATGAAATTATTTTGTTTTATGGTAAATAGAGTCTGCGTGTTCCTACCTCTTTTTTCTTTCTTATGTATTTCTTTTCTCATCTTACTCCCCTCAAATATAAATTGAGGTTTTCTATAATTTGAAATATGTAATTAGATTACATAGGATTAGGATAGAATGAAGATACAAAGGAACAAGAAGCAAATGAGATGGTACCATAAATAAGAACACTTAGAAATAGGAATTTGATTTCTATTTTGGGTTGTAAATTCATGCATATACCTAGGTAAGACCTAGTCAATCTCTCTTTGGCTCAAGAGATTGACTTTAGTATGTCCATAATCATGCCATATAGTTAATGTAACTATCTTTATATATCAATGTGATGAATGTATGATATATAAAAGCATTATATAATAACTTGATGAGACTTAACAAAGAAATCCCTCACTAAATAAACAATTATGTCTTACGCCTTCCATTAATATGGGAAGAACCAAAGTTCTTCTAGAGTTAGGGTTGTTAAGTTGCCTCAAGCTCAATCTATAAGAATATGTTCAATCCATTGAAATTAGATTTCACGATTAATGGGTTAGACTTAACCGATATTATTAACTTGATGGATTTGCGCCAAGGTTAATGTGTATTGGAGGTGAAGTTGGGTTTGTATACATGAGATGTACACATATCAAGAGTCGATAGCCCAATGTATGTGCACATATCAATAAGTTGATAGCACAAGATTCAATAGTTCCATGAATAATGCAATTGGTATGGATTAGATACCTACCAACCAAACTAAGGATAGCTTGTTGAGTTGCCTCAAGGTTATTCTTAGCTAGTTGGATATCAACCCATTAAGAGAACCTCAATATAAGTTCTCTCGGGTTTATAGTGAGGGCTATGGATTCGCTATAAAATAGTGGGAGCCATAATGCGATTTATTAAAGACCTAATAAACATGCATTTTATGTACATTCTAACATGTTCTATTTTACATTTAGGTTGTTAGAATCATCATCATGACAAGTGTGAATTTGCGATCGCTAATGGAATCAAATAAGTTGATTGGGCCGAATTTTGTGGATTGGCTAAGGAATCTAAGAATAGTTCTCAAATCCGAAAAGATTAGCTATGTCCTAGATGAGGCACTCCCTAATCCCTCTACTGCTAATGCTTCTAAAGATGTTTAGAAGGCATATCAAAAGCATCTCGATGATAGTGAGATGGCAAGCTGCATTATACTAGCTACTATGTCAGCTGAGTTGCAAAAGTAGCATGAGGCTATGGATGCTAATTCCATAGTATACCATCTAAGAGAGCTTTTTGATGAGCAAGCACGTTCCGAAAGGTTCAAAACTTCAAGGTTGCTCTTCCGCACTAAGATGGTTGAGGGGACATCTCCAGTGCAATATGCATTGAAGATGAATGGCTATATTGAGAGGTTGGCCACCTTGGGATTTGTGATGGACCATGAATTAAGTATTGACTTAATTCTAATCGGTTTGTCTGATAGTTATTGTAATGGCTGAGCTCCGCCTTACTCGAGGATGAGAGCCCACCCGCCGTCTCACTGAGACCAATTGGCTGCCGGGGTCCATGGCCCAGTACCCCCAACCCATCACTGTGCACCAGCCCGAGTCTCAGGCCCGCAACGACTGTTGCACAGTAGGTTGTTGAAGTCAGGGATCGAACCCTCAACCTCCCTTTAGCCTCAGTAAGAGACTACCATGGTACAATTGGTAGTCTCTTACTGAGGCTAAAGGGAGGTTGAGGGTTCGATCCCTGCCTCCAACAACCTACTGCGTAATCTGGCTTGGACTGGGCTGGCAGTGATGGGTTGGAGGTATTGGGCCATGGACTCCGGCAGCCCGTTAGTCTCAGTGAGACGGCGGGTGGGTTCTCATCCTCGAGTAAGGCGGAACCCAGCCGTTACAGTTATTCCCATTTTGTTCTTAACTACAGGATGAACCAAATCTCTACCACTATTCCTGAGCTGATTAACTTGCTTAAAACAGCTGAGCCATCTATCAAGAAGGACAGCAAGACTGTGATGCTGGTGGACTCTTCAAGTTCTAAAAGGAAGAACCTTAAGAAGAAGAAGAAGTCTATGAAGCCTAAGGGAGGCGTGGCCAAGAAAAAGGCCATTGGAAGAGAAACTGCAAGGCTTACTTGAAGTCCTTGAAGAAGAAGGCATCTGATGCCCCATCTACTTCAGGATTTTTGTCATTGATATTAATATTGTTTCCAATAATAATATATGGGTATTAGAAACCGGTTGTGGCTCACACATATGCATTGATATGCAGGGCCTAAGGAACAGTAGACAACTCAATAAGAGATAGTTAGACCTACGCGTTGGAAATGGAGCAAGGGTAATTTGGAGAATTGCTATTATGTACCTACTTTAACTAAAAACATTATTTCTGTTTCAAGTCTAAATAAAGATGGTTTCCTTTTAGCTTTTAGTAACAATTGCTGTTCTATTATGTTGAATGGAATTCTTTATGCTAATGGTACATTATGCAATGGAATATACATATTAGATATGTCAAATCCAATTTTAAACATCAATGATAATAAAATGCAAAAATAAGATATGTTGAAATCATCTTATTTATGGCATTGTCGTCTTGGTCATATAAGTGAGAAACGCATGGCTGAGCTATACAAAAGTGGTAGTTTGGGGTCATTTGATTATGAATCATATGACACATGTGAATCTTGTTTACTAGGCAAGATGACTAAATTACCCTTTAGGGGAATGGGTGAACATGCTAATGGACTTTTAGACTTAATACATTCAGATGTATGTGGTCCAATGTCTACACATGCTAGAGGTGGTTTCATCTACTTCATTACTTTTATCGATGACTACTCACGATATGGATACGTGTATCGTATGAGATACAAATCTGAAGCTTTTGAAAGGTTCAAAGAATTTCAAAATGAAGTAGAGAAACAACTTGGCAAAAGTATTAAAACATTTTGATCAGATCGAAGAGGTGAATACTTCAGCCAAGAGTTTCTAGATTATCTTAGGGATAATGGGATTTTATCTCAATGGATTCCACCTTACACTCCACAACACAATGGTGTGGCTGAAAGAAGAAACCGAACCTTGTTAGACATGGTAAGGTCTATGATGAGTTTTGCGGAATTTTTTAAATCCTTTTGGGGTTATGCACTAGAGACCGCCATTTATATATTAAATAGAGTTCCTTCAAAGTCAGTTGATGTTACTCCATGTGAGATATGGTATAACAAGAGGCCCACATTTTCTTACATGAGAATTTGGGGTTGTCCTGCTTATGTGAAGCGGACAATGTCAGATAAGCTAGAAGCTAAGTCTGACCGATGTTTGTTTGTGGGATATCCAAAAGCATCACATGGATATCAATTTTATCACCCTTGGAACATAAGGTTTTTGTTTCAAGACATGCTCTCTTTTTGGAGAGAGAATTCATTCCATGTATGAAAACCAAGTATGGACTTTGGTTGACCCACCCGAAGGAATAAAGCCTATAGGGTGCAAGTGGGTTTTCAAAAAGAAAACTGACGTGGATGGTAATGTGATTACCTATAAAGCTAGACTTGTTGCTAAAGGTTATCATCAAAGACAAGGAATTGACTATGATGAAACTTTTAGCCCAGTAGCTATGCTTAAATCCATAAGGATACTCCTAGCCATTGCTACTCATTATGATTATGAGATATGGAAAATGGATGTGAAAACAACTTTCCTTAATGGAAATCTAACTGAGGATGTGTACATGACACAACCACAAGGTTTCATATCCAAAGATGGCAAAAAGGTATGTAAGCTTCAAAGATCCATTTATGGATTAAAGCAAGCATCCAGGAGTTGGAATATTTAGTTTGATGAGAAAATCAAACAGTTTGGTTTCTTACAAAATCTGGATGAACCTTGTGTCTACAAGAAGGTTAGTGGGAGTGCAATCGTATTTCTTGTGTTATATGTAGATGACATATTGTTAATGGGAAATGATGTCTCAGCCTTACAATTAGTCAAAATTTGGTTATCCAAGAATTTCTCTATGAAAGACCTTGGAGAAGCAGTCTATATTTTAGGGATAAAGATCTATAGAGATAGATCTAAAAGGTTGCTTGGTCTTTCACAGTCTACATACATAGATAAAATGCTAAAGAGGTTTAGAACGGAGCAGTCCAAGAGGGGATATATTCCCATGGCCCATGGGATTACTCTCTCAAAGTCTTTGTGCCTAAAGACACAAGATGAGAGGTCACACATGAGTTTGATTCCATATGCTTCAACTATAGGATCAATCATGTATGCTATGATATGTACAAGACCCGATGTATCATATGCTCTGAGTGTCATGAGTAGATACCAATCGAACCCTGGTGAGGGTCATTGGGTGGCTGTCAAGAATATCCTTAAGTACTTAAGAAGAACTAAGGATGTATTCTTGGTATATGGAGATGGAGATATTACTGTGAGTGGGTATACCGATGCCAGCTTCCAATCTGATAAGGATGAATCAAAATCTCAGTCAGGTTATATATTCACACTAAATGGTGGAGCAATTAGTTGGAAGAGTTCCAAACAGGAAACGACTACTGATTCCACAACTGAAGCAGAGTACATTGCAGCTTCTGAAGTAGCAAAGGAAGTAGTTTGGATAAAGAAATTCATCACAGAACTTGGAGTGGTTCCCAGCATTATTGATCCACTACAATGGTACTGTGATAATAATGGAGCCATTGCGCAAGCAAAGGAGCCACGGTCTCATCAGAGATCCAAACATGTACTTAGAAGATACCATTTGATTAGAGAAATCATTGGTAGGAATGATGTAAGGATAGAAAGAGTGCCCACTGATCAGAATATTTCTCATCCTTTAACTAAGCCACTTCCCCAAAAGAAATATGATTCTCATGTACTCGCTTATGGAATTAAATACAAAGGCGATTGACTTTACTGCAAGTGGGAGCTTGTTAAAGGAGTGCTCTAAAGGCAATCACCTTTAGCACTTATTGTACAAATTTTTTTGATTAATAAAAGGCTTTTTCATTAATTTGATGTTCATTTGATATATGAATTGATAAGTGATCTTAAATCAATTAATGAAGTCCTTGATACATAACATAGCATGAAGGAAATCATGATGAGATCATGATATTGAGATTCTTATCATGTGTAATTATGTTAGTATTAAAATTATCCCTAGTCATAGGATTAATGAGACGGGACATTATTAATCCAGACAGACTAGCACATGTTACACTCCTTGATTGGATCGAGTAGTAGATCTCATAATCTATAAACATGAGATGTTTAGAGTTAACATGTGGATGCTTGCTAAGTGTAGCTAAGTACATTGGATGACCAACTATGAGACAATCATATGGATAATCTATTCAAATGTCAATGATAGTAGCATCATATCAATGGTGCATGTATCTTTAGACTTGAGGTACTCAAGGATATCTTGAATATTGATTCTTTATTTTGACGCTATTCCTTGTTTCCTCAGAGAGGTAGCTCATAGGGTGGTGATTGGATACAACTTGAGGTATTCAGAGGTAATTGGGTAACCAACAAAGGAATCACCACTCTTAATAAAAGGAGTGTATACCCATGGCCTCTTGTTGTGGTAATTACTCAGGAATCTCTGGCCGGAGTGGATATGTCATAAAGATAGTCTTCAATGACATATCTAATAGAGTAATGAGCCTCAAGGACAATAACTAACATTACTTGGGCTAGACGTGGCGTTGTCAGTCTAGTGGGAGTTGACACATGTTCATACTCTGAACCAAGTGGGGTATAGATTGGTGAAAGGAATAATTGCACAGAAATTGTCTATGGAAAGGTTAGTAGTCAAACCACTGACTTTCCGGTCAATTGGGGGTCATGATGTGTTGCTAGATACCGCTCACAACATGCTTAAATTAATTGTTAATTTAAGTGGCCAACATAACCGGGAACCTAATGGGTCACACGCATTGAAGATATGGAGATTGAGTAAAATGGTCTTGGATAGGATCCAAAATATGAGAGAATTATTTTAGGATGGATCACAATGAGATCGCTCGAAAAAATCGTTCGGGAGTGTCAAGGGCCCGTACGGGCCCATGCAGGCTAGGCATGCTGCTGGCCAACCTTGCGGGCCTGTTGGGCTACCCAGCAGTAGCCCACAGTAGGCCCAGCGTGCCTGCAGCTTCCTTCCATTGGCCAACGGCTGTAATTGGCCATAATTAGGCCAATTATGGCCAATTACTATTCATTAGTTGTCATTTTCTCAATTTTTGACTTTTCATCTTATTTTTGAATTTGATTCAAATAGAAAAGACATAAAATGATAGAAAATAGACATAAAAATATTTTTTGTGAAAAAAATATTTTTAAGACAACAAAAATTTTCTCCGGAACACTTTCAAAGCTAGCACTTTGAATTTGTTCAAACCATTTTCTCTTGATAGTTTCTTCTTCATTGTTCGCGTGGATTATTATTAGAGACATCATAGTGTGGATTGTTGTGGTTTGCTACAACCCAATAAAGTGAAGATTTAAAGAACAAATAAAAATTACAAGGTATAATTTTTAACATTTACATTTATATAAATTAGTTTTATTGGTACAAGTATGATATTTTGTTTTGGGTTTTGAAAAATTTTATTTTTCGCTGCGTTTTAAATATGATTCATTATTCAAAACCCAACAATTCATATCATGATGCTTGGCTTTACGGGCGTGACATATCAAACATAACGTATTTCTAACATTGATTCAAGCCAATTCCACACACAATCATGCAAGGTACTAAAGCTAACCATTGTTAGACACACCTACCAATACTTTATGATAATTTCAGCATTCAACCAACTATAACATGCATTTAATCATTCTTTAATCAATCAAACTAGGCTCAATGCCTCCTTCATCAATTCCATATCATCAAAACGTATTCATTTGTCAATATATCAATTCCATCATATATTTCAGAATTAACAATTTATTAACTTAATTCTAGGAATACCAATTCATCAATATCATGTCATTTAACATATCAGAACCACAATTCACATCACACATATCAAATCGAATAAAAATAACCTCGTTACTTGGAGCCCTAAAACTCGATTTTCTCATGTGTACTACCTTTGTTAGGTGTCTCCACCTTCAACCTATTTTCCTAATATGAAATTAGATACCATATTACATTATATATCTGCCATAATATCTATTTCTTCCATCAACTATCAAAAACTCTAACTTTTCTATTAGCTTAAAACCTATAAAACTTAATCCTCATTAACACATATTAATCTAGGTCAAAGAACAATAAGGAATATGATTTCATGTTATGAGCTTCTTCAAATAAGAACTATATTATATTCAAAACAAATGAACATAGTTGGTGACTCAATCAGGGTTTACACCCCAAACCAGTCTCACTTATATGCTAATATCTTATCATATACACTAACTCTTGAAAAAATATTTATATATCCATAAGCTTAAGACATAAAGCTATAACTTTTATGTTTATAACATCTTCAAACTCACTCTTTAAGACCACAAAAATTGAGCCCTAACATTCTTCCATGAAATAGAATTTAGATGCTGTAATTTATATTCTTGCACATAATAGACTACTATCTATCAACCCTCAATTCAATATTTGTAAGAAAGGAAAGAAATAAACAACTCACCTTGTAGCTAGCTAGAACTTTTAAAAAGGAAAATTGAAGAAATGAAGAAAAGAAGAAGAGGAAGAAGAAGAGCTGTAAAGATGAGGAATACAAGGACAAGTTTTGCTGCATCACTTGTCCCTTCTTTGTTTTTTGTCTCTTTCTTGTTTATTTTTCTATTTTATTATTATTATTATTATTATTATTATTATTATTATTATTATTATTATTATCTCCTTGACATATTTGCATGTATCTAGTCCTACTAGTCAATACCAAAATTACAATTTAATCAAGCAGTCCAATTTAATTATATTAACTATATCAAATTTCATTTCTTTCAATCTAGTCGTTTTACTTAATTAAATTTCAATTTCATGTCATCTTTAACTAAATTATAAAATTAACATGTGCAACTCAGCACAATTGCAAAATACTAGGACATGTAGGTAGTGTGTGTCATGAACTTGTTCCTATGACAATACATATGGAATGCACATGATCAAATGAAATATATACAAGATGCATATGTCTAAATGAAATGCGCGTATAAATGCATATGGGGAAAGTCGAGGGTGTTACAATTCTCCTATCTTTTTAAAAATTTCGTCCTCATAATTTAATACCTAGGAACAGGTGTGGATATTGCCTTTTCATATTTTATTTTGTTCCCCATATTGTCTCTTCTCGTGAATGGTTTCTCCATAATACCTTAACTAAAGTTATTTCTCAATTTCTCAATTTTTTAGTCTTGTATCCATTGATTTCCACTAGTTCCTCGACATAACTCAATGTCATTCGCAATCTCAATGGCTTGATCTTTAAGTATATGTGTAGGATCTGACCTGTACCTTCTAAGCATGCTCACATGAAATACATTATGAATTTGTTCCATCTCTAGTGGTAAAACCAATATGTATGCCAATGGACCAACTATCTTAAGAATTTCATAAGGCCCTATGTACCTTGGGCTTAATTTAAGCTTTTTGCCAAATCAGATTACCCCTTTCCATGGAGATACTCATATAAATACCTTCTCACCTAACTAGTATTCCATCTCCCTTCTATGCTGATCAATATAGTTTTTTTCTTGTCTTGTGTTGCCTTTATCTTATACTGACAATCTCAATCTTATCCACTATATCTTGTACTATCTCTTGCCAATATATTCATCCCAAGCTCCTCTAAATTCCATAGAACATGCCCTGAGCATTTCTTCCAATATCTATATAATCCTTTCTAATTGTTCATTAGTTCGTGTGGAATGCAGTGTTGTAGTTCAATTTTGTTCCCAATGCATCTCGTAAACTCATGCAAAAACATAAAGTAAACCGTGGTTCTCTATCAGACACAATGGACACCGGAATACCATGTAATTGACTATCTTATTCACATATAATTTTGCCAAACTATCGAGTGTACACCCCCATTTGATAGGTAGAAAGTGTGCTGAGTTGGTTAATCTATCAATAATTACCCATATTGTGTCATTTTTTATGGACTTCTTGGCAATCCATAAACGAAAACCATCGTTATTTTATCCCATTTCCATTTTAGCACTGCCAATGGACGTAGTTTACCAACTAGTGCCTAGTGTTCAATTTTAATCTCCTAACATATTAAGCATTTAAAAACATATTTTGCTATTCTTCATTCTTGGCCACCAATAATGAGGCCTTAAATTGTGATACATCTTTGTCATCCCTGGATGCATTACATAAAGTACACTATTTGCCTCTTCCATTATTTGTTAGTGTAAATTATCAATGTCTAGAACACATATGCATGACTTTAACATTAATGTATCATCTTGTAAATGAAACTCTGTTTTGTTTCCCTAATTTACCATTTCAATTTTCTTTCACAATTGAGGGTCTTTGCCCTGTGTTTATTTGATCCTTTCCTTTAGCATAGGTCTAACCTGAAGAGTAGTAATTAGTGATCCACCATCATACATATTCAATTCAAAATTCATGGACTATAATTGAATCAAATACGGAAAAGAGGATGTTTGTAATTGAGCTACACTGCTAATGAACTTCCTACTCAATGCATGTGCTACTACATTGGCTTTCCTAGAATGGTATTCAATTGTGCAATATTAATCTTTTAATAGCTCTAACCATTATCTCTATCTCATGTTTAACTCCTTTTGTGTCAGAAAATAACCCAAGCTCTTATGGTCTATGAAGATCTGGAATGTCTCACCATATAGAAAATGCCTCAAAATCTTCAATGCAAATACAACTGTAGCCAATTCTAAATCATGCACTTGATATGAGATCTCATGTGATCTCAACTATCTGGATGCCTAAGCTATCACCTTACCATGCCGTATCAACACACATCCTAAACATTGATGAGAAGCATCACTATATACTGTAAATTCACCTGTACCCATAGGAATAACTAATAGTGGTGTAGTGGTTAACCTATCTTTTAGCTCATCGAAGGAATACTTTTTTTTCATAACATTGATTTTTTGAATGCTGATTATGTCGATAGTCTATTAGTTAGAAAAAACACTTTATGTACTTATCACTTCATTGGAGAATGCCTAGTTTATTGGTTTAGTAAGAAATAAGATTCAGTTCCCTTATCAATTAATGAAGTCGAATATGTGGTAACAAGTTGTTGTTGCACTCAAGTTCTTTGGATGAGACAACTACTGAAAAATTATGGTCAAATTATGGATCATATTCCTATCAAATATGACAATATTAGTGCTATAAATCATTCTAAGAATAATTTCCAGCACTCTAGGAGCAAACATATAGATATTAGACATAATTTCCTAAGAGATCATGTCCAAAATGGAGATGTGTTAGAATTCATTGACACAAATAACCAATTGGCTGATATTTTTAAGCCTCTCAATGATGAAAAGTTTTATTTTAAAAAAAAGAGAACTTGGAATGCTTGATGGCACCACATTGTCTTACATGATTTTTTTGTGTCATATGTATATCTTGATTAATTGTGAACCTTGAATAATATTTTGAATATTTGATGTTTCACATGATCAAATTGCGTGATAGAGTGTTTAATTTTATTGAAAAACAGGTTTAAAATGTTTAGGAATGCTTTAGATATAACATGCTTTTGAATGAGACTTAGTTTTATTTATTTATTTATTTATTTTTGAGAACTTTTAGGTATTCACGTTCATGAACAAATCTTCATGACCGTGAAAATGGTAGCCAAAACCAATAAATTCGATCACTGTTTGTGTCCCACCTTGGATCATAGTTTGATCCCATGATAGGATTTTTTCATGCCCATGACTGTTCAGTGTCATGACCATGAAAATGTCTCAATTTCTAGGCAGTATCGTTCATGCCTTGAGTCACGTCTTAAGTTCCTACTAGCTAACTGTGAACACGATCGTTCACGCCCGTGAACATTCATTCAAGGGCGTGAATCAATCAAAATAAAGCCTAAAAATCATTGTTTTCTCTCACTTTGTCTCTCTTCAACATTCCAACTAACGTATCATCTCACCTTATTCGACCAAATGTTGACCTCCAAATCACCATTTCACCACTAATCGTTACTGAAATCATTCACAAAACACTTCCTCCACTTAATTTCAAGTTTTTTAATCAAGTTTTGGTGAAGTTTCCAACCCTAGGCTGGATTTCCTTTTCTCTCTTAAAGCTTCCATCTCATAAATGGCTTATGGATCTAGCCAATACAATGGGAAAAAGAAGAGTACGACACCAAAGATACACGTGAATTATTTACTCAATGTCATACCCCGACGTTGCCATAAAAAATATACTAGCCTAAAAAAATGGCCTTTCTTATCAATGAGGACCTTTGATTGGGGGTGTGTTAAGACTATGGGCATTACCTCCGATATGAAGATTTGGTTATGCAAGTGCGGCTAGTTGGAGTTTGGTGACATCTATCAACCCACCTTTTGAAAGACGACTTTGGAATTTCTTAGTACATTACAGGTCTCTCTTATTGGCAAAGTCTCCTTCCAGCTCTGCAAGTAGGAGAAAACCCTTATCATCATTGAATTTGGGGAGATTTTCAAGCTTCCGCATAAGGGATTGATCCATGTCAATAAGGCTGGATTTTACACTCATGATGTCTAGTCCTATTTTAGCAGTGACTGTAGAAAGGACATCAAGAAGATGAAGAGCACACACCTAATATCACTAGTGCTTCATTACATTCATTGGTTTCTCACCTACATCATCTTTGCCCGGGGTGAAAGCAATGGCTCAATTCAGAAGTTCGAATTGCTTGTTTGATATGGTTCAAACGAGTGAGCATGTGGCACTATCCCGATGGTTTACTTCTCACCTATAGACCATTGCCTCTAAGCCTTCAGGAGACATTCTTATTGGAGGTTATGTGACCAATTTACCAGTAGAGTTGAGATTTTTGGACCTCAATAATCAGGTTTACAATATCATTCTAACTTCTTCTAAAGGGTCAATGTTGAGTCATTTATCTAGATGGGATTAGCAATGAGAGTCCACCATTAGGATGAAGTAAGCAAATAAAAATGTAAGGGAGAGAATAAGTAAGCAAACAAAAATGTTAATGCAAATATGACTTGGTCTAATCAACTTGCAATATAACCTTCACATACTTGGCATGAATACTTTATTTATCTTGATACGAACGCTATGTCTAGTGCTCATTTTAATTTCTTTTAAAGCATCTTGTACTTCTTATGATTCATGTTTAGCACAAATGAGAGGGGGATTTTATTTTCTCTTTAGACCCCCATATTGCTTAATTATTTACCACTATAAAAAAGAGGGAGATTGTTAAACCTTGAGGGATATTTCTGTCATTTTGATGATAACAAATAATTAGGCAACAATGAATTTAATTACATTTTATGCTCTAAATGTGTTAGATAGGTTCTACATTCCTAAAATCTTGAATCAAGTTGAAAGAAAATAATTAAAGATCAAGATATTGATAAAATGCAAAATGTCATGCTCGTGATTCAAAAAGTCGTGCTCCTAACTAATGTTATGGGCATGGTGAAAGATCACCACCCCCGTGAAAATAGCTCTTCACTCTCATCAATACCAAATCACGACTGCAAAACAAGTAAGCGCCAAGACTATTCATTTAAACATTCACAGTAGTGAAGCACTAGCTCAACCGTGGAGATTGATCAAGTCATGCTCGTGAAGATTTTGTCAGGCCTATGAATGAACATTCATTTTTAGACAAAATGAGTCATGGCCAGAGTCATAATATTCATTCCCAGTTATGAAGATCGATCGAGCTCATGAAGAATCAGTCACACTCGTTACCCTAGAGAGAGAATCTTGTTAGATGCAAATGGAATAGCAGTTGAACAACTATTTTCACATTTAATGCACCCCAAATCGGCTATATTTGATCTGGAAGTATAAATATAGCACATTTATGACTTCCAAAAGGAAGAAATACAATCATTCAATCTTTAATCTTGTATAGCCTTATGCATTTACTTTGATTCAACAAACTTTCATTTTTTGATTGTAAAACCGTAATTGCTCATAATTGCTGAGCATTTTGGTTGTTGAGTTTTTTCTACTTGAAATCAATTACTCAAAAGTGAGTTTGAGTGAGTTGGGTTATGAGTGAAACAATTGTAAGGGTTTATTGTGTGAGCCACAAAAACACAAGGATTTAGTTATTGTGTTAGCCATTAAAACACAAGGGTTTTCCTAGGTTAGGTGTTAGCCAAAAGAGAAACACCATAGTTGGTAGTGAGCTAGGAAAAACTCCATTGTAACACTATAAGTGTTAGTGAAACACTCGATCGAGATTGAGGAAAGAAGTAGGACTTGTGAATACCCGAACCTCTATAAATCTTGTGTGCATAATATCCTTCTTCCTTTCTCAATTTATTATTTAGCATATTCCTTCAAGAAAATTTTTTTTGTCAACCAATTCAACCCCCCTTCTTAGTTATTGTTTTGGGCAATATAATCAATGCACGGTCTCATTGTTCCATCTTTCTTTTTAACAAATAATGCTGGAGCTGCCCACGATAATACAATAGGTCTAATATACCCTTTATCAAGCAATTCATGCAATTGGGTCTTCAATTATTTCAACTCAACTGGGGTCATTCTATAAGGTGGCATTGATATTGGTACAGTCTCTAGTATTAATTCAATAGTGAATTTTATCTCTCTATTAGGTGGTAAACCAGGTAGATCATCTAGGAATACATCAAAGAATTCTCTCACCACAGGCATATTTTCAAGCAAGTTATCAGCTATTGTAGTGTCACTCACATATGCCAAATATTCCTCACATCCTCATTTGATCATCCAAAATGCTTTTATATCTGAGATTAGACATGTAGGCACAAATTTTCTTTCACCTAAGAGTACAACCCTTGGCTAGTTCAGTGATTCCAAAATTACTTGCTTAGTAAAGTAATTTACTATTGCATGATGTTTAATTAACTAGTCCATTCCTAGTATCACATCAAATTCACATAGTGGCAATAAGACCAGATCAATTATCAATTTAGATTTATCAATGCATATCAAACAATCATGACAGACATTATTCACAACTACTACTGTTCTTAGTGGAGTACTCATAGTTATGTCAATCTCTAAAGCCTCATGCTTTTGAGGCAATTTGGATGCCATATGCAATGATATAAATGAATGTGTGGAACCAGGGTCAATCCATGCATATTCAAATATATCATAAATATAAATATTACCAGTAACTACTTTGGGAGCATTAACTGCTTGTGTAGGGGATCTAGAACTCTATCCTTTAGATTTGGTAACTTCTCTACCTGCTGTACCGGTTATGCCCCTGCCTTTACCTTTAACTTGAGTTTCATTGGTAAGGTTGACCCTTGGTGCCTCATTTATAGTCTCAGATACTCATTTGCCTCAACTGGTCTCTCTAATTTGGCTCTTTCCAAACAGTCTCTATACATGTGATCCAATGACCTACATAAATAACATGCTCTTGTGAGCCTTCTGGATTCACATGTATGTTATATACCACAATGAGAACATGTAGGCTTCTATTCTACATACTAGCTCTATCCTTTTTCTGGGAAAAAAAGTCATGGCACGACCTCTGGAACTCGAGTATCCACCTCTTTCACCAGATTGTGCTGGCATATATTGTAACATCCTTGACTTTCCCCACATGCATTTCATTGAACATATTCATCTTGCATACAATTCAATTGAACACGTGCATTTCACACAAATTTTCTTAGAAACAAGTTCATGGCATGCACTAGCTACGTGTCCTAGTATTTGGCAATTATATCGAGTCACACGTGTATCCTTATAACCTAAATGATAATAACAACGCATTAGAAATAAATTGAATAAGGTGACGAAATTAAAGTAAGAAAAATGATTAGATTAAGATTAGTAAATATTTACATTGTTAATTTAGTTAAATCGGGCCAAATGATTAAGTTGTATTATTGTGTGAATTAATGGAATTATAAATATATGTAAATAATAATAATAATATAGACAAAATAAAATGAAAATGACACAAAAGAGAAATAGAAGAGAAGAGAAATGAGAAATGAGAAGAGAAAAGAGAAGAGAAGAAGAGGAAAAGAGAAAAGGACAAAAAACAAGTTGGCTTTATGTTCATCTTTCTTCCCCATTTCTGCCTTCTTCTCCAGCCCGACTTCTTCTTCATTTTCTTCCATTTCAGAATTCAATTATTCCTGGTTTCACTTTTTTTTAAGCTAATTGATCCCTTGCAAGGTCGTTCTTGGTAAGTAACCAATTCTTATTGCTATAGGGTTGATTTGAGTTGCTTACGTTCATTAATAGGTACTGATTTGCAACCCGATTTTAATGCATATAGAAATTGATTATGGAAAAGATTAAAACACAAAATTTGTTATTTTATGTCTTATATTTATGGATATATAAATATTGTTTCAAGATTTGTTGTATAGAATGTGATATCCTCTTTGTACTAAAACTGGTCCAGATGTGAACCCTAAGTAAATTAGCTACTGTGTTTGGTAGTTTTGAATATGTTAAAGCCAATATATGAAGTAACTAAAAATATAAAAGTTGTAGATATATGTGTTATGTATCTGTATACCATATTTCATGTTCATAGGTCTTGTAAATGTTGAGTTATGGTGAATGGAACCATGACTGTTCCATGGTTTGAACTACCTACTGAGTGCCCTGGGCAGAGCCAACAACTGGTTTGGCTAATTTGAGCTCGTTAGAACTAGATTATGAAAATTGTCAAAATATTTATAGGTATATGTCTTAGCCAAATTTTGGTACTAATTTCAGCTTAATTGGTTATATATAGACTAGGTTATGTTCTTTGGAAGTCATACTAGTCCGGAAGCCAATTCTATTCTGGACCAGTAAAATGTTTGTTATAATTTGAAGACCTTAGTGACTTAATTGATAAAAGTTGCAAACATAAAAAATGTTCCATATGAACCCATATAAGTTTCTGTAAATTTTAATTAAAATATAACTTATATATTATAATATATGATGAACCCAAATGAGTACCCTGAAACTGCCTAAAGGCAGAAAACAGAACACACTTAGAAATTCAACAAAATATTGTACAATGATCCAATTGGTCTAAAATTTTAATATGTTCTATAATTATATGTTAATGTTAATTAGGAATAATAATCAGATTAATTTTTTAAGTATAGAAAAAGGTATAGGCTAAACAGTCCCACAAGGTCACACTGCCTCATAGGAAAAATCTTAACTATTGACATGAACAATGCATATTAATTTATTTAAGCCACATTAAGTCTCCATAATCATGAGTTAATAGATTATGTTTTCATATTAGGCTTGAAACATATTGGAGACCCACAAGGAGCGGATAGAAAATAAGTTAGGGGTCGGAATCAAAGGAGAACAGTGAGTCTAATTATCGATTGAATTCTTTAGTGCAAATGAATGATGCTTGCTATGTGATTCATATGATTGTCATGATTGGATAATGTAATGATGGATAATTTGTGACATTATGGTACATATAAATGGTATACTTGTGGTATATTTGAAGTATATGTTTGACATATGTGATATATATACATGGTATATGTATAGTATATGCAAGGTATATGTGTGGCATATGAGGTATATATGTGGTATATGTATATTATATGTGATAAGATACAATGGTTGATGAATGCTTAAATACAAGTGCATATGCATATGGACTAAAAAGGCATTGTGACTAGTTAATCGATATTGTAAAGCAAAAGAAGAGGCCTATGGCCCAAAAAATGTGCAAATGAAACAAATGATCAAGCTAGCTAGCAAATGCAAATGCAAATGTTCACATGGAAACCTAGGGCAATGTCTATTTAACTTGGTCACAACAAAATGAAATAAGCAAAGCATTTGCATACATAAAGAGTAATGATTATATGTTTCAACTTTATTGACACTTATATGATTCTGATGAATGGAATGGAATACATGGTATATATTGGATTTGTGATTTATTACTATGAGTTGTTTGATACTTTAGCGCTCTTTGGATGATTATTCTTACTGAGCCGAAACTCATCAATTTGCATAATTTTTCAGGTAAAAAAAAGTGATAGCTCATTTTGAGTAGCATATAAAAGACATGGAGTACAGGTCACTGGCCGAGCCTCATCACTCTCTCTCCTTGCATTCCACACAAACATGAAAATATGTCATATGTGTTTTGTATTTACGTGCTTGAATATGTATAGTCATTTTGGAATGAGTCTAAAAATGTATAAATGAAATGAACTTGAAAATACTTATGTGTAAAGTTTATGTTTTAATATATGTGATATATCGTATTGTGGTTTTTAATGTTGACTTGAAAAGTCATTGAGTGATATTACAGGATATAAGACTTGTAAAGTAATTAGTTGATTTTACAGGATATGATATGAAAAAAATTTACTACCATTGTTATCAGGGTATTTTCTCTTTCCAACAAGAAGTATGTGATTATTTGATATAGAAATAGGTTATACTTAAATGCATATGATGTGGTGTTGCATATATTTACCTTTCTTTCCCTATCTTCTATTAGACTTTCTAGAAAACTGCTATGCTGCCTTTTTAAATTGTTGTTCTCCAACTTCTTTCATTAAACTTTTAGCTTTAATTGATGTAGCTTTGAGTTTGGTATGCTTGTCAAGATCAGTAGTTGTGATTCTATTTTTGATCTCATATTTAAGGCCCTCCTCAAACTTTCTGCATTTGTCTCCTTCAGTAGAGACAATAAAAGTGGCATAGTGGGAAAGTTTGTTAAATTGCACCTCATAGTCAGCAATACAGATTCTCTTTTTTTTTTTTAGATTTAGGAATGCTTTTCTCATCTCATCCTTATATGCCTCAGGCATGTAGTTATTTTGAAATTCACTCTCTGGGACTATCTCCCACAATTCATAGGCATTACCTTAAACCAAGGACAATGCATAATGAAATTTCTCATCCAGAGTACATCTCATCATATTTAATACACTTTGTGTTCTTTTTAACCATGTCTCTGATTCTGCTGGATTTATTGTGACATTGAAATCAATTGCACCTTATTTTCTAAGCTTGTCATAACGTCTTTTCCTATATATTTCAGGACCTTGTACTTTCTGCTTTGGGATTTCGTAGGATACTTTTGTATGTGATGATTTTGATGCATGTGCAGGAGTCCTAGCTATAACATCCTCCACCTTCCCTATATACATTTCTACATGCATCTCATTTGAACATGTGCATTCCATATGTAATTTCATAGGAATAAATTCATGATATACACTAGCTATATGTCTAAGTATATTGCAATTGTATCGAGTTGCACATGTGTACTTATAACCTAAATGAAGGTAACAAGGTATTAGAAATAATAATAGTAATAAATAAATAAAATGAAAATGAAAAATAACAAAAAAAAGGGGGAAGAAAACGAAAAGAAAGGAAGAAACAAAAAAAAGGAGAAAATGACAAAATGACAAAATTGAGAAGGTGGGAGGTGGACCTTATCTTCCTCCTCACTATTTTGCCTCTCTCACTCCAATTCTATTTCTTCTTCTTCTTCCACCATTTCAGCCTTCTTTTCTTCCTTATTTCACATAAGTTTTACAACAAATTCATCCCTTTCAAGTTCGTTCTTGCTAAGTAATCTTCTCTCCATTGTTCTAGTATTGGTTTGAACTGTTAGAGGTGTGTTCCATTAATGTTTGAACTCTAATTTGGATGACATTATGAACCAAATTTTAAGAAGTTTAAAACATAAAATTTTTTCATTTATTTCTTAGGTTTATTTATATATAAATATTTTTTCAATATTTGGTGTATATGAAGCAAAATCCTCTCTTGATTGGAATTGGTTTGGGTGCAAACCCTAGCTAAGTTAGCTACTGTGTTTGTTTGTTTTGAATATGATCCCATATTTTGAGAATAATTGTATATTAGTGTGTTTTCTATCTGGATACCAAATTTCAGGTTCATATGTCTTCTGTATATTGAGTTATGATTAATGTAACCATGACTACTACATAGTTTAAGTTGCCTACTTAATGCCCTGGGCAGGTCCAGTAGATTGTTTGGTCATTTTTAGCTACTTATAGATGGAATTTGTAATTCTTCAAAACACAAAATTATAGGGTTATGTCTTTGCTAAACGTTGGTAAAAATTTAACCTTAATATATGTATAGAGTAATATATGACCCTCACAAGTCATATAGGTCCGGAAGCCAACAGTGTTCTGGACCAGTGAACTATTTCTTGTAATTTGAAGTCCATAGAGACATAATTAATAAAAGTTATAAACATAAAAAATGTTCCATTTTAACATATATAATTGATTGTAAAGTGTAACTATAATATGACTTGTATAATGTAAGATATGAATGCCCATAATTTGGTACCCTAAAACTACCTAAGGGTATAAAATAGAACACAATTGGAAATTCCACTAAAAATTATACAATACTCCAATTGCTGTGAAATTTTAATATGTTATATAATTATATGTTAAATTTAATATAATCAAGAATCAAAAAAATTGGACAAGTGTAGAAAAGTTTATAGACTAATCAGTCCCATAAGGTCACACTTCCTCATAGGAAAAACCCTAACTATTGATATGAACAATGCATATTAATTTGTTTAGGCCACATTAGCTTTCTCTAGTCATGAGATAATTAATTATATTTTCATATTAGACTCACAGCAAATTGGAGAGCCATAAGGAGGGATAGACAATAAGTTAAGGGTTGGACTCAAAAGAGAAAGGTGAGCATAGTTATCAACAATTTCTTTAGTGCATATGAATATTGCTTGATATGTGATATGTGAGATGATTTATGCTTATGTAATTCATATGATTGTCATGATTTGACATTGATAATGAGATGATGGACAATTTGTGTCATATATGGTATATATAAATGGTATATGTAGGGTATATTTGAGGTATATACTTGGCATACATGATATATACTGTACATATACCATGTATATATCATGTATGCCAAGTATATACCTCAAATATACCCTACATATACCACTTATATATAACACATATGTCACAAATTATCCATCATCTTATTAGCAAAGTCATATCATGACAATCATATGAATCACATAACCATAAATCATTTCACATTTCACATAGCAAGCAACGGTTAAGTGTACTAAAGAAATCACTTGATAATTAAACTCACCTTTCTCCTTTAATTCCAACCCTTAACTTATTGTCTATCCCCTCCTTGTAGGTCTCTGATTTGTTATAAGCCTATAATTGATTAACTCATCACTAGAGAAGCTTAATGTGGCTTAAACAAATTAATATGCATACTTCATATCAATAGTTAGTGTTTTTCCTACGAGGCAGTGTGATCTTGTGGGACTGATTAGCCTATAATGTTTTACACAGTTGTCCAATTTATTTGATTATTATTTCTAATTATATTTAACATATAATTATGTAACATATTCAAATTTTGGAGCAATTAGAGCTTTGTATAAGGTTTGGAGGAATTTCTAATTGTGTTTTATTTTTTGTTATGTTATTTACTTCTAGGTAGTTTTAGAATACATATTTTAGTTCTTCATATGTTATAATATATAAGTCATATTTTAGTGAAACTTTATATTAATTTATATAGGATAAAAAGGATCATTTTTCATGTTTACAACTTTTATCAATTTTATCTATAAGGTCCTCAAATTATAAGAAATATATCACTGGTCTAGAATAGGATTCACTTCTAGGTCAGTCTAACTTATGAAGGCCACATCCCACACTATACATAACATATTAAGGTCATATGTTCACCAAAATTTATCTAAGACATATCCTTATAACTTTAATGTTTTTATAAATTACAAATTATGTCTATAAGCTTAAGATAATCAAACAAATTGCTAGACCTATACAAGGCACTAAGCAACTATGAAAAAGTCATGTTTCCTTTTACCATAACTCAACATCCCCAAAATATATGAACCTAAAATTGGTAAAAAGGTAGATAACACATGTGGGTACAACTTTTATGTTTTAAGATTCTTCAAATATGGGCTATATTATATTCAAAACAAATGAACACAGTAGGTGACTCAATTAGGGTTTGCATCTGCACCAATCTCACTTATATGCAAATATCTTTTAATATGTACTAAATATTTTAAAAGTATTTCTATAGCCATACACTTAAGACATAAATATATAACTTTTATGTTTTTAACTTCTTCAAACTCGCCCTTTAAGACCACAAAAATTGAGCTCTAATATTGTGCAATGAAATAGAATTCAGAAGCTTTGATTTGGATGCTTTCACATGATAGACTACTACTTATCAACCCTCAATTCAATATTTGTAACAAAGGAAAGAAATAAAAAACACTCACCTTGTGGCTGACTAGAACTTTTAAAAAGGAAAACTGAAGAAATGAAGTAAAGAAGAAGAAAAAGAATAAGAGTTATAAAGAAAAGGAATACAAGGACAAGCTTTGCCGCATTACTTATCCCTTTTTTTGTCTCTTCCTTTTTTTTCTTTTCTTTTTATTTTATTATTATTATTATTATTATTATTATTATTATTATTATTATTATTATTATTATCTCCTCTACATATTTGTATGTATCTAGTTCTACTAGTCAATACCAAAATTATGATTTAATCAAATAGTTCAATTTAATTATATTAACTATGTCAAATTTCATTTATTTCTATCTAGTTGTTTTACTTAAATTTCAATTTCATGTCATCTTTAACCAAATTGTCAAATTGACATGTGTAACTCAATACAATTGCAAAATACTAGGACACGTAGGTAGTGCATGTCATGAACTTGTTCCTATGACAATACATATAGAATGCATGTGATCAAGTGAAGTATATACAATATGCATATTTTTAAAAGAATTGCATGTAGAAATGCATATGGAAAAACTGGAGGATCTTACATTTAATTATGAATTAACTACTGATCATATTTGGATTTAATATTCAATGTGATTGAAATATTAAATTCAAATTTAATTGTTATATGCATTAAATTAGTAATAACCTAGTTGGCTAAGTTGGCAATTTTAGGAAACTTTTTGATATGATCAAATATATGCCTAATTTGCATGATTTGCTTTTAGAAAGTGTTTCTAAATGTTCATATGATTATTTAATGAGATTAAATAATGAATATATGATGAATTTAATTTATGGCCAAACCATCAAAACAAAATTTCAAGAGTTGAAACAAAGGGAACCCAAACTTGTTACTTTTATAGATTAGCTTTATTTATGCATTAGAGAATGCATGCTAGGGGTGTATGAAATGACATGATGGCTTGATTATGGACTAGAAATTTTGTGATTGATCATGCATGGAATTTTATTTTTAATAAATAGTGCCTGCGAGTCCCTGTCTTCTCTATTTTCTCTATTGTATTTCTCTTCTCATCTTACACCCCTCAAATGCAACTTGAGGTTTTCTTATGAAGAATTTATGTATTTAGATTACATAGGATTAGAATAGAATTGAAGTATAATGGAATAAGAAGCAAATGAAACAGTGCCAAAAGCAAAAGAGCATTAGAATAGGAAATTGTTTTCTGTTTTGGTGTTATAATTTCATGCATCTACCTAAGTGAGATCTAGTCAATCCTTTCATGACTTGAAGGATTGATGTTAGATTATGTCTATATTCATGACCATATAATTAGTGTAAATATCTTATATATCTATATGTGATGAATGGATAAATTATGCATGCCAAATTGCCATAATGAGACCTAAATTAAAGAAATCCCTCATTGATAATATTAAGGCTAATTCCTTCCATTAATAAGGTAAGAACTAGAGTTCTTTTCGAGTTTGGGTTGCTGGGTAAACCCAAGCCCGCTCTATAAGAATATGTTCAAACCATCGAAATATTATTTCATGATTAATGGGCCGACTTTAACTAGTTACATTGGCTTGTTGAGCAAACCCAAGGTCAATGTCAATAAGAGGCAAAGTTGGGTAAGTGTACATGAAATGTGCACATATTAAGAGTTCATAGCCCATTGATTCAGTAATTGCATAAATGATGCAATGGCTATGAGATTCCTACCAATTTACCTAAGATGGCTTGTTGGGGAAACCCAAGGTCATTCTTAGTGATGTTGGATACTAATCCATTAAGAGAGCTTTCAACGGGTTCTTTTGGATTCAAAGTGAGGGCAATGGGTTAGCAATAAATTAGGGTAAATGTGCACGTTTATTAAAATAGTGGGAGTAACAAAATTTTAAGAAGCCTTCCTCTTAAAGACTGTTCAATAGTTGCAGGTATAGAAGATGCAAATGAAGACACAAGCATCATACCTACCGATGTGCTTATTGGCAAACTTCTAATGCACGAGATGGCATTAAAAAGAGAAAGAGAACTTGAAGTCGAACCAGAAAAGAGAAAGCCTCTAGCACTTAAAGCCTCTACTTCAAAATCTCAAGAGGTAATTGAAGATGATGAAGAGAAGAGTGATGATGTAAATAAGGACATTTCCATGCTCTCAGAAAGAATAAATAGAATAATTGAAAAAAGATTTGGCAATTCTCAAAACTCCAAACAAATGACCTTCAAACACTACTAAAATGACTCTCAAAGAAATAAAGAGGAGGTAAAGTGTTATGAATGCAGGAAAAAATGGCATATAAAACCATAATGTTGAAAGCTCAAGAAACATAAGAAAAGATTTCAAAAAGATGATGGGGAGAAAGGTCACAAAGCCACATGGGATGACAAAAGCTCTTCAAGCAAAAAAGATGATAATGAAGGTGAAGAGGTCAACCTATGCTTGATGGCTTTAGAGGATCACTTCATGGATGAGGTTCGTCCTTCTTACTCATACTCTTTTAATGATAATAATAGTGATAATAATACTAATAGTCAAGATGATGATGATCAGCAGAGTTTAATAGAAGTGTTCGTTAAACCTTGAGGGGTATTTCTATCATAGTGATGATAACAAATAAAATAGCAATATTGTATTTAACATAATTGTTTTCTAAATCTATTAAAAAGGACATGGAATAAAATAGCAAGAATGGAGATTGGAAGAATAATCCTTGAAAGACAAAAATAAGGAAGTAGCATGTTCACGCCTGTGACTCTATGTGTCACGCCTATGAAAGAGCTAACCGTTACCAAAACCAACATTTGAAGTTCACGGCCATGAAGGAAGAACAAACCGTGAAGTGGACATTTTAATCATGCCCGTGAATCAAACTATCACGCCCGTGAATGTTCATGTCATTTTCATCCAGAGAGCTTCACGACCAAAGTCACCACTTGGATCACGACTGGGAAATTTGTCACACCCGTGAATATGTATGTGATGCCCGTGACCCAATGCTTCAAAACATTACAGAGAGCTTCACGACCAAGGTCACCACTTCAGTCATGGCTTGGGAAGAAATGTCACGCCCATGACAAACATAGTCACCCCCGTGAATGATGAAAGAGAAAAATGTCAGGCACGATTATTTGGTTGGTACAATGGCTAGTTTCGTATTTAATGCACCCCAATGGCTATAATATGCCATGAGAGTATAAATGGAAGTCATTTATGCATTCAAAACAAGAGGATAACAAATACTTTGAATCAAAACAATATTACAAGCTATTTGTACATTCAATACTTTAAGAACCAAAATCTATTATCTGTAAAAATATTTTTGCTCTTCATTTATTGAGCAATTAAGATTTGTGAGTGTTTCTCTCTGTAATCATTACTCAAGTGAGCTTTGGGTATTTCTGGGTTAAGAGTAGAACACTTGTAAGGGTTAGTTGTGTGAGCCTCTAAAACACAAATTCAAAAGGTTGTTTGTGTGAGCCTATAAAAACACAAAGTGAAGGTTGTTTGTGTGAGCCTGTAAAACACAATGAATTGGTTATTGTGTGAGCCATTAAAACACTAGGGATTTCTGGGTTAGGTGTGAGCCATTATGAGAAACACCATAGTTGGGAGTGAGCTTGTAAAACTCCATTGTAACACTTAGTGTGTTAGTGAAACTCCCAATTGCGATTGGGGAGAGAAGTAGGGTTTGTTAACACCCGAACCTCTATAAAAATCCTTGTGTCAAATTTTCTCTATCTATCCTAAAATTAATTATTTATTTCTGCACCTTAAAGTTTAATTTTTTTAAACTCCAATTCAACCCCCCTTCTTGGCTTTATATCTGGGCAATAATTGGTATCAGAGCTTTGTCTAGCATTAAAGCCTAAAAAGCGCTAATAAAGATTCAGATATGGCTAGTGAAGGATTCCAAAGTCTCAAACCTTACTTTGATGGAGAAAATTATGCCCATTCGAAGTTTCGGATGGAGACATATTTGGATAGTGAAGGAATTGAAGTCTGGGATAGTGTACAAAAAGAATGGACACCACCAACCAGAAGAGGAGCTGATGGTGAAGAAGAAATCCTATCAAGAGATGATTGGACAGAGCCTCAAAGAAGAGCAAATTTCAAAAATAAGAAGGCAATGACAATCCTATCAAGCTCATTATCTATTGAAGAATGTGGGAGAATACAACACTACCCAACAACATACAACATGTGGAAGACATTGGAGAATTATCATAAAGGAACTAAGCAAGTCAAATCCAAGAAGATTCAACTTCTGACCTCAGAATATGAGCTCTTCAAGATGAAATCCAATGAGTCAATCACTGACATGACCAACCGTCTTCTAGCCATTATAAATGGAATGAGGAAACTTGGGAAGCATCTGAGTTTGGAGGATGTAAACAAAAAAATCATGAGAAGTCTTCCTCTGAAAGACTATGGCTTAAGAATTGTTGGCATAGAAGAAGCAAATGAAGATATGAGCATCCTGAATACTGATGTGTTGATTGGAAAACTTCTCACACATGAGATGGCAGTGAAAAGAGATAGAGAGCTTGAAGCAGAGCCAGAGAAAAGAAAACCCTTAGCACTAAAAGCCTCTACTTCAAAATCTCAAGAAGAAAGTGAAGATGATGAAGAAATGAGTAATGATGAAAATTAGGACATTGCTATGCTTCCAAGGAGATAAAAAAGAATCATTGAGAAGAAAATGAGCAACTCCAAAAAATTCAGGCAAAGAAACCTCAAACAAACTTCTAATGACACACATAGAAGTAAGGAAGAGGTAAAGTGCTATGAGTGTGGAAAGAAATGACATATCAAACCAGAATGTCCAAGGCTCAAGAAGCATAAGAGCAAATACCAAATAGACAATGGGGAGAAAGGTCACAAAGCCACATGGGATGACGAAAGGCCTTCAAGTGAAAAAGATGAAAATGAAAGTGAAGAGGTCAACCTATGTTTCATGGCTATTGAAGATCATATGTCGAATAAGGTAAAATCACTACACTTATACTCTTTGAACAACGATAGTAGTGATGATGATGATAGTGATGATGATGATGATGAGCAAAGCCTAAAAGAAGAATTAAATCTATAATTAGAGAAATATAGAAGTAAATTTAGTACCTATAGAAATAACATCTCTAATTTAAAAAAATAAGATAGATGGTTTAGAAAAGGAAAACATAAAACTTAAATCATCTAATGAATCTCTCCAAAAGTCATTAGATGAATACTCATCAAGACCCTCAACAACTTCCTTGCTAAAAGAAAATAATACTTTGAAAAATGAAGTTGAGGAACTTAGAAATTCCATTTCTAAATTTCATAAAGGTAAAGAGAGCTTAGATACTCTCATTGTGTCTCAAAGATCACCCTTAATTAGACATGGTCTAGGTTTTAAGGACACATCATCATCTTCTCACAAAACCACATTTGTTAAGTCTAAAGAATCTCACATATCCACACCTGTTAGAACATCACCAAGAAATAAGCATGTTAAACCTTCTATACATAAAAAGAATAATCATGCCTTTATATATAGGAAGCATGCATCTAGAAATTCTAAAATTAATCATAACTGTACATGTCATCATTCTCAAAATAAATTTGATAGAAAAACATTATTCAAAAACTTTGAAAGACTAAAAAACAAATTTAGACAAAAACAATGTAATTATTGTATGAAAATGGGTCACATAAATAAATATTGCTGGATAAGGAAGGCTCATTGGGAACCTTCATATGCTCACCCCCAAGGACCCAAACTCATTTGGGTACCTAAAAATCATACTTGAATTGTGACTCTATAGGTATGCCTCAAGTCCACAATAAACAAAAATGCTTGGCTAGTAGACTGTGGATGCTCAAGGCATATGACAGGTGACAAAGAACTTTTCAATAAAATCAAAAGTATTGATGGAGGTAAAGTTACCTTTGGAAACAATGCAAAGGTTAAGGTAATTGGCATTGGTTCTATTGGTATTAATGGTACTACTTTTATTAAAGATGTCTTACTTGTTGATGGCTTGAAACATAAATTGTTAAGTGTAAGTCAATTATGTGATAAAGGAAACAAAGTAATCTTTAGTTCAAATGAATGTCTTGTGATCTCTATCGATGGTCAGGAGATATTTAAAGGAAATAGAGATATAAATACATACATACTAAACATACATGAACTATCTAACCATTCCTCTAAGTGTCTTGTGACTACTAGTGATGAATCTTGGTTGTGGCATAGAAAACTTGGCCATGCTAACATGGACTTAATACAAAGTCTCAGCGCAGGAGAACTAGTAAAAGGACTGCCAAGAGTTAAATATGAAAAGGCAAGACATGTGAACCTTGCCAAAGAGGAAAACAACACAAGTCATCTTTCAAAGCCAAAAACATAGTAAGTACTTCAAAACCTTTTCAACTCCTGCATTTAGACTTATTTGGACCTACTAGAATTGCTAGCTTAGGAGGAAAATATTATGCATTTGTCATCATAGATGATTACTCTATATTTACTTGGGTAATTTTCTTAGCTCAAAAGAGTGATGCTTTTGAAAATTTCAGAAACTTTGCTAAAAGAGTTCAAAATGAAAAAGGGTACTGTATTTCAAAAATAAGAAGTGATCATGGGAAAGAATTTGAAAATGAAAACTTTGAAAACATTTGTCTTGAACATGGCATTTCACATAATTTCTCATCTCCTAGGACAACTCAACAAAATGGGGTAGTTGAAAGGAAAAATCGAACTTTAATTGAAATGGCTAGAACAATGGTCAATGAATATGAATTACCAACTTATTTTTGGACAGAAGCCACAAACATTGCTTGTTATATTTCAAATTGAGTTTTCAAAAGACCTTTTTTAAACAAAACCTCATTTGAGCTATGGAATGGATGAAAGCCCTTGATATCATACTCTAGAGTATTTGGATGCAAGTGATTTATATTGAACACCAAGGACAATCTTGGAAAATTTGCCTCTAAATCCGATGAAGGTATCTTTTTAGGATACTCTACAACCTGCAAAGCATATAGAGTATTTAATAAAAGATCACTAACGGTTGAAGAATCCATGATGTTGTTTTTAATGAATCTATTAGACTTGATCTTGTGGAAGGTAGTGCTCTTCATGATGTTGTAGGTAATATGGAAAGACTTGATCTTGGAAATGGGAAAGAAGAAAATGATCAAGAAGAGTTACATCAAAATGATTCTCTACCTCAAAACCAAGAAGAAAATGAACAAGAACTTCCAAAAGAATGGAGAATGACGAAAGATCATCCAAAAGAGCAAATCATTGGTGATCTCTCAAGGGGAGTAAGTACTAGATCTCATTTCAAACATCTGGTCACTGACATTGCTTTTATTTCTCAAATTGAGCCTAAAAATATTGATGAGGCTCTTAATGATGAAAGTTGGGTAATTGTCATGCAAGAGGAACTCAACCAATTTGAGAAAAGTAAGGTATGGACCCTAGTACCAAGACCCAAGGCTCATCAAATCATAGGTAGCAAATGGGTATTTAGATACAAACTAGATGAACAAGGTTTAATAACTAGGAATAAGGCTAGATTAGTTGAAAAATGATATAATCAAGAAGAAGGTATAGAGTATGATGAAACATATGCACCTGTGGCTAGATTAGAAGCCATAAGACTGCTTTTAGCATATGCATGTCACATGAATTTCAATCTTTTCCAAATGGATGTGAAAAGTGCATTTCTAAATGGTTATATAGAAGAAGAAGTGTATGTAGAACAACCACCAGGCTTTGAAAGCTATGATTTGCCAAATCGTGTTTTTAAACTCTCAAAAGCTTTGTATGGTTTAAAACAGGCCCCAAGAGCTTGGTATGAGAGACTAAGTTCTTTTCTATTAGAAAATAGCTTTACAAAGGGAAATGTTGACACTACATTATTCATCAAAAAGCATAAGCATGATATACTAATTGTTCAAATTTATGTTGATGATATAATATTTGGTTCTACTAATGAGTTGCTTTGTCAAGAATTTGCTAAGTGTATGACTAGGGAATTTGAAATGAGCATGATGGGAGAGCTTAAGTATTTCCTTGGTCTACAAATAAAGCAAAGCAATGAGGGCATATTCATCAACCAATCCAAATATGCCAAAGATTTAATTAAGAAATTTGGTATGGAAGGATGCAAGAATGCCAAGACTCCTATGAGCATATCAACAAAATTGGATAAAGATAAAAAGGGTAAGAGCATTAATGAAAAGCTTTATAGAGGTATGATTAGATCACTTTTATATCTTACTACTTTTAGACCCGATATAATGTATAGTGTTTGCTTGTGTGCACGATTTCAATCATGTCCTAAAGAATCTCATTTAAATGTAGTAAAAAGAATTTTAAGATATTTACATGGATCTTTGCATCTAGGTTTATGGTATCCTAGAAATTCATCATTTTGTATTATAGGATATTCAGATGCCGACTATGCTGGTAGTCTTTTAGATAGATGCAGACTTTAGGTACTTGTCACTTCATTGGAGAATGCTTAGTTTCTTGGTTTAGCAAGAAACTAGTTTCAGTTGCTCTCTCAACTGCTGAAGCAAAGTATATAGCAGCTAGATGTTGTTGTACTCAAATTCTTTGGATGAAACAACAACTTAAGGATTATGGTCTGGAGATGAACCATATACCTATTAAATGTGACAATACAAATGTTATAAATCTTTCAAAGAATCCTATACAACACTCAAGAAGTAAGCATATTGATATTAGACACCATTTTATTAGAGATCATGTTCAATATGGAGATGTTGCATTAGAATTTATAAGCACTGAAAATCAATTAGCAGATATTTTCACTAAGTCTCTAAATGAGGAAAGATTTAATTTCATTAGAAGAGAACTTGGTATGATTGATGGATTAACCTTGTGATTGATAAATTATAAAATTTTAATTGAGGAGCTTAATTTTTGTATCATATCACTAGATATAAGATAGAAATTTTGATGAAAATTTATGTTTTAAGATATATAATCTTTATTGAAATAATTTAGTCTTGTTTTTAGGACTTAATTTTATTTGATGAATAAATAGCCAAAAGAGGCAGTGTCGTTCATGACTTGATTCACGACATGGTTCACGGCTTCAAGTGGTGAAGCTTATTTTCACGGCTTCATTCACTCCCTTGAAAATAGCTTTTCACGCCCATGACGAATTTTCACTCCCATGAACCATTACACCCCAAAACTCACAGAAGCGTTCACGCCTTGAGTCACGGCTTGCTTCAGGGGCATAAGTAGTGAAATTCAACATTTCATGCCCGTGACTATTGTTTCACCCCCATGATAGTTCATCATTCACTCCCGTGACATTCAAAGGTAATGCCCGTGAACATATTCACACCTTCATTCACGAGTGGAACACTCCTTCAGCAAACCGTGAACACGACCATTCACGCCTGTGAAAACACACTTCACACCCGTGAATGTATCGAGTATATAAAAGAACAGTCAGTTATATTTCTCATTTCAACTCTTCAACTCCCAAAACCGCTCTCATTTACATACATTCAAAGATACATTGAAGATTCTGGCCCCCAAGTCTCAAACTTTTCCTATAAATACCTCCAAAAGTTCAAGTCTTCATCAGAAATCTTACATTCTTAGGGTTTCATTAAATTTTTTCTGTCAAAATTTTCCCAATCCATCACAAACCTATTTTCTTCAAATCAAATGGAGACTGCATCATCAAAGGGAAAGAAAAAGAAGTCCCATGCTCCTAGGAGGATGCATATTACCTCATGAATCGAAAATCCAGAGCAATGCCATCCTTGGTACTCCACTTTTAAGAAGAGGCCTCTATTGTCATAAAGATCCTTTGAATGGTAGACAATCTGAAGTCTCAGGCTTGAAACGGCTATGACAGAGCAACTCCAAGCCTGTCATTTGAAAGAATTTGTGGAGATTCACCAGCCAACTTTGAGGGAGCCAACACTGGAATTCCTCAGCACTCTGCAAGTATCATCTATTGGAGTGCTGAAATTCCAACTCTGTAACAATTCCAACACCCTCAGTGCCATTGAATTTGGGGAATTGTTTAATCTACCATCTGATGGCATCCTAAATGACAGTGTGGTAGAATTCTCTGCCTCTCGAGCTTGGACTCATTTTGGCACCGATTATAGCTGGGATGTCAAGAAGACAACGAGCACTCATCTCAGGTCCCCATTGCACAAGTATTTGCACAGGTTCCTGACCTATAGCATATTTGCTAGAGGAGAAAGCAACGAGACTATCAGGAAATTGGAGCTCTTCCTATTTGAGATGGCTCACAGAGGACTCATCGTGGCACTCTCTAGATGGTTTACAAACCATCTTCTATCCATTGCCACCAAGCCAACAAGAGATATACTGATTGGTGGATATGTCACCCACGTACCTGTGAAGCTTGAATATATGAAGCTGGATGAGCATCATTTCAACCTCATCCCTGGGCATCCCCGAGATCGCTTGGATGTCGAGTCATTTATAAAGATGGGAGCGGCTGTCTGAATCGTCTTCGAGAATGATATTTTGCTACCGCTTCACCGACACTGCTGGGGAGATCATTTGGGAAGAAAATGACACGGAGGACTTTAAAGCAGGCTTCCAAGGAGTCCAGCAGAAGAAGAGGGCTCAGGTTGAGGAAGAACCTCCAGTAGCTGAGCAGGACATCGGACAGTCCTCGGCTTCCAAACCAACTTTACCGCAGCAGGTGGTTGACCTCTTGGCACCACGTTTTGAGCAGTTGCAGACTTCAATGGATGAGAGGTTGGAGAACCTCAAAGACTTCATGGAGTCTTGGATGGATAGCCTTGAGGCTGAAGTTGCTAGGCTTCGAGATACGATGTCCGGATAGGAGTTAGGTTAGATTGGAGCCTAAATTTGCTTGTTTTGCTTGTTTATTTCTTTTTGTTTGTTGTTGTGGGGAAAATTTCAATTTCCTTTTTGAATATTATTTAACTTTGTATTTTTTTCCTTTATTCAATATATTTTCTTTTGTTTACCTCATTGATATCTTTATATCCTTTTTGATTGATGACAAAAGGGGGAGTAAACTAGCAATATGTTATAAAGGAAAATGTTATCAAACTAGCAATATAAGGAGAAACTAGCAATATATATTAGGGTAATTGAATTTTGAATCAAAAATTAAAATTGAATTATGAATTGACATTGAAATAGATTAAAAGGGATTAGAAACTTTGATTCAAAAATTCATATGCAAAGTATAAAATTGAGAAATTGAGCTTTATACACATTAGATATACCTTAAGTATATTTTTCATATACCTTCATGCAAGTTACAAAAATAGATATGCGATGATATACCTTAAATATACCTAACATATACTTCATGCCTTAAAAAGGAATTATGGTATATATTGGACATACTTCTCATATAACTTGCATATACATAAAATCTAGTAAGTTTATTTCAATGCTACATCACTCTTTACAATTCTTGCATTTTATAAATTTTTTATCCTAAGTATATTTTGAGGGGAAAACTTCTCAAAATCACATATTGCTAGATTATTTGTCACCATCAAAAAGGGGGAGATTGTTAAACCTTGAGGGGTATTTCCGTCATTTTGATGATAACCAATAAAATAGCAATATTGTATTTAATATAATTGTTTTCTAAGTCTATTAAACAGGACATGGAATAAAATAGCAAGAATGGAGATTGGAAGAATAATCCTTGAAAGACAAAATTAAGGAAGTAGCATGTTCACGCCCGTGACTCTATGTGTCACGCCCGTGAAAGAGCTAACTGTTACCAAAACCAACATTTGAAGTTCACAGCCATGAAGGAAGAACAAACCGTGAAGTGGACATTTTAGTCACGCCCGTGAATGTTAATGTCATTTTCATCTAGAGAACTTCAGGACCAAAATCCCCACTTGGATCACGGCTAGGAAGTTTGTCACGCATGTGAATATGTATGTGATGCCCGTGACCCAATGTTTCAAAACATTCCAGAGAGCTTCACGACCAAGGTCACAACTTCAGTCACGGCTTGGGAAGAAATGTCACGCCCGTGACAAACATAGTCACGCCCATGAATGATGAAAGAGAAAAATGTCAGGCGCGATTATTTGGTTGGTACAATGACTAGTTTCGTATTTCATGCACCCCAACGGCTATAATCAGCCATGGGAGTATAAATGGAAGTCATTTATGCATTCAGAACAAGAGGATAGCAAATACTTTGAATCAAAACATTATTACAAGCTATTTGTACATTTAATACTTTGAGAACCAAAATCTATTCTCTGTAAAAATCTTTTTGCTCTTCATTTATTGAGCAATTAAGATTTGTGAGTGTTTCTCTCTGTAATCATTACTCAAGTGAGCTTTGGGTATTTATGGGTTAAGAGTAAAACACTTGTAAGGGTTAGTTGTGTGAGCTTCTAAAACACAAATTCAAAATATTGTTTGTATGAGCCTGTAAAAACACAAAGTGAAGGTTGTTTGTGTGAGCCTATAAAACACAAGGAATTGGTTATTGTGTGAGCCATTAAAACACAAGGGATTTCTGGGTTAGGTGTGATCCATTGTTAGAAACACCATAGTTGGGAGTGAGCTTGTAAAACTCCATTGTAACACTTAATGTGTTAGTGAAACTCCCGATTGCGATTGGGGAGAGAAGTAAGGTTTGTTAACACCCGAACCTCTATAAAAATGCTTGTGTCAAATTTTCTCTATCCCTCTTAAAATTAATTATTTATTTCCGCACCTTAAAGTTTAATTTTTTGAAACTCCAATTCAACCCCCCTTCTTGGCTTAATATCTGGGCAATAGTGTTGAACCTAGAATTAGAAAAATGTAGAAGTAGATTTAAAACTTATAATAATAATTTTTTAGATTTGAAAAATAAAATGGAAGTTTACTAAAAGAGAATTTTGATTTTTAAACTTCTAATGAAACTCTTTAAGCATCATTAGACGAGTATTCCTCTAGACCTTCAACTAAATATTTGCTAAAGAGAACAATATATTGAAAAATGAAGTTGCAGAACTTAGAAACTCAATTTCAAGGTTTCATAAAGGGAAAGAGAGTTTAGATACTCTTATTGTTTCTCAAAGACCACTTTTTAACAAGACATGGTCTAGGATTTTGTGAAACATCATCTTCATCTCACAAGACTACATTTGTTAAGTCTAGTGCACCACAAACCTCCACAATTGATGTAATAGCCCGAAGGGCTAGAGCATAGCACACACAAAACCCTCTATTCAAAAGAAGCATAGTCAAGGGCCACTTGGCTTAAGAGGGAAACCTCAAAAGGCCAAACATGCTTTTATGTATAAAAGGCATACTCCTAGGAAAGTACATATTCATCATGCATGTGTATGTCATTGCACACAAACTCATTCCCAAAAGATGTTAAGACCTAAAAGAATGTCAAAATTGAAAAACATATATAAAACTAAACAACGTTATTATTGCATGAAATTTGGTCATATCAATAAGGATTGTTGGATAAGGAAGGCTCATTGGGAACCTTCAAGTGCTAACCCCCAAGGACCCAAGTTAGTTTGGGTACCGAAAAACCAAACTTGAATTATGGTTTTGTAGGTATGCCTCAAGTCCACTATAAAGGAAAATGCTTGGCTTGTGGATAGTGGATGCTCAAGGCATATGGCCGAAAGCAAAGAACTCTTCAATCACATCAAAAGAATTGATGGTAGTAAGGTAACCTTTGGGAACAATGCTAAGGATAAGGTAATTGGCATTGGATCTATTGGTATTAATAATACTACTTTATTGAAGATGTTTTGCTTGTTAATAGTTTGAAGCATTATTTGTTAAGTGTAAGTCAATTATGTGATAAGGGAAACCAAGTTATCTTTACCTCAAATGAATGTCTTGTAACCTCTTTAAGTAGCCAAGAGATATTCAAGGGAGATAGAGATGTCAATACTTACATAATAGACATACACAAGATATGTAACCTTTCCTTTAAGTGTCTTATGACTATTAGTGATGAATCTTGGCTATGGCATAGAAGGGTTGGCCATGCAAGCAAGGAATTAATTCAAAGCTTTAGCAAAGAAGAGCTAGTAAGTGGACTTCCAAAAGTAAAATTTGAAAAGGATAACACATGTGAACCTTGCCAGAGAGGAAAACAACACAAGTCGTCCTTCAAATCCAAAAATGTAGTCAGTACCTTTAAACCTCTACAACTAGCAAAGCTTATAGAGTCTTTAATAAAAGGTCTTTAGTTGTTGAAGAGTCTATGGATGTTGTTTTGATGAATATAGTAAGCTTGATCTTGTGAAAGGTAGTGTTCTTGATGACATTGTAGGTACAATGGAGAAGTTTGATCTTGATGATGAGAAAGATGATGATGATCAAGAGAAACAAAAACAGGATGTCTTTCCACCTCAAGCTCAAGAGCAAGACAACCAAAAGCTTCCAAAGGAATGCAAAATGATAAAGAATCACCCCAAGGAACAAATCATTGGTGATCCTACTAAGGGTGTAAGTACTAGATCTCATCTCAAACTCATAGATTCTAACCTTGCTTTTCTCTCTCAATTTAAGCCTAAGAATATTGAAGAAGCTCTTAATGATGAAAGTTGGGTGATTGCTATGCAAGAGGAACTCAACCAAGTCAAGAGAAGTAAGGTATGGACCTTGGTTCCTAAACCCAAAGACCATCAAATCATTGGTAGTAAATCGGTGTTTAGAAATAAGTTAGATAAACAAGGCTTAATTACTAGGAATAATGCTAGGTTAGTTGCCAAGGGTTATAATCAAGAAGAAGGTATAGATTATGATGAAACCTATGCTCTGGTAGCTAGATTAAAAGCCATAAGAATACTTTTAGTATTTGCGTGCCATATGAATTTTAAACATTTTCAAATGGATGTAAAAAGTGCTTTCTTAAATGGTCTTATAGAAGAGGAAGTTTATGTAGAACAACCTCTGGGTTTTGAAGCCATAATTTGCCTAATCATGTTTTTAAGTTTTCAAAAGCCTTGTATGGATTAAAACAAGCTCCAAGAGCTAGGTATGAAAGACTAAGTTCTTTTCTTTTAGAAATTAAATTTTCAAAAGGACATGTCGATACAACCTTGTTTATTAAAAAGCATAAGCATGACATTTTAATTGTTCAAATCTATGTTGATGATATCATATTTGGGTCTACTAATGAATTGTTTTGCCAAGAATTTGCTAAGTGTATGACTAGGAAATTTGAAATAAGAATGATGGGCAAACTTAAATTATTCCTTGGTCTACAAGTCAAGCAAAGCAATGAGGGCATATTCATCAACCAATCCAAGTACACCAAAGAGTTAATCAAGAAATTTGGAATGGAAAGATGCAAAAATTCTAAGACTCCTATGAGCACATCAAAAAAATTGGACAAAGATGAGAAAAGGAATAGCATAAATGAAAAGCTCTATAGAGGTATGATGAGATCACTTTTATACATTACTGCCTCTAGGCCCGATATAATGTATAGTGTACACTTATGTGCTAGATTTCAATCTTTTCCTAAAGAATCACATTTGAATGCTGTAAAAAGGATTTTAAAATACTTACATGGCACATTGCATATAGGCTTATGGTATCCTAGAAATTCATCTTTTCATATCATAGGATATTCGAATGCAGATTATGTTGGTAGTCTTTTGGATAAAAAGAGTACCTCAAGCACTTGTCACTTTATTAGTGAATGCCTAGTTTCTTGGTTTAGCAAGAAACAAGTTTTGATTGTCTTATCTACCGCTAAAGCGGAATATGTGGCAACAGGGTGTGGTTGCACTCAAATCCTATGGATGAGACAATAACTTAAGGATTATGGTCATAGTTTGGACCATATACCCATCAAATGTGACAACACTAGTGCCATTAATCTATCTAAGAATCCCATTCAACACTTTATAAGTAAGCATATTTACATTAGACATCATTTTTGTAACATTCGGTGATTTAGGCCCTGATTGCGCGTGACTGTAGTGGGATCCACTGGTTCAATCAGAGTCTAAATTTAAGCCCATAAAAAAATGACTAATAATAAGAGAAAATAATTAAGGGTATTATTATTTGGGAATTAAAAAGATTAGGGGTAGAATTAGAAAAAAATAAAATTTTCTATGGGCAAAATCGGTATTATAAAGATTGTTTAGGGAAAAAGTGTAAATATGGAGGAAGATGTGGCAAATATGTAATTTCTCAAAGTTTAATTGTTAATCAAGATTAATTAACTTAATGAACCAATAAGAATTAGGATTAATTTTAATTAGTGGGATCCACATCTTAATCAAGGTATATAAAGTAAAAAAAGAAGAACAAATTCCACATTCTTCCATAAGCCATCTTCATCTTCTCTTTTTCTCCTCTCTTTGCTGTCCACCATAGGCTCCCTAAAGCTCCATTTTTCTCTGCAAATCCAGCTTGAAAAATTTAGGAAATAAATTAGTTTTGAGAGAGAAAAAATCAGAATTAAAGAGTTCTTACTACAAAGGTACCAAAGGAGCAAGAAGGAAGGAAGGAAGAAGAAGAAAAAAGGGAGAAGAGTGGGACAGATTTCGGCCCACCTTGGAGACCCCTTAAGGTTAGTTTATTCTTCTTAAATTTAACCATTTTCCTTCCATTTGAGATCCATATTGATGATAGATGTGATTAGGGTTGGCAGATATAGGTTATGTTTCAAGATTGAACATAGAAATTTAAGTTTGTGATTACTTGATGGAAGCTGTAATTAGACTTTAAATTGATGATATTTGATGTTAATGAATTGTTTTATGGCTTAAAAACTAAAGAAAATATGATGTTAATGGATGAATGAGGGGCTTCCATAGTTAAAGAAATTTGGGAAAAATTGAAATTAGCATAGAAGCACAACAATTGGTGATAAGTGAAACATGATTTGAGTGTTGAATTGAAGAAAATAAATTGGGAACTAGGATATGGTTTTTAGGCAGCCATGACATATGAAGAAGGAAGTTTAACCTTAGTACATTTTAACTTAATTAAGGTGTAAAACATATTAGGAGCATTAGAATATTATGTAGACATGAAAAGCATTGAAATTAGATATTGGAATTGAGATGTGGTATGGTTGTGTAGGAAAAATAAGTGAACAAGTGAGAGGCCATCAGAGGGTGATAAAGGCAAGGAGAAAGCTGGCTAATAAGGGAAGGAAAAGAAGGTTCAAGGGAAGAACCAAGGCTGATTAGGTATGTGCTTCATTGATAAAATTTTTGCATGTTGTTAATATGTATGGAATTATATGTTAAGGTTTGTTATGTTTGTGTTTTTGAGATGTTATGTATTTTGTTGTGACTTTTGATATTTTATATGGAAATGGGACCAAATGGTGTGAAATAATTGAGACATATGAATGTATTTTTAATTCTGGAAATTTTAGTATTAAAATGAATGCAAATGATGAATGTGGTTGAAATATGGATGGGTGCCATTTGATGGCTCGAGTACAGAGTTTCAGGAACAGCCCTGACTCTTTTAATGATAACTTGAGTTATGGAACTCGTTTTTATATTTTATTTGTTGGAAATGAAAGCTAAGACATAGGGATTTAATTTGTATGAAGACTATAACATCTAATTATGTCTATATTTTCCCAGAAAAATGCATTAAGTTTAAACCTAGAATCTGTCCAGAAAATTCTGGCAGAAAATTTTGTGATGATGCAGTCGTGAATTGATCATAACTTTTGATAGAAAAATAGTATTTAAGTGATTTTTGATGAATATGAAATATAAGACAATAATCTATAAATTTTTAGAAGACCATAATTTTAAAGTCGAATTATAAATGGGCGAAAAATGAAGCCCAAAAATACGTCTGAAATCTGCCATAGGTAAAAACATACAATATTGGGCTTTTTGCATGAGTGGTTATAATTATATGTAATAATCCATGAAAATATTTACTTTGATGGTAATTATAAATGTTTAACAAATTATTTATGTATGAGATTTTATTGCAATAATAATGGAATTAAAGAACAAAAATAAATAAGCATAATTATGATAGTTAAATAATATTGTCATTTTTGAAATATAGTGAATTAATATGAAAATAGTTAAGCCCAAAAACACCTAGGCTAGAACTAGAATAAAGAATAGTTTAGCATGCCAATCAGGGGATTTAGGCACTCAATGCCAAATATGAAAGCCGGTAATGACAATTTATAAATGCGCTCGACGCAAAATTATTAAGCCGGTAATGACAATATAACAAAAGCCGGTAATGACATTATTATAAAAGCGCTCGGCACTATATTATGAAAGCCGGGAATGACAACCCCGTTATTCCTATTAATTAGTTCGGTTATAGGTATTATGGGCACAAGAAAATAATAATAATAATAATAATAATAATAATAATAATAATAATAATAATAATATTATTATTATTATTATTATTATTATTATTATTATTATTATTATTATTATTATTATTATTATTATTAGTAGTAGTAGTAGTAGTAGTAGTAGTAGTAATAATAATAATACTAATAAAATTGAAGTACGCGATTTTTATAAATGTTATATGAATTCATGTTGTTTAGTATTGAGTATTTGCTTAAATTTATTGATTGTATATAATTCTTTATTTTATGTCTTACTTATTAAATGGTTAATTAATATGTGAAAAAAAATATATATGTATGTAAAATTTTTATCGTTGAAGCACCACTAAGCTATTAGCCTAGCGCAGGTGGTTTTCTCTCGTGCAGGTTTAGAAGGGTAGCCGTAGAAATTAGCATTGTCATAAAAAGAAGGGTACCCGGAAGGAAGCAGCAAAAAGCTTTGGGGTTTCTTTTTGGTATATTTTATAAAAAAAATTCTATAAATTAAATTATGGTTTTATTTCCCATAATATGTATTATAAACATGAATTATAATGTAAATTAATGTACTTTATAAATTAATAAAATTTTGAATATTTGTGCTTGTAATACTTTTTATTTCGGTGTTTGCAATATTTTCAAAAAAAATGTTATTTCATTTCATTAAATTTACAAAACAGTTAGACGGGTAATACTCATTTACCTTGCTGAACGGAAGTGGGGTAAGGGGGTGTTACGATTTTCTTAGGGATCATGTTCAATATGGAGATGTTGTGTTAGAATTTATTAATACAAAAAATCAATTGACAGATATTTTTACAAAACCTCTTAATGAAGAAAGTTTTTGTTTTATAAGAGAGAGCTTGGTACGCTTAATGGATCAACTTTGTCCTTTTTTTTTATGCCAATTGTATGTTGTGTGAACCTTCAATATTAATTTCTTCATATGATGCATATTATTGAACTGCTTTTATGGTACGAAGTGTTTAACATCATAGAAATATGTGTTTTAAGCATATAACCTTTTTAGAAATCTTCTAGTCTTGTTTTAGACTTAGTTTTATTTTTTTAAGATTTGAGGTGGTTCACATCCGTGACATATTCATGGCTGTGAACAAAAATGGCAAACTATTCCAATGGCTTTCACACCTTGCTTCACGATGTGCTTCACGGGTAGAAGTAGTGAAAATTAAGTTTCACGTCTGTTACTCTATTTGTCACTCCCGTGAAAAGCTTTCTTCATGCCCATGACTGGTTAATGTCATAACCGTGACTTGATTCATCTTCTTCTTCATGGCTAGAGTGCCCCTTCAACAAACTGTGACCACCATGATTCATGTTCGTGACTGGTTATTCACGGCTGTGAAGCTATCAACTATAAAATGAATTTTTTTGTCTTTTCTCATTTCCATCTCTATAAATTCTCTCATTTAACACTTCCATTCATTATTTCTCACAAATTCCGGCCTCCTCGCTTACTTTTCCCTCTATAAAACCTTCTCAAACTCTTTTTCTTTAAAGAATCATAAGTTTTCTCAAGGGTTTCAACCTTTATTTTGCAAATTTCTTTTTTTCCTTTATTCAAAGCTATCAAAATGGAATATGGTTCTTCTAAAGGCATGAGGAAGAAATCAGATGCTCCAAAATACCACACTAATTACCTACTCAATGTCATGTCGGACCATTGCCTTCTGCGCTATGCCGTTCTCAAGAAGCAACCTCTACTCTCGTCATGATCCTTCGAGTGGAGTTGTATCAAGGCACTTGATCTTGAAACTAGCATGATTGAACAATTATAGGCTTGTCACCTTAGAGAGCTTATGGACGTATATCCTCCAATGCTAAGGGAACCCACTCTCGAGTTCCTTAGCACGTTGCAGGTCTCACCCACCGAAATCGTCAAATTCCAGCTATCCAAGCATCCTAACACTCTTACTGCAAAGGAATTTGGCACCATGTTCAAACTCCCATCTGATGGCATCCTCAACAAGAGCAAAGTCCATTATATGCTCCCCCATCTTGGACACATTTTGGTTCGGAATGCAATCGGGATATGAAAAAGAACAAGAGTACCCACCGTCGGTCTCTTGTGCATAAGTATATACATAGGTTTCTCACCTATAGTATATTTGCTCGAGGAGATAGCAATGGGGCAATCAGAAAATCAAAGCTTTTTTGTTGGAAATGGCATGAAGAGGACTATCCGTAGCCTTATCACGATGATTCACAAATCACCTACTTTCCATAGCAACGAAGCCATCGGGAGACATTTTGATTGATGGATATGTGACTCACCTTGCCATTGAGCTAGGTTATTTCAAACTCGATGAACACATCTACACTCTCATTCTAACTCATTCATGAGACCGACTCAATGTCGATTCCTTTATAAAGATGGGAGAAGTTGTCCATATTATCTATGAAGGAAATGTCTACTACAGTTTCACCAATCCAACTGATGAAATTGATTGGAAAGACAATGACTCTAATGCCTTCAAAACTGGCCTCCAGTCTATCCAGCAATGAAAGCAAGCCTGTGACATGACATTGACACCGGTAGTAGCTAAGGATGTTGGTCATTCATCGGTCTCTACCACATCCATTTTGGCGCAGCAGGTTACTGATCTTATAACACTGTACCTTGACATCATACAGGCTTCCATCGATGAGAGGTTGGAAAACCTTAAAGACTTTATGGAGTCTCATATGGACAACCTCGAGGCAGAGGTAGCACACCTTAGGGATGATTTGTTAGGCTGAAAGTCTACTTAGAGTCCTAGTTTTTTTGTACTAGCTTTACTTTTGCTATTATAGGACTTTATTTTTATGCTTTCTAATTTGAATGTAATCTTTCTCCTTTAATTTTAATACAATTATCTATTGATATTTCAAATTTTTGCTAATGACAAAAGGGGGAGAACCCAACATATATGTGATATATACATGAATATGATTATGCAATATTGTGGTATGAAATATGTAAACTTTAGTTTAATTCATAAATATGCATAAGCTATACTCACATCAACCTCACATATACTTTGCAACTTGAACTTATTTGAACTCATTTTATTTAATGCATAAGATATACTTAACATATATCTCAAATATAATTTGAATACATTGGTCATACATGTTTTACTTGATGAGATATACTTAAGACATACCATGCATATACCTTATTAGTTTGCAAGTACCTTTGCTATATTTCTTTCAAATCTTGCACTTCATTATTTTATCTTAAACACCTTTTAAGGGGGAGACTTCTTAAAAGCAAATATTGCTATATTATTTGTCACCATAAAAAAAGGGGAGATTGTTGAACCTTATAGGATATTTTCATCATTTTGATGATAACAAATAAAAATAGCAATAATATATTTGACAATGTTTGTGTTCTAAGTGTGTTAAACAGGATATACCTTGACAAGAACATAATGCAAGATTGAAAGAAAATTTTTGAAGATTAAAATAAAAGAAATAGCAAAGTCACGCCCGTGAATATGGCTTAATGCCAACTCTCCACCATTCAAAGTTCACATCCATGAATGATCAAACCAATTGTGAATGATCAAACAAGTCACGCCCATGAAAGATAGTCACACCTGTGACTACTAATGTCACGCTTGTGAATATAGTTTAGCGCCAAATTGCCACCATTCATTGTTCATGGCCATGATGGATCAAACTAATCGTGAATGATAAAACAAGTCATGCCCATGAAAGATAGCCACGTCCTGATAAAATATGTCAAATTCTTCTAGAGAGCTTCATGGTCAAAGTCACCACTTGGACCACGACATGGAAGAATATTCACACCCATGAAAGTATTAGTCATGCCCATGATCAAACACTTCCAATTCTTCCAGAGAGCTTCATGGCCAAAGTCACCACTTGTACCACAAATTGGAAGAACATTCATGATCATGACACATATTCACGTCCACGAAGGAGGACAAAAAAACATGTCAAGCACAAAATTAAGAGTTGGTTCAACAACTATTTTCTCATTAAATGCACCAAAATGGTCATAATTCATAGAGGGAATATAAATGCAAGTCATTTAAGAATCCCAACATGAAGAATACAATTATTTTACATCTTTAATCTTGTTGTAGCCTTGTGCATGAATTATTTTCTCAACAAACCTCTATTCTTTGTGAAAACCTAATTGCTCAAAACTTCTGACCATTATAGGTTGGTGAGCATCATACTCTATCTAAATGCAAAATTTGAAAAGTTTAGGGGTCAAGTTGCAATTTACCAAATTTGCAAAATTAATTGGGATAACCACTAATTAAATGTATGAAGTGGGACATTAAATATATGTGGCGGTTGGCTCAACCAAGTGGCAAGTTTTGAGAATCTAATTAACATAGTTGAATTAAACATTAAATTCATATGGGCTTAGGTGTCCCATTATTAATTAAATTTGTCATCTTTCTCTTAAATATCTCTCCTTCTTCCTTATCATTTAAGATTTAGAATTTTCTATGTTCTCTAAACCAGCCACGTTCTCCCTTGAATCATCCATAGCCAAAGCTTCCTTCTAATGATAGAAAGTGAGAAAAGATACAAAGAGAGCCATTTTCTTGCACAACCAAGCTTAAGGAAGCTTAAGAAAGCAAAAGAGAGAGAGAGGGGTTAGGGTTTATGGAGTTTTAATAAAGTAAAGTTTTAATGATCTATTTTACATATGTTAGGAACTCAATTAAAAAGGATCTAGCTCAAAAGAGCAAAGGAAAAGAGAAAGAAAAGTAAAGAGAAAGAAAAGAAAAAAAAAGAGGTTTGTGCTTAACCTAAGGCAATAGCCTATGTCTTATTTTTTTAGTTGCATGATGTGAGCATTTGGGGATGCATGTTTGCTAGACTTAGGATTAATTTTAGGGACGCATGATTTGAGTATTTGGCATGTTAATGATTATAAATTAATAATATTTTATGATAACATCTTGGGAATGCATGTTTTCTAGACTTAGAATTAATTTTGGTAAAAAATTGAAGATGGCAAATATGAGTGTTCCTTGCTGGAATTGATGAACGATGAGTACATAAACTGTTATAACTTAAGTTATTGAATTCATATTTCTATATTCTTTGTTGGGTTTGAAAGCTAAGACATAGGGATTGAACTTTTATTTAGACCATAAAATCTAGATATGTCTATATTTTTCCAGAAAAATATGTAAAGTTCAGACCTAGAATCTGTCCAGGCAATTCTTGGAAAAATTGTCAGTGACTAGTCAATGTTAATTTGATCATATATTTTGATAAAGAACTCCAAATTATGTGATTCAAGTTGCATATTAAATCTAAGATTCAGAACTAAAATTCTTAAGAAGACCCTACAATTTAATTTCAATGTTAACAGGACCAAAATTAAGGTTCAAAATAGAGCACAAAATCTCCCAGTGGTAGGGCAACATATGAGTTGAAGAATGTGATGAGTAAAATAATGTGAACCATTTGTATTATGAAAATACTATTTTTATTAAGTAATTGCGTGATTAATTGAACCTTTACATGCATAAAATGGGTGAATTTAATAACTATGAATTTCAATGACATTGAGTAAGCCCTAAAACACCTAACTAGAACTAGACTTAGGATAGTTTGACATGCCAAGCAGGAAGGGAGCATGATGAAATCCATTAATGGTATGATTATTGAAGCCAGTAATGGCACAATTATTGAAGCCGATAATGTCACTATTATTGAAGCTGATAATGACACTTGTATGCGCACATCATATTGCCCAGGTGGCACTTTTAAGTGTCTGGATGGCAACTCCGTTATCCTAGTCAGTGGTTCATAGGTGTTGTGGGTTATAAAGAAGGATTGAAAACATATATAAAAAAGGACCCATGAATTTTGATAAGGATAATAATGATTATTTGATAAAGTAAAACAAATATGAGATATAATAATATAATTTGATGTTTATGTATGCTAGAATACTATGAAATATATTTTTGCATGAAAAGATGATTGGGTGTTATGGGTATAAAGAGTTATGGAAATAAAAGGAATCATAACTTGTGACATGGTTAATTATAATGAATTATATAATAATGTGTTAATAAAGTATAACAAGTATGAGATAAAAAAAATATAATTTGATGTTCATGCATGCTAGAATATTATGAGATGTCTGTTTGCATGGAAAGATGATTGGGCATAAATTGATATATAACAATGCATGTTGCATGAAATAGTTTATTGCATTATTTATATGCACCACTAAGCCAAGATCTTAGTGTTTGAGTTTCTCTTGCGCAGATATAGTGAAGAATAAATAGAAGATAATAGATAAAGCCAACGGTTATTTGATCCACCAAAGCAACTTGTTTCAACCATTGTGGGCCACATAACATTTGTATATTATAGTTTGAATTTTATTTTATAGTATTTGTAAAATAAACAACACGTTTTGTAAAGAACATGTTATCATATAAAATGTATTTTATCTTTCTTGTTATCATTTCTTTTACACTACAAAGTAAATGAATAGTAAATAAAGAAAAAAAATATACGAGTGTCTTTGTAACGATCCCTTACTCTACTAGTCGGTAATAGAGTATGTAAGTGCTACTAAGCTCATTTTTTTTGTAAAAATAACAAATTCTCAAATTATTGTAATATTTTTTTTAATTTTCAAGTTTAATATTAGCGGAATATTTATTACTATATTTCTTTTTTTCTTTCATATCATTTAAATATGGAACTAGAAATGTAAATATTTTGATTTAAAAGAACTCATTCATTAAACCATAATATTTAGAAATATATTTACAATAATACCAAAAAATATAAATTACAAAATTCAATCCTTATAAATCCTACATACCACAATTTTACATCACGAGATATTCTTAAAATTTAATTTTTACAATAAAATTTCCAAAATATATAAAAAATAGACTGCCGCAATTTGATCTTAGGGTTTCCTTTATCTTCGGTCGCCCTAACGTAACAACTATGTCTATTTATCTGTGCGTGAAACACACCGCTATGCTACTAGCTTAATGGTACGTTTGACAACTATCCAATAATTACATAATTATTACTAAAATAGAATTTTAGAAATTACAATTAATTTATTAAGCATGCCAAATATTCAATTAATATTAAAACTATTTTCTTCATGCAAAAATATATAATTCATCAATTATGACATTCCATTCATTAAGCATGCTTGAAATTTTAACAATACAAGATATATAATTTGAAATATCAATTTCATAATTTATATTTTTTCTATTATTTATTTGATAGCCCACAACATCTTAAACCGGAAGTAAACACTAGATACATGATTTCTGCTCTACGACAGTATACTCATCACTTACATAATCATTTTATAACTTGGGGTTTAACACTTACATTTTCAATAACAATTCATCACCTTTTTGGTGGCTATGTAATTTCGAGCTCAACACTATTTGTTAGTGCCTATGTAATTTCAACTCAGTACTATTTCTTAGTACATACGTAAATTAAATTTCAACACTATTATTTTTAATGCCTACATTTGTACTCTTTTATTATCATGCCAACTTATCTTAATTTCTAGTTCTCGACAAGATATTATAGGGCTTAATTATATTTGTTACCTTTATTATTATTTACATAAATTATGTAGATAACACTAATATAAATTCCACATAAATGCAATAAATTCCCATTAAACATTTTACAATCTCATACTTGCTCATTTAATCATTATAACTATAAGAAAATTCCACAATCAACAAAATTCCTCATATAATATATTTTTCTATCATAAAATTTTACAATCAACACATATATCCAAACTGCCCTATTATGGATAGCATTTTTTCCTTATGTTGCCATATATTTTTTGTCTATTGTTAGATAGAAATTGGACAAGTGATCAACTAACAAAATATAGGTACATGTATTGTCTTTAATTTCCAACTAGAATCACATTAAAAAGAATTTTATAGCAAGATATATGAATTTTCTTCTAAGTTACGTTCATTCCAATCTACCCAGTATTTTACTGGACAGATTTCTGCCTTATATTTCTCCATATTTTTCATCCAGTTTTAGATGGAATTTCGAACACGTGGTCAACTAGAAACATATAGGTACATGTCTTATATTTAATTTCCAACTAGAATCACATTAAAAAATTTTGTTTAGCAAAAGTTATGAATTTGTTTCTAAGATACGTTCACTGCAATCTGCCAGTATTTTACAAGACATATTTCTAGTTCAAATTTTGTTCCATGTTTTACCTAATTCCAAGCATATTCAAATCTAATGATCTGAATGAAAGTTGAAGCCCTATGTCTTAAAATTCCAACCCAATAAGAATTATTCAAGAAGCATTTCCAGAACTCAAGTTATGACCAGAAAACTCTAGACACTGTTTATAAAATGAATTTTCCAGCACATCAATTAATTCATACAATTTCCATTTTCAAGCATCAACCTCATAACATGAAGGAAATCATGATGAGAACATGATATTGAGATTCTTACCATGTGTAATTATGTTAGTATCAAAATTATCCCTAGTCATAGGATTAATGAGATGGGACAATACCAATCCGGACAAACTAACACATGTTACACTCCTTGATTGGATCGAGTAGTAGATCTCATAATCCATAAACATGAGATGTTTAGAGTTAACATTTGGATGCTTGCTAAGTTTAGGTAAGTACATTGGATGACCAGCTATGAGACAATCATATAGATAATCTATTCAAATGTCAATGATAGTCTCATCATAGCAATGGTGCAAGTATCCTTAGACTTCAGGTACTCAAGGATATCTTGAATATTGATTATGTATTTTGACACTATTCCTTATTGCCTCAGGGTGGTTGCTCATAGGGTGGTGATTGGATACAGCTTGAGATATTTGAAGGTAATTGGGTAACCAGTAATGGATTCACCACTCCTGATAGAAGGAGTGTATACCCATAGCCTCTTGTAGTGGTCATTACTCGAAAATCTTTGGCCGAAGTGGAAATGTCAAAAAGATAGTCTTCAATGACATATCTAATAGAGTAATGAGCCTTAGGCACAAAAACTAACACTACTTGGACTAGACGTGACATAGTCAGTCTAGTGGGAGTTGACAGATGTCCATACTCTGAACCAAATGGGGTATAGAATTGTGAAAGGAATAATTGCACATAAATTGTCTATGGAAAGGTTCGTAGTCAAACCACTGACTTTCCGGTTAATTAGGGGTCCTGATGTGTTGCTAGATACCGCTCATGACTTGCTTAAATTAATTGTTAATTTAAGTGGCCAACATAACCAGGAACCTAATGGGTCACACACATTGAAGATATAGAGAATGAGTAAAATGGTATTGGATAGGATCCAAAATATGAGAGAATTATTTTGGGATGGATCACGATGAGATCACATGGAAAAAATCGTTCGGCAGGTTTCTGGGTTGCCCAATAATAGCATGCAGTAGGCCCAACACGCTGCTACTTTCCTCCCATTGGCCAACGACAGAATTTGGCTTTAATTAGGCCAATTATGGCCAATTACTATTCATTCATTCCCCTTTTTTCCAGTTTTGACTTTTCATCTTTTCTTTGAATTTGATTCAAATAGAAAAGACATTGTTAAACCTTGAGGGGTATTTCCGTCATTTTGATGATAACAAATAAAATAGCAAAATTGTGTTTAACATACTTGTTTTCTAAGTCTATTAAACAGGACATGGAATAAAATAGCAATAATGGAGATTGGAAGAATAATCATTGAAAGACAAAATTAAGGAAGTAGCATGTTCACGCCCGTGAAAGAGCTAACCGTTATCAAAACCAATATTTGAAGTTCACGGCCATGAAGGAAGAACAAACTGTGAAGTGGACATTCTTAGTCACGCCCGTGAATCAAAATGTCATGCCCGTGAATGTTCATGTCATTTTCATCCAGAGAGCTTCACGAGCAAAGTCACCACTTGGATCACAGCTGGGAAGTTTTTCATGCTCGTGAATACGTATGTCATGCCCATGACCCAATATGTCAAAACATTCTAGAGAGCTTCACGACCAAGGTCACCACTTCAGTCACGGCTTGGGAAGAAATGTCACGCCCGTGACAAACATAGTCACGCCCGTGAATGATGAAAAAGAAAAATGTCAGGCACGATTATTTGGTTGGTACAACGGCTAATTTCGTATTTAATGCACCCCAACGGCTATAATCAGCCATGGGAGTATAAATGGAAGTCATTTATGCATTCAGTATAAGAGGATAGAAATTACTTTGAATCAAAATCTTATTGCAAGCTATTTGTACATTCAATACTTTGAGAACCAAAATCTATTATCTGTAAAAATCTTTTTGCTCTTCATTTATTGAGCAATTAAGATTTGTGAGTGTTTTTCTCTGTAATCATTACTCAAGTGAGCTTTGGGTATTTCCGGGTTAAGGGTATAACACTTGTAAGGGTTAGTTGTGTGAGCCTCTAAAACACAAATTTAAAAGGTTGTTTGTGTGAGCCTGTAAAAACACAAAGTGAAGGTTGTTTGTGTGAGCCTGTAAAACATAAGGATTGGTTATTGTGTGAGCCATTAAAACACAAGGGATTTCTGGGTTAGGTGTGAGCCATTGTGAGAAACACCATAGTTGGGAGTGAGCTTGTAAAACTCCATTGTAACACTTAGTGTGTTAGTGAAACTCCCAATTGCGATCGGGGAGAGGAGCATGGTTTGTTAACACCCAAACCTCGATAAAAATCCTTGTGTTAAATTTTCTCTATCCCTTCTAACATTAATTATTTATTTCCGCACCTTAAAGTTTAATTTTTTGAAACTCCAATTCAACCCCCCTTCTTGGCTTAATATCTGGGCAACAATTGGTATCAGAGCTTTGTCTAGCATCGAAGCCTAAAAAGCGCTAGTAAAGATTGAGATATGGATAGTGAAGGATTCCAAAGTTTCAAACCTTACTTTGATGGAGCAAATTATGCCCATTGGAAGTTTCGGATGGAGACATATTTGGATAGTGAAGGAATTGAAGTCTGGGATAGTGTACGAAAAGAATGGTCACCACCAACCAGAAGAGGAGCTGATTGTGAAGAAGAAATCCTATCAAGAGATGATTGGACAGAGCCTCAGAAAAGAGCAAATTTCAAAAACAAGAAGGCAATGACAATCCTATCAAGCTCATTATCTATTGAAGAATGTGGGAGAATACAACACTGCCCAACATCATACAGCATGTGGAAGACATTGGAGAATTATCATGAAGGAACTAACCAAGTCAAATCCAAGAAGATTCAACTCAAAATATTAGCTCTTCAAGATGAAATCTAATGAGTCAATCACTGACATGACCAACCGTCTTCTAGCCATTATAAATGGAATGAGGAAACTTGGGAAGCATATGAGTTTGGAGGATGTAAACAACAAAATCCTGAGAAGTCTTCCTCTTAAAGACTATGGCTCAAAATTTGCTGGCATAGAAGAAGCAAATGAAGATATGAGCATCATGAATACTGATGTGCTGATTGGCAAACTTTTCACACATGAGATGGCAGTGAAGAGAGATAGAGAGCTTGAAGCAGAGCTAGAGAAAAGAAAGCCCTTAGCACTCAAAGCCTCTACTTCAAAATCTCAAGAAGAAAGTGAAGATGATGAAGAAATGAGCGATGATGAAAATGAGGACATTGCTATGCTTTCAAGAAGATTAAAAAGAATCATTGAGAAGAAAATGAGCAACTCCAAAAAATTCAGGCAAAGAAATCTCAAACAAACTTCTAATGACACACATAGAAGTAAGGAAGAGGTAAAGTGCTATGAGTGTGGAAAGAAAGGACATATCAAACCAGAATGTCCAAGGCTGAAGAAGCATAAGAGAAAATACCAAAGAGACAATGGGGAGAAAGGTCACAAAGCCACATGGGATGACGAAAGCTCTTCAAGTGAAAAAGATGATAATGAAAGTGAAGAGGTCAACCTATGTTTCATGGCTATTGAAGATCATGTCTCAAATAAGGTAAGATCACTACACTCATACTCTTTGAACAATGATAGTAGTGATAATGATGATGATAGTGATGATGATAATGATGATGGTGAGCAAAGCCTAATAGAAGAATTAAATCTAGAATTAGAGAAATATAGAAGTAAATTTAGTACCTATAGAAATAATATCTCTAATTTAAAAAATAAGATATATGGTTTAGAAAAGGAAAACATAAAGCTTAAATCATCTAATGAATCTCTCCAAAAGTCATTAGATGAATACTCATCAAGACCCTCAACAGCTTCCTTGCTAAAAGAAAATAATACTTTGAAAAATGAAGTTGAGGAACTTAGAAATTCCGTTTCTAAATTTCACAAAGGTAAAGAGAGCTTAGATACTCTCATTGTGTCTCAAAGATCACCCTTAATTAGACATGGTCTAGGATTTAAGGACACATCATCATCTTCTCACAAAACCATCTTTGTTAAGTTCAGAGAACCTAACATCTCCACACCTGTTAGAACAGCACCAAGAAATAAGCATATTAAACCTTTTATACACAAACAGAATAATCATGCCTTTATATATAGGAAGCATGCATCTAGAAAATCTACAATTAATCATAACTGTGTATGTCATCATTCTTAAAATAAATTTGATAGAAAAATGGCATTCAAAAATATTGTCGAACCAAAAAATAAATTTAGACCAAAACAATGTAATTATTGTATGAAAATGGGTCACATAAATAAATATTGCTGGATAAGGAAGGCTCATTGGGAACCTTCATGTGCTAACCCCCAAGGACCCAAACTCATTTGGGTATCTAAAAATCATACTTGAATTGTGATTCTATATGTATGCCTCAAGTCCACAATAAAAAAGAAATGTTTGGCTAGTAAACAGTGCATGCTCAAGGCATATGACAGGAGACAAAGAACTTTTCAATGAAATCAAAAGTATTGATGGAGGTAAAGTTACCTTTGGAAACAATGCAAAGGTTAAGGTGATTGGCATTGGTTCTATTGGTATTAATGGTACCACTTTTATTAAAGATGTCTTACTTATTGATGACTTGAAACATAACTTGTTAAGTGTAAGTCAATTATGTGATAAAGGAAACAAAGTAATCTTTACTTCAAATGAATGTCTCGTGATCCCTATCAATGGTCAAGAGATATTTAAAGGAAATAGAGATATCAATACATACATAATAAACTTACATGAACTATCTAACCATTCCTCTAAGTGTCTTGTGACTGCTAGTGATGAATCTTGGCTGTGGCATAGAAGACTTGGTGATGCTAACATGGGCTTAATACAAAGTCTCAGCATAGGAGAACTAGTAAAAGGACTGCCAAGAGTTAAATACGAAAAAGACAAGACACGTGAACCTTGCCAAAGAGGAAAACAACACAAGTCATCCTTCAGAGCCAAAAACATAGTAAGTACTTCAAAACCTCTTCAACTCCTGTATTTAGACTTACTTGGACCTACTAGAATTGCTAGCTTAGGAGGAAAACATTATGCATTTGTCATCATAGATGATTACTCTAGATTTACTTGGGTAATTTTCTTAGCTCAAAAGAGTGATGCTTTTGAAAATTTCAAAAACTTTGCTAAAAAAGTTCAAAATGAAAAAGGGTACTGTATTTCAAAAATAAGAAGTGATCATGGGAAAGAATTTGAAAATGAAAAATTTGAAAGCTTTTGTCTTGAACATGGCATTTCACATAATTTCTCATCTCCTAGGACACCTCAACAAAATGGGGTAGTTGAAAGGAAAAATCGAACTTTAATTGAAATGGCTAGAACAATGCTCAATGAATATGAATTACCAACTTATTTTTGGGTAGAAGCCACAGACACTGCTTGTTATATTTCAAATCGAGTTTTCAAAAGACCTCTTTTAAACAAAACCTCATTTGAGCTATGGAATGGAAGAAAGCCCTCGATATCATACTTTAGAGTATTTGGATGCAAGTTTTTTATATTGAACACCAAGGACAATCTTGGAAAATTTGCGTCTAAATCCGATAAGGTATCTTTTTAGGATACTCTACAACCAGCAAAGCATATAGAGTATTTAATAAAAGATCAGTAACGGTTGAAGAATCCATGCATGTTGTTTTTAATGAATTTAGCAGACTTGATCTTGTGAAAGGTAGTGTTCTTGATGATGTTGTAGATAATATGGAAAGACTTGATCTTGGAAATAAGAAAAAAGAAAATGATCAAGAAGATTTACATCAAAATGATTCTCTACCTCAAAATCAAGAAGAAAATGAACAAGAACTTCCAAAAGAATGGAGAATGACAAAAGATCATCCAAAAGAGCAAATCATTGGTGATCTTTCAAGGGTAGTAAGTACTAGATCTCATTTCAAACATCTAGTCACTGACATTGCTTTTATTTCACAAATGGAGCCTAAAAATATTGATGAGGCTCTTAATGATGAAAGTTGGGTAATTGTCATGCAAGAGGAACTCAACCAATTTCAGATAAGTAAGGTATGGACCCTAGTACCTAGACCCAAGGATCATCAAATCATAGGTAGCAATTGGGTTTTTAGAAACAAACTAGATGAACAAGGGTTAATAACTAGGAATAAGGCTAGATTAGTTGCAAAAGGATATAATCAGGAAGAAGGTATAGATTATGATGAAACATATGCACTTGTAGCTAGATTAGAAGCTATAAGAATACTTTTAGCTTATGCATGTCACATGAATTTCAAAATTTTCCAAATGGATGTGAAAAGTGCATTTCTAAATGGTTATATAGAAAAAGAAGTGTACGTAGAACAACCACCATGCTTTGAAAGCTATGATTTGCCAAATCATGTTTTTAAACTCTCAAAAGCCTTGTATGGTTTAAAACAAGCCTCAAGAGCTTGGTATGAGAGGCTAAGTTCTTTTCTATTAGAAAATAGCTTTACAAAGGGAAATGTTGACACTACATTATTCATCAAAAAGCATAAGCATGATATACTAATTGCTCAAATTTATGTTGATGATATAATATTTGGTTCTACTAATGAGTTGCTTTGTCAAGAATTTGCTAAGTGTATGACTAGGGAATTTGAAATGAGCATGACGGGAGAGCTTAAGTATTTCCTTAGTCTACAAATAAAGCAAAGCAATGAGGGCATATTCATCAACCAATCCAAATATGCCAAAGATTTAATTAAGAAATTTGGTATGGAAGGATGCAAGAATGCCAAGACTCCTATGAGCACATCAACAAAATTGGAAAAGGATGAAAAAGGTAAGAGCATTAATGAAAAGCTTTATAGAGGTATGATCGGATCACTTTTATATCTTACTGCTTCTAGACCCGATATAATGTATAGTGTTTGCTTGTGTGCACGATTTCAATCATGTCCTAAATAATCTCATTTAAATGCAATAAAAAGAATTTTAAGATATTTACATGGATCGTTGCATCTAGGTTTATGGTATCCTAGAAATTCATCATTTTATATTATAGGATATTCAGATGCGGACTGTGTTGGTAGTCTTTTAGATAGAAAAGGTACTTCAGGTACTTGTCACTTCATTGGAGAATGCTTAGTTTCTTGGTTTAGCAAGAAACAAGTTTCAGTTGCTCTCTCAACTGCTGAAGCAGAATATGTAGCAGCTGGATGTTGTTGTACTCAAATTCTTTAGATGAAACAACAAATTAAGGACTATGGTCATGAAATGAATCATATACCTATTAAATGTGACAATACAAGTGCTATAAATCTTTCAAAGAATCCTATACAACATTTAAGAAGCAAGCATATTGACATTAGACACCAATTTATTAGAGATCATGTTCAATATGGAGATGTTGCATTAGAATTTATAAGCACAGAAAAACAATTAGCAGATATTTTCACTAAGTCTCTAAATGAGGAAAGATTTAATTTCATTAGAAGAGAACTTGTTTTGATTGATGGATTAGCCTTGTGATTGCAAAATTATGAAATCTTAATTGATGATCTTATTTTTGTATCATATCACTAGATATAAGATAGAAATTTTGATGAAAATTTATGTTTTAAGGGATAAAATCTATATTGAAATGATTTAGTCTTGTTTTTAGGACTTAATTTTATTTGATGAAAATTTTAGGGGAGTCATGCCCGTGACACATGTTCACGCCCGTGACTTAAATAGCCAAAAGAGGCAGTGTCGTTCATGACTTGCTTCACCACTTGGTTCACGACTTCACGTGGTGAAGCTTATTTTCATAGCTTCATTCACTCCCGTGAAAATAGCTTTTCACGCCCGTGATGAATTTTCACTCCCGTGAATCATTACACCCCAAAACTCACAGAAGCATTCACGCCTTGAGTCACGACTTGCTTCATGGGCAAAAGTAGTGAAATTCAACATTTCACGCCTGTGACTATTATTTCACCCCCATGATAGTTCATCATTCACGCCCGTGACATTCAAAGGTCACAACATTCACGGCATAGTACAATTTATTTAAATAAGATAGTAATTTAGATCATCAAAGTAATTCTTAACAAACTATAAGTTTTACAAATTCTAACATTCTTTAATATAAAAGCCAAATACAAGAGTTTCAAAACTTGAAACCCACTTTCTCAAGGTTCAGCTGCTTTACTTGAATGGGATCACCGCTTGCTTTATCTAACGCCTTCAGCTACCTTTCTATATCTGCATGGAAATTAAACTCCACGCTAAGCTCTAAGCTTAGTGGTGCATATAAATAAGGCAATATACTATATCATGCAGCAAGCATTAAGAAATATCATTTTGTTCATTAAATTGTTTGCATATCATAACTATCCACATATTCCTATTTCATACAAGTATAAATGTCATGCTCACAGAAACAATGTTATTTCAATTTACTTATGATGGTAAATTACTCGGTTAATCTCTTTATCATTACATCTCAATCTCATATCATCATCATTTTCTTATTCTTTTCTTTACTTATTTTTCCGACATATTCTCATTATCTTGTTCATATCACTCTAAATTTTTAGACTGACTGGATACGGGTTATGGATTAGGAGTGCTCTCTGAGCTTAAGCCACCCTGTCCACTATCTAGCTCAAAAGAGCTTCTCAAATCAATGGCGCTCTCCGAGCTTAAGCCACATTGATTGAGTATAATTTCATCATGGATGATTAACCGGATCAAGGGCACTCTCCCAAGCATAAGCCACCTTGTCCTAATTTATATGTGCTCATCAGAGCTTTCTCAAGTCAGTAGCGCTCTCCGAGCTTAAGCCACACTGACCGAGCATCCCAGACTAATGGCGCTCTCATAAGCTTAAGCCACATTGGTTGAGGAATAGTTTGGTACCGTTTTCCCCCTTAATGACATGTCATCTATCATGATTCTAGTTCGCAAGTAGAGTAATGAGCTTCTTTATATTTTCACATCAATCAAATTCTCAAATTTCAACACATCAATATTCTCATATTTATCAATATCTCAATTTTCTTGTTTTGAAAACATATAGTCATACTCATACAAACTGGATATCATCTTTTCATTTATTTAGCTAGGTACATCAATATTCTCATGTTTATTATCCGTATCGGTTCACGTATTTTACCCATATCAAATTTCATATATCATCCATGACAATTCATTTTTCTATATCACAACATAACACTCACATCAATATATATATACATATATATATATATATATATATATATATATATTCATATCAATCTTATTTCACTGAATAGACAATGACTTTCATTTACTTACCTGAATTCTTCATTTGATAACCACATTCATAATTTCAAATACAGAGCATTCACAGCCGTGATTCCTAATTTCACGCCCATAATCCCAATCCGTGAACGCTACGGGAATGAATTGCCCAAAAGCATTCACGGTCATGATTACTCATTCACGCTCAGTGAACCCTCAAGTTCACGCCCGTGACTCAATAGTCACGCCTGTGACTTTCAGCAAGAAATCTGCATATTCACTTTTCATTCATTCTAACATCATCCAAATCATACTAAATTCTATTTCATTCATTTCTAAGGTTCTTTACTCAACTTATTACTTTTCAGTACATGTAAATGCCTAGATCATACAAGATTTTCTAACATGCATCATTAATTCAATATCACACAAGGATCTTATTCATACATGTCCAGTCCTATGGTTTCATGCCATAATCATCATCATTCTTGAAATGCATTTATCTGAATCATGTTCAGCATGCATTATTTCAAACAAAAATAGGCTATTGCCTTAAGTTATGCACAAATCTTAAATTTTTCTCCTTCACTCTTCTAGGTAGCTTTTTCATTTCCTTTGCTCTTCGAGCTTGTTCCTTGTCACTTGGAACTCCTACAACATCACAAATCATTATTATCATCTGATTTCCTCAAGACCCTAAACTCTATTTTTCTCTCTCAAAACCCTAGTTTATCTCTCTTTCCATATAAGTCTTGAATGAGCTCAAAATTCAAACTTCCTTTAGAAAAGTTGAAGAATAAGAAGAGATACTTCTTAACTTACACTTTTCTTCACTTGATCACAACTTTGAAGATTTTCTCTCTCTACCAAACTAGATTTTTCTTCCTCTTTCTTGTTCTTTCCAGCTTCCTTAAGAGTTATGGACAATGAAAATCACTTTGTCTTGCTCTTTCCTTTCTCTTCCATTCCTTTCTCTCTCTAGAATCAAAGTGAGCTATGGAGGAAATGATGTAGCTAGCGTGACTAGTAGAAAAGATTGAAAAAATTGAAGAAGGCTGAAAATGAAGAGAAGAAAAAGAAGAAATGAAGTCTTAAATAGGGTACCCAAAAAGTCTTCATATGGGACCCACCATTTTGACCATTTCATACTTAATCAATATTAATCCTCTTCCTTAAATATCATGGTCGGCCAAAACTATCAAAATGTGCCCAAAATTTATATGTTGATTAGCAATTAATCTTATTAATCCTCTAATTTTTGGTAAATTGCAATTTGACCCCAAAACTTATCAAATTTTGCTATTTAGTCCTTTACCGTAATTTAGCTTCTTCAAATATTATAGTCACTTAATTAGGCATTTACCATTTAATTTATCCATTACTTAATAAATTTTTGTAAAAATCCGAATTTAAACTCCAATCGGTTAAATGCATCAACTTCGCGACACGTGCGACTCGGGGCCTAAGTTAGCTGATATTACATTCTCTTCCCCTTAAAATAATTTTTTCCTTGTAATTTACCTGTTCATTCGAGGTTAAACAACTGGGGATACTGCTTCTTCATCACTTCTTCACTTTCCCACATGGCTTCCTCAACTGTATGATTCCACCACCAAACTTTAATTAGAGGGACCCTCTTGTTCCGGAGAACTTTCTCTTCATATGCTATTATAGCCACTAGTTATTCCTCATAAGACATGTCTGTCTATACCTCTATTTCCTCAATCGGTATAATGTGGGTTGGGTCTGAATGATATCTTCTTCACATTGAAATGTGGAACACGTTATGAATTCTGTCTAGCTTCGGAGGAAGAGCTAATAGGTAAGCCACTGGTCCTATTCTTTCCAGAATTTCATAAGGACCAATAAATCTTGGGCTTACCTTTCCCTTTTTACCGAACCTCAATACCTTTTTCCACGGCGAAACTTTAAGAAATACTTTGTCTCCTACAACATACTCTATATCTCGCCTCTTTAAATCGACATATGATTTCTGTCGATCTTGTGCTGCCTTTAGCCTTTCCTTGATCAATTTAACTTTCTCCTCAGTTTGTTGAACTATCTCTAGCCCAATCAACTTTTTCTCATTCAACTCGGTCCAACATACTGGTGTCCTACACTTTCTTCCATATAAAGCTTCATAAGGAGCCATGCCTATGCTCGTTTGATGACTGTTGTTAAAGGCAAACTCCATCCGAGGTAGATATCGATCCCAACTTCCCTCGAATTCAAGCACACAACATCCCATCATATCCTCTAGCAACTGTATAACTCACTCTGATTGTCCATCCGTTTGCGGATGAAATGTCGTGCTAAAATTTAGTCGAGTTCCCAAAGCCTGCTGTAAACTTTTCCAGAAATGCGACGTAAACCTGGGATCCCTGTCAGAGATAATAGACACAGGTACTCCATGAAGTCTCACTATCTCATTCACATAAATCTCAGCCAGTTTGTTCAAAGTATAGTCCATTTGGACTGGTAGGAAATGTGTTGACTTCGTCAATCGATCAACTATCACCCACATTGCATCGTGCTTTCTCTGAGTTACCGGTAAACCGGACACAAAATCCATCGTGATCCTCTCCCATTTCCATTATGGTATGGGAATTGGTTGTAGTAATCCTGTGGGTAATTGATGCTCAGCTTTCACTTGTTAACAAATTAGACATTTAGCAACATATTCAGTGATATCCTTTTTCATCCCCGACCACTAGTATTGTGCTTTTAAATCTTGGTACATCTTGTTCCCACCTGGGTGCATAGTATAAACCGTTTCATGAGCTTATTTTAAAATTTCTTTCCTCAACTCTGTCATACTTAGCACACAAATCCGGTTCTTGAAATACACAGTACCATCTTCTGTTAAGGAAAATTCTGACCTTTCTCCATTTTTCAAGGCTTCGACCATCTTCACTAGCTTCTCATCTTGTTTTTGGACATCTTTAATTCTCTGCATCAATGTGGATTCCACTCGCATTTCAGCTAAAATCTTCCTACTTAGTGCATCTGCAACCACGTTAGCTTTTCCTGGATGGTAATCTATCACACAATCATAGTCTTTAATCAATTCTAACCATCTTCGTTGCCTCATGTTCAACTCTTTATGTGAAGGAAGATACTTAAGACTCTTGTGGTCCATATAAATGTAGCATCTTTCTCCATATAGATAATGTCTCCAAATCTTAAGAGCAAAAATTATCGCTGCAAGCTCTAAATCATGCATCGAATAGTTAAGTTCATGATGCTTAAGCTGTCTAGAGGCATATGCAATCACTTTTCCCTCTTGCATAACAACACATCCTAGCCCATTGTGACTTGCATCACTATACACAATATAGTCTTTTCCTGGAGTAGGCTGAATCAAAATTGGTGCTTCAGTCATCATTGCCTTCAATCTATCAAAGCTTGCTTGACACTTATCTGTCCATTCAAAACGGACCTCTTTTCGCAGTAGTCGTGTCAAAGGATTCGCTATAGATGAAAATTCTTTCATAAATCTCCTATAGTATCCGGCTAATCCAAGAAAACTTCTCACTTATGACACATTTCGAGGTGGTTTTCAATTAAGAATAGCCTCAATTTTACTAGGATCAACTCGAATACCTTCTGCTGAAATTACATGACCCAGGAAACTAACTGCTTCTAACCAAAACTCACACTTAGATAGCTTTGCATACAATTGTTTCTCCCTCAAAGTCTACAATACTTTTATGAGATGTTGGTCATGCTCTACTCGATCTCTAGAGTAGACAAGAATGTCATCAATGAATACAACTACAAATTGATCAATATATGGCCTGAACACTTGGTTCATTAGGTCCATAAAAACTGCTGGTGCATTCGTCAATCCAAATGGCATCACCAAGAACTCAAAATGACCATAACGAGTCCTGAATGTTGTCTTAGATACATCTGACTCTTTGATCTTCAGTTGATGATACCCCAATCAAAGATCTATCTTTGAAAATACACTTGCACCTTTCAACTGATCAAATAAATCATCAATCCTAGGCAGTGGGTATTTATTCTTAACAGTAACCCTATTAAGCTGCTTGTAGTCAATGCAAAGACGTAAAGTACCGTCTTTCTTCTTCACAAATAGTACTGATACACTAGGTCATATAAATCCTTTATCTAACATTTCTTGTAACTGTATCTTCAACTCTTTCAATTCTATAGGTGCCATCCTATATGGTGTAATAGATATAGGAGTGGTGCCAGGTACTAATTCAATAGCAAACTCTATCTCTCGGTCAGGTGGTAGTCCTGGTAACTCCTCAGGGAATACATCTGGAAATTCACTCACAGTTGGGATGTCAGCTAACTTTAAACTTTTCTTTCGGGTATCAATCACATACGCTAGGTAAGTCTCACATCCCTTATTGATGAGTTTTTGACCTTTCAACGCTGATATCACATTATCTGGATATCCTCTATGTTTTCCCATCACTACTATCTCTTCTTGTTCTTAAACTTTAATTCTCATCTGCCTTTTTCCACAATCTATTATCACCCCATGGAAAGCTAGCTAATCCATTCCCAAGATCACATCGAACTCACGGACTGGTAGCTCTATTAGATCTGCTGGAAATTGCCTGCCTTGAATTTCGACTGGGCAACTCTTAAACACTTTACTAACCCGCACATTGTGTCCTAACGGGTTAGTCACATGAATCTCATATTCTAGAGTCTCTAGTTTTAGACCCTCTTGACCCGATGGTGGTGTGCATATGTATGAGTGTGTTGACCCAGGGTCTATCAATGCATGTATACAAGAGCCAAAGAGAAGGAATTTACCCGCTATGACGTCAAGTGCATCCTGCTCCTCTCGGCCTCGCATGGCATAAGCTCTTGCTAGAGCAGCTCTACTGCCTTCAGGTCTCTCTACTGTGTCTAATTTGAACTGGCTTAGCCCTACACGGCCTCCTCTTCCTTGCCCTCGGTCACGTCCTCTGCCTTGTCCCACAGTCTGTATTGGTACTGACTCAACACTCTCTGAACCTTTGCCAAACTATAGCAATGGGAAATCTCTTCTAATATGGTTTCTGGAGCCGCATCTCATGCACGCTTCTATCATCAACCAATACTCTCCTGGATGCGAACGACCACAATGCTGACACACCAGTAGAGTGGTAGACCTACGAGATGCCTGTGTCGGTGCACTGGCTGCCGATGAAATAGATCTTACGGGTTGTCCCCGTCTATAAGAATGAAGTCTGCTGGAACTCCCAGCCTGGAATCGGCAACCAAAAGATCTGGCTCTCTTGCCACTAAACTGTACTCCACTTGGTTGTGGCGCTGGTCTACTAACCCCACTCACTTGTACTGGCTGTTGTGTTGCCAGGACTCTTTCAACCGTTCTAGCAGATGCTAGTAAACTGGGGAAACTCATCAGACATAGGGTTAAAACTTGTAACTTGATCGTATCTCTCAACCCATCTTCAAATCGTCGACATTTATCAGCCTCTGTAGACACAATACCACCAGCATACATGCAAAGATGTGTGAATTCTCTCTCATATTCTGTTATAGACATATCCCTCTGTTTTAGCATCAGAAACTCTCTCTTCTTGTCGTCTGTGCAGATAGGAGGAATATACTACTCCTTAAACTTCTCTAGAAAGAATTCCTATGTCATAGGGTCAGGAGCCTCTATACTCTGTGATTCAGATCTCCACCAATCATATGCATGCTACTGTAGTAGTGATACTGCATAATCATATTTCTGTTCATCTATGCAGTGCAATTGATCAAATACTTGCTCTGCTCGTTCCAACCAAAATTCTACCACTGAGGGGTCATCTTCACGTTTACCATAGAAATCAGATGCCCCTAATTTCCTCAGTCTCTCAAACTGTAATCCAGATGAATCTTATCATGATGCTCTCTCTAGCAAATTTATCATATTTCTCATGAGCTCAGTCTGACCCATATTCATAGCTAAATGCTCATGAAGTGAGGTGGCACTAGATCTCGGTGCCGTAGCTTGATGACGACTTGGTTGCGACGAAGCTCTTGCCTCTGAAGGCTCATTACTCTCAGCTTCTTCTACAACTATTCGTCTTGATCCTGAAGCCATATCCTACCTATAACATAAAGGCAACGACCCTAATTAATAAAGCAGCAACTCTAAAAATGCAATTGTGGGTACATTTCAAGAATAAACATTTTCAAAATTCACTTTTAAAAATCCAAAACCGCCCAACTGAGCTTTAGTACCAAAATCCAGAAAAACCAACTTGGTGCCCTGATACCAAAAACTATGGCAGTGGCATCGCATCCCACCCGAACCGCAACACGTGCCCGGATGAGGGAGCGCTGCTACCTGTCTTTCTTACTTATTTAAATCGCTATATTATTTTTTTTCACTCATGTATATATATGGATATAAACAAAAACCAGAGTACAATTTATTTAAATGAGATAGTAATTTAGATCATCAAAGTAATTCTTAACAAACTTTAAAAATAAGTTTTACAAATTCTAACATTCTTTAATATAAAAGCCAAATACAAAAATTTCAAAACTTGTAACCCACTTTCTCAACGTTCAGCTGCTTTACTTGAATGGAATCACCACTTGCTTTATCTAACGCCTTTAGCTACCTTTCTATATCTGCGTGGAAATTAAACTCCACGCTAAGCTCTAAGCTTAGTGGTGCATATAAATAACGCAATATACTATATCATGCAGTAAGCATTAACAAATATCATTTTGTTCATTAAATTGTTTGCATGTCATAAATATCCACATATTCCTATTTCATACAAGTATAAATGTCATGCTCACATAAACAATGTTATTTCAATTTATCTATGATGGTAAATTACTCGGTTAATCTCTTTATCATTACATCTCAATCTCATATCATCATCATTTTCTTATTCTTTTCTTTACTTATTTTTCCAACATATTCTCATTATCTTGCCCACATCACTCTAAATTTTTAGACTGACTGGATACGGGTTATGGATCAGGAGTGCTCTCCGAGCTTAAGCCACCCTGTCCACTATCTGGCTCAAAAGAGCTTCTCAAATCAATGGCGCTCTCCGAGCTTAAGCCACATTGACTGAGTATAATTTCATCATAGATGAATAACTGGATCAAGGGCGCTCTTCCAAGCTTAAGCCACATTGGTTAAGGAATAGTACGGTACCATTCGCCCCCTTAATGACATGTCATCTATCTTGATTCTAGTCCGTAAGTAGAGTAATGGGCTTCTTTATATTTTCACATCAATCAAATTCTCAAATTTCAACACATCAATATTCTCATATTTATCAATATCTCAATTTTCTTATTTTGCAAACATATAGTCATACTCATACAAACTGGATATCATCTATTCATTTATTTAGCTAGGTACATCAATATGCTCATGTTTATTATCCATATCGGTTCACGTATTTTACCCATATCAGATTTCATATATCATCCATGACAATTCATTTTTGCATATCACAACATAACACTCATATTAATATATATATACATACATATATATATATATATATATTCATATCAATCTTATTTCACTGAATAGACAATGGCCTTCATTTATTTACCTGAATTCTTCATTTGATAACCACATTCATAATTTCAAATACAGAGCATTCACTACCATGATTACTAATTTCATGCCCGTGAATTAGTTCGTGCCGGTAATCCCAAGCCGTGAACGCTTCTGAAATGAATTGCCCAAAAGTATTCATAGTCGTGATTACTCGTTCATGCCTGTGAATAAGTTCCCTTCCGTGATTCCAACTCGTGGACCCTTTTGGAAAGAATAGTACGATTTCCACACAGATGTCACAACCGTGAAACAATCAGTCACAACCGTGAACCCTCAAGTTCACGCCCGTGACTCAATAGTCACGCCCGTGACTTTCAGCGGGAAATCTGCATATTCACTTTTCATTCATTCTAACATCATCCAAATCATACCAAATTCTATTTCATGCATTTCTAAGGTTCTTTACTCAACTTATTACTTTTCAGTACATGTAAATGCCTTGATCATACAAGACTTTCTAACCTGCATCATTAATTCAATATCACACAAGGATCTCATTCATACATGTCCAATCCTATGGTTTCATGCCATAATCATCATCATTCTTGAAATGCATTTATCTCAATCATGTTTAGCATGCATTATTTCAAACAAAAATAGGCTATTGCCTTAAGTTATGCACAAACCTTAAATCTTTCTCCTTTATTCTTCTAGGTAGATTTTTCTTTTCCTTTGCTCCTTAGAGCTTGTTCCTTGTCACTAGGAACTCCTACAACATCATAAATCATTATTATCATCTGATTTCCTCAAGACCCTAAACTCTATTTTTCTCTCTCAAAACCCTAGTTTCTCTCTCTTGGAACTCCTACAACATCATAAATCATTATTATCATTTGATTTCCTCAAGACCCTAAAGTCTTGAATGAGCTCATAATTCAAACTTCCTTTAAAAAAGATGATGAAGAAGAAGATATACTTCTTACCTTACACTTTTCTTCACTTGATCACAACTTTGGAGATTTTCTCTCTCTACCAAACTAGATTTTTCTTCCTCTTTCTTGTTCTTTCCAGCTTCCTTACGAGTTATGGACAATGAAAATCACTTTGTCTTGCTCTTTCCTTTCTCTTCCCTTCCTTTCTCTCTCTAGAATCAAGGTGAGCTATGGAGGAAATTATGTCGTTGGCATGACTGGAAGAGAGAAGAGAGAAGAAGGCAGAAAATGAAGAGAAGAATAAGAAGAAAAGAAGTCTTAAATAGGGTGCCCAAAAAGTCTTCATGTGGGACCCACCATTTTGACCATTTCTCCCAATTTCATAATTAATCAATATTAATCCTCTTCGTTAAATATCGATAGTTTCTTCTTCATTCTTGGCGTGGATTATCATTAGAGACATCCTAGTGTAGATTGTTGTGGTTTGCTACAACCCAACAAAGTGAATATTTGAATAACAAATAAGAATTACAAGTTATAATTTCTAACCTCTATATTTATATAAATTAGTTTTAGTGGCACAAGTATGACCATTTTTTTTGGTTTTAAAAATTTTATTTTTCCGCTGCGTTTATGAATCTGATTCATTCTTTAAAACCCAACAAAAGCAAGTCCAAATTTGATGGATATACCTATTGTTAGTGAGTTTCCTAATGTGTTTCTAGAAGAGTTGTCAGGGTTACTGCCGAATAGAAAAATCGAATTTGCTATCGATTTGGTACCCGACACCACTTCTATTTCCATTACACCATATAGGATGGCACCACCGAAGTTGAAAGAGTTCAAGATACAGTTGTAGGAATTGTTAGATAAGGGATTTATATGACCCAGTGTATCAATGTGGGGTGCTCCTGTATTATTTGTAAAGAAGAAAGATGGCACCTTACGCCTTTACATTGACTACAAGCAGCTTAATAGGGTTCTGTTAAGAATAAATACCCATTACCTAGGATTGATGACTTCTTTGATTAGTTGAAGGGTGCAGCCATATTTTCAAAGATAGATATTCGATCGGGGTATCATCAACTAAAGATCAAGGAGTCAAATGTACCTAAGACAACTTTCAAGACTCGTTATGGTCATTATGAGTTCCTAGTTATGCCCTTTGGATTGACAAATGCACCATAAGCTTTTATGGACCTAATGACTCGAGTGTTCAAGCCATATCTTATTTAATTTGCAGTGGTGTTTATTGATGACATCCTTGTCTACTCTAGAGACTGAGAAGAACATGATCAACATTTCAAAATTGTGTTGCAAACACTAAGGGAGAAACAGTTGTATGCAAATGTTGCCCAGATATTGAGCCAAGAAGGGGGATAAAAGAATATGACACTTAAATTAGAGATTAAAACATTTAACTTTTAAGTGCGAAAATAAAAATTAAGTTTGGTAGGGATAGAAGAATATGACACAAGAATTTTTATAGAGGTTCGGGTGTTAACAAACCCTACTCCTCTCCCCAATCTCAATTGGGAGTTTCACTAACACACTAATTGTTACAATGGAGTTTTACAAGCTCACTCCCAACTATGGTGTTTTTAACAATGTCTCACTCCTAACCCAGAAATCCCTTGTGTTTTGATGGCTCACACAATAACCAATTCCTTACGTTTTACAAGCTCACACAAATAACCTTTACCTTGTGTTTTATAGGCTCACACAAATAACCTTTCTATGTGTTTTAGAGGCTCACACAACTAACCCTTACAAGTGTTTTACTCTTAACCCATAAATACCCAAAACTCACTTAAGTAAATATTTACAGAGAGAAACACTTACAAATCTATTTTGCTCAATAAATGATGAGCAAAGTGATTTTCATAGAGAATAAATATCAAATGCACAAAAATGGCTTACAACAAGGTTTTGATTCAAAATATTAGCTATTCTCTTGTTCTTTTGTACTCCTTGTTCTCTTCTGTTTTTCTGGATGCATAAATGACTTGCATTTATACTTCCATAGCAAATTATAGCTGTTAAAATGCATTTAATATGAAACTAGCCATTGCACCAATCCTAATAATCGCGCCTGATATGTTTCTCTTTCATCGTTCACGATCGTGACTATATGTGTGACGGTCCTGACTGTTCTTCCAAGTCGTGACTTAAGTGGAGACCTTGGCCGTGAAGCATTCTGGAAGGTTTTGAAATATTTATTAACGGGCATGACATTTTATTTTCACGGGCGTGACAACCTTCCAAGCCGTGGTCCAAGTGGTGACTTTGGTCGTGAAGCTCTCTGGAAGAATTTGTCATGTCTTTTCACGGGCGTGACATTTCTTCACGGGCGTGACTGAAATGTTCATTCATGGTTTCCATCTTTCTTCATGGCCGAGAACTTTAATTGTTGGTTTGTTGGTGCTTAGCTTCATCACAGGTGTGACACATAAGGTCACGGGCATGAACATGCTATTTCTTCAATTTTATCTTTTTAAGATTATTCTTTCATTCTCCATTCTTGCTATCATATTCCATACCATGTTCAATGACTTAGAAAACAAGTATATTAAATATATTATTGTTGTTTTATTTGTTATCATCAAAATGACAGAAATACCCTTCAAGGTTCAACAGCAAAGTTATCTAAGTGTGAGTTTTGGCTTAAATCAGTCAGTTTTCTGGGTCATGTAGTTTTAGCATAAGGTATTTGGGTTGACCCTAGTAAAATTGAGGCTATTCTTAATTGGAAACCACCACAAAATGTGACAGAAGTGAGGAGTTTTCTGGGATTAGTTGGACATTATAGGAGGTTCGTGAAGGAATTTTCATCCTTAGTGACTCATTTGACATGACTGCTACGAAAAGAGGTCTGTTTTGAGTGGACAGATAGGCAATGTTGACTGAAGCACCAGTCTTGACTTAGCCTACTCCAGGGAAAGACTTTTATTGTGTACAATGATGCTAGTCAAAATGGTTTAGGTTGTGTTTTTCTGCAAAAAGGAAAGATGATTGCTTATGCCTCGAGACAGCTTAAGCCTCACAAGGTTAATTATCCAACACACTATTTAGAGTTAGTTGCTATTGTTTTTGCTTTGAAGATCTTGAGACATTATCTATATGGGAAAAGACTTTATATCTATACAGATCATAAAAGTCTTAAATGCCTTCCCTCACAGAAAGAATTGAATTTGAGACAACAAAGATGGTTGTAGTTGATTAAAGATTATGACTGTGAGATCAACTACCAGCCATTAAAAGCTAATGTGGTTGCAGATGCACTAAGCAGGAAGATTTTAGCTGAGATACAAGTACAATCCATTTTAATGCAGAGGATCAAAGATGTTTAGAAGCAAGATGAGAAATTAATAGAGATAGTCAAGGTAGTGAAAAAGGGAGAAAAGCCTGAGTTTTCATTGATGAAAGATGGCACAGTATACTTCCAAAATAGGATTTTTGTTCCTAATATAGAAGAGTTGAAGTTTGATATCTTAAAAGAAGCATATGAAGTGGTATATATCATGCATCCAGGTAGGAACAAGATGTATCAAGACTTGAAAACTCAATACTGGTGCCCAAAGATGAAGAAGATATCACCAAGTACATTACGAAGTGTCTAACTTGTCAACAAGTGAAAGCGAAACAGCAGATACCCCAAGGGATTGTTACAACCAATACTGATTCCAAAGTTGAAATGGGAAAGAATCAAGATGGATTTTATGTCCAGTTTACCGATGACTCAGAGAAAGCATGATGCAGGGTGGGTGATAATGGATCGATTGACAACGTTGGCACATTTCTTACCGGTTAGAGTGAATTACTCATTGAGCAAGCTAACTGAAATTTATGTAAGTGAGATAGTGAGACTTCATGGAGTTTTAGCATCTATCATCTATGATAGAGATCCTAGATTTACATCACAATTTTAGACGAGCTTACAATGAGCTTTGGGAACTCGACTCAATTTTAGCATGGCTTTCCATCCATAAACAAATGGACAGTCAAAGTGGATTATTCAGTTGTTAGAGGACATGATGAGAAGTTGTGTGTTTGAATTTGAGGGAAGTTAGGATCGATATCTACCTCTTATGGAGTTTTCCTATGACAACAATCATCAGACGAGTATAGGTATGGCTCCTTATGAGGCAATGTATGGAAGAAAGTGTAGGAGACAAGTTTGTTGGACCGAGTTGAACAAAAAGAAGTTGATAGGGCCAGAGTTAGTGCAACAAACAGAAGAAAAGGTTAGAATTATCCAAGAAATATTGAAAGCAACTCAAGATCGACAAAAATCATATGCTGACCTTAAGAGGCGAGATATAAAGTATGTTGTGGGAGAAAGTGTTTCTTAAGGTATCGCCTTGGAAGAAAGTATTGAGATTCGGTAAAAAGGGAAAGTTAAGTCTGAGGTTCATTGGTCCTTATGAGATTTTGGAAAGAATCGGACCAGTGGCACATCGGTTAGCACTTCCACTAGAGTTGGATAAAATCCATAATATTTTTCATGTGTCGATGCTAAGGAGATATAGATCGGATCCAACTCATATTATTCCAACTGATGGGATAGAAGTACAGACTGACTTGACATACGAAGAGGAACTGGTTGCTATATTAGCACATGAAGAAAAAGTTTTATGAAACAAGAAAGTTTCATTAGTTAAAGTACTATGGCAGAATCACGCTACTGAAGAAGCCACATGGGAGAGCAAAGAGATGATGAGGATGCAATATCCTCAGTTGTTAAACAAAGAATGAACATGTAAAATTTTGAGGATGAAATTTATTTTATGGGGGAGAGGATGTCATATCAACTAATTTAGGGCCTAGTCGCGCAAGTTGTTAAATCAACTTGACCATTCGATCGGCGTCTAAATTTGGATTTTGATATAATTAAAATAATAGCAAATAATTATGGAAAATATCTAATAAAGTGTCTAAAGTAATTAAAGATATTATTTTATGGTGGAGCACCTAAATGCAAATTTTGAAAAGTTTAGGGGTCAAGTTGCAATTTACCAAAATTTGAGAATTAATTGGGATAATCACCAATTAAATGCATGAAGTGGGACATTAAATATATGTGGTGGTTGGTTTAACCAAATGGCATGTTTTGAGAAGCTAATTAACATACATGAATTAAACATTAAATCCATATGGGCTTAGGTGTCCCATTATTAATTAAATTTGTTATCTTTCTCTTAAATATCTCTTCTTCTTCCTTATCACATAACATCTAGAATTTTCTATATTCTCTAAACCAACCACATTTTCCCTTGAATCCTCCATAGCCAAAGCTTCCTTCTAGTGAGAGAAAGTGAGAAAAGAGACAAAGAGAGCCATTTCTTGCACAACCAAGCTTAAGGAAGCTTAAGAGAGCAAAAAGAGAGAGTGGGGTTAGGGTTTATGGAGTTTAAATGAAGTAAAGTTTTAATGATCTCTTTTATGTATGTTAGGAACTCAAATTTGTTAGAGGAATGCTCTAAAGGCAATCACCTTTAGCACATATTGTACAAATTTATTTGATTAATAAAAGGTTTTTTCATTAATTTTATGTTCATTTGACATATGAATTGATAAGTGATCTTAAATCAATTAATGAAGTCCTTGATACATAACATAGCATGAAGGAAATCATGATGAGATCATGATATTGAGATTCTTATCTTGTGTAATTATGTCAGTATCAAAATTATCCCTAGTCATAGGATTAATGAGATGGGACATTATTAATCCAGACAGACTAACACATGTGATTGGATCAAGTAGTAGATCTCATAATCTATAAACATGAGATGTTTAGAGTTAACATGTGGATGCTTGCTAAGTGTAGCTAAGTACATTGGATGACCAACTATGAGACAATCATATCAATAATCTATTCAAATGTCAATGATAGTCTCATCATAGCCATGGTGCAAGTATCCTTAGACTTGAGGTACTCAAGGATATCTTGAATATTGATTTTGTATTTTGACACTCTTCCTTATTGCCTCAGAGAGGTAGCTCATAGGGTGGTGATTGGATACAGCTTGAGGTATTTGAAGGTAATTGGATAACCAACAAAGGATTCACCACTCTTGATAGAAGAAGTGTATACCCATAACCTCTTGTCGTGGTCATTACTCAGGAATCTCTGGCCGGAGTGGAAATGTCATAAAGATAGTCTTCAATGACATATCTAATAGAGTAATGAGCCTTAAGGACAAAAACTAATATTACTTGGACTAGACGTGACGTTGTCAGTCTAGTGGGAGTTGACACATGTCCATACTTTGAACCAAATGGGGTATAGAATGGTGAAAGGAATAATTGCACAGAAATTGTCTATGGAAAGGTTCGTAGTCAAACCACTCACTTTCAGGTCAATTGGGGGTCATGATGTGTTGCTAGATACCGCTCATGTCTTGCTTAAATTAATTGTTAATTTAAGTGGCCAACATAACCGGGAACCTAATGGGTCACACGCATTGAAGATATGGAGAATGAGTAAAATGGTCTTGGATATGATCCAAAATATGAGAGAATTATTTTAGAATAGATCACGATGAGATCGCACGGAAAAATTGCTCGGGAGTGTCACGGATCCGTACGGCCCTGCGCGGGCCCATGCTGGCTAGGCAGGCTGCTGGCCAGCCTTACGGGCCAACTGGGCTGCCCAGCAGCTTCCTATCCGTTGGCCAACGACTGTTTTTGGCCTTAATTAGGCCAATTACTATTCATCTTATTTTTGAATTTGATTCAAATAGAAAAGACATCAAATGACAAAAAATAGATATGAAATTTTTTTTTGTAGAAAAAAAATATTTTTAAGACAACAAAAATTCTATCAAGAACACTTTCAAAGCTAGCACTTTGAATTTGTTCAAACCATTTCTCTTGATAGTTTCTTCTTCATTCTTCAGGTGGATTATCATTAGAGACATCCTAGTGGGGATTTTTGTGGTTTGCTACAACCTAATAAAGTGAAGATTTGAAGAACAAATAAAAATTACAAGGTATAATTTTTAACATTTACATTTATATAAATTAGTTTTAATGGTACAAGTATGATCTTTTGTTTTGGATTTTGAAAAAATTTATTTTTTGCTTTTTTTATGAATATGATTCATTCTTTAAAATCCAACATTGGTATCAAAGCCTCCTTGTATCCATTAAAATTAATTTTAATTGAAAGTGCAATGGGATTGCATGTTTTTGATGATTTTGGATCAATAGGTTTTGAAAAATTGAAATTAATTTGTAAAATATAATTTACATATTTTTTTTTCTTTAATCTGATTATGGGATGATTAAAAATGATTATTTTGATTGAAAAATGATTTGAATGTGATTCAAATAATTAATTTTGGATTTATTTAAAAAATGCCTAAAATTGCCTTTTTATGAACATTTGTTGTTGTTTGGCTTAATTAATGGGGCTGGTTACATTTTTCTTGTAATTTAATTATGAAACAATTATTTAGACATCTTGAGAATATTTTTATGTCTCTGGAAGTGTCCAATAAATAAATAAAAATTATTTTAATTAATTTTTCAAATAAACCCAAAAAGGGGACTGTTTTAGCATACCTAGAGGGGTTGTTTTGTTTGATTTTTTTGTATGTGTTTATTTTATTTCCAGAACCTTGAAATAATTTTTATGTGATTTTAAATATGTTATTTTGATGTTGGATACATTCCAAAATTATCTTTCAAGCATTCGAAATTTTAAAAATTCTAGATATCGAATTAGTCATTTTGAGCGTCTAAGTGTGCTGGTTTGTTTGTCTTAGTAATTTTGGCTTGTGCCAAAAATATTTTGATGAATTTGAGCTGACCTAAAGATAATTAGAATTTTGATTTGATGTTCTAGAAATTTTTATAATTTTTGGAAATTAATTTTGAATTAATTTAAGTTGTGCAATTGTAATTCTAGTATGACTAGAAATTGGTATGTATATTAAAATTAAATTGTTTAATTTTAACATCATATATTTTGATTTTAAGGAAAATTAATTTTTGAATTATTTCTGGAAATATGGAATTTAATTTAATTTAATTAAATATTAAATTTCACTTTAAAATGACATACAAAATTAAATTAACCCAAAGAACACATTTATAGACAATTTTGATTCAAGTGTTGTATCGGTTTACAAATTGAAATCCAAAATTGTTATTTTTATTTTGTGCATTAGAGAATGCATGTTAGGGGTGTATGAAAAGACATGATGGATGATTCCGGACTTAGGCCCAATGTGATTGAGCATGCATGGAATTATTTTGTTTTATGGTAAATAGGGCCTACGTGTCCCTACCTCTTTTTCTTTCTTCTGTATTTCTCTTCTCATCTTACTCCCCTCAAATATAAACTGAGGTTTTCTATAATTTGAAATATGTAATTAGATTACAAAGCATTAGGATATAATGAAGATACAAAGGAGCAAGAAGCAAAGGAGATGGTACCATAAATAAGAAGACTTAAAAATATGAATTTGATTTCTATTTGGGGTTGTCCTGCTTATGTGAAGCGGACAATATCAGATAAGCTAGAAGCTAAGTCTGACCGATGCTTGTTTGTGGGATATCAAAAAGCATCATATGGATATCAATTTTACTACCCCTTGGAACAAAGGTTTTTTGTTTCAAGACATGCTATCTTTTTAGAGAGAGAATTCCTTCTAAAATGTGATAGTGGGAGCAAAATTGAACTTGAGGAAGTGCAAGATGCTCAAACAGATGCTGATCAACTGCCTGAACCCGAGCTTATTACTCATACAGATGATATAACAGTTCAACCTTTTGAAGCACAAGAGTTTCGTAGGTCAAGTAGGATACATACTGTTGCAGAGAGATATGGATTTCTCATTAGTGAACAGAACGACGCATTGCTCATAGAAAATGATGAGCCCACAACCTCTGAAGAGGTTCTGAATAGTTCTGAATCTGAAAAATGGCTTCAAGCCATAAAGTTAGAAATGGATTCCATGTATGAAAACCAAGTATGGACTTTGGTTGACCCACCCGAAGGAATAAAGCCTAAAGGGTGCGAGTGGGTTTTCAAAAAGAAAACTGACATGGATGACAATGTGATTACCTATAAAGCTAGACTTGTTGCTAAAGGTTATCGTCAAAGACAAGAAATTAACTACAATGAAACTTTTAGCCAAGTAGCTATGCTTAAATCCATAAGGATACTCCTAGCACTTGCTACTCATTATGATTATGAGATATGGTAAATGGATGTGAAAACAACTTTCCTTAATGGAAATCTGACTGAGGATGTGTACATGACACAACCAGAAGGTTTCATATCCAAAGATGGCAAAAGGTATGTAAGCTTCAAATATCCATTTATGGATTAAAGCAAGCATCCAGGAGTTGGAATATTCAGTTTGATGAGACAATCAAACAGTTTGGTTTCTTACAAAATCTGGATGAACCTTGTGTTTATAAGAAGGTTAGTGGGAGTGCAATCGTATTTCTTGTGTTATATGTAGATGACACATTGTTAATGGGAAATGATGTCTTAGCCTTACAATTAGTCAAAATTTGGTTATCTAAGAATTTCACTATGAAAGACCTTAGAGAAGCAATCTATATTTTAGGGATAAAGATCTATAGAGATAGATCTAAAAGATTGCTTGGTCTTTCACAGTCTACATACATAGATAAGATGCTAAAGAGGTTTAGCATGGAGTAGTCCAAGAGGCGATATATTCCTTTAACCCATGGGATTACTCTCTCAAAGTCTTTGTGTCCAAAGACACAAGATGAGAGGACACACATGAGTTTGATTCCATATGCTTCAGCTATAGGATCAATCATGTATGCTATGATATGTACAAGACCCGATGTATCATATGATCTGAGTGTCACGAGTGGATACCAATCGGACCCTGGTACTTAAGAAGAACTGGGTGGCTTTCAAGAATATCCTTAAGTACTTAAGAAGAACTAAGGATGTATTCTTGGTATATGGAGATGGAGATATTACTGTGAGTGGGTATACCGATGCCAGCTTCCAATCTGACAAGGATGACTTAAAATCTCAGTCAGGTTATATATTCACACTAAATGGTGGAGCAATTAGTTGGAAGAGTTCCAAACAGGAAACGACTGCTAATTACACAACCGAAGCAGAGTACATTACAGCTTCTGAAGCAGCAAATGAAGCTTTTTGGATAAGGAAATTCATCATAGAACTTGGAGTGGTTCCCAACATTATTGATCCAATACAATTGTATTGTTATAATAATGGAGCCATTGCGCAAGCAAAGGAGCCACCGTCTCATCAGAGATCCAAACATGTACTCAGAAGATACCATTTGATTAGAGAAATCATTGGTAGGAATGATGTAAAGATAGAAAGAGTGCCCACTGATCAGAATATTGCTGATCCTTTAACTAAGCTACTTCCCCAAAAGAAATATGATTCTCATGTACTCGCCTATGGGAGCTTGTTAGAGGAGTGCTCTAAAGGCAATCACCTTTAGCACTTATTGTACAAATTTATTTGAATAATAAAAGGATTTTTCATTAATTTGATGTTCATTTGATATATGAATTGATAAATAATCTTAAATCAATTAATGAAGTCCTTGATACATAACCTAGCATGAAGGAAACCATGATGAGATCATGATATTGAGATTCTTATCATGTGTAATTATGTTAGTATCAAAATTATCGCTAGTCATAGGATTAATGAGATGGGACATTATTAATCTAGACAGACTAGCACATGTTACACTCCCTGATTGGATCGAGTAGTAGATCTCATAATCTATAAACATGAGATGTTTAGAGTTAACATGTGGATGCTTGCTAAGTGTAGCTAAGTACATTGGATGACCAACTATGAGACAATCATATGGATAATCTATTCAAATGTCAATGATAGTCTCATCATAACAATGGTGCAAGTATCCTTAGACTTGAGGTACTCAAGGATATCTTGAATATTGATTCTGTATTTTGACTTGAGGTATTCGAAGGTGGTTGGGTAACCAACAAAGGATTCACCACTCTTGATAAAAGGAGTGTATACCCATGGCCTCTTGTCGTGGTCATTACTCAGAAATCTCTGGTCAGAGTGGAAATGTCATAAAAATAGTCTTCAATGACATATCTGATAGAGTAATGATCCTCAAGGACAAGAACTAACATTACTTGAACTAGACGTGACATAGTCAATCTAGTTGGAGTTGACACATGTCCATACTCTAAACCAAGTGGGGTATAGAATGGTGAAAGGAATAATTGCACATAAATTGTCTATGAAAAGGTTTGTAGTCAAACTACTGACTTTTCGGTCAATTGAGGGTCATGATGTGTTGCTAGATACCACTCAGGACCTGCTTAAATTAATTGTTAATTTAAGTGGACAACATAACTGGGAACCTAATGGGTCACAGGCATTGAAGATATGGAGAATGAGTAAAATGATCTTGGATAGGATCCAAAATATGAGAGAATTATTTTAGGATGGATCGCGATGAGATCGCACGGAAAAATCGTTCAGGAGTGTCACGAAAAAACCTATTAGGTGCAAATGGGTCTGTAGAAAAAAAAACTGATATGGAAGGTAATGTTACTACTTATAAAGCTAGGCCGATAACTAAAGGATAACATCAAATTCAAGGTGTTGACTATGACCAGAACTTTTCTCCAATTGTTATGCTTAAATGATTTGGATAATCCAAGCCATTGTTTCTCATTACGATTATGGGATTTGGCAAATGGATGTGGAAATAGCTTTCCTTAATGGAAATCTGACTAAGGATGTGTACAAGACACAACCTGAGGGTTTTGCATCTAGTGATGGCAAAAAGGTGTGCAAATTTTAAAGATCCATTTATGGATTGAAGCAAGCATCTAAGAGTTGGAACATCTGATTTGATGAGACAATCAAAGAGTTTGGTTTCTCATAAAATATGAATGAACCATGTGTTTACAAAAAGGTTAGTGGAAGTGCAGTCGTATTCCTTGTATTGTACAATGATGACATACTTCTTATAGGAAATGATGTCTCAATTCTTCAATCAATCAAAATTTGGCTTTCTAAGAATTTCTCAATGAAAGACCTTGGAAAACAACCTACATACTGGGGATTAAGATCTATAGAGATAAATCTAAAAGGTTTATTGGTCTTTCTCAGTCTACATACAAAGATAAGATGCTAAAGAGGTGTAGCATGGAAAAATCCTAGAGAGTATTAATTCTTATGACTTATGTGATTACACTCTCTAGTCCATGTGTACAAAGGCATAGGATGAACGGACACGCATGAGTAGGATTCCATATGCTTGGGCTATTAGATCTATCTTGTAAGCTATGTTATGTAATAGACCTGATGTATCATATGCTTTGATGTTATAAGCAGATATCAGTAAGATCTCGGCGAGGGGCATTAGGCAAATCAGCTATCAATTCAACTTTATAAATGCATATCAAACAATCATGATAGATATTATTCACAACTATTATTGTTTTCATTGGAGTACTCACATTCATGTCAATCCTAGATGCTCATGTTTTTCATGCTATTTGGATGCCATATGCAATGATATAATTGAATGTGTGGAACAAAGGTCAATAAATTCATATGCTAATATATCATAAATATAAATGTTAACAGTGACTACTTCAGGAACAACAACTGCATCTTCCCTAGTCATGGAAAATACCCTAGCCTGTGTAAGGGGTCTAGAACTCTGACTTTTAGATCTAGTTACTCCACTACCTATTGTACCAGTTCTGCCCCTTCCTTTACCTCTACCTTGTGTTCCACTAGTAGGGTTGACCCACGGTGCCTCAATTCTAGTCTCAGATGCCCCTCTGCCTCTGCTAGTCTCTACTAATTTGGATTTTTATAGAAAGTCTCTATACATGTGATCTAATGACACATAAAAATAGCATGCTCCTATGAGCCTTCTACATTCACCTGTTTGCTATCTACCACAATGAGTACAGGTAGCCCTTTGTTCTGCATACTGACTCTGTCCTTTTACTAGGTAAAAAAAAGTCATGGCACAACCTCTAGAGCTTGAGTATCCATCTATCTTACTAGACTATATTGGCATATATCTATTAGAGAGGTGACCTAAAGGCAATCACCTTAAGCACTTGATGTACTCATTTATTATTAATAAAAGGAAATTTTCATTTTATGGTATTCATTGCATATGAATTAATATTGTTCTTAAACCGTTTAATGAAGTCATTGGTGTGTAACACCACATGAAGGAATTCATGATGAGATCATGATGAAGAGATTCCTCTCATGTGCAATTATGTTTTTACCTAAATTATCCCCAGACATAGGATTAATAAGATGAGACATTGTTAATCCGGATACACTAGAACATCTTATACTTCTTGACTACGTTAAGCAGCTAATCTCATAAGCTAAAAGCATGAGATGCTTAGAGTTACCATATGGATGTTTGATAAGAGTAGCAAGTACATTGGATGACCTGCTATGAGATAATCACTTAGATATCTATTCAATGTTAGTGATAGTCTCACCATAGCAATGATGCAAGTATCCATAAACTTGAGATGTTCAAGGCTATCTTGGATATTGAATCTGATACTTTGACTCCATTCTTTGTTTCCTCTGAAGAGGTCACTCATAGGTTGGTGATTGGGTACAGTAGGAGGCATTCAAAGGTAATTGAGTAGTCAACAGAGCATTCATCACTTTTGATAAAATGAGAGTATACCTATGGCCTCTTATAGAGAGCATTACTCATAAATCCTTGGCAGAGGTGGACATGTCTTGAAGAAGGTCTTCAAGGACATATCTAATTAGGGTAATGAGTCTCATAGATAAGAACTAATATCATTTGGACTAGATATGACATAATCAGTTTAGTGGTAGCTGACACACAAGCCATGCTCTGAACCAAATGAGGTATAGTTTTGTGAAAGGAAAAATTGCACAGTAATTGTCTGTGGAAGGGTTTACAGTCAGACCACTGACTTTTTAATCAATTGGGGGTCATTATGTGTTGCTAAATAACACTGATGATCTGCTCAAAATCATGTAATGATTTGAGCTACCAACATAACCGGGAACTTAATGGTTCACACGTGTTGCCCAGAAATTAAACCAAGAAGGGGGGTTGAATTGGATATTAAAATTTTTAACTTTTAAGTGCGGAAAGAAAAGTTAAGTTGAGTAGGGATAGGAAGATATCACACAGGAATTTTTATAGAGGTTCGGGTGTTAACAAACCCTACTCCTCTCCCCAATTTCAATTGGGAGTTTCACTAACACACTAAGTGTTATAGTGGAGTTTTACAAGCTCACTCTCAACTATGGTGTTTCTAACAATGGATCGCACCTAACCTAGAAATCACTCGTGTTTTAATGGCTCACACAATAAACCAATTCCTTGTGTTTTAAAGGCTCACACAAATAACCCTTACAAGTATTCTACTCTTAACCCAAAATACCAAACTCACTTAAGTAGTAGATTACAAAGAGAAACACTCACAAATCTATATTGCTCAGAGAACAATAAGCAAAAAGATTTTTACAGAGAATTCATGTTTGTTTTGAAAGTATTAAATGCACAAATGGCTTACAACAATATTTTGATTCAAAGTATTAGCTATTCTCTTGTTCTGGATTCATAAATGACTTGCATTTATACTTCCATGGCGAATTATAGCCGTTTGGTTGCATTTAATGCGAAAATAGCCATTGCACCAACTCTTAATTTCGCGCCTGACATGTTTCTCTTTCCTCTTTCACGGTCGTGAGTATGAGTGTCACGGTCATGACTATTCTTCCAAGCCATGACTTGAGTGGTGACTTTGGCCATGAAGCATTCTAGAAGGATTTGAAATGTTTGATCACGGGCGTGAACATCCTTCATAGCCCTGGTCGAAGTAGTGACTTTGGCCGTGAAGCTCTCTGGAGGAATTTGACATGTTTTCTCACGAGCGTGACTTTCTTTCATGGGCATGACTGATATGATCATTCACAGTTGTTATCATTCTTCATGGCCGTGAACTTTAAATGTTGGATAGTTGGCGCTAAGCTTCATCACAGGCATGACATAAAAGGTCACGAGCGTGAACATGCTATTTTTTGTCATTTTAAGGTTAGTCTTCCATTCTGCATTCTTGCTATCATGTTTCATACCCTGTTCAATAAACTTAGAAAACAAGTATGTTAAATACATTATTGCTATTTTATTTGTTAGCATCCAAATGACAGAAATACCCCTCAAGGTTCAACAATCTCCCCCTTTTTTATGGTGACAAATAATCTAGCAATATGTGCTTTTGAGAAGTCTCCCCCTCAAAAGATGCTTAAGATAAAAAATTACTGAAGTGCAAGAATTGTAAAGAATGATGGAGTATAGCATCAAAATATGCTTCCTAGTTTAGGTATATGCAAGTTATATGCAAGGTATATCCAATGTATACCAACTTTTTACTTAAAAACAAGTTAAGTATGTGCAAAGTATATTTAAGGTATATTCAAAGTATATCAATTGCATATTCATTCATGTAACTTGCATCAAGGTATATGCAAAGTATACTTAAGGTATATTCAAGGTATATCAACTCATTTTCATACTTGCATATGCATTCGATTCAAATAAGTGTTTCAAATATATTGCATTTAATTTTAAATATAATATATTGCTAGGTTCTCCCCCTTTTGTCATCAATAAAAAGAATAAAAAAAAGATAAATCATAATGGAAAACAAAAGCAATTATATTAATATGAAAAGAAAAATACAAGAATTTGACAAAGTGATTGAAAGTCCTACATCAAACACGCTAGAAGATAACATTGCTAAAATATAGTCTAGCTAGATTTGGAGCCGGACATCCCGTCTCTCAAGCGAGCTACTTCCTCCTCAAGGCTCTCCATGCGAGACTCCATGAAATCCTTGAGGTTCTCTAACCTCTCATCCATCGAAACCTGCAATTGCTCAAATCGTGGTGCCAAGAGATCAGCCACTTACTTGCTGAGCCAAGTTTGGTGTGGAGCAGAGGATTGTCCAATTTCCTGCTCACCCTTTAGAGTCACCATCTCAACTCAAACTCCCTTCCTCTGCTGGATTCCTTGGAGGCCAACTTTAAAGTCGTCCAAATCATTGTCCTCCCAAATAATCTCACCAACAGTGTTGGTGAAGTTGTAATAGATGTTGTTCTCATGAACTATACGAACAGTTGCTCCCATTTTGATAAATGACTCGACGTCTAGTCGCTCTCGAGGATGTGCTGGTATAAGGTTGAAATGGTTCTCCTCTTGCTTCAAATACCCGAGCTTGAGATCAAGGTGAGTCACTTACCCACCAATCAGAATGTTTTCGGAGGGCTTGGTGGCAATTGACAGTAGATAGTTTGCAAACCATTGAGATAAAGCCACTATTAGGCCTCTTCAAGCCATCTCCAGGAGAAAGAGCTCAAACTTCCGAATCGATCCATTGTTGTCTCCTCTAGAAAAAATGCTATAGGTTAGAAACCTATGCAAGTACTTGTGCATTGGGGATCGAAGGTGGGTGCTTTTCATCTTCTTAACATCCCAGTTGCAGTCAAGCCCGAAGTGAGTCCATGCCTAAGTAGCATATAACACCACCTCACTCTCATTGAGGATACGGTTAGAGGGAAGATTGAACATGTCACCAAACTCTGTGGCAGTGAGGGTGTTCGGATGCTTGCAAAGTTTAAATTTTACTGTACTGGTAGGAGAGACTTGCAGGGTGTTAATCCATCAATCATACCAAGCTCTCTTCTTATGAAATTAAATCTTTCCTCATTTAGAGACTTAGTGAAGATATCTGCCAATTGATTGTCTGTGCTTATAAATTCCAATACAACATCTCCATATTGAACATGATCTATAATAAAATGATGTCTTATATCAATATGCTTACTTCTAGAGTGTTGAATGAGATTCTTAGATAGATTTATAGCACTTGTATTGTCACATCTAATACGTATATGGTCCATACTATGACCATAATCCTTAAGTTGTTGTTTCATCTAAAGGATTTGTGTACAATAACATCCTGCTGCCACATACTCTGCTTCCGCAGTAGAAAGAGCAACTGAAACTTGTTTCTTGCTAAACCAAGAAATTAAGCATTCTCCAATAAAGTGACAAGTAACTGAAGTATTTTTTCTATCTAAAAGACTTCCAGCATAATCAACATCTGAATATCCTATAATGTGAAAGGATGAATTTCTAGGATACCATAAACCTAGATGCAATGAGCCATGCAAATATTTTAAAATTTTTTTTACTGCATTTAAATGTGACTCTTTAGGACATGATTGAAAGCGAGCACATAAGCATACACTATACATTATATCGGGTCTAGAGGCAATAAGATATAAAAGTGATCATATCATACCTCTATAGAGCTTTTCATTAATGCTCTTACCCTTCATCCTTGTCCAATTTTGTTGATGTGCTCATTGAAGTCTTGGCATTTTTGCATCCTTCCATTCCAAATTTCTTAAGTCTTTGGCATATTTGGATTGGTTGATGAATATGCCCTCATTGCCTTGTTTTATTTGTAGACCGAGGAAGAATTTTAGCTCACCCATCATGCTCATTCCGAATTCCCTAGTCATACACTTAGCAAATTCTTGGCAAAGCAATTCATTATTAGACCCAAATATGATGTCATCAACATAAATTTGAACAATTAGAGTATCATGCTTATGCTTTTTAATGAATAATGTAGTGTCAACATTCCCCTTTGTAAAATTATTTTCTAAGAGAAAAGAACTTAGTCTTTCATACCAAGCTCTTGGGGCTTGTTTCAAACCATATAAAGCTTTTGAAAGTTTAAATACATGGTTGGGCAAATCATAGCTTTCAAAACCTGGTGGTTGTTCTACATAAACTTCTTCTTCTATAAATCCATTTAAAAAGACACTTTTTACATCCATTTGAAAGAGTTTGAAATTCATGTGGCATGCATATGCTAAAAGTATTTTCATGCCTTCTAATCTAGCTACTGGAGCATGGGTCTCATCATAATCTATTCCTTCTTCCTGATTATATCCTTTTGCAACCAACCTAGCCTTATTCCTAGTTATTGAACCTTATTCATCGAGTTTATTTCCAAATACCCATTTGCTTCCAATGATTTGATGCTCCTTGGGTCTCGGTACTAAGGTCCATACCTTACTTCTCTCAAATTGGTTGAGTTCCTCTTGCATAGCAATCACCCAACTTTCATCATTAAGAGTCTCATCAATATTTTTAGGCTTAATTTGAGAAACAAAAGGAAGATCAGAAACTAAATGTTTGAGATGAGATCTAGTACTTACTCCTCTTGTAGGATCACTAATGATTTGCTCTTTGGGGTGATCATTTGTCAATCTCCATTCCTTTGGGAGCTCTTGCCTGTTTTCCTCTTGAGCTGGAGGTAAAGAATCATCTTGATCATTTTCTTCTCTTTCATTTTCAAGATCAAGTCTTTCCATGGTATCTACAACATCATCAAGAGCACTACCTTTCACATGATCAAGCCCACTAGATTCATCAAAAACAACATGAATAGATTCTTCAATAGTTAATGACTTTTTATTAAATACTCTATATGCTTTGCTAGTTTTAGAGTATCCTAAAAAGATACCCTCATCAGATTTAGAGGAAAATTTTCCAAGGTTGTCCTTGGTATTCAATATGAAATACTTGCATCCAAATACTCTACAGTATGATATCATGGGCTTTCTTCCATTCCATAGCTCAAATGAAGTTTTGTTTAAGATAGGTCTTTTGAAAACTCGATTTGAAATATAACATGCAGTATTTGTGGCTTTGGCCCAAAAGTAAGTTAGTAAACCATACTCATTGAGCATTGTTCGAGCCATTTCAATTAAAGTTTGATTTTTCCTTTCGATTACCCCATTTTGTTGAGATGTCCTAGGAGATGAAAAATTCTGTGAAATGCCATGTTTTAGACAAAAATTTTCAAACTTTTCACTTTCAAATTCTTTGCCTTGATCACTTCTTATTTTTGAAATACAATATCCTTTTTCATTTTGAACTCTTTTAGCAAAGTTTCTGAAAGATTCAAAGGCATCACTCTTTTGAGCTAAGAAAATTACCCAAGTAAATCTAGAGTAGTCATCGATGATGACAAAAGCATAGTGTTTACCTCCTAAGCTTGCAATTCTCATATGTCCAAATAGATCTAGATGCAGGAGTTGTAGAGGTTTTGAGATACTTACAAATTTTTTGGAAAGGATGACTTGTGTTGTTTTCCTCTTTGGCAAGGTTCACATGTCTTGTCTTTTTCAAATTTGACTTTTGGCAGTCCCTTTACCAGCTCTCCTATGCTGAGGCTTTGAATTAAATCCATGCTTGCATGACCAGGTCTTCTATGCCACAGCCAAGATTCAACACTAGTAGTCACAAGACACTTAGAGGAATGGTTAAATATTTTGTGTAAGTCTATTATGTAGGTATTGACATCTCTATTTCCTTTAAATATCTCTTGGTCATTAATAGAGGTTACAAGACATTTGTTGGAAGTAAAGATTACTTTGTTTCCTTTATCACATAATTGACTGACACTTAACAAGTTATGTTTCAAGCCATCAACAAGCAAGACATCTTTAATGAAATTAGTACCATTAATACCAATAAAGCCAATGCCAATTACCTTACCCTTAGCATTGTTTCCAAAGGTAACTTTACCTTCATCAATACTTTTGATTTCATTGCAAAGTTCTTTGTCTCCTATCATATGCCTTGAGCATCCACTGTCTACTAGCCAAACATTTTTGTTTATTGTGGACTTGAGGCATACCTATAGAATCACAATTCAAGTATGATTTTTAGGTACCCAAATGAGCTTGGGTCCTTAAGGTTTAGCATATGAAGGTTCCCAATGAGCCTTCCTTATCCATCAATGTTTATTTATGTGACCAAATTTCATACAATAATTACATTGTTTAGCTTTAAATATGCTTTTTGGCCTTACAATGCTTTTGAATGCCATATTTCTATTAGGTTGAGTTTGAGAGCAATGGCATGCACAAGCATGATGAATTGGTGGTTTTTTAGGTGCATGCTTCTTGTACATAAAGGCATGATTAGCCTTTTGAGGTTTCCTTCTTAGTCTTACTAATCCTTGATCATCCCTCTTATGTATAGAAGATTTAGTGTATTTTGTGCACTAAGCCCTTGGGGCTGTTACAACAAATGTGGAGATGTGAGGTTCACTTGACTTAACAAAAGTAGTCTTATGAGAAGATGATGATGTACCCTTAAATCCTAGACCATGTCTAATTAATAGTGGTCTTTCAGACACAATGAGAGTATCTAAACTCTCATTTCCCTTGTGAAATTTTGAAATAGAGTTTCTAAGTTCCACAATTTCATTTTTCAAAATATTGTTTTCTTTAAGAAAGGATTTAGTTGAGGGTCTTGAAGAGTATTCATCTAATGACTTTTGAAAAGATTCATTAGATGATTTAAGCTTAAAGTTCTCCTTTTCTGAAGCATCCATTTTGATTTTCAAATTAGAAATGTTATTCTTATAAGTATTGAATTTACTTCTATATTTCTCTAGTTCTAGATTCAATAATTCTATTAGGCTTTGCTCATCATCATCTTCACTATTACTATCATTATCACTACTATCATTATTGAAAAAGTATGAGTGAAGTGATCCTACCTTATCCGAGATGTGATCCTCTATAGCCATGAAGCATAGGTTGACCTCTTCACTTTCATTGTCATCTTTTTCACTTGAAGAGCTTTCATCATCCCATGTGTCTTTGTGACATTTCTCTCCATTGTCTCTTTGGTATTTACTCTTGTGCTTCTTGAGTCTTGGACATTCTGGTTTAATATGCCCTTTCTTCCCACATTCATAGCACTTTACCTCCTATTTACTTCTTTGTGAGTCATTAGAAGTCTGTTTGAGGTCTATTTGCCTGAATTTTCTAGAGTTGCTCATTCTCTTCTCAATAATTCTTTTCAACCTTCTAGAGAGAATAGCAATGTCCACATTTGCATCATCATTCTTTTTTTCATCATCTTCAACTTCCTATTAAGATTTTGAAGTAAAGGCTTTTAGTGCTAGAGGCTTTCTTTTTTATGCCTCTACTTCAAGCTCTCTATCTCTTTTCACTGTCATTTCATGTGTAAGAAGTTTGCCAATAAGCACATCAGTATTCATGATGCTCATGTCTTCATTTGCCTCTTCTATACCGGCAACTCTTGAACCATAATCTTTGAGAGGAAGACTTCTCAGAATTTTGTTATTTACATCTTCCAAGCTCCCATGCTTTCTCATGCCATTTATGATGGCTAGAAGATGGTTGGTCATGTCACTAATTGAATCATTGGATTTCATCTTGAATAGTTCATATTTTGAAGTGAGAAGTTGAGTCTTGTTGGATTTAACTTGCTTTGTTCCTTCATGATAGTTTTCCAATGTTTTCCATATGCTGTAACCAGTTAGGCAGTGTTGTATTTTGCCACATTCCTCAATGGATAATGAGATTGAGAGAATTGTCATTGCCTTCTTGTTTTTGAAGTTTTCACTTCTTTGAGACCTCTTCCAATCATTTCTTGATAGGATTTCTTCCTCACCATCAACTCCTCTTCTAGTTGGTGGTGTCCACTCTTTTCGAACACTATCCTTGACTTCAATTCCTTTACTATCCAGATATGTCTCCATCCGAAACTTCCAATGAGCATAATTTTCTCCATCAAAGTAAGGCTTTAGACTTTGGAATCCTTCATTGGCCATATCTTGATCTTTCCTATCACTATTTAGGCTTCAATGCTAGACTAAGCTCTGATACCAATTGTTGCCGAGAAATTAAACCAAGAAGGGGGGTTGAATTGGATATTAAAATTTTTAACTTTTAAGTGCAGAAAGAAAAGTTAAGTTGAGTAGGGATAGGAAGATATCACACAGGAATGTTTATAGAGGTTCGGGTGTTAACAAACCCTACTCCTCTCCCCAATCTCAATTGGGAGTTTCACTAACACATTAAGTGTTACAATGGAGTTTTACAAGCTCACTCCCAACTATGGTGTTTCTAACAATGGATCACACCTAACCCATAAATCCCTTGTGTCTTAATGTCTCACACAATAAAGCAATTCCTTGTGTTTTAAAGGCTCACACAAATAACCCTTACAAGTGTTCTACTCTTAACCCAAAATACCCAAACTCACTTGAGTAGTAGATTACAAAGAGAAACACTCACAAATCTATATTGCTAAGAGAATAATGAGCAAAAATATTTTTACAGAGAATTAATGTTTATTTTGAAAGTATTAAATGCACAAATGGCTTACAACAAGATTTGATTCGAAGTATTAGCTATTCTCTTGTTCTGGATTCATAAATGACTTGCATTTATACTTCCATGGCGAATTATAGTCGTTTGGTTACATTTAATGCGAAAATAGCCGTTGCACCAACACTTAATTTTGCGCTTGAGATGTTTCTCTTTCCTCTTTCATGGTCGTGAGTATGAGTGTCACAATCGTGAATGTTCTTCCAAGCCATGACTTGAGTGGTGACTTTGGTCGTGAAGCATTCTAGAAGGATTTGAAGTGTTTGATCACTGGCGTGACAATATTATTTTATGGGCGTGAACATCCTTCCTAGCCGTGGTCCAAGTAGTGACTCTGGCCGTGAAGCTCTTTGGAGGAATTTGATATGTTTTCTCGCGGGTGTGACTGATATGATCATTCAAGGTTGTTATCATTCTTCATGGCCATTAACTTTAAATGTTGGATAGTTGGCGCTAAGGTTCATCACGGGCGTGACATAAAAGGCCACGGGCATGAACATGCTATTTTTTGCCTTTTTAAGGTTAGTCTTCCATTCTCCATTCTTGCTATCATGTTCCATACCCTGTTCAATAAGCTTAGAAAACAAGTATGTTCAATACATTTTCGCTATTTTATTTGTTAGCATCAAAATGACAGAAATACCCTTCAAGGTTCAACAACACGCATAAAAGGAATGAAAGAAATGTGAAGTGGGCCTTAGATTGGATCCAAGACATGATAGAGAAAATTATTTGGCCATTCACCATGTGTCATAGCCATGACAAAGGGGAGTGACTACCGTGACACTACCATTCATAGCCATGAAAGCTCTGATATCAGCTTTTGCAATTTAGATTTTTCTATTTTGATTGGAACTCCTATGCATGGGTTATGTATGTCCAATCCTAATATGATTAGAGGACATATAAATAACCATTATAAGGCCAAAATTCGTAGTTGCAACCTTGAGGAATAAAAGTTGTTTTCTCTTCTTTTTTTCTTTGAAGTTGAAACACCGTAGCTAGCACTTTGGTGCTTTGACACCCTATCTCCCATTGAGGTTTTTCTTCTCTTCTTTCATGTGGATTACTGTTAGAGACAATCCAGATTTGGATTGTTTTGGTTTGTGATAGCCCAATTGAAGGAAAGGCTTACAAACTTGGAAGATTAAAAAAAAGAAACAAGGTAATCAACTTCTTCCATATTGATGGCATGATCCGATTTTAATGTTCATATGGAGTTCCATAGTTTTTGGGTTTGATTAATTTTAATTTTCTACTGTGCCATGTATGTATTGCATGTTAAGAAACCAATAGTGGTATTAGATCCACCCTATGTAAATTAAATTTGGATTGACTCGAAATATCAATGTGATTTATTATTAATGGAACAACTTGGATTCCTTCCTTTTGTTAAAAAGGAAGTTGATTTTGTTTGGCCTTAAATTATAATTTTAATTCAATGACATGTTAATATCTTGATATTAGATGTTGTTGATGATAATTAAAATATTTGAATTTGATTTAAACGTGAAATTAGAAGTCATGTATAGTTATTGAAAGAGGTATTTGTTCAAATAGGTATAATCCATGGAATCGCAGAAATTATCAAAATCAAAGAATTAGCAATAATACACGACCAATTATTATTTGAATAAAAATCCTTTCCGGCATGCTCACGGATAATATTACTAATCTCATCGGCTCGAATGGTTACCATGAGTATTTATTAACATTTTTTTGAAAAAAAATAAATTTTTAAGGTTTATGAAACCTAGTTATTCCAATTGAGTTGTTTGAGGACTGTTCGAATTTGGTTTATTAATTTGATTAATCAAACATTTTTATGTCATATTTATAATATTTTTTAACTTATTTACAACACCTATTATGATGCAAAAATCATTTTGTATCATGGAACAAACAAAACATGTAACTAGGTTGAGAACCTTACCATGTGATGGGACTGTTTTGTGTTGTTTAATTTAATGACATGTAACTTAATGATCAGAAACTTACATGTTTATGAGATATTGATCATGTTATTTTTATGTCAATTTCATGTTGGATTCAAGTTAAATTCGTGGTTAAATGCCTTAAGATTCCTAATTCATATATGATTCAATTTAAGCAATTTTTGTGTAATTAGTTTGCTAGTTGAATGATGAATGATTTATATTATCTAATGAATGAGTTTAATTAGTTTAAACAGATTAAAAGTTACTTATAATGATAAGAATGAATTCTGGAAAATTTGGAAATTTTTAAATGGAATTTGATTTGAATTTGAAAAGGTTTTCAAAGTCGTAGTTTGAATAGGATTCTAGTATGCAATTGTAACTAGGATTGCTTAATCCTATCTGGCATCAAACTAATAATTAATTAAGATACTTTAAATTATGAATTAACTACTAGTCATATTTGGATTTAATATTAAATGAGATTTAATTATTAAATTCGGATTTAATAAATGTATGCATTAAATTAGTAATAACCTAGTTGGCAAAGCAGACAATTTTAGAAAACTTTTTGATATGATCAAATGTATGCCAAAAATGCATGATTTCCTTTTAGAAAGTGTTTTTAAATATTCAAATGATTATTTAATAACATTAAATAATGATTTATGATGAATTACAATAAAAGGTCAAACAATCAAAATAAAGTTTTAAGAGCTTAAACAAAGGGAACCCAAATTGTTACTTTAATTGATTACCTTTAATTATGCATTAGAGAATGCATGGTAAGGGTGTATGGAATGGTAGGATGGTATGATTATGGACTTGACCAATGAGATTGATCATGCATAAAATTTTGTTTTTGCTAAATAGGGTATGCGAGTCTCTACCTTCTTTTTTTCTCTCTATTGTATTTATCTTCTCATCATACTACCCTGAAATGTAACTTGAGGTTTTCATATGAAGAATTTATGTAATTATATTATATAGGATTAGAATAGAATTGAAATTCAAGGGACTAAAAAGCCAAGGAGATGGGGCCAAAAACAAAGGAGCATTAGAATAGGAAATTATTTTCTATTTTGGTGTTGTAATTTCATGCATCTACCCTAGGTGAGAGCTAGTCAATCATTTCATGGCTTGAATGATTGATGTTAGATTATATCCATAATCATGACTGCATAATTAGTGTAATTATCTTGAATATATCTATATGTGATGAATGAATATATTATGCATCCTAAAATTCCATGATGAGACCTAAATAAAGAAATTCCTTTAAATAATATTAAGGTCAATGCCTTCTATTAATATGGCAAGAACTAGAGTTCTTTTAGAGTCTAGGTTGTTGGGCCAATCCAAGCCCACATTACACAAATATGATCAAACCATCAAAATATGATTTTATGATTAATGGGCCAACTTTAACTAATTACATTGGCTTGTTGGGCAAACCCAAGGTTAGTGTGTATGATAGGCAGTATTGGGTAAGTGTATATGAGATGTCCATATAGCAAGAGTTAACAGCCTAATGATTCAGTAACTGCATGTTTTGATGCAATTGGTATGAGATACCTACCAATTGACCTAAGATGGCTTATAGGGAAAACCCAAGATCATCCTTACTGATGTTAGATACTGACCCACTAGGAGAACTTTCAACGGGTTCTCTCGGATTCATAGCGAGGGCTATGGGTTCGCAATAAAATAGTGGGAGTTATATTGTGCACTTATTAAAGACCTAATAATCATGTATTTAGTTCATTCTCTAACATTATATTTCTTTAGATCTAGGTTACTAGAATCATGTCATGAAACATGACCTTACGCTCAATTCTCGAATCCAACAAATTGAGTTGGCCGGACATCCAAGATTAGCTAAGGAATTTAAGAATAGTTCTCAAAGCTAAAAATATAGCCTATGTCTTAGAAGAGCCGCTTCCCTCCCCTCCTGTTGATGATGCATTTGTTGATGAACAGTTGGCATACAAGAAGCAAGTGGATGATAATGAGTTGGTGGGTTGCATTATGCTTGCCTCTATGTCTCCCGGGCTTCAAAAGCAGCATGAGAACATGGATGCTAATACCATTGTGTATCTCTTAGGGAGATTTTTGATGAGCAAGCTCAAACCGAGCCATATGAGATATCCAAGTTGCTCTTCTGCTCCGAGATGATAGAGGGGATTTCTCTAATGCAAAATGCATTGAAGTTTAATGGGTACATTGAGCGATTGGCTACCTTAGAGTTTGTAATGGAGCATGAGTTAAGTATAGACTTAATTCTCCAAAGTTTGTCTGATAGTTATTCATATTTCGTGCTAAACTATCATATGAATAAGATATCCACATCAATCCCCTGAATTGATTAATATGCTCAAGACAGCTGAGCCTTCTGTCAAGAAAGAGCAAAAGGCTGTGATGTTGGTGCCCACTTTTTATTATTCTAAGGAAAGGAAGGAAAAGAAAAAAATGTCCACAAAGACCCAAGAATGCGTGAAGAAGAATGAAAAATAGATTGCTTCAAAAGGGAATTGCTTCCATTATGGCAAGACTAGCCATAGGAAGAGGAACTACAAGACCTATCTGGAGTCTTTAAAGAAGGAGAGATAAGAGATTGGATGCACCTTCTACTTCAGGTATTTATGTTGTTGAGTTTAATACTATTACTATTAATAATGCATGGGTATTGGACATCGGATGTGGCTCACACATATATACTGATATGTAAGGCCTAAGGAATAGTACATAGCTCAAGAAAGAAGACTCTGTAACATCCTTGACCTTCCCCACATGCATATCCACATGAATTTCATTTGAACATATGCATCTCCCATATAATCCAATTGAACACGTGCATTTCATACATATTTTCTTAGAAACAAATTCATGGCACGCACTATCTACGTGTCCTAGTATTTGGCAATTGTATCGAGTCACACGTGTGTACTTATAACCTAAATGAGGATAACAAAGCATTAGAAATAGATTGAATAAGGTGACTAAATTAAAGTAAGAAAAATGATTAGATTAAGATTAGTAAACATTTACATTGTTAATTTAGTTAAATCGGGCCAAATGATTAAGCTGTATTATTGTGTGAATTAGTGGAATTATAAATATATGTAAATAATAATAATATAGAAAAAATAAAATTAAAATGAAATAAAAGGAAAATAAAAGAAAGGAGAAGAGAAAATAGGAGAAAATAAAAGAGAAAAGAGGAGAAAATGAAAGAGAAAAGATGAAGAGAAAAAGATAAAAAAGACAAAAACAAAAAGTTAGCTTTATCTTCCTTCTCCATTTCTGCCTCCTTACTCCAGCCTCGTCCTCTTCTTCATCTTCCCACATTTCAGACTTCAATTCTTCCTTTTTTCACCTAGTTTTTGCACCAAATTGATCCCTTGCAAGTTCATCCTTGGTAAGTAATCAATTCTTATTGCTATAGAGTTGATTTGAGTTGCTAAGGTTCATTAATAGGCACTGACTTGCACCCCAATTTTGATACATATAAAAATTGATTCTGGAAAAGATTAAAACACAAAGGTTTTTCCTTTATGTCTTATATTTTTCTATATGTAAACATTTTTCAATATGTGGTGTATATAATAAGATATCCTCTCTATACTGAAACTGGTCCGGATGTGAACCCTATGTAAGTTAGCCACGATGTTGGTTATTGTTGGATATGATAAAGCAATTATTTAAAGTATCTCAAAACATAAAAGTTATATATATATATATATATATATATATATATATATATATATATATATATATATATATATATATATATATATATATATATATATATGTGTGTGTGTTATTTATCTTTATACCAAATTTCAGGTTCATATGTCTTGTGTATTTTGAGTTATGGTGAATGGAACCATGACTGTTCCATGACTTGAACTACCAACTGAGTGTCCTGGGCAGATCCAGAAAATGGTTTGGCTAATTTTAGCTCCTTAGAGCTAGAATCTGTAAATACTCAAAACTTGAAGGTTATAGGTATATGTCTTTTCGAAATATTTGTACTAATATCATCTTGATATGTTATGTATATACTAAGGTATGACCTTTTGAAGTCATACTGGTCCGGAAGCCAATTCTATTCTGGTCCAGGGAAATATTGTTATAATTTTAAGCCCATAGAGATATAATTGATAAAAGTTGTAAACATAAAAAATGTTCCATTTGAACCCATATAAGTTTTTGTAAAGTTTCATTAAAATATTACTTATATATTATAAGTTATGATGAACCAAAGTGGGTACCCTGAAACTGCCTAAAGGCAGAAAACAAGGCAGAAAACAGAACACGCTTAGCAATTCCACCAAATATTTTAAAAAGATCCAATTGGTCTGAAATTTTAATATGTTATATAATTATATGTTAGTTTTAATTAGGAACAAGAATCAGATTAATTGGTCAAGCATAGAAAAAGTTATAGTCTAAACAGTCCCATAAGGGCACACTGCCTCATAGGAAAAATCTTAACTATTGATATGAACAATGCATATTAATTTGTTTAAGCCACATTAAGTCTCCCTAATCATGAGTTAATCGATTATGTTTTCATATTAGGCTCACAACATATTGGAAACCCACAAGGAGCGGATAGACAATAAGTTAGTGCATATGAATGTTGCTTGCGATGTTATTCATATGATTGTCATGATTTGCCCCTGATAATATGATGATGGATAATTTGTGACATTGTGGTACACATAAGTGGTATACTTGTGATATATTTGAGGTATATGTTTGACATATGTGATATATATATAGGGTATATGTATAGTATATGCGAGGTATATGTTTGGCATATGAGGCATATATACGGTATATGTATGTTATATGTGATAAGATGCAATGGTTGATGAATGCTTAAGTACAAGTGCATATGCATATGGAATAAAAAGGCGTTGTGACTAGTTAATCGATATTGTAAGCAAAAGAAGAGGCCTATGGCCCAACAAATGTGCAAATGAAACAAATGATCAAGCTAGCTAGCAAATGCAAATGTTCACATGGAAACCCAGGGCAATGTATGTTTAACTTGGTCACAACAAAATGAAATAAGCAAAGCATTTGCATACATAAAGAGTAATGATTATATGTTTCAACTTTATTGATACTTATATGATACTGATGAATGGAATGGAATATATGATATATATTGGATTTGTGATTTAGTACTATGAGTTGTTTGGTACTTTAGAGCTCATTGGATGATTATTCTCACTGAGCCGCAACTCATCAATTTGCATCATTTTTCAGGTAAAGAAAAGTGATAGCTCATTTTGAGTAGTGTATAGAAGACATGAAGCACAGGTCACTGGCTGAGCCTCATCACTCTCTCTCCTTGCATTCCACACAAGCATGAAAATATGTCATCTGTGTTTTGTATTTACGTGCTTGAATATGTATAGTCATTTTGGAATGAGTTTAAAAATGTATAAATGAAAGCAACTCGTAAATACTTATGTGTAAAGTTTATGTTTTGATATATGTGATATATCATATTGTGGCAAAAGACTCAGTGTTGACTTGCAAAGTCATTGAATTATATTGCGAGGTATGAGACGTGCAAAGTCATTGAATGATATTATAGTATATGAGACTTGCAGAGTCATTGAATGATATTACAGGATAAAAAAAATTACTATCAATGTTAATAGGATATTTTGTTTTTCTAGCATGTTATGTGTGATTATTTGATACATGGATAGGTTATACTTAAATGTATAAGTTGTGGTGTTATAGACTCAGACCTACGTGTAGGCAATAAAGCAAGAGTTATTGCATTAGCTGTAGGAACTTATGTGTTGACACTCCCAATTGGGCTTGTTTTAGAATTAAACAATTGTTATCAGGTCCAATTTTAACAAAGAATATTGTTTTTGTTTCTTGTTTAAATAGAAAAAGTTTTCATTTAACTATCAATTGCAAAGGTTGCTCTGTATGGTTGAATGATATTTTTTATGGAACTGGCGCATTATGTAATGGGATTTACGTTCTTGGCATGTCTAATTCAATCCTCAATATCAATAGAAAAAGACAAAAGATGGATAACCTAAAACCATCATATTTATAGCATTGTGGTCTTGGCCATATAAATGAGAGGCACATGACTATGTTACACAAGAATGATGACTTAGGGTCATTTGATTATTAATCATATGACATATGTAAATCTTGTTTGTTAGGAAAGATGACAAAATCACCTTTTAGTTGAAAGGGTGAATGTGCCAATGGTCTATTGGACTTTGTACATACATATGTATGTGAACCAATGCCAGTGCACGCCAGAGGTTGTTTTATCTACTTCATTACTTTCATCGATGATCATTCACGATATAGAAATTTGTATCTAATGAGATATAAGTCTAAAGTTTTTGAAAAGTTCAAAGAGTTCAGAAATTAAGTAGAGAAACAACTTGGCAAAAGTATTAAAGCACTTGGATCAAATCGAGGTGGGGAATACTTAAGCCAATAGTTTCAAACTTATCTAAGAGATAACAGAAATTTATCTCAATGGACTTCACCTTACACACCACAACATAATGGTGTGGCTGAATGGAGAAACCTATCTTTGTTAGACATTGTGAGGTCAATGATAAGCTTTCAGAACTATCTAAGTCCTTTTGGGGTCATGCACTAGAGATTTCTATTTATTTATTAAATAGAGTCATTCTATGTCAGTTGAGGTTACTCCATAATAGATATGGCCTAACAAGAGACCTATTCTTTTTAACTTGAAAGTATGGGGTCGTCCTATTTATATGAAGCAGACAATGTTAGATAAGTTAGAAGCTAAGACTCATAAGTGTCTGTTTGTGGGATATCCAAAAGAGACATTTGGATATCAATTCTACCACATTTTGGAACAAAAGGTGTTTGTTTTAAAGCATGTTGTCTTTTTAGAGAAGAGTTTCTTCTAAAAGAAGATAGTGGGAACAAGATTGAACTTGATAAACTTCAAGATGCTCAAACGGATGCAGATCAAATAACAGAACTTGAATCTATTACTCATAGAGATGAAGTAACAAGTACACCTTCTAAAACACAAGAACTTTGTAGATCAAGTAGGATACGCACTGTTCCTAAGAGACATGGATTTCTCATAAGTGAACATAATGATGTACTGCTCATGGAGGATGTCAAGCCTACTTCCTATGAAGAAGTTCTGAATAGTTTTGAAACTGAAAGATGGCTAAAATCCATGCGGTAAGAGATGGATTCCATATATGAAAACCAAGTGTGGACTTTGGTTGACCCATTGGAAGGGATTAAGCCCATTGGGTGCAAATGGATCTTTAAGGAGAAGACTGGCATGGAAGGTAATGTAGTTACCTATAAAGCTAGGCTGGTAGCTAAAGGATATCGTAAAGGACAAAATGGTGACTATGATGAAAATTTCTCTCCAGTTACTATACTTAAATCTATGAGGATACTCCAAGGCATTGCTGCTCATTATGATTATGAGGTTTGGCAAATGGATGTGAAAATAGCTTTCCTTAATGGAAATCTTACTGAGGATGTGTACATGACTGTAGCGCTCCCTTACTCTACTAATCGTTAATAGGATATGGAAATGCTACTAAGCTCATTTGTTTTATAACCAACACTCAATTAATTGTAAAAATATTTTTATTTCAATTTTCGAGTTTATTATTAGCGGAATATTTATTACCATATATTTTTTTATTTATTTAAATATGGACCTAGTGATGTAAATATTTTGATCTAAAAGAACTCATTCATTAAACCATAATATTTAGAAATATATTTACAATAATACCAAATATATAAATTACAAAATTCAATCCTTATAAATCCTACATGAGACAATTTTATATAAAGAGAAAGTCTTAAAATTTAATTTTTACAATAAAATTTCCAAAACATACAAAAAAAACTAGACTACTGCAATCTGATCTATGGGTTCCCCTTATCTTTGGTCGCCCTAACATAACAGCTACGTCTATTTATCTGCACGTGAAACACACGTGCTAAGCTACTAGCTTAATGATACATTTGGTAACTATCCAATAATTACATAAATATTTCTAAAATGGAATTTTAGAGACTACAATTAATTTATTAAGCATGCCAAATATTGAATAAATAGTAAAACTATTTTCGTCATGCACAAATATTTAATTCATCAATTATGACATTCCATTCACTAAACATGCTTGAAATTTTAACAGTACAGGATATACAATTTAACTATCAATTTAATAATTTATATTTTTTTCTGTTATTTATTTGATATTCCATGACATCTTAGACCGGAATTAAACATTGGATACAGGGCTTTTACTTTCCGGCAGTATACTCGGCGCCTACATAATTATTTTATAACTCAGCGTTAACGCCTACATTTTCAATACCAACTCAGCATATTTTTGGTGCCTCCATAATTTCGAACTCAACACTATTATCTTTAGTGCCTACATTTCTACCCTTTTATTGGCATAACAACTTATCCTAATTTCTAGTTCTCTACTAGATGTTATAGGGTTAATTATATTTGTTACTTTTATTATTATTTACATAAATTATGTGGGTAATATTAATATAAATTATATATAAATGCAATAATTTCCATTATATATTTTATAGTCTCATACTTTCTCATTTAATCATTATAACTATAACAAAAATCAATTAATATATTTTCTATCACAAAATTTCACAATCAACACATATTTGCAAACTACCTTATTTTAGACAGCATTTCTGCCCTATGTTGCCCTGTATTTTTTGTCCATTTTTAGATGGAAATTGGACAAGTGTGATCAAATAACAAAAATATAGGTACATGTCTTATCTTTAATTTCCAACTGGAATCACATGAAAAAGAATTTTGTAGCAAAAGGTATGAATTTTCTTCTAAGCTACGTTCATTCCAATCTGCCCAGTATTTTACTCGACAAATTTCTGCCTTATATTTATCTATATTTTTCATCCATTTGTAGATGGAATTTGGACAAGTGATCAACTGGAAAAATATAGGTATCATGTCTTATCGTTAATTTCCAACTGGAATCATATTAAACCAAATTTTTTAGCAAACATTATGAATTTTTTTCTAAAATACGTTCAGTGCAATCTACCCTGTATTTTACTGGACAGATTTCTAGTTCAAAATTTGAGTCCATTTTTTTACCTAATTACAAGTATATTCAGGTCTAATGGTCTGAATAAAAGTGGAATTCTATATTTTAAATTTCCAACCCAACAAGAATTACTCAAAAAAAATTTCCAAAACTCAAGTTATGACCAGAAAACTAGACATTGTTCATCACATCAATTAATTCATACAATTTTCATTTTCATGCATCAACCTCAAATTCTAATTTTTAATATAACATTCATGGAATCATTTAATCACCAATTCATCACTTAATTAAATATCCAGAATTTCATACACAATTTCACAAACATTACAAAATCAAAATCAATATTTTTCTATATTGAATTTTTGCCAAATGTATATACCTCAAAATTTTACTTCTCTTCACTTTTCTCTTCTTCCTAGCTAGCTTTCTCTTTGCTCTTACTTCCTCTTTGATTATGGTTCAAAGATTGTTCACCTTCTTGTCCTAACAACAAATTTTACACTAATCAAGCACTAATTACCCTAATCCACCCTTAATCACTATTAACATAATAATAACCCTAAATTACTAGCTTTAATGGCAACTATCCCCAAACTCAAAGAAAAGAGAAGAAAAAAAGTGAGAAGATGGAAAATCTAAACTAACCTTTGATGATCTTCAAAATTACCAAAGTCTTCTTTCTCTTTTTCTCTTCCTTTCTTCCTTCCTCTTCTTCGGTTTTGCTCACTTTACTTCACTTCTTTAATGATCTTGCCTTAATTCCACTTTTTTCCATCTAATCTTAGTTTGATTGAAGAAAACAAAAGAAGAATAAATGGGTAAGAGGAAGGTCACGGTAAAAGGAAAAGAAAAAGGGAGAAAAATGGGTTTGATTAAGATGAGAAAGAAGAAGAATAAAGGCAAAAAGTGAAAGTTGACTTTTATAGTTGGATTAGGTGGGTGGTTATGATTAATTAGATAATCTTATCCCTTATTGGTCCATTAATTTAAATCAATCTTACTTTATTTTAATCAAAAGAATATTCCTTTTCTTAGATAAATAATATTCCATTTTTATGTCTTCTTAAAATATATATACCAAAAACACTGCAATTTCCAATTTCATTCAACGAAAAATTATTTTAATTCCAAACTTCAAAATTCTCAATAAATAATATCCAAAATATTTTTCTCATATTTTATTATCATTGTAATTTTTTTTCTTTCATGTCTGAATTGAGACCCTGGTCGATTCTGCCCCGAATTTCGGTCAAACGCGACCGTGGTCTAAATTATTGGGCATTACAATTTTCCCCTCCTTAAAAAAATTTCGTCATCAAAATTTGCCTTTTTAATTAGAGTGGAATAATTGTGGATATTGAGCCTTCATCACCTCTTCATTTTCCCAAGTCGCCTCTTCTGAATTATAATTTTTCCACAGAACTTTTACCAGTGGTACCTTCTTATTTCGTAGCTCTTTCATTTCTTGAGCTAGAATTTCTACAGGCTCCTTTTCATAAGTTAGATCTAGTCGTATCTCTATAGGTTCTGATGATATGAGATGAGATAGATCTAATCGATAACTTCTTAACTTGACACATGGAATACGTTGTGAATCTTGTCTAACTCTAGTGGTAGAGCTAATTTGTACGCCGCGGGACCAGTGCGTTCAAGTACCTCATAAGATCCAATGAACCTAGGACTCAACTTTCCCTTCTTTCCAAATCTAAAAATCCTTTTCCAAGTTGAGACTTTTAAGAATACATTGTCACCAACTGTATACTCAATATCCCTCCTTTTCAAGTCTGCACATGATTTCTGTCTATCAACAGCGGCTTTCAGCCTATCTCTTATTACTCTCACTTTTTCTTCTGTCTACTGCACTAGATTGGAACCCACTACTTTCTTTTCACTAAGCTCGATCTAACATAGGGGCGTTCTACACTTCCTCTCATACAAGGCTTCAAATGGTGCCATAACGATACTAGATTGGTGACTATTATTGTAGGAAAATTATATCAATGGAAGTTATTTGCCCCAACTGCCTTCAAATTATATCACACAACTCCTCAACATATCTTCCAATATTTGTATGACCCTCTCTGATTGTCCATCTATTTATGGGTGGAAATTTGTGCTAAAACTGAGTCGAGTACACAAGGCTGGATGCAAAATCTTCTAGAATTCTAAAGTGAACCTCGAGTCTCGATCTGAAATCATTGAAACTGGAACACCATGTAAATGGATTATCTCATTAACATAGATCTCTGCCAAACAGTTAAGTGGATAATCCATCTTGATCAGTAGAAAATGAGTTGATTTAGTGAGTCGGTCCACCACTAACCATACTGAATCATGCCTCTTTTGTGCCAAAGGCAAACCAGAAACAAAATCCATTGTAATTCTTTCCCATTTCCACTCCGGAATTCAAATTGACTGCAATAATCCACTTATATTGATGCTCAACCTTCACTTGCTAACAAGTTAAATGTTTGGTAGTATACTCTGTGATATCTCTTTTCATTCTTGGCCACCAGTAATATGCCTTCAAGTCATGATACATTTTGTTGCTTCTCAGGTGCATTGTATAAATAACATTGTGAGCCTCCTTCAAAATATATCGTTTCAATTCTGGTATGTCTAGTACACGTAACCTACCCTTTTGCCTTAAACTCCCATATTCTTTAAATTCTGGTTTTTCACCCTTTTGCCTTAAACTCCCATATTCTTTAAATTCTGGTTTTTCACCCTTTTTCACCATTTCAAAGATTTCCTTTAATTTCGTATCCTGCTTCCGATTGTGTAATATCCGCTAATTTAGACACCGAGTCGCACGTGTCGCGAAATTGATGCGTATGACCGATCGGAGTTTAAATTTGTATTTTTGATCGAAATTAATCAAGTAATGACTAAACTAAATGATATATGCCTAATTAAGTGATTATAAATTTTAAAGAAGTTGATTTATGGTAAAGGAATAAATTGCAAATTTTGATAAGTTTTGGGGTCAAATTGCAATTTATCAAAAATTTGAGGATTTATGAGATTAATTACCAATCAACATATTAATTTTGGGGACATTTTAATAGTTTGGCCAGCTACTCAATGAGGAGGAGTAAGATTAGTGTTGATTAAGTAAAATGGGAAGAAGATAGTCAAGATGGTGGGTCCCACATAAAGACTTTTGGGTACCCTATTTAATTCTTTTTTTTTTCTTCTTCTTCTTCTCATCATTTTCTGCTTTCTTCTTTCTCTTGTCTATCAGTCACGCCAGCCCCATTCCCTCCACAGCCAAACCAGAAATTTAGAGAGAGAAAGGAAGAGAAGAGAGGGGAAAGAGCAAGAATAAGTGGTCTTCATGGTCTATAACTCCTAAGGAAGCTAGAAAGAGCAAGAAAGAGGAAGAAAAATCAAGTTTGATAGAGAGAGAAAATCTCCAAAGTTGTGATTTAGTGAAGAAAAGAGTAAGGTAAGAAGTGATTCTTCTTCTTCTTCTTCATCTTTTCTTAAAGAAGTTCGAATTTTGAACTCATCCAAGACTCATATGGAAAGAGAGAGAAATTAGGGTTTGAGATAGAATAAGAGACTTTAGGATCTTGAGAAAATCAGATGATAATAATGATTTATGATGTTGTAAGAGTTCCAAGTGAGAAGGAACAAACACTAAGGAGCATAGGAAAAGAGAAAGCTACCTAGAAGAGTGAAGGAGAAAGATTAAGGTTTGTGTATAACTTAAGGCAATAACCTATCTTTGTTTGAAATAATGCATGCTAGTATGATAATTGATGATTGAAATGCATTAATGATGATTAAGAAATTTATAGGTATTAGTCATGATATGTTGAATAAAGGACTCCAGAAATGCATGAGTTATGTTTTGATGTGATTTGGTGTAATTAGAATGAATGAAATGTGAATAAGCAGATTTCCTACCGAAAGTCATTGGCGTGACTATCGGGTCATAGGCATGAACTTGATGGTTCACGGTTGTGACTAATTTGTATCACGGTTGTGACTTTGGTGCGGAAATGGTACAATTCATTCTAGAAGCGTTCACGGTTGGGAATCACTCACGGTTGGGAATCACGAGCGTGAACTCATTTACGAGCACGAATGAGTATTCATGACTGTGAATGCTTTTGACACGATTCATTCCAGTAGCATTCACAACTTGGGATTACAGGCGTGAACTAATTCATGGGCATGAATTGGTAGTCACGACCGTGAATGCTCTATTTTCAAAAAAATTATGAATATGATTATTTATTGATGTAACTAGTTACAAAAATGAAAAAGATGCTATCCAGTATGTATGAGCATGACGATATGTTTGCAAAATAAGAAAATTGAGATGTTGATACATGAGAATATTGATGTGTCGAAATTGAGAATGATGATGACGTGATGTATAATATGAGGATGATGAAATGGATGTAAAATAAAAATTTAATAAAGATATATGATTGATGTGAAAATATGAAGATGCCCATTACTCTACCTACGGACTAGAATTAGGATAGATAGCATGTCATTAAGGGGGCAAACGATATCCTACTATATGAGATATTCCTCGATCAATATGGCTTAAGCTCGGGGGAGTGCCATTGATCTGAAATGCTCGGTCAATGTGGCTTAAGCTCGGAGAGCACCATTGACTAGAGAAGCTCTGATGAGCACATGTAAATTGAGGACAAGGTGGCTTAAGCTCGGAGAGCGCCCTTGGTCCGGTTATTCATCTATGATATATCTTTATATTTTCATTAGAGATAGTGGACAGGGTGGCTATAGCTCTAGGAGCGCTCCTGATCCATAACCCGTATCCAGTCAGTCCAAATTTAGAGTGATGTGGGCAAGATAATGAAGATATGTCTAAAAATAAGAAAAAAAAAAGAAAAAAAAATGATGATGATATGAGATTGAGATATAATAATAAAGAGATTAACAGAGTAACATACCATCAAAGATAAATGAAAATAACATTGTATATGTGAGCATGATATTTATACTTGTGTGAAATAGGAACATGTTGATAGAAATAGCATGCAAACATTTTAATGCATAAAATGATACATGTTAATGCTTCTTGCATGATATAGTATATTGCCTTATTTATATGTACCACTAAGCTTAGAGCTTAGCGTGGGAGTTTCCTTCCACGTAGATATATAAAGGTAGCTGAAGGTGGTAGTTAAATCAAGCGGTGATCCTATTCAAACTAAAGCAGCCGATCTCGAAATAGTGGGTCATAAACTTTTGAACTCTTGTATATTGTTTTCTGGATTATATATGCTTATAAGTTGTAAATTAGTTTTCAAAGTTTGTTAAATAGTAAATTGGTATTTATAAATACTATGTTATGTAAATAAAATGTACATTATTTATTAAATAGAAAAAATATATATAGCGATTTAACATTTACCTACCATAGTTTTTCTACTCAGAGCATCAGCTGCCACATTGGCCTTACTCTGCTGATAATCAATGATACAATTGTAGTCTTTGATTAATTCTAGCCATCGCCTCCATCTCAAATTGACTTCCTTTTGTGCAGGAAAATATTTTAGACTTTTATGGTCTGTATAGATATATCATTGCTCGCCATACAGGTAGTGTCGCCATATTTTCAATGCAAACACAATGACTACTAGTTTCAGATCATGTGTCGGATAATTTCTCTCATAAGGCTTCAACTGTCTGGAAGCATAAGCGATCATTTTGCCTTCTTGCATTAGTACATAGCCCAAACCATTAAGGGAAGCATCACTATACACTACATAATCTTTTTCTGCAGTAGGTTGTGTCAACACTGGTACCTCTGTCAATATTTTCTTCAACTTATCATAACTAGTCTAACACCGGTCTGTCCACTCAAATGTGGTCTCCTTTCTAAGAAATTTTGTTAGTGGTGAGGCTATCATTGAAAGTCCTTTCACAAATCTCCGATAATAACCAGCCAAACTAAGAAAATTTCTCACCTCTATCACATTCCGAGGCAGTTTCCAGTTGAAGATTGCCTCTACCTTGCTGGTTTCGACTCTGATCCCATCAGCTGAGACAATATGCCTTATAAAGGCCACTTCATCTAACTAGAATACACATTTCGACAACTTTGCATACAATTAATTCTCTCTCAAGGTATGGAAGACAATACAAAGATATTGATTATGCTCTTCTCTACTTTTAGAGCACATCAGGATATCATCTATGAACACCACCACGAACTGGTCCAAATAAGGCCTAAAGATTCTATTCATTAGATCCATAAACGTTGCTGGGGCATTCGTCAGGCCAGAAGGCATTACTAAGAACTCGTAATGACCATACCGAGTCCTAAATGTTATTTTTGAAATGTCTTATTCTTTAATTCTCAATTGGTGATAACCTGATCTAAGGTCAATTTTAGAAAATACCCCTACTCCTTTCAACTGATCAAACAAGTCATCTATTCTCAACAAGGGATATCTGTTCTTAATTTCCATCTTGTTCAACTAATGATAATCAATACACAAATGAAAGGTGTCATTTTGTAGGGAGTGATCGATATCGAGGCTGTGCCTGGCAAAACATAAATGGAAAACTCTAACTCCCTGATAGGTGGTAACCCTGGCAAGTCCTTAAGTAAGATATCTGGATATTCACATACTGTAGGAATCTCTCTGAGATCTAGACTCCCTTGGTATCTACAACATGTGCCAAAAATGCTTCACATCCCTTTTTGATAACCTTAAGTGCCTTTATAACATAAATGACATTAGTTAAGTATGGTCAGTTCTCTCCCGAGACAATCATGTCATCCTGTCCTGAATTCTTGAAAGTCACTCTCCTATATAGACAATCCACCACTGCCTTATGCTGAGTTAACCAGTCCATCCCCAAGATTGTATCAAACTCATGGAATGACAACTATATTAGCTCAACTTGGAATTTTACATTATAAGCTTCGATTGGACTGTTTTTATAAACTCGACTAACTTTCACTCCATGACCCAAAGGATTTGTCACTAATATATCATAATCTAATTCCTCTGCTACCATATTCCCCTAACTAGGTGGTGACATGCATAAATATGAATGTGTAGAATCCGGATCTGTCAGTGCAAATAAATCAGTATCATAAAGAGAAAATTTACTAATAATGACATTCGAGGCATCTTGCTCCTTATGAGCTCTCATGGCATATGCTCGGGCTGGGGCTCGGCTACCTTCTGTTCCATTAACTGATGATGATACACCATGCCCAATTTTGTCGCTTCTAGACTATCCATGTCCCCTACCTCTGCCTCGAGTGACATTCTAAACTTGAACTGATACTACACCACCTGTACCTCTTCCTTTGGGGCAATCCTTCTATTTTTTCATAGTAGATTTGCATCGTAAGCATGCTCCCGTAATCCACCAACAATCACCTGCATGTGATCTTCCACAATGCTGACATGTAACAGCTATGAATCTTCTATTACCATAAGCCGGTGCACTAGCTGTAAACCCCTATGGCCTCAATTGTTGGCTTTGTCTAGCTGAAAAGGTTGGTCCATAACTCCGTGACTGGAAGAACCTAGGCGCTGTCCACCCCCTTTTACCTGATGTTTGGGCCATGCTAATTGTCAATATCTGTGGTGGATTTTCTATCCTCTTTCTCTTTGACCTTTTTTCCACACTGATGGTTGAGGATTCTAGTATAACAAAATCCTCAAGCTGAAGGGTGGTAACCATATTCCCAATATCATCATTAAGCACATCCTCAAATAAACGATATATGTCTGCCTAATTAGTAATGATTCTAGTTGCATGTTTACTCAGTCTAGTGAATTCCATCTCATATTCAGCCATTGATATGCTTCCTTACTTCAAGTCATGAAACTCCCTTTTTGTTTTCATTCACATGAACTTTAGGAACATATTTCTTGCTAAATTCTACCTTGAAGAAGTTCCATGAAGGTGGTTTTGGTGTCTAGGGCTTCGATAAGATTGATTTCCACAAGTCATAGGCATGATCTTTTAGAAGGGACGCTGCAAACCTGACCTTCTGTTCCTCTGGGCGCTCGAGTTCCTCAAACACCCTTTCTGTCGATTCCATCCAAAATTCTAAAGCTGCTGGGTCATCCTCTCTCCTTCCCATAAAATCTGTGGCCCCATATTTTCTCAGCTTATCAATCCAAGGTTTTGGCTGAGGTCGAGGAAGAGGTTGAGCTGGTTGTGGAACTGCTTGTACTATATGTTGCAACAAATTTGCTATCTGCTCCATAAGAGGCTCCTGTCCTAAATTAGCCTGTCCTTCTGTTCTCAGTGGAGCTACTACACTCGGCCCAGAATCTCTCACAAATGGAGGTTTTCTGAGATTGGCTGAGTCTGAGAGACTATTACTCAGTTCATCTTCTGAGAAATCTTATTCAGATCCTGAATCCATATCTACCTATAAACCAGAAGAAGGAACCCAAATCAGATAATTGCAACATTTTACGCATATGCATGAGACACACTTTCTAATTTACACCCACTGATTAAGAATCAATTAGAATGAGTTCTGATACAACTAAATGTAGTGCTCCCTTACCCTACTAATCTTTAATAGGATATGGAAGTGCTACTAAGCTCATTTGTTTTATAACCAACACTCAATTTATTGTATAAATATTTTTATTTCAATTTTCGAGTTTATTATTAGCGGAATATTTATTACCATATTTTTTTATTTAAATATGGAACTAGTGATGTAAATATTTTGATTTAAAAGAACTAATTCATTAAACCATAATATTTAGAAATATATTTACAATAATACCAAATATATAAATTACAAAATTCAATCCTTATATATTCTACATGCCACAATTTTATATAAAGAGAAATTCTTAAAATTTAAATTTTACAATAAAATTTCCAAAACATACAAAAAGAAACTAGACTACTGCAATCTGATCTTGGGGTTCCCCTTATCTTTGGTCGACCTAACATAACAGCTACGTCTATTTATCTGCACGTGAAATACATGCAGTAAGCTACAAGCTTAGTTTGGCAACTATCCAATAATTACATAAATATTTCTAAAATGGAATTTTAGAAACTACAATCAATTTATTAAGCATGCCAAATATTCAATTAATAGTAAAACTATTTTCGTAATGAAAAAATATTTAATTCATCAATTATGACATTTCATTCATTAAGCATGCTGTAAATTTTAACAGTGCAACATATACAATTTAAACTATCAATTAATAATTTATATTTTTTTCTATTATTTATTTGATAGCCCACGATATCTTAACCGGAACTAAACACTAGATACAGGGTTTCTGCTATCCGGCAGTATACTCAGCGCTTATATAATTATTTTATAACTCGATGTTAACACCTACATTTTCAATAACAACTCAGGACTAATTTTGAACTCAACACTATTTCTTAATGCTGGAAATTTTTGGTGCCTACGTAATTTCGAACTCAACACTATTTCTTAGTGCCTATGTAATTTCAACTCAGCACTAATTCTTAGTGCCTACGTAAATTAAATCTCAAAACTATTATTTTTAGTGCCTACATTTCTACCCTTTCATTGGCATGCTAACTTATCCTAATTTTTAGTTCTTGACTAGATGTTAAAGGGTTAATTATATTTGTTGCCTTTATTATTATTTACATAAATTATGTAGGTAACATTAATATAAATTCCAAATAAATGCAATAATTCCCATTAAATATTTTACAACCTCATACTTGCTCATTTAATCATTATAACTATAAAAAAAATCAATTAATATATTTTCTATCACAAAATTTTTTAATCAAAACATATTTGCAAACTGCCATATTTTGGACAGCATTTCTGCCTCACGTTGCACTGTATTCTTTGTCCATTTTTAGATGCAAATTGGACAAGTGTGATCAACTAAAAAAATGTAGGTACATGTCTTATATTTAATTTCTAACTAGAATCACATTTTTAGATGCAAAACTTATGAATTTTCTTCTAAGCTACGTTCATTCATATTTGCCCAGTATTTTACTAGACATATTTCTTCCTTATATTGCTCTGTACTTTTCATCCATTTGTAAATGGAATTTGGATAAGTCATCAACTAGAAAAATGTAGATACATGTCTTTTCGTTAATTTCCAACTTGAATCACATTAAAAAAAATGAAAAAAAAGTTATGAATTTATTTCTAAGATATGTTCACTGCAATCTGCCTAGCATTTTACTGGATAGATTTCTAGTTCAAAATTTGAGTCCATTTTTCACCTAATTCCAGCCATATTCAGGTCTAATGTCTATATGAAAGTTGAAGCCCTATGTCGTAACTTTCCAACCCAATAAGAATCAAATAAAAATCATTTCCAAAACTCAAGTTATGACCAGAAAACTAAATACTGTTCATAAGACAAATTTTCTAGTACATCAATTAATTCATACAATTTCCACTTTCATGCATCAACCTCATATTCAAATTTTTATTTTCACATTCATGGCATCATTTCATCCAATTCATCACTCAATCAAATATCCAGAATTTCATGCACAATTTCACCAACATCACAAAATCAAAATCAACATTTTTCTATATTGAATTTTTGCCAAATGTACATACCTCAAAATTGTACTTCTCTTCACTTTTCTCTTCTTCCTAGCTAGCTTTCTCTTTGCCCTTACTTCCTCTTTGATTATGGTTCAAAGATTGTTCACCTTCTTGTCCTCATAACAAATTTTACACTAATCAAGCACTAATCACCCTAATCCACCCTTAATCACTATTAACATAATAATAACCCTACATTACTAGCTTCAATGGCAACTAACCCCAAACTCAAAGAAAAGAGAAGAAGAAAAGTGAGAAGATGGAAAATCTAAACTCACCTTTGATGATCTTCAAAATGACCAAAGTCTTCTTTCTCCTTTTCTCTTCCTTTCCTCTTTCCTCTTCCTCGGTTTTTCTCACTTAACTCCACTTTTTTTCCATCTAATCTTAGCTTGATTGAAGAAAACAAGAGAAGAATAAATGGGTAAGAGGGAGGTCTGTTGGGTTTTGAAGAATGAATCATATTCATAAATGCAGCAAAAAATAAAATTTTTCAAAACCCAAAACAAAAGATCATACTTGTACCATTAAAATTATTTTACATAAATGTAAATGTTAAAAATTATACCTCGTAATTTTTATTTGTTATTCAAATCTTCACTTCGTTGGGTTGTAGAAAACCACAACAATCCACACTAGGATATCTCTAATGATAATCCATGCGAAGAATGAAGAAGAAACTATCAAGAGAAATGGTTTGAACAGATTCAAAGTGCTAGCTTTGAAAGTGTTCTTGAGAGAATTTTTGTTGTCTCTTAAAAATATTTTTTTTCGCAAAAAATATTTTCATGTCTATTTTCTGCCATTTGATGTCTTTTCTATTTGAATCAAATTCAAAAATAAGATGAAAATTAAAAAATGGAGAAAATGGAAACAAATGAATAGTAATGAACAGATTCAAAGTGTGGGCTGCTGTTGGGCAGCCCAGCGGGCCAGCAGCCTGCCTTGCTCGAGCGGGCCCGTGACACTCCCGAACGATTTTTCCGTGCAATCTCATCACGATCCATCCTAAAATAATTCTCTCATATTTTGGATCCTATCCAAGACCATTTTACTCATTCTCCATATCCTTAATGCGTGTGCCCATTAGGTTCCCGGTTATGTTGGCAACTTAAATTAACAATTAATTTAATCAAGTCATGAGCGGTATCTAGCAACACATCATGACCCCCAATTGACCGGAAAGTCAGTGGTTTGACTACGAACCTTTCCATAGACAATTTCTGTGCAATTATTCCTTTCACCATTCTATACCCCACTTGGTTCAGAGTATGGACATGTGTCAACTCCCACTAGACTGAGTACGTCACGTCTAGTCCAAGTAATGTTAGTTCTTGTCCTTGGGGCTCATTACTCTATTAGATATGTCATTGAAGACTATCTTTTTGACATTTCGACTCCGGCCAGAGATTCCTAAGTAATGACCACGACAAGCGGCCATGGGTATACACTCCTTCTATCAAGAGTGGTGAATCCTTTGTTGGTTACCCAATTACCTTTGAATACCTCAAGCTGTATCCAATCACCACCCTATGAGCTACCTCTCTGAGGCAACAAGGAATAGTTTCAAAATACAAAATCAATATTCAAGATATCCTTGAGTAACTCAAGTCTAAGGATACTTGCACCATTGCTATGATGAGACTATCATTGACATTTGAATAGATTATCCATATGATTGTCTCATAGTTGGTCATCCAATGTACTTAGCTACACTTGGCAAGCATCCACATGTTAACTCTAAACATCTCATGTTTATAAATTATGAGATCTACTACTCGATCCAATCAAGGAGTGTAACATGTGCTAGTCTGTCTGGATTAATAATGTCCTGTCTCATTAATCCTATGAATAAGGATAATTTTCATACTAACATAATTACACATGATAAGAATCTTAATATCATGATCTCATCATGATTTCCTTCATGCTATGTTATGTATCAAGGACTTCATTAATTGATTTAAGATCACTTATCAATTCATATATCAAATGAACATCAAATTAATGAAAAAGCCTTTTATTAATCAAATAAATTTGAACAATAAGTGCTAAAGGTCATTGCCTTTAGAGCACTCCTATAACAAGCTCCCATTTGCTCTAAAGCCATTCGTTATTGTATTTAATTCCAGAGACGAGTACATGAGAATCATATTTCTTTTGGGGAAGTGGCTTAGTTAAAGGATCAGTAATATTCTGATCAGTGGGCACTCTTTCTATCTTTACATCATTCCTACTAATGATTTCTCTAATCAAATGGTATCTTCTGAGTACATGTTTGGATCTCTGATGAGACCGTTTCTCCTTTGCTTGTGCAAAGGCTCCATTATTATCACAATACAATTGTATTGGATCAATAATGTTGGGAAGCACTCCAAGTTCTATGATGAATTTCTTTATCCAAACTGCTTCCTTTGCTGCTCCAGAAGCTGCAATGTACTCTGTTTCGGTTGTGGAATCAGCAGACATTTCCTGTTTGGAACTCTTCCAACTAACTGCTCCGCCGTTTAGTGTGAATATATAATTTGATTGAGATTTTGAGTCATCCTTGTCATATTGGAAGCTGGCATCGGTATACCCCGCTCACAATAAGATCTCCATCTCCATATACCATGAATACATCCTTAGTTCTTCTTAAGTACTTAAGGATATTCTTGACAGCCACCTAATGACCCTCACCTGGGTATGTTTGGTATCTACTCGTGACACTCAGAGCATATGATACATTGAGTCTTGTACATATCATAGTGTACATGATTGATCCTATAGCTGAAGCATATGGAATCAAACTCATGTGTGTCCTCTCATCTTGTGTCTTTGGACACAAAGACTTTGAGAGAGTAATCCCATGAGTCATAGGAATATATCCCCTCTTAGACTGCTCCATGCTAAACCTCTTTAGCATCTTATCTATGTATGTAGATTGTGAAAGACCAAGCAAACTTTTAGATCTATCTCTATAGATCATTATCCTTAAAATATAGACTACTTCTCCCAGGTCTTTCATAGAGAAATTCTTGGATAACCAAATTTTGACTGATTGTAGGGCTGAGACATCATTTCTCATTAACAATATGTCATCTACATATAACACAAGAAATACGATTACACTCCCACTAACCTTCTTGTAAACACAAGGTTCATCCGAATTTTGTAAGAAACCAAACTGTTTGATTGTCTCATCAAACCAAATATTCCAACTCCTGGATGCTTGCTTTAATCCATAAATGGATCTTTGAAGCTTACATACATTTTTTCTTTGGATATGAAACCTTCTAGTTGTGTCATGTACACATCCTCAGTCAGATTTCCATTAAGGAAAGTTGTTTTCACATTCATTTGCCATATCTCATAATCATAATGAGTAGCAATGGCTAGGAGTATCCTTATGAATTTAAGCATAGCTACTGGGTTAAAAGTTTCATTGTAGTCAATTCCTTGTCTTTGACGATAACCTTTAGCAACAAGTCTAGCTTTATAGGTAATCACATTACCATCCATGTCAGTTTTCTTTTTGATAACCCACTTGTACCCTATAGGCTTTATTCCTTCTGATGGGTCAACCAAAGTCCATACTTGGTTTTCATATATGGAATCCATTTCTGACTTCATAGCTTGAAGCCATTTGTCAGATTCTGAACTATTCAGAACCTCTTCATAGGTTGTAGGCTCATCATTTTCTGTGAGCAATATGTCGTTCTGTTCACTAATATATCCATATATCTCTGGAACAGTACGTATCCTACTTGACCTACGAAGCTCTTGTGCTTCAGAAGGTTGAGCTGTTATATCATCTGTATGAGTAACAAGCTCGGGTTCAGGCAGTTGATCAACATCTGCTTGAACATCTTGAACTTCCTCAAGTTCAATTTTGCTCCCACTATCTCCTGTTAGAAGGAATTCTCTCTCTAAAAAGATAGCATGTCTTGAAACAAAAACCTTTTGTTCCAAGGGGTGGTAATATTGATATTCATATGATGCTTTTGGATATTCCACAAACAGACATCGGTCAGACTTAGCTTCTAGCTTATCTGACATTGTCCGCTTCACATAAGCAGGACAACCCCAAATTCTCATGTAAGAAAATGTGGGCCTCTTGTTATACCATATCTCATATGGAGTAACATCAATTGACTTTGAAGGAACTCCATTTAATATATAAATGGCGGTCTCTAGTGCATAACCCCAAAAGGATTTAGGCAATTCTGCAAAACTCATCATAGACCTTACCATGTCTAACAAGGTTCGGTTTCTTCTTTCAGCCACACCATTGTGTTGTAGCGTGTAAGGTGGAGTCCATTGAGATAAAATCACATTATCCCTAAGATAATCTAGAAACTCTTGGCACAAGTATTCACCTTCTTGATCTGATCGAAGTGTTTTAATACTTTTGCCAAGTTGTTTATCTACTTCATTTCTGAATTGTTTGAACTTTTTAAAAGCTTCAGATTTGTATCTCATAAGATACACGTATCCATATCGTGAGTAGTCATCGATAAAAGTAATGAAGTAGATGAAACCACCTTTAGCGTGTTTAGACATTGGACCACATACATCTGAATGTATTAAGTCTAAAAGTCCATTAGCACCTTCACCCCCTTAAAGGGTAATTTAGTCATCTTGCCTAGTAAACAAGATTCACATGTGTCATATGATTCATAATCAAATGACCCCAAACAACCACTTTTGTGTATCTTAGCCATGCGTTTCTCACTTATATGACCAAGACGACAATGCCATAAATAAGATGATTTCAACATATCTTGCTTTTGCCTTTTATTATCATTGATGTTTAAAATTGGATTTGACATATCAAATATGTATATTCCATTGCATAATGTACCATTAGCATAAAGAATTCCATTCAACATAATAGAACAACAGTTGTTACTAAAAGCTAAAAGGAAACCATCTTTATTTAGACTTGAAACATAAATAATGTTTTTAGTCAAAGCAGATACATAATAGCAATTATCCAAATTTTAATATAAGCCCACTAGGGAGGGTCAATACATATGTTCCTATAGCTAATGCATCAACCCATGCTTCATTTCCAATGCGTAGGTCTGACTCTCCCTTATTGAGCTATCTACTGTTCCTTAGGCCCTACATATCAGTGCATATGTGTGAACCACAACCGGTATAAAATACCCATATATTATTATTTGAAATAGTATTAATTTCAATGACAAAAATACCTGAAGTAGATGGGGCATCAAATGCCTTCTTCTTCAAGGACTCCAAGTAAGCCTTGCAGTTTCTCTTCCAATGGCCATCCTTGACACAATGGAAGCATGTCCCTTTTGGAGCAATCTCCTTGGCCTTCTTCTTGGCCACACCTCCCTTAGGCTTCATGGACTTCTTCTTCTTCTTAAGGTTCTTCCTTTTAGAACTTGAAGAGTCCACCAGCATCACATTGGGTCTAAGTCCATAATCATCCATCATGCCTTTTCATACACCCCTAACATGCATTCTCTAATGTACAAAATAAAAATGACAATTTTGGATTTCAATTTGTAAATCGATTCAACACTTGAATCGAAATTACCTATATGTGTTCTTTCGGTTAATTTAATTTTGTATGTCATTTTAAAGTGTAATTTAATATTTAATCAAATTAAATTAAATTTCATATTTCCATAAATAATCGAAATTAATTCTCCTTAAAATCAGAATATTATGATGTTAAAATTAAACAATTTAATTTTAATACATACCAATTTTTGTCATACTAGAATTACAATTGCACAACTTAAATTAATTCAAAATTAATTTCCAAAAATTCTAAAAATTTTCAAAACATCAAATTCCCATTCTAATTATCTTTAGGATAGCTCAAGTTCATCAAAATATTTTTGGCATAAGCCAAAATTACTAAGACAAACGAACCAACACATTTAGAGGCTCAAAATGACTAATTCGATATCTAGAATTTTTAAAATTTCAAATGCTTGAAAAATAATTTTGGCATGCATCTAACATCAAAATAACATATTTTTAATCACATAAAAATTATTTCAAGGTGCTGGAAATAAAATAAACACATACAAAAAAATCAAACAAAACAGCCTCACTGGGTATGCTAAAACAGTCTCATTTTTGTATTTATTTGAAAAATTAATTAAAATAATTTTTAATTAATTATTGGACACTTTCATAGGAATAAAAATATTCTCAATATGTCTAAATAATTATTTCATAATTAAATTACAAGAAAAATGTAACGAGCCCCATCAATAAAGCCAAACAACAATACATGTTTATAAAAAGGCAATTTTAGACATTTTTAAAAGAAATCCGAAATTAATTATTTGAATCACATTCAAATCATTTTTCAATCAAAATAATCATTCTTAATCATAACATGATCAGATTAAAAAAAGAAAAATATGTAAATTATATTTTACAAATTAATTTCAATTTTTCAAAACCTATTGATCCAAAATCATCAAAAACTTGCAATCCATTGCACTTTCAATTAAAATTAATTTTAATGGATACAAGTAGGCTCTGATACCAATGTTGGGTTTGGAAGAATGAATCATATTCATAAACGTAGTGAAAAATAAAATTTTTCAAAACCCAAAACAAAAGATCAAACTTGTACCATTAAAATTAATTTATATAAATGTAAATGTTAAAAATTATACCTTGTAATTTTTATTTGTTCTTCAAATCTTCACTTTGTTGGGTTGTAGCAAACCACAACAATTCACACTAGGATATCTCTAATGATAATCCATGCGAAGAATGAAGAAGAAACTATCAAGAGAAATGGTTTGAACAAATTCAAAGTGCTAGATTTGAAAGTGTTCTTGAGAGTATTTTTGTTGTCTCTTAAAAATATATTTTTTCACAAAAAATATTTTAATGTCTATTTTCTGTTAAAAATAAGATGAAAAGTCAAAATTGGAGAAAATGGAAACAAATGAATAGTATTTGGCCATAATTGGCCTAATTAAGGCCAAAAACAGTCGTTGGCCAACGGATGGGAAGCTACAGGCGCGCTAGGCCTGCTACAGGCTGCTTCTGGATAACCCAGCTGGCCAACAGTCTGCCTAGCCCGAGCGGGCCCGTGACACTCCTGAACGATTTTTCCATGCGATCTCATCGCGATCCATCCTAAAATAATTCTCTCATGTTTTGGATCATATCCAAGACCATTTTAATCATTCTCCACATCTTCAATGCGTGTGACCCATTAGGTTCCCGGTTATGTTGGCCACTTAAATTAACAATTAATTTAAACAGGTCATTAGCAGTATCTAGCAACACATCATGACCCCCAATTAACTAGAAAGTCAGTGGTTTGACTACAAACCTTTCCATAGACAATTTCTGTGCAATTATTCCTTTCACCATTCTATACCCAACTTGGTTCAGAGTATGGGCATGTGTCAACTCCCACTAGACTGACTACATCACGTATAGTCCAAGTAATGTTAGTTCTTCTCCTTGAGGCTCATTACTCTATTAGATATGTCATTGAAGACTATCTTTATGACATTTCGACTCCGGCCAGAGATTCCTGAGTAATGACCATGACAAGAGGCCATGGGTATACACTCCTTCTATCAAGAGTGGTGAATCCTTTGTTGGTTACCCAATTACCTTCGAATACCTCAAGTTGTATCCAATCACCACCTTATGAGCTACCTCTCTAAGGCAATAAGGAATAGTGTCAAAATACAAAATCAATATTCAAGATATCCTTGAGTACCTCAAGTCTAAGGATACTTGCACCATTACTATGATGAGACTATCATTGACATTTAAATAGATTATCCATATGATTGTCTCATAGTTGGTCATCCAATGTACTTAGCTACACTTAGCAAGCATCCACATGTTAACTCTAGACATCTCATGTTTATAGATTATGGGATCTACTACTCGATCTAATCAAGGAGTGTAACATGTGCTAGTTTGTCTGGATTAATAATGTCCCATCTCATTAATCATATGACTAGGGATAATTTTGATACTAACATAATTACACATGATAAGAATCTCAATATCATGATCTCATCTTGATTTCCCTCATGCTATGTTATGTATCAAGGATTTCATTAATTGATTTGAGGTCACTTATCAATTCATATATCAAATGAATATCAAATTAATGAAAAAGTCTTTTATTAATCAAATAAATTTGTACAATAAGTGCTAAAGGTCATTGCCTTTAGAGCACTCCTCTAACAAGTTCATGGCAAAAGGAGAGAAAAAAGGAGAAAAATGGGTTTGATTAAGATGAGGAAGAAGAAGAACAAAGGCAAAAAGTGAAAGTTGACTTTTATAGTTGGATTAGGTGGGTGGTTATGATTGATTAGATAATATTGTCCCTTATTGGTCCATTAATTTAAATCACTCATACTTTATTTTAATCAAAAGAATATTCATTTCCTTAGATAAAGAATATTCCATTTTTTTGCCTTCTTAAAATATATGTACCAAAAACACTGCAATTTCCAATTTCGTTTAGCGAAAAATTATTTTTTTCCAAATTTTAATTCCAAACTTCAAAATTCTCAATTAGTAATATCCAAAATATTTTTCTCATATTTTATTATCATTTTAATTTTTTTCTTTCATGTCCAAATTTAGACCCGATCGGTTCGGCGCTTTGGATTTCGGTCAACCTGACCGTGGCCTAAATTATCGAGCATTACATGACACAACCTGAGGGTTTCTCATCAAGTGATGCAAAAAGGTATGCAAATTACAAAGATCCATTTATGGATTGAAGCAAACATTCAAGAGTTGGAACATCCGATTTGATGAGACAATCAAAGAGTTTGGTTTCTCACAAAATGTAGATGAACCTTGTGTTTACAAGAAGGTTAGTGGGAGTGTAGTCGTATTCCGTGTATTGTATATAGATGACATGCTTCTTATAGAAAATGACATCTTAGTTCTTCAATCAGTCAAAATTTGGCTTTCTAAGAATTTCTCCACGAAATACCTTGGAGAAGCAACCTATGTATTAGGGATTAAGATGTATAGATGTAGATTTAAAAGGTTGCCTGGTCTTTCTCATTCTACATACATATATAAGATGCTAAAGATATTTAGTATGGAATAGTCCAAGAGAGAATTAATTCCAATGAGTCATGGGATTACCCTCTCTAAGTCCATGTGTCCAAAGACACGAGATTATCGAACACGCATGAGTCGGATTCCATATGCTTGGGCTATTGGATCCATCATGTATGCTATGGTATGTACTTCACTTGATCCATCAGTCAAATCTCGATGAGGGGCATTGGGTGGCTCTCGCGCTCCCTTACCCTACTAGTCGCTAATAGTATATGGAAGTACTACTAAACTCATTTATATAAAAAAAAAAAAAACCAAAGCTCAATTTATTGTATAACTTTTTTTCTTTTCGAGTTTTTTTATTAGCAGAATATTTATTACTTTATTTTTTTATATCATTTAAATATGTAACTAGTGATGTAAATATTTTGATTTAAAAGAACTCTAAACCATAATATTTAGAAATACATTTACAAATCATACAAAATATATTAATTACAAAATTCACTTTTTATAAATCCTACATGCCACAAATTTACAGAAAAAAAAATTCTTAAAATTTAATTTTTATAATACAATTTCCAAATATACAAAAAGAAAATAAACTACTGGAATTTGATCTTAGGGTTCTACTTTTCTTTGGTCGCCCTAACACAACAACTATGTTTATTTATCTGCATGTGAAACACACGTGCTAAGCTACTAGCTTAGTGGTACATTTGGCAACTATCCAATAACTATATAAGTATTTCTAAAGTAAAATTTTATAAGCTACAATTAATATACTACGTATGGCAAAATATTTAAATAATATCAATACCATTTACGTCAAGAAAAAATAAACAATTCATCAATTATAATATTTCATTCATTTAGCATGATTGAAATTCTTTAACAATACAAGACATACTATTTAAAATATCGATTTAATAATTTACAATTTTTTCTATTTATTTGATAGCACAACATCTTAGACTGGAACTAAATACTAGATACAGGATTTTTGCTTTCCGGTAGTATATTCATTGCCTACTTAATAATTTTATAACTCGGCGTTTAACACCTACATTTTCCATAATAACTCAACACCTTTTTGGTGCCTACATAATTTTGAACTCAGCACTATTTCTTAGTGCCTACGTAATTTCAACTCAGCACTATTTCTTAGTGCCTACATAAATTAAATCTCAGTACTATTTTCTAATGTCTACATTTCTACCTTTTTATTGGCATGCCAACTTATCTTAATTTCTAGTTCTCGACTAGATGTTATAGGACTTAATTATATTTGTTACCTTTATTATTATTGACATAAATTATGTATGTAACACTAATTTAATTTCACATAAATGCATTAATCTCCATTAAATATTTTATAATGTAATAATTGCTCATTTAATCATTATAACTATAAGAAAAGTCAAATAATATATTTTTCTATCACAAAATTCCACAGTCAACACATATATACAAGTTGCCTTATTCTGGACAGTATTTATGCCTTATATTTTCTTGTATTTTTTTATCCATTTTTAGAAGAAATTTGGACAAGTGACTATCTAACAAAATGTAGGTACATGTTGTATCTTTAATTTCCAACTAGAATCACATTAAACTGAATTTTTTAGCAAAAGTTATGAATTTTTCTCTAAGCTACGTTCATTCCAATTTGCCCAGCATTTTACTGGATAGATTTCTAGATTGAACTTTGAGTCCCTTTTACACCTAATTCCAGTCATATTCAAGTCTAATGATCTAAATGAAAGTTAAATTCCTATGTCTTATTTTCCAACCCAACAATAAACACTCAAAAATCATTTCAAGAACTCAAGTTATGACAAAAAAAAGGAGACACTATTCATAAGATAAATGTTCTAGCACTTCAATTAATTCCTACAATTTCCATATTCATGCATCAACCTCATATTCAAATTTTTATTTTCACATTTGTGGCATCATTTAATCACCAACTCATCACTCAATCAAATATCAAGAATTACATACACAATTACACATAATCTCACAAAATCAAAAATCAACATTTTTCATATTGAATTTTTTCCAAATGTACTTACCTCACAAAATCTACTTCTCTTCACTTTTCTCTTCTTCCTAGTTAGCTTTCTCCTTGCCCTTTCTTCTTCTTTGATTTTGGTTCAAAGATTGTTCACCTCTTTGACCTAACAATAAATTTCAAATTAATCAAGCACTAATCACACTAATCCACCCTTAATCACTATTAACATAATAATCACCCTAAGTTACTAACTTTAATAGCAACTAACCCCAAAATCAAAGAAAAGAGAAGAAGAAAAGTGAGAAGATGGAAGATCTAACCTCACCTTTGTAGATATTCAAAATGACTAAAATCTTCCTTCTATTTTTCTCTTTCTTTCTTCCTTCCTCTTCTTTAGTTTTGCTCACTTTGCTTCACTTTCTTGTTGATCTTGCCTTAATCAAACTTTTTTCCATCTAATCTTAGCTTTAATTGAAGAAAAAAAAGAAAAATGTGGGGAAAGGAGGTCACTACTACAATGAAGAAGAATAGAGAAGTTTGTTTATTTTAGATGAGGAAGAAGAAGAAATAAATGACCAAAAAGTGCAATTTGACTTTTATAGTTTGATTAAGTGGCTTGTTCATCATTGGTCCATTAACTTAAATCACTGTTACTTTATTTTAATCCAAAAAATATTATTTTCCTTAGATAAGGAGTATTCCATTTTTATACCTTTTTAAATTATTTGTGTTCAAAACACTGTAAATTCCAATTTCGTTCAGCAAAAAAATATTTTTTTTCTAAATTTTAAATCCGAACTTCAAAATTCTCAATTAAAAATATCCAAAATATTTATTTCATATTTTATTATTATTTTAATTTTTTTTCCTTCATATCCGAATTTGGACCATGATCTGTTCAGCGCGCTGGATTTCATTCAACCGCGATCGTGGCCTAAATTATCAGTGAACAAAAAGTCACAGTCAACCTCTTCATTTTTTCCAAGTCGCCTCTTCCAAATTTTAATTTTTCTATAGAACCTTTACCAATGCTACCTTTTTGTTTCGTAGCTCCTTCATTTCTCGAGCTAGAATTTCCACTGGTTCCTATTCATAAGTTAGATCTAGTCGTATTTCTATATGTTCTTCTGATATAATATGAGATGGATTGGATCAATGTCTTCTCAACATGGACACATGGAATACATTTTGAATCTTATCTAACTCTAGTGGTGGGGCTAATTTGTATGCCACGAGACCTATGCTTTCAAGTACTTTGTATAGTCCAATGAACCTAGGACTCAACTTTCCCTTCTTTCCAAATCAGAAAAACCTTTTCCATTGTGAGACTTTTAATAATACTTTGTCACCAACTGTATACTGAATATCTCTCATTTTCAAATCTGCGTATGATTTCTATCTATCAACAGCGGCTTTCAGCCTATCTCTCATTACTCTCACCTTTTCCTCTGTTTGCTGCACTAAATCTGGACCCACTACTTTCTTTTCACTAAGCTCAGTCCAACATAGAGGTGTTCTACATTTCCTCCCATACAAGGCTTCATATGGTGCCATACCGAATCCGGTTTGGTGACTATTATTGTAGTCAAATTCTATCAATGGAAGATGTTTGTTCCAACTGCCTTTAAATTCCATTAGACAATTCATCAACGTATCTTCCAATATTTGTATGACCCTCTCTAATTGTCCATCTGTTTGTGGCTGGAAAGTTATGCTAAAATTGAGTCAATTACCCATTGCTTGATGCAAACTTTTTCAGAATTGTGAAGTGAACCTCGGGACTCGATCTGAAATGATTGAAACTGGCACACCATGTAAACGGATTATCTCATTAACATAGATCTCTGCCAAATGGTTAAGTGGATAATCCATCTTGATCGGTAGAAAATGAGCTGATTTGGTGAGCCGGTCCTCCACTACCTATACTGCATCATGCCTTTTTATGTCAAAGGCAACCAAGAAACAAAATCCATTGTAACTCTTTCCCATTTCCACTTCGGAATTGAAATTGACTGCAATAATCCACTGGTACTTGATGCTCAAACTTCACTTGCTAACAAGTTAAACATCTAGTAGTATACTCTGTCATATCTCTTTTCATTCCTGGCCACTAGTAATATGCCTTCAAATCATGATACATTTTGTTGCTTCCCGAGTGCATTGCATAAATAACATTGTGAGCCTTTTTCAAAATAACTTATTTTAGTTCTAGTATGTCTGGCACACATAACCTACCCTTATGCCTTAAACTCCCATATGTTTCAATAGTAAATTCTGGGTTTTCACCCTTTTTCACCATTTCAGAGATTTTCTTTAATTTCATGTCATGCTTCTGATTGTCCTTTACTTGTTGAATCAATGTGGGTTGAATATGCAATTCTGCCAAAATAATATATAAATTACTTAGTATTTTACTTTTTTGTTATTTGATCTTGTTCACTTAAGAAATTTATGTTTTAACATTTACCTACCAGAGTTTTTCTACTCAAAGAGTCAGCTACCACATTGACATTACCCCGATGATAATCAATGATACAATTGTAGTCTTTGATTAATTCTAGCCATCGCCTCTATCTCAAATTGAGTTCCTTTTGTGAAGGAAAATATTTTAGACTTTTATGCTCTGTATAGATATTGCTCGCCATACAGGTAGTGTTGTCATATTTTCAATGCGAACACAATGGCTACTAGTTCCAGATCATGTGTTGGATAATTTCTCTCATGAGGCTTCAGTTGTCTGTAAGCATAAGCCATCACTTTGAATTCTTTCATTAGTTCACAGCCTAAACCATTAAGGGAAGCATCATTATACACCACATAATTTTTTCATGCAGTAGGTTGTGTCAACACTGGTGCCTCTATCAACATTTTCTTGAACTTATCAAAACTAGTCTAGCACGAGTTTGTCGCCTTAAATATGGTCTCCTTCCTAAGTAATTTTGTCAGTGGTGAGACTATCATTTAAAATCCTTTCACGAATTTCCGTTAATAACTAACCAAAGCAAGAAAATTTCTCACCTCTGTCACATTCTGAGGCAATTTCCAATTGAGGATTGCCTCTACCTTGCTAGAGTCGACTCTGATCCCATCAGCTAAGACAATATGCCCCAGAAAGGCCATTTCATCTAACCAAAAAATGCATTTTGAAAACCTTGCATATAATTGATTCTCTCTCAAGGTATGGAAGACAATACGAAGATGTTGATCATGCTCTTATCTGTTTCTAGAGTTCACCAGGATATCATCTATGAACACCATCACAAACTAGTACAAATAAGGCCAAAGGATTCTATTCATTAGATCCATAAATGTTGCTGGGGCATTTGTCAGGCCAAAAGGCACTACTAAGAACTCGTAATGACCATACGGAGTCCTAAATGATGTTTTTGAAATATTTGATTCTCTAGTTCTCAATTGGTGATAACCTGATCTGAGGTCAATTTTAGAAAATACCCCTACTCCTTTCAACGGATTGAACAAGTCATATGTTCTCGGCAAGGGATATCTGTTCTTAATTGTCATCTTATTCACCTAATGATAATCAATACACAAATGAAAGGTGCCATCCTTTTTTTTCACAAATAGAACCAGAGCACCCCAAGTGAGACATTGGGTCTGATAAACCCTTTCTCTAACAACTCTTGCAACTGCACTTTCAAATCCTTTAGTTCAGTAGGTGCCATTCTGTAAGGAATGATCGATATCGGGGCTGTGCCTGGCAAAACATCAATGGAAAACTCTATCTTCCTGACATGTGGTAACCCTGTAAAGTCCTCAGAGAAGATATCTAGATATTCACATATTGTAGGAATGTCCTGAGATCTAGACTTCCTTTTTTGGTATCTACAATATGTTCCAAAAATGCTTCACATCCCTTTTTGACAAGCTTACATGCCTTCGTTACAATTAGTCAAGTGTGGTCGATTCTCGCCCAAGACAATCACTTCATCCTGCCCTGAATTCTTCAAAGTCACTCTCCTATATTGGCAATCCACCATTGCCTTACACTGAGTTAACCAATCCATCCCCAAGATTGCATGAAACTCATAGAATGGAAATTTTATCAGGTCAGCTACGAATTCTACATTCAAAGCTTTGATTCGATTGTTTTTATAGACTCGACTAACTTAAACTCCATGACCCAAAGGATTTGTCACTAATATATCATAATCTAATACCTCTATTACCATATTACCCTAACTAGGTGGTGGCATGCATAAATATGAATGTTTAGAACCCAGAACTATTAGTGCAATTAAATCAGCCTCATAAAGAGAAAATTTACTGATAATGGCATCCGGGCCTCCTGCTCCTCACGAGCACTCATGGCATATCTCGGGCTGGGGCTCGACTACCTTATGCTCTATTCATTGATTCTGATACACTCTACCCAATCCTGCCTCTGCCTTAAGTTATATTCTAAACCTGAACTGATACCATAAAACCTGTACCTGTTCCTCTAGGGATACTTTTATTTGTACTCAATAGATCCTCATCATAAGCATGCTCTAGTAATCCACCAACAATCACCTGTATGTGATCTTCCACAATGCTGACATGTGACAGATATAAATCTCCTGTTACCCAAAGCTGGTGCACTAGCTGTAGACCTTTCTGGCCTCGACTGTTGGGTTTGCCTAACTGAAAAGGTTGGTCCAGAATCCCATGACTGGATAAACCTAGGCATTGTCTGACCCCTTTTACCTAATGGTTGGACCACACTAATTGCCTGGGGTGGCTCTTCTATCCTCTTTCTCTTTGACCTTTTTTCCACACTGATGGCTGAGGATACCAGTGTAGCAAAATCCTCAAGTTGAAGGGTAGTAACCATATTTCCAATATCATCATTAAGCCCATCCTCAAATCTACGACATCTATCTGCTTCATCAGCAATAATTCCAGTTGCATATTTACTCAGTCTAGTGAATTCCATCTTGTATTCTGCCACTAACATGCTTTCTTACTTCAGGTCTTGAAAGTTTCTCTTCTTTTCATTAACATAAACTCTAGGCACATATTTCTTGCTAAATTCTACCTTGAAGAAATTCCATTAAGGTGGTTTCGGTGTCTAGGGCTTTTATAAGATTGATTTCCGCCAGTCATAGGCATGATCATTTTAAAGGGACACTGCATACCTGACTTTCTGTTCCTTTGGACACTCGAGTTCCTCAAACGCCCTTTCTGTCGATTCCATCCAAAACTCTGATGATGCTAGGTCATCCTCTCTCCTTCCCATAAAATATCTAGCCCCATATTTTCTCAGCTTATCAATTTGGGGTTTTGGCTGGGGTGAAGGAGGAGGTGGAGCTAGTTATGGAACTGCTTGCACTAACCGTTGCAACAAATTTGTTATCTGCTCCATAAGAGGTTCATGTCCTAAATTCATCTGTCCCTCTACTCTAGGCATAGCTACTACACTCAGGCCAGAATCTCTCACTGATGGAGGTTGTCCAAGATCGACTGAGTCTGAAATACTATTACTCAATCCATCTTCCAAGAAATCTTGTTTCGATCTGTATCCATATCTACCTATAAGCCAGAAGAAGGGACCCAAATCAGATAATTGCAGCATTTTATGCACATGCATGAGACACACTTTCTATTTTACTCCCACTATTCAAGAATCAATTAACCTGAGCTCTGATACCACTAAATGTAGTGCTCTCTTACCCTACTAGTTGTTAATAGTGTATGGAAGTCATACTAAGCTAATTTTCATAAAAAAAAAAAAAACCAATGGTCATTTTATTGTATAATTTTTTTATTACATTCGAGCTTATTATTAATGGAATATTTATTACTTTATTTTTTTATATCATTTAAATATGTAACTAGTGATGTAAATATTCTGATTTAAAAGAACTCATTCATTAAACTATAATATTTAGAAATAGATTTACAAATAATACAAAATATATTAATTACAAAATTCACTCTTTATAAACCCTACATGCCACAAATTTACATCAAAAGAAATTCTTAAAATTTAATTTTTACAATACAATTTCCAAAACATACAAAAAGAAAATAAACTACTACAATTTGATCTTGGGGTTCCCCTTTTCTTCGATTGCCCAATGCAATAGCTACGTCTATTTATATATACGTGAAACACACGCACCAAGCTACTAGCTTAGTGGTACGTTTGGCAACTATCCAATAATTATATAAGTATTTCTAAAGTAAAATTTTAGAAACTACAATTAATTTATTAAGCATACCAAAATATTTAAATAATATCAATACCATTTACGTCAAGAAAAATTAAACAATTCATTAATTATAACATTTCATTCATTTAGCATGCTTTAAATTCTTTAACAATACAAGAGATACGATTTAAAACGTCGATTTAATAATTTACAACTTTTTTCTATTTATTTGATAGCCCATGACATCTTAGACCAGAACTAAATACTGGATACAAGGTTTCTGCTCTTCGACAGTATACTCGATGCCTATTTAATAATTTTATAACTCAAAATTTAACGCCTACATTTTCCATAATAACTCAGCACCTTTTTGGTGCCTACATAATTTTGAACTAAGCAGTATTTCTTACTGCCTACGTAATTTCAACTAAAAACTATTTCTTAGTGCCTATGTAAATTAAATCTCAGCACTATTTTCTAGTGCCTACATTTCTACCTTTTTATTGGTATGCCAACTTATCCTAATTTCTAGTTCTCGACTAAATGTTATACGGCTTAATTATATTTGATACCTTTATTATTATTTACATAAGTTATGTATGTAACACTAATATAATTTCACATAAATGCATTAATCTCCATTAAATATTTTATAACATCATACTTGCTCATTTAATCATTATAACTATAAGAACATTCAAATAATATATTTTTCTATCACAAAATTCAACAATCAACACATATATACAAGCTGCCCTATTCTGGACAGTATTTATGCCTTCTATTGTCATGCATTTTTCGTCCATTTCTAGATGGAATTTGGACAAGTGATCAACTAAAAAAATGTAGGTACATGTCGTATCTTTAATTTTCAACAAGAATCAAATTAAACCGAATTTTTTAGCAAAATTTATGATTTTGTCTCTAAGCTGCATTCATTCTAATCTACCAAGTATTTTGCTGGATAGATTTTTAGTTCTAAATTTGAGTCTATTTTACACCTAATTCTAGGTATATTCAGGTCTAAAATAAAAGTTGAAGACCTATGTCTTAAATTTCCAACCCAACAAGAAACAATCAAAAATCATTTCTAGAACTCAATTTATGACCAGAAAAGTAAACACTGTTCATAAGATGAATTTTCTAGCACTTCAATTATTTCCTACAATTTCCATCTTTATGCATCAACCTCATATTCAAATTTTTATTTTCACATTCGTGGCATCATTTAATCACCAACTCATCACTCAATCAAAATATCGAGAATTACATACACAATTACATATAATCTCAAAGAATAAAAAATCAACATTTTCCATATTGAATTTTTGCCAAATGTACATACCTCACAAAATCTACTTCTCTTCATTTTTCTCTTCTTCCTAGTTAGCTTTCTCCTTGCCCTTACATCCTTTTTGATTTTGGTCCAAAGATTGTTCACCTCCTTGGCCTAACAACAAATTTCAAACTAATCATGCACTAATCCACTCTTAATCACTATTAACATAATAATCACCCTAAATTACTAACTTTATTGGTAACTAACACCAAAACCAAAGAAAAAGATAAGAAGAAAAGTGAGAAGATGGAAGATCTAACCTCACCTTTATTGATCTTCAAAATGACTAAAATCTTCCTTCTCTTTTTCTCTTCCCTTATTCCTTCCTCTTTCTTAGTTTTGCTCATTTTGCTTCACTTCCTTGTTGATCTTTCCTTAATCCAACTTTTTCCATCTAATCTTAGCTTTGATTGAAGGAAAAAAAAGAACAATGGGGGGAAAGGAGGTCACGCTTACAATGAAGAAGAAGAGAGAAGTTTGTTTGTTTTAGATGAGGAAAAAGAAGAAATAAATGACCAAAAAGTGGAATTTGACTTTTATATTTGGATTAGGTGGGTGGTTAAGATTAATAGATAATCTTGTCCCCCATTGGTCCTTTAACTTAAATTACTCTTACTTTATTTTAATCCAAAGAATGTTCCTTTATTTAGATAAAGAATTTTCCATTTTTATACTTTCTTAAAATATGTGTCAAAACACTGTAAATTCCAATTTTGTTCAGCAAAAAAATTATTTTTTTTCTAAATTTTCTTTCTGAATTTCAAAATTCTCAATTAAAAACATCCAAAATATTTTTCTCAAATTTTATTATTATTTTAATTTTTTTCTTTCATGTCCAAATTTAGACCCCAATTGGTTCGGCATGTCGGATTTCGGTCAAAGACGGTCGTGGCTAAAATTATCGGGTATTACAGTGGCTATCAAGAATAACCTTAAGTATTTGAGAAAAACTAAGGATTTCATTCTTGGTTTATGGAGATGGTGAGCTTAAAATAAGCGGGTATATGGATGCCAGCTTTCTAACTGATAAGGATGACTCAAAGTCCTAATCAGGCTATATTTAAGCGTTAAATGGCAGTGCAGTCAATTAGAAGAGTTCAAAACATGTGATGACTGTAGATTCCATAACTAAAACAAAGTACATTGCAGCTTTTGAGGCAGTTAAGGAAGCGGTTTGAAGATGGAAATTCATCACAGAGTTAGAAGTGGTTCCTAACATTATTGATCTAATACCTTTACATTGTGATCACAATGGGGCCATTACTCAAGCAAAGGAGCCATGTTGTCATCAAAGATCTAAGAATGTACTCAGACGTTGCCATCTAATTCGGGAAATCATAGGTAAACATATTGTAAAGATAGAGAGAGTTCCCACTGATAAGAATATAGTTGTTCCTCTCACTAAAACATTTCCCTAACATAATAGTTATGTACTCACTTATGTTATAATGTATAATTTTAATGCAAGTGGGAGATTGTTAGAGAGGTGCCCTAAAGGTAATCACTTTAGACACTTGATGTACTCATTTATTTTTGATAAAAGATATTTTTCATTATATGGTATTCATTCCATATGAATTAATATAGTTCTTAAATCATTTAATAAAGTCCTTGGTACGTAACACAACATGAAGGAATTCATGATGAGATTCCTCTCATGTACAATTGTGTTTACACCCAAATTATTCCTAGTCATAGGATTAACAAGATGGGACATTGTTATTCTAGATAGACTAGCACATGTTATACTTCTTGATTACGTCAAGTAGCTGATTTCATAAGCTGAAAGCATGATATGTTTAGAGTTAACATGTGGATGCCTGCTAAGAGTAGCAAGTACATTGGATGACCTGCTATGAGACAATCACATGGATATCTATTCAATATTAATGATAATCTCATCATAGGAACGGTGCAAGTATGCTTAAACTTGAGATGCTCAAGGTTTTCTTGGATATTGAATACTATACTTTGACTCCATTCCCTGTTGCCTCTAAAGAGGTCACTCATAGGGTGGTGATTGGGTATAGCAGGAGCTATTCGAAGGTAGTTGAGTAGTAAACAAAGGATTCACCACTCCTATTAAAAAGAGAGTATACTTACAGCCTCTTATAGATATCATTACTCAGAAATACTTGGTTAAGGTGGACATGTCTTGAAGAAGGTCTTCAAGGACATATTTGATCAAGATAATGAGTGTCATAGACAAGAACTAATATTATTTAGACTAGATGTGATGTGGGAGCTAACACACAGACCATGCTTTAAACCAAATGAGGTATAGTTTGGTGAAAGAATGAGTTGCAAGATAATTTTCAATGTAAGGGTTTACAGTCAAACCACTGACTTTTCAATCAATTAGGGGTCATGATGTGTTGCTAGTTACCACTCATGATTTGCTCGACATCATGTGATGATTTGAGCTACCAACATAGTCGGGAACCTAATGGGTCACATGCATAAAATGAATGAGGGAAATGTGAAATGGGCCTTGGATTAGATCCAAGATATGGTAGAGAAAACAATTTTTCCATGCACCAAGTGTCAAGGCCATGATAAAGGTTGTCACGCCTATGACAAAAGGGAGTCACAGCCATGAGACTACTATTCACAATCGTGAAAGCCCTACTATCAACTTTTGTAATTTAGGTTTTTTTTTATTTCAAATGGAACTTCTATGCATGGGTTACATATGCCCAACCCTAATATAATTAGAGGACCTATAAATAGACCTTTTAAGGGCGAAATTTGTGGCAACAACCTTAAGGAATAAAAGTTATTCTCTCTTCTTCTTCTCTTTGATGTTGAAACACCATAGCTAGCACTTAGGTGCTTTGACACCCCATCTCCACGTGAATTACCGTTAGAGATAATCCAACTTGGATCTCTTGTGGTTTGCAACAATCCAACTTGAAGGAAAGGCTCACAAACTTGAAAGATTGAAAAGAAACAATTGAGGTAATCAACTTCTTCCATATTGATGGCATGATCTGATTTTAATGTTCATAATGCATTCCATAATTTTTGGGTTCATTTAATTTTAATTTTCTGTTGTGCCATGTATGTGATGCATGTTAAGAACCCAACAATATCTACATTTCTTTCCCTATCTTCTGTTAGACTCTTTAGAAAACTATCATGCTGCCTTTTTAAATTGTAGTTCTCCAACTTCTTTCATTAACTTTTCAGCTCTAATTGCAGCAACTTTGAGTTTGGTATAGTTGTCTAGATCAGTGGTTGTAATTCTATTTCTAATCTCATATTTGAGGCCTTTCTCAAACTTTCTACATTTGTGTCTTTTTGTAGAGACCATGAAAGTGTCGTAGTGGGAAAATTTGTTGAACTGCACATCATGCCCAACAATAGACATGTTCCCTAGTTTTAGATTTTGGAATTCTTTTCTCTTCTTATCTTTACATGCCTCAAGCATGTAATTATTCTGAAATTCCCGGAGGAAATCATTCCATGTTAGAACTAGAGGTTGTGAATCACTATTCGGGACAGTCTCTCACTATTCATAGGTATTACCTTGAAGTAAGGACACTACATAATCAAATTTCTCATATGGAGTACACCTCATCATATTCATTATCCTTTGTGTCCTTTTCAGCCATGTCTCCACTTCTTTTGGGTCTATTGTGCCATTGAAATCAATTGCACCTTATTTTCTATACTTTTCATAACGTCTTTGCCTATATATTTAAGGTCCATGTACTTCCTGTTTTGGGTTTTCATAGGGAACTTCTGCATGTGATAATTATAATACATATATTAGAGCCTTGGCACTGATTGATCTCTATGCAAACACGGTAATGCCTCATGAGAATGCATTTTGGTCGGCCTCTCCCTCCTTGGTGAATCAAATGATGGCCCTAAAATTAATAAAATTGTGTCACTACATAATGTTCAACACATATGATGCACATGTTATCATGCATATATGCATATGCATGTTCCCATGTAACCTATCCCTACTCTAATACCAAAAATGCAACATCACTCCATATATATTTAAGTATAACCTATCTTTGTGTCAAATAATCACATACGGCATACTAGTGAGACATAAGATCCTATTAACATTGATAGTAATTTTTTTTCATCACATCTTATAGTATCATTGGATGAATCTGCAAGTCAACATCGAGGTTTTTTCTGCAACATAATATATCACATATATTAAATCTTAAACTTTACACCCATAGATATATGAGTTGCATCTAGTTGTACATTTTAAATCCAACACTGATTAAATATGCTTATATATTAACATAAGTCCAAAATGTAGATGACATGATTTTATGTTCATGTGGAAAGGAGAGAGAGTGGTGAGGCTCAATCGGTGACCTTTGTTCCATGTGTAATGGCCCAAATACCGATTAGTCGTAAACTGTAGTTTCCAAAATTGATTAATAGACCTAGGATGAAAAATATTTTATTCGATCATTGGAAAATATAGGTTATGACTAGTTCAAGGGTAAAATTTGGAGTAAAAATGAGGTGAAAAAAGTTCTCAAAAGTCAAAAATAAGAAAAAAAAAAGACACGGTCTAACTAATAAATTAGTTTAACCATACATTGACTAGACTTTTAAAAATAGTAAATGATATCTAAAAATTTATTTTAAGACATGGATAGATTCTAAATGATATTTAGAATTATTTGACAATGAAAAATGAATTTTACGATAACACAGAAATTTGACTAATAAATCTAGTTTGGGTGAGCCGGATAGGAAACAGACATCGATTGAGTTGAAAATTTTTATGTATATATATATATATATATTATGAATTATGGAATCAAATTTGGGTGAAATTGAGCTTGGAAAGTGAGAGAAACAATTTAAAGTCATTAAATGAGCCTAAATGGGTTGGACTTTATTTGGGTCAAGCCTACCCATTTTAAGCCACTATATAAGGGCTTAAATATCAGAATTCTCTAGAGAGAATTTTGTAACTCCTTCTTCCCCAAGTTCCTTTGCTTGGCAAATCCAACCTCCTGCATCTTCTCCACCAAATTTCTCTTCTCCTCTCTAATTCTTACACCAAAATCAAGCACCCTAATATTATTTCAGCCCCTCTATTAGCTAATTGAAGTCTCTAATCTTCATTTGAAGGGATAGAGTGGAAGGAAATCAAAGGATACAAGTTAGGACACAAAATTGAGATAAGAGAATTTAAAGGTTTAAAATTTATTTAAGATTTCAAATAGAGAGTTTAAGGTATGTATGTGATATTTATGAAGTTAGATTGAGTTATGGAAGCAAAATAATGGTGGTTTAATTGTATATATGTTTCGACCATGGTAGGGATTCAAGGAGGTGAAGGCACTTCAAAGGAAAAAAGCCAAGAAAAAGGAAGCCCAGAAGGGTAAAGAAAAGAAATAAGGTTAGTGGTTACAAAATCTACCTATTTCAATTGTTTATGCTTAAATGAGGGTTATGGAATTTAGGGTAATTGTGTGTTTTGCATGTAAATGGTAATGGAAGCTTCAAATATGATTAAGGAAATATAAAAAGTGGATTAGAATGGTTAAATTCAATTAAAAAAAATATTTAGTGAAACTTTAGAAAAAAAAATGGCCATATTATGTAAATATGTATATTAAGGTATAACTATGTTTTAGTGTAATATTATGGCATATATATATTAATGGAAGTATGAATTTGTGAAATGAATTATTAGAAGGTGAAAAAAAATTTTAATGATGAAAAAGGTTTGTAGGCCTAAAAATGGTTATGGAGAATTTAATATTTTTCTTGCTAATTAAATGAAAACTAAACCATAAATTGTAATAAGATATGATATTTAGTGTATATGAATGGATTGAGAATTTTTAGAATATATTGAATATTTTTCTAGTTAGTAATTTCCTTATGTATGAATTGGAACATAATGAATAAAGTGTGTCTAACCATGAGGAGAACTTCCATATAGGTTATATTAGGTTCATAGTGAGGGCAATGGGTTCCCAATAAAATAGTGGGTGTCATAATACACTTTATTAAAGTCCTAATAAACATGCATTTTCATATATATTCTAACATCCTCTATTTTACATCTAAGCTGCTAGAATCATCATTATGTCGACGATTGTGAATTTGCGATCACTAATGGAGTCAAATAAGTTGACTGGACCTAACTTTTTGGATTGGCCAACGAATTTGAGAATAGTTCTCAAATCCAAAAAGAATGGCTATGTCCTAGATAAGGCACTTTCCAATACCCCTTCTCCTAATGCTTCTGAAGATTTTCAGAAGGCATATTAAAAAAATCTTAATGATAGTGAGATGGCAAGCTGCATTATGCTTGTCACTATATCGGCTGAGTTGCAAAAGTAGTATGAAGCTATGGATGCTAATTCCGTAGTCTACCATGTAAGTGAGCTTTTTGACGAGCAATCACATTCTGAAAGGTTTCAAACTTCAAGGCTGCTCTTCCGCACCAAAATGGTTGAGAGCACATCTCTAGTGTAATATCCACTAAAGATGAATGGCTATATTGAGAGGTTGGCCACCTTGGATTTTATGATGGATCATGAATTAAGTATTGACTTAATTCTAACTAGTTTGTCTAATAGTTTTCTACAATTTATGCTTAACTATAAAATGAATGAAATCTTCACGACTATTCCTGAGCTAATCAAGATGCCCAAGATAGCTTAGCCATTTATCAAGAATGGCATTAAGGTTGTGATGTTGGTGGACTCTCTAGTTCTAAGAAGAAGAAAAAGTCCATAAAGCCTAAGAGAGGTGTAGCCAAGAAGAACGCTAAGGAGAATTCCCCAAAGGGGACATCCTTACATTGTGGCAAGGATGGCCATTGGAAGAGAAACTGCAAGGCCTACTTGGAGTCCTTGAAGAAGGAGTCTGATGACCCATCTACTTCAGGTATTTTTGTCATTGAAATTAATATTGTGTCCAAGAATAATATATGGATACTAGATACCGGTTGTGGCTCACATATATGCACTGATATGCAGGGCCTAAGGAATAGTAAGCAGCTCAATAAGGGAGAGTTTAACCTGAGTGTTGAAAATACAGCACGGGTTGCTGCTTTAGCTATACAAAATTATGAATTGACTCTCCCTAGTGGGCTTATGTTAAATTTAGATAATTATTGTTATGTACCTATTTGGACTAAAAACATTATTTTTGTTTCTATTTTAAATAAATATGGTTTACAATTATCTTTTAGTAACAATTGTTGTTCTATTATGTTGAATGGTAATCTTTATGCTAACGGTACATTATGCAATGGAATATACATATTAGATATGTCAAATTCAATTTTAAACATCAAAAATAATAAACGGAAAAAACAAGATATGTTGAAATCATCTTATTTATGGCATTGTCACCTTGGCCATATAAGTGAGAAACGCATGTCTAATCTACAGAAGAGTGGTAGTTTGGGGCCATTTGATTATGAATCATATGACACATGTGTCTCTTGCTTATTAGGAAAGATGACTAGATTACTCTTTAAGGGAAAGGGTGAACGTGCTAATGGGATTTTAGACTTATTACATTCAGATGTATATGGTCCAATGTCCACACATGCTAGAGGTGGTTTCATCTACATCATTACTTTTATCAATGACTACTCATGATATGAGTACGTGATTCTTATGAGATACTAATCTGAAGATTTTGAAAATTTTAAAGAATTCAAAAAAGAAGTAGAGAAACAACTTGGTAAAAGTATTAAAACACTTCGATTAGATCGAGGAGGTGAATACATGAGCCAAGAGTTTCTAGATTATCTTTGGGATAATGGGATATTATCTCATTGAACTCCACCTTACATGCCACAACACAATGGTGTGGCTGAAAAAAGAAACCGAACCCTGTTAGACATGGTACGGTCTATGTGAGCCTTGCGGAACTCCCTAAATCCTTTTGGGGTTATGCACTATAGACTTCCATTTATATATCGCAACTCAACCTTCTAAAGCACAAGAGCTTCATAAGTCAAGCAGGATACATACTATTCCATAAAGATATGGATTTCTCATTGGTGAATAGAATGATGTATTGCTAATAGAAAATGATGAGCCTATGACCTATGAAGAAGTTCATAATAGTTCAAAATCTGACAAATGGCTTCAAGCCATGAAGTTAGAAATGGATTCCATGTATGAAAACCAAGTATGGACTTTTGTTGAACCACCTAAAGGGATAAAGCCTATAGGGTGCAAATGGGTTTTGAAAAAAAATTAACATGGATGGTAATGTTATTACCTATAAAGCTAGACTTGTACCTAAAGGTTATCATCAAATATAAGGAATTGACTATGATGAAACTTTTAGCCCAGTAGCTATGCTTAAATCCATAAGGATACTCCTAGCCATTCTTGCTCATTATGATTATGAGATACGACAAATGGATGTGATGACAGCTTTCCTTAAAGGAAATCTAACTGAGGATGTGTACATGACACAACCAGAAGGCTTCACATCCAAAGATGCCCAAAAGATATGCAAGCTCCAAACATCCATTTATGGATTAAAGAAAGCATCCATGAGTTGGAATATTCGGTTTGATGAGACAATCAAACAGTTTGGTTTCTTACAAATTCTTGATGCACCTTGTGTATGTAAAAAGGTTAGTGATAGTGTAATCGTGTTCCTTGTGTTGTATGTAGATGACATACTACTAATGGGAAATAATGTCTCAGCCTTACAATTAGTCAAAATTTGGTTATCCAAGAATTTCTCTATTAAAGACGTTGAGGAAGTAGTCTATATTTTGGGAATAAGGATTTATAGAGATTGTAACATTTAGTAATTTAGGCCCCGATTGCGCGTGACCGTAGTGAGGCGCGCAGGTTCAATCGGAATCTAAATTTGAATCCATAAAAAAAGACTAATAATAAGAAAAAATAATTAAGGGTGTTATTATTTGGGAATTAAAAAGATTAGGGGTATAATTAGAAAAAAATAAAATTTTTTATGGACAAAATCGGTATTATGGAGATTGTTTAGGGAAAAAGTATAAATATGGAGGAAGATGTGGCAAGTATGGAATTTCTCAAAGTTTAATTGTTAATTAAGATTAATTAACTTAATGAACCAATAAGAATTATGATTAATTTTAATTAGCGGGACCCACATCTTAATCAAGGTATATAAAGTCAAAAAAGAAGAACAAATTCCACATTCTTCCATAAGCCATCTTCATCTTCTCTTTTTCTCCTCTCTTTGCTGTCCACCATAGGCTCCCTAAAGCTTCATTTTTCTCTGCAAATCCAGCTTGAAAAAGTGAGGAAATAAATTAGTTTTGAGAGAGAAAAAATAAGAATTAAAGAGTTCTTATTACAAATGTACCAAATGAGCAAGAAGGAAGGAAGAAAAAAGAAGAAAAAAGGGAGAAGAGTGGGACAGATTTCGGCCCACCTTGGAGAACACTTAAGGTTAGTTTATTCTTCTTAAATTCAACCTTTTTTCTTCCATTTGAGATCCATATTGATGATAGATGTGATAAGGGTTGATAGATATAGGTTATGTTGCAAGATTGAACATAGAAATTTAAGTTTGTGATTAGTTGATGAAAGTGTAATTAAACTTTGAATTAATGGTAATTGAAGTTAGTTAATTGTTTTATGGCTTAAAAACTAAAGAAAATATGATGTTAATGGATGAATGAGGGGCTTCCATAATTAAAGAAATTTGGGGAAAATTGAAATTAGCATAGAAGCACAACAATTGGTGATAAGTGAAACGTGATTTGAGTGTTGAATTGAAGAAAATAAATTGGGAACTAGGATATGGTTTTTAGGCAGCCATGACATTTGAAGAAGGAAGTTTAACCTTAGTACATTTTAGCTTAATTAAGGTGTAAAACATATTAGGAGCATTAGAATAATATGTAGACATGAAAAACATTGAAATTAGATATTGGAATTGAGATGTGGTATGGTTGTGTAGGAAAAATAAGTGAACAAGTGAGAGGCCATCAAGAGGGTGATAAAGGCAAGGAGAAAGCTAGCTAATAAGGGAAGGAAAATAAGTTTCAAGGGAAGAACCAAGGCTGATTAGGTATGTGCTTCATTGATAAAAATTTTGCATGTTGTTAATATGTATGGAATTATATGTTAAGGTTTGTTATGTTTGTGTTTTTAAGATGTTATGTGATTTGTTGTGACTTTTGATATTATATAAGGAAATGGGACCAAATGGTGTTAAATAATTTAGACATATCAATGTAGTTGTAATTCTGGAAATTTTAGTATTAAAATGAATGCAAATGATGAATGTGGTTGAAATATGGATTGATGCCAATTGATGGCTCGGGTACAGAATTTCCGGAACAGCTCTGTGTATTTTGATGATAACTTGAGTTATCGAACTCCTTTTTGTATGTTCTTTGTTGGAAATGAAAGCTGAGAAAAGAATTTAATTTGTATTCAGACTATAATATCTAATTATGTCTAGCGTTTTCCAGAAAAATGCATGAAGTTTAAACCTAGAATCTGTCCAGAAAATTCTGTGATGATGCAGTAGTGAATTGATCATAACTTTTGATAGAAAAATGTTATTTAAGTGATTTTTAATGCATCTGAAATCTAAGCCAATAATCTACAACCTGTTAGAAGACCATAATTTTAAATTCGAATGCTAAATGGGCTAAAAATGAAGCCCAAAAATAGGTCCGAAATCTGCCATAGGTAAAAACATGAAATATTAGAGTTGTGCTTGTGTTGTGATAATTATATATAATAATTAATGTGAATAATTATTTTAGTGGTAGTTATGAATGTTTAAAAAATTATTTATGTGTGAAATTTTAGTACAATAATAATGAAAATAAAGAACGAAAATAAATAAGCATGATTATGATAGTTGAATAATATTGGCAATTTTTGAAATATTGGGAATTAAAATAAAAATAGTTAAGCCCAAAGACACCTAGGCTAGAACTAGAATAGAGAATAGTTTGGTATGTCAATCAAGGGATTTAGGCACTCAGTGTCGAATATGAAAGCCGGTAATGACAATTTATAAATGTGTTCAGCGCAAAATTATTAAGCCGGTAATGGGAATATAACAAAAGCCGGTAATGACATTATTATAAAAGCGTTCGGCACTATATTATGAAAGCCGGAAATGGCAACCCCGTTATTCCTATTAGTTAGTTCGATTATAATAGTTATGGACACAAGAAAATAATAATAATAATAGTAATAATAATAATAATAATAATAATAATAATAATAATAATAATAGTAGTAGTAATAATAATAATAATAAAATCGAAGTACACGATTTTTATAAATGTTATATGAATTAATATTCAATATTGAGTATTTGCTGAAATTTATTGATTGTATGTAATTCTTTATTTTATGTCTTACTTATTAAATGGTTAATTAGTATGTGAAAAAAATATATATATATGTAAAATTTTTATCATTTAAGCACCATTAAACTATTAGCTTAGCGCGGGTGGTTTCCTATCGCGCAGATTTAGAAGGGTAGCCGTAGAAATTAGCATTGTCAGAAGAAGAAGAGTACCCGGAAGGAAGCAGCAAAAAGCTTTGAGGTTTCTTTTTGGTATATTTTATAAAAAAAATTCTGTAAATTAAATTATGGTTTTATTTCCCATAATATGTATTGTAGACATGAATTATACTATAAATTAATGTACTTTATAAATAAATAAAATTTTGAATATTTGTGCTTGTAATAATTTTTATTTCAGTGTTTGCAATATTTTCAAAAAAAAATGTTATTTCAATTCATTAAATTTACAAAACAGTTATACGAGTAATACTCACTTACCTTGCTGAACGGAAGTGGGGTAAGGGGGTGTTACGGTAACACCATATCATATGCATTTAAGTATAACCTATCCAAGTATCAAATAGTCACATACTGCATACTGAAAAGGCAAAATACCCTGTTAACAGTTATAGTAAAATTTTTTTTCATGTCATATCCTGTAAAATCAATTAATGACTTTGCAAGTCTCATATCCTTTAATTTCATTCAATGACATTCAAGTCTCATATCCTACAATATTATTCAATGACTTTTCAAGTCAACATTAAAAACCACAATACAATATATCACATATATTAAAACTTAAACTTTACATCCGAATTACGGGTTGCTTCTATTTATACATTTCAAAACTAATCTAGGTTGATAATGCATATTCAAACATATAAGTCCAAATACATATGACATGTTTTTATGCTCATGTGGAATGCAAGGAGAGAGAGTGATGAGGCTCGGCCAATGACCTGTGCTCCATGTCTTTTATACACTACTCAAAATGAGCTATCACTTTTCTTTACCTGAAAAATGATGCAAATTGATGAGTTGCGGCTCAGTGAGAATAATCATCCAATGAGCTCTAAAGTACCAAACAACTCATAGTAATAAATCACAAATCCAATATATACCATGTATTCAATTCCATTCATCAGTATCATATAAGTATCAATAAAGTTGAAACATATAATCATTACTCTTTATGTATGCAAATGCTTTGCTTATTTCATTTTTTTGTGACTAAATTAAACAAACATTGCCCCGGGTTTCCATGTGAACATTTGCCATGTGAACATTTGCATTTGCATGTGCTAGCTAGCTTGATCATTTGTTTCATTTGCACATTTGTTGGGTCGTAGGCCTCTTGTTCTGCTTTACAATATCGATTAACTAGTCACAACGCCTTTTTAGTCCATATGCATATGCACTTGTATTGAAGCATTCATCAATCATTGCATCTTTATCATATACAACATACATATATTCCATATATACCTTATATGTCACGCATATACGTTGCATAAACTATACATATACCATGTATATATATCACATATGTCAAACATATACCTCAAATATATCACAATTATACCATTTATATGTATCACAATGTCACAATTATCCATCATTACATTATCAAGGACCAATCATGACAATCATATGAATCACATAGCAAGCAACAATCATTTGCACTAAAGAATTCAATCGATAATTAGACTCACTGTTCTCTTTTGATTTCGACTCCTAACTTATTGTCTATCCGCTCCTTATGGGTCTCCAATATGTTCTGAGACTAATATGAAAACATAATCAATTAGCTCATGATTAGGGAGACTTAATGTGGCTTAAACAAATTAATATGCATTGTTCATGTCAATAGTTGAGATTTTTCCTATGAGGCAGTGTGACCTTATGGGACTGTTTAGCCTATAACTTTTTCTATACTTGACCAATTAATCTGATTCTTATTCCTAATTACAACTAACATATAATTATAGAACATATTAAAATTTCAGACCAATTGGATCATTGTACAATATTTTGTAGAATTTCTAAGAGTTTCTATTTTCTGCCTTGTTTTCTGCCTTTAGGCAGTTTCAGGGTAATCATTTGGGTTCATCATAACTTACAATATATAAGTCATATTTTAATGAAACTTTACAGAAACTTATTTGGGTTCAAATGGAACATTTTGATGTTTTAAACATTTTATGCCTCTAAGGTCTTCAAATCATAAGCAACAGTTTACTGGTCCAGAATAGAATTGGCTTCCGGACCAGTATGACTTCAAAAGGCCATAACCTAGTCTATACATAACCAATGAATCTGAAATTAGTACCCATATTTAGCTAAGACATATACCTATAAGTTTTGTGTTTTAATAATTTACATAATCTAGCTCTAGAAAGCTCAAATGAGCTAAACATGTTACTGGATCTGCCCAGGGTACTCAGTAGGCAGTTCAAACTATGGAACAGTCATGGTTCCATTTACTATAACTCACAATTTACAAGCCCTATGAACCTAAAATTTGGTCTACAGATACAACACACATATATATACAACTTTTATGTTTTGATATACTTAAAATAATGGCTTTAACATATTCTAAATCAAAGCACACAGTAGCTAACTTGGTTAGGGTTCACACCCTGACCAGTTTTAGTACGATGAGGATATCTCGTTATATACACAAACTCATGCAAAACCGTTTACATATCCATAAATATGAAACATAAAGGAAAAACTTTTGTGCTTTACACGTTTCCATAATAAATTTCTATGTGCATCAAAATCGGGTTCCAAAGCAGTGCCTATTAATGAACCTAAGCAACTCAAATCAACCCTAAAGCAATAAGAATTGATTACTTCCCAAGGAAGAACTTGCAAGGGATCAATTTGGTGAAAAACTAGGTAAAACAAGGAATATTCTGAAATGGAGGAAAATTAAGGAGAAGTTGGGGCTGAAGTGAGGAGGCAGAAATGGGGAAGATGAAGATAAAGGCAGATTTATGTTTTTGTCTTTTTATCTTTTTCTCATCTCATTTCTCTTCTCATTTCTCTTTTCTCTTCTCTTTTCTCTTCTCTCCTCTTCTATTTCTCTTTTGTTTCATTTTCATTTTATTTTATCTATATTATTATTATTATTTACATATATATATATAATTCCACTAATACACACAATAATACAGCTTAATCATTTGGCCCGGTTTAACTAAATTAACAATGCAAAATGTTTACTAATCTTAATCTAATGATTTTTCTTACTTTAATTTGGTCACTTATTCAATTCATTTCTAATACTTCATAATCCTCATATAGGTTATAAGTACACACGTGCTACTCGACACAAGTGCCAAATGCTAGGACACGTAGCTAGTGCGTGTCATAAACTTGTTCCTACGAAAATACATGTGAAATGCACGTGTTCAATTGAATTGTATGCAAGATGCTTATGTTCAATGAAATGCATGTGGGAAAGGTCAAGGATGTTACAATTCTCCCCTCCTTTTAAAAATTTCATCCTCAAAATTAATACCTGAAAATAGGTGTGGATACTGCTTTTTCATATTTTCTTCTGTTTCCCATGTTGCCTCTTCTAGTAAATGGTTATGCCATAATACCTTAACCAAAGGTATTTCTCGGTTTCTTAGCTGTTTAGTCTTGTATCCAATGATTTGCATTGGTTTTTCAACATAACTCATGTTCTCTGCAATCTCAATGGCTTGATCTTTAAGTACATGTGTAGGATCTGACCTGTATCTTCTAAGCATGCTTATATGAAACATATTATGTATCTGAGCCATCTCGGGTGGTAACGCTAATCTATATGCCAGTGGACCAATCTTCTCAAGAATTTCATAAGGCCCTATATACCTTGGGCTCAATTTACCCTTCTTGCCAAATCGGATTATCCCTTTCCATGGAGATACATGAAGAAACACCTTTTCACCTAACTCGTATTCCATCTCCCTTCTATGCTGATCAGCATAACTTTTCTGTCTATCTTGGGCTGGCTTTAGCTTATTCTTGACAACCTTGATCTTATCCACTGTGTCTTGCACTATCTCTGGCCCTTCTAATGCACGTGCTCCTTCTTCATCCCAAATGATAGGGCTTCGACACTTTCTATCATACAATGCCTCATATGGTGCCATTTAGATACTGCTACGATACTGGTTGTTGTAAGAAAATTCAATCAATGTTATATATTCATCCCAAGCACCTCTGAATTCCATAAAACATGCCCTAAGCATTTCTTCCAATGTCTGCATAGTCCTTTCAGATTGTCTATCAGTCTGTGGGTGGAATGCAGTGCTGAAATTCAATTTTGTTCCCAATGCATCTTGTAAACTCACCAAAAATCGTGAAGTAAACCATGGATCTCTATCAGACACAATGACACTGGAATCCCATGCAATTTGACTATCTCATTCACATATAATTTTGCCAAACTCTCGAGTATACACCCCCATCTGAAAGGTAGAAAATGTGCTGACTTGGTTAGTCTATCAACAATTACCCATACTGCATCATTTTTCCGTGGAGTTCTTGGCAATCCATAAACAAAATCCATCGTTATTTTCTCCCATTTCCATTCTGGCACTGGCAATGGATGTAGTTTACCAACTGGTGCCTGATGTTCAATTTTAATCTGCTGACATGTCAAGCATTTGGAAACATATTCTGCTATGTCTTTCTTCATTCTTGGCCACCAGTAATGAGGCCTTAAACTGTGATACATCTTTGTCATCCCTGGGTGCATTGTGTATGGTGTATTGTGTGCCTCTTCCATTATTTCCTGACGCAATTTCTCAATGTCTGGAACACATATGCGTGATTTTAACATCAGTGTATCATTCTGCAAATGAAACTCTGTATTCTTTCCATGCCTTATCCTATCAACTTTCTCACATAATTCAGGATCTTTGCTTTGTGCTTCTTTAATTCTCTCCTTTAGCATAGGTCTGACGTGAAGAGTAGCAATCAGTGATCCTCTATCATGCATATTTAATTCAACATTCATGGATCGTAATTGAATCAAATATGGAAAAGAGGATGTTTGTAAATGAGCTACACTGCTGCTGGCCTTCCTACTCAATGCATCTGCTACCACATTGGCTTTCCCTGGAGGTTATTCAATTGTATAGTCATAATCTTTCAATAGCTCTAACCACCGTCTCTGCCTCATGTTTAATTCTTTCTATTTCAGTAAATAACCCAAGCTTTTATGGTCTATGAAGATTTGGAATGTCTCACCATACAGATAATGCCTCAAACTGCAGCCAATTCTAAATCGTGCACTGGATATGAGATCTCATGTGGTCTCAGTTGCCTAGATGCATAAGCTATCACCTTACCATGTTGCATTAATACACATCCCAAGCCTTGGTGAAAAACATCACTATATACTGTAAACCCACCTGTACCTATAGAGATAGTTAACACTGGTGCGGAGGTTAGTCTGTGTTTTAGTTCATTGAAACTCCTCTGACATTCTGGAGTCCACTTGAAAGGCACATTCTTTCTTAACAATTTAGTGAAAGGGCTAGCAATTAAGGAGAATCCATCAACAAATCTGCGATAGTATCCGGCTAAACCCAGAAAACTACGCATTTCTGAAATATTTTTAGGAACTTCCCAATTTACCATGGCCTCAATTTTCTTTGGGTTGACCTCTATGCCCTTACACGACACCACATGTCCAAGAAACACCAAATGATCTAGCCAAAATTCACATTTACTCAATTTGGCATATAATTGTTTCTCCCTCAAAGTTTGCAACACAACTTTTAAATGTTGTTCATGTTCTCCCCTATTCTTTGAGTATACCAATATGTCAACAATAAATACTATCACAAACCAATCCAGATATGGTTGAAACACTTTATTCATCAATTCCATAAATGCATCTGGAGCATTAGTTAACCCAAATGGCATTACTAAAAATTCATAATGTCCATACCTGGTTCGAAAGGCAGTCTTTAGAACATCCGCTTCTGCTACCTTCAGCTGGTAATAGCCTGATTTCAAATCAATCTTGGAGAATATTTAGGCTCCTTGCAACTGATCAAACAAATCATCTATTCTAGGCAATGGATATTTGTTCTTCACCATCATTTTGTTCAGTTGCCTATAATCGATGCACAATCTCATTGTTCCATCTTTCTTTTTAACAAATAACACTGGAGCTCCCCATGGTGATACACTGGGTCTGATATACCCTTTATCAAGCAGCTCCTGCAATTGGGCCTTCAGCTCTTTCAACTCAACTAGGACCATTCTGTAGGGTGACCTTGATATTGGTGTTATTCCTAGTACTAGTTCAATAGTGAATTTTATCTCTCTATCTGGTGGTAAACCAGGTAGATCATCTGGGAATACATCAGCAAATTCCTTTACCACTGGTATATTTTCAAGCAAGCTATCAGTGGTTCTAGTATCAGTCACATATGCCAAATATGCTTCATATCCCCCTTTGATCATTCGAAATGCCTTTACAGCTGAAACTAGACATGTAGGCACAAGTTTTCTTTCACCTAGAAATACTACCCTTGGCTGGTTTGGTGATTCCAAAATTACTTCCTTAGTAAAGCAATTCACTATTGCATGATGTCTAGTTAACCATTCCATTCCCAGTATCACATCAAATTCATATATTGGCAATAAAATCAGATCAGCTATTAACTCAGCTCTGTCAATGCATATCAGGCAATCACGACAGATATTATTCACAACTACCACTGTTCCCAATGGAGTACTCACATTTATGTCAATCCCCAAAGGCTCATGCGTTTGATGCAGTTTAGATGCCATATGCAATGATATAAATGAATGAGTGGAGCCTGGGTCAATCAATGCATATGCTAATATTTCAGAAATATAAATATTACCAGTGACTACTTCGGGAGCATCTACTGCCTCTTGTCTAGTCATAGCAAACACTCTGGCCTGAGTAGGGGGTTTAGAACTCTGACCTTCAGATCTAGTCACTCCTCTGCCCATTGTACTAGTCCTGCCCCTGCCTCTTCCTCTGCCCTGTGTCCCAATAGTAGGGTAGACCCTCGGTGCCTCAACTGTAGTATCAGATACTCCTCTACCTCTGCTGGTCTCTGCTAGTTTGGCTCTATTTGGACAGTCTCTATACATGTGCTCCATCGATCCACAGAAATAACATGCTCCTATGAGCCTTCTACATTCACCCGTATGCTGTCTGCCACAATGACTACATGTGGGCCTCTGTTCGACATATTGGCTCTGCCCTCTGCCTGGGTAAGAGAAAGTCATGCCTCGACCTCTAGAACTGGAGTACCCACTTCTCTTACCAGATTGTGCAGGCATATATCTATCTCTTTTTCCCGACCTTCTGCTGGACTCACCAAAGAACTCACGTGATGGCCTTTTTATTTGTTGTTCCCCAGCTTCTTTCATTAACCGTTCAGCTCTGATTGCAGCAGCTCTGAGTCTGGCATAACTATCAAGATCAGTAGTCATGATTCTGTTTCTGATCTCATATTTGAGGCCCTCCTCAAACTTCCTGCATTTGTCTCTTTCAGTAGAGACCGTGAAGGTGGCATAATGGGAAAGTTTATTAAACTGTACTTCATACTCCGCAATAGACATACTCCCCTATTTTAGATTTAGGAATTCCTTCCTCTTCTCATCTTTATATGCTTTAGGCATGTAATTATTCTGAAATTCCAGGAGGAAATCATTCCATTTCAACACAGGTTGTTGTGCATCACTGTCGGGGACTATCTCCCACCATTCATAAGCATTTCCTTGTAGTAAGGATACTGAATAATCGAATTTCTCATCCAGGGTACATCTCATCATATTTAGTACCCTCTGTGTCCTTTTCAGCCATGTCTCAGCTTCTGCTGGATCTGTTGTGCCATTGAAATTAGTTGCACCATGTTTCCTCAGCTTGTCATAACGTCTTTCCTTGTGCATTTCAAGACCATGCACTTCCTGATCTAGGAGTTCATAGGGTGCCTCTGCATGAGATGACTGTGATGCATGTGCTGGAGCTTTAGCTCCTAGTGCTGGTTGATCTCTATCTAAATGAGGTGATGCCTCATAAGAATGCATTTCAGCCGGCCTCTCCCTCCTAGGTGAATTATGTCTTATGATGTCCCTAAAATAAATGAAATTATGTCACTACATAATGTTCAACACATAGGATGCATAGGTTATCATGATCTTATGCATATGCATGTTCCCATGGAACCTATCCCTGCTCTGATACCAAAAATGTAACACCACATCATATGCATTAATGTATAACCTATCCCTGTATCAAATAGTCACATACTGCATACTGAAAAGGCAAAATACCCTATTAACAAAGGTAGTAAAATTTTTTTTTCATGTCATATCCTGTAAAATCAATTAATGACTTTGCAAGTCTCATATCCTTTAATTTCATTCAATGACTTGCAAGTCTCATATCCTACAATATTATTCGATGACTTTTCAAGTCAACATTAAAAACCACAATACAATATATCACATATATTAAAACTTAAACTTTACATCCGATTTACTGGTTGCTTCCATTTACACATTTCAAAACTAATCTAGATTGATAATGCATATTCAAACATATAAGTCCAAATACATATGACATGTTTTTATGCTCGTGTGGAATGCAAGGAGAGAAAGTGATGAGGCTCGGCCAATGACCTGTGCTCCATGTCTTCTATACACTACTCAAAATGAGCTATCACTTTTCTTTACCTGAAAAAGATGCAAATTGATGAGTTGCCGCTCAGTGAGAATAATCATCCAATGAGCTCTAAAGTACCAAACAACTTATAGTAATAAATTACAATCCAATATATACCATGTATTCCATTCCATTCATCAGTATCATATAAGTATCAATAAAGTTGAAACATATAATCATTACTCTTTATGTATGCAAATGTTTTGCTTATTTCATTTTGTTGTGACTAAGTTAAACAGACATTGCCCCGGGTTTCCGTGTGAACATTTGCCATGTGAACATTTGCATTTGCATGTGCTAGCTAGCTTGATCATTTGTTTCATTTGCACCCTCTTCTTTTGATTTACAATATCGATTAACTAGTCACAACGCCTTTTTAGTCCATATGCATATGCACTTGTATTTAAGCATTCATCAATCATTGCATCTTTATCATATACAACATACATATATTCCATATATACCTTATATGTCACGCATATACGTTGCATAAACTATACATAAACTATGCATATACCATGTATATATATCACATATGTCAAACATATACCTCAAATATATCACAATTATACCATTTATATGTATCACAATGTCAAAATTATCCATCATTACATTATCAAGGACCAATCATGACAATCATATGAATCACATAGCAAGCAACAATCATTTGCACTAAAGAATTCAATCGATAATTAGACTCACCGTTCTCTTTTGATTCTGACTCCTAACTTATTGTCTATCCGCTCCTTGTGGGTCTTCAATATGTTCTGAGCCTAATATGAAAACATAATCGATTAACTCATGATTATGGAGACTTAATGTGGCTTAAACAAATTAATATGCATTGTTCATGTCAATAGTTGAGATTTTTCCTATGAGGCAGTGTGACCTTATGGAACTGTTTAGCCTATAAATTTTTCTATACTTGACCAATTAAATGATTCTTGTTCCTAATTACAACTAACATATAATTATAGAACATATTAAAATTTCAGACCAATTGGATCATTGTACAATATTTTATGGAATTTCTAAGAGTGTTATGTTTTCTGCCTTTAGGCAGTGTCAGGGTACTCATTTGGGTTCATCATAACTTACAATATATAAGTCATATTTTAATGAAACTTTACAGAACCTTATTTGGGTTCAAATGGAACATTTTTTATGTTTTAAATGTTCATCACTTATGCCTCTAAGGTCTTCAAATCATAAGCAAAAATTTACTGGTCCATAATAGAATTGGCTTCCGGACCAGTATGACTTCAAAAGGCCATAACCTAGTCTATACATAACTAATGAATCTGAAATTGGAACCCAAAATTTATCTAAGACATATACCTATAAGTGTTATGTTTTAATAATTTACATAATCTGGCTCTAGAAAGCTCAAATGAGCCAAACATGTTACTAGATCTGCCCAGGGCACTCAGTAGGCAGTTCAAACTATGGAACAGTCATGGTTCCATTCACTATAACTCACAATTTACAAGCCCTATGAACCTGAAATTTGTTCTGCAGATACAAAACACATATATATACAACTTTTATGTTTTGATATACTTAAAATAATGGCTTTAACATATTTTAAATCAAAGCACACAGTAGCTAACTTGGTTAGGGTTCACACCCTGACCAGTTTTAGTACAAAGAGCATATCTCGTTATATACACAAACTCATGCAAAACCGTTTACATATCCATAAATATGAGACATAAAGGAAAAACTTTTGTGCTTTACACATTTCCATAATAAATTTCTATGTGCATCAAAATCGAGTTGCAAAGCAGTGCCTATTAATGAACCTAAGCAACTCAAATCAACCCTAAAGCAGTAAGAATTGATTACTTACCAAGGACGAACTTGCAAGGGATCAATTTGGTGAAAAAACTAGGTAAAACAAGGAAGATTTGATGTTTGAAATGGAGGAAAATTAAGGAGAAGTTGGGGCTGAAGTGAGGAGGCTGAAATGGGGAAGATGAAGATAAATGCAGATTTATGTTTTTGTCTTTTTATCTTTTTCTCATCTCATTTCTCTTCTCATTTCTCTTTTCTCTTCTCTTTTCTCTTCTCTCCTCTTCTATTTCTCTTTTGTTTCATTTTCATTTTATTTTATCTATATTATTATTATTATTATTTACATATATATATATATAATTCAACTAATTCACACAATAATACAGCTTAATCATTTTGCCCGGTTTAACTAAATTAACAATGCAAAATGTTTACTAATCTTAATCTAATAATTTTGCTTACTTTAATTTGGTCACTTATTCAATTCATTTCTAATACTTCTTAATCCTCATATAGGTTATAAGTACGCATGTGCTACTCGACACAAGTGCCAAATGCTAGGACATGTAGCTAGTGCGTGTGATAAACTTGTTCCTACGAAAATATGTGTGAAATGCACGTGTTCAATTGAATTGTATGAAAGATGCTTATGTTCAATGAAATGCATGTGGGGAAGGTCAAGGATGTTACAGTTACAATTTTTGGTATCAGAGCCATAGGTTTTAACGATTCTTATTTAGTGGATATGGGAAGATAAGTGCATGTTTTTCAGTATTTGCATTGTTTTAAGCTACTATATTCTAATAAGGGACCCTTCTTCTGACAATATAGGTTTTAATGGATTCGGAATCAAGACAAAGTCACGAAGAATGAGAGGGTGATAATATCGCTAATTCGGCTACTCGTAGGCAGTCAGCATCAATTAGAGCCTCGAAGCCTAGTGTTATAGCTCCACAACATGCTGAACAACAGGTTAACTTGGGTCAGGTACCCCTTATGCAACAAATGGCTACCTTGTTACAGCAGATAGCACAAGTTGTGTCGCCAGCAGCTCCACCACCTCCCCCACCTCAACCGAAACCCCAGATTGAAAAATTAAGAAAATATGGGGCTACGGATTTTATAGGCATGAAAGAGGGTGACCCAGCAGCAGCAGCATTTTGGTTAGAAAAGACATAATGGGTTTTTGAGGAGTTGTAGTGTCCTAAGGAGTAAAAGGTCAAATATGCAGTATCCCTCCTTCAGGAGCATGCCTATGACTGGTGGAAGTCGGTGTTAGCGAAACCTCAGACTCCAACCCCTCAAACATGGGATTTCTTTGTGGTAGAGTTTAAAAAGAAATATGTGTCAAGAATTTATGTTAATGAGAAAAATCGAGAATTTTTGAATTTGAAGCAGAGTGGTATGACAGTAGCTGAGTACGAGATGGAGTTCACCAGGCTGAGCAAGTATGCTACTGGGATTATTGGAGATGAAGCTGATAAATGTTGTAGATTTGAAGATGGCCTCAATGAGGAGATTTGGTATTTAGTGGGTTCACACCAGCATAGAGATTTTGCTACACTAGTGTCATCTGCCATTAGTGTAGAAAGAAGGAAGAAGTTGAAGACAAAAGATTTTTCCAAGAAATCAACAGCTAGTGTGGCCCAGACATCGGGTAGGAAAGGACAAATAGTACCCAGACCATTTCAGTCAAGGGTGGCTAGACAGACATTTTCTGGTAGGCGAGGTCAACACTTTAGACCCGCAGCATCATCTGTTAGTTCACCAACATCACTTCCCAAGAGACCAGCTCCGACTTTGTGTCAGCATTGTGGTAGAGCTCATACAGGAGAGTGTTGGTGGTTGACTGGGGCATGTTTGAGATGTGGAGCTACTAACCATATGAAGAGAGATTGTCCTAGACTTAGTACAGGCAGTATGGCACCAGCACAGACTATGACACCGGTACAGAGTCGTGGTAGAGGTCGAGGCTAGTTTAGAGGTGGTCGTATAGGAAAGAATCAGGGGGTATCAGAGATAGTTGATAGACCCGAAGGTAGTAGAGCTCCAACTCGGGCATATGTGATGAGAGCCCGTGAGGACCAGGATGCACCAGACGTCATAGTTAGTAATTTATCTTTATTTGATTTTGATTTATATGCATTGATAGATCCTGGTTCCGAGCATTCATACATAAGCACAACTGCACTTAGACAATGGAACATGATACCTGAGACCTTAGAATATGAGATAGTTGTGACCAATCCTGTGGGACATAGTGTGAAAGTTAATCAGATTTATAGAAACAGTTCAATAATAATTCAGGGTAAAGAATTTCCAGCCGACTTAATAGAATTACCTTTTCATGAATTTGATGCTATTCTGGGTATGGATTGGTTGACAAAGCACAGAGCTATAGTTGACTGCCGATCTAGAAAAGTCATACTTAAAATTCCTGGGCAGGATGACACTATCATTCAAGGTGAAGGTCAAACATGTTTGACCAGTGTTATTTCTGCATTAAAAGCTTGGAAATATATTAGGAAGGGATGTGAGACATATTTGGCCCATGTGATAGATATCAGAAAGAGGAGCCCGGAACTCAAGGACATCCCCACAGTGTGTGAGTTCCCAGATGTATTTCCTGAAGATTTGTCGAGGTTACCACCAGATAGGGAGATAGAATTTGCTATTGATGTGATTCCTAGTACAACCCCGATATCAATTACTCATTATAGAATGGCACCTGCAGAATTAAGAGAGTTGAAGGTTCAATTGCAAGAATTGCTCGACAAAGGGTTCATAAGGCCCAGTGTCTCACCATGGGGTGCTCCGGTGTTGTTTGTGAAAAAGAAGGATTGCACCTTGCAATTATGTATTGATTACCAACAATTGAACAAGGTGACGATTAAAAATAAATACCCACTACCTAGAATTGATGATTTGTTTGATCAATTGAAGGGAGCAGGAGTATTCCCTAAGATTGATTTCAGATATGGGTATCACCAACTGAAAATCAAAGAATCAGATGTGTCAAAAACAGCCTTCAGAACTTGATATGGCCACTATGAGTTTCTGGTTATGCCATTTAGCTTAACAAATGCACCAGCTGCCTTTATGGATATGATGAACAGAATTTTTAGGCCTTACCTTGATCAGTTTGTGGTAGTTTTTATAGATGATATCCTGGTGTATTCGAGGGACAAGGGAGAACATGACAGGAATCTCAGAATAGTACTGCAGACTTTGAGGGAAAATCAATTGTATGCAAAGCTGTCAAAATGTGAGTTCTGGTTGAAAGAAGTGGGATTCTTAGGGCATGTTATTTTAGTTGAAGGAATCTGGGTTGATCCTAACAAAATAAAAACCATTCTATGTTGGAAGTCGCCTCGCAATGTAACAGAAGTCTGGAGTTTCCTTGGATTAGCTGGTTACTACAGAAGGTTTGTGAAGGGATTTTCAAGTATAGCTGCACCACTTACCAAGTTGCTCAGAAAAGAAACTAAGTTTGAGTGGACAGATTAGTGTCAGGCAAGCTTTGAGAAACTAAAAGCCATGTTAACTGAGGCACCTGTTTTAACCCAACCTACGTCAGGGAAAGATTTTGTGATATACAGTGATGCCTCTCATAATGGGCTAGGGTGTGTATTAATGGAAGAGGGTAAAGTAATTGCTTATGAATCTAGGCAATTGAAGCCTCATGAACTAAATTACCCTACTCATGATTTGGAGTTGGCAGCAATAGTGTTTGCTTTAAAAATTTGGCCACATTATTTGTATGGTGAGCGGTGCTACATATATACAGATCATAAGAGCCTCAAATATCTGCCCACACAAAAGAAGTTGAACTTAAGGCAAATATGCTGGTTGTAGTTTATCAAAGATTATAATTGCATTATTAACTATCAATAAGGCAAAGCTAATGTAGTAGTTGATGCCTTAAGTAGAAAAACACTAGCAGGTATAGTTTAAAATTTTCTCAATTATAATATAATATATAGAAATTAATAATGAATTAATATTAGATTCATAATTTATTTTGGCAGAGTTACGAGTCCAACCTACTTTAAGGCAACAAGTGAGAGAAGCTTAGAGGCAAGATCAAAAATTGATGACAATTGTTGAGGCAGTTAAAAAGGGGGAGAGACCTAAATTTAAGGTTGAAGATGATGGAAGCATAAGTTACAGAGGAAGATTGTGCGTGCCAAATGATAACAGATTAAAGCAAGTAATTCTAAAAGAGGCACATAATACAACTTATTTTATGCATCTAGGGAGCAATAAAATGTATCAGAACCTGAAGACTCATTATTGGTGGCCAGGAATGAAGAAGCATATAGTGGAATATACTACAAGATGCTTGACATGCCAACAAGTGAAAGTAGAGCACCAGGTACCATCTGGATTGTTGCAACCTATTGCTATTCCAGAATGGAAGTGGGAAAGAATTACAATGGATTTTGTATCTGGGTTGCCTTTGACACAAAAGAAACATGATGCAGTATGGGTAATTGTTGACAGGCTCACCAAATCGGCTCACTTTCTGCCAGTTCGGATGGATTACTCCTTGAGCCGATTAGCAGAATTATATGTTAATGATATAATTCGATTGCATGGGGTGTCAGTATCTATTATTTCTGATCGAGATCCACGGTTCACATCAAAATTTTGGAAAAGTGTACAGCAAACATTGGGGACCCAACTTACGGTTAGTACAGCATTTCACCCACAAACAGATGGGCAATCCGAACGAGTTATTCAATTGCTGGAAGATATGCTTAGAAGTTGTGTAATTGATTTTGAGGGTAGTTGGGATAAACATTTACCACTAATAGAATTTGCATACAACAACAGCTATCAAACTAGTCTTGGCATGGCACCATATGAAGTTTTGTATGGAAGGAGATGTAGAACACCATTATGCTGGACAGAACTTGGTGAAAAGAAATTAATGGGGCCAGAATTAGTGCAGCTAATAGAGGAGAACGTGAAATTAATTCAAGATCGGTTAAAAGTTGCAACTGATCGACAAAAGTCCTACGCTGATTTGAAGAGAAAAGACATTGAATATGCCATCGGAGACAAGGTATTTTTGAAAGTTTCACCTTGGAAGAAAGTACTTCATTTTGGTAAAAAGGGGAAACTGAGTACTAGATTTATTGGACCATACGAAATACTTGAATGTGTGGGTCCAATGGCTTACAGGTTGGCCTTACCACCAAAATTAGATAAGATACACAATGTATTTCATGTCTCAATGTTAAGGAGATATAGATCAGATCCGACACATGTAATACCTGTGAAATCAATAAAGGTACAACCAGACTTGACATATGCAAAAGAACTAGGGAAAATCATAGCTCGCGAAGTCAAGGAACTATGGAACAAAAAAGTACCGCTAGTAAAGATCCTATGGCACAATCATGCAGTAGAAGAAGCCACCTGGGAGAGTGAAGAAATGATGAGAACTCAGTATCATCAGTTATTCGGCTCCACCTAATCAAGTAAATTTCGAGGACAAAATTTTCTTAAGGGGAAGAGAATTGTAACATTCAGTAATTTAGGCCCCGATTGCGCTTGACCGTAGTGAGGTGCACAGGTTCAATCGGAGTCTAAATTTGAACCCATAAAAAAATGACTAATAATAAGGGAAAATAATTAAGGGTATTATTATTTGGGAATTAAAAAGATTAGGGGTAGAATTAGAAAAAAATAAAATTTCCTATGAACAAAATCGGTATTATGGAGATTGTTTGGGGAAAAAGTGTAAATATGGAGGAAGATGTGGCATGTATGGAATTTCTCAAAGTTTAATTGTTAATCAAGATTAATTAACTTAATGAACCAATAAGAATTAGGATTTATTTTAATTAGCGGGACCCACATCTTAATCAAGGTATATAAAGTCAAAAAAGAAGAACAAATTCCACATTCTTCCATAAGCCATCTTCATCTTCTCTTTTTCTCCTCTCTTTGCTGTCCACCATAGGCTCCCTAAAGCTTCATTTTTCTCTGCAAATCCAGCTTGAAAAAGTGAGGAAATAAATTAGTTTTGAGAGAGAAAAAATAAGAATTAAAGAGTTCTTATTACAAATGTACCAAATGAGCAAGAAGGAAGGAAGAAAAAAGAAGAAAAAAGGGAGAAGAGTGGGACAGATTTCGGCCCACCTTGGAGAACACTTAAGGTTAGTTTATTCTTCTTAAATTCAACCTTTTTTCTTCCATTTGAGATCCATATTAATGATAGATGTGATAAGGGTTGATAGATATAGGTTATGTTGCAAGATTGAACATAGAAATTTAAGTTTGTGATTAGTTGATGAAAGTGTAATTAAACTTTGAATTAATGGTAATTGAAGTTAGTTAATTGTTTTATGGCTTAAAAACTAAAGAAAATATGATGTTAATGGATGAATGATGGGCTTCCATAGTTAAAAAATTTCGGGAAAATTGAAATTAGCATAGAAGCACAACAATTGGTGATAAGTGAAACGTGATTTGAGTGTTGAATTGAAGAAAATAAATTGGGAACTAGGATATGGTTTTTAGGCAGTCATGACATTTGAAGAAGGAAGTTTAACCTTAGTACATTTTAGCTTAATTAAGGTGTAAAACATATTAGGAGCATTAGAATATTATGTAGACATGAAAAACATTGAAATTAGATATTGGAATTGAGATGTGGTATGGTTGTGTAGGAAAAATAAGTGAACAAGTGAGAGGCCATCAAGAGGGTGTTAAAGGCAAGGAGAAAGCTAGCTAATAAGGGAACGAAAATAAGTTTCAAGGGAAGAACCAAGGCTGATTAGGTATGTGATTCATTGATAAAAATTTTGCATGTTGTTAATATGTATGGAATTATATGTTAAGGTTTGTTATGTTTGTGTTTTTGAGATGTTATGTGATTTGTTGTGACTTTTGATATTATATAAGGCATTGGGACCAAATGGTGTTAAATAATTTAGACATATCAATGTAGTTGTAATTCTGGAAATTTTAGTATTAAAGTGAATGCAAATGATGAATGTGGTTGAAATATGGATTGATGTCAATTGATGGCTCGGGTACAGAATTTCAGGAACAACTCTGTCTATTTTGATGATAACTTGAGTTATGGAACTCCTTTTTGTATGTTCTTTACTGGAACTGAAAGCTAAGACACAAGAATTTAATTTTTATTCAGACTATAACATCTAATTATGTCTCTATTTGCCCAGAAAAATGCATGAAGTTTAAACCTAGAATCTGTCCAGAAAATTCTGGGCAGAAAATTCTGTGATAATGCAGTAGTGAATTGATCATAACTTTTGATAGAAAAATGGTATTTAAGTGATTTTTAATGAATCTGAAATTAAGACAATAATATACAACCTGTTAGAAGACCATAATTTTAAATTCGGATTATAAATGGGCTAAAAATGAAACCCAAAAATAGGTCCGAAATCTGCCATAGGTAAAAACATGAAATATTATAGTTGTGCTTGTGTTGTGATAATTATATATAACAATTAATGTGAATAATTATTTTAGTGGTAGTTATGAATGTTTAACAAATTATTTATGTGTGAGATTTTAGTGCAATAATAATGAAAATAAAGAATAAAAATAAATAAGCATGATTATGATAGTTGAATAATATTGGCAATTTTTGAAATATTGGGAATTAAAATAAAAATAGTTAAGCGCAAAGACACCTAGGCTAGAACTAGAATAGAGAATAGTTTGGTATGTCAATTAGGGGATTTAGGCACTCAGTGCCAAATATGAAAGCCGGTAATGACAATTTATAAATGTGTTCAGCGCAAAATTATTAAGCCGGTAATAGCAATATAACAAAAGCCGGTAATGACATTATTATAAAAGCGTTTGGCGCTATATTATGAAAGCCAGAAATGACAACCCCATTATTCATATTAGTTAGTTCGGTTATAGGTGTTATGGGCACAAGAAAATAATAACAATAATAATATTATTATTATTATTAATATTAATAATATTAATAGTTGTAATAATAATAATAATAATAAAATCGAAGTACGCGATTTTTATAAATGTTATATGAATTCATGTTGTTTAATATTGAGTATTTGCTGAAATTTATTGATTGTATATAACTCTTTATTTTATGTCTTACTTATTAAATGGTTAATTAATATGTGAAAAAAATATATATGTATGTAAATTTTTTATCATTGAAACACTTCTAAGCTATTAGCTTAGCGCGGGTGGTTTCCTCTCGCGCAGGTTTAGAAGGGTAGTCGTAGAAATTAGCATTGTCAGAAGAAAAAGGGTACCCAGAAGGAAGCAGCAAAAAGCTTTGGGGTTTCTTTTTGGTATATTTTATAAAAAAAATTCTGTAAATTAAATTATGATTTTATTTCCCATAATATGTATTATAGACATGAATTATACTGTAAATTAATGTACTTTATAAATAAATAAAATTTTGAATATTTGTGTTTGTAATAATTTTTATTTCGGTGTTTGCAATATTTTCAAAAAAAAATGTTATTTCATTTCATTAAATTTACAAAACAGTTAGATGGGTAATATTCACTTACCTTGCTGAACGGAAGTGGGCTAAGGGGGTGTTACAGAGATAGATGCAAAAGATTGCATGGTCTTTCACAGTTTACATACATAGATAAGATGCTAAAGAGGTTTAGCATGGAGCAGTCCTGTAACATTCAGTGATTTAGGCCCCGATTGCGCGTGACCGTGGTGGGGTCCACTGGTTCAATCGGAGTCTAAATTTAAACCCATAAAAAATATAACTAATAATAAGAGAAAATAATTAAGGGTATTATTATTTGGGAATTAAAAAGATTTGGGGTAGAATTAGAAAAAAATAAAATTTTCTATGGACAAAATTGGTATTATGGAGATTGTTTGGGGAAAAATTGTAAATATGGAGCAAGATGTGGCAAATATGGAATTTCTCAAAGTTTAAATGTTAATTAAGATTAATTAACTTAATGAACCAATAAGAATTAAGATTAATTTTAATTAGTGGGACCCACTTCTTAATTTAGGTATAAAAGTCAAAAAGGAAGACAAATTTCACATTCTTCCATAACTTTCTCTTCTTCATCTTTTCTTCCATTTTGGCCGTCCACTTCTCCATCCCTAAAGCCACCATTTTGCTGTAAATTAAGCTTGAAAAAGTGAGCAAATAAATTAGTTTTGAGAGAGGAAAAATCGGAATTAAGGAGTTCTTACCATTAAAGGTACCAAAGGAGCAAGAAGGAAGGAAGAAAGAAGAAGAAAAAGGGAGAAGAGTAGGGGAATTTCGGCCCACCTTGGAGAACTCTTAAGGTGAGTTTATTCTTCTTAAATTTAACCTTTTTCCTTCTATTTGAGACCTATGATGATGATAGATGTGATTAGGTTTGATAGATTTAGGATTGGTTGCAAGATAGAACTTAGAAAAATTAAGTTTGTGTTTAGTTGATGAAGCTGTAATTGGACTTTGAATTGATGATATTTGATGTTCGATAATTGTTTTATTGCTTAAAAACTAAAGAAAATATGATGTTAATGGATGAATAAGGGGCTGCCATAATTAAAGAAATTAGGGAAAATTGAAATTATTATGGAAACACAACAATTGGTGATAAGGAAAATATGATTTGAGTGTTGAATTGAAGAAAATGAATTGGTAACTAGGATATGGTTTTTGGGCAGCCATGACATATGAAGAAGGAATTTTAACCTTAGTACATTTTAGCTCAATTAAGGTGTAAATCATATTAGGAGCATTAGAATATTATGTAGACATGAAAAGCATTGAAATTGGATGTTGGAATTGAGATGTGGTATAATTGTGTAGGAAAAATAAGTGAACAAGTGAGAGGCCCTCAAGAGGGTGACAAAGGCAAGGAGAAAGCTAGCTAATAAGGGAAGGAAAAGAAGGTTTAAAGGAAGAACCAAGGCTGATTAGGTATGTGCTTCATTGATAAAAAATTTGCATGTTGTTAATAAGTATGGAATTATATATTAAGGTTTGTTATGTTTGTGTTTTTGAGATGTTATGTGATTTGTTGTGACTTTTGATATTATATATGGCAATGGGACCAAATGGTGTGAAATAATTGAGACATATGAATGTGGTTGTAATTCTGGAAATTTTAGTATCAAAATGAATGCAAATGATGAATGTGGTTGAAATGTGAATTGATGCCAATTGATGGCTCGGGTACAGAATTCCAGGAACAGCTCTGTCTATTTTGATGATAACTTGAGTTGTGGAACTCCTTTTTGTATGTTCTTTGTTGGAAATGAAAGATAAGACACAGGGATTTAATTTGTATTTAGACTATAACATTTAATTATGTCTATATTTGCCCAGAAAAATGCATGAAGTTTAATCTTAGAATCTGTCCAGAAAATTCTGGGCAGAAAATTCTGTGTTGATGCAGTAGTGAATTGATAATAACTTTTGATAGAAAACTTTGATTTAAGTGATTTTTGATGCATATGAAAGCTAAGACAATAAGATAAAAATTTTTAAAAGGCCAGAACTCCAAATTCCAATTATAAATGGGCTAAAAATGAAGCCCAAAAACAGATCCAAATTCTGCCTTAGGTATAAAACATGAAGTGTTGGACTTATGCATGTGGTATGTTAATTATATGTAATAATTAATGCAAATATTTACTTTGATGGTAATTATCAATGTTTAACAGATTATTTATATATGAGATTTTATTGTAATAATAATGGAAATATAGAACAAAAATAAACAAGCATACTTATGATAGTTGAAAATATTGTGAATTAATATAAAAATAGTTAAGCCCAAAAACACCTAGTCTAGAACTAGAATAGGGAATAGTTTGGCATGCTAATCAGGGGAATTTAGGCACTCGGTGCCAAATATGAAAGCCTGTAATGGCAATTGATAAATGCGCTCGGCGCAAAATTATTAAGCCGGTAATGGCAATATAATAAAAGCCAGTAATGACATTATTATAAAAGCGCTCGGCGCTACATTATGAAAGCCGGGAATGGCAACCTCGTTATTCCTATTAGATAGTTCAGTTATAGGTGTTATGGGCACAAGAAAATAATAATAATACTAATATTGAAGTATGTGATTTTGATAAGTGTTACATCAATTAAATTTGTTACTATTACATGTTGAATGAAATTTATTTGATTTTATAGAAATTTTTATTTTATGCATTATTTATTAAATGGTTAATTAATATGTGAGAAAATATATATGTATGTAAAATTTTTATCATTGAAGCACCACTAAGCTAGTAGCTTAGCGCGAGTGGTTTCCTCTCGCGCAGGTTTAGAAGGGTAGCCGTAGAAAATAGTCTATCAGAAGAAGAAGGGTATCCGGAGGGAAGCAGCAAAAAGCTCTGGGTTTTCTTTTTTGGTATATTTTGTTAAAAACTTTGTAAATTAAAGTATTGTTTTTATTTCATATAATGTGTATTAAATATGTGAGTTACTATGTAAAAGAACATAGTTTGAATGTAAATTAATATATTTTATAAATATATAAGATTTTGAGTATTATGCTTGTAATAATTTTATTTCAATGTCTACAAAATTTTCAAAAAAAAAAAATTTACTTCACTTCATTAATTTTATAAAACAGTAAGACAGGTAATACTCACTTATCTTGCTGAACTATAGTGGGGTAAGGGGGTGTTACAAGTCCAAGAGAGAATATATTCCTATAAACCATGGGATTACTCTCTCAAAGTATATGTGTCCAAAGACACAAGATGACAGGACCCACAGGATATATTCCCATAAACCATTGGATCAATCATGTGTGTTATGTTATGTAGTACGCCTGATGTATCATATGCTCCAAGTGTCACGAGCATATACCAATCAAACCCTGGTGAAAGTCATTGGGTGGCTGTCAAGAATATCCTTAAGTACTTGAGAATGACTACAGATGTATTATTGGTATCTAGAGATGGAGATCATGTTGTGAGGGGGTATACCAATGCCAGCTTCCAATCTAACAAGGATGACTCATAATCCTAGTAAACTTATATATTCACACCAAATGGTGGAGTAGTCTATGAGAAAATTTCTAAATAGGAAATGATTGTTGATTCCACAACCGAAGTAGAGTACAATGCAGCTTCTGAAGCAGCAAAGGAAGCAGTTTGGATAAAGAAATTCATCATAGAACTTGGAGTGGTTCCTAGCATTGTTGATCCAATACAACTGCATTGTGACAATAATGGATCCATTGTACAAGCAAACGAGCCACGGTCGCATCAAAGATCCAAACATGTATTCAGAAGATACCATTTGATTAGAGAAATCATTGGTAGGAATGCTGTAAAGATAGAAAGAGTGTCGCCCACTAATTAGAATTTTGCTGATCTTTTAACTAAGCCACTTCCCCAAAAGAAATATAATTCTCGTGTACTCATCTATGGAATTAAATACAAAGGTGATTAGCTTTGGTTCAAGTGGGAGGTTGTTAAAGAAGTGCTCTAAAGGCAATCACTATGACACCCTTTAACAATCATTCTATATGTATGTTACATGTGTTAATACGATTATAACCGATGTGTGCCAAAAAAATTTCTTAACTTAATTATTTGATCATAATATTATTAGTACTTAATTAATTCTTTTTATTTTCCAAAAATTTCGGCAGCATAAAGGCTATAAATTATCTACCCCACCTACAATGCAAACAATTTTCAGCCCATATTTGGGCAGAACAATACCAATATAATATAAAATATTCTTCATTCAACCACAATAATTGACATTCTATTCTTTACACATAAAATAATTCACAAATATTTTTTATCAGAATCTATACATAATTTTATTTCTACAACTCCATATCCACACATATATATACATGTCATTTTTTATACTAACCTACTATTATATATTCTTCCATCTGCTTCCAAATCTTGTACGCTTGCTCATGTCTTTCCTGCTACTACCTGCAAGTATTCAATTAACTATGTGTTGAGTATTAATATGTCCAATGGTGATTACTAATCTAAAAATTTCCATTGATTTATATCTTCATTTATCATTCATACAACATCTTTTCAATTTTTCTCTTTAATATATTTATTATTTTTTTATCAATACTTTAATATCCATTACTCTTAATTCACTATTTAATATCTTCATTAATATAATAAATTTTTTTGAATTAATCTATTTTTTTTCCTAAACTTTCAATTCCTTTCAATTTAATATATTTTCACTTTACTTCTTTAATTAACCCTTCTTTTCTTTCTTTCATTTAATTAGCTACAAATTTCACTTATTTCATTTTTATCATATTTTTCACTTGTAACTTTTCTTATCATATTTTATGTTTTTTTCTTAAATCATTTTTATCATATTATTTGTTTTTGCTACTTTTATTCACATTGACCCCTAGTTTCAATCCGATAGAAAAATCTTCGGATCAGATACACGGAAGTGGACCCAAAAGCCCACTACACTGAAGAGTAATCCAAAAGACCACCCGAGCACTGCACTGTACACTGATCACTAAATCACTATCATTGAACTAGACCATCATTGGCCTACATAAATGAGTCGCTATGACCGCACCGCGATAATGGTGTCCCTATGGCTAGCCAATTATATCCTGGCAAGACTTAACCATCAGAAAAATAACTAAGGGCATTATTTTGTTTCTTTAATTCAATTTCCATTAAATTCATAAATTTCATTATTTTTAAATTATTAATCACTTAACATTTTATTCAACCATACAATTTTATTCATACCATATTTTTTTCACACTTTCCATTCTAATATATCAATATTTCATTATGAATAATCAATTAAGTTATTAAGCTCACTAAACACACTTTATTCATTATTTTTCATTTCATGCATAATATAATCAATAATTACAAAAATATTCAACATATAATTTAAAAATTTCCAATGAACTTATACACACTCAAAATCATATTTTCTTCCATTTTATGACCAAATTTTAATTTAATTAGCAAGAAAAATATTAATTTCTCCTTTCTCATATTTCGGCATATATTTAATTTTCATCATTCAAATTTGTCTTGCACCTTTTAAATATTCATTCCACTAATTTATACTTTCATTATTCCATATGTACCATAATATTACATTAAAATGTAATTATACCTTAATTTGCATTTTTGACATAATAGGGTCATATTTTCCAATTCCCACTAATTAATTTTTTAATTAAAATTAACCATTCTAATTTACTTTTTATAATACCTTAATCATGTTTAAAGCATCAAATATCAATTACATGCAAAACACACAAAATTCCGAATTTCCATAACCCTAATCCATACTTAGTCAATGCAAATAGATAGATTTTGAAATCACTAACCTTATTTTCATGCTTTGGCCTTCCTAGGCTTCCTTTTCCTTAGCCTTTTCCTTGGAAGCACCTTCACTTTCCTTTGAACCTACCATGGACGAAATTCATTCATCATTAATCCACAAATATATTTCCTTTCTAACTCAATCTAACTTCATAATTATTATTTACATGCCTTAAACTACCTACTTCAACCATTAAACTAATTTAAAACTATTAATTTCACTTACCTCTAATTTGTATCTAAACTTGTCTCCTTTGATTTTCATCCACTCTAGCCCTCCAAATTAAGATTAAAGGTTTTTATTAGCTACAAGAGATGCTAAAATTATATTAAGGTAGTTGATTTTGGTGTAAAAATAGAAGAAAATGGAAGAATTTTGGAGAAGTGAGGAGATGGGTTCAGCCAAGCAAGGGAGTTTGGGGAAAAAGGAGTTGCAAAATTCTCTCTAGAGAATTCTAATATTTTAGTTCTTATATAATGGCTTAAGTTGGATGGGCTTGGTCCAAACAAAGCCTAACCCATTTAGGTCCAATTAAGGACTATAAATTATTTCTCTCACTTTCCAAGCTCAATTCCCCCCAAATTTAATTCCAAAATTCATAAAATATTTTTATATGTTTACAAAAAAAATTTCAACTTAATTGGAGTTCGTTTTCGGCCTAGCTCACTCAAACCAGACTAATAATTTAAATTTCATTGTTACCGTAAAAAAAAATTTCACTGTCAAATAATCCTAAATATTATTTAGAATCAATCCATGTCTTAAATTAAAATTTTGGATGTCATTTGCTATTTTTTATTGCTCGGTCAAACTACGGCCAACCAATTTGTTGAACCTTGAGGGCTATTTCTGTCATTTTGATGCTAACAAATAAAATAGCAATAATTTATTTAATATACTTGTTTTCTAAGTTTATTGAACAGGGTATGGAAAATGATGCAATAATGGAAGACTATTTTTAAAAGTCAAAAATTGAAGAAATAGCATATTCACGCCCAAAACATAGCTTAGCGCCAACTACCCAACATTTAAAGTTCATGGCCATGAAGGATCATATCAGTCACGCCCGTGAAATAAAGTCACACCTGTGAGAAAATATGTCAAATTCCTCCAGAGAGCTTCACGACTAGAGTCACTACTTGGACCACGGCTAGAAAGGATGTTCACGCCCGTGAAAGAATAATGTCATGCCGCGATCAAACATTTCAAATCCTTCCAGAATGCTTCACAGCTGAAGTCACCAATCAAGTCATCACTTAGAAGAACAGTCACGACTGTGACACACATATTCACGACTATGAAAGAGGAAAGAGAAACATGTCAAGCGTGAAATTAAGAGTTGGTACAATGGCTATTTTCGCATTAAATGCATCCAAACGACTATAATTCACCATGGAAGTATAAATGCAAGTCATTTAGGAATCCAGAACAAGAGAATAGCAATTACTTCAAATCAAAATCTTATTGTAGTCATTTTTGCATTAATTACTTTCAACTAAACTTTAATTCTCTGTAAAAATCTTTTTGCTCATTATTTCTGAGCATTATAGATTTGTGAGTGTTTCACCTTGTAATATACTACTCAAGTGAGTTTGGGTATATTGGGTTAAGAGTAGAACACTTGTAAAGGTTATTTGTGTGAGCCATTAAAACACAAGGAATTGGTTTATTGTGTGAGCCATTAAAATACAAGGGATTTCTGGGTTAGGTGTGATCCATTAATAGAAACACCATAGTTGGGAGAGAGCTTGTAAAACTCCATTGTAACACTTAGTGTGTTAATGAAACTCCCAATTGAGATTGGGGAGAGGAGTAGGATTTGTTAACACCTGAACCTCTATAAATTTCTTGTGTGATATCTTCCTATCCCTACTCTACTTAACTTTTCTTTCCGCACTTAAAAGAGAAGAATTATTAATATCCAATTCAACCCCCCCTTCTTGGTTCATTATCTGGGCAACAATTGGTATCAGAGCTTAGTCTAGCATCGAAGCCTAAACAGTGCTAGCAAAGATCAAGAAATGGCCAATGAAGGATTCCAAAGTCTCAAGCCTTACTTTGATGGAGCAAATTATGCTCATTGGAAGTTCTGGATGGAGACATATCTGGATAGTGAAGAAATTGAAGTCTAGGATAGTGTTTGGAAAGAATGGACACCACCAACTAGAAGAGGAGTTGATGGTGAAGAAGAAATCCTGTCAAGAGATGATTGGACAGAGCCTCAAAGAAGAGCAAATTTCAAAAACAAGAAGGCAATGACAATTCTCTCAAGCTCATTATCCATTGAAGAATGTGGCAGAATACAACACTACCCAACTGCATATAGCATGTGGAAAACAATGGAAAACTATCATGAAGGAACAAAGCAAGTTAAATCCAAGAAGATTCAACTTCTTACTTCAGAGTATGAACTCTTCAAGATGAAATCCAATGAGTCAATCACCGATATGATGAACCGTCTTCTAGCCATCATAAATGGCATGAGAAAGCTTGGAAAACACTTGAGCTTTAAATATGTAAATAACAAAATTCTGAGAAGTATTGAATACTTATAAAAATAACATTTCTTATTTCAAAATCAAAATGGATGTTTTAGAAAAGGAGAACCTTGAGCTTAAATCATCTAATGAATCTCTTCAAAAATCATTAGATGAGTACTCCTCAAGACCCTCAACTAAATCCTTGCTTAAAGAAAATAATATTTTGAAAAATGAAGTTGAGGAACTTAGAAACTCCATTTCAAAATTTCACAAGGGAAATGAGAGTTTAGATACTCTCATTGGGTCTCAAAAACCACCTTTAATTAGACATGGTCCAGGATTTAAGGGTACATCATCTTCATCTCACAAGACTAGTTTTGTTAAGTCAAGTGAACCCCACATCTCCACATTAGTTGTAACAGCACCAAGAGCTAAGTGCACAACATACACTAAACCTTTTATACATAGAAGAAATGATCAAGGGTTGGTAAGCCTAAGAAGGAAACCTCAAAAGGCTAATCATGCTTTTATGTATAAGAAGCATCACCTAGAAAAGCACTAAGTCATCGTGCTTGTGCTTGCCATTGCTCACAAACTCTACCTAATAGAAAATGGCATTCAAAAGCATAGTAAGACCAAAAAGCATATTTAGAGCTGAACAATATAATTATTGTATGAAATTTGGTCATATAAATAAATAGTGCTGGATAAGGAAGGCTCATTGGGAACCTTCATGTGCTAACCCCCAAGGACCCAAGCTCATTTGGGTACCTAAAAACAATACTTGTATTGTGATTCTATAGGCATGCCTCAAGTCCACAATAAACAAAAATGCTTGGCTAGTAGATAATGGATGCACAAGGCATATGACCGGAGACAAAGAACGTTTCAATGAATCAAAATTATTGATGGAGGTAAATTAACCATTGGAAACAATGCTAAGGGTAAAGTAATTGGCATTGGCTCTATTGGTATTAATGGTACTACTTTCATTAAAGATGTCTTACTTGTTGATGGTTTGAAACATAACTTGTTAAGTGTAAGTCAATTATGTGATAAGGGAAACCAAGTAATCTTTACTTCTAAGGAATGTCTTGTAACCTCTATTAATGGCCAAGAGATATTTAAAGGAAGTAGAGATGTCAATACCTACATAATAGACTTACACAAAATATCTAACCTTTTCTCTAAGTGTCTTGTGACTACTAGTGATGAATCTTGGCTGTGACATAGAAGGCTTGGTCATGCAAGCATGGATTTAATTCAAAGCCTCAGCAAAGTAGAGCTGGTAAAGGGACTACCAAAAGCCAAATTTGAAAAAGACTAGACATGTGAACCTTGCCAAAGAGGAAAACAACACAAGCCATCCTTCAAATCCAAAAACATTGTAAGTAACTCAAAACCTCTACAACTCATGCATCTAGATCTTTTTGGGCCTACTAGGATTGCAAACTTAGGAGTAAACACTATGCCTTTGTCATCGTTGATGACTACTCTAGATTCACTTGGGTAATTTTCTTAGCTCAAAAGAGTGATGCTTTTGAAACTTTTAAAATCTTTGCTAAGAGAGTTCAAAATGAAAAAGGATATTGTATTTCAAAAATAAGAAGTGATCATGGCAAAGAATTTGAAAATGAAAACTTTGAAATTTTTTGTCTAGAACATGGCATTTCACAAAATTTTTCCTCTCCTAGCACACCTTAACAAAATGGGGTGGTCGAAAGGAAAAATTGAACTTTAATTGAAATGGCTCGAACAATGCTCAATGAGTATGGTTTACCAACTTACTTTTGGGCCGAAGCCATAAATACTACATGTTATATTTCAAATCGAGTTTTCAAAAGACCTCTCTTAAACAAAACTTCATTTGAGTTATGGAAAGGAAAAAAAGCCCATGATATCATATTTTAGAGTATTTGGATGCAATGTTTCATATTGAATACCAAGGACAACCTTGGAAATTTTGCCTCTATATATGATGAGGGTATATTTTTAGGATACTCCACCACAAGAAAAGCTTATAGAGTCTTTAATAAAAAGTCATTAGCTATTTGTAGAATCTATGCATGTTGTTTTTGATGAATCTAGTAAGCTTGATCTTGTGAAAGGTAGTGTTCTTAGTGATGTTATAGGTACAATGGAAAGACTTGATCTTGAAAATGAAAGAAAAGAAAATGATCAAGAAAATTCTCATCAAGATGACTCTCTACCTCCATCTCAAGAGGAAAACAGGCAAGAGCTCCCAAATGAATGGAGATTGACAAAAGATCACCCCAAAGAGCATATCATTGATGATCCAACAAAGGGAGTAAGTACTAGATCTCATCTTAAACCTTTAGATTCTAATCTTGCCTTTGTCTCTCAAATTGAGCAAAAAAATATTGATGAGGCTCTTTGTTGCGCAGATATTGAACAAAGAAGGGGGGTTGAATTGGATATTAAAAATTTAACTTTTAAGTGCGGAGTAAAAAGTTAAGTTGGGTAGGGATAGAAAGATTTCATACAGGAATTTTTATAGAGGTTCAGGTGTTAACAAACCTTACTCCTCTCCCCAATCTCAATTGAGAGTTTCACTAACACACTAAGTGTTACAATTGAGTTTTACAAGCTCACTCCCAACTATGGTGTTTCTAATAATGGATCACACCTAACCCAGAAATCCCTTGTGTTTTAATGGCTCACACAATAAACCAATTCCTTGTGTTTTAAAGGCTCACACAAATAACCCTTACAAGTATTCTACTCTTAACCCAAAATACCCAAACTCACTTGAGTAGTAGATTACAAAGAGAAACACTTACAAATCTATAATGCTCAGAGAATAATGAGCAAAAAGATTTTTGCAGAGAATAAATGTTTATTTTGAAAGTATTAAATGCACAAATGGCTTACAACAAGATTTTGATTAGAAGTATTAGCTAGTCTCTTATTCTGGATTCATAAATGACTTGCATTTATACTTCCATGATGAATTATAGCTGTTTGGTTGCATTTAATGCAGAAATAGTCATTGCACCAACTCTTATTTTCGCGCCTGACATGTTTCTCTTTCCTCTTTCACGGTCGTGAGTATAAGTGTCACGGTCGTGACTATTCTTCCAAGCCGTGACTTGAGTGGTGACTTTGGCCATGAAGCATTCTGGAAGGATTTAAAGTGTTTGATCATAGGTGTGACATTATGTATTCACGGGCATGAACATCCTTTCTAGCCGTGGTCCAAGTTGTGACTCTGGCCGTGAAGCTCTCTAGAGGAATTAGTCATGTCTTCTCACGGGCGTGACTTTTTTTCATGGTCATGACTGATATGATCATTTACAATTTCTAACATTCTTCATGGCCGTGAAATTTAAATGTTGGATAGTTGGTGCTAAGCTTCATCACGGGCGTGACCATGCTATTTCTTCATTTTTTTTGTCTTTTTAAGGTTAGTCTTCCATTCTCCATTCTTGTTATCCTGTTCCATACCCTGTTCAATGAACTTAGAAAACAAGTATGTTAAATACGTTATTGTTATTTTATTTGTTACATCAAAATGACGGAAATACCCCTCAAGGTTCAACAATCTCCCCCTTTTTTATGGTGACAAATAATCTAGCAATATGTGCTTTTGAGAAGTCTCCCCCTCAAAAGCTGCTTAAGATAAAAAATTACTGAAGTACAAGAATTGTAAAGAATGATGAAGTGTATAATCAACATAAGCAAGGTATATCCAATGTATACCAAATTTTTACTTAAGACAAGTTAAGTATATGCAAAGTATATTTAAGGTATATTTAAAGTATATCAAGTGCATATTCATTCATGTAACTTGCATCAAGGTATATGCAAAGTATATTTAAGGTATATCAACTCATTTGCATACTTGCATATTCATTTGAATCAAAATAAGTATTGCATTTAACTTTAAATATAATATATTGCTAGGTTCTCCCCCTTTTGTCATCAACAAAAAGAATAACAAAAAGATAAATCATAATGGAAAACAAAAGCAATTATATTACTATAAAAAGACAAATACAAAGATTTGAAAAGAAATTGAAAGTCCTACATCAAACAAGCTAAAAAATAACATAGCTAATATCTAGTCCAGCTAAATTTTGAGCCGGACATCCCATCTCTAAGGCAAGCTACTTCTGCCTCGAGGCTCTCCATGAGAGACTCCATCAAATCTTTGAGGTTCTCTAACATCTCATCCATCCAAGCCTGCAATTTCTCAAACCATGGTGCTAAGAGATCAACCATTTGCTGAGCCAAGTTTGGTGTGGAGGCAGAGGATTGTCCAATTTCCTGCTCAACCTCTGGAGGCGCCATCTCAACTCGAACTCTCTTCCTCTGCTGGATTCCTTGGAGGCCAGCTTTGAAGTTATCCATGTCATTGTCCTCCCAAATAATCTCACTAGCAGTGTTGGTGAAGCGGTAGTAGATGTTGTTCTCATGAACTATACGAATAGCTGCTCCCACTTTCATAAAGGACTCGATGTCTAGTTGGTCTTGAGGATGTGCTGGTACAAGGTTGAAGTGGTGCCCCTCTAGCTTTAAATATCCCATCTTGATAGCAAGGTGAGTCACGTACCCACCAATCAGAATGTCTCTGGAGGGCTTAGTGGAAATTGATAGAACATGGTTTGTAAACCATCGAGATAAAGCCACTATTAGGCCTCTTCGGGCCATCTCTAGGAGAAAGAGCTCGGACTTCTGAATTGATCCATTGTTGTCTCCCCTGGTAAAAATGCTATAGGTTAGAAACCTATGCAAGTACTTATGCACTGGGGATCAAAGGTGGGTGATTTTCGTCTTTTTGACATCCCAACTGCAGTCAAGCCCGAAGTGAGTCCATGCCTGAGTAGCATAAAACTCCACCTCACTCTCATTCAGGATACAATTTGAGGGAAGGTTGAACATGTCACCAAACTCTTTGGCAAAGAGCGTGTTCAGATGCTTGCAAAGTTGGAATTTCACCATGCCAGTAGAAGAGACTTGCAGGGTGCTCAGGAACTCTAGAGTTGGTTCCCTTAGTGTCGGTTGATGGATATCAATGAAATCTTTCAGATGACAAGCCTGAAGTTGTTACGTCATGCTTGTCTCTAGTCCAAGTTTTTTGATAGTTTGCCACTCAAAAGATCGAGAGGAAAGGAGTGGTCTTTTCTTGAGAACCGAGTATCTTGGATGACAATGCTCCAGAATAATGTTTAGAAGGTAGTTCGTGTAACATCCTTGACCTTCCCCACATGCATATCCACATGCATTTCATTTGAACGTATGCATCTTCCATATAATCCAATTGAACATGTGGATTTCATACGTATTTTCATAGGAACAAGTCCATGACACGCACTAGCTACGTTTCCTAGTACATTACAATTGTATCGAGTCGTACATGTGTATTTATAATCTAAATGAGGATAAAAAGTATTAGAAATAAATGAAATAAGGTGACCAAATTAAAGTATGCAAAATGACTAGATTAAGATTAAATTGTATAGTGTGTTGAATTGTGTAATAATAATAAGAATAATTAAAAAATAAAATAAAATAAAAATAAATAAAAAAAGTCAGAAAAAAAAAGGAAAAATGGACGGATGAAACAAAGGAAAGGAAGATAAGATGGTGGTTCCTTTTAACTTATTAGGCTGCCACCATATTCATTTCCTTTCCTTATCTTCTTCTTCTTCTTCTTTGTTTCATTCTTTCCATTTATTTTCAAGTTCCAGCCACCATTTCTTCCTTCTTTCACTCCAAAAATTGCAGCAACAAGATTAGCCAAGAGTGATTATAGGTGAGTAAACATTTATTTTTGTGTTAAGCTTGATTATGGTATTTAGGGTCCATAAATAGGCAATATATTGTGCCATGGTTTTGATGATATTAGAGATTGAATTGGAAAAGGCTTAAAGCATAAAAGGTGTTCCTTTATGTCTTATATTTATCCATACATAAACATTTCTACAATATTGGTGTATAGAATGAGATATCCTCTTTGTATTGAAACTGGTCTGGATGTAAACTCTAAGTAAGTTAGCTACAGTGTTTGCTAGTTTTACATATGATAAAGCCATTATTTGATGTATTGAAAAACAAACAAGTTGTAGATATATGTGTTATGTATCTTTATACCAAATTTCAGATTCATATGTCTTGTAAATGTTGAGTTATGGTGAATGGAACCATGACTGTTCCATGGTTTGAACTAGCTATTGAGTGCCTTGGGCAGGTCCAGCAAATTTTTTGGCTAATTTGAGCACCTTAGAGTTAGATTCTGTACATTATCAAAACATGAAAGTTATAGGTATATGTCTAATCTAAATTTTTGTACTAATTTCAGCTTAATATGTTATGCATGGGCTAAGGTATGGTCTTTAGAATGCATACTGGTCTGGAAGCCAATTTTATTCTAGACCAGTCAAATGTTTCTTATAATTTGAGGACCATAGAGGCATAATTGATAAAAGTTGTAAACCTGTAAAATGTTCCATTTCAACCCATATAGGTGTTTTTAAAGTTTCATTAAAATAGGACTTATATATTATAAGTGATGATGAACCAAAGTGGATACCCTGAAACTGCCAAAGGGCAGGAAATAGGGTAGAAAACATAACACATTTATAAATTCTACCAAAATTGTACAATGATCCAATTGGTTTGAAATTTTAATATGTTACATAATTATATGTTAATTTTAATTAGGAATAAGAATCAGATTAATTAGTCAAGTATAGAAAAATTTATAGGCTAAACAGTCCCATAAGGTCACACTGCCTCATAGGAAAAATCTTAACTATTGATATGAACAATGCATGTTAATTTGTTTAAGCCACATTAAGTCTCCCTAATCATGAGTTAATTGATTATATTTTCATATTAGGCTCATAACATATTGGAGACCCATAAGGAGTGGATAAACAATAAGTTAAGGGTCGGAATCAAAGGAGAAAGGTGAGTCTAATTATCGATTGAATTCTTTAGTGCATATGAATGTTGCTTGCTATGTGATTCATATGATTGTCATGATTTGCCTTGATAATATGATGATGGATAATTTGTGACATTGTGGTACATGTAAATGGTATACTTGTGGTATATTGGAGGTATATGTTTGACATATGTGATATATATATATATATATATATATATATATATATATATATATATATAGGGTATATGTATAGTATATGCGAGGTATATGCATGGCATATGAGGCATCTATGCGGTATATGTATATTATATGTGATAAAATGAAATGGTTGATGAATACTTAAGTAAAAGTACATATGCATATGGACTTAAAAGGCGTTGTGACTAGTTAATCGATATTGTAAAGAAAAAGAAGAGGCCTATGGCCCAACAAATGTGCAAATGAAACAAATGATCAAGCTAGCTCGCAAATGCAAATGTTCACATGGAAATTGTTCACATGGAAACCCGAGGCAATGTCTGTTTAACTTGGTCACAACAAAATGAAATAAGCAAAGCATTTGCATACGTAAAGAGTAACGATTATATGTTTCAACTTTATTGATATTTATATGATACTGGTGAATGGAATGGAATACATGGTATGTATTGGATTTGTGATTTATTACTATGAGTTGTTCGGTACTTTAGAGCTCATTTGATGGTTATTCTCACTGAGCCACAACTCATCAATTTGCATCATTTTTCAGGTAAAGAAAAGTGATAGCTCATTTTGAGTAGCCTATAGAAGACATGCAGCACAGGTCATTGGTGGAGCCTCATCCCTCTCTCTTCTTGCATTCCACATGAGCATGAAAATATGTCATCTGCATTTTGTATTTACATGTTTGAATATGTATAGTCATTTTGGATTGGGTTTTAAAAATGTGTAAATGAAAGCAACTCGTAAATACTTATGTGCAAAGTTTATGTTTTAATATATGTGATATATCGTATTGAGGCGAAAGTCTCAGTGTTGACTTGCAAATTTATTGAATGATATTACAGGATATGAGACTTGCAAAGTCATTGAATGATATTACAGTATGTGAGACTTGCAAATTCATTGAATGATATTACATGATATGAAAAAAAAATTTCTACCAATGTTAACAGGGTATTTTGCCTTTCCACTCTTCTATGTGTGATTACTTGATACTGGGATAGGTTATACTTAATTGCATAAGGTGTGACGTTACATTTTTGGTATCAAAGCAGGGATAGGTTCCATGGGAACATGCATATGCATAAACGCATGATAATATGTGCATCATATATGTTGAACATTATGTAGTGACATAATTCTATATATTTTAGGGACATCATAAGACATGATTCACCAAGGAGGGAGAGGCTGGCCGAAATGCATTCTCATGAGGCATCACCTCATTTACATAGAGATCAATCAGCACTAGGAGCTAGAGTTCCAGCACATGCATCACAGTCATCTCATGCAGAAGTACCCCATGAAATCCTAGAACAAGAAGTATATGGTCCTGAAATGTACAAGGAAAGACATTATGACAAGCTGAAGAAACAAGGTGCAATTAATATTAATGGCATATAGACCCCACAGAAGCTAAGACATGGCTTAAAAGAACATAGAGGGTACTTAATATGATGAGATGCACTCCAGAGGAGAAATTTGATTATGTAGTATCTTTCCTTCAAGGAAATGACTATGAATGGTGGGAGACAGTCCCCGACAGTGATGCCCAGCCACTGATTCTGACATGGAATGATTTCCTCCAGGAATTTCATAACAATTACATGCCTAAGGCATATAAAGATGAGAAGAAGAAGGAATTCCTGAATCTAAAATAGGGGAACATGTCTGTTGCAGAGTATGAAGTACGATTCAACAAACTTTCCCACTATGGCACCTTCATGGTCTTTACTGAAAAAGACAAATGCAAGAAGTTTGAGGAGGGCCTCAAATATGAGATCAGAAATAGAATCACAACTACTGATCTTGATAGTTATGCCAGACTCATAGCTGCTGCAATCAGAGCTGAACGGTTAATGAAAGAAGCTAGGGAACAACAAATTAAAAGGGCAGCACATGAGTTCTTTGTTGAGTCTAGCAGAAGGTCGGCAAAAAGAGGTAGATATATGCCTGCATAGTATGGTAACATAGGTGGATACGCAAGCTCTAGAGGTCGTGCTATGACATATTTTTACCCATGCAGAGGGTAAAGCCAATATGTTAAACAGAGGCCCACATGTAAACATTGTGGTAGACAACATACGGGAGAATGTAGAAGGCTCACAGGAGTATGTTATTTATATGGAACAATGGAGCACATTTATAGAGACTATCCAAATAGAGCCAAACTAGCAGAGACCAGCAGAGGCAGAGGAGTATCTGAGACTACTATTAAGGCACCGAGGGTCTACCCTACTAGTGGGACACAGGACAGTGGAAGAGGCAGGGGCAGGACTGGTACAATGGGCAAAGGAGTGACTAGATCTGAAGGTCAGAGTTTTAGACCCCCTACTTAGGCCAGGGTGTTTGCTATGACTAGACAGGAGGCGGTTGATGCTCCCGAAGTAGTTACCGATAATATTTACATTTATGATATGTTAGCATATGCATTGATTGACCCAGGCTCCACTCATTCATTTATATCATTGCGTATGGCATCCAAACTGCATCAAACACATGAGCCTTTGGGGATTGACATAAATGTGAGTACTCCATTGGGAACAGTAGTAGTTGTGAATAATGTCTATCGTGATTGTTTGATATGCATTGATAAAGCTGAGTTAATATTTGATCTGATTTTATTGCCAATATATGAATTTGATGTGATATTGGGAATGGACTGGTTAACTAGACATCATGCAATAGTGAATTGATTTACTAAGGAAGTAATTTTAGAATCACCGAACCAACCAAGGGTTGTATTTTTTGGGTGAAAGAAAACTTGTGCCTACATGTCTAGTCTCAGCTATAAAGGCATTTTGAATGATCAAAGGGGGATGTGAAGTATATTTGGCATATGTGACTGATACTAGAACCATTGATAGCTTACTTGAAAATATACCAGTGGTAAAGGAATTTGCGTAGTTTTTTTGGTTTAACCGGATACTACCGCAGATTTGTTGATGGATTTTCATTCATTGCTAGCCCTTTGACTAAATTGTTGAGAAAGAATGTGCCTTTCAAGTGGAATTATGAATATCAAAGAAGTTTTGATGAACTAAAACACAGGTTAACCTCAGCACCAGTGTTAACTATCCCTATAGGTACAGGTGGGTTTATAGTATATAGTGATGCTTCTCACCAAGGCTTGGGATGTGTATTAATGCAACACGGTATGGTGATAGCTTATGCATCTAGGCAACTAAGACCACATGAGATCTCATATCCAGTGCATGATTTAGAATTGGCTACAGTTGTATTTGCATTGAAGATTTGGAGGCATTATCTGTAAGGTGAGACATTCCAGATCTTCACATACCATAAAACCTTAGGTTATTTGCTGACACATAAAGAATTAAACATGAGGCAGAGACAGTGGTTAGAGCTATTGAAAAATAATGATTGTACAATTGAATACCATCCAGGGAAAGCCAATGTGGTCGCAGATGCATTGATTAGGAAGGCTAGTAGCAGTGTAGCTCACTTGCAAGTATCCACTTTTCTATATTTGATTCAATTGTGATCTATGAATGTTGAATTAAATATGCATGATAAAGGATCACTGATTACTACTCTTCAAGTCAGACCTATACTAAAGGATAGGATCAAAGAAGCACAAAACAAAGATCCTCAATTATGTGAGAAAGTTGATATGATAAGGCGGGGAAATAGTATAAAGTTTCATTCGCAGAATGATACACTGATGTTAAAGTCACGCATATGTGTTCCAGACACTGAGAACTTGCATTAGGAAATAATGGAAGAGGCACACAATCCACCGTATGCAATGCATCCAGGGATGACAAAGATGTATCACAGTTTAAGGCCTCATTATTGGTGGCCAAGAATGAAGAAAGACATAGCAGAATATGTTTCCAAATGTTTGACATGTCAGCAGATTAAAATTTAACATCAAGCACCAGTCGAAAAACTACATCCATTGCCAATACCATAATGGAAATGGGAAAGAATAACGATGGATTTTGTTTATGGATTGCCAAGAACTCCACGGAAAAATGATGTAGTATGGGTAATTGTTGATAGATTAACTAAGTCAGCACATTTTCTACCTATCAGATGGGGGTGTACACTCGAGAGTTTGGAAAAATTACATGTGAATGAGATAGTCAAATTGCATGGCATTCCAGTGTCCATTGTGTCTGATAGAGATCCACGGTTTACTTCACATTTTTGGGTGAGTTTACAAGATGCATTGGGTAAAAAATTGAATTTCACCACTGCATTCCACCCACAGACTGATGGACAATCTGAAAGGACTATACAAACATTAGAAGAAATGCTTAGAGCATGTTCTATGGAATTCAGAGGTACTTGGGATGAATATATAGCATTGATTGAATTTGCTTACAACAACCAGTATCATAGCAGTATCCAGATGACACCATATGAGGCATTGTATGGAAAAAAGTGTCGAAGCCCTATCATATGGGATGAAGAAGGGTGCATTAGAAGGGCCAGAGATAGTACAAGATATAGTGGATAAAATCAAAATAGTCAAGAACAAGCTAAAGGAAGAACAACACAAACAGAAAAGTTATGCTGATCAACATAAAAGGGAAATGGAATATGAGCTAGGCGAAAAGGTATTTCTTCATGTATCTCCATGGAAAGGGATAATCCAATTTGGCAAGAAGGGTAAATTGAGCCCAAGGTACATAGGACCTTATGAAATTCTTGAGAAGGTTGGTCCACTAGCATATAGATTGGCGTTACCACCAGAGATGGCTCAGATTCATAATGTATTTCATGTGAGCATGCTTAGAAGATATAGGTCAGATCCTACACATGTACTTAAAGATCAAGCCATCGAAATTGCAGAGGACATTAGTTATATAGAAGAACCAGTGGAAATCATCAGATACAAGACTAAACAGCTAAGAAACTGAGAAATACCTTTAGTTAAGGTATTATGGCGTCACCATTTACTAGAAGAGGCAACATGGGAAACAGAAGAAAATATGAAAAAGTAATATCCACACCTGTTTCCAGGTATTAAATTTTGAGGATGAAATTTTTAAAAGGAGGGGAGAATTGTAACATCCTTGACCTTCCCCACATGCATTTCATTTGAATGTATGCATCTTCCATATAATCCAATTGAACACGTGCATTTCATACGTATTTTTGTAGGAACAAGTCCATGACACACACTAGATACGTGTTTGTTAAACCTTGAGGGGTATTTCCATCATTTTGATGACAACAAATAAAATAGCAATATTGTATTTAACATACTTGTTTTCTACGTCTATTAGACAGGACATGGAATAAAATAGCAAGAATGGAGATTGGAAGAATAAACCTTGAAAGACAAGATTAAGGAAGTAGCATGTTCACGCCCGTGACTCTATGTGTCACGACCGTGAAAGAGCAAACCGTTACCAAAACCAACATTTGAAGTTCACGACCATGAAGGAAGAACAAACCATGAAGTGGACATTTTAGTCACCCCGTTAATCAAACTGTCATGCCCGTGAATGTTCATGTCATTTTCATCCAGAGAGATTCACGACCAAAGTCACCACTTGAATCGCGGCTGGGAAGTTTGTCACGCCCATGAATATGTATGTCACGCCCGTGACCCAATATGTCAAAACATTCCAGAGAGCTTCACGACCAAGGTCACCACTTCAGTAACAACTTGGGAAGAAATTTCACGCCCGTGACAAACATAGTCACGCCCGTGAATGATGAAAGAGAAAAATGTCAGGCGCGATTATTTGGTTGGTACAATGGCTAGTTTCGTATTTAATGCACCCCAGCGGCTATAATCAGCCATGGGAGTATAAATGGAAGTCATTTATGCATTCAGAACAAGAGGATAACAAGAGGATAGCAAACACTTTGAATCAAAACATTATTACAAGCTATTTGTACATTCAATACTTTGAGAACCAAAATCTATTCTCTGTAAAAATCTTTTTTCTATTCATTTATTGAGCAATTAAGATTTGTGAGTGTTTCTCTCTGTAATCATTACTCAAGTGAGCTTTGGGTATTTCTGGGTTAAGAGTAGAACACTTGTAAGGGTTAGTTGTGTGAGCCTCTAAAACACAAATTCAAAAGGTTGTTTGTGTGAGCCTATAAAAACACAAAAGTGAAGGTTGTTTGTGTGAGCCTGTAAAAACACAAAGGTTGTTTGTGTGAGCCTGTAAAACATAAGGAATTGGTTATTGTGTTAGCCATTAAAACACAAGGGATTTATGGGTTAGGTGTGAGCCATTGTGAGAAACACCATAGTTGGGAGTGAGCTTGTAAAACTCCATTGTAACACTTAGTGTGTTAGTGAAACTCCCAATTGCGATTGGGGAGAGGAGTAGGGTTTGTTAACACCCGAACCTCTATAAAAATCCTTGTGTCAAATTTCTCTATCCCTCCTAAACTTAAAGTTAAATTTTTATTTCCGCACTTTAAAGTTAAATTTTTAAAAATTCAATTCGACCCCTCTTCTTGGCTTAATATCTGGGCAACAATTGGTATTAGAGCTTTGTCTAGCATCGAATCCTAAAAAGCACTAGTAAAGATCAAGATATGGCCAGTGAAGGATTCCAAAGTCTCAAGCCTTACATTGATGGAGCAAATTATGCTCATTGGAATTTTCAAATGGAGACATATTTGGATAATGAAGGAATTGAAGTTTGGGATAGTATTCGAAAAGAATGGACACCACCAACTAGAAGAGGAGTTAATGGTGAAGAAGAAATCCTGTCAACAGATGATTGGACAAAGCCTCAAAGAAGAGCAAATTTCAAAAATAAGAAGGCAATGACAATTCTCTCAAGCTCATTATCTGTTGAAGAATGTGGCAGGATACAATGCTATTCAACTGCATATAACATGTGGAAAACATTAGAAAACTATCATGAAGGCCACAAAGCCATATGGGATGACGAAAGCTCTTCAAGTAAAAAAGATGACAATGAAAGTGAAGAGGTCAACCTATGCTTCATGGCTATAGAGGATCACGTCTCGGATAAAGTAAGATCACTACATTCATACTCTTTCAATAATGATAGTAGTGATAATGATAGTAATAGTGATAGTGATGATGATGATGATGAACAAAGCCTAATAGAAGAATTGAATCTAGAATTAGAAAAATATAGGAGAAAATTCAGTACTTATAAAAATAACATTTCCAATTTGAAAAACAAAATGGATGCTTTAGAAAAGGAGAACCTTAAGCTTAAATCATCTAATGAATCTCTTCAAAAGTCATTAGATGAATATTCATCAAGACCCTCAACTACTACCTTGCTTAAAAAAAATAATACCTTGAAAATTGTAGTTGAGGAACTTAGAAATTCCATTTCTAAATTTCACAAAGGAAAAGAGAGTTTAGATACTCTCATTGTGTCTCAAAGACCACCTTTAATTAGACATGGTCTAGGATTTAAGGACACATCATCATCTTCTCACAAAACCATTTTTGTTAAGTCTAGTGAACCTCACATCTCCATAATTATTGGAACAGCACCAAGGAATAAGTATATTAAACCTTCTATACATAAAAAGAATAATCATGCCTTTATGTATAAGAAGCATGCAACTAGAAAAGCATCAATTAATCAGGATTGTGCATGTCATTGTTCTCAAAATCAGTTAAATAGAAATATGGCAATCAAATATATTGTAAGACCAAAAAACAATGTTAGACCTAAACAGTGTAATTATTGTATGAAGATTGCTCATATAAATAAACATTGTTGAATAAGGAAGGCTCATTGGAACATTCATGTGCTAACCCCCAAGGACCCAAGCTCATTTGGGTACCTAAAAATCATACTTGAACTATGATTTTATAGGTATGCCTTAAGTCCACAATAAACAAAAATGCTTGGCTAGTAGACAGTGGATGCTCAAGGCATATGACAGGAGATAAAGAACTCTTGAATGAAATCAAAAGTATTGGAGGTAAAGTTACCTTTGGAAACAATGCTAAGAGTAAGGTAATTGGCATTGGTTCTATTGGTATTTACGGTACTACCTTCATTAAAGATGTCTTACTTTTTGATGGCTTAAAACATAACTTGTTAAGTGTTAGTCAATTATGTGATAAAGGAAACAAAGTAATCTTTACTTCAAATGAATGTCTTGTAACTTCTATCGATGGTCAAGAAATATTTAAAGGAAATAGAGATGTCAACACATACATAATAGACTTACATGAATTATCTAACCATTCCTCTAAATGTCTTGTGATTACTAGTGATGAATCTTGATTGTGGCATAGAAGGCTTGGTCATGCTAACATGGACTTAATACAAATCCTCAGCACAGGAGAACTAGTAAAAGAACTGCCAATAGTCAAATTTGAAAAAGACAAGACATGTGAACCTTGCCAAAGAGGGAAGCAACACAAGTCATCCTTCAAATCCAAAAACATAGTAAGTACCTCAAAACCTCTTCAACTCCTGCATTTAGACTTATTTGGACCTACTAGAATTGCTAGCTTAGGAAGTAAACATTATGCCTTTGTCATCGTAGATGATTACTCTAGATTTACATGGGTAATTTTCTTAGCTCAAAAGAGTGATGCTTTTGAAAATTTCAAAAACTTTGCTAAAAGAGTTCAAAATAAAAAAGGATATTGTATTTCAAAGATAAGAAGTGACCATGGCAAAGAATTTGAAAATGAAAACTTTGAAAGTTTTTGTCTTGAACATGGCATTTTACAGAATTTCTCATCTCCTAGGACACCTCAACAAAATGGGGTAGTTGAAAGGAAAAATCGAACTTTAATTGAAATGGCTAGAACAATGCTCAATGAGTATGGTTTACCAACTTACTTTTGGGCAGAAGCCACAAACACTGCATGTTATATTTCAAATCGAGTTTTCAAAAAACCTCTTTTAAACAAAACCTCATTTGAGCTATGGAATGGAAGAAAGCCATTGATATCATACTTTAGAGTATTTGGATGCAAGTGCTTTATATTGAATACCAAGGACAACCTTGGAAAATTTGCCTTTAAATCTGATGAAGGTATTTTTTTAGGATACTCTACAACTAGCAAATCATATAGTGTATTTAATAAAAGATCATTAACTATTGAAGAATCTATGCATGTTGTTTTTAATGAATCTAGTAGACTTGATCTTGTGAAAGGTAGTGTTCTTGATGATGTTGTAGGAACTATGGAAAGACTTGGTCTTGGAAATGGAAAGGAAGAAAATGATCAAGAAGATTCACATTAAGTTGATTCTCTACCTCAAGCTCAAGAAGAAAACGGGCAAGAACTCCCAAAAGAATGGAAAATGAAAAAAGATCATCCAAAAGAGCAAATCATTGGTGATCTATCAAGGGGAGTAAGTACTAGATCTCATTTCAAACATTTAGCCACTGACCTTGCTTTTATTTCTCAAATTGAGCCTAAAAATGTTGATGAAGCTCTTAATGACGAAAGTTGGGTAATTGCCATGCAAGAGGAACTCAACCAATTTGAGAGAAGTAAGGTATGGACCCTAGTACCTAGACCCAAGGATCATCAAATCATAGGTAGCAAATGGGTTTTTAGAAACAAACTAGATGAACAAGTATTAATAACTAGGAATAAGGCTATATTAGTTGCAAAAGGATATAATCAGGAAGAAGGTATAGATTATGATGAAACATATGCACATGTGGCTAGATTAGAAGCCATAAGAATACTTTTAGCATATGCATGTCACATGAATTTCAAGCTTTTCCAAATGGATGTGAAAAGTGCATTTCTAAATGGTTATATAGAAGAAGAAGTGTATGTAGAACAACCACCAAGCTTTGAAAGCTATAATTTGCCAAATCATGTTTTTAAACTCTCAAAAGCTTTGTATGGTTTAAAACAGGCCCCAAGAGCTTGGTATGAGAGGCTAAGTTCTTTTCTATTAGAAAATAGCTTTACAAAGGGAAATGTTGACACTACATTATTCATCAAAAATCATAAGCATGATATACTAATTGTTCAAATTTATGTTGATGATATAATATTTGGTTCTACTAATGAATTGCTTTGTCAAGAATTTGCTAAGTGTATGACTAGGGAATTTGAAATGAGCATGATGGGAGAGCTTAAGTATTTCCTTGGTCTACAAATAAAGCAAAGCAATGAGGGCATATTCATCAACTCCTGCCCAGATATTAAGCCAAGAAGGGGCATTGAATTGGAGTTTAAAAAATTAAACTTTAAGGTGAGGAAATAAATAATTAATTTTAGGAGGGATAGAGAGAAATTGACACAAAGATTTTTATAGAGGTTCGGGTGTTAACAAACCCTACTCCTCTCCCCAATCACAATGGGGAGTTTCACTAATACACTAAGTGTTACAATGGAGTTTTACAAGCTCACTCCCAACTATGGTGTTTCTCACAATGGCTCACACCTAACCCAGAAATCCCTTTTATTTTAATGGCTCACACAATAACCAATTCCTTGTGTTTTACAGGCTCACACAAACAACTATCATTTTGTGTTTTTACAGGCTTACACAATAACCTTTTGATTTGTATTTTGAGGATTACACAACTAACCCTTACAAGTGTTGTACTCTTAACCCAGAAATATCCAAAGCTCACTTGAGTAAAGATAACAGAGAGAACCACTTACAAATCTTAATTTCTCAATAAATGAAGAGCAAAAAGATTTTTACAGAGAATAGATTTTATTCTCAAAGTATTGAATGTACAAATAGCTTGTAATAAGAATTAAATTCGAAGTATATGTTATTCTCTTGTTATTCTCTTGTTTTGAATGCATAAATGACTTTCATTTATACTCCCATGGCTGAATATAGTCGTTGGGGTGCATTAAATATGAAACTAGCCGTTGTACCAACCAAATAATCGTGCCTGACATTTTTCTCTTTCATTGTTCACGGGCATGACTATGTTTGTCACAGGCGTGACATTTCTTCCCAAGCCGTGACTGAAGTGGTGACCTTGGTCGTGAAGCTCTCTGAAATGTTTTGACATATTGAGTCACGGGCGTGACATACTCATTCACGGGCGTGACAAACTTCCCAGTCGTGATCCAACTGGTGACTTTGGTCGTGAAGCTCTCTGGATGAAAATGCATGAACATTCACGGGGGTGACTGAAATGTCCACTTCACGGTTTGTTCTTCCTTCATGGCCGTGAACTTCAAATGTTGGTTTTGGTAACGGTTAGCTCCTTTCATGGGCATGTCACATAGAGTCACGGCAGTGAACATGCTACTTCCTTAATTTTTTCTTTCAAGGATTATTCTTCGAATCTCCATTCTTGCTATTTTAATCCATGTCTTGTATAATAGACTTGGAAAACAAGTATGTTAAATACAATATTGCTATTTTATTTGTTATCATCAAAATGATAGAAATACCCCTCAAGGTTTAACAATCTCCCCCTTTTTGATGGTGACAAATAATCTAGCAATATGTGATTTTGAGAAGTTTCCCCCTCAAAATATACTTAGGATAAAAAATTTATAATGTGCAAGAATAGTAAAGAATGATGTAGCATTGAAATAAACTTAACTAGATTTTAAGTATATGCAAGTTATATGAGAAGTGTATCCAATATATACCATAATTCCTTTTTAAGGCATGAAGTATATGTAGGGTATAATTAAGGTATATCATGGCATATTTATTTTTGTAACTTGCATGAAGGTATATGTAAAGTATACTTAAGGTATATCTAATGTATATAAAGCTCAATTTTTGAATTTTATACTTTGCATATGAATTTTTTAATCAAGGTTTCTAATCCCTTTTAATCTATTTCAATGACAATTCAATTTTAATTTTTGATTCAAAATTCATTTACCTTATTATATATTGCTAGTTTCTCCTTATATTGCTAGTTTGATACATTTTTCCTATAATATATTGCTACTTTTCTCCCCCTTTTGTCATCAATCAAAAAGGATAAAAAGATATCAATGAGATAAGAAAAAGCAAATACATTAAATAAAGGAAAAGATACAAACAATGTTAAATGTTCAGAAAGGAAATTAAAAATTTCCTACACAACAACAAGCATAAAAGAAATAAACAAGTAGAAAACAAGCAAATTTAGGCTACACTCTAGCCTAACTCCTAGTCGGACATCCTATCACGAAGCCTAGCAACTTTAGCCTCAAGGCTGTCCATCCGAGACTCCATGAAGTCTTTGAGGTTTTCCAACCTCTCATCCATTGAAGTCTGCAGCTGCTCAAAATGTGGTGCCAAGAGGTCAACCACCTGCTGCGCTAAAGTCGGTGTGGAAGCCGAGGGTTGTCCGATGTCCTGCTCAACTATGGGAGGTGCTTCCTCAACCCGAGCCATTTTCTTCTGTTGGACTCCTTGGAGGCCTGCTTTAAAGTCCTCTGTGTCATTATCTTCCCAGATGATCTCCCCAGCAGTGTCAGTGAAGCGGTAGAAGATGTCGTTCTCGAAAACGATTCTGACAGCCGCTCCCATCTTAATGAAGGACTCAACATCCAAGCGATCTCGAGGATGTCCAGGGATGAGGTTGAAGTGATGCTCATCCAGCTTCAGATACTCAAGCTTCACTGCTATGTGGGTGACATATGCACCAATCAAGATATCTCCAGTAGGCTTGGTGGCAATGGATAAAAGATGGTTTGCAAACCATCTAGAGAGTGCCACGGTGAGTCCTCTGTGAGCCATTTCAAAGAGGAAGAGCTCTGACTTCCTGATAGTCCCGTTGCTTTCTTCCCTAGCGAATATGCTATAGGTTAGGAATTTGTGCAAATACCTGTGCACTGGGGACACAAGATGAGTGCTCTTTGTCTTCTTAACATCCCAGCTACAATCGTGGTCGAAATGTGTCCAACCTCGAGGGGCAGATAATTCTACCTTAGTGTCATTTAGGATGCCATTAGATGGTAGATTAAACAATTCTCCAAATTCAATGGCACTGAGGGTGTTGGGATTGTTGCAGAGTTGGAATTTCACCACTCCTGTAGGTGAAACCTGCAAGGTGCTGAGGAATTCTGTATTGGCTCCCTCAAGGTTGGCTGGTGAATTTTTACAAAGTCTTTCAGATGAAAGGCTTGGAGTTGCTTTGTCATAGCCGTCTCGAGCCTGAGACTTCGGACTGTCTGCCATTCAAAGGACCTTGATGACAGTAGAGGTCTCCTTTTCAAAGTTGAGTATCGAGGATGGCATTGCTCCAGAATGCGGTTCATGAGGTAATCTGCATACCTCCTAGGAGCATGGGACTTCTTTTTTTTCCCTTCGATGAAGCACTCTCCATTTGTTTAGAAGAATTCGGTTTGTGATGGAGTGGAAAACTTTTGACAGAAAATCTTTACGGAAACCTTAGAAATGTATGATTTTTTTATGAATATTTGAAATTTTAGTGGTATTTATAGGAAAAGTTTGAGTCTTGGGGGCCGAATTCTTCAATGTATCAATGAATGTGTGTAAATGAGAGCGGATTTGGTAGTTGTAGAGTTGAAATGAGAAATATAACCGACTACTCTTTTATATACTCGATACATTCATGGGCGTGAAGAGTGTTTTCACAGGCGTGAATGGTCGTGTTCACGATTTGCTGAAGGAGTGTTCCACCCGTGAATGAAAGTGTAAATAATTTCACGGGCATGACCTTTGAATATCACGAGCGTGAATGATCAACAGTCATGGGGGTGAACAAATAGATATGGGCGTGAAATGTTGAATTTCACTACTTATGCCCGTGAAGTAAGCCGTGACTCAAGGTGTGAAAGCTTCTGTGAGTTTTGGGGTGTAATAGTTCACGGGAGTGAAAATTTGTCACGGGCATGAAAGTCTCATTTCACGGGAGTGAATAAAGCCGTGAATCATGTCATGAACCAAGTCGTGAACGACACTACCTCTTTTGGCCATTTAAGTCACGGGTGTGAACATGTGTCACGGGTGTGACTCCCCTAAAATTTTCATTAAATGAAATTAAGTCCTAAAAACAAGACTAAATCATTTCAACAATGATTCTATCCTTTAAAACATAAACTTTCATCAAAATTTCTATCTTATGTCTTATGATATGAATTAAAATTATTAATTAAAATTTCATAATTTAGCAATCACAAGGTTAATCCATCAATCATACCAAGTTCTCTTCTAATGAAATTAAATCTTTCCTCATTTAGAGACTTAGTAAAAATGTCTGCTAATTGTTTTTCTGTGCTTATAAATTCTAATGCAACATCTCCATATTGAACATGATCTCTAACAACGTGGTGTCTAATGTCAATATGCTTACTCCTTGAGTGTTGAATAGGATTCTTTGAAAGATTTATAGCAGTTGTATTGTCACATTTAATAGGTATATGGTTCATCTCATCACCATAGTCTTTAAGTTGTTGTTTCATCCAAAGAATTTGAGTACAACAACATCCAGCTGCTACATATTCTGCTTCAGCAGTTGAGAGAGCAACTGAAACTTTTTTCTTGCTAAACCAAGAAACTAAGCATTCTCTAATAAAGTGACAAGTACCTGAAGTAATTTTCCTATCTAAAAGACTACCAGCATAGTCTACATCTGAATATCCTATAATATAAAAGGATGAATTCCTAGGATACCATAAACCTAGATGCAAAGATCCATGTAAATATCTTAAAATTCTTTTTACTGCATTTAAATGAGATTCTTTAGGACATGATTGAAATCGTCCACACAAGCAAATACTATACATTATATCGGGTCTAGAAGCAGTGAGATATAAAAGTGATCCGATCATACCTCTATAAAGCTTTTCATTAATGCTCTTACCCTTTTCATCCTTGTCCAATTTTGTTGATGTGCTCATAGGAGTCTTGGCATTCTTGCATCCTTCCATACCAAATTTCTTTATTAAATCTTTGGCGTATTTGGATTGGTTGATGAATATGCCCTCATTGCTTTGCTTTATTTGTAGACCAAGGAAATACTTAAGTTCTCCCATCATGCTCATTTCAAATTCCTTAGTCATACACTTAACAAATTCTTGACAAACCAACTCATTAGTATAACCAAATATTATATCATCAACATAAATTTGAACAATTAGTATATCATGCTTATGCTTTTTGATGAATAATGTAGTGTCAACATTTCCCTTTGTAAAGCTATTTTCTAACAGAAAAGAACTTAGCCTCTCATACCAAGCTCTTGGGGCCTGTTTTAAACCATGCAAAGCTTTTGAAAGTTTAAAAACATGATTTGGTAAATCATAGCTTTCAAAACTTGGTGGTTGTTCTACATACACTTCTTCATCTATATAACCATTTAGAAATGCACTTTTCACATCCATTTGAAAAAGTTTGAAATTCATGTGACATGCATATGCTAAAAGCATTCTTATGGCTTCTAATCTAGCTACAGGTGCATATGTTTCATCATAATCTATACCTTCTTCCTGATTATATCCTTTTGCAACTAGTCTAACCTTATTCCTAGTTATTAAACCTTGTTCATCTAGTTTATTTCTAAATACCCATTTGCTACCTATAATTTGATGATCCTTGGGTCTAGGTACAAGGGTCCATACCTTATTTCTCTCAAATTGGTTGAGTTCCTCTTGCATGGCAATTACCCAACTTTCATCATTAAGAGTCTCATCAATACTTTTAGGCTCAATTTGTGAAATAAAATCAGTGTCAATGATTAGATGTTTGAAATGAGATCTAGTACTTACTCCCCTTGATAGATCACCAATGATTTGCTATTTTGGATGATCTTTCGTCATTCTCCATTCTTTTGGAAGTTCCTGATCATTTTGTTCTTTATTTTGAGGTAGAGAATCATTTTGATGTAAATTTTCTTGATCATTTTCTTCTTTCTCATTTCCAATATCAAGTTTTTCCATATTACCTACAACATCATCAAGAACACTACCTTTCACAGGATCAAGTCTACTAGATTCATTAAAAACAACATGCATGGATTCTTCAACTGTTAGTGATCTTTTATTAAATACTCTATATGCTTTGCTGGTTGTAGAGTATCCTAAAATGATACCTTCATCGGATTTAGAGGCAAATTTTCCAAGATTGTCCTTGGTGTTCAATATAAAACACTTGCATCCAAATACTCTAAAGTATGATATCAAGGGATTTCTTCCATTCCATAGCTCAAATGAGGTTTTGTTTAAAAGAGGTCTTTTGAAAACTCGATTTGAAATATAACAAGCAGTATTTGTGGCTTCTGCCCAAAAATAAGTTGGTAATTCATATTCATTGAGCATTGTTCTAGCCATTTTAATTAAAGTTCGATTTTTCCTTCCAACTACCCCATTTTGTTGAGGTGTCCTAGGAGATGAGAAATTATGTGAAATTCCATGTTCAAGACAAAAAATTTCAAAGTTTTAATTTTCAAATTCTTTCCCATGATCACTTCTTATTTTTGAAATACAATACCCTTTTTCATTCTGAACTCTTTTAGCAAAGTTTTTGAAGTTTTCAAAAGCATCACTCTTTTGAGCCAAGAAAATTACCCAAATAAATCATCAATTCTAGGTAGTGGGCATTTATTTTTAATTGTCACCTTGTTCAATTGTCGGTAACAATACATAACCAAAGGGTGCCATCCTTCTTTTTTCACAAACAACACCGGAGCACCCCATGGTGACACCCTGGGCCTTATGAACCCTTTGTCGAGCAATTCCTGCAATTGAACCTTTAACTCTCTCAATTCTGCAGGTGTCATTCTATAAGGAGTAATTGATATCGGGGCTGTACCAGGAATCACATCAATAGCAAATTTTATCTCCCTATCTGGTGGTAACCCCGGCAAATCTTCAGGAAATACATTTGGGAACTCACACACTATAGGGATGTCCTTGAATTCCAGGCTCCCCTTCCTGGTATCTATCACATGGGCCAAATATGCCTCACATCCCTTCCTAATATATTTCTGAGCTTTTAATGCTGAAATAACACTGGTCAAACATGTTTGACCTACACCTTGAATGATGGTGTCATCTTGCCCGGGAATTTTAAGTACAACTTTTCTAGATCGGCAGTCGACTATAGCTCCATGCTTTGTCAGCCAATCCATACCTAGAATAGCATCGAATTCATGAAAAGGTAGTTCTATTAAGTCTGCTGGAAATTCTCTACCCTGAATAATTATTGAACTGTTTCTGTAAATCTTATTCACTTCACACTATGTCCCAGCGGATTGGTCAAAACTATCTCATATTCTAAGGTCTCAGGTATCATGTTCCCTTGTCTAAGTGTAGCTATGCTTATGTATGAATGTATGGAACCAGGATCTATCAAAACATGTAAATCAAAATCAAATAAAGATAATTTACCAACTATGACGTCTGGTGCATCGTGGTCCTCACGAGATCTCATCACATATGCCCGAGCTAGGGCCCTACTACCTTCGGGTCTGTCAACTGTCTCAGATACCCCCTGACTCTGTCCGGTACGACCACCTCTAAACTGGCTTCGACCTCTACCACGACTCTGTACCGTTGACATAGTCTGTGCTGGTGCCATACTGCCTGTACCGAGTATGGGACAATCTTTCTTCATATGGTCAGTAGCTCCACATCTCAAACATGCCCCAATCAACCATCAACACTCTCCTGTATGAGCTCTACCACAATGCTGACACAAAGCCAGAGCTGGTCTCTTGGGAAATGATGATGGTGAACTAGCAAATGATGCTGCATGTCTAAATTGCTGACCCTGCCTATCAGAAAATGTCTGTCTAGCCACCCTTGACTAAAATGGTTTGGATACTATTCGTCCTTTCCTACCCGATGTCTGGGCCACACTAGCTATTGACTTTTTATAATGCTCTTCTGTCTTCAACTTTTTCATTCTTTCAACACTAATAGCAAAGGACACTAGCGTAGAAAAATCTGTATGCTGGTGGGAAGCCACTAAATACCCAATCTCCTCATTGAAACCGTCTTCAAATCTACAACATTTATCAGTTTCATCTCTAATAATCCCAGTAGCATACTTGCCCAACCTGGTGAACTCCATCTCGTACTCAAATATTGTCATAGCCCTCTGCCTCAAATTTAGGAATTCTCACTTTTTCTCATCAACATAGATTCTCGGCACATATTTCTCTTTAAACTTTGTCACAAAGAAATCCCATGTCTGAGGGGTCGGAGTCTGGAGTTTTGCTAATAACAATTTCCACCAGTCATAGGCATGCTCCTGAAGGAGAGATACTGCATATCTAACCTTATACTCCTCCAGACATTGCAGCTCTTCAAAAACCCTTTTTGTCTTTTCCAACCAAAATTCTGCTACTGCTGGGTCATCCTCTTTCTTACCCATAAAATCTGTAGCCCCGTATTTTCTTAATTTATCAATCTGGGGTTTCGGTTGAGGTGGGGGAGCTGGTGGAGCTGGTGGCAACACAACTTGTGCTATCTGCTGTAACAAAGTAGCCATTTGTTGCATAAGGGGTACCTGACCCGGGTTAACCTGTTCTTTAGCATGTTGTGGAGCTATAATGCTAGGCTCCGAGGCTCTAATTGATGCTGACTGTCTATGAGTAGCCGAGTCAGCTATACTATCACCCTCATGTTCTTCATGACTTTCTCTTGATTCCGAATCCATTAAAACCTATATTGTCAGAAGAAGGGTCCCTTATTAGAATATAGCAACTTAAAAACAATGCAAATGCTAAAAACATGCATTTATCTTCCCATACCCACTAAGTAAGAACCGTCTAAACCTATAGCTCTGATACCAAAAATTGTAACACCCCCTTACCCCACTATAGTTCAACAAGGTAAGTGAGCATTACCCGTCTTACTATTTTATAAAATTAATGAAGTGAAGTAAATATTTTTTTTTCGAAAATATTGCATAAACTAAAATAAAATTTCATACAAGCCCAAATATTAAAAATTTTATTTATTTATAAAGTACATTAATTTACATTCAAATCATGTTCTTTTACATGGTGACTCACATATTTAATACACATGATATGAAATAAAAATGATACTTTAATTTACAAAGCTTTTAACAAAATATACCAAAAATAAAATCCAAAGCTTTTTACTGCTTTCCTCTGGGTACCCTTCTTCTTCTGACAGTCTATTTTCTATGGCTACCCTTCTAAACCTACGCGAGAAGAAACCACCCACGCTAAGCTACTAGCTTAGTGGTGCTTCAATGATAAAAATTTTACATACATATATATTTTCTCACATATTAATTACCCATTTAATAAATAAGACATAAAATAAAGAATTATATAAAATCAATAAATTTCTGCAAACAGTCAATATCTAACAACTTTAATTCATATAACATTTATAAAAATCACATACTTCGATATTATTATTATTATTATTATTATTATTATTATTATTATTATTATTATTATTATTATTATTATTATTATTATTATTTATTTGTGCCCATAACACCTATAACCGAACTAACTAATAGGAATAACGGAGTTGTCATTTCCGGCTTTCATAATATAGCACCGAACATTTTTATAATAATGTCATTATCGGCTTTTGTTTTATTTCCATTACCGGCTTAATAATTTTGCGTCGAGCGCATTTATAAATTGTCATTACCGGCTTTCATATTTGGCACCGAGTGCCTTAAATCCTCTGATTGGCATGCCAAACTATTCCCTATTCTAGTTCTAGACTAGGTGTTTTTGGGCTTAACTATTTTTATATTAATTCACTATATTTCAAAAATGTCAACATTATTTAACTATCATAATTATGCTTATTCATTTTTGTTCTTTATTTCCATTATTATTGCAAAAAAATCTCATACATAAATAATTTTTTAAACATTTATAATTAACATCAAATTAAATATTTGCATGGATTATTACATATAATTATAACAACACATGCAAAAAGCCCAATATTGTATGTTTTTACCTATGGCAGATTTCAGACTTATTTTTGGGCTTCATTTTTAGTCCATATATAATTCGAATTTGGAGTTCTATCCTTCTAACAATTTTTAGCTTATTGTATTATCTTTCATATACATCAAGAATCACGTAAATCATAGTTTTCTATCAAAAGTTATGATCAATTCACTACTGCATCATCACAGAATTTTCTGCTCAGAATTTTCTGGACAGATTCTAGGTTTAAACTTTGTGCATTTAACTGGGAAAATGTAGACATAATTAGATATTATAGTCTCAATACAAATTAAAATCTTGTGTCTTAGCTTTCATTTCCAACAAAGAAAATACAAAAAGGAGTTCCATAACTGAAGTTATAATCAAAATAGATAGAGTTGTTCTTGGAATTCTATACCCGAGCCATCAATTGGCATCAATCCATATTTCAACCACATTCATCATTTGCATTCATTTTAATACTAAAATTTCCAGAATTTCAAATACATTCATGTGTCTCAATTATTTCACCCCATTTGGTCCCATTTCCATATATAATATCAAAAGTCACAACAAAACACATAACATCTCAAAAACACAAACATAACAAATCTTAACATATAATTCTATACATATTAACAACATGCAAAATTTTTATCAATGAAGCACATACCTAATCAGCATTGGTTCTTCCCTTAATCCTTCTTTTTCTTCCCTTATTATCTAGCTTTCTCCTTACCTTTGTCACCCTCTTGAGGGCCTCTCACTTGTTCATTTATTTTTCCCACACAACCATACCATAACTCAATTCCAACATTCAATTTCAATGCTTTTCATGTCTACATAATATTCTAATGCTCCTAATATGTTTTACACCTTAATTGAGCTAAAATTTACTAAGGTTAAACTTCCTTCTTCACATGTCATGGCTGCCCACAAATCATATCCTAGTTCCCAATTTATTTTCTTCAATTCAACACTCAATTCACCCTTAATCTATCACCAATTATGGTGTTTCTATGTTAATTTCAATTTTTTCCAAATTTATTTAACTATGGCTGCCCCTCATTCATCCTTCAACATTATATTTTCTTCAGTTTTTAAGCCATAAAATTATTACCTAACATCAAATATCATTAATTCAAAGTTTAATTACACTTTCATCAACTAATCACAAACTTAAATTTCTACTTCCAATCTTGCAACATAAGCTCAATCTACCAAACCTAATCACATCTATCATCATTATGGGTCTTAAATAGAAGGAAAAAGGTTGAATTTAAGAAGAATAAACTCACCTTAAGTGTTCTTCAAAGTGGGCTTTTTTCCTCTCAAAACTAATTTATTTGCTTTCTTTTTCAAGCTTGGATTGAATGAAAATGGAGGCTTAGGGAGGGACTAAGGTGGACGGCCAAAGAGGTGAAGAAAGAATAAGATGATGACTTAGATATTTTGGGTGGAAGAATAAAGAATTCCTCCTTTTTTTTAGGTGAGTATTTGGTGGTTCCATGACTACATTAAGCTCTTTATACATTGGTCCAAAATACAAATTAATTTTAATGAAATTTTAAACTTTAAGAAATTTCTTATTTTCCACATATTCACACTTTTTCTCCAAACAATTTCCACAATACCGATTTTGTCCATAGGAAATTTTATTTTTTTCTACTTCTACCCCAAATCTTTTTAATTCCCAAATAATAATACCCTTAATTATTTTCTCTTATTATTAGTTATTTTTTATGGGTTTAAATTTAGACTCCGATTGAACTAGTGGACCCCACTACGGTCACGCGCAATCGGAGCCTAAATCACTAAATGTTATAGAAGTAGTCCATGAAGCCTAAGGGAGGCGTGGCCAAGAAAAAGCCAAGGAGATTGCTCCAAAAGGGACATGCTTCCATTGTGGCAAGGATGGCCATTGGAAGAGAAACTGCAAGGCTTACTTGGAGTCCTTGAAGAAGAAGGCATCTGATGCCCCATCTACTTCAGGTATTTTTGTCATTGAAATTAATATTGTTTTCAATAATAATATATGGGTATTAGATACTAGTTGTGTCTTACACATATGCACTGATATGCAGGGCCTAAGGAATAGTAGACAGCTCAATAAGGGAGAGTCAAACCTACGCGTTGGAAATGGAGCAAGGGTTGATGTATTAGCTATAGGAACATATGTATTGACCCTCCCTAGTGGGCTTATATTAAATTTGGATAATTGCTATTATGTACCTGATTTGACTAAAAACATTATTTCTGTTTCAAGTCTAAATAACGACGATTTCCTTTTAGCTTTTAGTAACAATTGTTGTTCTATTATGTTGAATGGAATTCTTTATGCTAATGGTACATTATGCAATGGAATATACATATTAGATATGTCAAATCCAATTTTAAACATCAATGATAATAAAAGAAAAAACAAGATATGTTGAAATCATCTTATTTATGGCATTGTCGTCTTGGTCATATAAGTTAGAAACGCATGGCTAAGCTACACAAAAGTGGTAGTTTGGGGTCATTTGATTATGAATCATATGACACATGTGAATCTTGTTTACTGGGCAAGATGACTAAATTACCCTTTAAGGGAAAGGGTGAACGTGCTAATGGACTTTTAGACTTAATACATTCAGATGTATGTGGTCCAATGTCTACACACGCTAGAGGTGGTTTCATCTACTTCATTACTTTTATCGATTACTACTCACGATATGGATACGTCTATCTTATGAGATACAAATCTAAAGCTTTTGAAAAGTTCAAAGAATTCAGAAATGAAGTAGAGAAACAACTTGGCAAAAGTATTAAAACACTTCGATCAGATCGAGGAGGTGAATACTTGAGCCAAGAGTTTCTAGATTATCTTAGGGATAATGGGATTTTATCTCAATGGACTCCACCTTACACTCCATAACACAATGGTGTGGCTGAAAGAAGAAACTGAACCTTGTTAGACATGGTAAGGTCTATGATGAGTTTTGCGGAATTGCCTAAATCCTTTTGGGGTTATACACTAGAGACTGTCATTTATATATTAAATGGAGTTCCTTCAAAGTCTATTGATGTTACTCCATATGAGATATGGTATAACAAGAGGCCCACATTTTTTTACATGAGAATTTGGGGTTGTCCTGCTTATGTGAAGCGGACAATGTCAGATAAGCTAGAAGCTAAGTCTGACCGATGTCTGTTTGTGGGATATCCAAAAGCATCATATGGATATCAATTTTACCACCCCTTGGAACAAAAGGTTTTTGTTTCAAGACATGTTATCTTTTTAGAGAGAGAATTCCTTCTAAAAGGAGATAATGGGAGCAAAATTGAACTTGAGGAAGTTCAAGATGCTCAAACAGATGCTGATCAACTGCCTGAACCCGAGCTTGTTACTCATACAGATGATATAACAACTCAACCTTCTGAAGCACAAGAGCTTCATAGGTCAAGTAGGATACGTACTGTTCCAGAGAGATATGGATTTCTCATTAGTGAACAGAACGATGTATTGCTCATAGAAAATGATGAGCCTACAACCTATGAAGAGGTTCTGAATAGTTTAGAATCTGACAAATGGCTTCAAGCCATGAAGTCAAAAATGGATTCCATGTATGAAAACCAAGTATGGACTTTGGTTGACCAACCCGAAGGAATAAAGCCTATAGGGTGCAAGTGGGTTTTCAAAAAGAAAACTGACATGGATGGTAATGTGATTACCTATAAAGCTAGACTTGTTGTTAAAGGTTATCATCAAAGACAAGGAATTGACTACGATGAAACTTTTAGCCCAGATATGGCAAATGGATGTGAAAACAACTTTCCTTAATGGAAATCTGACTAAGGATGTGTACATGACACAACCATAAGGTTTCATATCCAAAGATGGAAAAAAGGTATGTAAGCTTCAAAGATCCATTTATGGATTATAGCAAGCATCCAGGAGTTGGAATATTCTGTTTGATGAGACAATCAAACAGTTTGGTTTCTTACAAAATCCAGATGAAACTTGTGTCTACAAGAAGGTTAGTGGGAGTGCAATTGTATTTCTTGTGTTACATGTAGATGACATATTGTTAATGGGAAATGATGTCTCAGCCTTACAATCAGTCAAAATTTGGTTATCCAAGAATTTCTCTATGAATGACCTTGGAGAAACAGTCTATATTTTAGGGATAAAGATCTATAAATATAGATCTAAAAGGTTGCTTGGTCTTTCACAGTCTACATACATAGATAAAATGCTAAAGAGGTTTAGCATGGAGAAGTCCAAGAGGGGATATATTCCCATGACCCATGGGATTACTCTCTCAAAGTCTTTGTGTCCAAAGACACAAGATGAGAGGACACACATGAGTTTGATTTCCATATGTTTCAGCTATAGGATCAATCATGTATGCTATGATATGTACAAGACCCGATGTATCATATGCTCTGTGTGTCACGAGTATATACCAATCGGACCCTGGTGAGGGTCATTGGGTGGCTGTCAAGAATATCCTTAAGTACTTAAGAAGAACTAAGGATGTATTCTTGGTATATGGAGATGGAGATATTACTGTGAGCAGGTATATCGATGCCAGCTTCCAATCTGACAAGGATGACTCAAAATCTCAGCCAGGTTATATATTCACACTAAATGGTGGAGCAGTTAGTTGGAAGAGTTCCAAACAGGAAACGACTGCTGATTCCACAACCGAAGCAGAGTACTTTGCAGCTTCTGAAGCAGCAAAGGAAGTAGTTTGGATAAAGAAATTCATCACAGAACTTGGAGTGGTTCCCAGAATTATTGATCCAATACAATTGTATTGTGATACTAATGGATCCATTGCACAAGAAAAGGAGCCACGGTCTCATCAGAGATCCAAACATGTACTCAGAAGATACCATTTGATTAGAGAAATCATTGGTAGGAATGATGTAAAGATAGAAAGAGTGCTCACTGATTAGAATATTGTTGATCCTTTAACTAAGCCACTTCCCCAAAAGAAATATGATTCTCATGTACTCGCCTATGGAATTAAATACAAAGGCGATTGGCTTTAGTGCAAGTGGGAGCTTGTTAGAGGAGTGCTCTAAAGGCAATCACCTTTAGCACTTATTGTACAAATTTATTTGATTAATAAAAGGCTTTTTCATTAATTTGATGTTCATTTGATATATGAATTGATAAGTGATCTTAAATCAATTAATGAAGTCCTTGATACATAACATAGCATGAAGGAAATCATGATGAGATCATGATATTGAGATTCTTATCATGTGTAATTATGTTAGTATCAAAATTATCTCTAGTCCTAGGATTAATGAGACGGGACATTATTAATCTAGATAGACTAGCACATGTTACACTCCTTGATTGGATCAAGTAGTAGATCTCATAATCTATAAACATGAGATGTTTAGAGTTAACATATGGATGCTTGCTAAGTGTAGCTAAGTACATTGGATGACCAACTATGAGACAATCATATGGATAATCTATTCAAATGTCAATGATAGTCGCATCATAACAATTGTGCATGTATCCTTAGACTTGAGGTACTCAAGGATATCTTGAATATTGATTCTGTATTTTGACATTATTCCTTGTTGCCTCAAAGAGGTAGCTCATAGGGTGGTGATTGGATACAGCTTGAGGTATTCAAAGGTAATTGGGTAACCAACAAAGGATTCACCACTCTTGATAAAAGGAGTGTATACCCATGGCCTCTTGTTGTGGTCATTACTCAGGAATCTCTGGCCGGAGTGAAAAATCGTTCGAGAGTGTCACGGGCCCGTACGGGCCTGCGCAGGCCCGCGCGGGCTAGGCAGGCTGCTGGCCTACCTTGCGGGCCAGCTGGGCTACCCAGCAACAGCCCGCAGTAGGCCCAGCGTGCCTGCAGCTTCCATCCATTGGCCAACGGCTGTAATTGGACATAATTAGACCAATTATGGCCAATTACTATTCATTAGTTGCCATTTTCTCAATTTTTGATTTTTAATCTTATTTTTGACTTTGATTCAAATTGAAAAGACATCAAATGGCAGAAAATAGACATAAAAATATTTTTTGTGAAAAAAAAATTTAAGACAAAAAAAATTCTCTCAAAAACACTTTCAAAGCTAGCACTTTGAATTTGTTCAAACCATTTTCTCTTGATAGTTTCTTCTTCATTCTTCTCGTGGATTATCATTAAAGACATCCTAGTGTGGATTGTTGTGGTTTGCTACAACCCAACAAAGTGAAGATTTGAAGAACAAATAAAAATTACAAGGTATAATTTTTAACATTTACATTTATATAAATTAGTTTTAATGGTACAAGTATGATATTTTGTTTTGGGTTTTGAAAATTTTTATTTTTTGCTGCATTTATGAATATGATTCATTCTTTAAAACCCAACAATCAATCTTATCGAAGCCCCAGACACTGAAACCACCTTCATGGAACTTCTTCAAGGTAGAATTTAGCAAGAAATATTGCCTAAAGTTTATGTGAATGAAAAGAAAAGGGAATTTCAAGACTTGAAGCAAGGAAGCATGTCAGTGGCCGAATATGAGATGTAATTCATTAGACTGAGTAAATATGCAACTGGAATCATTGCTGATGAAGCAGATAGATGTCCTAGATTTGAGGATACACTTAATGATGATGTTAGGAATATGGTTATCACCGTTCAGCTTGAGGATTTTGCTACACTAGTATCCTCAGCCATCAGTGTGGAAAAGAGTTCAAAGAGAAAGAGGATAGAAAATCCACCACAGAGATCAACAATTAGCATGGGCCAAGTATCAAGTAAAAGGAGGTGAACAATGCTTAGGTTTTTCTAGTCATGGGGTTATGGATCGAGCTTTTTAGCTAGGCAAAGCCAACAGTCGATGCCAGAGGGGTCTACAGCTAGTGCACCAGCTTCGAGCAACAGGAGATTTATATCTGTCACATGTCAGCATTATGGAAGATCACATACAGGTGATTGTTGGTGGATTATGGGAGCATGCTTACAATGCGGATCTACTGAGCATAAATAGAAGGATTGCTTAGAGGAAGAGGTACAGGTGGTGTAGTATCAGTTCAAGTTCATAATGTCACTAGAGGCAGAGGTAGGGGATATGGACAGTCTAGAAGCAACAAGATTGGGCAGAGTGTGTCAAAATTAGTGAATAGAAAAGAAAGTAGCCGAGCCCCAGCCCAAGCATACACCATGAGAGCTCGTGAGGAGCAAGATGCCCCAGATGTCATTATTGATAAATTTTCTCTTTATTGTACTGATTTATTTGCATTGATAGATCCAGGTTCTACACATTCATATTTATGCATGTCACCACCTAGTCAGGGAAATATGGTATTAGAGGAATTAGATTATGATATATTAGTCACAAATCCTTTGGGTCATGAAGTGAAAGTTAGTCGAGTCTATAAAAATAGTCCAATCAAAGCTCAGAATGTAGAATTCCCAGCTGACCTAATAGAGTTGCCATTCTGTGATTTTGATGCAATTTTGGGGATGGATTGGTTAACTCAGCATAGGGCAGTGGTGGATTATCAGTATAGAAGAGTGACTTTCAAGAATTCAGGGCAGGATAATGTGATTGTCTTGGGTAAGAACCGACCATACCTAACTAATGTCATTTATGTTACAAAGGCATGTAAGCTTATCAAAAAGGGATGTGAAGCATTTTTTGCTCATGTTGTAGATACTAAAAAAGGGAGTCTAGATCTCAGAGAGATTCCTATAGTATGTGAATACCTAGATATCTTCCCTGAGGACTTGCCAGGGTTTCGACCTGTTAGGGAGATAAAGTTTGCCATTGATGTTTTGCCAAGCACAGCCCCAATATCGATCACTTCCTACAAAATGGCACCTACTGAGCTAAAGGAATTAAAAGTGCAGTTGCAAGAGTAATTAGAGAAAGGGTTTATCAGACCCAGTGTCTCACCTTAGGGTGCTCCGGTTCTATTTGTCAAAAATAAGGATGACACCTTTCGTTTGTGTATTGATTATCGTTAGTTAAACAATATGACAATTAAGAACATATATCCATTGTCGAGCATAAATGACTTGTTTGATTAGTTGAAAAGAGCAAGGGTATTTTCTAAAATTGACCTCATATCAGGTTATCACCAACTAAGAATTAGAGAATTAGACATTTCAAAAACAGCATTTAGGACTCAATATGATCATTACGAATTCTTAGTAATGCCTTTTGGCCTGATGAATGCCCCAACAACATTTATGGATCTGATGAATAGAATCTTTAGGCCTTATTTGGACCAGTTTGTGGTGGTGTTCATAGATGATATTCTGGTGTACTCCAGAAGCAGAGAAGAACATGATCAACACCTTCGTATTGTCTTTCATACCTTGAGAGAGAATCAATTATATGTGAAGTTGTCAAAATGTGCATTCTGGTTAGATGAAGTGGCCTTTCTAAGGCATATTGTCTCAATTGATGGGATTAGAGTTGACTCCAGCAAGGTAGAGGCAATCTTCAACTGGAAACCGCCTCAGAATGTGACAGAGGTGAGAAGTTTTCTTGGTTTGGCTGGTTATTATCGAAGATTTTTGAAAGGATTTTCAATGATAGCTTCACCACTAACAAAACTGCTTAGAAAAGAGACCAGATTTGAGTGGACAGACTGGTGCCAGACTAGTTTTGATAAGTTGAAGAAAATATTGATAGAGGCACCAGTGTTGACCCAGCCTACTAGGGAAAAGATTATGTGGTGTATAGTGATGCTTCCCTTAATGGTTTGGGTTGAGTATTAATGCAAGAAGGCAAAGTAATCGCTTATGCTTCCAGACAACTGAAGCCTCATGAGAGAAATTATCCGACACACTACCTATATGTCGAGCAATGTTATATTTATACAAACCATAAAAGTCTGAAATATTTTCCTTCACAAAAGGAACTCAATTTGAGACAGAGGCAATGGCTAGAATTAATCAAAGACTACAATTGTATCATTAATTATCATACGGGTAAGGCCAATGTAGTAGCTGACGCTTTGAGTAGAAAAACTCTGGCAGGTAAATGTTAAAACTTAAATTTATTAAGTGAACAAGATTAAAAAAATGAAATAAGAAGTTCTTTATATATTATTTGGGCAGAATTGTGGATTCAACCCACTTTGACTCAACAAGTGAAGGACAATTAGAAGTAGGACACGAAATTAAAGAAAATCTTTGAAATGGTGAAAAAGGGTGAAAACTAGAATTTACTATTGAAGCAAACAGGAGTTTAAGGAAAAAGGGCATATTATGTGTACCAGACATACCAGAATTGAAACAAGATATTTTAAAGGAGACTCACAATGTTATTTATGCAATGCACCTGGGAAGCAACAAAATGTATCATGACTTGAAGGCATATTACTAGTGGCTAGGAATGAAAAGAGATATCATAGAGTATACTACCAGATGTTTAACTTGTCAGCAAATGAAGGCTAAGCATCAAGTACAAAGTGGATTATTGCAATCAATTGCAATTCTGGAGTGGAAATGGGAATTTGTCCATGTTGAAAAGATATCAATCATATCCATCTCATATCATATCAGCATAACCTATAGAGATACGACCAGATCTCACTTATGAAGAGGAGCCAGTGGAAATTCTAGCTCCATAAATGAAAGAGATATGGAATAAGAAGGTACCATTAGTAAAGGTTCTGTGGAAAAATTATAATTCATAAGAGGCGGCTTGGGAAAATGAAGAGGTGATGAAGGCTCAATATCCACAATTATTCCACTCAAGTTAAAAAGGTAAATTTCGAGGATTTATTTATATATTATAAAATAATGTATCTATTGAATTAAATAAATGATATCTCCATTGATAATTTTATATTATAACATTAACAATTCAATTATTTTTATCAAAAAATAAGTCCCAAACCGCTACCAATCATCAGTCATCGGCTACATTTAACACCTAAACAAAACGGGGCCTAAATGAGATATACCTATAATTAAAATTTAATTATTTTATTAAAAAAATAATAAATACACCTTATAGTCATCTTTGAAGAGAATGTTTTGTCTTTGTCCTTTTTATTTGCAAGGCATATTTGATATTTAGATTTCTTCTTTAAGGTAGAATTTTTTTTAAGGAGGGAAAAATTGTAATGCCTGATAATTTAGGCCATAGTTGCAGTTGATCGAAATCAGGCGGGCCGAACCGATCGGGGTCTAAATTCAGTTATAAAAAAATTAAAATGATAATAAAATATTAAAAAAATATTTTGGATATTATTAATTGAGAATTTTAAAGTTTGGAATTAAAATTTGGAAAAAAAATAATTTTGCGCTGAATGAAATTGGAAATTGCAGTGTTTTTGGCACATATATTTTAAGAAGACATAAAAATGGAATATTCTTTATCTAAGGAAATGAATATTCTTTTGATTAAAATAAAGTAAGAGAGATTTAAGTTAATGGACCAATAAGGGAGAAGATTATCTAATTAATCCTAACCTCCCACCTAATCCAACTATAAGAGTCAACTTTCACTTTTTGCTTTTATTCTTCTTCTTCCACATCTTAATCAAACCCATTTTCCTCACTTTTTCTCTCCTTTTGCCTTGACCTTCCTCTTACCCATTTACTCTTCTTTTTTTTTCTTCAATCAAGCTAAGATTATATGAAAAAAAAAAGTGGAATTAAGGCAAGATCATCAAAGAAGTGAAGTTAAGTGAACAAAACCAAGGAATAGGAAGGAAGAAAGGAAGTGAAAAAGAAAGAAGACTTTGGTCATTTTGAAGATCATCAAAGGTGAGTTTAGATTTTTCATCTTCTCACTTTTCTTCTTCTCTTTTCTTTGAGTTTGAGGTTAGTTACCATTAAAGCTAGTAATTTAGGGTTATTATTGTGTTAATAGTGATTAAGGGTGGATTAGGGTGATTAGTGCTTCATTAGAGTTAAATTTGTTGTCAGAACAAGAAGATGAACAATCTTTGAACCATAATCAAAGAGGATGTAAGGGCAAAGAGAAAGCTAGCTAGGAAGAAGAGAAAAGTGAAGAGAAGTAAAATTTTGAGGTATGTACATTTGGCAAAAATTCAATATAGAAAAGTATTGATTTTGATTTTGTGATGTTTGTGAAATTGTGTATGAAATTCTGGATATTTGATTGAGTGATGAATTGGTGATTAAATGATGCCATGAACGTTAAAATAAAAATTAGAATATGAGGTTGATGCATAAAAATGGAAATTGTATGAATTAATTGATGTGCTGGAAAATTCGTCTTATGAACAGTGTCTAGTTTATTGTCATAACTTCAGTTCTAAAAATGATTTTTGAGTAATTCTTGTTGGGTTGAAAATTTACGACATAGGGCTTCAACTTTCATTCAAAATATTACACCTGAATATGGTGGAATTAGGTGAAAAATGGACTCAAAGTTTGAACTAGAAATCTGTCCAGTAAAATACTGGGCAAATTGCAGTAAACGTATGTTAGAAAAAAATTCATAACTTTTTGCAACAAAATTCGTTTTAATGTGATTCCATTTGGAAATTAAAGGGACATGTACCTACATTTTGTTACTTGATCACTTGTCCAATTTCCATCTAAAAATAGATAAAAAAAAATACAGGGCAACATAAGGCAGAAATACTGTCCAAAATAGGGCAGTTGGAAAATATGTGTTGATTGTGAAATTTTCTGATAGAAAATATATTAATTGATTTTTGTTATAGTTATAATGATTAAATGAGCAAGTATGAGATTGTAAAATATTTAATGGGAATTATTGCATTTATATAGAATTTATATTAATGTTAACTACATAATTTATGTAAATAATAATAAAGGTAACAAATATAATTAAGCCCTATAACATCTAGTCGAGAACTAGGAATTAGGATAACTTGGCATGCCAATAAAAGGGTAGAAATGTAGGAACTAAAAATAATAGTACTAAGATTTAATTTACGTAAGCACTAAGAAATAGTATGGAGTTGAAATTACGTAGGCACTAAGAAATAGTATGAAGTTCAAAATTACATAAGCACCAAAAAGGTGTTGAGTTGTTATTGAAAATATAGGCGTCAAATGTCGAGTTATAAAATAATTTTGTAGGCGTCGAGTATACTAACGGAGAGCAGAAACCCAGTATCCAGTGTTTAGTTTGGGTCTAAGATGTCGTGGGCTATCAAATAAATAATAGAAAAAAATGTAAATGATTAAATTGATAGTTCAAATTGTATATCTTGTATTGTTAAAATTTCAAGCGTGCTTAATGAATGGAATGTCATAATTGATGAATTAAATATTTTTGCATGACGAAAATAGTTGTACTATTAATTGAATATTTGGCATGCTTAATAAATTAATTATAGTTTCTAAAATTTCATTTTATAAATATTTATGTAATTATTAGATAGTTGTCAAATATGTCACTAAGCTAGTAGCTTAACGCGTGTGTTTTATGTGCAGATAAATAGACGTAGTTGTTACATTAGGGCGACTGAAGATAAGGGGAATCCCAAGATCAGATTGCAGCAGTCTAGTTTCTTTTTGTATATTTTGGAAATTATATTGTAAAAATTAAATTTTAAGAATTTGTTTTGATGTAAATTTATGGCATGTTATATTTATAAGGAATGAATTTTGTAATTTTATATATCTAGTATCAATTGTAAATGTATTTCTAAATATTATAGTCTAATTGAATGAGTTCTTTTAAATCAAATTATTCACATCACTAGTTACATATTTAAATGAAAAAATATATATATATATGGCAATAAATATTCCGCTAATAATAAACTCAAAAATTGAAATCAAAATATTTATACAATAAATTGAGCGTTGGTTTTAAAACAAATGAGCTTAGTAGCATTTTCATATCCTGTTAACGATTAGTAGGGTAAGGGAGCGCTACAAATTTAATTATGAATTAACTAATGGTCATATTTAATTTGATATTTATGAAATTAAAATATTAAATTTGGATTTAAATATTGCATGCATTAAATTGGTAGTAATCTAGTAGGCTACGTAGGCTATTTTAGAAAACTTTTTGATATGATCAAATGTATGCCTAATTTGCATGATTTCCTTTTAGAAAATGTTTCTAAATGTCCATATGATTATTTAATAAGATTAAATAAAGAATATATGATGAATTTCATTTAAGGTCAAACTATCAAAACAAAGTTTCAAGAGTTGAAACAAAGGGAACCCAAATTGTTACTTTTATAAATTACCTTTATTTATGCATCAGAGAATGCATGTTATGGGTGTATAAAATGGCATGATGGCTTGATTATGGACTAGTCTAATGTGATTGATCATGCATGGAATTTTGTTTTGAGTAAATAGGGCCTGCAAGTCTCTGCCTTCTCTATTCTTTCTATTGTATTTCTCTTCTCATCTTACTCCCCTCAAATATAAGGTGAGGCTTTATTATGAAGAAATTATGTAATTAAATTATATAGGATTAGAATATAATTGAAGAACAAAGGAGTAAGAAGCAAAAGAGATGGCACCAAAAGCAAAGGAGCATTAGAATAGGAAATTGTTTTCTATTTTAGTGTTGTAATTTCATGCATCTACGTAGGTGAGACCTAGTCAATCCTTTCATGGCTCAAAGGATTGATGTTAGATTTTGTTCATAACCATAACCATATAATTAGTGTAATTATCTTAAATATCTATATGTAGTGTATAGATATATTATGCATGCCAAATTTCAATGATGAGACCTAAATTAAAGAAATCCCTCATTAATAATATTAAGGTCAATGATTTTTCATTAATATGGCGAGAACTAGAGTTCTTTTAGAGTTTGGATTGTTGAGAAAACCCTAGCCCGCTCTACAAGAATATGTTCAAACCATCGAAATATGATTTCATGATTAAGGGCCAGCTTTAACTAGTTACATGACTTGTTGGGCAAACCCAAGGTCAATGTGAATTAAAGGAAAAATTAGGTAAGTGTATATGAGATATGTACATATCAAGAGTTGATAGCACAATGATTTAGTAGTTGCATAAAGGATGCAATTGGTATGAGATACCTATCAATTGACCTAATATGGCTTGTTGGGCAAACCTAAGGTCATTCTTAGTGATGTTGGATACTGACCCGCTAGGAGAGCTTCTAATGGATTCTCTTGGATTCATAGTGAAGGCTATGGGTTCATAAAAAATAGTGGGAGTTATAATACACATTTATTACAGACCTCATATTTATGCATATATTAAATTCTCTAAACATTATCTTTCTTTACATCTAGGTTAATAGAATCATGTCATCAAACATGAACCTACACTCAATTTTCGATTCCAACATATTGACTAGCCTGAACTTCCTTAATTGGCTAAGGAATTTAGGAATAATATCTAAACATTATCTAAACATTATCTTTCTTAGAGTCAGACCTACGTGTTGGCAATGCAGCAGAGTTATTACATTAGTTGTAGGAACTTATGTATCGATACTCCCTAATGGCTTGTTATAGAATTAGAGGATTGTTACTATGTTCCAATTTTAACAAAGAATATTATTTCTATTTCTTATTTAAATATAAAAGGTTTTCATCTAACTATTAATGGCAATGGTAGCTCTATATGGTTGAATGATATTCTTTATGGAACTAGTGCATTATGTAATGGGATTTACATTCTTGACATGTCTAATTAAATCCTCAATATGAGTAATAAAAGATAAAAGTTTGATAACCTAAAATCATCATATTTATTGCATTATCGCCTTGGCATATAAATGAGAGGCACATGACTAAGTTACACAAGAATGGTGACTTAGGGTCATTTGATTATTAATCATATGACACATGTGAATCTTGTTTGTAATGAAAGATGACAAAATCACCTTTTAGTGGAAAGGGTGAATGTGCCAATGGGCTATTTGACCTTGTACATAGAGAAGTATGTGGCCCAATATCAGTGCACGCTAGAGGGGATTTTATCTACTTCATTACCTTTATTGATGATTATTCATAATATAGGTACTAATAGGATACCAATATGAAGCTTTTGAAAAGATCAAAGAATTTAGAAATGAACTATAGAAACAACTTGGAAAAAGTATTAAAACACTTAGATCATATCGAGGTGGCGAATACTTAAGCCAAGAGTTTCAAGGTTATCTAAGAGATAATGGGATTTTATCTCAATGGACTCCATCTTACACGCCACAGCACAATAGTGTGGCTGAAAGACAAAATTGAACCTTGTTAGACATGGTGAGGTCTATGATGAGCATTGCAGAACTACCTAATTCCTTTTAGGGTCATGCACTAGAGACTTCTATTTATATATTAAATAGAGTCCCTTCTAAGTTTAATAACTTTCTATTTGTGGGATATCCAAAAAAGTTATTTGTATATTAATTCTACCACCCTTTAGAACAAAAGGTGTTTGTTTCAAAGCATGTTGTCTCTTTAGAGAAAGAGTTTCTTCTAAAAGAAGTTAGTGGGAGCAAGATTGAACTTGATGAAGTTCAAAATGCCCTAACATATGCAAATCAACTGACAGAACCCAAATCAGTTACTCATACAGATGAAGTAACAACGAACCTTATGAAACACAAGAACTTCATAGATCAAGTAGGATACGCACTGTTCCTGAGAGATATGGATTTCTCATAAGTGAACAGAATGATGTATTATACATAAAGGATCATGAGCCTGCTACTTATGAATAAGTTCTAAATAGTTCAAAATATGACAGATGGTTAAAAGCCATATAGTCAAAGATGGATTCCATGTATGAAAACCAAGTATGGACTTTGGTTAATCCACTTGAAAGGATAAAACCTATTGTACAAATGGGTTTTCAAGAAAAAGGCTAACATGGAAGGTAATGTTATTACTTATAAAGCTAGGCTGGTAGCTAAAGGATATCATTAAAGACATGGTGTTGACAATGATGAGACCTTTTCTCTAGTTGTTATACTTAAATCCATTAGGATACTCCTAGCCATTACAGCTCATTAAGATTATTAGATTTGGTAAATGGAGGTGGAAATAGCTTTCCTTAATGGAAATCTGATTAAGGATATGTATATGACACAACCTGAGGGTTTCACATCCTTTGATGACAAAAAGGTACGCAAATTGCAAAGATTCATTTATGGATTAAAGCAAACATATAGGAGTTGGAAAATTTGATTTGATGAGACAATCAAAGAGTTTGGTTTCTCACAAAATATGGATGAACCTTGTGTTTACAAGAAGATAAGTGGGAGTACAGTTGTATTCCTTGTATTGTATGTAAATAACATACTTCTTATGGGAAACGACTATTCTATATGTACTTGACTATTCTAACAAGTATCTATATGTTAACTCTGAATATATCATGTCTACAACTTATGAGATCCACTGGTTGACTAGTCAAGGAGTAATGTCATATCCGTTAATTTAGACCTAAGTCACACGAGTTGTTAAATCGACTTGTCGGTTTGACCGAAATCTAAATTTGGATTTTTATCAAAAAATAATTAAAATAATGGCAATTAAGTATGAAAAATATCTAATAAAGTGTTCAAAATATTTTAAGACGTTAAATTGTAGTAAATGACTAAATTGCAAATTTTGAAAAGTTTAGGGGTCAATTTGCAATTTACCAAAAATTGGAGGATTAATTAGGATAATCATCAATTAAATACATGAATTGGGACATTTTATGCATGTGGAGGCTAGCCACACCAAGTGCATGCAATAAGTGATCAATTAATGAAGACATCTAGAATATGCTTAGGTGTCTCCATTAATTAATTAATTTTGTCATTTTGCTCTTAATTGTTTATCATTTCTTCATTATCACCCTTGATATAGAATTTTCTATCTTTTAATTGTCTCTCATGTTTCCCTTTGAAAAATCATACACCAAGGGAGATGAATACATTAATTACCTAAAATATCTAGATATTTATGGGCTTAGGTGTCCCATTATTGATTAAAATTGTCTTCTTTGTCTTAATTACTCATCCTTCTTCCTTGTCCTTCCATCTAGAATAGTCTATGTTCTCTCAAACCAGCCCACATTTCCCTTTGTTCTCCATGGCCAAAGCTAGATGCTAAGAAGAAAAAGTGAGAAAGAGAGGGAGAGAGCCATGGAAGAGTGGGTCCTCATGCAAAAAGGAGTTTAAGGGAGAAAAAGAGAGGAAGAAAAGCAAGGAAATAGGAGAGTTAAACCTCCAAAATTTCAGCCATAGGAGGTAAGAGCTTGGGAACTCCTATTGACAAGGAGCTAGCTCAAAGGAGCAAAGGAAAAGAGAAAGAGAAGTAAAGAGAAAGAAAAGAGAAAAGTAGAGGTTTGTGCATAACCTAAGGCAATAGCCTATTTTATTTTTTTTATTTGTATGATTTGATTATTTGTCATGTTGATGATTCTGAATTAATAATATTTTGTGATGAAAATCTTGGGGATGCATGTTTATTAGACTTAGGATTTAATTTGATAAAAATTGAATGTGATTAGTTTGTATGTTCCTTTCTGGAGATGGATGAGCAATGAGCACTTAAACTGTTATAACTTAATTTCTGGAATTCGGTTTTGTATATTTTTTGTTGGGTTTGAAGCTAAGACATAGGGCTATAATTTGTATTCAGACTATAAAGTCCAGATATGTCTGTAATTATCTAGAAAAATTAAAAAGTTTGGACTTAAAATCTGTCCAGAAAATTCTAGACAAAATTGTTAGTGACCAGTCAGTGTTCATTTTATCATATCTTTTGATATAGAACTTAGAATTATGTGATTCAAGTTGAATATTAAAGTAAGATCCAAATCTAAAATTTTTAAAAGACCTTGTAACTAAATTCAGAATGTAACAGGACAAAAATTAAGGTCCAAAATAGAGAACAAAATCTGCCAGTGATAGAGCAACATATAAGTTATGGAATTAAAAGAGTAAAATGATGAGAAACTTGTTATATTATGTAAATATTATTTTAATTGAGTGATTATGTGATTATTTTGAGACTTTAAATGCATGAAAAATGTGAATCTAATTGCTATGAATTTTAATGAGATTGTATAAGCCCTAAAACACCTAACTAGAACCAACTTAGGATAGTTTGACATGCCAAGCAGAGGGGAGTATGATGAAATCCATTAATGGTATAATTAATGAAGTCAGTGATGGCACTATTATTAAAGTTGGTGATGACACTATTATTGAAGTCGGTGATGACACCATTATTAAAGCCGATGATGCCACTATTATTAAAATCGGTGATGACACTTATATGCGCACATCATATTGCCCGGGTGGCACTCCTAAGTGCCTGGATGGCAACTCCGTTATCCTGATCAGTGATTCATAGTGTTATGGGCAATGAAAATCTATGGATAATAATGATTTGATAAAGTAAAATAAATATAAGTTACAAAAGAATAAAATTTATGAAATGTAACTTGCATGAAAAGATGATTATGTGTTTTGGGCATAAATAAAGAAGTTATGGAAAATAAATAGATTATTAAAAATAAAAATGAAATTATGAATTGTGGCAATGATAATAAGAGGATTGAGTATTATGGATAATAATGATTTGATAAAGTAAAATCAATATGAGATGAAAAAGAATAAAATTTATGAAATGTATGTTTGCATGAAAAGATGATTGGGTGTTGTGGGCACAAAAATGTTATAAAAAATAAATAAGTGATTGAAAATAAAAAGGGAATCATGAATGGTAATATGGATAATCATGATTTGTTAAAGTAAAACAAATATGGGATACAAGGATATAATTTGATGATTATGTATATTAGAATAGTATGGCATAAAAAGGTTAAGGAAAATAAAAGAAATAATGACTTGTAACATGGTTAATTATGATGTGTTATATAATGATGTATTAATAAAATAAATAAGTATGAGATAAAAGAATATAATTTGATGTTTATGCATGCTAAAATATTAGGAGATGTATAATTGCATGGAAAGATGATGTGAGCATAAATTGATATATGACAATGTATGTTGCATAAAATAGTTTATTTATATGCACACTAAGCCTAGAGCTTAGCATGAGAGTTTCTCTCGCGCAGGTATAACAAAGAATAAGTAGACAATAATAGACAAATGTAGTAGTGGCCTGTTCCAGTAGAGCAGCTTTTATCAAATATTGTAGGTCACACAACAATTGTGTTTATGTTTTGAGTTTTATATTTTATAGTACTTGTAAATAAGCGTATGTTTTGTAAATAATACTTTATTATATGAAATGTATTGTGTTTCTTTATTATGATTTTTTTACACTACAGGTAAATAAAAGGGTAAATAATAAATAGTAAATAATAGTAAATAAAGAAAAAAATTATACGAGTGATTTTCATTTATACATAATTTAAAAATAATATTTTAATCGATGAAGTCAGCATAGCACTCCCTTACTGGACACATATTGCTGGGGTGAGGAGGTGTTACAGTGTTTGGTATCAGAGCCCGGTTTGGGTGGTTTTGGGATTAAAAAAAATTTCAAAAATAATTATGACACGTGTGTACCCACAATTAAGTATAAAAGTTGCTGCTTACTGATTATGATTGTTAATTTACAAGATAGGTAGAGTATGACTTCATGGTCATGACACATTGTGGCCGAATGAGGCGAAAGTAATGAGCCTACTGAAATAGAGGCTTCATCGCGACCAAGTTGCCGCCGAGCTACTGCATCTAGATTAGGTGCTAGCTCATCGCGAGAACAGTTTATGGCTGGTATAGGACAAACAAGAGCTTATGAGTAACATGATAGATTTGCTACAAAGAGAGTTTAGAACCACAGGTTCTAGAATTTGAGATTATTGTGACTAACCCATTAGGGCACAGTGTGAGGGTTAGCAAGGTGTTTAGGGGTGATGGGTGAGAATAGAGGATATCCAGACAATGTGATATCAGTGTTGAAAGCTCGGATACTCATTAGTAAGGGGTGCGCAACATAGTTAGCGTATGTGGTGGATATAGAAAAAGCAAGTCTGAAGTTGGTGGATATTCCTATTGTTAGTGAGTTTTCCTGATGTGTTTCTAGAGGAGTTGTTAGGATTACCGCCAGATAGAGAAATCGAATTTGCTATCGAATTGGTACCCAACACCACTCCTATTTCCATTACATCAACAGGATGGGACCAGCAGAGTTGAAAGAGTCGAAAATAAAAAACTATGGATAATAATGATTTGATAAAGTAAAATAAATATAAGATATAAAAGAATAAAATTTATGAAATGTAAGTTGCATAAAAAGATGATTAGGTATTTTGGGCATAAATAAAGAAGTTATGGAAAATAAATGGATTATTGAAAATAAAAATAAAATTATGAATTGCGACATGGATAATAAGAGGATTGAGTGTTATGGATAATAATGATTTGATAAAGTAAAATAAATATGAAATGAAAAAGAATAAAATTTATAAAATGTATGTTTGCATGAAAAGATGATTGAGTGTTGTGGGCACAAAAATGTTATAGAAAATAAAGAAGCGATTGAAAATAAAAAGGGAATCATGAATGATAATATGGATAATCATGATTTGTTAAAGTAAAACAAATATGGGATTCAAGGATATAATTTGATGATTATGTATATTAGAATAGTATGACATAAAAAGGTTAAGAAAAATAAAAGAAATAATAACTTGTAACATGGCTAATTATGATGTGTTAATAAAATAATAAGTATGAGATAAAAGAAATATAATTTGATGTTTATGCATGTTAGAATATTATGAGATGTATAATTGCATGGAAAGATGATGCGAGTATAAATTGATATATAACAATACATATTGTATAAAATAATTTATTGTCTTATTTATATACACCACTAAGTCTATAGCTTAGCATGAGAGTTTCTCTCGCGCAGGTATAACAAATAATAAGTAGACAATAGTAGACAAAAGTAGCAATTGCCTGTTCCAGTAGAGCAGCTTGTATCAAATATTGTGGGTCACACAACGGTTGTGTTTATGTTTTGAGTTTTATATTTTATAGTACTTGTAAACAAGTGTACATTTTGTAAATAATAATTTATTATATAAAATGTGTTGTGTTTCTTTATTATAATTTTTTTAACATTACAAGTAAATAAAAGGGTAAATAATAAATAGTAAATAATAGTAAATAAAGGAAAAATTATACGAATGATTTTCATTTATACATAATTTAAAAATGATATTTTAATCGATGAAGTTAGCATAACACTCTCTTACCGGACACATATTGCTGGGGTGAGGAGGTGTTACAAGTAAAATATGTGCTAATTTGTCCATATTGATATTATTTTATCATGTTAATATTATGACTAGGGATTTTTTATGTATAAATATAATTACACATAATAAGAATTCAATTATTATGATCATATAAAGTTTTTTCTTATGTTGTGTTATATATCAAAAACTTTGTTAAACAATTTAAGATAATATATCAAATTCTTAAACATAAACATTGAATAATGAACAATACCTTTTATTAATAATAAAATGTGTAAAAATAGTATTATAAGGTGATTGTCTTTAGAACATATCTCTAACAATTTGACCATCCAAATGTAGATGCAACATCATTACATTATACTTTTCTGACTTACACTCAAAAACCTTCAACTGATAATGAAAGGTATTCTTCTAATGACTATTGGCCATCTATAATGTCTAATACATCATTTTTCGAATATGCGAGTCCACAACAATTCCATAAAATTTTTATTCATAAATGTATGAGTGTTGCTCTAAATTTAATGAAGAACGAAGAAAATATGATGATTAGAAGAAGCACTTGTGTGATAAATTTCATGTCGAAATCACCTCCTCAACTTGAAACTAGAGGGTATTTTGATAGATATTGGACTTCTTCCGTGTAATATTTTGTAATGAAAAATATTTTTTTAATGAAATGTAAGAATACTGTAATAAATTATATTTGTTTGAGTTTTTATTTTCAGCAGTAAAATAATTTGCAAATATTAAATCTTTATATGCTACATATAAATATTTTTTTATTAAAACTACTGACTAAATTTTTTTCATTTTTTACTTTTTTATAATAACATAACTAATATTTTATAAAATAATTTGAATTATAAGTTTGTTACAAAATTATATATTTTTATTAATTAGATAATTAAATAATAAATATAAAAATTAATAACTTTTAATCTTAAATGAGTAATTACATTAATAGCTAACTAATTAAATTCAAAACACGTACTACTAACTAAAGTCAATATATTTTATTTAAGTAAATGAATTTTTTTATTTATTAAAATTATTATCTAATCTTTAGAAATAATGATCCAAATTATTGATAATGATTAGTGCAAATTTTCAAGGTAGCATGATCAAGAAAATTTTGTATAATTATTGCTTAGTGATTGCTTTGAAAATGATGATATTTCACAAAATTTTATGGCATCTTAGTTCTAGTTTTGTCAAAATTTTGCACCGAATCCACTCATTCAAAGGAAGATTTAGTTCATTAAAAGTGCCAAATTATTAATTTGGCAGATTCTATGCAAATAAATTTAGCATTATAGATTGTAAGTAATTCTAAGAATGCACCATTTCGTGAAAACCTTTTTCTCTTGACATTTTTTTAATAATAAACCCAAGAAAGGTTTAGAAATACGAAGGAGAGGAGGAGGAAAATACTTTTAAAATATGAATTTATTATTTTGAGGGACAATTTTGTCAAATTGCCATATTTTATAATACTAAAAAACTTTATTTTATGAATTTAGTAAAGAATGAGCTGGTGTACGACATAAATAGTATGACAACATGACATTTTGGTTTTATTCAATGTGCTAGTTCAACGTTTTGTTCTTTGATTAGATAGTAGATCAATGAGGAAGGTGTAAATTGAAAGTAAAATAAGTGCTAGGACATAAATTGATAGTAAAAAATATCAATATTTAAATTGAAAGTAATCCTGTAATTTGCCCTATTTAAATATATCTATTATATATAATTTGATTTAGTTATATTAAATTTAATGGAATTTAAATAATGCAATTTAAATCCTATTGGTCGCTCCACATTAGAGATGGATCGTCATCCGTGTCATCCTCCATTGAACGAATATTGACCGTCGATTCCAATCAATCCACTGTTCAAATCCCCCACTTCAAAAATTTCAAAACCCGGCAAATTTCCCTCTTCTACTAATTTTCCCTCTGTAAAATAACGCCTCATGCTGCTTTTTCAACCATTTCCTTCGTCTGTTTCTCTTGATTTCCGTTCGAACATATCTAATTTTTTCAGCAATGGCTCGTACAAAGCACCGCTATAAAATCTACGGGAGGCAAGGCACCAAGGAAGCAGCTGGCTACAAAGGCTGCTAGGAAATCTGCTCCGGCAACCGGCGGAGTGAAGAATGCCCTTTGAGAAATCAGGAAGTATCAGAAAAGTACAGAGCTCTTGATTAGGATGCTTCCATTCCAAAGGTTGGTGAGGGAAATTGCTCAAGATTTCAAGACAGATCTGAGATTCCAGGGCAGCGCTGTTGCTGCTCTACAGGAGGCAGTTGAAGCTTATTTTGTTGGACTGTTTGAGGATACAAATTTGTGCGCCATTCAACCTAAGAGAGTTACTATTATGCCCAAGGATGTACAGTTGGCTTGAAGAATTGGAGGCGAGAGGGCTTAGATTGTAGTGTCATGTTTTATTGCTTGTGTCTAATTCTAGTTCTTACTCTAGATCTAGATCTAGATCGTTAATAATTATATGGTTAGTTAGGTTTGTCTTTTGTTCATCTGAATTGAAAATCAAATAGAAATTTCATGGATTTTGTTCAAATAGATTTGAATTCCACATGTTTGTGAAAAGCACTATTTAGTTTGTTGCTTTTAATCACTATCAGCTCTAATTTGGCCCTCAATTTGCCAGAAAAGTTGCTTCAATGGGATGATAAATTGTATGATGTATGATTTGATTTTATAAATGTAGCTTGGATTTAATTCACCGCTAATATTGGCCATTAGTTATGGTTCAATTTTCACGGTGAATTGACTTTCCATATACGTACATGGTTAAAATCCGAAGATAATCTGGACCATGAAGGTTGACAGGGTACAGCTTAAAATGATTTTAATTCAGCTACTATGTTTCATGAGTTAATGTCTTTAAGGGCTTCTACAAGTTTATTATTTTTATAAAATGCTTTTGTAAATCTTAGTTGTCCCGCTCATCAAATCTCAGAAAATTATGTATGTTCTTTTTGAGCTATTGCTCGTTGAAAAATTATGATATGCTGTTCTTCAAATTAAGCACACCAAAGGTGCCAGGGCGTTGGCACAATGGCCTGGACAGCAGGCTATGGTACACCGTGTCTAATTTGTCTTTCTATGGAAGTGCTTAAAGAAAAGAAAAACGTGCTTAAAATGCGGAGAAATGCTAGCAAAGTGGACTAATTTGTTAAAATTTCATTCTCTGTTTGTAGTAAGCAAGAATATTTGCTTTTTAGGGAAAATTTGTCTTTTTAATGGGACATTTCATTTTTTTTTCTAGTCAATTGTATATTTAATATTTGATATTTTCTTGAACCCTATACTTTCGTTCATTTGTTTTTCATTTAGGATTTTACGGTTATTAATTAAAAAAATTTTGGATGAATTTTTTATAAGAAATCCATTGCTTAGAATTTTAGTAATTTAAAAAGTTAAATAATTTTTCTATTTAACTCCTACAATGCATTTCAATTGCTTAGAATTTTAGTAATTTAAAAAGTTAATAAATTTTGCTATTTAACTCCAACAATGCTTTTCAATTGCTTATTGTAGTATTAATATGTATTTTTATTCATAATTAGTTTGTTTTACATTGACTAATTTTTTAATTATAAAATTTTTTATATTAATTTGGTCATACATTTAGTTTTTGAATTTAAATTTAATTACACATAAAAATATATATTAATGCTATAGTAAGTAAATCATAAATGGCATACATTTGATGGGTGAAAGATTAAAATTTATTAATTTTAAATATTAAAATTCTTATATAATTTTTTTTTTCATAAATTCATTTTTTTAAATTATCTTGCTAACAAATAAATTTACTAATTTTAGAAAAATAATAAATTTTTTCTTTTATACTATACCTATTTTGAATAAAAGTGGATTAATATCTTGCCCTAATTTGAATTAAAAAAACAAAATTTGTTAATGTTTTAATTACTAAAATTCTTATACAATTTAAAAAAAAAGTTACAAAATATTTTAAATTTTTAATCGTTAGATTTGGATTAAAAAATGAATAGAAATATTCAATTGAAAAATTTTCAAATATTAAGTATACGATTATATAAAAAAAGAACAATGGGTGTTTAATTGAAAAAGAGAGCAAAACGTTAAATGTGAAATTGGTCCTATATATATGTATATATTTTCTCCTTGATACTTCATAGCGCATGATGGTGAATTTAAACCAACGAATTCTTTTTCCCTAGTTTAGAATTGTGTGATTAGTAATTGTTTTTGGTTTTTGGTTGAGATAATAAATAAGAGTGATATTGGTAGTCGTGCATAAAAAGTAGAGGATTATCTTGCCTAAAGAAATAGGGAAATTGAATAAACTTTTCCTCCTGTCATTTTCTGGTTAGAAACACATGGAAAGAAAAAGGGGAAGACATGAGTGGAGAAACCAGGCTAGAAAGTAGAAACCAACCCCATTTATTTGTTCGCATAGCTTGCCCTTTTGGGCCCAATCACGTATTATTTATATGCAAAACAAGAAGAAGAAATAAAATCTAGTGTTCGGGTTATGGGTGTTTCTAGTTCTTAGTCCCACGCATTATATACGACTATATTAAGGTCTCAAGAGTGGGAATAAAACTAAAGAATGTTGTAGGCCTCATTGTCTTAAAAGAATTGCTTAATTGTCCTGCTTTTTAATCATTAGGGATCCAATTACACAAAAATAATGAGGATTTATGTGTGATTTGATGAAAATATCAGGGGTCTATGTGTGGCTTTGGAAAATCTTATATAAAATACAACATGACTAGCTGTGTGGGTTGGTTGGACGTATGCATACTGCACAATATCCAAGTGAGTTAGTGAATAATGATTAGAAGTTTGAGTGCATTTGTGCGTTATGATTGATTGGGATATTCAGTCTTCACATTCAGTCATTTGGGGTTTCTTTTAATTAAATTAAGATGATAATAAAGTTGATTACTCTCTCCAGGAAGTGGAAAAAGGTGTAACCCATAAATTAAGCAATTCAATTATATAGAACCTTCCTCCTCTCCCTTTTAAATCTTTTTACCAAATTTACCTGTCATTTTGTTATGCAAAACTTAAATAAGATTAATTTCGCATCCCAACTTTCTCCGAAAAATTATAGGCCACCCAAAAATAAATAAAAAAGGAAAATAATTTAATAGGAACTAGACGATTATTTGGAAATTATAATTTCACAGCTTCTATTGCTTAAAAAATGAATATCCACATGATTAAAAGGAAAAACAAAGAAATACCATAGATTATTAATTGATCAGATTTGAGAATCTTTCCTCCACTTTCCTTTCAGAAAATTGGTCTTGAGGTGTTATGTAAATAAGTAAAGGATAAATTAAAGTGAAAACCAGTAATATTTCACAAGCATGCCTGCTCACCTTAGCAGGTTCATTGAACTATATTTTTTAGGGTGGTAGTTGTGAAAATCATACCTGGAAGTCAATTCCACTCTTTATAATTATTATATACTAAAATGCTAGATATCTTTCTCTGCCAAGTTAGTTTAGCCATCATTTTCAATATAGCCAACATTTTTGTTTTTATAAATTAAGCATTAAATTTGTTTTCATAACAAATTAATATAATCATGTAAAATTATTTAAATAAGTTACGGGCATATAGTAATTCTTTTTTCTTTTCTCCATTTATTTTATGTATCTATAGTTAGAAGTTGACAAACTTTCAGAATGCCTGTTGCATTCAGGAATTGATGAACGAATTTTTTTTTTTTTTAAAAAGAGCATGTTAAAGTCGTTGATTACATTTCACACCTGATATTTGTGGACAGACGGCCTATAATCTACTATAATTTTAAAATCACCTTTTATACCTAAATTTATTTCCTCCCACCTACACTATTTAAACACTAAGCAACGGCTTCAACATCCCCATCAGCTTTAATTTCTTACACCATGTCATATCCAGGCAAAGCAGCCACCAACATAGCTAATGGTGTCACCACTGTGGACTGCCAAAAACAGGTCCGTTCATGGAGGCTTCTTCGGTCTCTAATAGAGCTTCTTATCCCAAGTTGTAATTGTACCTTCCTAGAAGAAGAAGAAACAAAACCAGAGAAATCTTATCATAATTACTATTATCCTCCTAAACCCACAACCTTCACTTCTCCTGCTTCAATAACAGGCACAATCTTTGGCTTCCGCCGTGGAAAAGTTAGTTTCTGTATCCAAGCAAACTCCAAATCCAACCCAATTCTTCTCTTGGAATTTGCAGTGCCTACAACTTTCCTGGCCAGAGAAATGCAAGGTGGTATTCTACGTATAGCACTAGAGTGCACTAAGTATGGATATAACTCAGATTCAGATTCTAATACTTCTCTCTTGTCCATGCCACTATGGACTATGTATTGTAATGGGAGGAAAGCTGGGTCTGCAGTTAATCGCAGGCCATCAAAAGTTGATATGGAAGCTTTGAGGCTAATGGGTTCAGTAGTTGTGGGTGCTGGAATTATAAGCGGAAAAGAGCTTGACAGAGATGATGAACTCATGTATCTTAGGGCTAATTTTGCTAGAATATCAGGTTCTTCAGAAGCTGAATCTTTCTATTTGATAGAGCCAGATGGAAGCATTAGTCAAGAGCTGAGTATCTTCTTTTTTAGCTCAAGATGACCTTGTCCACTCAAATATCAAGTTTTATTAAGCCAAACTTATTAATTTTGACAATCTCAATAGCTTTCTCCATGGAGATTGGGCATATATACAAGGCCAAACTAAAACCCATTTCTTTGAGCTGTGTTTTGAGGCATGGCTTTTGTTGGCTTCTAGTTTTATACCAATCTCTTGGGTTTTGCTTCTTGTTTGCCTTTAAAGGCAAACTGTAGTTGAAAGCTAAAGAATGTTTATCTTTAGATTGGAGGCTTATATGACATGTATGCAAGTGTTTTGGAATATACTTCCTATCAAATTTGAATTAGAATATTATATATGTAAACCTGTCCAATGAATCAACAAGAAAAAAATCTGACTTTATTTTTAGACGTAACATATAACCTAAATTAATTTATAATCATTAATTTTGCTTATATGATATTATTTTATTAGTTAGGTTTATCAATAAAATTGACTAGGTAAGAATTGCTCCCAACGTCAAATTTGACCTAAACATTTTTTAGTTTTTGTTCAGCGGAATATGTATATAGTTCAATGAATATAACAAAAGCAAATTCATATTCTAACAAAAAAAGGAAAAAAAATGACTATTATTTTTTAGGTGGTCGGCAATATATCTCCATAAAAACCGACAAATTCGAATTTAAAATTAACAGACACTATCATATATCTGGCAAGAAATTAGTTCTCAGGTGGACATGTTGTTGGCATACTCAATAGCCAATAATAATCCAATAGAATTTCCTCTGCTGTAAAAGATATTTGTCCTTCATATAATTACTTGATCTTAATTAAACACTGTGGATAAACAATTCTTCCACTTCAATTAACAAATCTAGATTGTCTTGACTGATCGATGAAACGGTTTTTGTTGAAACATTTTTGCATTAACAAACACAATAATTATACATCGAACTCATCAAGACCTAAAATATTGAAATGGAGCATAAAAAATTTCTTAATATATATATATATATATATATATATATATATATATATATATATATATATATAATTCATTGAATTCTCTTTTTGTGTATTATATTCCGAGCAAGTCCTAATTACAACATTATCATCAACTTATAACTAAAATTAGCATGATATAAAGGGCCATGTTGGAAACTCAAGTCATTGGACTGATACTGTTTTATTGATGTTTGAAAATTGTATTCAACTTCTAGGATTTAATGGGCCTCTTGATGGAGGAAAGAAAAAATTTGAAACCACATCTATCGGTGTTGATATTTTTTCATTTATCCTTTTTTTTTTTTAAATAATACAGACTTGAAGGAATTGTAATTGCATGAGCTGTTGTTGGTTCCATATGTCTTTCCATTCAGAAATGGAAACAAAATAAATTCATTCCATATATGTGTGAGTTTTTATCGTATAATACACGTGTAAAGTTGTTTCCTACCCACTCATTATAATTTGTTTACATTGTCTATATATATATATAGAGAGAGAGAGAGAGAGAGAGAGCAGCATCGTAGGCTAAATGAAATTTGCCGGTGAATTTTGCTGATATTGAGATTCGGGCAAAGGATGTTATAACAAATCGTCAATCCAACGAAATTAAATCAATATAATGTTAGGGGTGGTTTGGTTAAATTTTGGAATTGGATTCGGAGGTCGGATTGTAAAGTACTAGAATAGAATCCAAATCAAAATGTTATTCTTTCTCATATTTGGTTTTTAATTCCTTTTGTTGCTATTCCCAAGGTTTTGAAATCAAAATCAATATATCATTTTTTTTCAAATTATAAGAATATAGAACATAAATAATAATAAAAAAGAGGGTAGAATTTATAAAAGTACCCTTTGATACCCAGTATATTTTGTTTTTTTTTGTCAAATATGTACCTTAATTAATATGATTTTTTTACTTTATAAATTCAGGTCTCAAATTCTTTTATATATATATATATATATATATATATATAATCTCTAAAAATTAAAAATGATTGAGACCTCATATATAAATTAACTCCAATTGAATATTTACAAATATTGAACAACTATTTTATTAATTTTGGAATTAATATAATATAGTTGATCTATTAATCTATTATATATTTCTTTGTATTGTTGAAGATTTTGATTCTGTTTATATTGAATTGAATCATTTGTGGAGTTACTGTTTGTTGAACTTTGAAACTTATTTGATTTAATCTTAAGGGCATTTTCCATCATGATAACAAATAATTGAACAATAAAAAATTTATTAATTTTTGTGTTTTAAATAATTATACATGTTAAATTTATATTGAAATATCATAGCCAAAAAAATCAAGTCAAATAAAATTCAAATGTACAATATAGATGCTATTCACAGCTATGAAGCCATGTATTACGACTGTGAAGATATTAAAATACCAAAAAAGTCAAAAAATTCATTCAATAATGGTCAAAATACTATTCATACTTGTGAAGTATTGTTCACTATTCACACCCGTGAATGTCGAATTGAAATTTGAAATTTTCTGAGCGAAGCAAATCACACCCATAAAAGAACTGTTCATGCCCATGAAACTTGTAAAAAGAACTGTTGCAACATATTCCTCAAGTGATCTAACGGATGGATGAAATCATCTAACAGAGAAAGATAAGGATAGAAATGAAGCTCTAATTCCAAGAAGCAAATGGAATGAAGCACAACAAAAAGCTAATTTAAGGAATATAAAAGTAATTACTATTCTTTGTTGTGGCTTGAGTGAAGAGGAATACAATTGAATTGAGCATTTGCAATCGACAAAGAAAATATGGGAGTGTCTCAAAACCAAGTATGAAGGAACAAACCAAGTCAAAAGCAAAAAGTTACAAAATGCTTATAAGAGAATACGAGCTATTTGAGATGAAGCCTAATAGAGAATCAGTGATATTTATAGTAGATTTTTCACTCTTGTTAAGTCAATAAGGAAACCTAATAAAAAAAATTTTCTTAAAAATATTAACAACAAAATTCTTATGAGTTTACTTCAAAGAATTTGGAAAGCTAATATATCTTCTATTGAATAAGCTAATGATCTCTCAAAACTTTCTACCAATGAACTCTTGGGTAAACTCCTTACTCATGAGATCAAAATGACTCAAGTCATAGAAGAAGAAAAATTAAAAAAGACAAAGGCATTGCTTTCACAGCTAGCAAAGAGACTAGCGAAAATGAGTCAAGCAATATTGCTGAACAGCTAGTAATGCTCAACAGAAAGATCAAGAACCTCATTATGGGAAAGAAAAGAAAAGGCCTTCAAGAAGTAAGACTCAAGCAAAAATGAGCAACCAGTTTGCTATGAGTTCAACAAGCCCGAACACTATCGATCAAAATGCCCAAGTTTAAAAAATAAAGAAAAGAAAGAGAAAAACAAGCCTTCAAAATAACTTGGGATGACTCAAGCGACAATGATGTTGAACTCGAGGCGAAGTTGCAAATCTCTACTTTATGGGATTTTTAGAGCCAATAGAGAATGAGGTAAACCTAGACCTAGACTTTGAATCTAATGATAAAACGATGCATGCTTTTGAAAATTTGTTAAATAAATGTGATAATCTTTCTTCTAAAAGTAGTTCACTTAAAAAAAACGTTAGAAGAAGAAATTAAAAAATAAAAAACTTCTAATGAAGAGTTAACTAAATCTTTAAATGAAAGCATTTTAACAAAATATAAATTATTAGATGAAAATACTAAACTTGTTGAGAAAAATGCTTTATTAGAAAAAACATTTTCTAATATTAAAGGATCTATTTCTATATTTAATAAAGGAAATGCAACTTTAGATGGTATAATTACTATTAATTCAACTCCTTTAAAATTTAAAAATGGTGTTAGTTTTGAAAATTCACATGCTAGTACTTCCAAAAGTCAAAGTGTGGTTATCACTAAGACTTTTAATCAACCTAGATATAAAACCAAAGAATCTAAAAGGTTCAATGGTATAAAAGCTAATAGCTCGAAAGCTAAAAGCTACACGAGACCAAAACCCAAAAAATACTATGTAACACCCCTTCATCCAAGCAGCACGTGCTCGGATAAGGGAGTGCTACGTTGACTTCATCGGTTGAAATATCATTTTTATTAAATTATATATAAATGAAAATCACTCATATATTTTTTTATTTACTATTTACTATTTATTTATATTGGTGTAAAAAAATCTTAATAAGGAAACACAAAACATTTTATATAATAAAGTATTATTTACAAAACATGCAATTACTTTACAAGTACTATAAAATAAAATTCAAAACATAAATACAACAGTTGTGTGACCCACAGTATTCGATACAAGCTGCTCTACTGGATCAAGCCACCGCTACCTTTATGTACCATCGACTGCTTATTCTCTACTAAATATGTGCATTAGAGAAACTCCCACGCTAAGCTCTTGGCTTAGTGATACATATAAAGAAGGCAATAAACTATTTTATGCAGCATGCATTGTCATATATCAACTCATGCTCAATCATCTTCTTATGCAAATATACATATCATGGTATTCTAGCATGTATAAATATCAAATTATATTATTTTATCTCATACTTGTTTATTTTATTAACACATCATTATATAACACATCATAATTAACCATGTTAGAAGTCATTATTCCTTTTATTTTCCTTAATCTTTTTATGTCCACAACACTCAATCATCTTTTCATGCACACATACATTTTATAAATTTTATTCTTTTATATCTCATATTTAATTTACTTTATCAAATCATTATTATCCATAGCCTTTTATTGCTCATAACACTAGATCATCTTTTTTATCCATGTCACAATTCATAATTCCATTTTTATTTTCAATAATCAATTTATTTTCCATAACTTCTTTATTTATGCCCAAAACACCTATGAACCGTTGACTAAGATAACGGAGTTGCTATCCAGGCATTTAGGAGTGCCCTCTTGGGCAATATAATTTGTGCATATAAGTGTCATTACTGGCTTTACAATAGTGCCATACCCAACATAGATAATAGTGTCATACCTGACGTAGATAACAGTGTCATACTCGGCGTAGATAATAATGTCATACCTGGTGTAGATAATAATGCCATACCCGGCGAAGATAATCATACCATTAATGGATTTAATCATACTCTCCCCTTCTTAACATGCCAAACTATCCTAAGTCTAGTTCAAGTTAGGTGTTCTAGGGCTTAGTTAATATCATTAAAATGCATAGTAATTAAATTCAAACTTTTCATGTATTTAAAGACTCAAATAATCACATAATCACTCAATTAAAATAGTATTTACATAATATAACAAGGTTCACATCATTTCACTCTTTAAATTCCATAACTCATATGTTGTCCTATCACTGGCATATTTTGTTATCTGTTTTGGACCTTAATTTTGGCCCCGTTATCATCTGAATTTAGTTACAAGGTCTTCTTAACAATTTTAGGGCTGAATCTTAGCTTTAATATAAAACTTGAATTAATTAATTCTGAGTTATGTATCAAAATATATAATCAAATGAACACTGACTAGTCACTAATAATTATGCCCAGAATTTTCTGGACAGATTAAAAGTCCAAACTTTATAAATTTTTCTGGACAATTATAGACATGTTCAGATGTTATAGTCTAAATAAATATTATAGTCCTATGTCTTAGATTTCAAATCCAACAAAAAATATATAAAACCGAATTCCAGAAATTAAGTTATAATAGTTTAAATACTCACTGCTCATCTATTTCCAGCAAAAGACATACAAACTAATCACATTCAATTTTTACCAAATTAAATCCGAAGTCTAGCAAACATGCATCCCCAAGATTTTCATCACAAAATACTATTAATTCAGAATCATCAACATGCCAAATAATCAAATCATGTAAATAAAAAATAATATGTTTTAATCTCTACCTTTCTTATGATCAATTTTTGCATGAAATCTACTCTTCCATGCCTTTCTCCCTCTCTTTCTGACTTTCTCTTCTCAGAACAAGGTTTGGCTATGGAAGAACAAGGGGAAATGTGGGGCTGGTGTAGATAATAGAGTGTTATAGATACTAAGTGATAAGAAAGAAAGAAAAAGCAATTAAGAGAAATATGACAAAGTTAATTAATAATGGGGACACATAAGCCTTATGAATTTAATGACTAATTAATGTGTTCATGCATGTTAATTGGCTTCTTAAAATATGCCACTTGGTGTGGCCAGCTCACTCCATGTGTTTAATATCCCAATCATGCATTTAATTGATGGTTATCCCAATTAATCCTTCACTTTTCGGTAAATTGCAAATTGACCTCTAAACTTTTTAAAGTTTGTAATTTAGTCCTTTACCGAAATTTAACATCTTAAAATATTTTGAACACTTTATTAGATATTTTCCATACTTAATTGCTATTATTTTAATTATTTTTCGATAAAAATCTAAATTTAGACTTCGGTCAAACCGATGACTCGATTTAACAACTCGCATGACTTAAGTCTAAATTAGCAAATATGACATCCTCTCCCCCTTAAAATAAATTTCTTCCTCAAAATTTTACCTGTTCATTCTTTGTTGAACAACTAAGAATATTGCTTCTTCATGACTTTTTCGCTCTCCCATGTGGCTTCTTCTGTAGCATGATTCTGCCATAGCACTTAACTAATGGAACTTTCTTATTTCATAAAACTTTTTCTTCACGTGCTAATATATCCACCGGTTCCTCTTCATAAGTCATATCTGGTTGCACTTCTATCTCCTCAGTTGGTATGACATGAGTCGGATCAGACCTATATCTCCTTAGCATAGATACATGGAATACATTGTAAATCTGGTCTAACTCTGGTGGAAGGGCTAAATGGTATGCCATGGGTCCGATTCTTTCCAAAATCTCATAAGGACTAATGAATCTCGGACTTAACTTTCCCTTTTTTCCTGAACTCAATACTTTCTTCCAAGGTGAAACCTTGAGAAACATTTTATCTCCCACAACATACTCTATATCTCGCCTCTTGAGGTTAGCATATGATTTATGTCGATCTTGAGCTACTTTCAATCTTTCTTTGCTAATTTGAACCTTTTCTTATGTTTGTTGCACTAACTCTGGCCCTATCAACTTCTTTTCACTCAACTCGGTCCAACAAACTGGTGTCCTACTTTTTTGCCGTACAATGCCTCATATGGAGCCATGCCTATGCTCGTCTGATGGCTGTTGTTATAGGCAAACTCCATAAGAGGTAGATATTGCTCCAAACTTCCCTCAAATTCAAGCACACAGCTTCTCATCATGTCCTCTAACAATTGGATAATCCGTTATGACTCTCCATCTGTTTATGGGTGGAAAGCCATGCTGAAATTGAGTTGAGTTCCCAAAGCTTATTGTAGACTCTTCCAGAATTGTGAAGTAAACCCGGGATCTCTATCAGATATGATGGACATTAGCACTCCATGCAACCTCACTATCTCACTTACATAAATTTCTGCTAGCTTGTTCAATGAGTAGTCCATTCTGACTGGTAAGAAGTGTGCCGACTTTGTCAATCGATCCACTATCACCCATACTACATCATGCTTTCTCTGAGTCCTTGGTAAACCAGATACAAAATCCATTGTGATTCTTTCCCATTTCCACTTTGGAATCGGTATTGGTTGTAACAATCCCATGGGTAACTGGGGTTTCGCTTTCACTTGCTGACAGGTTAAACACCTAACAACATACTCAGTGATATCCTTTTTCATCCCTGACCACCAGTATTGAGTTTTCAAATCTTGGTACATTTTGTTCTCGCCTAGATGCATTGTAAACACTGTTTTATGTGCTTCTTTTAAAATATCAGACTTTAGCTCTTCTATACTGGGCACATAAATCCTAATTTTAAAGTATATTATGCCATCTTTCGTTAATGAAAACTCAAGCTTTTCTCCATTTTCCACTGCCTCCACTATCTTTACTAACTTCTCATCTTGCTTTTGAGCATCTTTGATCCTCTACATCAAAGTAGATTGTACTTCCATCTCAGCTAAAATCTTCTTGCTTAGTGCATTTGCAACCACATTAGCTTTGCCTGGCTGGTAGTCGATCGCACAGTCATAATCGTTAATCAACTCCAACCATCTTCATTGTCTCAGATTCAACTCTTTCTGTGAGGGAAGATACTTAAGACTTTTGTGATCTGTATAGATATAACATCTTTCCCCATACAGATAATATCTCCAGATCTTAAGAGCAAATATCATAGCTAACTCCAAATCCTATGTCGAATAGTTAAGCTTGTGAAGCTTAAGTTGTCTTGAGGCGTAAGCAATCACCTTTCCTTCTTGCATAAAAACAAAACCCAAACCATTATGACTAGCATCACTATACACAGTAAAATCTTTTCTTGGAGTAGGCTGAGTCAAAACTGGTGCTTCAGTTAACATTACCTTCAGTCGATCAAAGCTTGCTTGACACCTATCTGTCCACTCGAAATGGACCTCTTTTCGTAGCATTTGTGTCAAAGGAGTAGCTAAGGATGAAAATCGCTTCACCAACCTCTTATAATATCCGACTCATCCGAGGAAACTCCTCACTTCTGTCACATTTCGTGGTGGTTTCCGATTAAGAATAGCCTCGATTTTACTAGGGTCAACCTGAATACCTTATGTTGAAATTATATGACCCAGAAAATTGACTGCTTCAAGCCAAAACTCGCACTTAGATAGCTTTGCCTACAACTGCTTCTCTCTCAATGTTTGCAACACTATTATGAGTGTTGATCATGTTCTTCTCGGTCTCTAGAGTACACAAAGATATCATCAATAAACACCACTACAAATTGGTCAAGATATGGCTTGAATACTTGATTCATCAGGTCCATAAAATCTGCTAGTGCATTCGTCAATCCAAAGGGCATAACTAGGAACTCATAATGATCATAACGAGTCCTGAATGCCATCTTAGGTACATCTGACTCTTTTATCTTCAGTTGATGATACCCCAATCAAAGATTTATCTTTGAAAATATGGCTGCACCCTTCAATTGATCTAATAAGTCATCAATCCCAGGCAGTGAATACTTATTCTTGATAGTCACCTTATGAAACTGCCTATAGTCGATGCAAAGATGTAAGGTGCCATCTTTCCTCTTTATAAATAATACTAGCGCACCCCACGGTAATACACTAGGTCGTATAAATCCCTTATCTAACAATTCCTGCAACTGTATTTTCATCTCTTTCAGCTCTGCTTGTGCCATCCTATATGGTGTAATTGAAATAGGAGTGGTGTCGGGTACCAAATCGATAGCAAATTTGATTTCTCTATTTGATGGTAATCTTAGCAACTCCTCTAGAAACACATAAGGAAACTCACTAACAATAGGAATATCCACCAACTTCGAACTTGCTTTTTCCATATCAACCACATGTGCTAAGTATGCTTTACATCCCTTACTAATGAGTTTCTGAGCTTTCAACACTGATATCACATTGTCAGGATATCTTCTATTCTTACCCTTCACCTCTATCTCATCTTGTTTTGGAATTCTGATGATCATCTATCTTCTTCCACAATCCACTACCACTCTATAACGAGTTATCCAATCCATTCCCAAGATCACATCAAACTCATGGAATGGTAGCTCTATCAAGTCTGCTGGGAATTGCCTATCTTTAATTTAGACTGGGCAACCCCTAAACACCTTGCTAACCCTTACACTGTGCCCTAAGGGGTTAGTCACAATAATCTCAAATTCTGGAGACTGTGGTTCTAAACCCTCTTGACCCAGTGGTGGTGTGCATATGTATGAATGCGTTGACCCCGGATCTATCAATACATGTATATCAAAACCAAAGAAAAGGAATTTACCAATTAAGAAATCAGATTCATATTACCTCACATGTCATATGCCCTGGCTGGGGCAGCTCTACTACCTTCTAGCCTTTCAATTGTCTCTAATCTAAATTGATAGGGCCCTAATCTACCTCCTCTGCCTTGCCCTCTACCTCGGCCTTAGCTAGAAGCCTGTGTCTGTATCGGCTCAGTACTCCCTGAATCTCTGGCATAATGTAACAAGGGACCATCTCTCTTCATATGGTCTTTAGAGCCACATCTAAAATATGCTCTTGTCATCCATTAACACTCTCTTGGATAAGGACGGCCACAATGCTGACATTCTAGTAGAGATAAAGATCTATGTGGTGTCTGTGTTGGTGCACTGGCTGCCAAAGAAACAGATCTTGTGGGTTGTCCCCGCCTGAAAGAAGAAGGCTTGCTGGAACCCCCAACCTAAAATTGGCCATTGAAAGATTTGGCTCTCTTGCCACTTGGCTGTGCTATACTCGGTTGTGGCATGGGTCTCCTGAATCCTCTATCTGGTTCTGGTTATTGTGCTGCTAGAACTCTCTCAACTGTTCTGGCAGATGCTAACAAACTAGGAAAACTTATCAGGAGTAGGGCTGAGATCTGTAGCTTGATTGGGTCTCTCAATCCATCTTCAAATCATCACCATTTATCAACTTATGTAGACACAATGCCACCAACATACTTGTGAAGATGTGTAAATTCTCACTCATATTCTGTTACCGACATGTTCCCTTATTTTAGAGTTAAAAACTCTCTTTTCTTGTCATATGTGTAGATAGGAGGAATGTATTACTTTTTGAATTTCTCTACAAAGAATTTTCAGGTCATGGGATCAGGTTCCTCTATGCTATGTGATTTAGATTGCCACCAGTCATATGCATGATCCTGCAATAAAGACACTGCATATTCATATTTATGCTCGTCTGTGCAATGTAGCTGATCAAAAACTCTCTTTGCCCATTCCAGCCAAAACTCTGCCACTGAGGGGTCATCTTCCCATTTACCATAGAAGTTAGGTGCCTCTATGTAATGCCCGATAATTTAGGCCATGGTCGCGGTTGACCAAAATCCAGCACGTCGAACCGATTAGGTCTAAATTCGGACATGAAAGAAATAAATTAAAATAATAATAAGATGGGAGAAAAATATTTTGGATATTATTAATTGAGAATTTTTAAGTTTGGAATTAAAATTGGGAAAAAAATAATTTTTCGCTAAACAAAATTAGAAATCGCAGTGTTTTTGGCACATAAATTATAAGAAGGCATAAAAATGGAATATTCTTTATCTAGGGAAAGTAATATTCTTTTAATTAAAATAAAGTAAGAGTGATTTAAATTAATGGACCAATGGAAAGCAAAATTAACAACTAATCCTAACCACTCCGATACTATTATTAAGACTAAGGCAAGATTAGTGGCTAGAGGCTATAACCAAGAAGAATACATTGACTATGATGAAACCTTTGCCCCTGTTGCAAGGTTGGAAGCTATTAGAATGTTTCTTGCATATGCATCTTATATAGATTTAAAATTATATCAAATGGATATTAAAAGTGCATTTTTAAATGGTTTTATTGAAGAAAAAGTTTATGTTGAATAACCTCATAGTTTTGAACATCACAAATTTCAGACCATGTTTTAAAACTTGCCAAAGCTTTATATGGTTTAAAGCAAGCTGCTAGGGCTTGGTATGAAAGACTAAGTAATTTTCTTTCGAAAATGGTTGTTCAAAAGGCAAGGTTGACACAACACTTTTCATTAAAAAACACAAAAATGACATTCTCATTATACAAATCTATACAGATAATATTATATTTGGTGCTACTAATGTAAGCTTGTGTGAAGAATTTCTAAGCGCATGCAAAGCAAATTTAAAATAAGCATGATGGGGGAACTTAAATTCTTTTTGGGACTTCAAATCAAACAATACTCAAATGAAATCTTCATAAATCAAGCAAATTACACTAGAGATCTGTCATATTCGCTAATTTAGACCAAAGTCACGTGAGTTGTTAAATCGACTCGTCGGTTTGACTGAAGTCTAAATTTGGATTTTTATCGAAAAATAATTAAAATAATGGTAATTAAGTATGAAAAATATCTAATAAAGTATCAAAATATTTTAAGATGTTAAATTTCAGTAAAAGACTAAATTGCAAATTTTAAAAAGTTTAGGGGTCAATTTGCAATTTACTGAAAATTAGAGGATTAATTGGGATAACCATAAATTAGATACATGAATTGGGACATTTTATGCATGTGGAGGCCAACCACACCAAGCGGCATGCAACAATTAGCCATGTGATATGCATTAGGAGATCAATTAATGAAACTTCTAGATTATCGCTTAGGTATCCCATAATTATGTAGTTTGTCTTTATTCTTTTAATTGTTATTCTTCCTTCCTTATCCCTTTCATTGAGAATTTATGCCTTCCTAAACCATCCCACGTTTCCCCTTGTTCTTCCATAACCAAACCTTGTTCTAAGAAGAGAAAGTGAGAAAGAGAGGGAGAAAGGCATGGAAGAGTAGATTTCATGCAAAAGTTGATCATAAGAAAGGTAGAGATTAAAACATATTATGGAAAAAGAGAGATTTGATGAAAGGAAGTTTTAATTATCTCATTGATATTTTAGGAACTCAAATTGACAAGGAGCTAGCTCAAAGGAGCAAAGGAAAGGAGAAAGAGAAGTAAAGAGAAAGAAAAAGGGAAAAGTAGAGGTTTGTGTATAACCTAAGGCAATAGCCTATTTCATTTTTTTTATTTGCATGATTTGTTTATTTGGCATGTTGATGATTCTGAATTAATAGTATTTAGTGATGAAAATCTTAGGGATGCATGTTTACTAGACTTAGAATTTAATTTGGTAAAAATTGAATGTGATTAGTTTGTATGTTCTTTGCTGGAAATGGATGAGCAGTGAGTATTTAAACTGTTACAACTTTTGGAATTCAGTTTTGTGTGTTCTTTGTTGGGTTTGAAAGCTAAGACATAGGGCTATAATTGTTATTTAGACTATAACATCTGAATATATCTATAATTATCCAAAACAAGTCATAAAATTCGGACTTAGAATCTGTCTAGAAAATTCTGGATAGAATTGTTAGTGACCAGTCAGTGTTCATTTTATCATATCTTTTGATATATAATTCAGAATTAAGTGATTAAAGTTTCATATTAAATCTAAGATCCAGAAATAAAATTGTTAATTGTAACTAAATTCAGTTTGTAATAGGACCAAAATTAAGGTCCAAAACAGAGAATGAAATCTGCCAGTGACAGGGCAACATATGAGTTGTGGAATTTAAAGAGTAAAATGATGTGAACTTTGTTATATTATGCAAATATTATTTTAATTGAGTGATTATGTGATTATTTGAGTCTTTAAATGCATGAAAGTTTGAATTTAATTAATGTGCATTTTAATGATATTAACTAAGACCTAGAACATCTAACTTGAACTAGACTTATGATAGTTTGGCATGCCAAGTAGGGGGGAGTATGATTAAATCCATTAATGGTATAATTATCTACGCTGGGTATCACACTATTATCTATGCCGGGTATGAAATTATTATCTACACTGGTATGACATTATTATCTGCACTGGGTATGACACTGTTATCTATGCCAGGTATGACACTGTTATCTACGCTGGGTATGACACTATTGTGAAACCGGGTATGACACTTATATGTGCAAATCATATTGCCTAGGTGGGAACTCCTAAGTGCCTGGATGGAAACTCTGTTATCCTAGTCAGGGGATCATAGGTGTTTTGGTTATAAATAGAGAAGTTATGAAAAATAAATGGATTATTGAAAATAAAAATGGAATTATGAATTGTGACATGGATAAAAAGATGATCTAGTGTTATGGGCAATAAAAGGCTATGGATAATAATGATTTTGATAAAGTAAATTAAATATGAGATATAAAAGAGTAAAATTTTATAAAATGTGTGTGTCCATAAAAAGATGATTGGGTGTTGTGGACATAAAAAGGTTAAGGAAAATAAAAGGAATAATGACTTGTAACATGGTTAATTATGATGTGTTATATAATGATGGGTTAATAAAATAAACAAGTATAAGATAAAAGAATATAATTTGATGTTTATACATGCTAGAATACCATGATATGTATAGTTGCATGAGAAGATGATTGAGCATGAGTTGATATATGACAATGCATGTTGTATAAAATAGTCTATTATAGTGTATTGCCTTATTTATATGCACTACTAAGCCAAGAGCTTAGCGTGTGAGTTTCTCTCATGTAGATTTAGTAGAGAATAACCAGACAATAGTAGATAAAGGTAGCGGTGGCCTGATATAGTAAAGCAACTTGTATCAAATATTGTGGGTCACACAATTGTTGTATTTATGTTTTCAATTTTGTTTTATAGTACTTGTAAAGTAAGCGCATGTTTTGTAAATAATACTTTATTATATAAAATGTATTGTGTTTCTTTATTAAGATTTTTTTATACCAATGTAAATAAATAGTAAATAGTAAATAAAAAAATATATGAGTGATTTTCATTTATACATAATTTAAAAAATGATATTTCAACCGATGAAGTCAGGATAACACTCCCTTATCCAGGCACGTGCTGCTTGGATGAGGGGGTGTTACAAGATCTGTTAAAAAGATTTGGGATGGATGGAGCAAAAGCAAGCGAAACTCTTATGAGCACCACCATCAAACTTAAGCAAGATGAGAATGGTAAATGAGTTGATGAAAATAAATATTGAGATATAATCGATAACCTTCTTTATCTTACTGAAAGTAGCCCATATTAAGCTTGTTGTATGCTTATGTGCAAATTTTCAATCTTGTCCTAAAGAATCACATTTGCATGCTGTTAAAAGAATTTTGCAATATCTCATTGGCACTCAACATTTAAGCTTATGGTATCCTAAAAATATAACATTTGATTTAATAACTTATTAGGATGTAGAATATATCGGGAGTATTCTTGATAAAAAATTACTTAGGTATATGTCAATTTTTAGAAAACTCTTTTGTTTCATGGTTTAGCAAGAAATAAAATTATGTGGCATTGTCCACTACAGAAGCTAGTTGTTGTTGCGCTCAAGTGTTATGTATTAAACAAGAACTTAAGGATTTTGGTTTGGAACTTGATCACATTCCCATTAAATGTGATAATACTAGTGCAATTAATCTTTCAAAGAATCCAATCCAACATTTTAGGAGTAAACATATCGATATAAGACATCATTTCTTACATGATCATGTACATAAAAAATATGTTGTATTGAAATTTATTGACACTAGAAACCGATTGGCTGACATCTTACAAAACTTTTGTATAAAGAATGTCATAATTTTATTAAGAGAGAAATTGGCATGTTATATGGCAATTCAATATGATTTTCTATGTGAAATTATTCATGAATTGTGAAGCTTGAGTGTTTATGATTTGATTTTTTTGAAATTATTATATATATTAAATGTTTGTGAAAAATGTTTTAAGATTTTTTTTGGAAGAAATATTTTTGCCAAAATCTTATTTAAAATCAAAGTTTTAAGAATATGCATCCTTTCATTCTTTTTTATCTTTTATTTCGGACTTCTGAACTTTTGAACATTGTATTTAAAATTTACAAACATGGGTTGTATTTTTTTCTTTTAAAACTTTATACATGTTTCGTAATTGTTTTTCTCTTCTATATTGATCTATTTTTGATAGTGACAAAGGGGGAGAAACTGTGCATATGTTGTTTTAAGAAAATGTGCATATGTTGTTTTTGTTGGGATGTGAACATGGATCACATACATAACATAACATAAATATAAAATTTAATTAAATCCAAAACCCATAAAATGTCCTATGTAATTTAAAATCAGATCATTAACCATCTAATGTGATAAGTAGATTACCTTTGTTTGATTGCAACTTCAATCTTTAAGTTGTGAGCTTTCCTTCTTGTTGAGTTATAGCAAACCACAATAATCCAAAGCTTATGGATTGCTCTAGTAGTATCCATGCAAAAGAAATAACCTCAATGGCTATAGGGTGATCAACCAACAATGTGCTAGCAATGGAGGTTAATCTTTGAGAGAGATGGAAGAGAGATAACTTTTACTTCTCTAAGGAGGCAACTATGTTTTTTTGTGCTCTAGAAGGGTATTTATAGTTTCTCCAATCATAATTCGAGTTAGACATTTAAAACATTACATTTGGCATCCTATTCAAAATAGAAAACCTGAAAATCACATAGCGTCATGTGTGCGACAACCATCTAGCCAAATGCGGGTGCGTGCAATAGAATGCTTTCCATCTATGCCCTTGCATCTATGATAGAATGCCACTCTACACTTGTCAGATGCAAAACTCTTTCGCACAAGTTTCTTTCTCATGTTTTAGGATCCAATCTAAGACCCATTTCACATTTTCTTCAATCCTTCCATGTGTCTGACCTATTAGGTTCCCAATTTTATTGGCAACTCAAATCATCACATGATTTTGAGCAAATCATGAGTGGTATCTAGCAACATATCATGACCACTCAGTTAACCAGAAGGTTAGTGGTCTGACTATAAACCCTTCTATAGACAATTATCGTGCAATATGTCCTTTCACCATGCTATACCTTACTTGATTTAGAGTATGGACAATGTGTCAACTCCCACTAGACTAATTACATTAGATCTAGTCCAAATGTTATTAGTTCTTGTCTATGAGACTCATCACTCTATAAGATATGTCTTCAAAGACCTTCTTCAAGACATGTCCACCTCAACCAAGGATTTTTGAGCAATGATCTCTACAAGAGGCCATAAGTATACTCTCCTTCTATCAGGAGTGGTGAATCCTTTATTGACTACTCAACTACCTTTGAATACCTCATGTTATACCCGGTCACCACCCTATGAGCAACCTCTGACAGGCAGTAAAGAATGGAATTAAAGTATAGGATTTAGTATCTAACATAACCTTAAGTATCTTAAGTCAAAGGATACTTGCACCATTGCTATGATGAGACTATTATTGACATTGAATAGATATCCATGTGATTGTCTCAAAGTAAGTCATCCAATAAACTTGGCTGTTTTCGCAAGCATCCATGTGTTAACTCTAAATATCTTATATCTTCAGTTTATGAAATCAGCTGTTTGACTTAGTCAAGGAGTATAACATGTGCTAGTCTATCTGAATTAACAATGTAATGTCTTGTTAATCATATAACCAGGGATCATTTAGGTATAAGCACAATTATACTTGATAGAAATCTCACTATCATGATCTCATCATGATTTTATTCATATTCTTTTACATTCTAAGGGCTTCATTACTCAGTCTAAGATCTAAATCATATTCACATATAATGAATACCAATATAATGAAAATGTCTTTTATTAATAATAAATGATTACATCAAATGTCTAAGGTGATTGCATGAACTTAATATTATTTGAGCATATGACAAATAGGAAAGAAAATGTTATATAATTTATATTATTTGTTTTATTTGTTATATGCATGATTAATTGGTACAGGCAAGGTATATGTAGGATGCATGTTTGCATTATATGATATAATGATTTTAGCATATTTTTGAAATTCTTTCAGCATACTATATCATGAGGTTATTTTGAACTTAATTGCACTTAAGGCTTGATATTTTTGTGGCATACTTATGCATTTTCAATTTCTATTTTTATATGCACTTATTAAGGGGGAGAAAAATTTTCTCCTTAGAAATATATTGCACAATTATTTGTCACCAATAAAAAGGGAGAGATTGTTGAATCTTGAGGGTTATTTGATTTGACCTTAAGGGTATTTCCATCATTTTGATGATAAAAAATAATTGAGCAATAAGAAATTTAACCATTCATTGTGTTTAAGTAATTATATAGGTTAAATTTATATTGAAATATCATAGCCAAAGAAATCAAATCAAATAAAGTTCAAATGTGAAAAATAGATGTTATTCATGACCATGAAACCATGTGTCATGACTATGAAGGTGTTGAAGCTCCAAAGAATTCAGAAATTCCATTCAATAATGGTCAGAACACTATTCACACCCGCGAAGTACTGTTCACTATTTACTATTCATGACGTGAATGTCAAATTGAAATTTGAAAATTCAAGAGAGAACCAATTCATGCCTGTTGCCTAGATATTGAGCCAAGAAGGGGGGTTGAATTGGAGTTTAAAAAATTTTAACTTTAAAATGCGAAAATAAAAATTAAGTTTAGTAGGAATAGAGAAATTTGACACAAGAATTTTATAAAGGTTCGGGTGTTAACAAACCCTACTCCTCTCCCCAATCACAATTGGGAGTTTCACTAACACACTAAGTGTTACAATGGAGTTTTACAAGCTCACTCCCAACTATGGTGTTTCTCACAATGGCTCACACCTAACCCATAAATCCCTCATGTTTTGATGGCTCACACAATAACCACTTCCTTGTGTTTTACAGGCTCACACAAATAATCTTTACCTTGTGTTTTATAGGATCACACAAACAACCTTTACCTTGTGTTTTACAAGCTCACACAAACAACATTTCTTTGTGTTTTAGAGGCTCACACAACTAACCCTTACAAGTGTTCTACTCTTAATCCCAAAATACCCAAAGTTCACTTGAGTAAATGATTACAGAGAAAAACACTTACAAATATTTATTACTCAATAAATGATGAGCAAAAAGACTTTTACAAAGAATAAATATCAAATGCACAAAATGGCTTACAACAAGGTTTTGATTCAAAATATTTTAATTCGCTTGTTTTTTTGTTCTCCTTGTTCACTCTCTTGTTCTGGATGCATAAATGACTTGCATTTATACTTCTATAGCAAATTATAGCCGTTAGAATGCATTTAATATGAAACTAGCCGTTGCACCAACCCTAATAATTGTGCCTAACATTTTTCTCTTTCATCTTTCATAGGCGTGACTCTGTGTGCCACGATCGTGACTGTTCTGACTGAAGTGGTGACCTTGGCCGTGAAGCATTCTGGAAGGTTTTGAAATATTGGGTCACGGGCGTGACATATATCTTCACGGGCGTGACAACCTTTCAAGCCGTGGTCCAAGTGGTGACTTTGGTCGTGAAGCTCTCTGGAAGAATTTGTCATGTCTTTTCACGGGTGTGACTTAAATGTTCATTCACGGTTTGCTGTCTTCCTTCATAGCCGTGAACTTCAAATGTTAGTTTGTTGGCGCTAGGCTTAATCACGGATGTGACACATAGGGTCACGGGCGTGAATCATGCTGCTTCTTCAATTTTATCTTTCAAAGATTAATCTTCCATTCTCCATTCTTGCTATCTTATTTCATACCCTGTTTAATAGACTTAGAAAACAAGTATGTTAAATACATTATTGCTATTTTATTTTATATCATCAAAATGATGGAAATACCCCTCAAGGTTCAACAATGCCCGTGAATGAACTGTTCACACTTATGAAACCTAAAAAAGTAACCACTCCAACATGCTCCTAAGGTGGTTGAATGTCTATAAATTGAATTAAAACATCTCTAACCCTAGTTTTGAAGGAACTCTATAAATAACTCATATGTCTAATGAAAGAACATCCACTAAAGCATTAAAAGCTTAATTACTTTGAGAATGCTTGAGAAATCATTTTGTGAGAGTTTATACTTTATTTCTTTGTTACAATCTTTCTTATATTATTTGTTAGAGAAGTGCCCTAAAGGCAATCATCTTTAGCACTTATTGTACAAATATATTTGATTAATTAAAGGCTTTTTCATTAATTTGATATTATTTGATATATGAATTAATAGTGATCTTAAATTAATTAATGAAGTCATTGATACATAACATAACATGAAGACAATCATGATGAGATCATGATATTGAGATTCTTAGCATGTGTAATTATGTTAGTATCTAAATTATCCCTAGTCATAGGATTAATGAAATAGGACATTGTTAATCTGGATAGAGTAACACATGTTACACTGTTTGATTGGATCGATAGCAGATCTTATAATCTGTAAAATTGAGATGTTTAAAGTTAATATGAGGATGCTTGCTAAGTGTAGCTATGTACATTGGATGACATGTTATGAGACAATCATATGGATAATCAATTCAAATGTCAATGATAGTCTCAACATAGCAATGGTAAAGTATCCTCAAACTTGAGGTACTTAAGGATATCTTGGATACTAATTCTATATTTTGACACTATTCCTTATTGCCTCAAGGAGGTTGTTCATATGGTGGTGGTTGGATACAGCTTGAGGTATTTGAAGGTAATTGGATAACCAACAAAGGATTCACCACTCCTGATAGAAGGAGTGTATACCCATGAACTCTTGTTAGGGTTATTACTTGGGAATCTCTAGCCGGAGTGGAAATTTCATAAAAATAGTCTTTGTTGAACCTTGAGGGGTATTTTTGTTATTTTGATGCTAACAAATAAAATAGCAATAATGTATTTAACATACTTGTTCTAAGTTTATTGAACAGGGTATGAAATATGATGCAAGAATGGAAGACTAACTTTGAAAGTCAAAAAATTAAGAAATAACATGTTCACGCTCGTGACTATTTATGTCATGCCCGTGATGTAGTTTAACGCCAACTCTCTAACATTTAAAGTTCACGGCCATGAAGAATCATAGGTACCATGAATGATCATATCAGTCATGCCCGTGAAAGATAGTCATGCCCATGAAAGATAGTCACGCTCGTGAGAAAACATGTCAAATTCCTCCAGAGAGCTTTATGGCCAGAGTCACCACTTGGACCACGGCTTGGAAGGATATTCACGCCCGTGAAAGAATAAAGTCACGTCCATGATCAAACACTTCAATTCCTTTCAGAATGCTTCACGGTCAGAGTCGCCACTTAGACCACGACTTGGAAGAACATTCACGACCGTGAATGAAGAAAAAGAGAAATATGTCAGGCGTGAAATTAAGAATTGATGCAACGAATATTTTTGCATTAAATGCAACCAAATGGCTATAATTCTCCAAGGAAGTATAAATGTAAGTCATTTATGAATCCAGAATGAGAGAATAGCAATTACTTCGAATCAAAATCTTGTTGTAGCCATTTGTGCATTAATTACTTTCAACAAAACTTTAATTCTCTGTAAAAATATTTTTGCTCATAATTTTTGAGCATTATAGATTTGTGAGTGTTTCTTTTTGTAATATATTACTCAAGCGAGTTTGGGTATATTGGGTTAAAAATAGAACACTTGTAAGGATTATTTGTGTGAGCCATAAAACACAAGGAATTGGTTTATTGTGTGAGCCATTAAAACACAAGGGATTTCTGGGTTAGGTGTGATCCATTGATAGAAACACCATAGTTGTGAGTGAGCTTGTAAAACTCCATTGTATCACTTAGTGTGTTAGTGAAACTCCCAATTGAGATTGGGGAGAGGAGTAGGGTTTGTTAACACCCGAACCTCTATAAATTTCTTGTGTGATATCTTCTTATCCCTACTCTACTTAACTTTTTATTCTTCACTTAAAAGTGAAGAATTTTTAATATCCAATTCAACCCCCTTTCTTGGTTCATTATTTGGGCAACAATTGATATCAGAGCTTAGTCTAGAATCGAAGCCTAAATAGAACTAGCAAAGATCAAGAAATGGCCAATGAAGGATTCCAAAGTCTCAAGCTTTACTTTGATGGAGCAAATTATGCTCATTGGAAGTTTTGGATGAAGACATATCTCGATAGTGAGGGAATTGAAGTATGGGATAGCGTTGAGGAAGAATGGACACCACCAACTAGAAGAGGAGTTGATGGTGAAGAAGAAATCCTATCAAGAGATGATTGGACAGAGCCTCAAAGAAGAGAAAATTTAGAAAATAAAAAGGCAACGACAATTCTCTCAAGCTCACTATCCATTAAAGAATGTGGCAGAATACAACACTGTCGGGCTGTATATAGCATGTGGAAAATATTGGAAAATTATCATGAAGGAACAAAGAAAGTTAAATCCAAAATGATTCAACTTCTCACTTTAGAGTACGAACTCTTCAAGATGAATTCCAATGAGTCAACTACTGACTTCACAAACCGTCTTCTAGCCATCATAAATGGCATGAGAAAGCTTGGGAAACACTTAAGCTTGGAAGATGTAAACAACAAAATTCTGAGAAGTCTTCCTTTCAAAGATTACGGTTCAAGAGTTGCTGGTATAAAAGAAGCCAACGAAGACATGAGCGTCATGAATACTGATGTGCTGATTGGCAAACTTCTAACACATGAAAAAGCAGTAAAAAGAGATAGAAAGCTTGAAGTCAAGCCAAAAAAAAGAAAGCCTCTAGCATTAAAAGCCTCTACTTCAAATTCTCAAGAAAAAGTTGAAGATGATGAAGAAAAGAGTGATGATGCAAATGAGGACATTACAATGCTCTCAAGAAGGCTAAAAAGAATAATTGAGAAGAGAATGGGCAACTCTAGAAAATTCAAGCAAAGAAATCTCAAACACTTCTCAAATGACTCTTAAAGGAGTAAAGAGAAGGTAAAGCACTATGAATGTGGGAAGAAGGGACATATTAAACCAGAATTGTTGCCCAGAAATTGAACCAAGAAATGGGGTTGAAGTGGATATTAAAAATTCTTAACTTTTAAGTGTGGAAAGAAAAGTTAAGTAGAGTAGGGATAGGGAGATATCACACAGGAAATTTTATAGAGGTTCAGGTGTTAACAAACCCTACTCCTCTTCCCAATCTCAACTGGGAGTTTCACTAACACACAAAGTGTTACAATGGAGTTTTACAAGCTCACTCCCAACTATGGTGTTTCTACCAATGGATCACACCTAACCCAGAAATCCCTTGTGTTTTAATGACTCACACAATAAACCAATTCCTTGTATTTTAATGGCTCACACAATTAACCCTTGCAAGTGTTCTACTCTTAACTCAATATACCCAACCTCATTTGAGTAGTAGATTACAAAGAGAAACATTCACAAATCTATAATGCTCAGAAAATAATGAACAAAAAGATTTTTTTATAGAGAATTAATGTTTGTTTGAAAGTAATAAATGCACAAATGGCTACAACAAGATTTTGATTCGAAGTATTTTCTATTTTCTTGTTTTGGATTCATAAATGACTTGCATTTATACTTCCATGGTGAATTATTGTAATATTCGCTAATTTAGGCCCCGAGTCGCACGTGTCAAGAAGTTGACGCGTTTGACCGATCGGAGTCTAAATTCAGATTTTTACAAAAATTGATTAAGTAAAGGCTAAATTAAATGATAAATGTCTAATTAAGTGATTATAGAGTTTAAAGAAGTTGATTTACGGTAAAGGACTAAATTGCAAAATTTGATAAGTTTTGCGGTCAAATTGCAAATTTACCAAAAATTGGAGGATTAATGAGATTAATTGCTAATTAAAAATAGGAAATTTGGACACTTAAAATTGGTTGTCCGGCCATGACATTAAAGGAAAAGGATTAATATTGATTAAGTATAAAATTAGAAGAAGATGGTCAAATGGTGGGTCCCACATGAAGACTTTTTGGGTACCCTATTTAAGACTTTCTTTTCTCCTTTTTCTTCTCTTCATTTTCTGCCTTCTTCTCTTTTTTCTCTACCAGTCATACCAGCTACATCTTTTCCTCCATAGCTCACCTTGATTTCTAGAGAGAGAAAGGAAGAGAAAAGAAGGGAAAGAGCAAGACAAGCTAATCTTCATGTTCCATAACTTTTAAGGAAGCTGGAAAGAACAAGAAAGAAGAAGAAAAATCAAGTTTGGTAGAGAGAGAAAATCTCCAAAGTTGTGATTTGGTGAAGAAAAGTGAAAGGTAAAAAGCATATCTTATTCTTCTTCATTTTTCTTAAAGGAAGTTTGAATTTTGAGCTCATCCAAGACTTACATGGAAAGAGAGAGAAACTAGGGTTTTAAGAGAGAAAAAGAGAGTTAAGGGTCTTGAGGAAATCAGATGATAATAATGATTTATGATGTTTTAGGAGTTCCAAGTGACAAGGAACAAGCTCTAAGGAGCAAAGGAAAAGAGAAAGCTACCTAAAAGAGTGAAGGAGAAAGATTAAGGTTTGTGCATAACTTAAGGTAATAGCCTATTTTTGTTTGAAATAATGCATGCTGAACATCATTGTAGATAAATACATTTCAAGAATGATGATGATTATGGCATGAAACCATAGGATTAGACATGTATGAATGAGATCTTTGTGTGACATTGAATTAATGATGCATGCTAGAAAATCTTGTATGATCAAGACATTTACATGTATTAGAAAGTAATAAGTTGAGTAAAGAACCTTAGAAATGCATGAAGTAGAATTTGGTATGATTTGGATGATGCTAGAATGAATGAAATGTGAATATGCAGATTTCCTGTTGAAAGTCACGGGCGTGACTATTGAGTCACGGGCGTGAACTTGAGAGTTCACGGTTGTGACTTTTGTGTGGAAATAGTACTATTCATTTCAGAAACGTTCACGGGTTGGAATCACGGACGTGAACTTATTCACGGGCATGAATAAGTAATCACGACCGTGAATGCTTTTGGGCGATTTATTCCAGTAGCGTTCACAGCTTGGGATTATGGGATTGAACTAATTCACGGGCGTGAAATTAGTAATCACGGCCATGAATGCTCTGTATTTGTAATTCTGAATGTGGTTATCAAATGAAGAATTCAGGTAAGTAAATGAAATTCAATGTCTATCCAGTGAAATAAGAATGATATGGATATATATATATATATATATATATATATATATATATATATATATATATATATATTGATGTGAGAATGTGATATGTTGTGATATAGAAAAATGAATTGTCATGGATGATATGTGAAATCTGATGCGGATGATAAACATGGGAATATTGATGAATCTAGTAAATGAATGAAAAGATGTATTAGTATGACTATATGTTTGCAAAATAAGAAAATTGTGTTGTTGATAAATATGAGAATATTGATGTGTTGAAATTTGAGAATTATGATTGATGTGAAAATATAAAGAAGCCCATTACTCTACCTGCGGACTAGAATCAGGATAGATGACATGTCATTAAGGGGGCGAACGGTACCGTACTATACCTCAACCAATGAGGTTTAAGCTCTGGGAGCGCCATTGGTCTGAGATGCTCGGTCAGTGTGGCTTAAGCTTTTAGAGCGCTACTGACTTGAAAAGCTCTGATGAGCACACATAAATGAGGACAAGGTGGCTTAAGCTTAGCGAACGCCATTGGTCCGGTTATTCATCTATGATGAAATTATACTCAATCAATGTGGCTTAAGCTCGGAGAGCGCCATTGATTTGAGAAGCTCTTATGAGCCAGATAGTGGACAGGGTGGCTTAAGCTATGAGAGCGCTCCTGATCCATAACCCGTATCCAGTCAGTCCAAATTTAGAGTGATGTGGGCAAAATAATGAGGATATGTTGGAAAATAAAGAAAGAAAAGAATAAGAAAACGATGATGATATGAGATTGAGATATAATGATAAAGAGATTAACAAAGTAATTTACCATTAAAGATAAATGAAAATAACATTGTCTATATGAGCATGACATTTATACTTGTATGAAATAGGAATATGTTGATAGTCATGAATGCAAACATTTTAATGCAAAAAATGATATATGTTAATGCTTGTTGCATGATGTAGTATATTGCCTTATTTATATGCACCACTAAGCTTAGAGCTTAGCGTGGAGTTTAATTTCCACATAGATATAGAAAGGTAGCTGAAGGCGTTAGATATAGCAAGCAGTGATCCCATTCAAGTAAAGCAGCTGAACCTTGAGAAAGTGGGTTACAAGTTTTGAAATTTTTGTATTTGGCTTTTGTATTAAAGAAATGTTAAAGTTTGTAAAACTTACTTTTAAAGTTTGTTTAAGAATTAAATTGATGTTTAAAATTACTATCTTATGTAAATAAATTGTACTTTGGTTTTTGTTTATATCTTCATATACATGAATGATTGAGAAAATAAAGGTAAATTAATAATACTAACAATTTGAAGAAGTAAAGAACAAGACGAACATTAGCGCTCCCTCATCCGAGCACGTGCCATTCAGATGGGGTGCGGCGTTACAATTATAGTCGTTTGGATGCATTTAATGCAAAAATAGTCGTTGCACCAACTCTTAATTTCGCCTGATATGTTTCTCTTTCCTCATTCACGGTCATGAATATGTGTGTCACGGTCGTGAAAGTTCTTCCAAGTCGTGACTCGAGTGGTGACTCTGGCCGTGAAGCATTCTGGAAGGATCTGAAGTGTTTGATCACGGGTGTGATATTATTCTTTCACGGGCGTGATCATCCTTCCAAGCCGTGGTCCAAGTGGTGACTCTGGTTGTGAACCTCTCTGGAGGAATTTGACATGTTTTATCACGAGCGTGACTTTCTTTCACGGGTGTGACTAATTTGATCATTCATGGTTGCTATGATCCTTTATGGTCGTGAACTTTAAATGTTTCCCGTGACCATGTTATTTCTTCAATTTTTGTCTTTTTAAGGTTAGTCTTCCATTCTCCATTCTTGCATCATGTTCCATACCTTGTTCAATAAACTTGGAAAACAAGTATGTTAAATACATTATTGCTATTTTATTTTGTTAGCATCAAAATGACAGAAAATACCTCTCAAGGTTCAATAATCTCCCCTTTTTTGATGGTAACAAATAATATAGCAATATGTGATTTTGAGAAGTCTCCCCTTCAAAAGATGCTTAAGATAAAAATTTACTGAAGTGCAAGAAGTTTTAAGAATGATGAAGTATAGCATGGATGTTTGCTTCCTAGTTTAGGTATATGCAAGGTATATGCAAACTATATGCAAAGTATACCAAATTTTTGCTTATAACTAGTTAAGTATATGCAAAGTATATTGAAGGTATATTCAAAGTATAACTTGCATATTCATTTAAACTTGCATATTCATTTAATTCAATTATATTGCTAGGTTCTCCCTCTTTTGTCATCAACAAAAAGAACATAAGAGATAAATCATAAGGGAAAACTAATGCAATTATATTGATATCAAATGAAAAAGTACAAAGTTTTTGAAAAGTAATTTAAAGTCCTACATTAGAAATACTAGAAATTAAAATAGTGAAAAACAATATTCTATGTAACATCATTGACCTTCCCCACATGCATATCCATATGTATTTCATTTGAACATATGCATCTTCCATATAATCCAATTGAACACGTGCATTTCATGCATATTTTCTTAGAAACAAGTTCATGGCACGCACTAGCTACGTGTCCTAGTATTTAGCAATTGTATCGAGTCGCATGTGTGTACTTATAACCTAAATGAGGATAACAAAACATTAGAAATAAATTGAATAAGGTGAATAAATTAAAGTAAGCAAAATGACTAGATTAAGATTAGTAAACATTTACATTGTTAATTAAGTTAAATCGGGCCAAATGATTAAGTTGAATTATTGTGTGAATTAGTGGAATTATAAATATATGTAAATAATAATAATAATATAGAAAAAATAAAATGAAAATAAAAAAAAGGAAAATAAAAGAAAAGAGAAGAGAAAATAAAGGAGAAAAGAGAAGAGAAAAGAGAAAAGATGAAGAGAAAAAGGATAAAAGACAAAAAAAACAAAAAGGTTAGCTTTATCTTCCTCCCTCATTTCTGCCTCCTCACTTCAGCCCCGTTTTCTTCTTCATCTTCCTCCATTCCAGAACTCAATTCTTCCTTATTTCACTTTGTATTTAAGGCAAATTGATCCCTTGCAAGTTTGTTCTTGGTAAGTAATCAATTCTTATTGCTATAAGGTTGATTTGAGTTGCTAAGGTTCATTAATAGGTACTAAATTGCACCCCGATTTTGATATTAATAGAAATTGATTCTGGAAAAGTTTAAATCACAAAATGTGTTACTTTATGTCTTTGATTTATGGATATGTAAACATTGTTGCAAGATGTAGTGTATATAATGAGATATCCGCTCTTTACTGAAACTGGTCCGGATGTGAACCTTAAGTAAGTTAGCCACTGTGTTGGTTAGTTTGGAATATGATAAACTCATTATTTGAAGTATCTCAAAACATAAAAGTTGTAAATATATGTGTTATGTATTTTTATACCAAATTCTAGATTCATATGTCTTGTAAATGTTGAGTTAGGGTGAATGGAACCATGACTGTTCCATGGTTTAAACTGCCTATTGAGTGTCCTGTGAAGATCTAAAAATTCTTTGGCTAATTTGAGCTCGTTACAACTAGAATCTGTAAATACTCAAAACTTAAAAGTTATAGGTATATGTCCTAGCTAAATTGTGGTACTAATTTAAGCTTGATATGGTATGTATAGACTAAGTTATGGCTTTGGAAGTCATATTAGTCCGGAAGCCAATTCTATTCTAGACCAGTACAATATTTGTTATAATTTGAAGACCATAGAGACATATTTGATAAATGTTATAAACATGAAATATGTTCTATGTGAACCTGTATAAGTTTCTGTAAAGTTTCATTAAAATAAGACTTATATATTATAAGTTGTGATGAACCAAAGTGGGTATCTTGAAACTGCTTAAAGGCAGAAAATAAAACACCATTAGAAATTCCACCAAATATTGTACAATGATCCAATTGGTCTCAAATTTTAATATACTATATAATTATATGTTAGTTTGAATTAGGAATAATAATCATATTAATTGATCAAGTATATAAAAAGTTATAGGCTAAAAAGTCCCTTAAGGTCACACTGCCTCATAGGAAATATCTTAACTATTGATATGAACAATGCATATTAATTTGTTTAAGCCACATTAAGTCTCCATAATCATGTGTTAATCAATTATGTTTTCATATTAGGCTCAAACATATTGGAGACCCACAAGGAGCGGATAGACAATAAGTTAGGGGTCAGAATCAAAGGAGAAAAGTGAGTCTAATTATCGATTGAATTCTTTAGTGCAAATGTTTGTTGCTTGCTATGTGATTCATATGATTGTCATGATTTGCCCATGATAATATGATGATGGATAATTTGTGACATTGTGGTACATATAAGTGGTGTACTTGTGACATATTTAAGGTATATGTTTGACATATGTGATATATATACATGGTATATGTATAGTATATGCGAGGTATTGTGTGGAATATGAGGCATATATGCGGTATATATATTATATGTGATAAGATGCAACAGTTGATGAATGATTAAGTACAAGTGCATATGCATATGGACTAAAAATCCATTGTGACTAGTTAATCGATATTGTAAAGCAAAAGATGAGGCCTATGGCCCAACAAATGTGCAAATGAAACAAATGATCAAGCTAGATAGCAAATGCAAATGTTCACATGGAAAATGTTCACATGAAAACCCGAGGCAATTTCTGTTTAACTTGATCACAACAAAATGAAATAAGCATAGCATTTGCGTACATAATGAGTAATGATTATATGTTTCAACTTTATTGATACTTATATGATACTGATGAATGGAATGGAATACATGGTGTATATTGGATTTGTGATTTATTACTATGAGTTGTTTGGTACTTTAGAGCTCATTGGATGATTATTCTCACTGAGCCGCAACTCATCAATTTGCATCATTTTTCAGGTAAAGAAAAGTGATAGCTCATTTTGAGTAGTGTATAGAAGACATAGAGCACAGGTCATTGGCCGAGCCTCCTCACTCTCTCTCCTTGCATTCCACACAAGCATGAAAATATGCCATCTATGTTTTGTATTTACGTGCTTGAATATGTATAGTCATTTTGGAATGAGTTTAAAAATGTATAAATGAAAGCAACTCGTAAATACTTATGTGTAAAGTTTATGTTTTGATATATGTGATATATTATATTGTGGTGAAAATCTCAGTGTTAACTTTGCAAAGTCATTTAATAATATTACAGGATATGAGACTTGCAAGTCATTGAATGAAATTATAGGATATGAGACTTGCAAGTCATTGAATGAAATTACTGGATATGAGACTTGCAAAGTCATTGAATGATATTACAGGATATAAAAAAAAATTTACTATCACTATTAACAGGATATTTTGTTTTTCCAGCATGTTATATGTGATTATTTGATACAAAGATAGGTTATACTTAAATGCATAAGATGTGGTGTTACATTCTAACTAGATTTGGAGCCGGACATCCCATCTCTAAGGCGAGCTACTTCCGCCTCGAGACTCTCCATGAGAGACTCTATGAAATCCTTGAGGTTCTTTAACCTTTCATCAATCGAAGCCTACAATTGGTCAAGATGCGGTGCCAATAGATCAGGCACCTGCTGAGCCAAGTTAGGTGTGGAGGCCGAGGATTGTCTAATTTCCTGCTCAACCTCTGGGGTCACCATCTCAACTCGAACTCTCTTCCTCTACTAGATTCCTTGGAGGCCAGCTTTGAAGTCGTCCGAATCGTTGTCCTCCCAAATATTGCTAGATTATTTGTCCCCATCAAAAGGGGGGAGATTGTTGAACCTTGAGGGGTATTTCTATTATTTTAATGCTAACAAATAAAATAGTAATAATGTATTTAACATACTTGTTCTAAGTTTATTGAACACGGTATGAAATATAATGCAAGAATGAAAGACTAACTTTGAAAGTCAAAAAATGAAGAAATAACATGTTCACGCCTGTGACTATTTATGTCATGCCCGTGATGTAGCTTAGCGCCAACTCTCCAATATTTAAAGTTCACGGCCATGAATAATCATAGCTACCGTGAATGACCATATCAGTCACGCCCATGAGAAAACATGTCAAATTCCTCCAGAGAGCTTCACGGCCAAAGTCACCACTTGGACTACCACTTGGAAAGATATTCACACCCGTGAAAGAATAAAGTCACACCCATGATCAAACACTTCAATTCCTTCCAGAATGCTTCACGGTCAGAGTCACCACTTGGACCACGGCTTGGAAGAACATTCACGACCATGACACACATATTCATGACCGTGAATGAGGAAAGAGAAACATGTCAGACGCGAAATTAAGAGTTGGTGCAACAGCTATATTCGCATTAAATGCAACTAAATGGATATAATTCGCCAAGAAAGTATAAATGCAAGTCATTTATGAATCCATAACGAGAGAATAACAATTACTTCGAATCAAAATCTTGTTGTAACCAATTGTGCATTAATTACTTTCAACAAAACTTTAATTCTCTGTAAAAATCTTTTTGCTCATACTTTCTGAGCATTATAGATTTGTGAGTGTTTCTTTTTATAATCTACTACTCAAGTGATTTTAGGTATATTGGGTTAAGAGTAGAACACTTGTAAGGGTTATTTGTGTGAGCCATAAAACACAAGGAATTGGTTTATTATGTGAGCCATTAAAACACAAGGGATTTCTGGGTTAGGTGTGATCCATTGATAGAAACACCATAGTTGGGAGTGAGCTTATAAAACTCCATTGTAACACTTAGTGTGTTAGTGAAACTCCTAATTGAGATTGGAGAGAGGAGTAGGGTTTGTTAACACCTGAACCCATATAAGTTTCTTGTGTGATTTCTTCCTATCCCTACTCTGCTTAACTTTTTATTCCGCACTTAAAAGTTAAGAATTTTTAATATCCAATTGAACCCATCTTCTTGGTTCATTATTTGGGCAACAGTCTTTAGTGACATGTCTAATAGAGTAATGAGCCTCAAGGATAAGAAATAACATTACTTGGACTAGACGTGATGTAGTTAGTCTTGTGGGAGTTGACACATGTCTATACTCTGAACCAAGTGGGGTATAGAATGGTGAAAGAAATAATTGCACGGAAGTTATCTATAGAAAGGTTCATAGTCAAACCACTAACTTGTCGATCAATTGGGAGTCATGATGTGTTGCTAGATACCGCTCATGACTTGCTTAAATTAATTGTTAATTTAAGTGGCCAATATAACCGGGAACCTAATGGATCACACACATTGGAGATGTGAAGAATGAGTAAAATGGTCTTAGATGAGATCCAAAATATAAGAGAATTATTTTAGTACATATCGCAATGAGATCGCCTTTATGCCTTAAACTCTCGTTTGCTTCAATAATAAATTCTGGGTTTTCACCCTTTTTCACCATTTCAAAGATTTCTTTTAATTTCGTGTCTTGCTTCTAATTGTCGTTTACTTGTTGAATCAATGTGGGTTAAATCCACAATTTTTCCCAAAATAATATATAAATTTTTTATTATCTCGTTATTAGTAATTTAATCTTGTTCACTTAATAAATTTAAGTTTTAACGTTTACCAGCTAGAGTTTTTCTACTTAGAGCGTTAGCTACCATATTGGCCTTACCCGGCTGATAATCATTGATACTATTGTAGTATGCCATGAATTAGGTCAGTTGCTTATAGGCTTACCTTACCTCTAGAGTTAGTAAAGATTCATAATATTTTTCATATCTCAGTGCTTTAAAGAAATAGATCAGATCCAATGAATGTGATTGAGAGGGATGCAATTGAGATACGTTCAGATTTAACATAAAAGGAAGAACCAATAGTGATCTTAGCGTGAGAAGAAAACAATTGTGGAATGAAAGAATGACTTTAGTAAAAGTGCTATGGAGGAGCCACACTACATAAATCAGCTATATGGAAGAGTGAAGAAATTATGCAAGCTCAATGGCCAAAATGTTTTCCCATAAGACTTTAGGTAAAAATTTTGAGGATGAAATTTTCTTAAGGAATGGAGAACTGTTATGCCAGTAAACAAGGTCTAGATATTTTTATAGATGTGGGATCATGTCTTAATAAGTGTTTGGGATTGAAAGGTTAAGACTTTGGAGTGAAAGATAAGAAATGTGAGAAAATTTATTTGCATGTGATTCACATCCATGAAGATATAGTTACGACCATGAATCAGGTGTTTCATTCTTTGCAAGTTTTGAGTCATGGTTTGTTTTAAGCCGTAAGTGGTGTTTTAAGCCTCTGAAGGATCAGTAATGGCTGTGAATCAGGGGATATAAAAGTCAACCACCTTTTGTTTTCTCCATTTTTGACAAAAACAAACCCTAACCCCTATCATCTCTTACTGTATTGAGACTCTCTTACCCAAATATTTGTTCAAACTCATCCAAAATAAGTGAAAAAAATACAAGATCATATGAGAAGATCAAAGTGTAAAGAAGATTAGCTAGGAAAATAGCTTGAAAAGAAAGTGGAGTGGGCTTAAAGTGTGGATTCTAAATTTCAATCTCCCTTTGGTAGTATTTAATTTTGTAAGTTTAAGTGTAAGTAAGGTTCACATAAGTTAGGGTTAGGAAAACCCTTTTTTTTGTTAAACATGGTTTACAGTAGGGTGGAATCCTTAGGAAATCTCTGATTTTAATAATATTTTGGTTGTGATTACATATTAGGGACTATTGTTGTAGAGGAAGTTCATTCTTAAGAGAGGGATAGAGCTTGAAAGGAAGAACAAAGGATACTAGAAGCTCTATTTTTAAGTGAGGTTTGTACATAACTCTATATTAAATATAATGACAACATTTATGTGTATTATATGTTAAAATGCGTGATGATGGGATTGAATTATTAATTGCATTTTAATGAAAAGTGAGAATGTAGTTAGATTAATGGTGTATTTATACGGTTTAAGGTATGCCATAAATATGGTTGAGCATATTTATTGTCATTCAGATGGTTTTGAGAATGTTAAGTAACTTCTGTTGCGCTTGGAAAGGAAAATACATTTAAATGATATTTGTTTTAATTTTTATTGCATAATAACATAATATTAGGATTTAATATCCTTTTGTTCATGAAATTAAAATTTTTGATAATACATGGATAAATATGTATTGGAATAGGTGTTGGTAGTGAGGTTTACATTGGTAAACCATAGGGAATTGCATGTGGAATGAAATTTGTGTTTAAATATAATTTCTGGAAAATTTCCAAGATTCACAAGCATGAATCGTGTGGTGATTTTTGGACAAAAATATTCATAAATTGTGTCACCATATGGTTCACGGTAAGAAAAACCGTGAAAGAGGAGTTTAATGGGCGGGAATGGGTACTCACGGTTGTGATCCACCTTTATGTTAATTTTTGAATTTTCAATTAAATGATTCCTAAAAAGTTTTAATGACAATAAGGTATGTTTGAGCTGTTTGTGATAGATTACACATTAAGATGCTAAATATGTATAATTCATATATGGGATTGTGAAACTTTGTGTTAAATGACAATTATTGTACCCAATACTTTGATTAGCACTAGAGCTAAAAGAGATAGATTGTCATCGAGACTTTATGGTACTAAGAGACCTATGATTGGACAATGCAAATATAATGTTGTGAAATTAAGGATAAGACTCAGGTGAGATCTCTTAGAGATGAAATGGGTTCAATTCCTATATATCAGGCAAGTGTCTTGAGTGGGTTTGGAGTTTGCCATAAACTATCCTTATCCATTTTATTCCTATCTTGAATCAGTAAAAAGTATGTAAAAGGGAAAAGTAAAAAGATAAATGATTATGAGACTTGTTGTTTGATGGAGAAATATTTAGTTAAATTGTTACATGTTATGTATGATGTGATATATATAGAGATAAAACTTAGATGTGCATGCATACATATTGGTATGCATATTTAAATGATCATGCATACACTTGTTAAATTTAATATATTGTTCTGTACTACTAAATAAAGTAAGCTTAGTATGTGAGTATTTTGACTCTCACACGCAATTTGGAGCGTGCAAGGAAAGATAAAGAAGAAGCCCAAGAGGAAGAGGAAGACCAAAAAGGGCAAACACTTCTGGGGTTAGTGATATAATGTTTTTTATTTTTTTGTTGGGAAATAGGATTAGTTAACAGTGTACATGCTTTAATTATAAGGACATATAGTCTTGTAACTATTTATTTAAATTATTTTTTTTATAAATTTTTGGAAAATCATAGCTCTATTTATATAAATATAAATTTTAAATTCAGTATTGTTTATCTTTTATCAAAGTTATATTGGCCATAGTGCATAAAAAGAGTTTTAAATTTTAACTTTTTTTTTTTTAATTTCATGCTAATATTCTTTGATATATGTGAAGGGTGTTACGTCACAGTTTTCCAGTAATGTGTTACAACATTTGATACATCGACACCTAATTTTTCCCATTTCTCCTGTCTTTTCAAAAGCATAATCTAAAATGTTTTGAACACCCATTATATATGCTTCACTAAGTCGTTCTGTTTCAACAAGTCTCATCCATTTTTTACTGGGAGCATGGATAAAATGATCTCAACGACTACCTAAAGAATGAAAAATTCCATACTGAACGAGAATATGAGACGTTGAAGTAACATTTACCATAAACTAATAAAATTGTGTTATTTTTTTTATAAATTTTTGGCAAATCTTTACCCTATTTATATAAATGTAAATTTTAAATTCAGTATTGTTTATCTTTTATCAAAGTTATATTGGCCATAGTGCATAAAAAGAGTTTTAAATTTTAACTTTTTTTTTTTAATTTCATGCTAATATTCTTTGATATATGTGAAGGGTGTTACATCACAGTTTTCCAGTAATGTGTTACAACATTTGATACATCGACACCTAATTTTTCCCATTTCTCCTGTCTTTTCGAAAGCATAATCTAAAATGTTTTGAACACCCATTATATATGCTTCACTAAGTCGTTCTGTTTCAACAAGTCTCATCCATTTTTTACTGGGAGCATGGATAAAATGATCTCAACGACTACCTAAAGAATGAAAAATTCCATACTGAATGAGAATATGAGACGTTGAAGTAACATTTACCATAAACTAATAAAATTGTGTTGGAATGGACATAGACTTTCAAGTGACTACCATCTCACGCGTTCCTAAACTTGTGTTGCAACATTTTACACATGCACAACCTATTTCGTGTTGTTCTCCTTCTCCATCAGTTCATTAAATTTATTATTATTATTATTATTATTATTATTATTATTATTATTAAATCCAAAATTTAATTTGTACATCAATTTTTCTAAGAAGACACGAATTTGTTAATAGATAAATGATATAGTTTATGATCTTATATAAAAAGAAAACAAAGAATAGAAAACTAAAGTTTATTTTATTTTATTTAACTTTTAAGAATATATATTAAAGGAAAAAGTCAACAGCACTTGATAAAAAAAAAGTTTAGTATAGATTGTTTAAAATTTAATTAATAAAAGAACAACATATATAGAATGATAACGCAAAATAAATTTAAAAAATAGCATTTATCAATTATTTGAATTCATCATTGAATTATAAATTGTTTTCATTTTTAAATCTACATACCAGTATAAATGAAATAGTTGATAAGTGTTATTGAAAATTGTTCATCAGAAAAATATTTCTTAGTTAAAAATATATTCTGGTATGAACATCGATCCGTCAAAATATTTTGCATGAAGATCCACTCTTTCATTATTGAAAAGGCAAAATGAACATCCACATAAACACAATGTACATTTTCTCACTGTATCTTTTGACTTTCTAGAGTGTTTTATGCGTCCCAAACAATTATTTATCATACATCAGCTATAAATTTAAACTTAATAATAATAATAATAATAATAATAATAATAATAATAATAATAATAATAATAATAATAATAACACATTAAAATTTTAAATTATCATTTTTTTTCTATTGAATACAATTTCTTTTATGGGATTGATACAATTTTTAATTCGATATAAATTAAGATTAATAATTAAAGATTCGTAATAGAGTCAAATAACAATTGAATTAATGTTGTCATGCAGTCTACTTCTACCCTCTTTTATTATACAGGCGCCACTTTATAATACCAGTATGCAGTCAGCCCAAATTAATAAATGTTTTTTATTATTGAAAATGAGAATGTTAGCTTAGCTGTACTAATGCTGGTCATGTGGATAACACCAGCACCACTCCTTTTTCATCTTAAAGCTTATTCTTCTGCATTTCAATCATATGCAGAAACTTTCCCTTTCGTTTTTATGCCAATCATTATCATTCCATCCTCAATTTTTTCTCTAATTTATATTTTAAAATTGCAATTCTGAATTTATAACACTTCAAAAAGGTTATTTATTTTTTAAATTATACTATTTCTTACTCAAATTTGTTATTTATTTTTAAAATATTACGTAACGACATTTAAAAATAAGATATATGCATATAATTTTTACTATAAATATAAGCAAATCATGTTCTTTCAACAATTATAGGATTATAACTAATCAAAGAAGTAATAACAACATATTTAGGAGATTCTAGCCCGATTATGTTAATTCATAAGTAACACAAATTAAAATCATATTGATTACCACATAAAAAAATTGATATTCAAAATTTTTCATTGCTATGCTAACATTTCAACAAGCATCAAGTATAGTAAGAAATATGATATCTGACATGTATGATCAAACCAATAGTGTCAGAAAATAAGCCAATTTGTAGAAGCAATTAAGGGCAACCAGTTAAAAGCATATCATACATAGTAATATAGTAGTCACCAGTTTTTCAATCTAGTAAACTAAAACAGATGCATGTACTTACATAATTCATTTTTATACAAAAGTCAACCGCATTTGGAAAAGCAACTAGAGTTAGCTATCATCAACTTATTCTTGAGTTATACGAAATAAGTTTGTATAATTTCAGGTACAAAAGAACTACCAAATAGTCTCTAAATTAAACACACTTGATTCATGCATTATGTTCCTAATCTCTGCCTACTCATGGCAATGATCCTCCATATATATCTGCAATTAACACATGCATCTCACACTATGACATCACTTCATTGCCCCTCACTGTAATCAGAATAATGTCATAATTGTTATCCTTAATAACTACCACAACTTCAAATAAATTAGGTAGCCAGTTGAAATTGATTCAATGAAATGCAAGAAACAATTCACACTATGGTTTCTCTTTTGTTTTCTGATTATACTTAATTAAGATCCACATTTCTTTCTTTAAAAAAAAACAATTGAATGGCTCATAATCAACCCCCAACATTTCAATCCCATTTCAAATAACATAAGCAAACAACACATAGCACAAATCCTAAATCCTTTTACGGATCCATTTTGTTGTTTACTAATCCTTATCTGTTATCACCAACCACAAAATTACTCAACAATGAACAAATGAATGCATAAAAATTGAAGGTTTCGAATGAGGGAGGAAATGGAGAGCAAAATAAATGTTAACTTCTAAGCTTTTTTTTTTGTCAATTGAGAAAAAACCATTGAAAAGACAAAATTAATCCTTGTGCACGAAAGTATCAAAATTTCTCTGCATCCAATGCTTTTAATTTACATGAAAAGGCGTGGGTAAGAGTTACAAGGAAAGGGCTAATTTTGGTGTTCTTGTCTTTGGTTCCATTTCCAAAACACTTAAGGAGATGTTTTATTGTTGCTAGGAGCTAGTAGAGGTGTAATATCCGCTAATTTAGGGCCCGAGTCGCATGTGTCGCGAAGTTGACGCGTTTGACCGATTGGAGTCTAAATTCGGATTTTTACAAAAATTGATCAAAGTAATGGCTAAATTAAATAATAAATGCCTAATTAAGTGATTATAAAGTTTAAAGAAGTTGATTTACGGTAAAGAACTAAATTGCAAAATTTGATAAGTTTTGGGGTCAAATTGCAATTTACCAAAAATTGGAGGATTAATGAGATTAATTGCTAATTAACTTAGGAAATTTGGACACTTAAAATTGGGTTGGACGACCACGACATTAAAGAAAGAGGATTAATATTGATTAAGTATAAAATTGGAAGAAGATGGTCAAATGGTGGGTCCCTTATGAAGACTTTTGGGTACCCTATTTAAAACTTCCTTTTTTTTCTTCTTCTTCTCTTCATTTTCTGCCTTCTTCTTCTCTCTTTTGTATACCAGTCACGCCAGCCCCATTCCTCCATAGCCAATCTTGATTTCTAGAGAGAGAAAGGAAGGGAAGAGAAGGGAAAGAGAAAGACAAGGTGATCTTCATGGTCCATGACTCTTAAGGGAGCTGGAAAGAGCAAGAAAGAGGAAGAAAAATCAAGTTTGGTAGAGAGAGAAAATCTCCAAACTTGTGATCAAGTGAAGAAAAGTGTAAGGTAAGAAGCATATTCTTCATCATCTTTTCTTAAAGGAAGTTTGAATTTTGAGCTCATCCAAGACTCATGTGGAAAGAGAGAGAAACTAGGGTTTTAAGAGAGAAAAAGAGAGTTTGGGGTCTTGAGAAAATCAGATGATAATAATGATTTATGATGTTGTAGGAGTTCCAAGTGACAAGGAACAAGCTCTAAGGAGATATATGAATTATATGATATTGAATAAGCCCTAGAAAAACTACCTAGAACTATACTAAGGATAGTTTGGCATGCCAAGCAGGGGGGAGTATGATGAAAACCATTAATGGAATAATTTTCTACGCTGGTAATGACACTTAGATGCGTACATCATATTGTCGTGTGGCACTCCTAAGTGCCTGGATGACAACTCTGTTATCCTGGTCTGGAGTTCATAGGTGTTATGGGCTAATATATATATAGAAACAATGGAAAATGGTATACATATTTGAATACATGATTGATGATGTAAAAGAAATGTTTATAATTAATGAAAATGAAAATGATATTTGTCATGTATGCATGGAGTCATTATTATATGAGATAGGATCAAAAGGAATAGAATTGTATGGAAGAACATTAATATAAAAAAAATGGTACATGTTATTGCGTGTTGCATGACATAGTATATTGCCTTATTTATATGCACCACTAAGCTAAGAGCTTAGCATGAAGTTTTCTTTACACGCAGATATATAAAGGTAGCTGAAGGCATTAGATAAAGTAAGCGGTGATCCTATTCAAGTAAAGCAGCTGAACCTTGAGAAAGTGGGTTACAAGTTTTGAAATTTTGTATTTGGATTTTATATTAAAGAATTTTAGAGTTTGTAAAACTTACTTTAAAAGTTTGTTAAGAATTAATTTGATGTTTAAAATTTCTATCTTATGGTTTTAAGTATATATCTATATTTACATGAATGTTGAGAAAATAAAGATAAATTATTAATAATAGCGATTTGAAGAAGTAAAGAAGATAGGCAGTAGTGCTCCCTTATCCGAGCACGTGCACGTGCGGTTTGGGTGAGGTGCCGCGACAAGTTTTGGTATCAAAGCACCAGGTTGGTGTTTCTGGATTTTGGTATTAAATCCTGGTTGGGCGGTTTGGGTTTTAAAAAGTGAATTTTGAAAATGTTTATTTCTTGAAATGTACCCACAATTGCATTTTTGGAGTAGCTGCTTTATTGATTAGGGTCGTTGCCTTTATGTTATAGGTAGGATATGGCTTCAGGTTCAAGACGAATAGTAGTAGAAGAAGCTGAGAGTAATGGGCCCTCAAACGCAAGAGCTTCGTCGCAACCAAGTCGTCTTCGAGTTGCGGCACTGAGATCTAGTGCCAGCTCACTTCGTGAGCATTCAGCTATTAATATGGGTCAGACTGAGCTCATGAGAAATATGATAGATCTGCTACAGAGAGCGTCACGATCCGATTCGTTCGGATTACAGTTTGAGAGACTAAGGAAATTAGGGGCATATGATTTCTATGGTAAACGAGAAGATGACCCCTCAGTGGCAGAATTTTGGTTGGAACGAGCAAAGCGAGTATTTGATCAATTGCACTGCATAGATGAGCAGAAATATGAATATGCAGTATCTCTGCTACAGGAGCATGCATATGGTTGGTGGCGATCTGAATCACAGAGCACAGAGGCTCCTGACCCTATGACATGGGAATTCTTTCTAGAGAAGTTCAAGGAGCAGTATATTCCTCCTATCTACACAAACGATAAGAAGAGAGAGTTTCTGATGCTAAAATAGAGGAATATATCTGTAACAGAATATGAGAGAGAATTCACTCATCTTTGCAAGTATGCTGGTGGTATTGTGTCTACAGAGGTTGATAAATGTCGACGATTTGAAGATGGATTGAGGGATATGATCAAGTTACAAGTTTCAGCCCTACGTCTGATGAGCTTTCCCAGTTTACTAGCATCTGCTAGAACGATTGAAAGAGTCTTGGCGGCACAATAGCCAGTATAGGTTAGTGGGATTCGTAGACCAGCACCACAACCAAGTGGAGTGTAGTCTAGTGGCAAGAGAGCTAGATCTTTTGGTGGCTGATTCCATGTTGGAGGTTCCAGCAGACTTCATTCTTATAGGCGGGGACAACCCATAAGATCTACTTCATCAGCAGCCAATGCACCGACACAAGCATTCCGTAGGTCTACCACTCTATCGGTGTGTCAGCATTATGGTCATATGCACCCAGGAGAGTGTTGGTGGACGACAGGAGCGTACATGAGATGCGGCTCCAAAGACCATCAAAAAAGAGATTGTCCATTGCTACAGTTTGGCAAAGGTTCAGGGACTGTTGAGTTAGTACCAATACAGACTATGGGACAAGGTAGAGGATGAGGCTGAGGGCAAGGAAGAGGAGGCCGTGCAGGGCCAAGACAGTTTAGATCGGCCACAGTAGAGAGACCTGAAGGCAGTAGAGCTAGTCCAGCAAGAGCTTATGCCATGCGAGGCCGAGAGGAGCAGGATGCACCTGACGTCATAGGGGGTAAATTCCTTCTCTTTGGCTTTTGTATACATGCATTGATAGACCCTGGGTCAACACACTCATACATATGCACACGACCATCGGGTCGATAGGGTCTAAAACTAGAGACTCTAGAATATGAGATTCTTGTGACTAACCCGTTAGGACACAGTGTGTGGGTTAGTAAAGTGTTTAGGGGTTGCCCAATCAAAATTCAAGGCAGGCAATTTCTAGCAGATCTAATAGAGCTATCATTCCGCGAGTTCGATGTGATCTTGGGAATGGATTGGCTAGCTCGCCATGGGGTGATAATAGATTGTGGAAAGAGGCAGATGAGAATTAATGTTTCAAAACAAGAAGAGATAGTAGTGATGGGATAGTACAGAGGATATCCAGATAATGTGATATCAGCGTTGAAAGCTCGAAAACTCATTAATAAGGGATGTGAGACTTACCTAGCGTATGTGATTGATACCTGAAAGAAAAGTCCGAAGTTGGCTGACATCCCAACTGTTAGTGAGTTTTCTGATGTATTCCCTGAGGAGTTAGCAGGACTACCACCTGACCGAGAGATAGAGTTTGCTATCGAATTAGTACCGAGCACCGCTCCTATATCTATCACACCACATTGGATGGCACCCATAGAATGAAAGGGTTGAAGATACAGCTACAAGAAATGTTATATAAAGGATTTATACGACCTAGTGTATCACCACGGGGTGCTCCGGTACTATTTGTGAAGAAGAAAGACGATACTTTACGTCTTTGCATTGACTGCAGGCAGCTTAATAGGGTTACTATTAAGAATAAATACCCACTGCCTAGGATTGATGATTTATTTGATCAGCTGAAAGGTGCAAGTATATTTTCAAAGATAGATCTTCGATCGGGGTATCATCAACTGAAGATCAAAGAGTCAGATGTATCTAAGACGACATTCAGGACTCGTTATGGTCATTATGAGTTCTTGGTGATGCCATTTGGATTGACGAATGCGCCGACAGTTTTTATGGACCTGATGAATCGAGTGTTCATGCCATATATTGATCAATTTGTAGTTGTATTCATTGATGACATTCTTGTCTATTCTAGAGATCGAGTAGAGCATGACCAACATCTTAGAAAAGTATTGCAGACTTTGAGGGAGAAACAATTGTATGCAAAGCTATATAAGTGTGAGTTTTGGTTGGAAGCAGTTAGTTTTCTGGGTCATGTAATTTCAGTAGAAGGTATTCGAGTTGATCCTCGTAAAATCGAGGTTATTCTTAATTGGAGATCACATCAAAATGTGACAAAAGTGAGAAGTTTTCTTGGATTAGCCGGATACTATAGGAGATTTGTGAAAGAATTTTCATCTATAGCGAATCCTTTGACACGACTGCTGCGAAAAGAGGTCTATTTTGAATGGAAAAATAAGTGACAAGCAAGCTTTGATCGATTGAAGGCAATGTCGACTGAAGCACCAGTTTTGACTCAGCCTACTCCAGGAAAAGACTATGTTGTGTATAGTGATGCAAGTCACAATGGGCTAGGATGTGTTCTTATGCAAGAGGGAAAAGTGATTGCATATGCCTCCAGACAGCTTAAGCCTCACGAACTTAACTATCCGACGCATGATTTAGAGCTTGCAGCAATAGTTTTTGCTCTTAAGATTTAGAGACATTATCTGTATGGAGAAAGATGCTACATTTATACGGACCATAAGAGTCTTATGTATCTTCCTTCATAGAAAGAGTTGGACCTGAGACAACGAAGATGGTTGGAATTGATTAAAGACTATGATTGTGTGATAGACTACCATCAAGGGAAAGCTAACGTGGTTGCGGATGCACTAAGCCGGAAGATTTTAGCTGAGATGCGAGTGGAATCCACATTAATGCAGATAATTAAAGATGTCCAAAAACAAGATGAGAAGTTAGTAAAGATGGTCGAAGCCATGAAAAATGGAGAAAAGTCAGAATTTTCTTTAATAAAAGATGGTACTGTGTATTTCAAGAACCAGATTTGTGTGCCAAGTATGAAAGAGTTGAGGTCAGAGATTTTAAAAGAAGCTCATAAAATGGTTTATACTATGCACCCAAGTGGGAACAAGATGTACCAAGATTTGATAGCACAATACTGGTGGTTGGGGATGAAAAAGGATATCATTAAATATGTTGCTAAATGTTTAATCTGTCAACAAGTGAAAGCTGAGCATCAATTACCCATAGGATTACTACAACCGATTCCCATACCAGAATGGAAGTGGAAGAGGATCATGATGGATTTTGTATCTGGTTTACCGGTAACTCAGAGAAAGCATGATGCAGTGTGGGTGATAGTGGATCGATTGACGAAGTTAGCACATTTCCTACCAGTTCGAATGGACTATACTTTGAACAAGCTGGCTAAGATTTATGTGAATGAGATAGTGAGACTTCATGGAGTGTCTGTATCTATCATCTCTGATAGAGATCCTAGGTTTACGTCGCAGTTCTGGAAGAGTCTACAGTAGGCTTTGGGAACTCGACTAAATTTTAGCACAGCATTTCATCCGCAAATGGATGGACAATCAGAGCGAGTTATACAGTTGCTATAGGATATGATGAGATGTTGTGTGCTTGAATTTGAGGGAAGTTGGGATCAACATCTACCTCTTATGGAGTTTGCCTATAACAACAGTCATCAAACAAGTATAGGCATGACTCATTATGAGGCTTTATATGGAAGAAAGTGTAGGACACCAGTTTGTTGGACTGAGTTGAATGAGAAAAAGTTGATTGGGCTAGAAATAGTTCAACAAACTGAGGAGAAAGTTAAAGTGATCAAGGAAAGGCTAAAGGCAGCACAAGATCGATAGAAATCATATGCCGATTTAAAGAGGCGAGATATAAAATATGCTGTAGGTGACAAAGTATTTCTTAAGGTTTCGTCGTGGAAAAAGGTGTTGAGGTTTGGTAGAAAAGGAAAGTTAAGCCCAAGTTTTATTGGTCCTTATGAAATTCTAGAAAGAATAGGACCAGTGGCTTACCGATTAGCTCTTCCTCCGGAGCTAGACAGAATTCATAACGTGTTCCACGTTTCAATGTTAAGAAGATATCGTTCAGACCCGACCCACATTATACCGATTGAGGAAATAGAGGTACAAACAAACATGTCTTATAAGGAAGAACCAGTGGCTATAATAGCATATGAAGAGAAAGTTCTCTAGAATAAGAGAGTCCCTCTAATTAAAGTTTGGTTGCGGAATCATACAGTTGAAGAGGCCACGTGGGAAAGTGAAGAAGTGATGAAGAAGCAGTACCCCCAGTTATTTTACCCCGAATGAACAGGTAAATTTTGAGGACGAAATTATTTTAAGGGGGAGAGAATGTAATATCCGCTAATCTAGGCCCTGAGTCGCACGTGTCGCGAAGTTGACGCGTTTGACCAATCGGAGTCTAAATTCGGATTTTTACAAAAATTGATCAAAGTAATGGCTAAATTAAATGATAAATGCCTAATTAAGTGATTATAAATTTTAAAGAAGATGATTTAAGGTAAAGGACTAAATTGCAAAATTTGATAAGTTTTGGAGTCAAATTGCAATTTACCAAAAATTGGAGGATTAATGAGATTAATTGCTAATTAACTAAGGAAATTTGGATACTTAAAATTGGGTTGGCCGGCCATGACATTAATGAAAGAGGATTAATATTGATTAAGTATAAATTTGGGAGAAGATGGTCAAATGGTGGGTCCCTTATGAAGACTTTTGGGTACCCTATTTAAGACTTCCTTTTCTTCTTCTTCTTCTCTTCCTTTTTCTTCCTTCTTTTTCTCTCTCTTGTATACCAGTCATGCCAGCCCCATTCCTCCATAGCCAATCTTGATTTCTAGAGAGAGAAAGGAAGGGAAGAGAAGGGAAAGAGCAAGACAAGGTGATCTTCATGGTCCATGACTCTTAAGGGAGCTGGAAAGAGCAAGAAAGTGGAAGAAAAATCAAGTTTGGTAGAGAGAGAAAATCTCCAAAGTTGTGATCAAGTGAAGAAAAGTGTAAGGTAAGAAGCATCTCTTCTTTTTCATCATATTTTCTTAAAAGGAAGTTTGAATTTTGAGCTCATCCAAGACTCATGTAGAAAGAGAGAGAAACTAGGGTTTTAAGAGAGAAAAATAGAGTTTGGGGTCTTGAGAAAATCAGATAATAATAATGATTTATGATGTTGTAGGAGTTCCAAGTGACAAGAAACAAGCTCTAAGGAGCAAAGGAAAAGAGAAAGCTACCTAGAAGAGTGAAGGAGAAAGATTAAGGTTTGTGCATAACTTAAGGCAATAGCCTATTTTTGTTTGAAATAATGCATGCTGAACATGATTTTGATAAATGCATTTCAAGAATGATGATGATTATGGCATGAAACCATAGGTTTAAACATGTATGAATGAGATCCTTGTGTGACATTGAATTAATGATGCATGTTAGAAAATCTTGTATGATCAAGGCATTTACATGTATTAAAAAGTAATAAGTTGAGTAAAGAACCTTAGAAATGCATGAAATAGAAGTTGGTATGATTTGGATAATGTTAGAAAGAATGAAAAGTGAATATGCAGATTTCCTGCTGAAAGTCACGGGCGTGACTATTGAGTCACTGTCATGAACTTGAGGGTTCACAGTTGTGACTGATTGTATCACGGTAGTGACTTCTGTGTGGAAATGGTACTATTCATTCAAGAAGTGTTCACGGGTTGGAATCATGGAAGTGAACTTATTCACGAGCATGAATGAGTAATCAAAACCGTGAATGCTTTTGGGCGATTCATTCCAGTAGCGTTCACGGCTTGGGATTACGGGTGTAAAATTAGTAATCACGGCTATGAATGATCTGTATTTGTAATTATGAATGTGGTTATCAAATGAGGAATTCAGGTAAATAAATGAAAGTTATTGTCTATCCAGGGAAATAAGAATAACTATATATATGTGTATTGATGTGAAAACGTGTTGTATTGTGATACAAATAAAATATGTAAAATTGACACGGATGATATATGGAATATGATACGGATGAAATATGTAAATTGACACGGATGATATATGAAAAATGATACGGATGAAATACGTGAACTAATACAGGTAATAAACATGAATATTGATATGGATGTGATTGGAAGTAAATAGAGATATATGAATTATATGATATTGAATAATCCCTAGAACAACTACCTAGAACTATACTAAGGATAGTTTGACATGCCAAGCAGGGGGGGAGTATGATGAAAACCATTAATGGAATGATTTTCTACGCCGGTAATGGCACGGATTATGAATACTATGCCGGTAATGGCATGGATTATGAATACTACGCCGGTAATGGCATAATTTTCTACGCTGGTAATGATACTTATATGTGCGCATCATATTACGATGTGGCACTCCTAAGTGCCTGGATGGCCATTCCGTTATCCTAGTCTGGAGTTCATAGGTGTTGTGGGCTAATATATATATAGAAACAATGGGAAATGGTATACATATTTGAATACATGATTGATGGTTTAAAAGAAATGTTTATAATTAATGGAAATGAAAATGATATTTGTCATGTATGCATGGGGTTATTAATGTATGAGATAGGATCATAAGGAATAGAATTGTATGGAAGAACATTAATATAAAAAAATGATACATATTATTGCCTGTTGCATGACATAGTATATTGCCTTATTTATATGCACCACTAAGATTAGAGCTTAGTGTGGAGTTTTCTTTCCACTTAGATATAGAAAGGTACCTGAAGGTGTTAGATAAAGCAAGCGGTGATCTTATTCAAGTAAAGCAGCTGAACCTTGAGAAAGTGGGTTAGAAGTTTTGAAATTTTGTGTTTGGCTTTTATATTAAAGAATTTTAGAGTTTATAAAACTTACTTTTAAAGTTTGTTAAGAATTAATTTGATGTTTAAAATTTCTATCTTATGTAAAGAAATTGCACCGTGGTTTTAAGTAGATATCTATATATACATGAATGTTGAGAAAATAAAGATAAATTATTAATAATAGAGATTTGAAGAAGTAAAGAAGACAGGCAGTAGCGGTCCCTTATCCGGGCATGTGCACGTGCGGTTCGGGTGAGGTGCCGCGACAAGAGGTACTGGAAATCCATCTCAAGGGAGATGACAAGTATTGTTGCCCAGATATTAAGCCAAGAAGGGGGGTTAAATTGGAGTTTCAAAAATTAAACTTTAAAGTACGGAAATAAAAATTAATTTAAGGAGGGATAGAGAAATTTGACACAAGAATTTTTATAGAGGTTCGGGTGTTAACAAACTCTACTCCTCTCCCCAATCACAATTGAGAGTTTCACTAACACACTAAGTGTTACAATGGAGTTTTACAAGCTCACTCCCAACTATGGTGTTTCTCACAATGGCTCATACCTAACCCAGAAATCCCTTGTGTTTTAATGGCTCATACAATAACCAATTCCTTGTGTTTTACAGGCTCACACAAACAACCTTTACTTTGTGTTTTTACAGGCTAACACAACTAACCTTTACTTTGTGTTTTAAAGGCTCACACAACTAACCTTTACTTTATGTTTTAAAGGCTTACACAACTAGCTCTTACAAGTGTTATACTCTTAACCCAGAGATACCAAAAAAACTCACTTAAGTAGTAAATGATTACAGAGAGAAACACTCACAAATCTTTATTGCTCAATAAATGAAGAGCAAAAAGATTTTTACAGAGAATAGATATTGGTTCTCAAAGTATTGAATGTACAAATAGCTTGTGATAATATTTTGATTCAAAGTATTTGCTATCCTCTTGTACTGAATGCATAAATGACTTCCATTTATACAACCTTGGCTGATTATAGCCGTTAGGGTGCATTTAATATGAAACTATCCGTTGTACCAACCAAATAATCGCGCTTGACATTTTTCTCTTTCATCATTCATGGGCGTGACTATGTTTGTCACGGGCGTGACTGTTCTTCCCAAGTCGTGACTGAAGTGGTGACCTTGGTCGTGAAGCTCTCTGGAGAGTTTTGAAACATTGGGTCACGGGCATGACATACATTGTAACACCACATCTTATGCGTTTGAGTATAACCTATCCCTGTATCAAGTAATCATACATAGCATGCTAGAAAGGTAAAATACCCTATTAATAATAGTAGTAAATATTTTTTCATATCCTGTCATATAATTCAATGACTTTGCAAGTCTCACATCCTATAATTTCATTCAATGACTTGCAAGTCTCATATCTTGTAATATTATTCACTGACTTTGCAAAGTTAACACTGAGATTTTCACCACAATATAATATATCACATATATCAAAACATAAACTTTACACATAAGTATTTTCGAGTTGCTTTCATTTATACATTTTTAGACTCAATCCAAAATGACTATACATATTCAAGCACGTATATACAAAACATAAATGACATATTTCATGCTTGTGTGAAATGCAAGGAGAGAGAGTGATGAGGCTCGGCAAGTGACCTGTGCTCCATGTCTTCTATACACTACTCAAAATGAGCTATCACTTTTCTTTACCTGAAAAATGATGCAAATTGATGAGTTGCGGCTCAGTGAGAATAATCATCCAATGAGCTCTAAAGTACCAAATAATTCATAGTAATAAATCACAAATCTAATATATACCATATATTCCATTCCATTCATCAGTATCATATATGTATCAATAAAGTTGAAACATATAATCATTACTCTTTATGTATGCAAATGCTTTGCTTATTTCATTTTGTTGTAACTAAGTTAAACAAACATTGCCCCGGGTTTCCATGTGAACATTTGCATTTGCATTTGCTAGCTAGCTTGATCATTTGTTTCATTTGTACATTTGTTGGGCCATAAACCTCTTCTTTTGCTTTACAATATCTATTAACTAGTCACAATGCCTTTTTAGTCCATATGCATATGCGCTTGTATTTAAGCATTCATCAACCATTGTATCTTATCACATATAATATACATATACCACATATATACCTCATATGTCACACATATACCTTGCATATACTATACATATACCATGTATATATATCACATATGTCAAACATATACTTCAAATATACCACAAGAATACCATTTATATGTACCACAATGTCACCAATTATCCATCATTACATTATCAAGGACCAATCATGACAATCATATGAATCACATAGCAAGCAACATTCATTTGCATTAAAGAATTCAATTGATAATTAGACTCACCGTTCTCCTTTGATTCCGACCCCTAACTTATTGTCTATCTGCTCCTTGTGGTTCTCCAATATGTTTGAGCCTAATATGAAAACCTAATCGATTAACTCATGATTAGGGAGACTTAATGTGGCTTAAACAAATTAATATGCACTGTTCATATTAATAGTTAAGATTTTTCCTATGAGGCAGTGTAACCTTATGGGACTGTTTAGCTTATAAATTTTTCTATACTTGACCAATTAATCTGATTCTTATTCCTACTTACAACTACCATATAATTATAGAACATATTAAAATTTCAGACCAATTGGATCATTGTACAATATTTGGTGGAATTTCTAACTGGGTTCTGTTTTCTACCTTGTTTTTTGCCTTTTAGCAGTTTCAGGGTACTCATTTGGGTTCATCTTAACTTATATTATATAAGTCCTAGTTTCATGAAACTTTACAGAAACCTATATGGGTTCATATGGAATATGTTTCATGTTTACAACTGTTATCAATTTTGTCGTTAAGGTCTTCCAATTATAACAAACATTTTAATGGTCTAGAATAGAATTGGCTTCCGCACCAGTATGATTTCCAAAGGCCATACCTTAGTCTATGCATAACCAATTAAGCTAAAATTAGTACCACAATTTATCTAAGTCATATACCTATAACATTTTAGTTTTGAGCATTTACATAATCTAGTTCTAACTAGCTCAAATTAGCCAAACAAGTGTCTGGATCTTCCCTGGGCACTCAGTAGGCAGTTTAAACCATGGAACAGTCATGGTTCCATTCCCCATAACTCAACATTTACAAGACCTAAGAACCTGAAAATTGGTATAAAGATACAAAACACATATATCTACAACTTTTAGGTTTTTAGATACTTCAAATAATGGCTTTAACATATTCGAAATCAAAGAACACAGTAGCTAACTTGGTTAGGGTTCACACCCTGACCAGTTTCAGTAGCGAGAGGATTTATCCTCCTATACACTACATCATGAAAAAACGTTTACATATACATAAATATAAGACATAAAAGAAAAAATTTGGTGTTTTAAACTCTTCCAGAATCAATTTCGATGTGCATCCAAATTGGGTTGCAAATCAGTGCCTATTAATGAACCTAAGCAACTCAAATCAACCCTATTGCAATAAGAATTGATTACTTACCAAGAACGAACTTTCAAGGGATAAATTTGGTGCAAAATATAGGTGAAACAAGGAATAATTGAAGTCTGAAATGGAGGAAAGTGAAGAAGAAGTTGGGCTGGAGAAGAAGGCAGAAATGGGGAAGAAAGGTGAAGATAAAGCCAACTTGTTTTTTGTCCTTTTCTCTTTTTCTCTTTTTCTCTTCTTCTCTTCTCTTTTCTCTTCTCACTTTTTTCTTCTCTTCTATTTCTCTTTTGTTTCATTTTCATTTCATTTTACATTATTATTATTATTATTATTATTTACATATATATATATATATATATATATATATAATTCCACTAATTCACACAGTAATACAACTTAATCATTTGGCCCGATTTAACTAATTTAACAATGTAAATGTTTACTAATCTTAATCTAGTCATTTTTCTTACTTTAATTTAGACACCTTATTCAATCTATTTCTAATGCTTTGTTATCATCATTTAGGTTATAAGGATACACGTGTGACTCGATACAATTGCCAAATACTAGGACATGTAGCTAGTGCGTGTCATGAACTTGTTCCTACAAAAATACGTATGAAATGCATGTGTTCAATTGAATTGTATGCAAGATGCTTATGTTCAATGAAATGCATGTGGGGAAGTTTAAGGATGTTACATACATATTCACGGGCATGACAAACTTCCCAGTCGTGATCTAAGTGGTGACTTTGGTCATGAAGCTCTCTGGATGAAAATGTCATGAAAATTCACAGGCGTGACATTTTATTCACAGGTGTGACTTAAATGTACATTTCACAGTTTGTGTCTTCCTTCATGGCCGTGAACTTCAAATGTTGGTTTTGGTGACGGTTAGCTCTTTCACGAGCGTGACACATAGGGTCAGGGGCGTGAACATGCTACTTTCTTAATTTTGTCTTTCAAGGATTATTCTTCCAATCTCCATTCTTGCTATTTTATTCCATACCCTGTTTAATAGACTTAGAAAACAAGTATGTTAAATACAATATTGGTATTTTATTTTTTATCATCAAAATGATGGAAATACCCCTCAAGGTTTAACAATCTCTCCCTTTTTGATGGTGACAAATAATCTAGCAATATGTGCTTTTGAGAAGTCTCCCCCTCAAAAGATACTTAGGATAAAAAATTGATGAAATGCAAGAATTGTAAAGAAAGATGTAGCATTTGAAATAAACTTTCTAGATTTTAAATATATGCAAGTTATATGCAAAGTATATCCAATAGATACCATAATTCTTTTTAAGGCATGAAGTATATGTAAGGTATATTTAGAGTATATCATGGCATATTCATTTATGTAACTTGCATTAAGGTATATGCAAGTTATACTTAAGATATATCTAATGTGTATAAAACTCAATTTCTCAATTTCATACTTGCATATTAATTTTGAATCAAAGTTTGAGCATTTCTAATTTTTCCTAACCTAACTCAATGTCAATGTATTTGTAGGTTCATATTTTTGATTCAAAAAATTCATTTAATATATTGCTAGGTTCTCCCCCTTTTGTCATCAATCAAAAAGAATATAAAGATACCAAAAGATAAACAAAGAAAATATACTTGATTGTTAAAAAGAGAAATACACACCAAAGGAAATAAGAGTCAGAAAGGAAATACAACAAACAACAAAACAACAAAGAAAATAAACAAGCAAATATGCAAATTTAGGCTACCATCTAGCCTAAAACCTAGCCGGACATCCTATCTCGAAGTCTAGCAACCTCTGCCTCAAGGGTGTCCATCCGTGACTCCATAAAGTCTTTGAGGTTTTCCAACCTCTGGTCCATTGAAGCTTGCAGCTGATCAAAATGTGGTGCCAATAGGTCAACCACTTGTTGCGCCAAATTTGGTGTGGAGGCCGAGGATTGTCTGATGTCCTGCTCAGCCGCTAGAGGTGCTTCCTCAATCTGAGCCCTTTGCTTCTGCTGGATCCCTTGGAGGCCGGCTTTGAAGTCCTTCGTATCATTGTCTTCCCAGATTATCTCCCCAACAGTGTCTGTGAAGCAGTAAAAAATATTGTTCTCATGAACAATTCTGACAGCCGCTCCCATCTTGATAAAGGCCGAGGATGCCCAGGGATGAGATTGAAATGATGCTCATCCAGCTTCAAATAGCCAAGCTTCAAGGCTATATGGATGACATAACCACTAATGAGTATATCTCCTGTGGGTTTAGTGGTGATGGATAGAAGATGGTTTGCAAACCATCTAGAAAGTGCCACCGTAAGACCTCTTCTTGCCATCTCAAATAGGAAGAGCTCTGATTTCCAAATGGTCCCATTGCTGTCTCCCCGAGCAAATATGCTATAGGTTAGGAACCTATGCAAGTATTTGTGCACTGGGGACCTGAGATGAGTACTCTTGGTCTTTTTGACATCCCAGCTGCAATCTGTGCCAAAATGGGTCCAAGCTCGAGTGGCGAAGAATTCTACTTTGTTGTCATTGAGGATGCCATCCGATGGTAAGTTGAATAATTCCCCAAATTCAGTGGCATTGAGGGTGTTTGGATTGTTGAAGAGTTGGAATTTCACCACTCCAGTAGGAGACACTTGCAAAGTGCTAAGGAATTCCAGTGTTGGCTCTTTCAAAGTGGGCTGGTGAATGCCCACAAATTCTTTCAAGTGACAGGCCTGGAGTTGCTCTGTCATAGCCGTTTCTAGCCTGAGAGTTCGGACAATTTGCCATTCAAAGGACCTCGATGAAAGAAGAGGCTTTTTCTTCAATGTGGAGTACCGGGGATGGCATTGCTCTAGAATTCTGTTCATGAGGTAATCTGTATACCTCCTGGGAGCATGAGACTTCTTTCTTTTTCTTTTTGATGAGGCGGTCTCCGTTTGAATTGAAGATGTGAACTTTGTGAAGTTTGGGAAAATTTTTGATAGAAAAATTTTAAGGAAACCCTAAGGATGTATGATTTTTTATGAAGAATTGAACTTTTGATGGTATTTATAGGAAAAGTTTGTGACTTGGGGGCTGGAATCTTCAATATCTCATTGAATGTGTGTAAATGATAGCGGTTTCTAGGAGTTGAAAGGTTGAAATGTGAAAAATAACCGGTTGTTCTCTTATAAGCCCGATGCATTCACAGGCGTAAAATGTGTGTTCACGGGTGTGAATGGTCGTGTTCACGGTTTGCTGAAGGAGTGTTCTACCCATGAATAAATGCGTGAATATGTTCACGGTCGTGACCTTTGAATGTCACGGGCATGAATGATGAACTGTCATGGAGGTGAAATAATAGTCATGGGCGTGAAATGTTGAATTTCACTACTTATGCCCGTGAATTAAAGCATGACTCAAAACATGAACGCCTCTGTGTGTTTTGGGGTGAAAATGTTCACGGGTGTGACAATGCGTAAGGGGTGTGTAACATCCTCGACTTCCAACATATGCATTATTACATGCATTTTATTTTGACATATGCATTTGAATAAAATTCAATTGAACACATGCATTTCATACGTATTTTCGTAGGATCAAGTTTATGACACGCACTAGCTACGCGTCCTAGTACATTGCAATTGTATTGAGTCACACATGTGTATTTATAATCTAAATGAGGATAAAAAGTATTAAAAAAAATAAATAAATGAAATAAGGTGACTAAATTAAAGTAAGCAAAATGACTAGATTGAGATTAAATTGCATATTATGTTGATTTGTATAATAATAATAAAAAAAAATAAAATAAAAAAATAAAAGTCAGAAACATAAATAAATAAATAAATAAATAAATAAAAGAAGGAAAAAGGGGACGGATGAAACAAAGAAAAGGAAGATAAGGTGGTGGGTGGTGGCTTTTAACTTATTAGGCAGCCACCTTATCACTTCCCTTCCTCATCTTCTTCTTCTTCTTCTTTGCTTCATTCCTTCCATTTCTTTTCAAGTTTCAGCCACCATTTCTTCCTTCTTTCACTCCAAAAATTGCAGGAACAAGATTAGCCAAGAGTGATTATAGGTGAGTAAACATTTATTCTTGTGTTAAGCTTGATTTTGGTGTTTAGGGTTCATTAATAGGCAGTATATTGTTCCATAGTTTTGATGATCTTAGAGATCGAATCTGAAAAATCTTAAAACACAAAAGTTGTTCATTTATGTCTTAGATTTATGGATATGTGAATATATTTGCAAGATGTTGTGTATATAATGAGATATCCTCTTCGTACTGAAACTGGTCAGGGTGTGAACCCTAACCAAGTTAGCTACTGTGTTACTTGATTTCGAATATGTTAAATCCATTATTTGAAGTATCTCAAAACATAAAAGTTGTAGATATATGTGTTATGTATCTGTATACCAAATTTCAGGTTCATATGTCTTGTAAATTGTGAGTTATGGTAAATGGAACCATGACTGTTCCATGGTTTGAACTGCCTATTGAGTGCCCTGGGCAGTTCCAGAAACTTTTTTTGTCTAATTTGAGCTCCTTAGAGCTAGATTATGTAACTTATCAAAACATAAACGTTATAGGTATATGTCTTAGCTAAATTGTGGTACTAATTTCAGCTTAAAATGTTATTTATAGAGTAAGTTATGGCCTTTATAAGTCATACTGGTCCGGAAGCCAATTCTGTTCTGGACCAGTGAAATGTTGCTTATAATTGGAAGACCTTAGAGGCATAATTGGTAAAAGTTGTGAACATTAAAAATGTTCCATTTGAACCCATATAAGTGTCTGACAAGTTTCATTATAATCTGATTTACAGATTGTAAGATATGGACTACCCAAATTGGTACCCTGAAACTGCCAAAGGGCAGAAACAGGGCAGGAAACAGAACACTCTTAGAAATTCCACCAAAAATTGTACAATGATCCAATTGGTCTGATATTTTAATATTTTTCATGATTATGTGTTATTTTGAATTAGGAATAAGAATCATATTAATTGGTCAACTATAGGAAAAGTTATAGGCTTAACAGTCCCATAAGGTCACACTGCCCCATAGGAAAAAGCCTAGCTATGTATATGCATTATGCATATTAATTTGTTTAAGCCGCATTAAGTCTCCCTAATCATGAGTTAATCCATTATATTTTCATGTTAGGCTCACAACATATTGGAGACCCACAAGGAGCAGATAGACAATAAGTAAGAGTCGGGATCAAAGGAGAACGGTGAGTCTAATTATCGATTGAATTCTTAGTGCAAATGAATGTTGCTTGCTATGTGATTCATATGATTGTCATAATTTGTCCTTGATAATATGATGATGGATAATTTGGGACATTTGTGGTTTGACATATGATTGTCATGATTGTCCTTGATAATATGATGATGGACAATATGTGACGTTTGTGGTTTGACATATGATTGTCATGATTGTCCTTGATAATATGATGATGGACAATATGTGACGTTTGTGGTTTGACATATGATTGTCATGATTGTCCTTGATAATATGATGATGGGCAATATGTGGCGTTTGTGATACGTATAAATGGTATACTTGTGGTATATTTGAGGTATATGTTTGACATATGTGATATATATACATGGTATATGTATAGTATATGCAAGGTATATGCGTGGCATATGAGGCATATATGTGGTATATGTATGTTATATGTGATAAGATGCAATGGTTCATAAATGCTTAGTACAAATGCATATGCATATGGACTTAAAAGGCGTTGTGACTAGTTAATCAATATTGCAAAGCAAAAGAAGAGGCCTATGGCCCAACAAATGTGCAAATGAAACAAATGATCAAGCTAGCTAGCAAATGCAAATACAATTGCAAATGCAAATGTTCACATGACAAATGTTCACATGGCAAATGTTCACATGGATACCCGGGGCAATGTCTGTTTAACTTGATCACAACAAAATGAAATAAGCAAAGCATTTGCATACATAAAGAGTAATGATTATATGTTTCAACTTTATTGATACTTATATGATACTGATGAATGGAATAGAATACCTGATATATATTGGATTTGTGATTTATTACTATGAGTTGTTTGGTACTTTAGAGCTCATTGGATGATTATTCTCACTGAGCCGCAACTCATCAATTTGCGTCATTTTTCAGGTAAAGAAAAGTGATAGCTCATTTTGAGTAGTGTATAGAAGACATGGAGCACAGGTCATTGGCCGAGCCTCATCACTCTCTCTCTCCTTGCATTCCACACAAGCATAAAAATATGTCATCTGTGTTTTGTATTTACGTGCTTGAATATGTATAGTCATTTTGGAATGAGTTTAAAAATGTATAAATGAAAGCAACTCGTAAATACTTATGTGTAAAGTTTATGTTTTAATATATGTGATATATCGTATTATTTTTTTTTAATGTTGACTTGAAAAATTATTGAATGAAATTACAGGATATGAGACTTGCAAGTTATTGAATGAAATTATAGGATATGAGACTTGCAAGTCATTGAATGAAATTACAGGATATGAGACTTACAAGGTCATTAGTTGATTTTACAGGATGTGATAAAAAAAAAAATTTTACTGCCACTGTTAACAGGGTATTTTGCCTTTTTAGTATGCTATGTGTGACTATTTGATACAGGAATAGGTTGAACTTGAATGTATAAGATGTGGTGTTACAGGGTGTGAACAAGGCTTTTCACGAGAGTGAATGAAGTCGTAAAAAATAAGCTTCACTATTTAAAGCTGTGAACAATGTCGTGAATCAAGTCGTGAACGACACTGCCTCTTTTGGCTATTTAAGTCACGGGCGTGAACATATGTCACGGGCGTGACATTCCTAAAATTTTCATCAAATAAATTTAAGTCCTAAAACAAGACTAAATCATTTCAATGAAGATTCTATCCATTATACCATAAACTTTTCATCAAATTTACTACCTTATATCTAGTGATGTGATACAAAATGGAGATTATCACTTAAGATTTCATAATTTAGCAATCATAAGGTTAATCCTTGATGAGGAAAATGAGATGATGAATGCCGCTCTTTCCAAAGCATTAGAAAATAACAAAGAAGAACGTCAGAAGGTTGCATCTTTAGTGAAAAGGGTCGAATCTTTGGAACTTGTTGAAGAGCAACGGTTCTTGATAGAAAAAGAGATGCAGAGGTGCAAGAAATTGCTTCACGAATCATCCAAGACTCAACTTCACTTAAGGAAGCAAGCTTTTCAGACAGAGAGAGAGCTACAAGGCAAACTTGGTGAACTTTACGACGCCTTAGATATGGCAAATTCAGATTTTGCAATGGAATGTAAGGAGGTAGCTTCTCTGACAAGGAAGACTACATGCTTAGATATTATGGAGGAAAAGAGGCAATTGACGCAGAATGAGCTTGAAAAGTACAAAGAAATGCTCGAGGAATCATCTAGGTGTCAACTTCACCAACAGGACCAAGCTTTTCCACATGGAGACTGACTTCAAAGAGAAACTACGAGAAACTAGCGATGCACTGGACAATGCAAATATTTTATTGTGTGAGGAGCATGAGAAGGCAGCATCTCTATTGAGGAGAGGCATGAGTCCTTTAATCTCACTGAAGAACAGTTGCATCTGACAATGCAAATATTGAATTGTGTGAGGAGCGTGAGAAGGCAACATCTCTATTTAGGAGGCTTGAGTCCTTTAATCTCACTGAAGAACAGTTGCATCTGATGGAGAAAGAACTAGAGAGGTATAAGCAAATGCTTGAGGACACATCCAAATGCCAACTTCGCTTAGAAAGGCAAGCTCTGCAGAAGAAAAATGACTTCCAAAAGAAACTTCAAGAAGTTTCTGATGCCTTAGACTTAGTGAACTCTGAATTGGCAGCAAACATTTGTGAGGGACATGCAGTTGAATTCGAATTATGGGTATGGGAATCAATTGGTCAACACTAAAAATATGACCTTGAAGAAAATCAGGCATTGCGTAAAGAATTAAAAGCTTCTCTTCTTGTCGAGGTAGAGAGTGTTGAAATTATCAAGCAGGAGAAGGATAGCCTTTCCAATATGTTAGAAGTGAAGGATAGAAGAATAGATAATCTCCAGCAACAGATTGAATTGTATGAGCAATAGCTCAAAACAAAAGAGTCAGAAGCTGCAAGATCTACTCGAATAGAGATAGTGATGTCCGTAAAAACAGAGAAAGAAAGTTTTCTACAAAAAATTAGAAAGGCAAGATTTTGTGGGATCAGCAGAAAGAGATAGCTTGGCTGGAGAAAGAATCACTGAGAAGAGAACTTGAAGTTGCCGTTCTTGCAGAAATTGGGGCTAAACATGAAAAAGACAACCTTATCCAACTTGTAAAAGAGAGAGATCATAGAATTGATCAACTACTATAGTCTGTAAGTTCATTGGAAGAAAAACTTAGTTGCTCATTAGTCACTCTTTCTTCAGAGCTTGCTGAGAAGCAGACTAATATCTGTTTTGTCCATGAGGCCTTGGAAAGGGTTGTTGTTGGTGAGATTCACGCTCAGATAAAAATTGAAGAGAAGAGGTTGACGATTTTGGAGTTGGAGAATGACATCTACTCCATACACCAGAAACTAGAAGCTCAAGAAAAATCAATATCTTCTTCCTAACAACAAGTTTTGGATATTGAAGTTCAACTTGAAGCAAAACACGTGGAAATGAAAAGGTTGAAAAATCAACTGGAGTCAAAGCTGAGAACTTCACAAGCTCATGATTAAGAGAAATAATTTGGTTGAAGATGTCAAGGATATATCAACAGAAAAGGAAAATCTGGGTTTTCATTGTTGAACTTGGCGATAGGATCAGTCCATTCTCTCATGAAAATGTGCAACTGCTTGGAACCTTGGAGAGGATTGTGCAGTTTCTTGATGACAATGGATCTAGTTTGGCCATGAAAGGTAATAATAAGCTTGTCAAGTCTATGAAAGAGATTGTGAATACTCATCCTTCAACCACAACAAAGAGATATCAAACTGGTCTGGAAGAGAGATTGCCATTTCGAGAGCTAAATTAGAAAGTGTCAATGAAGTGACATATGTAAATGAATGATGTGTCATCCTATATGAACTAATTATATCATGTACAATTATATTAAAACGATGTCATTTGACATTTATAAAAAAAATCATGAATTTTACAAAATTTAGTTAATATATCCTGAACTAAAATTTTTATTTTCATAAATATTGTTGTCATATGACATTTATAATAACATTATATTCAAATAATTGAAAAATATTCTAAGTTAAAAAAATAAATAATTGAAATTTTTTTAATATTAAAAATAATCTTATAAACAAAAAATTTTATGATGGTGATACAAAAAATTGAATTCATGATCTCCATGTAAATTTAAAATAAGTTTATTTTCAAGTCAATCAACTATTTTTGTTATTAATACGTAAACAAAAAATATTTGTAACATATTGCTAATTTTTATTTTTTACTCTAATTTGCATCATTTGATAGTAAGACATATTAATACCCTCTTCATCAAAAAAATAAAAGAGAAAAAGAAAAACTTACTTTTTAATTATTTATTTTCCTAAATATAATTAATCATTATTTTTTTTATTGCATTCTTATTTGATATATTTTATTACTAATAAATATGAGTTATCATTTTTTTTAAATTTTTCAATAACACCGTAATAGTATAAGAGTTCATTAAACTCGGCAATTTTTATTATTTAGCAATAGAAATTTTCGTTGCTAAAAATTTGTTTTTTCATCCTAGGCTACGCATAAAGTGAAAACACTAGTTTGCATATTTAAAAAAGAAAAAAATCAGTTTCGGATATATTAACTAAATTCCAAAAAATTAAGAATATTTTTTATAAAAAACTTGTTACACATGACATAAGTAGTCCACGAAAGATAATATGTCATTCACTTACATGTGCTATGTTATTGACATATTATATCCATATAGGTTCAGAACTATATTCCAATCGACCGAAACGAGATTTATATTAAAAATAAAAGTTCATATAATTAAAATGAAAAAAAATATATTTTGAATATAATTGTGAAATTTGGAATTTGTTAAAAAAAATTTTCCTATTTGTTATTTTTATACCATATTTTTCCTTTTTTAAGTGTTCTTTGGATTTTTTTTTCTCACTTAAAATGAGACAAACTAATGTGCAATAGCCATCTGAATTCCCTTCTCCTTTAGCGCCTGTAAGATTCTTTCAGCGTGTGGGTAAAGATATGACGTATCTGTTGGGTACAATGAGTAAAATAATATCAATAAATATGAAATAAAATAATCAGCAAAAAATAATACCAACAATTTAACGTGGTTCGCTTTTTAATTTGGGTTACATTCATAGACAACATTCTGAATATTTTTTTTCTATTAATAAAAATTAATGGGTACAAAGAAAGAGTCTTTCCTAGACACAAACTAGAAGTAATACAACAAATTTAAGATAAACACAAAAATAGTGGCACACAAGTATTTTCCAAAAACACGCCAAAAATATTTTTCTCGTTATTTTTGTCACTCCCCAATTTTTGGAAAAAAATTTCAAAAGTCTAACTCTCTATCACTAATCTCTCAAATTTTGAAGAGATTGTTGTAATGGAATTAAAGATTCTTTGCCTATTTATAGGGAACATAATTGAAAGACGGTAGTAAAATCAAACTTGAATTCGACGTGCAGCAAAAAATTTTGACTTTTCCTTTTTTTTAATAATAATAATGGTGGGTCCCATATATTATAGGGACCACTGCTAATTTTTTTTTCAGCATCTTCTGCTGTCGACATAACAAATCTCCCCATTCCGACAATATGGGGGCTCCACCATTCCAGTAGCTAATCGACAGTATTCAAAATACGATTTTAATATAATATTCGTTAACATGTCTGTTCCATTTTCTTCTGTATGGATCTTCTCAAACTATAATAGTTTCTTCTCCATCACATCCTTGATCCAATGATATCTTACATCAATATATTTTGATCTTAAATGAAATGAGGCATTCTTTCTAAGATGGATAATACTCTGGCTATCATAGAACAACTGATATATGTCTTACTGCAACCCAAGTTCTTTCAAGAACTTCTTCATCCATACCAACTCTTTACATGCTTCTGTTACTGCAATAAATTCTACTTCAATAGTAGACAATACAACACATTTCTGTAACTTTGATTGTCATGACACAACTCCCCCTACAAGTGAATAGGTATCCTGATGTAGACTTTCTTGAGTTAACATCACCAGCAATATCCGCATCTGTGTATCCAACTAACACAGGTTTGGTATCTCCAAAATATAAACATATTTTGGAAGTACCCTGAAGATACCTGAAAATCCACTTTACCGCAGTCCAATGTTCCTTTCCAGGATTTGAAAGGAATCTACTCACTACTCCAACTGCATGAGTGATATCTAGTTGTGTGCACACCATGGCATACATCAAACTTCCAACTGCTAAAGCATATGGTACCTTATCCATTTCATTATTCTCTTCGTCTGTAGAAGGGCTCTATTTGAAACTCAGCTTAAAGTGGTTAGCAAGAGGACAACTAACCGCTTTACCTTGGTCCATTTGAAATTTCTAAAGTACTTTCTTAATGTACTTCTCTTGTGATAGCCATAATTTTTTGGCCCTCTTGTCTTTGATAATCTTTATGCCAAGAAAATGTTTTAATGGTCCTAAGTCTTTCATGGAAAAAAACTTGCTCAACTGTTTTTTCAAGTTGTTAATTATAAAAATATTCCAGCCAACAATCAGCATGTCATCCACATAGAGCAAACAAATAATGAAATCTTTATCAGAAAATTTATGTATAGAAACATAATGATCTGAAGTAGTCTTCTCATAGCCTTGCTCCCCCATAATAGATTCAAACTTCTTATACCATTGTTTTGGTGCCTGCTTCAAGCCATAAAGGCTTTTCATTAATTTGCAAACATAATCCTCTTTTCCTTTGTGCTCAAAATTCTCTGGTTGCTCCATGTATATCTCCTTTTCCAAATCACCATGTAGGAAGGCAGTTTTGACATTCATTTGCTTAACCTCCAAGTTAAGACTTGCTGCTAATCCTAACACTATACAAATGGATGTCATTTTGACAACTAGTGAGAAAATTTCATCAAATTCAATTCCTTTCCTTTGGCTAAACCCCTTGACAACCAATCTAGCTTTGAATCTTGGATGGGAACTATTCTCTTCATGCTTGATTCTGAATACCAATTTATTTTGCAAAGCTCTTTTGTCTTTTGGTAATTTCACCAGTTCAAAGGTTTTGTTCTCATGCAAGGATTTTATTTCATCTTACATGGCTTCTACCCATTTTAGCTTGTGTTCATTATCCATAGCTTCTTCAAAGCTTTTTGATTCTCCTCCATCAGTGAGTAACACATACTCATTTTCTGGATACCTTGAAAAAGGTTGTCTTGCTCTATTGCTCCTTCTCACAGGAACAGGTGAGTGCACGGTGATGGTTGATGATGAACATCATCATCTTCAGCATCATCTTCTGGATTTTTGATGGGAGCATTATTTTCTTCAGGTAGATGAATATGATCTTCATCTCTAGCTTGTATCGGCACTAGTGTTGGAGGAATCAATTCCAAATTTGTTAAGTTACCATCAGAATCAAGAACATTATTCTTTGTCCTGACAAAATCTTCAATGGTCTCCTTCTCAATGAAAACAACATCACGGCTTGTGACAAGTTTCTCCTCCACTAAATCATAAAATCTATAGCCAAGCTGATATTTTCCATAACTAATAAAAACACATTGTCATGCTTTGACAACAGGCTTGGACCTTTCATCTTTTGGAATATTCACAAAGGCTTTGCAACCAAATACCCGTAGATGATCATAGAAAACATCCTTTCCTGACAATGCTTTCTCTTGTACATATAACTTTAGAGGGATACATGGTGAAATATTTAACACGTACACAGTCGTGAGTAAAACTTCACCCTAAAATGTTTTAGGTAACTTTGGATGGAGAGCAAACATTTGACTCTCTCCATCAAAGTTTTGTTCATTCTCTCAGCTAAGTCAATGGTGAAAGATTTAACACGTACACAGTCGTGAGTAAAACTTCACCCTAAAATGTTTTAGGTAACTTTGGATGGAGAGCAAACATTTGACTCTCTCCATCAAAGTTTTGTTCATTCTCTCAGCTAAGTCATTCAACTGCAATGTTTTCGGAGGCATTGTCTGATGCCGAATACCGTGTTCTTTGCAATAGGCATCAAATGGTCTAGTGTATTCTCTACCATTGTCTATCCTAATACATTTCAATTTCTTTCCAGTCTATCTCTCAACTGAGGCATGAAATTTTTTAAAGACATTTAGCACCTGATCTTTTGTCTGTAAAGTATAGACCCATGTCTTCCTCGAATGGTCATCAATGAAAGTTACAAAATACTGATCACCACCTAGTGACTTTGGCATTGACCCATTTAAATCTATTTAATTTCATCCAGAGAGCTTCACGACTTCAGTCACCACTTCTCTCACGGCTGGGAAGAGTGTCACGCCGGTGACTAATTAACGTCACGCCCGTGACTCTATATGTCAAGACATTCCAGAGAGCTTCACGACCAAGGTCACCACTTCAGTCACAGCTTGGAAAGAACTGTCACCCTCGTGACAAGCATATTCACGCCCGTGACCAATGAAAGAGAAAAATGTCAGGCGCGATTTTTTGGTTGGTATAACGGCTAGTTTCTAAATTAATGCACCCCAACGGCTATATTTAGCCATGGGAGTATAAATAGAAGTCATTTATGCATTAAGAAACAAGAGGATGATAAGAGAATAATAAGAAAAACAAAAGATTAGTATATATTTCAAATCACAAGCTATCTTGTATTTTTATACTTTGTGAACAAATCTATTCTCTGCAAAACTCTTTTTGCTCCTCATATTTGAGCAATAAAGATTTATAAGTGGTTCTCTCTATAATCTTTACTCAAGTGAGCATTGGGTAGTTCTGGGTTAAGAGAAAAACACTTGTAAGGGTTAGTTGTGTGAACCTCCAAAACACAAATTTAAAAGGTTGTTTGTGTGAGCCTGCAAAACACAAAGTGTAGGTTATTGTGTGAGCCTGTAAAACACAAGTGTAGGTTGTTTGTGTGAGCCTGTAAAATACAAAGGAATTGGTTATTGTGTGAGCCATTAAAACACAAGGGATTTCTGGGTTAGGTGTGAGCCATTGTGAGAAACACCATAGTTGGGAGTGAGCTTGTAAAACTCCATTGTAACACTTAGTGTGTTAGTAAAACTCCCAATTGCGATTGGGGAGAGGAGTAGGGTTTGTTAATACCCGAACCTCTATAAATCTTTGTGTCTGATTTTCTCTATCCCTTCTAAAATTAGTAATTTTATTTCCGCACTTTAAAGTTTAATTTTAGAAACTCCAATTCAACCCCCCTTCTTGGTCTAATATCTGGGCAACAATTGGTATCAGAGCCTTGTCTAGCATTGAAGCCTAAAAAGCGCTAGTAAAGAGTAAGATATGGCCAGTGAAGGATTCCAGAGTCTTAAACCTTACTTCGATGGAGAAAATTATGCTCATTGGAAGTTTCAGATGGAGACATATTTGGATAATGAAGGAATTGAAGTTTGGGATAGTATTCGAAAAGAATGGACACCACCAACTAAAAGAGGAGTTAATGGTGAAGAAGAAATCCTGTCAAGAGATGATTGGAAAGAGCCTCAAAGAAGAGCAAATTTCAAAAATAAGAAGGCAATGACAATTCTCTCAAGCTCATTATCTGTTGAAGAATGTGGCAGGATACAACACTGTTCAACTGCATATAACATGTGGAAAACATTAGAAAACTATCATGAAGGTCACAAAGCCACATGGGATGACGGAAGCTCTTCAAGCGAAAAAGATGATAATGAAAGTGAAGAGGTCAACCTATGCTTCATGGCTATTGAGGATCACATCTCAGACAAAGTAAGATCACTACACTCATACTCTTTCAATAATGATAGTAGTGATAATGATAGTGATAGTGATGATGATGATGATGAGCAAAGCCTAATAGAAGAATTAAATATAGAATTAGAGAAATATAGAAGTAAATTGAGTACTTATAGAAATAATATCTCTAATTTGAAAAATAAGATAGATGGCTTAGAAAAGGAGAACATAAAGCTTAAATCATCTAATGAATCTCTTCAAAAGTCATTAGATGAATACTCATCAAGACCCTCAACAGCTTCACTTTTAAAAGAAAACAATACTTTGAAAAATGAAGTTGAAGAATTTAGAAATTTCATTTCTAAATTTCACAAGGGTAAAGAGAGCTTAGACACTCTCATTGTGTCTCAAAGACCACCTTTAGTAAGACATAGTCTAGGGTTTAAAGACACATCATCATCTTCTAACAAAACTATATTTGTCAAACCTAAAGAACCTCACATCTCCACACTTGCTGGAAAAGCACCAAAGAATAAGTATACTAATCCCTCTATACATAAAAGGAATAATCAAAGATTAGTAAACCTAAGAAACAATCCTCAAACGACTAATCATGCCTTTATATATAAGAAGCATGCATCTAGAGAAATGCAAATTAATCATGAATGTGCATGCCATTGTTCTCAAAATCATATTAATAAAATTATGGCATTTAAATACAATACAAGACCAAAAAGCAAGTTTAGACCTAAACAATGTAATTATTGTATGGAAATAGGTCACATAAATAAACTTTGCTGGATAAGGAAGACTCATTGGCAACCTTCATGTGCTAACCCCCAAGGACCCAAACTCATTTGGGTACCTAAATATCATACTTGATTTCTAACTTTGTAGGTATGCCTCAAGTCCACAATAAACAAAAATGCATGGCTAGTAGACAGTGGATGCTCAAGGCATATGACAGGAGACAAGGAACTCTTCAATGAAATCAAAAGTATTGATGGAGGTAAAGTTACTTTTGGAAACAATGCAAAGGGTAAGGTAATTGGCATTGGCACCATTGGTGTTGATAGTACTATTTTTATTAAGGATGTTTTACTTGTTGATGGCTTGAAACATAACCTGTTAAGTGTAAGTCAATTATGTGATAACGGAAACAAAGTAATTTTCACTTCAAATGAATGTCTTGTAATATCTATTGATGGTCAAGAAATATTTAAAGGAAATAGAGATATCAATACATACATAATAAACTTACATGAACTATCTAACAATTCCTCTAAGTGTCTTGTGACTACTAGTGATGAATCTTGGTTGTGGCATAGAAGACTTGGTCATGCTAACATGGACTTAATACAAAGTCTCAGCACAGGAGAGCTAGTAAGAGGATTACCAAGAGTGAAATATGAAAAAGGCAAGACATGTGATCCTTGTCAAAGAGGAAAGCAACACAAGTCATCTTTCAAAGCCAAAAACATTGTAAGTACGTCAAAACCCCTTCAACTCTTACATTTAGACTTATTTGGACCTACTAGAGTTGCTAGCTTAGGAGGTAAACATTATGCATTTGTCATCGTAGATGATTACTCTAGATTTACTTGGGTAATTTTCTTAGCTCAAAAGAGTGATGCTTTTGAAAACTTCAAAAACTTTACTAAAAGTGTTCAAAATGAAAAAGGGTACTGCATTTCAAAAATAAGAAGTGATCATGGGAAAGAATTTGAAAATGAAAACTTTGAAATTTTTTGTCTTCAACATGGCATTTCACATAATTTCTCATCTCTTAGAACACCTCAACAAAATGGAGTTGTTGAAAGGAAAAATCGAACATTAATTGAAATGGCAAGAACAATGCTTAATGAATATGAATTACCAACTTATTTTTGGGCAGAAGCCACAAACACTGCATGTTATATTTCAAATCGATTTTTCAAAAGACCTCTTTTAAACAAAACCTCATTTGAGCTATGGAATGGAACAAAGCCCTTGGTATCATACTTTAGAGTATTTGGATGCAAGTGTTTTATATTAAACACCAAGGACAATCTTGGAAAATTTTCCTCTAAGTCTGATGAAGGTATATTTTTAGGATACTCTTCAACCAGCAAAGCATATAGAATATTTAATAAGAGATCATTAATAGTGGAAGAATCCATGCATGTTGTTTTTAATGAATTTAGTAGACTTGATCTTGTGAAAGGTAGTGCTCTTGATGATGTTGTAGATAATATGGACAAACTTGTCATTGAAAATGGAAAAGAAGAAAAAGATCAAGAAAATCTACTACCTCAAAATCAAGAACAAATGGAGCAAGAACTTCCAAAAGAATGGAGAATGAACAGAAATCATCCAAAAGAGCAAATAATTGGTGATCTATCAAAAGGAGTAAGTACTAGATCTCATTTCAAGCATTTAGTCAATGACATAGCTTTTATTTCTCAAATTGAGCCTAAAAACATTAATGAGGCTCTTAATGATGAAAGTTGGGTAATTGTCATGCAAGAGGAACTGAACCAATTTGAGAGAAATAAGGTATGGAACCTAGTACCAAGACAAAAAAATCATCCAATCACAGGCAGCAAATGGGTATTTAGAAATAAGTTAGATGAACAAGGGTTAATAACCAGGAATAAAGCAAGACTTGTTGCAAAAGGATATAATCAGGAAGAAGGTATAGACTATGATGAAACATATGCACCTGTAGCTAGATTAGAAGCTATAAGAATACTCTTAGCATATGCATGTCACATGAACTTCAAACTTTTTCAAATGGATGTGAAAAGTGCATTTCTAAATGGTTGTATAGATGAAGAAGTGTATGTAGAACAACCACCAGGTTTTGAAAGCTATGATTTGCCAAATCATGTTTTTAAACTTTCAAAAGCCTTGTATGGTTTAAAACAGGCACCAAGAGCTTGGTATGAGAGACTAAGTTCTTTTTTATTAGAAAATAATTTCACAAAAGGAAATTTTGACACTACACTGTTCATCAAAAAGCATAAGCATGAGACACTAATTGTTCAAATTTATGTTGATGATATAATATTTGGTTCTACTAATGAGCTACTTTGTCAAGATTTTGCTAAGTGCATGACTAGGGAATTTGAAATGAGTATGATGGGAGAACTTAAGTATTTCCTTGGTCTACAAATCAAACAAAGCAATGAAGGCATATTCATCAACCAATCCAAATATGCCAAAGACTTAATCTAAAAATTTGGTATGGAAGGATGCAAAAATGCCAAGACTCCTATAAGCACATCAACAAAATTGGACAAAGATGAAAAGGGTATGAGAATTAATGAAAAACTTTATAGAGGTATGATCGGATCACTTTTATATCTAACTGCCTCTAGACCTGATATTATGTATAGTGTTTGCTTATGTGCACGATTTCAATCATGTCCTAAAGAATCTCATCTGACTGCTGTAAAAAAGGATTTTAAGATATTTACATGGTACATTGCATCTAGGTTTATGGTATCCTAGGAATTCATCTTTTTATATTATAGGATATTCAGATGCAGACTATGCTGGTAGTCTTTTAGATAGAAAAAGTACTTCAGGTACTTGTTACTTCATTGAAGAATGTTTGGTTTCTTGGTTTAGCAAGAAACAAGTTTCAGTTGCTCTCTCAACTGCTGAAGCTGAATACGTTGCAGTTGGATGTTGTTGTACACAAATTCTTTGGATGAAACAACAACTTAAGGACTATGGTCATGAGATGAACCATATACCTATAAAATGTGACAACACCAGTGCTATAAATCTTTCAAAGAATCCTATTCAACACTCTAGAAGTAAACATATTGACATTAGACATCATTTTATTAGAGATCATGTTCAATATGGAGATGTTGAATTAGAATTTGTATGCACAGAAAAGCAATTAGCAGACATTTTCACTAAGTCTCTAAATGAGGAAAGATTTAATTTCATTAGAAGAGAACTAGGTATGATTGATGGATTAACCTTGTGATTACAAGAATAAGGAATTTTAATTGATGATATTAAAACATATCACAAGTTGTAAAATAAAATTTTTTTTATGCTTTATGTAGTAAATTTTTTGTTGAAATGATTGTTGCAGAACCTAATTTCAATCTGATGAAAATTATAGGGTAGTCACGCCCGTGACTAATACTCACGCCCGTGACTTAAGTGGCCCAAAGAGGCAGTGTCGTTCACGGCTTCGGGTCATGGCATGTTTCACTGCTTCAAGTGGTGAAACATAGTTTCACGGCTTGATTCACGCTCGTGGCAAAGATCCCTCACGACCGTGAGATAATTTCACTCCCGTGACCAATTACACCCCAAACTAACAGAAGCTTTCACCCCTTGTGTCACGGCTTGCTTCACGGGTATAAGTGGTGAACTTCAATTGTTCACGCCCGTGACAATATTTTCACCCCCGTGATCTATGATCATTCACGACCGTGATGTTCATCTATCACACCAATGAACTTATTCACACTTTCATTCACGGGTGGAATACTGCTTCAGCAAACCGTGAACACGACTATTCACGCCCGTGAAACCATAAGTCACGCCCGTGAATGTATCGAATATATAAGAAAACAGCCGGTTACACTTTTCATTTCAACTCTCCAACTCCCAAAACCGCTCTCATTCACTCTCATTCATTGAGACATTGAAGATTCCGACCCCAAAGTCTTGAAATTTCACTATAAATACCATCAAAAGTTCGAATCTTCAGCAAGAAATAGACATTTCTAGGGTATTTCATCATATTTTCTCTCTGTCAAAAATATTCTTAAATTCCTTCAACTACTAAATCTTCAAATATGGAGTCTGCTTCATCAAAAGGGAAGAGAAAGAAGTCCCATGCACCAAAGAGGTATTTAGATTACCTCATGAACATCATTCCCGAAAGTTGCCATCCCCGGTATGCAACTTTGAAGAAGAGACCAAATTTATCTTCAAGGTCCTTCGAATGGCAGACAGTCCGTAATCTCGGACTCGAGATGGCTATGACAGCGCAATCTGCCAACTCTACAGGAGCCAACGCTGGAATTCCTCAGCACCTTGCAGGTTTCACCAACCGGAGTGGTGAAATTCCAACTCTGCAATAATGCAACCACCCTCAGCGCCATTGCATTTGGAGAATTATTCAACCTACCATCTGATGGCGTTCTAAATGAGACTGAGGTAGAATTCTCTGCCCCTGCAGCATGGACACATTTTGGCACGGATTGCAGCTGGGATGTCAAGAAAACTAAGAGCACACATCTTAGGACCCCAGTACACAGGTATTTGCATAGGTTTCTAACCTATAGCATTTTTTCTCGGGGAGAGAGCAATGGAACAATTAGGAAGTCAGAACTTTCCCTATTCGAGATGGCTCGTCGGGGAGTCACAGTGGCACTCTCAAGATGGTTTGCAAACCATCTTCTCTCAATCGCTACCAAGCCCACAGGAGATATATTGATTGGGGCTTATGTCACTCATATGGCAGTGAAGCTCAATAACTTGAAGATGGATAACCACCACTTGAACATCATTCCTGCACACCCACGAGATAGGTTGGATGTAGAGTCATTCATCAAGATGGGAGCAGCTGTCAGAATCATTTTTCAAAACGATATCTTCTACCGCTTCACTGATACTGCTGAAGAAATTATCTGGGAAGATCATGACACGGAGGATTTTAAAGCAGGCCTCCAGGGAGTCCAGTAGAAGAAGAGGGTTAGGATTGAGGAAACAACTCCAGTTATCGAGCAGGACATTGGAGAGTCCTCAGCCTCCACACCGTCTTTAGCGCAGCAGGTGGTCGACCTCTTGGCACCACATTTCGAGCAGCTGCAGACTTCCATGGACGAGAGGTTGGAAAACCTCAAGGACTTCATGGAGTCTCGGATAGACAACCTTGAGGCTGAAGTAGCTAGGCTTCGTGATAGGATGTCTGGCTAGGATATAGGCTAGAGTATAGCCTAAATTTGCTATGTTTGATCATTATTTTTTTTGTTTTGTTTTGGTATGTAGGAAATCTTAAATTTCCTTTCTTAGTTTGTATTCTTTCCTTCATAATATATATTTGCTTTTGTTTACTTCAATCTACATATTCTTTTTGATTGATGACAAAAGGGGGAGAAAACTAGCAATATGCCATATGCAATAAACAATATGCAATAGAATATGATAAAGGAAAGTAGTATCAAACTAGCAATATAAGAATTGTTTATCAAAGCAAGTTACAACATGCCATGATATATCTTAAATACACCTTACATACACTTTATATCTTGAAAAGGAATTATGGTATGTGTTGGATATACTTCTCATATAACTTGCATATACTTAAAATCAAGTTAAATGCTACATCTTTATTTACTATTCTTGCACATTATAATTTTTTATCCTAAGTATATTTTGAGGGGGAGACTTCTCAAAATCACATATTGCTAGATTATTTGTCACCATCAAAAAGGGGGAGATTGTTAACCTTGAGGGGTATTTCCGTCATTTTGATGATAATAAATAATATAGCAATATTGTATTTAACATACTTGTTTTTGAAAGTATATTATACAGGACATAAAATGGCAAGAATGGAGAATTGGAAGAATAATCCTTAAAGAAATAAAAAGTAAGAAGTAGCATGTTCACTGCCGTGACTCAAGGAGTCACCCCCGTGAAGAAAGCTAACCGTTACCAAAACCAACATTTGAAGTTCACGGCCATGAAGGAAAACCAAACCGTGAAGTAAGCATTTCAGTCACCCCCGTGACTAGAGGTGTCACTCCCGTGAAGAGTTGTGTAAATTCAACCAGAGAGCTTCACGACCAGAGTCACCACTTTGGTCACGACTGTGAAGATGTTCACCCCCGTGAATGTAGGTGTCACCCCCGTGAAGGATATATTTAATTTCATCCAGAGAGCTTCACGACTTCAGTCACCACTTCTCTCACGGCTGGGAAGAGTGTCACGCCCATGACTAATTAACGTCACACCCGTGACTTTATATGTCAAGACATTCCAGAGAGCTTCACGACCAAGGTCACCACTTCAGTCACGACTTGGGAAGAACTGTCACCCCCGTGACAAGCATATTCACGCCCGTGACCAATGAAAGAGAAAAATGTCAGGCGCGATTTTTTGGTTGGTATAACGGCTAGTTTCTAAATTAATGCATCCCAACGGCTATATTTAGCCATGGGAGTATAAATGGAAGTCATTTATGCATTAAGAAACAAGAGGATGATAAGAGAATAATAAGAAAAACAAAAGATTAGTATATATTTCAAATCACAAGCTATCTTGTATTTTTATGCTTTGTGAACAAATCTATTCTCTATAAAAATCTTTTTGCTCCTCATATTTGAGCAATAAAGATTTATAAGTGGTTCTCTCTGTGATCTTTACTCAAGTGAGCATTGGGTAGTTCTGGGTTAAGAGAAGAACACTTGTAAGGGTTAGTTGTGTGAACCTCCAAAACACAAATTTAAAAGGTTGTTTGTGTGAGCCTGCAAAACACAAAGTGTAGGTTATTGTGTGAGCCTGTAAAACACAAGTGTAGGTTGTTTGTGTGAGCCTGTAAAACACAAAGGAATTGGTTATTGTGTGAGCCATTAAAACACAAGGGATTTCTGGGTTAGGTGTGAGCCATTGTGAGAAACACCATAGTTGGGAGTGAGCTTGTAAAACTCCATTGTAACACTTAGTGTGTTAGTAAAACTCCCAATTGCGATTGGGGAGAGGAGTAGGGTTTGTTAATACCCGAACCTCTATAAATCTTTGTGTCTGATTTTCTCTATCCCTTCTAAAATTAGTAATTTTATTTCTGCACTTTAAAGTTTAATTTTTGAAACTCCAATTCAACCCCCCTTCTTGGTCTAATATCTGGGCAACATGGTTGTTAGAGACTTTTGACTTCAAGTCAAGTTACTTATGATATAGGCAAAACTCTGCCAAAATTTCAGTTTGAACTTGAATATTTAATGTCTTTTTTGCTTAATTGGTTGTTTGAGACATTTACTTCAGGTCAGGTTGCTTATGTTATAGACAAAACTCTGCAAAAATTTTATGTAATCTCTTTTGTTCTTAAAGAATATGTTAGAGGCCATGTAATTTAGGTTAGGTTACTTGTGTTATAGGCAAAACTCTGCCAACATTTCAGTTTGAACTTGAATATTTAATGTCTTTTGTGCTTAATTGGTTGCTTGAGACATTTACTTCAAGTCAGGTTGTTTATGTTATAAACAAAACTCTGCCAAAATTTTATTTAATCTCTTTTGATCTTAAAGAATATGTTAAAAGTCATGTATTAGGTCAGGTTACTTGTGTTATAAACGAAACTCTATCAAAATTTCCGTTTGAACTTGAATATTTAATGTCTTTTGTGCTTAATTGGTTGATTGATACATTGTACTTCAAGTCAGGTTGCTTATGTTATAGACAAAACTCTGCCTAAATTTATTTAATCTCTTTTGTACTTCATTGGTTGTTAGGGGCCATGTAATTTAGGTCAGGTTACTTGTGTTTTAGATGAAACTCTATCAACATTTCAATTAGGAATTGAATATTTAATGTCTTTTGTGCTTAATTGGTTGCTTAAGACATTGTACTTCAGGTCAGGTCACTTATGTTATAGACGAAACTCTGCCAAAATTTTATTTTGATATATATATATATATATTCATCTTCATTGGTTGTTGCAAGACAAAAATTTTTCTTATATGTTATTTTTTTTATTTATATTTTAGAAGGAATTTACTTGGGATCCAGAACTTGAGATGGTAGTCAAGCGTAAATGGTTACAACAGGCTGCTACACGTTATAGTGATACTTTAAGCAAGTGGAGATCTTTTGGCAGTAAACCACCACGTGTTCCAGAGCAAGTTTGGAATACTTGGCTGAAAGAATGGTCCACTCCTGAGTTCAAAAAAAATCTACCATTGCCTCTAAAAACAGACTTACTGAGATGGGCAGCTTAGGTTCAGGTCCCTCACAACATACTAGGGGTTCTATATCTATGGTTGAGCGTAGCATGCGGATGGTAAATTGATAATGATAACTTAATTTGAATTTATTATTCATTTATATATTTAGGTTGTTAAATATTTCTTAATGTCTTTGTTTTTATATGCTTATGTATTATACTTGTAATTTTGTAGTTAATATTTTTTTTAATTTTATTTTATTCTTATGATCAGGCAAAAGAGTTAGGACGTGAACCAAATCCTATAGAACTCTTCAAGGCAACACATACTAGAAAGACTTCATCAGGAATTCAGTATGTAGATCAGCGGTCTAAAGTTGTTGCAGTATGTATTTACCAAACTCATTAATTGTGCATATTTAAAATTTTATTTGCTTATTTTTCTATTAATCTCACGAAATTTATATTTTTTCTTCTAAAAATTTATATTGAAGTATTGGGTACAAACCCTTAGAGAGACTGCTTCTCAGCTAATTGAGGGATCTAACGAGCCATGTGAACCAGATTTGAGGCAGTTATTTTTAGAGATTGCTGGTGGCCAGAAAAAACGACATGTATATGGAATGGGCACAAAGGCAGCACATATTTACACTGGTACCTCCTCATTTCACTCTACTGCCACATCACGAGATATTAGCACAGAGCAGCTGTGTGCTAGTATAATGTAAGATATGCAGCAGGAGGTTCAAACTATGTTGGAGTCACAAAAGCAACAAATGTGAGAACAGATGCGCGAAGAACTTCGAACTGAGCTTCGAGACGAGATGCGTGCAGAGATGCGACAGTTGATACCAGAGATGACTAATTCTGCCCACATTTCATCAACTCCATGTAGCGATCCACCACAATTTGACAGGATATAGGACTATATATATATATTGTAGTATTTTCAATTATTGAATATTTTTCATGTTGGACTACAAAATTTTAATATTTATTTAATGAATCCAGTTAAAAAAAAAATTTGGTTTTCATTTAATTGAATTTTTAAATTGCAAAAATATTTAAATTAAAATATTTAATATATAAAAAATGAATCTGCGACAAAATACTGTCGTCACCAAAAGTTTGTTACAATTAGCGATGATCAAAAATTAGTCGCAAATTATATGGAGTAAATTCCCAACAAACCTTAGCGTCGGACGCTGTCCGTAGCAAAATAGCGACGGAAGCTGTCCGTAGCAAAATAGCAATGGACGCTATCCGTAGCAACATAGTGACGGACGCTGTCCGTAGCAACTAGCGATGGAGGCTGTCCGTAGCAAAACAACGATGTACAATGTCCGTCGCTAAATAGCGAGGTATTTTCCGTCGCCAAATCCCTCATTGCTTTTGTCGTCATTACAATTCCTACAATAGAATTAGTGATAGATATTTCGTCACTAATTCTATCACTAAAGTTAGCGACAAAATAATAATATGTCGCTATTGGACTTGCGATGAGGTTTTATGCGACAGATTAAATCCGTCGCAATGCTGTAGCTAAATTAGATTAGCAACGAAATTCTTAATTTTAGTGACGGATTTGTTCATTGCTAAAACATATTTTTCTTGTAGTGTTCTAGCTATATCAGTGGATGTTACATGACAAATTGTTCACAACTTTGAATCATCAAACCTATAACTACCTAGCTCAGGCAAAATACTTTGCGGCTTGAGTCACTACTTGATTCATGCCCATAACACAGAGTCACACCCATAAAAGTTTCACCATGCTCGTGAAAGTTATGAACTTAATGGCCAGTAGCATTTTATGAGCATGATCATACTTTGGTTCATAGGTAGAGGTACCCATGAATGAAACTTTCATGGCCATAAACATATAGTTCACGCCTGTGAATCCTATTAAAGTGACATACTATTTTCTTCAATAATGTAATGTGAAGATTATGCATAGGTATATTCCATGATATATTATAAGTATAAAACATACAATTTCATGAGTGAAACACATGAATGATACATGTTGAACTTCCACATGATTAAAAGAATATATGTACTAAGTGAATGCATAATGATGAAATATAAAAAAGAGAATATGAAAAAGTTATGCCCAAGCTCTATACTAGGACTAGAGGTAGGATAGATGACATGTCATTAAGGGGGGTTTACGGTATCGTAGTGATATGATATACAAATTGTTGCCCAGATATTAAGCCAAGAAGGGGGGTTGAATTGGAGTTTTAAAAATTGAACTTTAAAGAGCGGAAATAAACAGTTAATTTTAGGAGGGATAGAGAAAATTTGACACACAGATTTATAGAGGTTCGGGTGTTAACAAACCCTACTCCTCTCCCCAATCGCAATTGGGAGTTTCCTTAACACACTAAGTGTTACAATGGAGTTTCACAAGCTCACTGCCAACTTTGGTGTTTCTCACAATGGCTCACACCTAACCCAGAAATCCCTTGTGTTTTAATGGCTCACACAATAACCAATTCCTTGTGTTTTACAGGCTCACACAAACAACCTACACTTTGTGTTTTACAGGCTCACACAAACAACCTTTTAATTTGTGTTTTGGAGGTTCACACAACTAACCCTTACAAGTGTTCTACTCTTAACCCAGAACTACCCAAAGCTCACTTGAGTAAAGATTATAGAGAGAACCACTTATAAATCTTTATTGCTCAAATATGAGGAGCAAAAATATTTTTACAGAGAATAGATTTGTTCTCAAAGTATGAAAGTACAAGATAGCTTGTGATTTTGAAGTATATGCTAATCTTTTGTTTTTCTTATCATCCTCTTGTTTCTTAATGCATAAATGACTTCCATTTATACTTTCATGGCTGAATATAGCCGTTGGGGTGCATTAAATAAGAAACTAGCCGTTGTACCAACCAAAAATCCCGCCTGACATTTTTCTCTTTCATTGTTCACGGGCGTGACTATGCTTGTCATGGGGGTGACAGTTCTTCCCATGTCGTGACTGAAGTGGTGACCTTGGTCGTGAAGCTCTCTGGAATGTATTGACATATTGAGTCACGGGCGTGACATAATCATTCACGGGAGTGACAATCTTCCCAGCCGTGATCCAAGTGGTGACTCTGGTCGTGAAGCTCTCTGGATGAAATTGCATGAATCTTCACGGGGGTGACACTTTTATTCATGGGGGTGACTAAAATGTTTACTTCACGGTTTATTTTTCCTTCATGGCCGTGAACTTCAAATGTTGGTTTTGGTAACGATTAGCTTCCTTCACGGGAGTGACTCCTAGAGTCACGACAGTGAACATGCTACTACTTGAATTTTGTTTCTCAAGGATTATTCTTCCAATTCTCCATTCTTGCTATTTTAATTCATGTCCTGTATAATATACTTACAAAAAACAGTATGTTAAATACAATACTGCTATATTATTTGTTATCATCAAAATGACAGAAATACCCCTCAAGGTTTAACACAAATTTCTTTTAAGAAAATGTGGTTTAAGCTCGGATAACACCCTTAATCCTATATTGCATGCAAGTTGTATATTCTACTTAGTCAAAGTGGCTTAAGCTTGGAGAGCACTCCTATTCACAACTCATATCTGTATAGTCCATATAGAGAGTTTTTGGTTGAAAGTATTTAATTAATGTGACACAACAATAAAGATATAATGAAACATGATTACTAAGATGCATGGTTTCTATGTTACATTGAACTGTTATCACCTATGCATGGTTGAAATATGTGATGTTATAAAAGCTTCTATGATACAAAGTATGATATGAGTTATAGTGTTTTTATTATCATGCATTGGTGTACATAATTTAACATAATATTGATATGCCTTATATGAATGCATGTATAAATTTTTATGCCTATATCCATTAAGCTTTCAATAACTTAGCATGTGGATGTTTTTGTATACAATTTTAGAGCCTAGTAAATAGTAGAAGTTAACTAGAGGAACAAGCCCCATTCAGAGACTACATAGCAAACCAGACCCAACACATGTCAGTAATATTCATGTCATCATTTTGTCTTTTTGTACATGGCATAAGGGATATTGGTCATCTACACTTGTACATATCGTTAATTTCAAAAAGTATGTATTTTTTGTAATGGTCATATATTTTTATAAACACCGGGCCAATTTATCTCAAACATGATATTTTTAATATGATATTGATCTTTGGATCAAAGAGGTTTCTTTTATATATGCTTATGAACATGTAATGAATTATTAGTTTTTATGTGCAAAATAAGTATATGTGATAATGTGTTTTCAAAAAAAGAAAAAGTTTTAAATTTTCACAAATTTTCAGCAATAGGGCCATATAGCATTCGCTCATTTAGTTAGGTTTATCCTAATTAGATGAAAGGGTACAATAGTATAAATAAAGGGAAAGACACATAGGTGATGGGAGAAAGGCTGATTGGTAATTGAAGAACAAAAATTAGTTATAAAAAGGTGGGTGATAATAGGTAGAGTAGATTAGGTACTCTAGATTTTCTGGATCTTCGATCTTTGCTTAGAGAAGGGGGTACAATCCTTGGGTTGTATGTCTTTGCACATATTTTATTGCCATTATTTCTTGTTTCTTGTTTTTCCTTTCATTTTCTCAGCATTAGTTTCATTTCATTTTATATATTAGTGAAGTAATGAATACAACTTTTCTCACCTCTTAATTACTAATCCACTCATTAATTCCTTGATTTGTATTTTTGTGTTTAGTTGAGAGTTGTTATTTTCTATCATTAGTCTGACTTCTCGGATTCATAGAGAAGTTTGATGGCAATATGGAGATCAAAATGCAAGCTCATTTGGATGCTTAAGAAGAATAAATTTGAAGTATCACCATACATTTGACATCATTAAACCAACATGTTGCTGTTATTCAAGAGAGCCAGGACAAATTTTAAGGTGAGGTAATGTAGTGGATGAAATGAATATAAAAGCAACCGATGATAGAAGAGGATAAGAGTACTCCAGATCGTTCTACATTTTCCTCATGCATTACAAACCACTCTATTCATGTCCACACTGATCAAGTTGATAGGTATTTGCTACTGAGTTTTGCCCTCATTCTTAAGGGTTGATCCTCACAGGTGGCTGATGAGGGCATTAGAAAACCCCAGAGCATTAGAAACTTTCTTTATCCCATATCCGTATGGAGGGAGTCATAGTTCATTGGTTCACCATCATCTGCGAGTTGCATCACAATTCGGGTTAGGACTAATTTAAAAGGGATTTATTGAACAAAAATTGGGGGAGTGGTTAATTGCAGCCCATATAAATAGGTTGTGGCATTATGACATTATGGCATAAAGGAAGTGTGAATGAGTATATCAACGACCTCAAACTAATTACATCGATGATTCCCCATGGATCAAAAGCTCTATATATTGGGTATTTCATGACAGGATTGAAGGAGGACTTCAAAAAATTAAGTACTACTTTTGGGACCTAATTCTCGATTAAACACTTTCAATGTTGCTCAGAATGTTAAGTTGGCATTGGAAAAGAAATGAGCCCTTGGGTCTGGTTCGCACCATAGAAATGAAAGAGAAAATGGAGATGTTTGTCATGTGCATAGCAACCTATTTAAATTTATGGGTTGAGTGACAGATCCATCAAATTATGACCAAACACTGACTTGCGACCCCATTTGACAATTCTAGACCAGTGTAAAGTTGATTTCGCAACACCCACCTCCAAATCTTGTCTCGATTAAGCGCAATGGAGAAGTTAATCACCTAAGTCGGGTTAAAATGGAGGAATTTCAGAGGAAGGAATTGTGTTTTAAGTGTAGGCAATAATACAACCATCAACATAGGTGTTGTGTCAGCTAGCTCCAAGTGATTTTACTTAGTGACGATGAAGTCGTCTGTATTGAACAAGAAAAGGCGAACGACGTTGCTACAGTAGAAGGGGAGTCAATTTTCTGCTTTCAGTCTTGAGGACAAGATTGTCTCAAATGGAGAGGGAGTGATGCAGAAGAGCGTCACAACACCCTTTTAGTCTATATGCAGATGAATTTGTAACTAAGCATTCATCAACCATTGTATGTTTATCACATATACCATACATATAGCATTCATCACTTATGGAATTGTATCTTTTTCTAAAAATGTCCAATTTATGTTATTCTTGGTCCTAATTAAAACTAACATATAATTATATAACATACTCAAATTTCAGAGAAATTGGAGCATTGTACAATTTTTGGTAGAATTTCCAATTGTATTATGTTTTCTGCCATTTGGCATTTTAGGGTACCAATTTTGGTCCTTCATATCTTACAATCAGTAAGTCAGATTATAATTAAACTTAATCTTTCAGCTCTAATTGTTGTAGCTCTGAGTCTAGTATAACTATTTAGATTAGTAGTTTTGATTTTGTTTATGATCTCATATTTGAGGCCCTCTTCAAACTTCCAGCATTTTTCTCTTTCGATAGAGACCATGAAGGTAGCATAATAGGAAATTTTGTTAAACTTCACCTCATACTCAGCAACAGACATGTTCCCCTATTTTAGATTCAGGAATTCCCTTCTCTTCTCATCTTTATATGCTTCAAGCATGTAATTATTTTGGAATTCCTGAAGGAAATCATTCCACATTAGGACTGGTGGTTGTGCGTCACTATCTGGAATTGTCTCCCACCATTCATTTGCATTGCCTTGAAGTAAGGACACTGCATAATCAAATTTCTCCTCTGGTGTGCATCTCATCATATTTAGTACCCTTTGTGTTCTTTTAAGCCATGTCTCTGCTTCTGCTGGGTCTATTGTGCCATTGAAATCAACTGCACCTTATTTTCTCAACTTGTCATAATGTCTTTCCCTATATATTTCTGGCCCTTATACTTCATGTTCAGGGTTTTCATAGGGTACCTTTGCATGTGATGATCGTGATGCATGCACTGGAGCCCTAGCTCCTGGTGCTAGTTGATATCTATGCAAATGAGGTGATGCCTCATGAGAATGCATTTGTTACCATTATCTTATGATGGCCCTAAAATACATAGAATTATGTCACTACATAATGTTCAACGCATAAGATGCATATGTTACCATGATCTTATACAAATGCATGTTCACATGGAACCTATCCATGCTCTGATACCAAAAATGTAATATCATACCTTATGCATTTTAGTAAAACCTATCCATGTGTCTAGTAATCACATATGGCATATAGGTAAGTTAAATGAACATGTTAACATTGATAGTAAATTTTTTTTTCTTCACATCCATATCATCATTCAATAAATCTGCAAATCAACATCTCACATATATTAAGACTTAAAGTTTACATCTAAGGTTTACTAGTTGCATCCATTTGCATATCATTGTACAACTCCGAGTAAATATACATGTATATTCACATAAATCCAAAATGTAAATGACAGGATTCCATGTTCGTGTGGAATGCAAAGAGAGAGAGTGCTGAGGCTCAGTCGGTGTAATGTGTTCCATGTCTTCCATATGCCACTCAAAATGAACTATCACTTTTCTTTACCTGAAAAATGATGCAAATTGATGAGTTGTGTCTCAGTGAGAATAATTATCAAATGAGCTCTAAAGTACCAAACAAATCATAGTAATAAATCACCACCCATTGCATATTATGTATTCCAATCCATTCACCATTATCATATAGATATCAGTAAAATTGAAGCATATAATCATTACTCTTTATGTATGCATATGCTTTGCTTATTTCATTTTGTTGTGACCAAGTTAAATAGATATTGCCCTGGGTTTCCATGTGAATATTTTTCATGTGAACATTTGCATTGGCTAGCTAGCTTGATCATTTGTTTCATTTTCACATTTGTTAGGCCATAGGCCTATTCTTTTGCTTTACAACATTGATTAACTAGTCACAACACATTTTTAGTCTATATTCATATGCATTTGTAACTAAGCATTCATTAACCATTCGGTTGATGTTACTCCATATGAGATGTGGAATAACAAGAAGCCCACACTTTCTTACATGAGAGTTTGGGGTTGTTCTACTTATGTGAAGTGGACAATGCCATATAAGCTGGTAGCTAAGTCTGAACGGTGTCTATTTTTGAGATATCCAAAAGCATCATATGGATATCAATTCTACCACCCATTGGAACAAAAGGTGTTAGTTTCAAGACATGTTATCTGTAACACCTCTTTAGCCACTTTAGTTCAGCAAGGTAAGTGAGAATTACCGACGAACTATCTTATAAGATTGGATAAATGAAGTGTAATTTTTTTTAGCAAAATATTACAAATACCAATATTCAAAATTTTATTTATTTTATAAAATATATTATTTTACATCTAAACTATATCCATTACAATAGTTTTACATACCCTCAATACATACTAGATGAGATAAAACTATAATTTAATTTTTAAATCTTTTAACAAAATATTCCAAAAATAGTCCAAAGCTTTAAGTTGTTTAACGCTCGGATACCCTTCTTCTTCTGACAACTATACTATCTATAGTTATTCTTCAGAACTTGCTGAGAGGAAACCACCTACGTATATATATATATATATATATATATATATATATATATATATATATATATATATATACGTAGGTGGTTTCCTCTCAGCAAGTTCTGAATATATTCTTACATGTCATTTTATAATTCCACAAATAAGGCATACAAAAAGAAAACCTAAAAATCAAAGAAATTTTATCAAACATTTAATATTCAAAAATCTTGATTTAACACAACATTATCAAGAGGATATGCTTTTACTTATTTTACCTATACACACTTTACATTATCATTATTATCATTTTCTGTGTGCCCATAATACCTATGACCGAACTAACTAATAGGAATAATTATTTTACCTATACACACTTTAAATTATCTTTATTATCATTTTCTTTGTGCCCATAATACCTATGATTGAACTAACTAATAGGAATAACGGGATTGTCATTACCGGCATTCACATCATTGTATCGAGCGCTTTTGTAATAGTGGCATTACTGGCTTTTGTAATATTGGCATTACCGGCTTAATAATTTTGCGCCAAGCGTATTTATAGAATTTCCATTACCGACTTTCATATTTTGGCACCGAGTGCCTTTAATCCCATGATTGGCATGCCAAAATATTCTCTATTCTAGTTTTAGGCTAGGTATCTTAGGGCTTAACTATATTTATATTTACTCCCCACATTAAGATTATTATTCACAATATTTTCAAAATTGATAATTGTACCAAATTTCTACATACATGTTTATTTATTTTTATTATTTATTTCTATTATTACTAAATTTAAACTTCTCACATAAATAATTTTGTTTATGACAGATTTCGGCCCTGTCATTGGGCCTTAATTTTAGCCCATTTAAAATTTGAATTTGAATTTTTGTCTTCTATTATTTTGTAGCTTAATGTCTCAGATTTCATATTCATTAAAAATCATCAAAATCTAAGTTTTCTAGCCAAAGTTATGGCCATTTTATTGAAAGGTGTTCTATTAGTTTTTATCCAGTATTTTCTGGCTACCTACAGGTCCGAAATTTTGTATCTAATTTTTAGCCCATTTTCAATTAAAATTTGAACTTAGATTCTGAATGACAGTTTTATTCTTTCATTTCCAATTGATTTCATCTCATTACCATAACATTATGTATGATGAAAAATGTCAAGGCTGCTCCTGAAATTCTGTAACAGAGTCATCAATTGGCATAAGTCTATCTTATAAATACATCCATCATATGCATTCATTTTTATACCAAAATTTCCAGATCACAATTAGATTCACTTATCTTAATATCTTTAACACCATTTAGTCCCATTACCATAAAAAAAATCAAAAGTAACAATCAATCACATTTCATGATAAACCAGATTCATATCAAGCATTAGCACATAATTTCACACATTTAGATAACATGTAAGATTTTTATCAATGAAGCACATACCTAATCAACATTGGAGCTTTCCTTTTTCTTCTTTTTTCCCCCTCAATAAATAGCTTTTCCTTTACCTTTGTCACCCTCTTGAGGGTCTCCTTTTTGCTTACTTCATTTTTCTACACAACCATACCATATCTCATTTCTATAATCCCTTTTCAAAACTTTTCATGCCTACATAAAATCCTAATGCTCCTAATATATTTTATATTTTAGATTTTAGATTTTATTCTAGGCAAAAAGATCTAAGGTTAAACTCCCTTTTTGATAGGTCATAGCTTCCCAAAAATATTATCATTAACACCCTAATTATGATCTAAGGTTAAACTTTTCACTAACTTATTTTCTTCAAATTAACACCCTAATTACCCTTTATTCATCACTAATTACCATTTCCTTAAGTTAATTCCAATTTCCTCCAATTTAACTCCATCAAGGCAGCCCCTTTTCCTTTGAGTTTAGAAAATATACATTAGGTTTAAATACATAAAAATATCAATATAATTTAATTAGAGGCTTAATTGCAACTTTTCTCAAAAATCAACACTAACTTAAAATCCTAGTTCATATATGCCAAATAATCCTAGTCTACCAATCCTTTTCATATTTATCATTCTTACAGGTCTCAAATGGAAGAAAAATATTAAATTTAAATAAACTCACCTTAATGGCTCTCCAAAGTGGGCCGAAATTTCCCCTAAGCATTCTCCCCTCTCTTTTCTTCTTTCTTCCTTCCTTCTTGCTCATTAGCTCTTTTTATGGCAAGAACTCCTTAATTTCTTGGTTTTTCTCTCTCAAAGCTTATTTTCCCTCTCTTTTTCAAGCTTGAAATGAAGCAAAAATGGTGGTTTTGGAAAGCTAGGGTGGGCGGCACAAGGAAGAAAACAAAGGTAGAAAATGAGTTAGAAATTTGGGTGGAAGAATGTATAATTCCTCATTTTTTTACTTTTATACCATACTTAAAGAGTGGGTCCCACTAATTAACTTAATCTTAATTCTTATTGGATCATTAACTTAATCAATCTTGATTAACTTTTAATTATTAGAAATTCATCATTTTTCAGAAATTTTCTTATCCTCACAAATTTTCCCCCAATAATTTCAATAATACCAATTTTGGCTGTAGGGTAATTTTATTTTTTCCAGTTCTAGCACTAATCTTTTTAATTCCCAAATAATAATACCCTTAATTATTTTCCCTTATAAATTGTCATTTTTTTTATGGATCCAAATTTAAACTTCGATTGAACATGCGCACCCCACTATGGTCACGCGTAATCGGGGCCTAAATTGTCGGATGTTACACTATATTTTTGGAGAGAGAATTTCTTCTTAATGAAGATAGTGGGAGCAAAATTCAATTTGATGAAGTTCAAGATGCTTAAGCAGACACTAAACAACTATCTGAACCCAAGCCTGTTATTCATACAGATGATATAGCAACTCAATCTTCTAAAGTACAATAGCTTCATAGGTCAAGTAGGATACATACTATTCCAGAGAAATATGGATTTCTTATTAGTGAATAGATTGACGTATTACTCATAGAAAATGATGAGCCTACAACCTATGAAGAAGTTCTAAATAGTTATGAATCTGACAACCAGCATCAAGCCATGAAGTCAAAAATGGATTCCAGGTTCGTAAACCAAGTATGGACTTTGGTTGACCCATTCGAAGGGATAAAGCCTAGAGGGTGCAAATGGGTTTTCAAAAAGAAAACTGATATGGATGGTAATGTGGTTATCTATAAAGCTAGAATTGTAGCTAAAGTCTATCTTTAAAGATAAGAAATTGATTAGGATGAAATTTTTAGCCCAGTAGCTATTATTAAAACCATAAGGATGCTCCTATCCATTGCTACTCATTATGATTATGAAATATGGAAAATGGATGTGAAGATGGCTTACCTTAATGGAAATCTAACTGAGGATGTGTATATGACACAACTAGAAGGTTTCCTATGCAAAGATGGCAAAAAGGTGTGCAAGCTTCAAAGCTCCATTTATGGATTAAAGCAAGCATCCAAGAGTTGGAATATTCAGTTGGCTGAGACAATCAAACAATTTGGTTTCTTACAAAATCATGATGAAATTTGTGTATACAAGAAGGTTAGTGAGAGTACAATCTTATTCCTTGTGTTGTATGTAGATGACATACTGCTAATGGGAAATGATGTCTCAACCTTACAATCTGTCAAAATTTGGTTATCTAAGAATTTCTCTATGAAAGACCTTGGAGAAGCAGTCTATATTTTGGGATAAGAATTTATAGAGATAGATCTAAAAGATTGTTTAGTCTTTCATAGTCTACATACATAGATAAGATGCTAAAGAGGTTTAGCATTGAGCAATCCAAGAGAGGATATATTCGTATGACCTATAGGATTACTATCTTAAAGTTTATATGTCCAAAAACACAATATGAGAGGGCACACATGAGTTTGATTCCATATGCTTCAGCAATAGATCATGAGCATATACCAATTGGATCCTGGTGAAGGTCATTGGGTGACTATCAAGAATATCCTTAAGTACTTGAGAAAGACTAAGGATGTATTGTAGATATATGGAGATAGAGATCTTGTTATGAGCATCAGCTTCCAATCTGAGAAGGATGACTCAAAATCTCAGTCAGGTTATATATTCACACAAAATGATGGAACAGTCAATTGGAAGAGTTCTAAATAGGAAACAACTATTGATTCCACAACCGAAGCAGAGCACATTGCAGTTTCTGAAATAGCAAAGGAAGCAGTTTGGATAAAGAACTTTATCATGGAATTTGTAGTGGTTCCTAGCATTATTGATCCAATACAATTGTATTGTGAAAATAATGGAGCCATTGCTCAAGAAAAGGAGCCACTTCCCCAAAAGAAATGAGTCATGGTCTTATCAGAGATCCAAACATGTACTCATAATATACCATTTGATTAGAGAAATCATTGGTAGGAATGATGTAAAAATAGAAAGAGTGCCCACCGATCACAATATTATTGATCCTTTAAATAAGCCAATTCCCCAAAAGAAATATGATTGTCATATACTCACCTATAGAATTAAATACAAAGGTGATTGGCTTTAGTTCAAATGGGAGGTTGCTAGAGAAGTGTTCTAAATTTATTTGATTAATAAAATGCATTTTCATTAATTTGATATTCATTTGATATATAAATTGATAGTGATCTTAAATCAATTAATGAAGTTCTTGATACATAACATAGCCTGAAAGAAATCATAATGAGATCATGATATTGAAATTTTTATCATATGTAATTATATTAGTATCTAAATTATCTCTAGTCATAGGATTAATGAGATAGAAGATTGTTAATTCGAATAAACTAGCACATGCTATACTCATTGATTGGATCAAATAGTAGATTTCATAATCTGTAAACATGAGATGTTTAGAGTTAATATTTGGATGCTTGTTAAGTGTGGCTTAGTACATTAGATGAACTACTATAGGAAAATCATATGGATAATCTATTCAAATGTCAATGATGTTGGATTTTGAAGGTGAATCTCATTCATAAAATGTAATGGAAAATATAATTTTCAAAATCCGAGAGAATAATCTTCCTTATTCCATTAAAATTAATTCATTAAATCATATTCATTAGAAATTATACCTTGTAATTTCTTTATTTATTTTTGAAATTTTCACTTTGTTGTGTTGTAAAAAACCACAACAATCACACTAGGATGTCTCTAATGCTAATCCACGCAAAAATATGAAGAATAAACTACTAGAAAAATGGTTGAAGACACCTCAAAGTGCTGACAATGGTGTATGCTTTATTTTGAGAGAATATGAAAAATAATTCTTATTGTTCATTTTTCATTTCTTAATTTCCAAAAATAATTTTCAGACTTTTTAAACATTTCAAAAATGTTTTTACCCCATAAGACAAAGAGATGGATTTGGGGGGTTTTGCCTTAAATGTCCTTTAATTAGCCTTAATTGGCCAACTAAGGTCAATTAGGCCAGCAGTTCATATGGGCCCATATAGGCCCATGACCCCTACCCCCGAATGAATTTTTCGTGCGATATCATCATGATTCGTCCTAAAATAATTCTATCTTATTTTTGGATCCAATCCAAGACCGTTTTACTCATTTTCCATATCTCTAATATATATGACCCATTAGGTTCCCAGTTATGTTGGCCACTTAAATTAACAATTAATTTAAGCAAGTCATGAGCAGTATATAGCAACACATCATAACCCCCAATTGATAGGAAAATCAGTGGTTTGACTATGAACCTTTCCAGAGACAATTTCCATGCAATTATTCCTTCCACCATTCTATACCCACTTGGTTTAGAGCATGGACATGTGTAAACTCCCACTAGACTGACTACATCACATCTAGCCTAAGTAATGTTAGTTCATGTTCTTGAGGCTCATTACTCTGTTAGATATGTCATTAAAGACTATCTTCATGACATTATCACTCCAGCTAGAGATTCTCGAGTAATGACCCCAACAAGAAGCCATGGGTATACACCTTCTATCAGGAATGGTGAATCCTATATTGGTTATCCAATTCTTTTCGAATACCTCAAGATACACCCAATCACCATCCTATGAGCAACCTCCTTGAGGCAATAAGGAATAGTATCAAAATGAAAAATTAGTATCCAAGATATCTTTGAGTACCTCAAGTCTAACGATACATGCACCATTGCTGTGATGAGATTATATTTGACATTTGAATAGATTATCCATATGGTTGTCTCATAGCAGGTCATCCAATTTACTTGGCTAACTTAGCAAACTTTCACATGTTAACTCTAAACATGTCATGTTTGCAAATTATAAGATTTACTACTTGATCTAATCAAGGAGTATAACATCTGCTAGTCTATCTAGATTAACAATGTCTCATCTCATTAATCCTATGACTAGGGATAAATTAGATGCTAATATAATTACACATGATAAGAATCTCAATATCATGATATCATCATAATTTCTTCATACTAATTATGTATTAAGGACTTCATTAATTGATTTAAGATCATTATCAATTTATATATCAAATGAATGTCAAATTAATGAAAATGTCTTTTATCAATCAAATAAATTTGTACAACAAGTGTTAAAGGTAATTTCCTTTAGAGCACTTCTCTAACAACCTTCCACTTGAACTAAAACCAATCGCCTTTGTATTTAATTCCATAGGCGAGTACATGAGAATCATATTTCTTTTGGGGAAGTGGCTTAGTTAAAGGATCAACAATATTATGATCAAAAGGCACTCTTTCTATCTTTACATCATTCCTACCAATGATTTCTCTAACCAAATGGTATCTTTTAAGTACATGTTTAGATCTATGATGAGACCGTGGCTCTTTTCTTGTGTAATGGCTCCATTATTATCACAATAAAATTGTATTGGATCAACAATGCGAGGAACTACTCCAAGTTCCATGATGAATTTCTTTATCCAAACTGCTTCATTTACTTCTTCAGAAGCTACAATGTACTCTACTTCAATTGTGGAATCAACAATCGTTTCCTATTTAGAACTCTTCCAACTGACTGCTCCACCATTTAGTGTGAATATATAACCTGACTGGATTTTTGAATCAACTTTGTCAGATTGTAAACTGGCATCATTATATCCACCCACAATAAGATCTACATCTCCATATACCAAGAATACATCCTTAATCCTTCTCAAGTACTTAAGGATATTTTTGACAATAACCCAATGACTTTCATTAGGGTCTAATTGGTATATGCTCGTGAAACTCAAAGTATATGCTACATCAAGTCTAGTATATAACATAGCGTACATGATTGTTCTTCTAGCTGAAGCATATGGTGTAAGACCACATCTTATGCAATTAAGTATAACCTATCCCAGTATCAAGTAATCACACATAGCAGAGTGGAAAGGAAAAATACCATGTTAACATTGTTAGTAAATTTATTTCATATCCTGTAATATCATTCAATGACTTTGCAAGTCAACTTTGAGGCTTTCGCCACAATACAATATATCACATATATTAAAACATAAACTTTGCACATAAGTATTTTTACGAGTTGCTTTCATTTATACATTTTTAAAACCCATTCCAAAATGACTATACATATTCAAACACGTAAATACAAAATGCATATGACATATTTTCATGCTCGTGTGGAATGCAAGGAGAGAGAGTGATGAGGCTTGGCCAGCGACCTGTGCTCCATGTCTTCTATACGCTACTAAAAATGAGTTATGACTTTTCTTTACCTGAAAAATGATGTCAATTGATGAATTGTGGTTCAGTGAGAATAACCATCAAATGAGCTCTAAAGTACATATATTTATAATTCCAATAATTCACACAATAATACAACTAAGTCATTTAGCCCGATTTAACTAAATTAACAATGTAAATGTTTACTAATCTTAATCTAGTCATTTTTCTAACTTTAATTTAGTCACCTTATTCAATTTATTTCTAATGCTTTGTTATCCTCATTTAGGTTATAAGTACACACATGCGACTCGATATAATTGCCAAATACTAGGACACGTAGCTAGTGAGTGCCATGAACTTGTTTCTAAGAAAATATGTATGAAATGCACATGTTCAATTAGATTATATGGAAGATGCATAAGTTCAAATGAAATGCATATGGATATGCATGTGGGGAATGTAACACCACATCTTATACATTTGAGTTCAACCTATCCCTGTATCAAATAATCACATATAGCATGCTGGAAAGACAAAATATCCTATTAACAATGGTAGTAAATTTTTTTTGTTATATCCTGTAATCGCATTCAATGACTTTGCAAGTTAACACTGAGGCTTTCGCCATAATACGATATATCACATATATTAAAACATAAACTTTACACATAAGTATTTATGAGTTGTTTCCGTTTATACATTTTTAAAACCCATTCCAAAATGATTATACATATTCAACCATATAAATACAAAATGCAGATGACATATTGTCATGCTCAAGTGGTATGCAAGGAGAGAGAGTGATGAGGCTCGACCAGTGACCTGTGCTCCATGTCTTCTATACGCTACTCAAAATGAGCTATCACTTTTCTTTACCTGAAAAATGATGCAAATTGATGAGTTACGGCTCAGTGAGAATAACCATCAAATGAGCTCTAAAGTACCGAACAACTCATAATAATAAATCACAAATCCAATACATACCATGTATTTCATTCCATTCATCAATATCATATAAATATCAATAAAGTTGAAACATATAATCATTACTCCTTATGTATGCAAATGCTTTGCTTTTTTCATTTTGTTGTGACCAAGTTAAACAAACATTGCCCTAGGTTTCCATGTGAACATTTGCATTTGCTAGCTAGCTGGATCATTTGTTTCATTTGCACATTTTTTGGGCCATAGGCCTCTTCTTTTGCTTTACAATATCGATTAACTAGTCACAACGTCTTTTAAGTCCATATGCATATGCACTTGTACTTAAGCATTCATCAACCATTGTATCTTATCACATATAACATACATATACCGCATATATGCCTCATATGCCACGCATATAACTTGTATATACTATACATATACCATGTATATATATCACATATGACAAACATATACCTCAAATATAGCATAAGTATACCATTTGTATGTACCACAATGTCACATCAAGGACCAATCATGGCAATCATATGAATCACATATCAAGCAACTTTCATTTGCGCTAAAATATTCAATTGATAATTAGACTCACTTTCTTCTTTGATTCCGACCCCTAACTTATTGTCTATCTGGTCCTTGTGGGTCTCCAATATGTTGTGAGCCTAATATGAAAATATAATCGATGAACTCATGATTAGTGAGACTTAATGTTGCTTAAACAAATTAACATGCATTGTTCATATCAATAGTTAAGAATTTTCCTATGAGGCAGTGTGACCTTATGAGACTGTTTAGCCTATAACTTTTTCTATACTTGACCAATTAGTCTGATTCTTGTTTCTAATTAACATTAACATATAATTATATATTAAAATTTCAGACCAATTGGATCATTGTACAAGTTTTGGTGAAATTTCTAAGTGTGTTCTGTTTTCTGCCTTTAGGCAGTTTCAGGGTACCAACTTTGGTTCATCATAACTTAAAATATATAAGTCATATTTAAATTAAACTTTATAGACACTTATATGGGTTCTAATGGAACATTTTTCATGTTTACAACTTTTATCAATTATGTCTCTAAGGTCTTCACAGTATAAGAAACATTTCCCTGGTCCAGAATAGAATTAGCTTCCAGACCAGTATGACTTTCAGAGGCCATAACTTAGTCTGTACATAACATATTAAGGTAAAATTAGTACAAAAATTTAGTTAAGACATATACCTATAACGTTCATATTTTGACAATTTAGATAATGTATATCTAAGGAGCTCAAAATGGCTACACAAGTTTCTAGAACTGGCTAGGGTACTAAGCAGTCAGCTCAACTATGGAACAGTCATGGTTCCATTCACTATATATCAAACTCCACAAGATATATGAACCTGACCAGTTTCATTAGAGAGAGGATATCTCATTCTATACACCAAAGCTTGCAAAAATGTTTATAGATACATAAATACAAGACATAAAGGAACAACATTTGTGTTTTAAGATTTTCCAGAATCAATTTCTATTGATATCAAAATTGGGGTGCAAGTCAGTGTCTATTAATGAACCTTATCAACTCAAATCAACCTTATAGCAATAAGAATTGATTACTTACCAAAAAAAAATTGCAAGGGATCAATTTGCCATAAAAAACTAAGTGAAACAAGGAAGAATTGAGTTCTGGAATGGAGGAAGATGAAGAAGAAAACGGGATGGAGTGAGGAGGCAGAAATGGGGGAGGAAGATAAAGCCAACCTTTTTGTTTTTGTCTTTTTTATCTTTTTCTCTTCATCTCGTCTCTTTTCTCTTCTCTTTTCTCCTTTTTTTCTCTTCTCTTTTCTTTTATTTTCCTTTTGTTTCATTTTCATTTTATTTTGTCTATATTATTATTTTTATTTACATATATTTATAATTCCACTAATTCACACAATAATACAACTTAGTCATTTGGCCCGATTTAACTAAATTAACAATGTAAATGTTTACTAATCTTAATCTAGTCATTTTTCTTACTTTAATTTAGTCACCTTATTCAATTTATTTCTAATGCTTTGTTATCCTCATTTAGGTTATAAGTACACACATGCGACTCGATATAATTGCCAAATACTAGGACATGTAGCTAGTGCGTGCCATGAACTTGTTTCATAGAAAATATGTATGAAATGCACGTGTTCAATTGGATTATATGGAAGATGCATAAGTTCAAATGAAATGCATGTGGATATGCATGTGGGGAATGTAACACCACATCTTATACATTTGAGTTCAACCTATCCCTGTATCAAATAATCACATATAGCAAGCTGGAAAGACAAAATAACCTGTTAACAATGGTAGTAAATTTTTTTTCTTATATCCTGTAATCTCATTCAATGACTTTGCAAGTCAACACTGAGGCTTTCGCCATAATACGATATATCACATATATTAAAACATAAACTTTACACATAAGTATTTATGAGTTGTTTTCGTTTATACATTTTTAAAACCCATTCCAAGTTGAATATACATATTCAACCATATAAATACAAAATGCAGATGACATATTTTCATGCTCGAGTGGTATGCAAGGAGAGAGAGAGTGATGAGGCTCGACCAGTGACCTGTGCTCCATGTCTTCTATACGCTACTCAAAATGAGCTATCACTTTTCTTTACCTGAAAAATGATGCAAATTGATGAGTTGCGGCTCAGTGAGAATAACCATCAAATGAGCTCTAAAGTACCGAACAACTCATAATAATAAATCACAAATCCAATACATACCATGTATTCCATTCCATTCATCAGTATCATACAAATATCCATAAAGTTGAAACATATAATCATTACTCCTTACGTATGCAAATGCTTTGCTTATTTCATTTTGTTGTGACTAAGTTAAACAGACATTGCCCTAGGTTTCCATGTGAACATTTGCATTTGCTAGCTAGCTTGATCATTTGTTTCATTTGCACATTTGTTGGGCCATAGGCCTCTTATTTTGCTTTACAATATCAATTAACTAGTCATAACGCCTTTTAAGTCCATATGCATATGCACTTGTACTTAATCATTTATCAACCATTGCATCTTATCACATATAACATACATATACCGCATATATGCCTCATATACCTCGCATATACTATACATTTACCCTGTATTTATATCACATATGTGAAACATATACCTTAAATATATCACAAGTATACCACTTATGTGTACCACAATGTCACAAATTATCCATCATTACATTATCAAGGACCAATCATGACAATCATATGAATCACATAGCAAGCAACATTCATTTTCACTAAAGAATTCAATTGATAATTAGACTCACCTTTTTCCTTTGATTCTGACCCCTAACTTATTGTCTATCCGCTCCTTGTGGGTCTCCAATATGTTGCGAGCATAATATGAAAATATAATCAATTAAATTATGATTAGGGAGACTTAATGTGACTTAAACAAATTAATATGCATTGTTCATGTCAATAATTAAGATTTTTCCTATGAGGCAGTGTGACCTTATGGGACTATTTAGACAATATCTTTTTCTATACTTGACCAATTAATCACATTGTTGCTCCTAATTACAACAACATATAAATATATAACATATTAAAATTTCAGATCAATTGGATTATTTTACAATATTTAGTTGAATTTCTAAGTGCGTTCTGTTTTCTGCCTTGTTTTCTGCCCTTAGTCAGTTTTTATCTTTTTCTCTTCATCTCTTCTCTTTTCTCTTCTCTTTTCTCTTTTCTTTTCTCTTATCTTTTCTCTTATCTTTTCTCTTCTCTTTTCTTTTATTTTCCTTTTGTTTAATTTTCATTTTATTTTGTCTATATTATTATTATTATTATTATTTACATATATTTATAATTCCACTAATTCACACAATAATACAGCTTAATCATTTGGCCCGATTTAACTAAATTAATAATGTAAATGTTTACTAATCTTAATCTAATCATTTTGATTATTTTAATTTAGTCACCTTATTCAATTTATTTCTAATGCTTTGTTATCATCATTTAGGTTATAAGGATACACGTGTGACTCGATACAATTGCCAAATTCTAGGACACGTAGCTAGTGCGTGCCATGAACTTGTTTCTAAGAAAATTTGTATGAAATGCACGTGTTCAATTGGATTATATGGAAGATGCATATGTTCAAATGAAATGCATGTGGATATGCATATGGGGAAGGTGAAGGATGTTACAATTCTCCCGTCCTTTTAAAAATTTCATCCTCGAAATTTAATACTTGGAAATAGGTGTGGATATTGCTTTTTCATATTTTCTTCTGTTTCCCATGTTGCCTCTTCTAGTAAATGGTTACGCCATAATACCTTAACTAAAGGTATTTCTCAGTTTCTAAGCTATTTAGTCTTGTATCCAATGATTTCCACTGGTTCCTCAACATAACTCATGTTCTCTGCAATCTCAATGGCTTAATCTTTAAGTACATGTGTAGGATCTGACCTGTATCTTCTAAGCATGCTCACATGAAACACATTATGCCAGTGGACCAACCTTCTCAAGAATTTCATAAGGCCCTATATACCTTGGGCTCAATTTACCCTTCTTGCCAAATCGGATTATCCCTTTCCATGGAGATACATGAAGAAATACCTTTTCACCCAACTCGTATTCCATTTCCCTTCTATGTTGATCAGCATAACTTTTCTGTTTGTCTTGTGCTACCTTTAGCTTATTCTTGACAATTTTTATTTTATCCTCTGTATCTTGTACTATCTCTGGCCCTTCTAATGTATGTGCACCTTCTTCATCCCATATCATAGGGCTTCGGCACTTTCTGCCATACAATGCTTCATATGGTGCCATCTGGATACTGCTATGATACTGGTTATTGTAAGCAAATTCAATCAATGTTATATATTCATCCAAGCACCTTTGAATTCCATAGAACACACCCTAAGCATTTCTTCCAATGTTTGTATAGTCCTTTCTAATTGTCCATCAGTCTGCTGGTGGAATGCAGTACTGAAGTTCAACTTTGTTCCCAATGCATCTTGTAAACTCACCCAAAAATATGAAGTAAACCGTGGATCTCTATCAGACACAATGGACACTGGAATGCCATGCAATCTGACTATCTTATTCACATATAATTTTGCCAAACTCTCGAGTGTACACCCCCATCTAATAGGTAGAAAATGTGCTGACTTGGTTAATCTGTCAACAATTAGCCATACTGCATCATTTTTCCATGGGGTTTTTGGCATTCCATAGACAAAATCCATCGTTATTTTCTCCCATTTCCATTCTAGCACTGGCAATGGATGTAACTTACCAATTGGTGCTTGATGTTCAATCTTAATCTGCTGACATGTCAAGCATTGGGAAACATATTCTGCTATGTCTTTCTTCATTCTTGGCCACCAATAATGAGGACTTAAACTGTGATACATCTTAGTCATCCCTGGATGCGTTGCATAAGGTGCATTGTGCGCCTCTTCTATTATTTCCTGACGCAAGTTCTCAGTGTCTGGAACACATATGCGTGACTTTAACATCAGTGTATCATTCTGTAAATAAAACTCTGTATTATTTCCCTGCCTTACCATATCAATTTTCGTACATAATTGAGGATCTTTGTTTTGTGCTTCTTTGATCCTCTCCTTTAGTATAGGTCTGACTTGAAGAGTAGCAATCAGTGATCCTTCATCATGTATATTTAATTCAACATTCATAGATCGTAATTGAATCAAATATGGAAAAGAGGATACTTGCAAGTGAGCTACACTGCTACTAGCCTTCCTACTCAATGCATCTGCTACCACATTGACTTTCCCTGGATGGTTCTCAATTGTATAGTCATAATCTTTCAATAGCTCTAACCATCATCTTTGCCTCATGTTTAACTTTTTTTGTGCCAGCAAATAACCCAAATTGTTATGGTCTGTGAAGATCTAGAATGTCTCACCATACAGATAATGCCTCCAAATCTTCAATGCAAATACAACTGCAGCTAATTGTAAATCATGCACTGAATATGAGATCTCATGTGGTCTCAGTTGTCTGGATGCATAAGCTATAACCTTACCATGTTGCATTAATACACATCCCAAACCTTGATGAGAAACATCACTATATACCGTAAATCCACCTGTACCTGTAGGGATAGTTAACACTGGTGCTAAAGTTAGCCTGTGTTTTAGTTCATCGAAACTCCTTTGACATTCTGAAGTCCACTTGAAAGACACATTCTTTCTCAACAATTTAGTCAAAGGGCTAGCAATTAATGAAAATCCATCAATAAATCTGCGATAGTATCCAGCTAAACCCAGAAAACTACGCATTTCAGAAACATTTTTAGGAGCTTCCCAATTTACCATAGCCTCAAATTTTTTTAGGTCAACCTCTATGCCCTTACACGACACCACATGTCCAAGAAACACCAAATGATCTATCCAGAATTCACATTTACTCAATTTGGCATATAATTTTTTCTCCCTCAAAGTTTGCAACACAACTTTTAAATGTTGTTCATGTTCTCCCCTATTCTTTGAGTACACCAATATGTCATCAATAAATACTATCACAAACCTATCCAGATATGGTTGAAACACCTTATTTATTAAAGCCATAAATGCAGTTGGAGCATTAGTCAACCCAAATGGCATTACTAAAAATTCATAATGTCCATACCTGGTTCAAAAGGCAGTCTTTGGAACATCCACTTCTGCTACCTTCAGCTGGTAACAGCCTGATTTCAAATCAATCTTGGAGAATATTTGGGCTCCTTGCAACTGGTCAAACAAATCATCTATTCTGGGCAATGGATATTTGTTCTTCACTGTCATTTTATTCAGTTGCCTATAATCGATGCACAATCTCATTGTTCCATCTTTCTTTTTAACAAATAATACTGGAGCTCCCCAAGGTGATACACTAGGTCTAATATACCCTTTGTGAAGTAACTCCTGCAATTGGGCCTCCAGTTCTTTCAACTCAACTGGGGCCATTCTGTAGGGTGACCTTGATATTGGTGTTGTTCTTGGTACTAGTTCAATAGTGAATTCTATCTCTCTATCTGGTGGTAAACCAGGTAGATTATCTGGGAATACATCAGCAAATTCCCTTACCACTAGTATATTTTCAAGCAAGCTATCAGTGGTTCTAGTATCAGTCACATATGCCAAATATGCTTTACATCCCCCTTTGATCATTCGAAATGCTCTTACAGCTGAGACTAAACATGTAGGCACAAGTTTTCTTTCACCTACTTGGCTAGTTTGGTGATTCCAAAATTACTTCCTTAGTAAAGCAATTCATTATTGCATGATGTCTACTTAACCAATCCATTCCAAGTATCACATCAAATTCATATATTGGCAATAAAATCAGATAAGCTATTAACTCGGCTCTATCAATGCATATATGGCAATCACAATAGACATTATTCACAACTACCACTATTCCCAATGGAGTACTCACATTTATGTCAATCCCCAAAGGCTCATGCATTTGATGCAGTTTAGATGCCATATGCAATGATATAAATGAATGAATGGAGCATGGGTCAATGAATGCATATGCTAACATATCATAAATGTAAATATTACCGGTAACTATGTTAAGAGCATCCACTACCTCTTGTCTAGTCATAGCAAACACCCTGGCCTGAGTAGGGTGTCTAGAACTCTGACCTTCAGATCTGGTTACTCCTCTACCCATTGTACCAGTCCTGCCTCTGCCTCTTCCTCAGCCGTGTGTCCCACTAGTAGGGTAGACCCTCGGTGCCTCAACAGTAGTCTCAGATACTCCTCTGCCTCTGCTGGTCTCTGCTAGTTTGGCTCTATTCGGATAGTCTCTATACATGTGCTCCATCGATCTACAGAAATAACATGCTCCTCTGAGCCTTCTACATTTGCCCATATGTTGTCTACCACAATGACTACATGTGGGCCTCTGTTCAACATATTGGCTCTGCCCTCTGCCTGGGTAAGAGAAATTCATGCCTCGACCTCTAGAACTGGATTACCCACTTCTGTTACCAGACTGTACAGGCATATATCTACCTCTTTTTCCCAATCTTATGCTAGACTCACTAAAGAACTAACGTTTTGCTCTTTTAATTTGTTGTTCCCCAGCTTCTTTCATTAATAGTTCAACTCTGATTGCAGCAGCTCTGAGTCTAGCATAATTATCAAGATCAGTAGTCGTGATTCTATTTCAGATCTCATATTTGAGGCCTTCCTCAAACTTCCTGCATTTGTCTCTTTCAATAGAGACCATGAAAGTGGCATAGTGGGAAAGTTTATTAAACTGTACTTCATACTCTGCAACAGACATGTTCCCCTATTTTAAATTCAAGAATTCCTTTCTCTTCTCATCTTTATATGCCTCAGGCATGTAATTATTCTGAAATTCCAGGAGGAAATCATTCCATGTCAACACTGGTGGTTGTGCATCACTGTCGGGGACTGTCTCCCACCATTCATAAGCATTTCCTTGCAGCAAAGATACTGCATAATTGAATTTCTCATCCAGGGTACATCTCATCATATTCAGTACCCTTTGTGTCCTTTTCAACCATGTCTCAGCTTCTGTTGGGTCTGTTGTGCCATTGAAATCAGTTGCACCATGTTTCCTTAGCTTGTCATAACGTCTTTCCTTGTACATTTCAGGACCATATATTTCCTGTTCTAGGTTTTCATGGGGTACTTCTGCATGAGATGACTGTGATGCATGTACTGGAGCTCTAGCTCCTAGTGCTGGTTGATCTCTATGTAAATGAGGTGATGCCTCATCAGAATGCATTTCAATCGGCCCCTCTCTCTTTGGTGAATCATGTCTTATGATGGCCCTAAACCAAATGAAACTATCTCACTACATAATGTTCAACACATATTATGCATATGTTATCATGCTCTTATGCATATGCATGTTCCCACGGAACCTATCCCGGCTCAGATACCAAAAATGTAACACCACATCTTATACATTTGAGTTCAACCTATCCCTGTATCAAATAATCACATATAGCATGCTGGAAAGACAAAATATCCTGTTAACAATAGTAGTAAATTTTTTTTCTTATATCCTGTAATCTCATTCAATGACTTTGCAAGTCAACACTGAGGCATTCGTCATAATACGATATATCACATATATTAAAACATAAACTTTACACATAAGTATTTACGAGTTGCTTTCATTTATACATTTTTAAAACTCATTCCAAACTGACTATACATATTCAACCATATAAATATAAAATGCAGATGACATATTTTCATGCTCGAGTGGTATGCAAGGATCTAGAGTGATGAGGCTCGACCAGTGACTTGTGCTCCATGTCTTCTATACGCTACTCAAAATGAGCTATCACTTTTCTTTACCTGAAAAATGATGCAAATTGATGAGTTGCGGCTCAGTGAGAATAACCATCAAATGAGCTCTAAAGTACCGAACAACTCATAATAATAAATCACAAATCCAATACATACCATGTATTCCATTCCATTCATCAGTATCATATAAATATCAATAAAGTTGAAACATATAATCATTACTCCTTACGTATGCAAATGCTTTGCTTATTTCATTTTGTTGTGACTAAGTTAAATAGACATTGCCCTGGGTTTCCAAGTGAACATTTGCATTTTCTAGCTAGCTTGATCATTTGTTTCATTTGCACATTTGTTGGGCCATAGGCCTCTTCTTTTGCTTTATAATATCGATTAACTAGTCACAACGCCTTTTAAGTCCATATGCATATGCACTTGTACTTAATCATTTATCAGCCATTGCATCTTATCACATACAACATTCATATATTGCATATATGCCTCATATGCCACGCATATACCTCGCATACACTATACATATACCCTGTATATATATCACATATGTCAAACATATACCTTAAATATATCACAAGTATACCACTTATGTATACCACAATATCACAAATTATCTTTCATTACATTATCAAGGACCAATCATGACAATCATATGAATCTCATAGCAAGCAACATTCATTTGCACTAAAGAATTCAATTGATAATTAGACTCACCTTTCTCCTTTCATTTTGACCCCTAACTTATTGTCTATCCGCTCCTTATGGGTTCCAATATGTTGCTAGCCTAATATGAAAATATAATCAATTAACTTATGATTAGGGAGACTTAATGTGGCTTAAACAAATTAATATGCATTGTTCATGTCAATAGTTAAGATTTTTCCTATGAGGCAGTGTGACCTTATAAGACTGTTTAGCCAATAAATTTTTCTATACCTGACCAATTAATCTGATTCTTATTCCTAATTACAACTAACATATAAATATTTAACATATTAAAATTTCAGAGTAATTGGATCATTTTACAATATTTGGTGGAATTTTTTATTGTGCTCTGTTTTCTGCCTTGTTTTCTGCCTTTAGTCAGTTTCAGGGTACCCATTTTTGTTCATCCTAAATTATAATATATAAGTGATATTTTAATGAACCCTTATAGAAACTTATATGGGTTCATATGGAACATTTTCTATGTTTACAACTTTTATCAATTATGTCTCTAAGTTCTTCCAATTATAACACACATTTCACTGATGCAGATTAGAATTGGCTTCCGGACTAGTATGATTTCCAAAGGCCATAACTTAGTCTATAAATAACATATTAAGCTGATATTAGTACCCCAATTTAGCTACGACATATACCTATAACTTGAATTTTTTGAAAATTTATAGAAGTTAGCTTTAACGAGCTCAAATGAGACAAACAATTTGCTGGATCTGCCCAGGGCACTCAGTTGGCAGTTCAAGTCATGGTTCCATTTACAATCCCTCAATATTTACAAGATTCATGAATCCGAAATTTGGTATAACGATACCTAACACATATATATACAAATTTTATGTTTTGAAATACTTCAAATAATGGCTTTAACATATTCAAAACCAAAGAACACAATAGCTATCTTTTCTAGGGTTCACACCCTGACCAGTTCCAGTATAAAGAGGATATCTCATTTTATACACAACATCTTGCAATACGGTTTACATATCCATAAATCTAAGACATAAAGGAACAACCTTTGTGTTTTAATATTTTCCAAAATCAATTTATATTGATATCAAATTCGGGGTGCAGATCAGTGCCTATTAATGAACCTTAGCAACTCAAATCAACCTTATAGCAATAAGAATTGATTACTTACCAAGCACAAACTTGCAAGGGATCAATTTGCCTCAACAACAAAGTGAAACAAGGAAGAATTGAGTTCTGGAATGGAGAAATATGAAAAAGAAAATAGGGCTAAAGTGAGGAGGCAGAAATGGGGGAGGAAGATAAAGCCAACCTTTTTGTTTTTTTGGCTTTTTATTTTTTTCTCTTCATCTCTTCTCTTTTCTCTTTTCTTTTCTCTTTTATTTTCTCTTCTCTTCTCTTTTCTCTTCTCTTTTCTTTTATTTTCCTTTTGTTTCATTTTCATTTTATTTTTTCTATATTATTATTATTATTTACATATATTTATAATTCCACTAATTCACACAATAATACAGCTTAATCATTTGGCCCGATTTAACTAAATTAACAATGTAAATGTTTACTAATCTTAATCTAATCATTTTGATTACTTTAATTTAGTCACCTTATTCAATTTATTTCTAATGCTTTGTTATCATCATTTAGGTTATAAGGATACATGTTTGACTCGATACAATTGCCAAATAGTAGGCACGTAGCTAGTGCGTGCCATGAACTTATGTCTAAGAAAATATGTATGAAATGCACATGTTCAATTGGATTATATGGAAGATTCATATGTTCAAATGAAATGCATGTGGATATGCATGTGGGGAAGGTTAATGATGTTACAAGGAAGGTCGAGGATGTTACATATGGAATCAAACTCTTGTGTGTCCTCTCATCTTGTGTCTTTGGACACATAGATTTTGAGAGAGTAATCCCATTGGTCATGGGAATATATCCTCTCTTTGACTGCTCCATGCTAAACCACTTTAACATCTTGTCTATATATGTAGACTGTAAAAGACCAAGCAATTTTTTATTATCTCTACATATCCTTATCCCCAAAATATAGACTGCTTCTCCTAGGTCTTTCATAGAAAAATTCTTGGATAACCAAATTTTCATTGATTGTAAGGTTGAGACATCATTTTCCTTTAGCAGTATGTCATCTACATACAACACAAGAAATACGATTGAACTCCCACTAACCTTCTTGTATACACAAGGTTCATCTGAAATTTGTAAGAAACCAAAATGTTTGATTGTCTCATCAAACTGAATATTCCTACTCCTACATGTTCGCTTTAATCCATAAATTGAGGTTTGATGCTTGCATACATTTTTGCTATCTTTGGATATGAAGACTTATAGTTGTGTTATGTACACATCCTTAGTTAGATTTCCATTAAAGAAAGTTATCTTCACATCCACTTGTCATATCTCATAATCATAATGAGCAACAATGGCTAGGAGCATCCTTATGGATTTCAGTATAGCTACTGAGCTAAAAGTTTCATCGTAATCAATTTTTTGTCTTTGACAATAATGTTTAGCTACAAGTCTAGCTTTATAGGTAACCACATTACCATCCATGTCAGTTTTCTTTCTGAAAACCCATTTGCACCCTATAGGCTTTATCCCTTCGAGTGGATAACTAAAGTCCATACTTGGTTTTCATACATGGAATCCATTTCTGACTTCATGGCTTGAAGTCATTTGTCAGATTTTGAACTATTCAAAAATTCTTCATAGGTTGTAGGCTCATCATTATTACATGCTTGTTTAGTTTGGTTGGTATGTATCTAATCCATAACAATTGCATTATTCATGCAATTATCGAATCTTTCGCCATCAACTAATTGATGTGTGCACATACATTGGGCTATCAACTCCTGATATGTGTACATCTCATATACACAAACCTAACTTCACCTCCAATACATATTAACCTTAGCAAAAATCCAACAAGCTAATGATATCGATTAAGTCCAACTCATTAATCGTGAAATCTAATTTCAATGGTTTGAACATATTCTTATAGAGCGAGCTTGAGGCAACTTAACAACCCTAACTCTAGAAGAAGTTTGGTTCTCCCTATATTAATGGAATGCATAAGACTTAATTATTTATTTAGCGAGGATTTTTTTTGTTAAGTCTCTTCATGTTATTATTACATGCTTTTATATATCATACATTCATCAAATGAAAATATAAAGATAGTTACATTAACTATATGGTTATGGATATACTAAATTCAAACTCTTGAACCAAAGAGTGATTAACCAGGTCTTATCAATTATATGCATGAATTTAGAACTCAAAATAGAAATCAAATTCTTATTTCTAAGTCTTGTTTATGGCACCACCTCCTTGGCTTCTTGCTCATTTGTATCTCCTTTCTTATGTAATATAATTACATATTTAAAACTATAGAAAACCTCAATTTACATTTGAGGGTAGTAAGATGAGAAGAGAAATATACAACAAAGAAAGAGAGGTAAGGACTCATGGGATCTCTTTACCATAAAACAAAACAATTCTATGCATGTTCAATCACATTGGGCATAAGTCTATAATCATCCATCATGCCTTTGCATATACCCCTAACATGCATTTTCTCTTGCATAAAATAAAATAAAATTGACAATTTTGAATTTTAATTTGAAAATCAATTAAATGCTTGAACCGAAATTACATACTTATATTGTTCTGTTAATTTAATTTTTTATGTCATTTTAATGTGGAATTTAATATTTAATTAAATTAAATTATATATTTCCATAATTAATTGAAAATTAATTCAAATTAAAATCAAATTATTATGATATCAAAATTAAACAATTTAATTTTAATATACATACCAATTTCTAGTTAAACTAGAATTATGATTGTTCAACTTAAATTAATTCAAAATTTTTAGAATCTCAAATCATCATTCTAAGCATCTTTAGGTCAGCTCAATTTTATCAAAATATTTTTGCATAAGCCAAAATTACTAAGATAAACGAACCCACACACCTAGATGCTCAAAAAGACTCATTAGACATTTAGAATTTTTTAAAAATTTTTAAATTCAAGAAAAATAATTTTTGCATGCATATAACATCAACATAACATATATTTAATCACATAAAAATTATTTCAATGTGCTGAAAATAAAATAATCACATACAAAAAATCAAACAAAATAATTCCACCAGGTATGCCAAAACAATCCCCTTTTTGTGTTTGTTTAAAAAATTAATTAAAATAATTTTTAATTAATTATTGGACACTTCCAGAGGCTTGAACACATTCTCAATATGTGTAAATAAGTTTTACATAATCAAATTAGAAGAAAAATATAAACAGTCTCATCAATTAATCCAAACAACAATACATGTTAATAAACAATGCAATTTTCAGCATTTTTGAAATAAATCCGAAATTAATTATTTGAATCACATTCAAACCATTTTTCAATCAAAATAACCATATTTAATCATCCCATGATCATATTAGAGAAAAAATATGTAAAACGAATTTTACAAATTAATTTCAAAGTTTTAAAATTATTGATCCAAACTTATCAAAAACGTGCAATCCCATTACACTTTCAATTAAAATTAATTTTAATAGACACAATGGGGCTCTAATACTACTGTTGGAATTTAAAAGTGAAATTCATTTATAAAATACAGAAAAAATAAAATTTTAAAAATCCGGGAGAAAAATCTTGCTTGTGTCTTTAAAACTAATTCATTAAATCATATAGATTGGAAATTATACTTTATAATTTCTTGATTTGTTTTTCAAATTTCACCTTGTTTGGTTATAGCAACCATAACAATCCATACTAAGATATTTTTAATAATAATCCACATAAAAATATGATGAAGAAACTACTAGAGAAATGGTTAAACACACCACAAAGTGCTAGCAATGGTGTATGCTCAATCTGAAAGAATATGAAAAATAACTCTTATTTTTCATTTCTCATTTTTTAATTTCCAAAAATATTTCTCAGACTTTTTGATCATTTCAAAAATATTTTTACCTCAAAAACAGTCTAAGCACAAAGTGCACAAGACAAGGGGAGGAATTTGGGGGGTTTTGCCTTAATTGGCTTTAATTGGCCAATTAAGGCCAATAAGGCCATCTGCTAGCTAGGCATAGTAGGCAGGCCAGAAGCCCACATGAGCCCTTGACCCCATGAATGATTTTTCCGTGCAATATCATCATGATCCGTCTCAAAATAATTCTCTCATATTTTTGGATCCTGTCCAATACTATTTTACTCATTCTCCATATCTCCAATGTAACCTATTAGGTTCCATGTTATGTTGGCCACTTAAATTAACAATTAATTTAAGCAAGTTATAAACGGTATCTAGCAACACATCATGACTCCCAATTGACCAGAAAGTCAGTGGTTTGACTATGAACTTTTCCATAGACAATTTAAGTGCAACTATTCCTTTCTTGAAGACTATTTTCATGATATTTTTACTCCGACCAGAGATTCCTAAGTCATGACCCCGACAAGAGGTCATCGGTATACTGTAGCGCTCACTTATCCTACTAATTGTTAATAGTGTATGGAAGTGCTAAAAGCTCATTTTTGTAAAAATAACCAATTCTCAAATTATTGTATTTTTTTATTTTTTATTTATTTTTTATATCATTTAAATATGCAACTAGTTACATAAATATTTTGATTTAAAAGAACTCATTCATCAAACCATAATATTTAGAAATATATTTACAATAATACCAAATATATATTAATTACAAATTTCAATTCTTATAAATCCTACATGCCACAAATTTACATCAAAAGAAATTCTTAAAATTTAATTTTTATAATACCATTTCCAAAACATACAAAAAGGAAAGAAATTACTGCAAATTGATCTTGGGGTTTCCCACTTCTTTTGTCACCCTATCGGAACAGCTACGTCTATTTATCTGCGGGTGATACACACGCACTAAGCTACTAGCTTAGTGGTTACCTTTGGCAACTACAATAATTATATAAATATTTCTAAAATAAAATTTTATAAACTACAATTAATTTACTAAGCATGCCAAATATTCAAATAATATTAAAACTATTTCTGTCATGCAAAAATATATAATTCATTAATTATAACATTCCATTCATTAAGCATGCTTGAAATTGTTTAACAATACAAGATATACAATTTAAAATACCAATTTAATGATTTACATTTTTTCTGTTATTTATTTGATAGCCCACGATATCTTAGACTGAAACTAAAGACTGGATATAGGATTTTTCCTCTCCGACAGTGTACTTGGCGCCTATATAATTATTTTATAACTTCGCGTTTAACGCCTACATTTTCAATAACAACTCAGCATCTTTTTGGTGTCTACATAATTTCGAACTCAGTACTATTTCTTAGTACCTACATAATTTCAACTCAGCGCTCTTTCCTATTGCCTACGTAAATTAAATCTCAACACTATTTTCTAGTGCCTAAATTAAATCAATACATATTTACAAGCTGCCCTATTCTGGACAGTATTTCTGCCTTATATTGCCCTGTATTTTTCATCCATTTATAGTTGGAATTTGGACAAGTGATCAACTAACAAAATGTAGGTACATGTCTTATCTTAAATTTACAATTGGAATCACATAAACCTAATTTTGTAGCAAAAGTTATGAATTTTTTTCTAAGATATGTTCATTCCAATCTATCAAGTATTTTACAGGACATATTTCTAGTTCGAACATTGAGTCTATTATTTACCTAATTGTAGACATATTCAGGTCTAATCGTCTAAATGAAAGTTGAAGTTCTATGTCTTAAATTTCCAACCCAATAAGAATCACTCAAAATGCATTTCCAGAACTCAAGTTATGGCCAGAAAAATAGACACTATTAATAAGATGAATTTTCTAGCATTTCCATTAATTCCTATATTTTCCATTTTCATGTATCAACCTCATATTCTAATTTTTATTTTCACATTCATGGCATCATTTAATCACCAATTCATCACTCAATCAAATATCCAGATTTTTTTACACAATTTCACAAACATCACAAAATCAAAATCAACATTTTTCTATATTAAATTTTTGCCGAATGTACATACCTCAAAAATTCACTTCTCTTCCCCTTTTTCTTCTTCCTAGCTGGCTTTTTGCTTGCCCTTACTTCCTCTTTGATTTTGGTTCAAAGATTTTTCACCTCATTGGCCTAACAACAAATTTCACACTAATCAAACACTAATCCACCCTTAATCATCATTAACATAATAATAACCCTAAATTACCTCCCTTAATGGTAACTAACCCCAAAATCAACGAAATGAGAAGGAGAAAAGTGAGAAGATGGAAAATCTTACCTCACCTTTTAAGATCTTCAAAATGACTAAAATTTTTCTTCTCTTTTTCTCTTCTTTTCTTCCTTCCTCTTCCTTGGTTATGCTCAGTTTGCTTCACTTTCTTCATGATATTGCCTTAATCCAACTTTTACCATCTAACTTTAGCTTTAATTGAAGAAAGAAAAAGAAGAACTAGGGGGGAAGGGAGATCACAGCTACAAGGAAAAGAAAGGGAGATAGTTTTCTTTGGTTAGATGAGAAAAAAGAAGAATAATGACCAAAAAGTTAGAGTTTGACTTTTGTAGTTGGATTAGGTGGGTGGTTAGGATTAATTAGATAATTTTGTCCCTCATTGGTCCATTAATTTAAATCACTCTTACTTTATTTTAATCAAAAGAATATTTATTTCCTCAGATAAAGAATATTCCATTTTTATGCCTTTTTAAAATATATGTGCCAAAAACACCGGAATTTCCAATTTCGTTCAGCAAAAAATTATTTTTTTCCAAATTTTAATTCTGAACTTCAAAATTCTCAATTAATAATATCCAAAATATTTTTCTCATATTTTATTATCATTTTAATTTTTTTCTTTCATCTCCAAATTTAGACCCTGGTCGGTTCGAAGCGCCGGATTTCGGTCAATCGAGACCGTGGCCTTCATAATCGGGCATCACAATTTTTCCCTCCTTAAAAAACAATTTTCCTCAAAATTTACCTTTTTAACTGGAGTGGAATAATTTTGGATACTGAGCCTTCATCACCTCTTCATTGTCCCAGGTTGCCTCTTCTGAATTATGATTTTTCCACAGAACTTTTACCAATGGTACCTTCTTGTTCCATAGCTTTTTCATTTCTCGAGCTAGAATTTCCACTGGCTCCCCTTTATAAGTTAGATCTGGTTGTATCTCTATAGGTTCTGTTGATATGATATGAGATAGATTCGATCGATATCTTCTCAACATGGACACATGAAATATGTTGTGAATCTTGTCTAACTCTTGTGGTAAAGCTAATTTCTACGCCATGGAACCTATGCATTCAAGTACCTCATATGGTCCTATGAACCTAGGACTCAACTTTCCCTTCTTTCCAAATCAAAAAAACCATTTTCCAAGGTGAGACTTTTAAGAATACTTTGTCACCAATTGTATACTCAATATCCCTCCTCTTCAAATCTGCATATGATTTCTGTCTATCAGTAGCAGCTTTTAGCTTATCTCTTATTACTCTCACTTTTTTCTCTGTATGTTGCACTAAATCTGGACCCACTACTTTCTTTTCACTAAGCTCGGTCTAACATAGAGGTGTTCCACATTTTCTCCCATACAAGGCTTCATATGGTGCCATACCGATATTGGCTTGATGACTATTATTGTAGGAAAACTCTATCAATGGAAGATGTTTATCCCAACTGCCTTTAAATTCCATCATACAACTCCTCAACATATCTTCTAATATTTGTATGACCCTCTTTGATTGTCCATCTGTTTGTGGGTGGAAAGTTGTGCTGAAATTGAGCCGAGTACCCATGGCTTGATGCAAACTTTTCGAGAATTATGAAGTGAACCTTGGGTCTCGATCTGAAAGGATTGAAACTGGCACACTATGTAAACGGATTATCTCATTAACATAGATCTCTGCCAAACAGTTAAGTGGATAATCCATCTTGATCTGTAGAAAGTGAGCAGATTTGGTGAGCCGGTCCACCACTACCCATACTGCATCATGCCTCTTTTGTGTCAAAGGCAACCCAGAAACAAAATCCATTATAACTCTTTCCCATTTCCACTCTAGAATTGAAATTGACTACAATAATCCAATTGGTACTTGATGCTCAATCTTCATTTGCTGACAAGTTAAACATCTGGTATTATACTCTGTGATATCTCTTTTCATTCCTGACCACTAGTAATATGTCTTCAAGTCATGATACATTTTGTTGCTTCCTAGGTGCATTGCATAAATAATTTTGTGAGCCTCTTTCAAAATATCTTGCTTCAATTCTGGTATGTCTGGCACACATAACCTGCTCTTTTTCCTTAAACTCCCATTTGCTTCAATAGTAAATTCTGGTTTTTCACCCTTTTTCACCATTTCAAAGATTTCCTTTAATTTCGTGTCTTGCTTCTGATTGTCCTTTACTTATTGAATCAATGTGGGTTGAATCCGCAATTCTGCCAAAATAATATATATAAATTATTTATTATTTAATTTTTTTGTTATTTAATCTTGTTCACTTAATAAATTCAAGTTTTAACGTTTACTTGCCAAAGTTTTTCTACTCAGAGCATCAGCTACCACATTGGCCTTACCCGGCTGATAATCAATGATACAATTGTAGTCTTTGATTAATTCTAGTCATCGCCTCTATATCAAATTGAGTTCTTTTTGTGAAGGAAAATATTTTAGACTTTTATGGTCTGTATAGATATAACATTGCTCGTCATATAGGTAGTGTCACCATATTTTCAATGCAAACGCAATGGCTGATAGTTCTAGATCATGTGTCAGATAATTTCTCTCATAAGGCTTCAGTTGTCTGGAAGCATAAACGATCACTTTGCCTTCTTTCATTAATATATAGCCCAAACCATTAAGGGAAGCATCACTGTACACCACATAATCTTTTCCTGTAGTAGGCTATGTTAACACTAGTGCCTCTGTCAACATTTTCTTTAACTTATCATAACTAGTCTGGCACCGGCCTATCCACTCAAATCTGGTCTCCTTTCTAAGCAATTTTTTCAGTGGTGAAGTTATCATTGAAAATCCTTTCACGAACCTCCAATAATAACTAGCCAAACCAAGTAAACTTCTCACCTCTGTCACATTCTAAGGCAATTTCCAGTTGAAGATTGCCTCTACCTTACTGGAGTCAACTTTGATCCCATCGGTTGAAACAATATGCCCTAAAAAGGCCACTTCATCCAACCAGAATGTACATTTCAACAAACTTCGCATATAATTGATTCTCTCTCAAGGTATGCAAGACAATACGAAGATGTTGGTCATGCTCTTCTCTGGTTCTGGATTACACTAGGATATCATTTATGAACATCACCATGAACTTTTCTAAATAAGGCCTAAAGATTCTATTCATTAGATCCATAAATACTGTGTGGACATTCGTTAGGCCAAAAGGCATTACTAAGAACTCGTAATGACCATACCGAGTCCTAAATATTGTTTTTGAAATGTCTGATTCTCTAATTCTCAATTGGTGGTGGTCAAATTTAGAAAATACCCCTGCTCCTTTCAACTGATCAAAAAAGTCATCTATTCTCAGTAAGGGATATTTGTTCTTAATTTTCATCTTGTTCAACTGACGATAATCAATACACAAACGAAAGGTGTCATCCTTCTTTTTCAAAAATAAAGCTGGAACATCCCAATGTTAGACACTAGGTCTGAGAAACCCTTTCTCTAATAACTCTTGCAACTGCACTTTAATTTCTTTAGCTCAGAAGGTGCCATTCTGGAATATCGGGGTTTGCCTGGCAAAATATCTATGGCAAACTCTATCTCTCTGACAGGTGGTAACCCTAGCAAGTCTTCAGGGAAGATATCTGGATATTCACATACTGTAGGAATCTCCCTAAGATCTAGACTCCCTTTCTTAGTGTCTACAATATGTTCCAAAAATGCTTCACATCCCTTTTTGATAAGCTTACTTGCCTTCACCACATAAATGACATTAGTCAAGTATGGTCGGCTCTCGTGCAAGACAATCATGTCATCCTGCCTTGAATTCTTGAAAGTCACTCTCCTATACTGACAATCCACCACTGCCCTATGCTGAGTTAACCAATCCATCCCCAAGATTGCATCAAGCTCACAGAATGGCAACTCTATCAGGTCAGCTGGGAATTCTACATTTTGAGCTTTGACTAGACTGTTTTTATAGACTTGACTAAGTTTCACTCCATGACCAAAGGATTTGTCACTAATATATCACAATCTAATTCCTCTACTACAATATTACCCTGACTAAGTGGTGGCATGCATAAATATGAATGTGTAGAACTTGGATCTATCAGTGCAAATAAATTAGTATCATAAAGAGAAAATTTACCGATAATGACATCCGGGGCATCCTGCTCCTCATGAGCGCTCATGGCATATGCTCGGGCTGGGGCTCGACTACCTTCTACTCTATTCACTGATTCTGATACACTCTGCCCATTCCTGCCACTTCAAGACTGTCCATGTCCTCTACCTCTGCCTCGAGTGACATTTTGAACTTGAACTGATACTACACCACATGTACCTCTCCCTCTGGGGCAATCTTTCTATTTGTGCTCAATAGATCTGCATCATAAGCATACTCCAGTAATCCACCAATAATCACCTGTATGTGATCTTCCACAATGCTGACATATGACAGATATGAATCTCCTATTACCAAAAGCTGGTGCACTAGTTGTAGACCCCTCTGCCCTCAACTGTTGGCTTTGCCTAGCTGAAAAGGTTGGTCCAGAACCCTATGATTGGAAAAACCTAGGCACTGTCTGCCCCCTTTTACCTGATGTCTACGCTATGCTAATTGTCGATCTTTGTGGCGGCTCTTCTATCTTATTTCTCTTTGACCTCTTTTCCACACTGATGGTCGAGGATACTAGTGTAGCAAAATCTTCAAGCTAAAGGGCAGTAACCATATTTCCAATATCATCATTAAACCCATTCTTAAATCTACGACATCTATCTACCTTATCAACAATGATTCCAGTTGTATATTTACCCATTCTGGTGAATTTCATCTCATATTCGACCACTGACATGCTTTCTTGCTTCAAGTCTTGAAACTCCCTTTTCTTTTCATTCACATAAACTCTAGGCATATATTTCATGCTAAATTATGCCTTGAACAAATTTCATGAAGGTGGTTTTAGTGTTTAGGGCTTCGATAAGATTGATTTCCACTAGTTATAGGCATGATCTTTTAGAAGGGACACTGTATACCTAACCTTTTGTTCCTCTGGACACTCGAGTTCCTTAAACACCCTTTCTATCAATTCCATCCAAAACTTTGATGCTGCTGGGTCATCCTCTCTCTTTTCCATAAAATCTGTGGCCCCATATTTTATCAGCTTATCAATCCAGGGTTTTAGCTGAGGTGGATCTTGTTGTAGAACCGTTTGTATTATCCGTTGCAACAAATTTGCTATCTGCTCCATAAGAGGTTTCTGTCCTAAATTAGCATGTCCCTCTGCTCTAGGCGAAGCTACTACACTCAGCCCGAAATCTCTCACTGATGGAGATTGTCCAAGATCAGCTGAGTCAGAAAGACTATTAATCAGTTCATCTTTCGAGAAATCTTGTTCCGATCTCGAATCCATATCTACCTATAAACTAGAAGAAGGGACCCAAATCAGATAATTGCAGCATTTTATGCATATGCATGAGACACATATTCTATTTTACACCCACTGATTAAGAATTAGTTAACCTGGGCTCTGATACCACTAAATGTAGAGCTCCCTTACCCTAGTAATCATTTATAGTGTATGCAAGTGCTACAAATCTCATTTTTGTAAAAATAACCAATTCTCAAATTATTGTATTTTTTTATATCATTTAAATATGTAACTAGTTACATAAATATTTTGATTTAAAAGAACTCATTTATTAAACCATAATATTTAGAAATATATTTGCAATAACACCAAATATATATTAATTACAAATTTCAATCCTTATAAATCCTACATGCCACAAATTTACATCAAAAGAAATTCTTAAAATTTAATTTTTACAATACCATTTCCAAAATATACAAAAAGGAAATAAATTGCTGCAAATTGATCTTGGGGTTTTTCTCTTCTTCGGTGGTCCTATCGGAACAGCTACATCTATTTATCTGCGCGGATACACATGCAATAAGCTACTAGCTTAGTGGTGGTACATTTGGCAATTATCCAATAATTATATAAATATTTCTAAAATAAAATTTTAGAAACTACAATTAATTTACTAAGCATGCCAAATATTCAAATAATATTAAAACTATTTTTGTCATGCAAAAATATATAATTCATCAATTATAACATTTCATTCATTAAGCAAGCTTGAAATAGTTTAACAATACAAGATATACAATTTAAAATATCAATTTAATGATTTATATTTTTTTCTGTTATTTATTTGATAGCCCACGACATCTTAGACTGGAACTAAAGACTGGATACAGGGTTTCTGCTCTTCGGGAGTATACTCGGCGCTTACATAATTATTTTATAACTCGGCATTTAATGCCTACATTTTCAATAACAACTCAGCACCATTTTTGTGCCTACGTAATTTCGAACTCATCACTATTTCTCAGTGCCTACGTAATTTCAACTCAGTATTATTTCTTAATACCTACGTAAATTAAATCTTAGCACTATTTTCTAGTGCCTACATTTCTACCTTTTATTGGCATGCCAACTTATTCTAATTTTTAGTTATCGACTAGATCTTATAGGGCTTAATTATATTTGCTACTTTTATTATTATTTACATATATTATGCATGTAATACTAATATAATTTCACATAAATGCAATAATTTCCATTAGATATTTTACAACCTAATACTTGCTCTTTAATCTTTATAACTATAATAAAAGTCAAATAATATATTTTTCTATCACAAAACTCCACAATCAACACATATTTACAAGTTGCCCTATTCTGGACAATATTTCTGCCTTATATTCTATATTTTTCATCCATTTTTAGATAGAATTTGGATAAGTAATCAACTAAAAAAATATAGGTACATGTATTATCTTAAATTTACAACTTGAATCACATTAAACCTAATTTTATAGCAAAAGTTATGAAGTTTTCTCTAAGATATGTTCATTCCAGTCTGCCAAGTATTTTACTGGACAGATTTCTAGTTCGAATTGTGAGCCCATTCTTCACCTAATTGCAGACATAATCAGGTCTAATGGTCTAAATAAAAGTTGAAGACCTATGTCTTAAATTTCCAACCCAACAAGAATCACTCAAAATGCATTTTGATAACTTAAGTTATGACAAAACAAATAGACATTGTTCATAAGACGAATTTTCCAGCACTTCAATTAATTCCTACAATTTCCATTTTCATGTATGAACCTCATATTCTAATTTTTATTTTCACATTCATGGCATCATGTAATCACCAATTCATCACTCAATCAAATATCCAGAATTTCATACAGAATTTCACAAACATCACAAAATCAAAATCAACATTTTTCTATATTAAATTTTTGCCAAATATACATACCTCAAAAATTCACTTCTCTTCACTTTTCTCTTCTTCCTAGCTAGCTTTCTCCTTGCCCTTACTTCCACTTTGATTTTGGTTCAAAGATTTTTCATCTCCTCAGCCTAACAACAATTTTCACAATAATCAAGCACTAATCGTACTAAACCACCCTTAATCATCATTTACATAATAATAACCCTAAATTACCACCCTTAATGGTAACTAACCCCAAAATCAAAGAAAAGAGAAGGAGAAAAGTGAGAAGATGGAAAATCTTACCTCACCTTTTAAGATCTTCAAAATGACTAAAATTTTTCTTCTCTTTTTCTCTTTTTTTCTTCCTTCCTCTTCCTTGGTTATGCTCACTTTGCTTCACTTTCTTGATGATCTTGCCTTAATCCAACTTTTACCATCTAACTTTAGCTTTAATTGAAGAAAGAAAAAGAACTAGAGGGGAAGGGAGGTCATGATTACAAGGAGAAGAAAGGGAGAGAGTTTTCTTTGGTTAGATGAGAAAGAAGAAGAATAATGACCAAAAAAGTAGAGTTTGACTTTTTATAGTTGGATTAGGTGGGTAGTTAGGAGTAATTAGATAATTTTGTCTATGGGAACCAAATGGGGTATAAAATGGTGAAAGAAATAATTGCATGTAAATTGTCTATGGGAAGGTTCGTAGTTAATCCACTGACTTTCCAGTCAATTGGGGGGTCAAGATGTGTTGCTAGATACAGCTCTTGACTCACTTAAATTAATCATTAATTTAACTGGCTAACATAATCGAGAACCTAATGGCTCACATGCATTAAAGATGTGGAGAATGAGTAAAATGGTTTTGGATATGATTCAAAAATATGAGAGAATTTGTTCGGGTCAAATCGAGATGAGATAATGGGAAAAATTGCTCATAAGGGGTCATAGGCCCTCTGGCTAGGCAAGCCCATGTCACGCACTACACAACGCACAATAATTGTGGCCGTTAGGCCATTTTGTCCTTAATTAGGCAAATTATGGTCATTTACTATTCATTAAGTTTCCTTTTCTCTATTTTTGATTTTTGATCTTCTTTTTTAATATGATTTAGATAAAAAATACATCAAATGGCAGAAAAGAGGAAATTATTTTTTGTGAAAAATAATTTTTGAGACAATATTCTCTCAAGAACAAATTCATATCTACAAATGAATATGATAAAATAAAGTATTTGTATGAGATTATTACATGATGCATGCAAGTAGAGAAAGAACAAAAATGCTTAATAGCATGTCACATATGTAAGTAGCATATATTTGCATATTGTATGAAATATAGTATATTGTCTTATTTATATGCACCACTAAGCCTAGTTCTTAGTGTGGAAGTTTCTCTTGCGCAAATATAACGAAGAATAGTCAGAAGATTATGGAAAAAGTGGAGACCTAATCCAATACAACAGTTATATCCTAACACCATGGATTCCATGTTTATGATATATGTGAACTAAACTCAACTTTCAAGTAAAGATGAAAGTTTTTTTAAATAATACTTTTATATATAAAGTATGTAGTTATCTATTATCATAATATTATGATATGGTTGATTTTAAAATATATATATATATATATATATATATATATATATATATATATATAGGTCCCAATTCACTTTAATTTACAAAGATTTTATATGAAGAGCTAGTGTAACATCCCTGTATTCAGGTACTAGTTGTCGAGGTAATAGGGTGTTACAAAGTTTTTGGTATTAGAGCTTAGTTTGGGCAGTTTTGGATTTTTAAAAAATAAAAAGAATTTTCAAAATATTTATGACACGAGTGTACCCATATTTGAGTATATAAGTTGTGGTTACTGATTAGGGTCTTTACTTTTTATGATATAGATAGGTTATGTCTTTTGCATCATAATAGATAATGGCTGAAAAGACTAAAAGTAATGAGACTACAGAGACAGGGGGCTTCATTGTGACCAAGTCGCTATCGAGTTACTGCATTAAGATCAGGTGCTAGCTCATCTCGTGGGCAGTCAGTTACTAGCATAGGACAGACCAAGCTTTTATGGAACATGGTTGATTTGCTATAGAGAGCATCTCAACCAGCCCCGTTAGTGTTATAATTTATGAGGTTGCAGAAGTTAGGGGCACCTGATTTTAATGGTAAACATAAGATGAACCCTCTATGGTAGAGTTTTGGTTGGAACGAATCAAGAGAGTATTTATCCAACTACACTGCCTGGAAGAGGAGAAATATGAATATGTTGTGTCTTTGTTGCGAGATCATGCATATGACTGATGGCGGTCAGAATCACAAAGATTAAAGGAATCCAATCCCCTGACTTGGGATTCTTTCTGGATAAATTCAATGAGCAATATATTCCTCTTATCTATACATATGAATAAGAAAATGGAGTTCCTAACATTGAAATAGGGGGATGTCAGTATCAGAGTATAAGAGAGACTTCACACATCTTTGGAAATATGCTGGCAGCATTGTATCCAAAGAGGATGATAAATGCCGACGATCTTAGGATAGGTTAAGAGATTCAAAAGCTGGAGGTCTCAGCCCAGTGTCTAATGAACTTCTCCAATTTACTATCACCTACCAGAATAGTTGAAAAGAGTCTCAGCGGAACAATAGCCAACATAAGATATAAGATTCAGAAGACTTATGCCATAGCCGAGTGGGGGACCACTGTGTGGCAAGTGACCAAGATCTTCTAGTGTCAAATTTTAGGTCGGGGGTTCTAGCAGGCTTTCTTCCTTCAAGAAGGGATAGCCCACAAGATCTGTTTCTTCAACAGCTAGTGCACCAACCTAGACATCATATAGATTTGTACCCTTACCTTTATATTAGTACTATGTTCATTCTCACGCCGGTGAGTGTTGGTGGACGATGGGAGCCTATTTGAGATACAACTATAAAGATCATCTGAGGAGAGATTGTCCCCTATTACAATTTGGTAAGGTTTCAAGAAGCACCGAGACAGTACAGATGCAGGCTGCTGGCCAAGGCAGAGGACAATGTAGAGGAGGCCGAGTAGGGCCTAGCCAGCTCAAATTAGAGACAATTGAGAGGTTACAGAAGGTAGTAGAGCTACACTAGCAAAGACGTATGCCATATGAGACCGAAAGGAGTAGGATGCACCAAATGTCATAGTGGATAAATTTCTTCTCTTTGGCTTTGATATTCATGTATTGATAGATCTAGGGTCAACACATTCTTACATATAAACACCACTACTGAGTCGAGAGGGTTTAGTACTAGAGGATTTAGAATTTGAGATTCTTGTGGCTAACCCATTAGGGCATAGTGTGAGGGTTAGTAAGGTATTCAGGAGTTGCTTGATTGAAACACAAGGCATACACTTCTCAGTAGATCTAATAGAGCTACCATTCCACAAATTTAATGTGATCTTAGGAATGGATTGGTTAGCTTGTCATGGAGTGATAGTGGTAGCCAAGAATGAAGAAAGATATCATAGAGTATGTTGCTAAATTGTTTGACTTGTCAATAAATGAAAGTTAAACACCAGTTGCCCACAAGATTGCTGCAACCAATACCATAAAACCTAATTCTGACTTTAACTATGCCTAACTTGGGCACAAAAATTGGTAGCCAAGAATGAAGAAAGATATCATAGAGTATGTTGCTAAATTGTTTGACTTGTCAACAAATGAAAGTTAAACACCAGTTGCCCAAAGGATTGCTGCAACCAATACCATAAAACCTAATTCTGACTGTAATTATGCTTAATTTGGGCACAACAATTGGATCAAAAAATTGTCCAGAAAATTCTAGACAACATTTTTTAATGAGAAGTCAGTATTTAAATGAGCATATATTTTGATACAGAACTCCAAATTAAGTGATTCATATTGCATATTAAAAGCTAAGATCCAGTACTCAAATTCTTTATAAAACATAGTAATTTAATTCTGATGGTAATAGGCCCAAAAGTAAGATCCAAAAAAGAGCATAGAATCTGCCAGTAATAGGGCATAATTTAAGTTAAGGGATTTAATGTGTAAATTACATTGGACTTTGTTATATTATGTGAATGATATGTACATTTAGTACGTTGAACCTTGAGGGGTATTTCCGTTATTTTCATGCTAACAAATAAAATAGCAATAATGTATTTAACATACTTGTTTTCTAAGTCTATTGAACAGGGTATGGAATATGATAGCAAGAATGGAGAATGGAAGATTAATATTAAAAAGATAAAATTGAAGAAATGGCATGTTCACGCCCGTGACCTTATATGTCATGCCCGTGATGAAACTTAGCACCAACAATCCAACATTTAAAGTTCGCGGGCATGAAGAATGATAGCAACCATGAATAAACATTTCAGTCACGCCCGTGAAATAAAGTCACGCCCGTGAGAAGACATGACAAATTCTTCCAGAGAGTTTCACGACCAGAGTCACCACTTGGACCACGGCTTGGAAGGATGTCATGCCCGTGAAAATATAATGTCACGCCAGTGATCCAACAATTCAAATCCTTCCAGAATGTTTCATGGCCAAGGTCACCACTCAAGTCACGGCTTAGAAGAATAGTCACGACTATAACACTTATTCACAACCGTAAATAATGAAAGAAAAGCATGTCAAGCGCGACAATAAGAATTGATGCAATGGCTAGTTCCATATTAAATGCAATCTAACGGCTATAACTTGCCATGGAAGTATAAATCCAAGTCATTTTATGCATCCAGAATAAGAAGAGTACAAGAGAATAAGAGAATAGCTAATATTTTGAATCAAAATCTTGTTATAAGCCATTTTGTGCATTTGATATTTTCAAAACAAACATTTATTCTCTGTGAAAATCTTTTTGCTCATCATTCTCTGAGCATTATAGATTTGTAAGTGTTTCTCTCTGTAATCATCTACTCAAGGGAGTTTTGGGTATTTTGGGGTTAAGAGTATAACACTAGTAAAGGTTATTTGTGTGAGCCTTTAAAACACAAGGAATTGGTTATTTGTGTGAGCCTTTAAAACACAAGGTAAAGGTTATTTGTGTGAGCCTTTAAAACACAAGGAATTGGTTTATTGTGTGAGCCATTAAAACACAAGGGATTTCTGGGTTAGGTGTGATCCATTGTTAGAAACACCATAGTTGGGAGTAAGCTTGTAAAACTCCATTGTAACACTTAGTGTGTTAGTAAAACTCCCAATTGAGATTGGGGAGAGGAGTAGGGTTTGTTAACACCAGAACCTCTATAAAAATCCTTGTGTCATATCTTTATATCCCTACTAAACTTAACTTTTCTTTTCGCTCTTAAAAGTTAAATTTTTAATATCCAATTCAACCCCCCTTCTTGGTTCAATATCTGGACAACATTGGTATCAGAGCTAAGTCTAGCATCGAAGCCTAAACAGTGCTTGTAAAGATCAAGATATGGCCAATGAAGGATTCCAAAGTCTCAGGCCTTACTTTGATGGAACAAATTATGCTCATTGGAAGTTTCGGATGAAGACATATCTGGATAGTGAAGGAATTGAAGTCTGGGATAGTGTTTGAAAAGAATGGACACCACCAACTAGAAGAGGAGTTGATGGTGAAGAAGAAACTGTTGCCCATATATTAAGCCAAGAAGGGGGGTTGAATTGGAGTTTTAAAAATTGAACTTTAAAGAGCAGAAATAAACAGTTAATTTTAGGAGGGATAGAGAAAATTTGACACACTGATTTATAGAGGTTCGGGTGTTAACAAACCCTACTGCTCTCCCCAATCGCAATTGGGAGTTTCACTAACACACTAAGTGTTACAATGGAGTTTCACAAGCTCACTCCCAACTTTGGTGTTTCTCACAATGCCTCACACCTAACCCAGAAATCCCTTGTGTTTTAATGGGTCACACAATAACTAATTCCTTTTGTTTTACAGGCTCACACAAACAACCTACACTTTGTGTTTTATAGGCTCACACAAACAACCTACACTTTGTGTTTTACAGGCTCACACAAACAACCTTTTATTTTGTGTTTTGGAGGTTCACACAACTAACCCTTACAAGTGTTTTACTCTTAACCCAGAACTACCCAAAACTCACTTGAGTAAAGATTACAGAGAGAGCCACTAATAAATCTTTATTGCTCAAATATGAGGAGCAAAAAGATTTTTACAGAGAATAGATTTGTTCTTAAAGTATGAAAGTACAAGATAGCTTGTGATTTGAAGTATATGCTAATCTTTTGTTTTTCTTATCATCCTTTTGTTTCTTAATGCATAAATGATTTCCATTTATACTCTCATGGCTGAATATAGCCATTGGGGTGCATTAAATAAGAAACTAGCTGTTGTACCAACCAAAAATCGCGCCTGACATTTTTCTCTTTCATTGTTCACGGGCGTGACTATGCTTGTCACGGGGGTGACAGTTCTTCCCATGTCGTGACTGAAGTGATGACCTTGGTCGTGAAGCTCTCTGGAATGTTTTGACATATTGAGTCACGAGCGTGACGTAATCATTCACGGGCGTGACAATCTTCCCAGCCGTGATCCAAGTGGTGACTCTGGTCGTGAAGCTCTCTGAATGAAATTGCATGAATATTCACGGGGGTGACACCTTTATTCACGAGGATGACTGAAATGCTTACTTCACGGTTTATTTTTCCTTCATGGTCGTGAACTTCAAATGTTGGTTTTGGTAACGGTTAGCTTCATTCACGGGATTGACTCCTAGAGTCACGGGAGTGAACATGCTACTACTTGAATTTTGTTTCTCAAGGATTATTCTTCCAATTCACCATTCTTGCTATTTTAATTCATGTCCTGTATAATATACTTAAAAAAACAAGTATGTTAAATACAATATTGCTATATTATTTGTTATCATCAAAATGATAGAAATACCCCTCAAGGTTTAACAATCTCCCCCTTTTTGATGGTGACAAATAATTTAGTAATATGTGATTTTTGAGAAGTCTCCCCCTCAAAATATACTTAGGAAAAAAAATTATAATGTGCAAGAATAGTAAATAATGATGTAGCATTAAACTAGATTTTAAGTATATGCAAGTTTATATGAGAAGTATATCCAATACATACCATAATTCCTTTTTAAGACATGAAGTATATGTAAAGTATATTTAAGGTATATCATGGCATATTTTTATTTGTAACTTGCTTTAAGGTATATGCAAAGTATACTTAGGGTATATCTAAGGTATATAAAAACTCAATTTTCCAATTATATACTTTGCATATGAAATGTTGAATCAAGATTTTTAAACCATTTCAAAGTCAATTCACTTTTTGATTCACAATTCTTATATCGCTATTTTGATACCATTCTCCCTTATCATATATTACCTATCATATATTGCTAGTTTTCTCCCCCTTTTGTCATCAATCAAAAAGGATATGAAGATTGAAGTAAACAAAAACAAATATATATATCATAAAGGAAATGATACAAACTAAGAAAGGAAATTTAAGATTTCCTACACAACCAAACATAAGAAAATGACAAACAAGCTAAAAACGATCAAATTTAGGCTACACTCTAGCCTATCTCCTAGTCAGACATCCTATCACGAAGCCTAGCTACTTCAGCCTCAAGGTTGTCCATCCGAGACTCCATGAAGTCCTTGAGGTTCTCCAACCTCTCATCCATGGAAGTCTGCAGCTGCTCAAAATGTGGTGCCAAAAGGTCGACCACCTGCTGCGCTAAGGATGGTGTGGAAGCTGAGGACTGTCCAATGTCCTATTCGACTACTGGAGGTGCTTCCTCAATCCGATCCCTCTTTTTCTGCTGGACTCCCTGGAGGCCTGCTTTAAAATCCTCCGTGTCATTATCTTCCCAGATAATCTCTCCAGTAGTGTCAGTGAAGTGGTAGAAGATAATGTTCTAAAAAATGATTCTGACAGTTGCTCCCATCTTGATGAACGACTCGACATCCAGCCTATCTCAAGAATGTGCAGGAATGATGTTGAAGTGATGGTCATCCAGCTTCAAATAATTGAGCTTCACTGCAATATGGGTGACATATGCCCCAATCAAAATATCTCCTGTGGGCTTGGTGGCAATGGAGAGAAAATGGTTTGCAAACCATCTGGAAAGTGCCACTTTGACTCCTCTGCGAGCCATCTCAAGGAGGAAGAGCTCTAACGTTCTGATTGTTCCATTACTTTCTCCCCTAGCAAAAATGCTATAGGTTAGAAACCTATGCAAATATCTATGTACTGGGGTCCTGAGATGTGTGCTCTTAGTTTTCTTGACATCCCAGCTGCAATCGGTGCCAAAATGTGTCCAGACTGGAGGAGCAAAGAATTCTACCTCAGTCTCATTTATAATGCCATCAGATGGTAGGTTGAACAATTCTCCAAATGCGATGGCACTGAGGGTGTTAGGATTATTGCAGAGTTGGAATTTCACCACTCTAGTAGGTGAAACCTGCAAGGTGCTGAGAAATTCCAGCGTTGGCTCCCTCAGAGTCGGCTGATGAATTTCAACAAACTCTTTGAGATGACAGGCTTGTAGTTGCTCTGTCATAGCCATCTCAAGCCCGAGACTACGGAATGTCTACCAATCGAAGGACCTTGATGATAAAAGAGGTCTCTTCTTCAAAGTTGCATACCGAGGATGGCAATTCTCCGGAATGATGTTCATGAGGTAATCTGAATACCTCTTAGGTGCATAGGACTTCCTTCTCTTTCCCTTAGATGAAGCAGATTCCATATTTGAAGAAATTTGTTGATGGAATTGAAAATAATTTTGACAGAAAATTTGATGTAAAACCCTAGAAATGTATGATTTCTGCTGAAGATTAGAACTTCCGGTGGTATTTATAGTGAAATTTCAAGTCTTTGGGGTCAGAATCTTCAATATCTTAATGAATGAGAGTAAATGAGAGTTGTTTTGGGAGATGAGGAGTTGAAATGAAGGTTGTAACTGGCTGTTTTCTTATATATTCGATACATTCATGAGCGTGAATTATGGTTTCACGGGCGTGAATGGTCGTGTTCACGGTTTGCTGAAGGAGTATTTCACTCGTGAATAAAGGCGTGAATATGTTCACGGGCGTGAGGTTTGAACCTCACGGGCGTGAGGTTTGAACCTCACGGGCGTGAATGATCATCGGTCGTGGGGGTGAATAACTGGTCAAGGGCGTGAACTGTTGAATTTCACTACTTATGCCCGTGAAGCAAGCCATGACACAAGGCGTGAAAGCTTCTGTGAGTTTTTGGGGTGTAATTGTTCACGGGAGTGAAAATTCGTCACGGGCGTGAAAGTCCATTTTCACGGGCGTGACTCAAGCCGTGAAACTAAGTTTCACCACTTGAAGTCGTGAATCATGTCGTGAACCAAAGTCGTGAACGACACTACCTCTTTGGGCCACTTAAGTCATGGGCGTGAATATATGTCACGGGCGTGACACTCCCTAAAATTTTTATCAAATTGAAATTAAGTTCTACAACAAGACTAAATCATTTCAACAAAGATTCTACTTCTTAAAACATGAATTCTCATCAAAATTTCTATCTTATAACTTGTGATATGATTTAAGATCAACAATTAAAATTTCATATTCTTGCAATCACAAGGTTATTCCATCAATCATACCTAGTTCTCTTCTAATGAAATTAAATCTTTTCCCATTTAGAGACTTAGTGAAAATATCTGCTAATTGATTTTCTGTGCTTATAAATTCTAATTCAACATCTCCATATTGAACATGATCTCTAATAAAGTGGTGTCTAATGTCAATATGTTTGCTTCTAGAGTGTTGAATAGGATTCTTTGAGAGATTTATAGCAATAGTGTTGTCACATTTTATAGGTATATGGTGCATCTCATGACCATAGTCCTTAAGTTGTTGTTTCATCCATAGAATTTGTGTACAATAGCATCCAACTGTTACATATTCAGCTTCAGCAGTTGAGAGAGCAACTGAAACTTGTTTCTTGCTAAACCAAGAAACCAAACATTCTCCAATGAAGTGACAAGTACATGAACTACTTTTCCTATCCAAAAGACTACCGGCATAATCTGCATCTGAATATCCTATAATATAAAAAGATGAATTCCTAGGATACCATAAACCTAGATGCAATGATCCATGTAAATATCTTAAAATCCTTTTCACAGCATTTAAATGAGATTCTCTAGGACATGATTGAAATCGTGCACATAAGCAAACACTATACATAATATCGGGTCTAGAAGCAGTGAGATATAAAAGTGATCTGATCTTACCTCTATAAAGTTTTTCATTAATGCTCTTACCCTTTTCATCTTTATCCAATTTCGTTGATGTGCTCATAGGAGTCTTGGCATTTTTGCATCCTTCCATACCAAATTTCTTGATTAAATCTTTGGCATATTTGGATTGGTTGATGATATGCCCTCATTGCTTTGCTTTATTTGTAGACCAAGGAAATACTTAAGTTCTCCCATCATGCTCATTTCAAATTCCCTAGTCATGCACTTAGGAAATTCTTGACAAAGCAACTCATTAGTAGAACCAAATATTATATCATCAACATAAATTTGAACAATTAGTATATCATGCTTATGCTTTTTGATGAATAGTGTAGTGTCAACATTTCCCTTTGTGAAGCTATTTTCTAATAAAAAAGAACTTAGTCTCTCATACCAAGCTCTTGAAGCCTGTTTTAAACCATACAAAGCTTTTGAAAGTTTAAAAACATGATTTGGCAAATCATAACTTTCAAAACCTGGTGGTTGTTCTACATACACTTCTTCATCTATATAACCATTTAGAAATGCACTTTTCACATCCATTTGAAAGAGTGTGAAATTCATGTGACATGCATATGCTAAGAGTATTCATATAGCTTCTAATCTAGCTACAGGTGCATATGTTTCATCATAATCTATACCTTCTTACTGATTATATCCTTTTGCAACTAGTCTTGCTTTATTCCTGGTTATTAACCCTTGTTCATCTAATTTATTTCTAAATACCCATTTGCTACCTATGATTTGATGATTCTTGGGTCTAGGTACTAGGTTCCATACCTTATTTCTCTCAAATTGGTTGAGTTCCTCTTGCATGGCAATTACCCAGCTTTCATCATTAAGAGCCTCATCAATGTTTTTAGGCTTAATTTGTGAAATAAAAGCAATGTCAGTGACTAAATGCTTGAAATGAGATCTATTACTTACTCCCCTTGATAGATCACCAATTATTTGCTCTTTTGGATGATCTTTCGTCATTCTCCATTCTTTTGGAAGTTCTTGCTCTATTGTTCTTGATTTTGAGGTAGTAAATTTTCTTGATCGTTTTCTTCTTTTCCATTTTCAATGACAAGTTTTTCCATATTACCTAAAACATCATCAAGAGCACTACCTTTCACAAGATCAAATTTACTAGATTCATTAAAAACAACATGCATGGATTCTTCAACCGTTAATGATCTTTTATTAAATACTCTGTATACTTTGCTGGTTGTAGAGTATCCTAAGAAGATACCTTCATCAGACTTAGAGGAAAATTTTCCAAGATTGTCCTTGGTGTTCAATATAAAACACTTGCATCCAAATACTCTAAAGTATGATACCAAGGGCTTTCTTCCATTCCATAGCTCAAATGAGGTTTTGTTTAAAAGAGGTATTTTGAAAACTCAATTTGAAATATAACATGCAGTGTTTGTGGCTTCTGCCCAAAAATAAGTTGGTAATTCATATTCATTAAGCATTGTTCTAGCCATTTCAATTAAAGTTCGATTTTTCCTTTCAACTACCCCATTTTGTTGAGGTGTCCTAGGAGATGAGAAATTATGTGAAATGCCATGTTCAAGACAAAAGCTTTCAAAGTTTTCATTTTCAAATTCTTTCCCATGATCACTCCTTATTTTTGAAATGCAGTAACCTTTTTCATTTTGAATTCTTTTAGCAAAGTTTTTAAAGTTTTCAAAAGCATCACTCTTTTGAGCTAAGAAAATTACCCATGTAAATCTAGAGTAATCATCTACGATGACAAATGCATAATGTTTTCCTCCTAAGCTAGCAATTCTAGTAGGTCCAAACAAGTCTAAATGCAGGAGTTGAAGAGGTTTTGAAGTACTTACTATGTTTTTGGCTTTGAAAGATGACTTGTGTTGCTTTCCTCTTTGACAAGGATCACATGTCTTGCCTTTTTCATATTTAACTCTTGGTAATCCTTTTACTAGCTCTCCCGTGCTGAGACTTTGTATTTAGTCCATGTTAGCATGACCAAGTCTTCTATGCCATAGCCAAGATTCATCACTAGTAGTCACAAGACACTTAGAGGAATGGTTAGATAGTTCATGTAAGTTTATTATGTATGTATTGATATCTCTATTTCCTTTAAATATTTCTTGACCATCAATAGAGATTACAAGACATTCATTTGAAATAAAGATTACTTTGTTTCCTTTATCACATAATTGACTTACACTTAACAAGTTATGTTTCAAGCCATCAACAAGTAAGACATCCTTAATAAACGTAGTACCATTAACACCAATAGAACCAATGCCAATTACCTTACCCTTTGCATTGTTTCCAAAGGTAACTTTACCTCCATCAATACTTTTGATTTCATTGAAGAGTTCTTTGTCTCCTGTCATATGCCTTGAGCATCCACTGTCTACTAGCCACGCATTTTTGTTTATTGTGGACTTGAGGCATACCTATAGAATCACAAATCAAGTATGATATTTAGGTACCCAAATGAGTTTGGGTCCTTGGGGGTTAGCACATGAAGGTTCCTAATGAGCCTTCCTTATCCAGCAATGTTTATTTATGTGACCCATTTTCATTCAATAATTACATTGTTTAGGTATAAACTTGCTTTTTGGTCTTACACTGTGTTTAAATGCCATAAATCTATTAGACTAATTTTGAGAACAATGGCATGCACATTCATGATTAATTTGCATTTTTCTAGATGCATGCTTCCTATACATAAAGGCATGATTATTCTTTTTCTGTATAAAAGGTTTAACATTCTTATTTCTTGGTGCAGTTCTAACAGGTGTGGAGATGTTAGGTTCTCTAGACTTAACAAATACAGTTTTGTTAGAAGATGATGTGTCCTTAAATCCTAGACCATGTCTAACAAAAGGTGGTCTTTGAGACATAATGAGAGTATCTAAGCTTTCTTTACCTTTGTGAAATTTAGAAATGGAATTTCTAAGTTCCTCAAATTCATTTTTCAAAGTATTATTTTCTTTTAACAATGAAGCTGTTGAGGGTCTTGATGAGTATTCATCTAATGACTTTTGAAGAGATTCATTAGATGATTTAAGCTTTATGTTCTCTTTTTCTAAACCATCTATCTTATTTTTCAAATTAGAGATATTATTTCTATAGGTACTAAATTTAGTTCTATATTTCTCTAATTCTATATTTAATTCTTCTATTAGGCTTTGCTCATCATCATCATCATCATCACTATCATTATCACTACTATCATTATTGAAAGAATATTAGTGTAGTGATCTTACTTTGTCCGAGACGTGATCCTCAATAGCCATGAAGCATAGGTTGACCTCTTCACTTTCATTATCATCTTTTTCACTTGAAGAGCTTTCGTCATCCCATGTGGCTTTATGACCTTTCTCCCCATTGTCTCTTTGGTATTTGCTCTTATGCTTCTTGAGCCTTGGACATTCTGGTTTGATATGTCCTTTCTTTTCACATTCATAGCATTTTACCTCTTCCTTACTTCTATGTGTGTCATTAGAAGTTTGTTTGAGGTTTCTTTGCCTGAATTTTCTGGAATTGCTCATTTTCTTCTCAATGATTCTTTTTAATCTCCTTGAAATCATAGAGATGTCCTCATTTTCATCATCACTCATCTCTTCATCGTCTTCACTTTCTTCTTGAGATTTTGAAATATAGGCTTTGAGTGCTAAGGGTTTTCTTTTCTCTGGCTCTGCTTCAAGCTCTCTATCTCTCTTCACTGCCATCTCATGTGTGAGAAGCTTGCCAATCAACACATCAGTATTCATGATGCTCATATCTTCATTTGCTTCTTTTATGCCAGCAACTCTTGAACCATAGTCTTTAAGAGGAAGACTTCTCAGGATTTTATGGGTCATGTCAGTGATTGATTCATTGGATTTCATCTTGAAGAGCTCATATTCTAAGGTTAGAAGTTGAATCTTCTTGGATTTGACTTGCTTAGCTCCCTCATGATAGTTCTCCAATGTCTTCCACATGTTATGTGCTGTTGAGCAGTGTTGTATTCTCCCACATTCTTCAATAGATAATGAGCTTGATAGGATGGTCATTGCCTTCTTATTTCTCTTGATAAAATTTCTACTTCAACATCAGCTCCTCTTCTGGTTGGTGGTGTCCATTCTTTTCGTACACTATCCCAGACTTCAATTCCTTCACTATCCAAGTATGTCTCCATCTTAAACTTCCAATGGGCATAATTTGCTCCATCAAAGTAAGGTTTGAGACTTTGGAATCCTTCACTGGCCATATCTTACTCTTTACTAGCACTTTTTAAGCTTCGATGCTAGACGAGGCTCTGATACCAATTGTTGCCCATATATTAAGCCAAGAAGGGGGGTTGAATTGGAGTTTTAAAAATTGAACTTTAAAGAGCAGAAATAAACAGTTAATTTTAGGAGGGATAGAGAAAATTTGACACACAGATTTATAGAGGTTCAGGTGTTAACAAACTCTACTCCTCTCCCCAATCGCAAATGGGAGTTTCACTAACACACTAAGTGTTACAATGGAGTTTCACAAGCTCACTCCCAACTTTGGTGTTTCTCACAATGGCTCACACCTAACCCAGAAATCCCTTGTGTTTTAATGGCTCACATAATAACCAATTCCTTGTGTTTTACAGGCTCACACAAACAACCTACACTTTGTGTTTTACAGGCTCACACAAACAACCTACACTTTGTGTTTTACATGCTCACACAAACAGCCTTTTAATTTTTGTTTTGGAGGTTCACACAACTAACCCTTACAAGTGTTCTACTCTTAACCCAAAACTATCCAAATCTCACTTGAGTAAATATTACAGAGAGAGCCACTTATAAATCTTTATTCCTCAAATATGAGGAGCAAAAAGATTTTTATAGAGAATAGATTTGTTCTCAAATTATGAAAGTACAAGATAGCTTGTGATTTGAAGTATATGCTAATCTTTTGTTTTTCTTATCATCCTCTTATTTCTTAATGCATAAATGATTTCCATTTATACTCTCATGGCTGAATATAGCCATTGGGGTGCATTAAATAAGAAACTAGCTGTTGTACCAACCAAAAATCGCGCCTGATATTTTTCTCTTTCATTGTTCACGGGTGTGACTATGCTTGTCACGGGGGTGACAGTTCTTCCCATGTCGTGACTGAAGTGATGACCTTGGTCGTGAAGCTCTCTGGAATGTTTTGACATATTGAGTCACGAGCGTGACGTAATCATTCACGGGCGTGACAATCTTCCCAGCCGTGATCCAAGTGGTGACTCTGGTCGTGAAGCTCTCTGAATGAAATTGCATGAATATTCACGGGGGTGACACCTTTATTCACGAGGATGACTGAAATGCTTACTTCACGGTTTATTTTTCCTTCATGGTCGTGAACTTCAAATGTTGGTTTTGGTAACGGTTAGCTTCCTTCACGGGATTGACTCCTAGAGTCACGGGAGTGAACATGCTACTACTTGAATTTTGTTTCTCAAGGATTATTCTTCCAATTCACCATTCTTGCTATTTTAATTCATGTCCTGTATAATATACTTACAAAAACAAGTATGTTAAATACAATATTGCTATATTATTTGTTATCATCAAAATGACAGAAATACCCCTCAAGGTTTAACAGAAACTTTATCAAGAGATGATTGGACAGAGCAAAGAAGAGCTAACTTCAAAAATAAGAAGGCAATGACAATTCTCTCAAGCTCATTATCCATTGAAGAATGTGGTAGAATACAACACTGCCCAACAACTTACAGCATGTGGAAAACATTGGAATATTATCATGAAGGAACTAAGCAAGTTAAATCCAAAAAGATTCAACTTTTTACTTCAAAATATGAGCTCTTCAAGATTAAATCCAATGATTCAATCACTTGTTAGAGGAGTGTTCTAAAGGCAATCACCTTTAGCACTTATGGTACAAATTTATTTGATTAATAAAAGGCATTTTCATTAATTTGATGTTCATTTGATATATGAATTGATAAGTGATCTTAAATCAATTAATGAAGTCTTTGATACATAATATTAAGATTCTTATAATGTGTAATTATGTTAGTATCAAAATTATACCTAGTCATAGGATTAATGAGATGAGACATTATTAATCCAAACAGACTAGCACATGCTACACTCCTTGATTGGATCGAGTAGTAGATCTCATAATTTATAAACATGAGATGTTTAGAGTTAACATATGGATGCTTGCTAAGTGTAGCTAAGTACATTGGATGACCAACTATGAGACAATCATATGGATAATCTATTCAAATGTTAATGATAGTCTCATCATAGCAATGGTGCAAGTATCCTTAGACTTGAGGTACTCAAGGATATCTTGAATATTGATTCTGTATTTTGACATTATTCCTTGTTGCCTCAGAGAGGTAGCTCATAAGGTGGTGATTGGATACAGCTTGAGGTATTCAAAGGTAACTGGGTAACCAAAAAAGGATTCACCACTCTTGATAGTAGGAGTGTATACCCATGGCCTCTTGTCGTGGTCATTACTCAGGAATCTATGCCCGAAGTGGAAATTTCATAAAGATAGTCTTCAATGACATATCTAATAGAGTAATGAGCCTCAAGGACAAAAACTAACATTATTTGGACTAGACGTGACGTAGTCAGTCTAGTGGGAGTTGACACATGTCCATACTCTGAACTAAGTGGGGTATAGAATGGTGAAAGGAATAATTGTACAGAAATTATGGAAAGGTTCGTAGTCAAACCACTAACTTTCCGGTCAATTGGGAGTCATGATGTGTTGCTAGATACCGCTCATGACCTGCTTAAATTAATTATTAATTTAAGTGGCTAACATAACTGGAAACCTAATGGGTCACACGCATTGAAGATATGGAGAATGAGTAAAATGGTCTTGGATAGGATCCAAAATATGAGAAATTTATTTTAGGATGGATCGCGATGAGATCTTAAGAAAAAATCGTTCAGAAGTGTCACGGGCCCGTATGGACCCATACGGGCCCACGCGGCTACTGGCCGGCCTTGCGGGCCAGCTGGGCTGCCCAGTAGCAGCCCGCAGTAGGCCCAGCGCGCCTGCAGCTTCCCATCCGTTCACCAACGGCTGTTTTCGGCCATAATTAGGCCAATTATGGCCAATTACTATTCATTAGTTTCCATTTTCTCCATTTTTGACTTTTCATCTTATTTTTAAATTTGATTCAAATAGAAAAGAGATAAAATGGCAGAAAATAGACATGAAATTTTTTTTTGTCAAAACAAATATTTTTAAGACAACAAAAATTCTCTCAAGAACACTTTCAAAGCTAGCAATTATCATTAGAGACATCCTAGTGTGGATTATTGTGGTTTGCTACAACCCAACTAAGTGAAGATTTGAAGAACAAATAAAAATTATAAAGTATAATTTTTAACATTTACATTTATATAAATTAGTTTTAATGGTACAAGTATGATCTTTTGTTTTAGATTTTTAAAAATTTTATTTTTCACTGTGTTTATGAACATAATTCATTTTTCAAAACCCTACATTGGTATAAGAGCCTTCTTATATCTATTAAAATTAATTTTAATTGAAAGTGCAATGGGATTGCATGTTTTTGATGATTTTGGATCAATAGGTTTTGAAAAATTGAAATTAATTTGTAAAATATAATTTATATATTTTTCTTTCTTTAATCTGATTATGGGATGATTAAGAATGATTATTTTGATTGAAAAATGATTTTAATGTGATTCAAATAATTAATTTCGGATTTATTTTAAAAATGCCTAAAATTGCCTTTTTATGAACATGTGTTGTTGTTTTGCTTAATTGATGGGGCTGGTTAATTTTTTTGTAATTTAATTATGAAAAACCTTATTTAGAAATATTGAGAATATTTTTATGCCTCTGGAAGTGTCCAATAATTAATTAAAAATTATTTTAATTAATTTTTCAATCAAACACAAAAATGGGACTGTTTTAGCATACCCGGTGGGGCTGTTTTGTTTGATTTTTTTGTATGTGTTTATTTTATTTTCAGCACCTTGAAATAATTTTTATGTGATTAAAAATATGTTATTTGGATGTTAGATGCATTCCAAAATGATTTTTCAAGCATTTGAAATTTTAAAAATTATAGATAACGAATTAGTAATTTTGAGCATCTAAGTGTGTTGGTTCGTTTATCTTAGTAATTTTGGCTTGTGCCAAAACTATTTTGATGAACTTGAGCTGACGTAAAGATAATTAGAATAGGGATTTGATGTTCTGAAAATTTTTAGAATTTTTGGAAATTAATTTTGAATTAATTTAAGTTGTGCAATTATAATTCTAGTATGACTAGAAATTGGTATGTATATTAAAATTAAATTGTTTAAATTTAACATCATAATATTCTGATTTTAAGGAGAATTAATTTTGAATCATTTCTGGAAATATGGAATTTAATTTAATTTGATTAAATATTAAATTCCACTTTAAAATGACATACAAAATTAAATTAACCGAAAGAACACATATAGACAATTTCGATTCAAGTGTTGAATCGATTTACAAATTGAAATCCAAAATTGTCATTTTTATTTTGTGCATTAGAGAATGCATGTTAAGGGTGTATGAAAGGGCATGATGGATGATTATGGACTTAGACCCAATGTGATTGAGCATGCATGAAATTATTTTGTTTTATGGTAAATTGGGTCTGCGTGTCCCTACCTCTTTTTCTTTCTCATGTATTTCTCTTCTCATCTTACTCCCCTCAAATGTAAATTGAGGTTTTCTATAATTTGAAATATGTAATTAGATTACATAGGATTAGGATAGAATGAAGATACAAAAGGAGCAAGAAACAAAGGAGATGGTACCATAAACAAGAAGACTTAGAAATAGGAATTTAATTTCTATTTTGGGTTGTAAATTCATGCATATACCTAGGTAAGACCTAGTCAATTTCTCTTTGGCTCAAGAGATTGACTTTAGTATGTCCATAATCATGTCATATAGTTAATGTAACTATCTTTATATATCAATGTGATGAATGTATGATATATAAAAGCATGAAATAATAACTTGATGAGACTTAACAAAGAAATCCCTCACTAAATAAACAATTAAGTCTTATGCCTTCCATTAATATGGGGAGAACCAGAGTTCTTCTAGAGTTAGGGTTGTTGAGTTGCCTCAAGCTCACTCTATAAGAATATGTTCAATCCATTGAAATTAGATTTCAAGATTAATGGGTTAGACTTAACCGATATTATTAACTTGTTGGATTTGCGCCAAGGTTAATGTGATTGGAGGTGAAGTTGGGTTTGTATACATGAGATGTACACATATCAAGAGTCGATAGCCCAATGTATGTGCACACATCAATAAGTTGATAGCACAAGATTCGATAGTTGCTTGAAAAATGCAATTGGTATGGATTAGATACCTACCAACCAAACTAAGGATAGCTTGTTGAGTTGCCTTAAGGTTATTCTTAGCTAGTTGGATATCGACCCACTAGGAGAACTTCCATATAAGTTCTCTCGGGTTCATAGTGAGGGCTATGGATTTGCAAAAAAATAGTGGGAGCCATAATGCGATTTATTAAAGACCTAATAAATATGCATTTTATGTACATTCTAACATGTTCTATTTTACATCTAGGTTGCCAGAATCATCATCATGACAAATGTGAATTTGCAATCGCTAATGGAATCAAATAAGTTGACTGGGCCAAAGTTTTTGGATTGGCTAAGGAATCTGAGAATAGTTCTCAAATCCGAAAAGATTGGCTATATCCTAGATGAGGCACTCCCTAATCCCCCTACTGCTAATGCTTCTGAAGATGTTCAGAAGACATATCAAAAGCATATCGATGATAGTGAGATGGCAAGCTGCATTATGCTTGCTACTATGTCAGCTGAGTTGCAAAAGCAACATGAGGCTATGGATGTTAATTCCATAGTATACCATCTAAGAGAGCTTTTTGATGAGCAAGCACGTTCCAAAAGGTTCGAAACTTCAAGGTTTCTCTTCCGCACTAAGATGGTTGAGGGGACATCTCCAGTGCAATATTCATTGAAGATGAATGGCTATATTGAGAGGTTGGCCACCTTGGGATTTGTGATGGACCATGAATTAAGTATTGACTTAATTCTAACCGGTTTGTCTGATAGTTTTTCACATTTTGTGCTTAACTATAGGATGAACCAAATCTCTACCACTATTCCTGAGTTGATTAACTTGTTTAAAACAGCTGAGTCATCTGTCAATAAGGATAGTAAGGTTGTGATGCTGGTGGACTCTTCAAGTTCTAAAAGGAAGAACCTTAAGAAGAAGAAGAAGTCCATGAAGCCTAAGGGAGTGGTGGCCAAGGAGATTGCTCCAAAAGGGACATGCTTCCATTGTGGCAACGATGGCCATTGGAAGAGAAAGTGCAAGGCTTACTTGGAGTCCTTGAAGAAGAAGGCATCTGATGCCCCATCTACTTCAGGTATTTTTATCATTGAAATTAATATTGTTTCCAATAATAATATATGGGTATTAGATACCGGTTGTGGCTCACACATATGCACTGATATGCAGGGCCTAAGGAACAGTAGACCACTCAATAAGGGAGAGTCCGACCTACGCATTGGAAATGGAGCAAGGGTTGCTGCATTAGCTATAGTAACATATGTATTAACCCTCCCTAGTGGGCTTATATTAAATTTGGATAATTGCTATTATGTACCTGCTTTGACTAAAAATATTATTTTTGTTTCAAGTCTAAATAAATATGGTTTCCTTTTAGCTTTTAGTAACAATTGTTGTTCTATTATGTTGAATGGAATTCCTTATGCTAATGGTACATTATGCAATGGAATATACATATTAGATATGTCAAATCCAATTTTAAACATCAATGATAATAAAACGCAAAAACAAGATATGTTGAAATCATCTTATTTATGGCATTGTCATCTTGGTCATATAAGTGAGAAATGCATGGCTAAGCTACACAAAAGTGGTAGTTTGGGGTCATTTGATTATGAATCATATGACACATGTGAATCTTGTTTACTAGGCAAGATGACTAAATTACCTTTTAAGGGAAAGGGTGAACGTGCTAATGGACTTTTAGACTTAATACATTCAGATGTACTTCATTACTTTTATCGATGGTGGTTTCATCTACTTCATTACTTTTATCGATGACTACTCACGATATGGATATGTGTATCTTATGAGATACAAATCTAAAGCTTTTGAAAAGTTCAAAGAATCCAGAAATGAAGTAGAGAAACAACTTGGCAAAAGTATTAAAACACTTCGATCAGATCGAGGAGGTGAATACTTTAGCCAAGAGTTTCTAGATTATCTTAGGGATAATGGGATTTTATCTCAATGGAATCCACCTTACACTCCATAACACAATGGTGTGGCTGAAAGAAGAAAACAAACCTTGTTAGACATGGTAAGGTCTATGATGAGTTTTGCGGAATTGCCTAAATCCTTTTGGGGTTATGCACTAGACACCGCCATTTATATATTAAATGGAGTTCCTTCAAAGTCAGTTGATGTTACTCCATATTAGATATGGTATAAAAAGAGGCCCACATTTTCTTACATGAGAATTTGGGGTTGTCCTGCTTATGTGAAGCGGACAATGTCAGATAAGCTAGAAGCTAAGTCTAACCGATGTCTATTTATGGGATATCCAAAAGCATCATATGGATATCAATTTTACCACCCCTTGGAACAAAAGGTTTTTGTTTCAAGACATGTTATCTTTTTAGAGAGAGAATTCCTTCTAAAAGGAGATAGTGGGAGCAAAATTGAACTTGAGGAAGTTTAAGATGCTTAAACAGATGCTGATCAACTGCCTGAACTCGAGCTTGTTACTCATACAGATGATATAATAGCTCAACCTTCTGAAGCACAAGAGCTTTGTAGGTCAAGTAGGATACGTACTGTTCTAAATAGATATGGATTTCTCATTAGTGAACAGAACGACGTATTGCTCATAGAAAATGATAAGCCTACAACCTATGAAGAGGTTCTGAATAGTTCAGAATCTGACAAATGACTTCAAGCCATGAAGTCAGAAATGGATTCCATGTATGAAAACCAAGTATGGACTTTTGTTGACCCACCTGAAGGAATAAAGCCTATAGGGTGCAAGTGGGTTTTCAAAAAGAAAACTGACATGGATGGTAATGTGATTACCTATAAAGCTAGACTTGTTGCTAAAGGTTATCGTCAAAGACAAGGAATTGACTACGATAAAACTTTTAGCCCAATAGCTATACTTAAATCCATAAGGATACTTCTAGCCATTGCTACTCATTATGATTATGAGATATGGCAAATGGATGTGAAAACAGCTTTCCTTAATGAAAATCTGACTGATGATGTATATATGACACAACCAGAAGGTTTCATATCCAAAGATGGCAAAAAGGTATGTAAGCTTCAAAGATCCATTTATGGATTAAAGCAAGCATCCAGGAGTTGGAATATTCAGTTTGATGAGACAATCAAACAGTTTGGTTTCTTACAAAATCTAAATGAATGTTGTGTTTATAAGAAGGTTAGTGGGAGTGCAATCGTATTTCTTGTGTTATATGTAAATGACATATTGTTAATGGAAAATGATGTCTCAGCCTTACAATCAGTCAAAATTTGGTTATCCAAGAATTTCTCTATGAAAGACCTTGGAGAAGCAGTCTATATTTTAGGGATAAAGGTCTATAGAGATAGATCTAAAAGATTTCTTAGTCTTTCACAGTCTACATACATAGATAAGATGCTAAAGAGGTTTAGCATGGAGCAGTCCAAGAGGAGATATATTCCCATGACCCATGGGATTACTCTCTCAAAGTCTTTGTGTCCAAAGACATAAGATGAGAGGACACACATGAGTTTGATTCCATATGCTTTAGCTATAGGATCAATCATGTATGTTATGATATGTACAAGACCCAATGTATCATATGCTCTGAGTGTCACGAGTAGATACCAATCGGACCCTGGTGAGGGTCATTGGGTGGCTGTAAAAAATATCCTTAAGTACTTAAGAAGAACTAAGGATGTATTCTTGGTATATAGAGATGGAGATCTTACTGTGAGTAGGTGTACATATGCCAGCTTCCAATCTGACAAGGATGACTCAAAATCTCAGTCAGGTTATATATTCACACTAAATGGTAGAGAAGTTAGTTGGAAGAGTTCCAAACAGGAAACGACTACTGATTCCACAACCGAAGCAAAGTACATTGCAGCTTCTGAAACAGCAAAGGAAGTAGTTTGGAAAAAGAAATTCATCATAGAACTTGGAGTGGTTCCCAGCATTATTGATCTAATACAATTGTATTGTGATAATAATGGAGCCATTGTGCAAGCAAAGGAGCCACAGTCTCATCAGAGATCCAAACATGTACTCAGAAGATTGATTAGAGAAATCATTGGTAGGAATGATGTAAAGATAGAAAGAGTGCCCACTGATCAGAATATTGCTGATCCTTTAACTAAGCCACTTCCCCATAAGAAACATGATTCTCATGTACTCACCTATGGAATTAAATACAAAGGCGATTGGCTTTAGTGCAAGTGGGAGCTTGTTAGAGGAGTACTCTAAAGGCAATCCCCTTTAGCACTTATTGTACAAATTTATTTGATTAATAAAATGCTTTTTCATTAATTTGATGTTCATTTGATATATGAATTCATAAGTGATCTTAAATCAATTAATGAAGTCCTTGATATATAACATAGCATGATGGAAATCATGATGAGATCATGATATTGAGATTCTTATCATGTGTAATTATGTTAGTATCAAAATTATCCCTAGTCATAGGATTAATAAGATGTGACATTATTAATCCAGACATACTAGCACATGTTACACTCCTTGATTGGATCAAGTAGTAGATTTCATAATCTATAAATATGAGATGTTTAGAGTTAACATGTGGATGCTTGCTAAGTGTAGCTAAGTACATTGGATGACCAACTATGAGACAATCATATGGATAATCTATTCAAAGGTCAATGATAGTTTCATCATAGCAATGGTGCAAGTATCCTTAGACTTGAGGTACTCAAGGATATCTTGAATATTTATTCTGTATTTTGACACTATTCCTTGTTACCTCAGAGAGGTAGCTCATAGGGTGGTGATTTGATACAACTTGAGGTATTCGTAGGAAATTGGGTAACCAACAAAGGATTCACCACTCTTGATAGAAGGAGTGCATAACTATGGCCTCTTGTCGTGGTCATTACTCAGGAATCTCTTGCCGAAGTGGAACTGTCATAAAGATGGTCTTCAATGACATATCTATAGAGTAATGAGCCTCAAGGACAAGAACTAACATTACTTGGACTAGACGTGACATAGTCAGTCTAGTGGGAGTTGACACGTCCATACTCTGAACCAAGTGGGGTATAGAATGGTGAATAGAATAATTGCACAGAAATTGTCTATGGAAAGGTTTGTAGTCAAACCACTGACTTTCCGGTCAATTGGGAGTCATGATGTATTGCTAAATACCGCTCATGACCTACTTAAATTAATTGTTAATTTAAGTGGCCAATATAATCGGGAACCTAATAGGCCACATGCATTGAAGATATGGAGAATTGGTAAAATGGTCTTGGATAGGATCCAAAATGTGAGAGAATTATTTTAGGATGGATTGCGATGAGATCGCATGAAAAAATCGTTCGTCAGTGTCACAAGCCCGCACGGGCCCGGTGGGCTAGACAGGCTGATGGCTAGCCTTGAGGGCCAGCTGGGCTGCCCAGCAACAGCCCACAGCAGGCCTAGTGCACCTGCGGCTTCCCATCCATTGGCCAACGGCTGTTTTTGGCCATAATTAGGCCAATTATGGCCAATTACTATTCATTAGTTTCCATTTTCTCCATTTTTGACTTTTCATCTTATTTTTGAATTTGATTCAAATAGAAAAGATATAAAATGGCAGAAAATAGACATGAAAAAAAATATTTTTAAGACAACAAAAATTCTCTTAAAAACACTTTCAAAGCTAGCACTTTGAATTTGTTCAAACCATTTCTCTTGATAGTTTCTTTTTCATTATTCGCGTGGATTATCATTAGAGACATCCTAGTGTGGATTGTTGTGGTTTGCTACAACCCAACAAAGTGAAGATTTGAAGAACAAATAAAAATTACAAGGTATAATTTTTAACATTTACATTTATATAAATTAGGGTTTTGAAAAATTTTATTTTTTGCTGCATTTATGAATATGATTCATTCTTCAAAACCCTACATCACTGACATGACCAATCGTCTTCTAGCTATCGTAAATGGTATGAGAAAACTTGGGAAGCACCTGAGCTTGGAAGATGTGAATAACAAAATCCTGAGAAGTTTTCCTCTCAAAGATTATGGTTCAAGAGTTGTCGGTATAGAAGAAGCAAATGAAGAAATGAGCATCATGAATACTAATGTGCTTATTGGCAAACCTCTCACACATGAAATGGCAGTGAAAAGAGATAGAGAGCTTGAAGCAAAGCAAGAAAAAATAAAGCCTCTAGCACTAAAAGCCTCTACTTTAAAATCTCAAGAAGAAGTTGAAGATGATGAAGAAATGAGTGATTATGAAAATGAGGACATTGTTATGCTCTCAAGAAGGCTGAAAATAATTATTGAGAAGAGAATAAGCAACTATAGAAAATTCAGGCAAAAAAACCTCAAACAGACTTCTAATGATGCACAAAGAAGTAAAGAAGAGGTAAAGTGCTATGAATGTGGAAAGAAAGGGCATATTAAACTGGAATGTCCAAGGCTCAAGAAGCATAAGAGCAAATGCCAAAGAGACAATGGGAGAAAGGTCACAAAGCCACATGGGATGACGAAAGCTCTTTAAGTGAAAAAGATGACAATGAAAGCGAAGAGGTCAACCTATGCTTCATGGCTATAGAGGATCATGTCTCGGATAAGGTAAGATGACTTCACTTATACTCTTTCAATAATGATAGTAGTGATAATGATAGTAATAGTGAAGATAATGATGATGAGAAAAGCCTAATAGAAGAATTGAATCTAGAACTAAAGAAATATATGAGTAAATTCAATACTTATAAAAATAACGTTTCTAATTTGAAAATCAAAATGGATGTTTTAGAAAATGAGAACTTTAAGCTTAAATCATCTAATGAATCTCTTCAAAAGTCATTAGATGAATACTCTTTAAAACCCTCAACTAAATCCTTACTTAAAGAAAACAATACTTTGAAAAATGAAGTTGAGGAACTTAGAAACTCCATTTCAAAATTCCACAAAGGAAAGGAGAGCTTAGATACTCTCATTGTGTCTCAAAGACCACCCTTAATTAGACATGGTCTAGGATTTAAGGGCACATAATCATCTTCTCACAAGACTACTTTTGTTAAGTCAAGTGAACCTCACATCTCCACATTTACTAGAACAGCACCAAGGGATAAGTGCACTAAATACACTAAATCTTCTATACATATGAGGAATAATCAAGGACTAGTAAGCCTAAGAAAGAAACCTCAAAAGGCTAATCATGCCTTTATGTATAAGAAGCATGCATCTAGAATAACACCAATTAATCATGACTGTGCATGCCATTGTTCTCAAACTCAGTCTAATAGAAATATGACATTCAAAAGCATTTTTAGACCTAAACAATGAAATTATTGTATGAAAATTGGTCACATAAATAAACATTGATGGATAAGGAACGCTCATTAGGAACCTTCACGTGCTAACCCCCAAGGACCCAAGCTCATTTGGGTACCTAAAAACCATACTTGAATTGTAATTCTATAAGTATGCCTCAAGTCCACAATAAACAAAAATGCTTGGCTAGTAGACAGTGGATGCTCAAGGCATATGACAGGAGACAAAGAACTTTTCAATGAAATCGAAAGTATTGATGGAGGTAAAGTTACCTTTGGAAACAATTCTAAGGGTAAGGTAATTGGCATTGGTTCTATTGGTATTAATGGTGCTACTCTTATTAAAGATGTCTTACTTATTGATGGTTTGAAACATAACTTGTTGAGTGTAAGTCAATTATGTGATAAAGGAAATAAAGTAACCTTTACTTCCAACAAATGTCTTGTAACCTCTATTGATGGTCAAGAGATATTTAAAGGAAATAGAGATGTCAATACCTACATAATAGACTTACACAAAATATCTAACCATTTTTCTAAGTGTCTTGTGACTACTAGTGATGAATCTTGGTTGTGGCATAGAAGGCTTGGTCATGCAAATATGGATTTAATTCAAAGCCTCAGCACAGGAGAGCTAGTAAAAGGACTGCCAAAAGTCAAATTTGAAAAAGACAAGACATGTGAACCTTGCCAAAGAGGGAAGCAACATAAGTCATCCTTCAAATCCAAAAACATAGTAAGTACCTCAAAACCTCTACAACTCCTGCATCTAGATTTATTTGGACCTACTAGAATTGCAAGCTTAGGAGGTAAACATTATGCCTTTGTCATCGTAGATAATTACTCTAGATTTACTTGGGTAATTTTCTTAGCTCAAAAAAGTGATGCTTTTGAAAATTTCAAAAATTTTGCTAAAAGAGTTCAAAATGAAAAAGGATATTGCATTTCAAGAATTAGAAGTGACCATGGCAAAGAATTTGAAAATGAAAACTTTGAAAGTTTTTGTCTTGAACATGGCATTTCGCAAAATTTTTCATCTCCTAGGAAACCTCAACAAAATGGGGTAGTTGAAAGGAAAAATCGAACTTTAATTGAAATGGCTAGAACAATGCTCAATGAGTATGGTTTACCAACTTACTTTTGGGTAGAAGCCACAAATATTGCTTGTTATATTTCAAATTGAGTTTTCAAAAGACCTCTCCTAAACAAAACTTCATTTGAGCTATGGAATGGAAGAAAACCCTTGATATCATACTTCAGAGTATTTGGATGCAAGTGCTTCATATTGAATACCAAGGACAACCTTGGAAAATTTGCTTCTAAATCTGATGAGGGTATCTTTTTAAGATACTCTACAACTAGCAAAACATATAGAGTATTTAATAAAAAGTCATTAACTGTTGAAGAATCTACTCATGTTGTTTTTGATGAATCTAGTAGACTTGATCTTATGAAAGGAAGTGTTCTTGATGATGTTGTAGGTACCATGGAAAGACTTGATCTTGAAAATGGAAAAGAAGAAAATGATCAAGAAGATTCACATCAAGATGATTATCTACCTCAAGCTTAAGAGGAAAACAGGCAAGAGCTCCCAAAGGAATGGAGATTGACAAAAGATCACCCCAAAGAGCAAATCGTTGGTGATCCTACAAGGGGAGCAATGAAGGCATATTCATCAACCAATCCAAATATGTCAAAGACTTACTTAAGAAATTTGGAATGGAAGGATGCAAGAATGCCAAGACTCCAATGAGCACATCAACAAAATTGGATAAGGATGAAAAGGGTAAGAGCATTAATGAAAAGGTCTATAGAGGTATGATCGGATCACTTTTATATCTTACTGCTTCTAGACCCGACATAATGTATAGTGTATGCTTATGTGCACGCTTTCAATCGTGTCCAAAAGAGTCTCATTTAAATGCAGTAAAAAGAATTCTAAAATATTTACATGGCTCATTGCATCTAGGTTTATGGTATCCTAGAAATTTATCCTTTTACATTATAGGATATTCAGATGTTGATTATGCTGGAAGTCTTTGTTACACCCTTATAACACTTATTTTATACGTATGTTACGTGGGTAAATACGATTATAGCCGATGTATGCCAAATTTTTTTATCTTAATTTAATAACTATAATATTACCAACACTTAATTAATCATTTTTACTTTTCCAAAAATTTTAGCAGCATAACGGCTATAAACTAACTAACCCACCTGCCAAGCAAACAATCCACAGCCCATTTTTTGGCACAACAATTCACACACAATGCAATATATTTTCCATTCAACCCCAATTCTCCACATATATAATAATTCACAAATATTCATTTATCAGAATATATACATAAATTCATCCATACAACACCATATCTAAATCCTTATATACATGTCATTTTATTTAATAACCTACAATTATGTCAATATTTCGTCAACTCCCAAAAGTTGTATGTCTGCTCATGTCTTTCCTGCCGTTACCTGCACGCAGTCAAATAACTACGTGTTGAGCATTAATATGCTCAGTGGTGATTACTAATCTAAAAATTTTCACTACTTATATTTTCATGCAATTGTATTTTTAATATACTATTCAATTTTTCTCATTAATATATAACTCATTTTATTCTTTTTAAATCCTCTTAATTCACTATTTAATACCTTAATTAATTTTATCAAATTTTTTTTCTCAAATTTTTTTTAATCCTTCTTTTCATTTTTTTTTTATTTGTTACAAATTTCACTTAAATTCTTAAATTTTTAGTTATTTACAATTATATCATTAACTATATATTATTTACACTTTTGCCACTAACATTATTACTTTTATTATTTTTATATTTATTTATTTGATTATTTATCTTTACTACACAATTTAATATCTATCTTGTATTTCTCACTTTCATTATTTTTCTTATATTTTTCACTTATTTCATGTTTATCCTATTTTTTATTTTAATCACTTTTCTCATATTTTATTCATAATTGTCACTTTAATCATTTCATTCACACTTGCCCTAGTTTCAATCCGATAGAAAATTTTTGGACCGGATACATGGGACGTGGACCCCAAGAGTCCACTATACTGAAGAGTAATCCCGAATGATCACCTGAGCACTATACTGTATACTGAATCACTGAGTTACAATCACTGAAATAAACCATCATTGGCTACATAAGCGAGTTGCCATGACCCGCACCGCGGTAATAGTATCCCTATGGCTAGCCAATTATATCCTGGGCTAGATTTAACCATCAGAAAAATAACTAAGAGTATTATTTTATTTCTTCAATTCAATTTCTATTAAACCATAAATTTCATTATTTTTACATTATTAATCACTTAATAATTTATTCTTTCATAACAATTTTATCTTTAGCAAATTTTTTTCACATTTTTTTATTCTAATATATCAATTAAGTTATAAACTCACTAAATATATTTTATTCATTATTTTTCATTTCATACATAATATCATCAATAAATACAAAAATATTCAATATTTAATTTAAAAATTTTCAATAAATTTCTACATACTTAAAATCATATTCTCTTACATTTCATAACTAAATTTTCATTTAATTAGCAAAGAAAATATTAATTTCATTTTTTTTTGCCTATATTTAATTTTCATCATTAAAATTTTTCTTTCAATTTCTAATTATTCATTTCACTAAATAATACATTCATTATTCCATATATATCATAATATTACACTAAAATGTATTTATTCATTAATATTCATTTTTCACATAATAAGGTCACATTTCACAATTTCCACTAATTAATTTTTTTTAATATACATTAATCATTCTAATTCACTTTTCATAATCCATTAATCATATTTTAAGCATTAATTTAACAATTACATACAAAATACATAAATTTCTAAATTTCCATAACCCTAAGTTATACTTAATTAATGGAAATAATTAGATTAAGAAATCACTAACCTTAATTCCTTATTTTAGGCCTTCCTAATTTTCCTTTTCCTTTTATTTTCCTTTGGAAACACCTTCACCTTGCTTTGAACCTACCATGAACAAAAAAATTTCTTCATTAATCCACCATTAATTTACTTTCTTAGCTCAAATAAACTTCATAATTATCATCTACATATCTTAAACTACCTATTTGAACAATTAAATTAATTTAAGACCATAAATTTTTCTTACCTCAAATTAAAATTCTAAACTTTCTCATTTGATTTCCTTCCACTTTAACCTCCCAAATGAAGATTAAAAACTTCTAATAGCTACTAAAAAGGCTGAAATTATTTTTGGGTGGTTGATTTTGGTGTAAAAAGTGAAGAAAATGGAAGAAAATTGGAAGAAAAATAGGAAAGGTGGGGTTTCGGCCATGGAAGGAATTTGGGAAAGAAGAAGTTCCAGATTTCCTCTAGATAATTCTGACGTTGAGCCTATTTATAGTGGTCTTAAATGGGTGGACTTGGGCCAAACAAAATCCAACCCATTTAGGCCCAATTATGCACTATAAATTATTTTTTCCTCTTCCCAAGCTCAATTTCATCCAAATTTGATTCCATAATTCATAAAATATTTTTATATGTCTACACAAAAAATTTCAACTCAATCGGAGTTTGTTTCCTGTCTAGCTCACTTAAATCAGACTGATAATTCAATTTTCGGTGTTATCGTAAAATTTTATTTTCACTGTCAAATAATCCTAAATATTATTTAGAGTCTATACATATCTTAAAATAAATTTTTGGATGTCTTTATCTATTTTTCATAGCCCGATCAAATTACGGTCAACCAATTATTTAATTAAACTGGATCCCTTTTTTTCTTAATTTTGACTTTTGAGGACTTATTTGACATCATTTTCACTCCAAATTTTACCCTCAGACTAGTTATAACCTATATTTTCCGATGATCAAATAAAATATTATTCATCCATGGGTGTATTTTTTACCCTATACTGATCAATCTCGGAAACTACAGTTTACAACTAATCCGGTATTTGGACCATTACAATTCTCCCCTGATAATAAAAATTTCATCCTCGAAATTTTACCTGTATTAAACAATTGCGGATATTGTTGTCTCATTGCAGCTTCTGGCTCTCACGTGGTTTCTTCCACATTGTGGTGATTTCATAACACCTTCACTAGTGGGATTTGCTTGTTCCTGAGCTGTTTAGCCTCTTTGGCTATGATCTTTAATGGTTTCTCTTCATAAGTCAGATCAGCCTATATTCGAATTTCTTCTAGTTTAATCACATGACTTGGGTCTGACCTATACCTCCGTAGCATTGACACGTGGAACACATCATGAATCTTTTCTAACTCTTGAAGTAGCTTCAATCGGTAGGCTACGGGTACCACTCGCTGTATAATCTCATAAGGGCCTAAAAATCTCGGACTTAGCTTGCCCTTCTTGCCAAATCTCATAACTTTCTTCTAGGGTATTACTTTCAGAAACACTTGATCTCCGACCTGGAATTCTATATATTTTCTTCTTAAATCTGCATATGAATTTTGTCGGTCCATGGCGTCTTTCAATCTATCCTTGATTACCCGCACTTTCTCTTCAGTTTCTCGAACCAAGTCTGTTCCTATTAAGCTCTTCTCACTCAATTATGTCCAACATAAAGGAGTTCTACATTTTATCCCATACAGTGCTTCATACGATGCCATTTTGATACTGGACTGATAGCAGTTGTTGTAATCAAACTCTGCTAATGGCAAATACTTTTCCCAACTACTTTCAAACTCGATGACGCAACATTGCAACATATCCTCAAGTATCTAAATTACACGCTCCGACTGACCATCAGTCTGAGGATGAAAAGCTGTACTGAAATGAAGTCTTGTCCCCAATGCTTCCTGCAACTTTTTCTAGAATTGGGAAGTAAATCTGGGATCCCTGTCTGAAATAATGGAGGATGGTACTCCATGGAGTCTCACTATCTCATTGATGTAGATTTATGCCAACTTGGTCAGTGGATAGTCCCTCCGTACTAGTATGAAATGGGCTGATTTCGTCAATCTATCAATGACTACCTAGATAGCATCATGCTTCTTTCCTGTCAAAGGCAATCCCGTCACAAAATCCATGGTCACTCGATCTCATTTCCACTCTGGTATCACAATAGGTTGAAGTAAACCCGATGGAACTTGATGCTCAGCTTTCACCTGTTGGCATATCAAACATTTACTCATGAATTCTGTCACATCACGTTTCATTCCTAGCCACCAATAGTGTACTTTCAAATCCTAATATATTTTGTTACCACCAGGATGCATCGCATAGCTGCTATGATGAGCTTATGTGAGAATGTTCTTTCTCAATTCATCTTGATCCGGTACACATAACCTCCGGTTGAAATAAAGACTTCCATCTTCACCCAAAGAATAACTACCTTCATTGCCCTCTTTTACTTTGTTCACTATGGAAATCATACAATCATCTAGCTTTTGTGCCGCTTTCACTTGCTGAAGAAAATATGGTTTTACTTGCATTTCTGCTATTATCGATCCATCTTGTGTCATATCCAATCTGACATTCATCACTTGAAGGGCTGCCATAAATTTTCTACTAAGTGCATCAGCTACTACATTCACCTTCCCTAGATGATAGTCGATTAAGCAGTCATAATCTTTTATCAATTCAAGTCATCGTCTTTGCCTCAAATTAAGTTCCTTCTGTGTGAGCAAATATTTCAGACTTTTATGATCGGTGTAAATGTAACATTTCTCACCGTAAAGATAATGTCTCCAGATCTTCAAGGTGAGTACAATTGCTGCAAGCTCAAGATCGTGAGTAGGATAATTCTTCTCATGAGTCTTGAGTTGTCAGGAAGCATATGCAATCACTTTACCTTCTTGCATCAATACACAGCCTAACCCATTCTTGGAGGCATCACTGCAAATCACAAAATCCTTGCCAGATTCTGGTTGAGTTAACACTGGGGCTTCTGTCAATAAGTTCTTAAGCTTCTCAAATCTTCCTTGATATTTATCCGTCCATTCAAACTTAACGTGCTTCTGTAACAGTCGGGTGAGCGGCGCTGCTATGATGGAAAAACCTTTTACAAATCTCCTATAATACCCAGCCAAACATAAGAAACTTCTGACTTCTGTAACAGTCTTAGGTATTCTCCATTGTAAGATTGCTTCAATCTTCTTTGGATCCACCTTTATCCTTTCAGCTGAAATTACATGACCCAAGAATGATACTTCATTCAACCAGAAGTCACATTTACTGAATTTTGCATACAACTGCTTCTTTCTCAATATTTGTAAGACAACTTGTAGGTGCTTGTCATGTTCTTCTAGCGTCTTCGAATACACTAAAATATCATCAATAAATACCACCACGAACTGGTCCAAATAAGGATGAAAGATCATATTCATTAGATCCATGAAAGCTGCTGGGGCATTCGTAAGTTTGAATGGCATGACTAAAAACTCATAATGGTCATATCTTGTGCGAAAGGCAGTCTTGGGTACATCTGCTACTTTTACTTTCAACTGATGGTAGCCTGATCGTAAGTCAATCTTTGAAAATATACCTACTCCCTTCAATTGATCAAATAAGTCTTCAATACGTAGAAGGGGATACTTATTCTTGATCGTCACTTTATTTAGTTGTTTGTAGTCAATGCATAATCTAAGAGACCCATCTTTCCTTTTTACACAGAATATCGATGCCTCTCATGGCGAAATACTGGGTCTGATAAAGCCTTTATCAAGCAATTCTTGCAGCTGAATCTTCAACTCCTTGAGTTATGTAGGCGTCATTTTGTAGGTTGCAATCGAAATAGGTGTTGTACCTGGAGCTACATCAATAGTGAATTCGACTTCCCTGTCAGGTGGTAAGCCTGGTAATTCATCGGGGAAAGACATCTGGATAATCTCTCACTGTAGGCACATCTAAAACCTTAAGATCTTCCTTTTTAGCTTCCATTGAAAAACACAAATAAGCAATGCACCCCTTTCTTATAAGTCTCTTGGCAGCTGTAGCTGAGATCACATTTGATAAGAAATCTGTTTTTTCACCCACAATAGTGATTTCCCGATCATCAGAGAGTTTAAGTGTCACTCTCTTCCATTTACAATCTATCGTCGCTTGATAGGTTGACAACCAATCCATCCCTAATATCACATCAAATTTGCGGAATGGGAGTTCAATTAAGTTAGCTATGAATTCATAACCTTGTGCACTAATGGGACAATTCCTATACACCCTGTTCACCACAACACTGTTCCCTAAAGGATTTCTCACTAGGATGTTGCCCAGATATTAGACCAAGAAGGGGGGGTTGAATTGGAGTTTCTAAAATTAAACTTTAAAGTGCGGAAATAAAATTGCTAATTTTAAAAGGGATAGAGAAAATCAGACACAAAGATTTATAGAGGTTCGGGTATTAACAAACCCTACTCCTCTCCCCAATCGCAATTGGGAGTTTTACTAACACACTAAGTGTTACAATGGAGTTTTACAAGCTCACTCCCAACTATGGTGTTTCTCACAATGGCTCACACCTAACCCAGAAATCCCTTGTGTTTTAATGGCTCACACAATAACCAATTCCTTTGTGTTTTACAGGCTCAAACAAACAACCTACACTTGTGTTTTACAGGCTCACACAATAAGCTACACTTTGTGTTTTGCATGCTCACACAAACAACCTTTTAAATTTGTGTTTTGGAGGTTCACACAACTAACCCTTACAAGTGTTCTTCTCTTAACCCAGAACTACCCAATGCTCACTTGAGTAAAGATTACAGAGAGAACCACTTATAAATCTTTATTGCTCAAATATGAGTAGCAAAAAGATTTTTACAAAGAATAGATTTGTTCACAAAGCATAAAAAATACAAGATAGCTTGTGATTTGAAATATATACTAATCTTTTGTTTTTCTTATTATTCTCTTATCATCCTCTTATTTCTTAATGCATAAATGACTTCCATTTATACTCCCATGGCTAAATATAGTCGTTGGGGTGCATTAATTTAGAAACTAGCCGTTATACCAACGAAAGAAATCGCGCCTGACATTTTTCTCTTTCATTGGTCACGGGCGTGAATATGCTTATCACGGGGGTGACTGTTCTTCCCAAGCCATGACTGAAGTGGTGACCTTGGTCGTGAAGCTCTCTGGAATGTCTTGACATATAGAATCACGGGCGTGACACTCTTCCCAACCGTGAGAGAAGTGGTGACTGAAGTCGTGAAGCTCTCTGGATGAAATTGAATATATCCTTCACGGTGGTGACGCCTACATTCACAGGGGTGAACATCTTCACAGCCGTGACCAAAGTGGTGACTCTGGTCGTGAAACTCTCTGGTTGAATTTACACAACTCGTCACGGGAGTGACACCTCTAGTCACGGGGGTGACTGAAATGCTTACTTCACGGTTTGGTTTTCCTTCATGGCCGTGAACTTCAAATGTTGGTTTTGCTAACGGTTAGCTTTCTTCACGGGGGTGACTCCTTGAGTCACGGTAGTGAACATGCTACTTCTTACTTTTTATTTCTTTAAGGATTATTCTTCCAATTCTCCATTCTTGCCATTTTATGTCCAGTATAATATACTTTCAAAAACAAGTATCTTAAATACAATATTGCTATATTATTTATTATCATCAAAATGACGGAAATACCCCTCAAGGTTAACAATCTCCCCCTTTTTGATGGTGACAAATAATCTAGCAATATGTGATTTTGAGAAGTCTCCCCCTCAAAATATACTTAGGATAAAAAATTATAATGTGCAAGAATAGTAAATAAAGATGTAGCATTTAACTTGATTTTAAGTATATGCAAGTTATATGAGAAGTATATCCAATACATGCCATAATTCCTTTTCAAGATATAAAGTGTATGTAAGGTGTATTTAAGATATATCATGGCATGTTGTAACTTGCTTTGATAAACAATTCTTATTTTGCTAGTTTGATACTACTTTCCCTTATCATATTCTATTGCATATTGTTTATTGCATATGGCATATTGCTAGTTTTTTCCCCCTTTTGTCATCAATCAAAAAGAATATGTAGATTGAAGAAAACAAAAGAAAATATATATTATGAAGGAAAGAATACAAACTAAGAAAGGAAATTTAAGATTTCCTACATACGAAAACAAACAAAAAAATAATAATGATCAAACATAGCAAATTTAGGCTATACTCTAGCCTATATCCTAGCCAGACATCCTATCACGAAGCCTAGCTACTTCAGCCTCAAGGCTGTCTATCCGAGACTCCATGAAGTCCTTGAGGTTTTCCAACCTCTCGTCCATGGAAGTCTGCAGTTGCTCGAAACGTGGTGCCAAGAGGTCGACCACCTGCTGCGCTAAAGATGGTGTGGAGGCTGAGGACTGTCCAATGTCCTGCTCGATGACTGGAGTTGTTTCCTCAATCCTAACCCTCTTCTTCTGCTGGACTCCCTAGAGGCCTGCTTTAAAATCCTCCATGTCATGATCTTCCCAGATAATTTCTCCAGCAGTATCAGTGAAGCGGTAGAAGATATCGTTTTGAAAAACGATTCTGACAGCTGCTCCCTTCTTGGTGAATGACTCTACATCCAACCTATCTCGTGGGTGTGCAGGAATGATGTTGAAGTGGTGGTTATCCATCTTCAAGTAATTGAGCTTTACTGCCATATGAGTGACATAAGCCCTAATCAATATATCTCCTGTGGGCTTGGTAGCGATTGAGAGAAGATGGTTTGCAAACCATCTTGAGAGTGCCACTGTGACTCCCCGTCGAGCCATCTCGAATAGGAAGAGTTCTGACTTCCTAATTGTTCCATTGCTCTCTCCCCGAGCAAAAATGTTATAGGTTAGAAATGCAAATACCTATGTACTGGGGTCCTGAGATGTGTGCTCTTAGTTTTCTTGAAATCCCAGCTGCAATTCGTGCCAAAATGTGTCCATGCTGCAGGGGCAGAGAATTCTACCTCAGTCTCATTTAGAATGCCATCAGATGGTAGGTTGAATAATTCTCCAAAAGCAATGGCGCTGAGGGTGGTTGCATTATTGCAGAGTTGGAATTTCACCACTCCGGTTGGTGAAACCTGCAAGGTGCTGAGGAATTCCAGCGTTGGCTCCCGTAGAGTTGGCAGATGAATGTCAACAAATTCTTGTAGATGATAGGCTTGAAGTTGCGCTGTCATAGCCATCTCGAGTCCGAGATTACAGACTGTCTGCCATTCGAATGACCTTGAAGATAAAATTGGTCTCTTCTTCAAAGTTGCATACCGGGGATGGCAACTTTCGGGAATGATGTTCATGAGGTAATCTGAATACCTCTTTGGTACATGGGACTTCTTTCTCTGCCTTTTTGATGAAGCAGACTCCATATTTGAAGATTTAGTAGTTGAAGGAATTTAAGAAGATTTTTGACAGAAAGAAAATATGATGAAATACCCTAGAAATGTCTGTTTCTTGCTGAAGATTCGAACTTTTTATGGTATTTATAGTGAAATTTCAAGGCTTTGGGGTCGGAATCTTCAATGTCTCAATGAATGAGAGTGAATGAGAGCGGTTTTGGGAGTTGGAGAGTTGAAATGAAAAGTGTAACCGGCTGTTTTCTTATGTATTCGATACATTCACGGGCGTGACTTATGGTTTCACGGGCGTGAATAGTCGTGTTCACGGTTTGCTGAAGCAGTGTTCCACCCGTGAATGAAAGTGTGAATAAGTTCACGGGTGTGATAGATGAACATCACGGGCGTGAATGATCATAGATCACGGGGGTGAAAATATTGTCACGGGCGTGAACTATTGAAGTTCACCACTTACACCCGTGAAGCAAGCCGTGACACAAGGGGTGAAAGCTTCTGTTAGTTTGGGGTGTAATTGGTCACGGGAGTGAAATTATGTCACGGCCGTGAGGGATCTTTTCCACGGGCGTGAATCAAGCCGTGAAACTATGTTTCACCACTTGAAGCAGTGAAACATGCCGTGACCCAAAGCCGTGAACGACACTGCCTCTTTGGGCCACTTAAGTCACGGGCGTGAGTATTAGTCACGGGCGTGACTACCCTATAATTTTCATCAGAATGAAATTAGGTTCTGCAACAATCATTTCAACAAAAAATTTACTACATAAAGCATAAATTCTCATAAAAAAAATTTTATTTTACAACTTGTGATATGTTTTAATATCATCAATTAAAATTCCTTATTCTTGTAATCACAAGGTTAATCCATCAATCATACCTAGTTCTCTTCTAATGAAATTAAATCTTTCCTCATTTAGAGACTTAGTGAAAATGTCTGCTAGTTGCTTTTCTGTGCATACAAATTCTAATTCAACATCTCCATATTGAACATGATCTCTAATAAAATGATGTCTAATGTCAATATGTTTACTTCTAGAGTGTTGAATAGGATTCTTTGAAAGATTTATAGCACTGGTATTGTCACATTTTATAGGTATATGGTTCATCTCATGACCATAGTCCTTAAGTTGTTGTTTCATCCAAAGAATTTGTGTACAACAACATCCAACTGCTACGTATTCAGCTTCAGCAGTTGAGAGAGCAACAGAAACTTGTTTCTTGCTAAACCAAGAAACCAAACATTCTCCAATGAAGTGACAAGTACCTGAAGTACTTTTTCTATCTAAAAGACTACCAGCATAGTCTGCATCTGAATATCCTATAATATAAAAAGATGAATTCCTAGGATACCATAAACCTAGATGCAATGTACCATGTAAATATCTTAAAATTCTTTTTACAACAGTCAGATGAGACTCTTTAGGACATGATTGAAATCGTGCACATAAGCAAACACTATACATAATATCAGGTCTAGAGGCAGTTAGATATAAAAGTGATCTGATCATACCTCTATAAAGTTTTTCATTAATGCTCTTACCCTTTTCATCTTTGTCCAATTTTGTTGATGTGCTTATAGGAGTCTTGGTATTTTTGCATCCTTCCATACCAAATTTTTTGATTAAGTCTTTGGCATATTTGGATTGGTTGATGAATATGCCTTCATTGCTTTGTTTGATTTGTAGACCAAGGAAATACTTAAGTTCTCCCATCATACTCATTTCAAATTCCCTAGTCATGCACTTAGCAAAATCTTGACAAAGCACCTCATTAGTAAAACCAAATATTATATCATCAACATAAATTTGAACAATTAGTGTTTCATGCTTATGCTTTTTAATGAACAGTGTAGTGTCAACATTTCCTTTTGTGAAACCATTTCCTAATAAAAAAGAACTTAGTCTCTCATACCAAGCTCTTGGTGCCTGTTTTAAACCATACAAGGCTTTTGAAAGTTTAAAAACATGATTTGGCAAATCATAGCTTTCAAAACCTGGTGGTTGTTCTACATACACTTCTTCATCTATACAACCATTTAGAAATGCACTTTTCACATCCATTTGAAAAAGTTTGAAGTTCATGTGACATGCATATGCTAAGAGTATTCTTATAGCTTCTAATCTGGCTACAGGTGCATATGTTTCATCATAGTCTATACCTTCTTCCTGATTATATCCTTTTGCAACAAGTCTTGCTTTATTCCTAGTTATTAACCCTTGTTCATCTAACTTATTTCTAAATACCCATTTGCTTCCTATGATTGGATGATTTTTTGGTCTAGGTACTAGGTTCCATACCTTATTTCTCTCAAATTGGTTCAGTTCCTCTTGTATGGCAATTATCCAACTTTCATCATTAAGAGCCTCATTAATGTTTTTAGGCTCAATTTGAGAAATAAAAGCTATGTCATTGACTAAATGCTTGAAATGAGATCTAGTACTTACTCCTTTTGATAGATCACCAATTATTTGCTCTTTTGGATGATTTCTGTTCATTCTCCATTCTTTTGGAAGTTCTTGCTCCATTTGTTCTTGATTTTGAGGTAGTAGATTTTCTTGATCTTTTTCTTCTTTTCCATTTTCAATGACAAGTTTGTCCATATTATCTACAACATCATCAAGAGCACTACCTTTCACAAGATCAAGTCTACTAGATTCATTAAAAACAACATGCATGGATTCTTCCACTATTAATGATCTCTTATTAAATATTCTATATGCTTTGCTGGTTGAAGAGTATCCTAAAAAGATATCTTCATCAGACTTAGAGGAAAATTTTCCAAGATTGTCCTTGGTGTTTAATATAAAACACTTGCATCCAAATATCCTAAAGTATGATACCAAGGGCTTTCTTCCATTCCATAGCTCAAATGAGGTTTTGTTTAAAAAAGGTCTTTTGAAAACTCGATTTGAAATATAACATGCAGTGTTTGTGGCTTCTGCCCAAAAATAAGTTGGTAATTCATATTCATTAAGCATTGTCCTTGCCATTTCAATTAATGTTCGATTTTTCCTTTCAACAACTCCATTTTGTTGAGGTGTTCTAGGAGATGAGAAATTATGTGAAATGCCATGTTCAAGACAAAAACTTTCAAAGTTTTCATTTTCAAATTCTTTCCCATGATCACTTCTTATTTTTGAAATGCAGTACCTTTTTTCATTTTGAACTCTTTTAGTAAAGTTTTTGAAATTTTCAAAAGCATCACTCTTTTGAGCTAAGAAAATTACCCAAGTAAATCTAGAGTAATCATCTACGATGACAAATGCATAATGTTTACCTCCTAAGCTAGCAACTCTAGTAGGTCCAAATAAGTCTAAATGTAAGAGTTGAAGGGGTTTTGACGTACTTACAATGTTTTTGGCTTTGAAAGATGACTTGTGTTGCTTTCCTCTTTGACAAGGATCACATGTCTTGCCTTTTTCATATTTAACTCTTGGTAATCCTCTTACTAGCTCTCCTGTGCTGAGACTTTGTATTAAGTCCATGTTAGCATGACCAAGTCTTCTATGCCACAGCCAAGATTCATCACTAGTAGTCACAAGACACTTAGAGGAATGGTTAGATAGTTCATGTAAGTTTATTATGTATGTATTGATATCTCTATTTCCTTTAAATATTTCTTGACCATCAATAGAGATTACAAGACATTCATTTGAAGTGAAAATTAGTTTGTTTCCTTTATCACATAATTGACTTACACTTAACAGGTTATGTTTCAAGCCATCAACAAGTAAAACATCCTTAATAAAAGTAGTACTATTAACACCAATGGAACCAATGCCAATTACCTTACCCTTTGCATTGTTTCCAAAAGTAACTTTACCTCCATCAATACTTTTGATTTCATTGAAGAGTTCCTTGTCTCCTGTCATATGCCTTGAGCATCCACTGTCTAATAGCCATGCATTTTTGTTTATTGTGGACTTGAGGCATACCTACAAAGTTAGAAATCAAGTATGATATTTAGGTACCCAAATGAGTTTGGGTCCTTGGGGGTTAGCGCATGAAGGTTGCCAATGAGTCTTCCTTATCCAGCAATGTTTATTTATGTGACCTATTTCCATACAATAATTACATTGTTTAGGTCTAAACTTGCTTTTTGGTCTTGTGTTGTATTTAAATGCCATAATTTTATTAATATGATTTTGAGAACAATGGCATGCACATTCATGATTAACTTGCATTTTTCTAGATGCATGCTCTTATACATAAAGGCATGATTAGTCTTTTGAGGATTGTTTCTTAGGTTTACTAATCTTTGATTATTCCTTTTATGTATAGAGGGATTAGTATACTTATTCTTTGGTGCTTTTCCAGCAAGTGTGGAGATGTGATGTTCTTTAGGTTTGACAAATATAGTTTTGTTAGAAGATGATGATGTGTCTTTAAACCCTAGACCATGTCTTACTAAAGGTGGTCTTTGAGACACAATGAGAGTGTCTAAGCTCTCTTTACCCTTGTGAAATTTAGAAATGGAATTTCTAAGTTCTTCAACTTCATTTTTCAAAGTATTGTTTTCTTTTAAAAGTGAAGCTGTTGAGGGTCTTGATGAGTATTCATCTAATGAATTTTGAAGAAATTCATTAGATGATTTAAGCTTTATGTTCTCCTTTTCTAAGCCATCTATCTTATTTTTCAAATTAGAGATATTATTTCTATAAGTACTAAATTTACTTCTATATTTCTCTAATTCTATATTTAATTCTTCTATTAGGATTTGCTCATCATCATCATCATCACTATCACTATCATTATCACTACTATCATTATTGAAAGAGTATGAGTGTAGTGATCTTACTTTGTCCGAGATGTGATCCTCAGTAGCCATGAAGCATAGGTTGACCTCTTCACTTTCATTATCATCTTTTTCGCTTGATGAGCTTTCGTCATCCCATGTGGCTTTGTGACCTTTCTCCCCACTGTCTCTTTGGAATTTGCTCTTATGCTTCTTGAGCCTTGGACATTCAGGTTTGATATGTCCTTTCTTTCCACATTCATAGCATTTTACCTCTTCCTTACTTCTGTGTGTATCATTTGAAGTTTGTTTGAGGTTTCTTGGCCTGAATTTTCTGGAATTGCTCATTTTCTTCTCAATGATTCTTTTTAATCTTCTTGAAAGCATAGCGATGTCCTCATTTTCATCATCACTCATTTCTTCATCATCTTCACTTTCTTCTTGAGATTTTGAAGTAGAGGCTTTGAGTGCTAATGGTTTTCTTTTCTCTGGCTCTGCCTCAAGCTCTCTATCTCTCTTTACTGCCATCTCATGTGTAAGAAGCTTGCCAATCAGCACATCAGTGTTCATGATACTCATATCTTCATTTGCTTCTTCTATGCCAGCAACTCTTGAACCATAGTCTTTAAGAGGAAGACTTCTCAGGATTTTATTGTTTACATCTTCCAAACTCATATGCTTCCCAAGTTTCCTCATTCCATTTATAATGGATAGAAGACGGTTTGTCATGTCAGTGATTGACTCATTGGATTTCATCTTGAAAAGCTCATATTCTGAGGTTAGAAGTTGAATCTTCTTGGATTTGACTTGCTTAGTTCCCTCATGATAGTTCTCCAATGTCTTCCACATACTGTGTGCTGTTGAGCAATGCTGTATTCTCCCACATTCTTCAATAGATAATGAGCTTGATAGAATTGTCATTGCCCTCTTGTTTTTGAAATTTGCTCTTCTTTGGGGCTCTGTCCAATCGTCTCTCGATAGGATTTCCTTTTCACCATCAGCTCCTCTTTGGGTTGGTGGTGTCCATTCTTTTCGTACACTATCCCATACTTCAATTCCTTCACTATCCAAGTATGTCTCCATCCTAAATTTCCAATGGGCATAATTTGCTCCATCAAAGTAAGGTTTGAGACTCTGGAATCCTTCACTGGCCATATCTTACTCTGTACTAGCGCTTTTTAGGCTTCAATGCTAGACAAGGCTCTGATACCAATTGTTGCCCAGATATTAGACCAAGAAGGGGGGGTTGAATTGGAGTTTCTAAAATTAAACTTTAAAGTGCGGAAATAAAATTGCTAATTTTAAAAGGGATAGAGAAAATCAGACACAAAAATTTATAGAGGTTCGGGTATTAACAAACCCTACTCCTCTCCCCAATCGCAATTGGGAGTTTTACTAACACACTAAGTGTTACAATGGAGTTTTACAAGCTCACTTCCAACTATGGTGTTTCTCACAATGGCTCACACCTAACCCAGAAATCCCTTGTGTTTTAATGGCTCACACAATAACCAATTCCTTTGTGTTTTACAGTCTCACACAAACAACCTACACTTGTGTTTTACAGGCTCACACAATAAGCTACACTTTGTGTTTTGCAGGCTCACACAAACAACCTTTTAAATTTGTGTTTTTGAGGTTCACACAACTAACCCTTACAAGTGTTCTTCTCTTAACCCAGAACTGCCCAATGCTCACTTGAGTAAAGATTATTCCAGCATCTGATGTTCGTACAGCAGTATCGACAACCCCTTTTCGAGCTCCATAACAAGAGTTATCTATCGGAACAATACTCTTATTGATCTATTAATAACAAGTAGATCTACGCCAGAGGAATTAGTAATGTGTCAAGAGAAATTGGTACAAGAAGTCGTGGATACACTTCTTGATAATGGAATCCGCGGACAACCAATGAGGGACGGTCATCATAAGGTTTACAAGTCGTAGAGAACCACTTATAAATATTTATTGCTCAAATATGAGGAGCAAAAAGATTTTTACAGAGAATAGATTTGTTCACAAAGCATAAAAAATACAAGATAGCTTGTGATTTGAAATATATACTAATCTTTTATTTTTCTTATTATTCTCTTATCATCCTCTTATTTCTTAATGCATAAATGACTTCCATTTATACTCCCATGGCTAAATATAGCCGTTGGGGTGCATTAATTTAGAAACTAGCCGTTATACCAACCAAAGAAATCGCGCCTGACATTTTTCCCTTTCATTGGTCACGGGCGTGAATATGCTTGTCACGGGGGTGACTGTTCTTCCCAAGCCGTGACTGAAGTGGTGACCTTGGTCGTGAAGCTCTCTGGAATGTCTTGACATATAGAGTCACGGGCGTGACGTTAATTAGTCACGGGCGTGACACTCTTCCCAGCCGTGAGAGAAGTGGTGACTGAAGTCATGAAGCTCTCTGGATGAAATTGAATATATCCTTCACGGTGGTGACGCCTACATTCACGGGGGTGAACATCTTCACAGGCGTGACCAAAGTGGTGACTCTGGTCGTGAAGCTCTCTGGTTGAATTTACACAACTCTTCACGGGAGTGACACCTATAGTCACGGGGGTGACTGAAATGCTTACTTCACAGTTTGGTTTTCCTTCATGGCCGTGAACTTCAAATGTTGGTTCTGCTAACGGTTAGCTTTCTTCACGGGGGTGACTCCTTGAGTCACGGCAGTGAACATGCTACTTCTTACTTTTTATTTCTTTAAGGATTATTCTTCCAATTCTCCATTCTTGCCATTTTATGTCCTGTATAATATACTTTCAAAAATAAGTATGTTAAATACAATATTGCTATATTATTTATTATCATCTAAATGACAGAAATACCCCTCAAGGTTAACATAAGATGTCCTGGTCTAATTGTGAATCTTTTAACCCTCTCCCCCATGCAATATCAATATTTATGTAGGAATGTGTGAAACCAGGATCAATAAGTGCATAAATAGAATCAGTCATAAGCATGAATTTACCTACTATCACATCAGGAGCATCCTCTTCTTCTCTGGCTCTCACTGCATATGTACGACCTGTAGCTCGTCCCTGACCCTAAGATTGTTGTGCAGAAGGTCTAGATGCTGATGGGTTAAGGGCTGCTCCTCTACCTCGGCCTCTAGATGGTAAAGATCCAACACCAGGTGCTGGTGACATAGCGGTAGAAGCATGAGCCACTGGACAATCCCTGACTTTATGATCTTTTGAACTGCATTTGAAACAGGCGCCGGTCAAATATATGCACTCTCCTGGGTGAGCTTAACCACAATGGCTACAAGTCTGAACTGTACTTCCCCCTCTGCCTCTAGGTGTACTGCCCACAGAAGTGACTGAGGCATTGCCACGAAATATATTTCCTTGTCCACGCCTTGGTACAATTGATGTATGACTTTGTGATGGAGCTGGTCCCCTAGGCTTCTTACTCTGAGAACCCAAATCGTTGAACTGTCCCGACTTCCTCTTCTGCTGAAACCGATTTTGTCTGTTAGCCTCATCTAACTGGATACTTTCTACTTTAATTGCAGCTTCTACCAAGGCATGCAAATTTGGATACTGATGTGCACCCACTATCTGTCTGATCTTGTTATGGAGACCCCTCTCAAATCTCTGACATAACTTCTCTTCTGTCAGTTGGTAATCATCAAGATAGGCACTAAGGCGCTCAAACTTGCGCTCATACTCTGCTACTGTCTTGTTTCCCTGTCTGAGTCTCCAGAAAGCATCTTGCATTTCTGCTTGATACTCTAATCCTATGTATTTCTTTTCAAACTGGGCCAAGAAGAAATCCTAATTCAACTGTTAACTTGGGATATGCTTCCGTACTGAATCCCACCAGATAAATGCAGGACCCTGAAGTAATGCTACAGTACCTTCAAATTTCTCTTCTGGCAGGCTGTGAGTAATTTCAAATAATCTCTTCATCTTGAACAACCATTCCTCAACTTGTACAGGGGTCAATGGATCACGCCCATATAAATCTTCAGCTCCTAATCTCTTCAACTGCTCTAAAATCGGCCTCTTTTTAGGTGGAGCTGGAGGTTTTACTTGGGCTGCTAGTTGTGGCTGTTGAGCTTGTTCAGCTTGCATTCTATGTTGAATATAATCAGCCATGAGATAGAGAAAATCCGGCTGTGGCGGTGGAGGTGGTGCAACTGGTGGAGTGACATTTTGTTGCAAGGTTTCAGCTTGCCTAGCAATAGCCGACGCTTCATTCTCACCATCCCTATCACCTTGACCTTATGGGGATGCCATAATTCACTATAAAATAGGAAATGAGCAAGCATACGTTAGACTTATTAAACATTTCATCCATCCATTGGCATGTATATATATAATTCATTCACTTAATTTCAACTCCGATCTTAGAACCGTCTAAACCTTGCTCTGATACCACTAAAACTGTAACACCTTTATAACACTTATTCTATACGTATGTTACGTGGGTAAATACGTTTATAGCCGATGTATGCCAAATTTTTTTTTTATCTTAATTTAATAACTATAATATTACCAACACTTAATTAATTTTTTTTACTTTTCCAAAAATTTTGGCAGCATAACGGCTATAAACTAACTAACCCACCTGCCAAACAAACAATCCACAACCCATTTTTTGGCACAACAATTCACACACAATGCAATATATTTTCCATTCAACCCCAATTCTCCACATATATAATAATTCACAAATATTCATTTATCAGAATATATACATAAATTCATCCATACAACACCATATCTAAATCCATATATACATGTCATTTTATATAATAACCTACAATTATGTCAATATTCCGTCAACTCCCAAAAGTTGTATGTCTGCTCCTGCCTTTCCTGTCGTTACCTGCACGCAGTCAAATAGCTACGTGCTGAGCATTAATATGCTCAGTGGTGATTACTAATCTAAAAATTTTCACTACTTATATTTTCATGCAATTGTATTTTTAATATACTATTCAATTTTTCTCATTAATATATAACTCATTTTATTCTTTTTAAATCCTCTTAATTCACTATTAAATACCTTAATTAATTTTATCAAATTTTTTTTTCTCAAATTTTTTTTTAATCCTTCTTTTCTTTCTTCTTTTCATTTTTTTTATTTGTCACAAATTTCACTTAAATTCTTAAATTTTTAGTTATTTACAATTATACCATTAACTATATATTTTTTACACTTTTTCCACTAACATTATTACTTTTATTATTTTTATATTTATTTATTTGATTATTTATCTTTACTACACAATTTAATATCTATCTTGTATTTCTCACTTTCATTATTTTTCTTATATTTTTCACTTATTTCATGTTTATCCTATTTTTCATTTTAATCACTTTTCTCATATTTTATTCATAATTGTCACTTTAATCATTTTATTCACACTTGCCCCTAGTTTCAATCCGATAGAAAATTTTAAAACCGGATACATGGGACGTGGACCCCAAGAGTCCACTACACTGAAGAGTAATCTCGAAGGATCACCCGAGCACTATACTGTACACTGAATCACTGAGTTACAATCACTGAAATAGACCATCATTGGCTACATAAGCGAGTCGCCATGACCCGCACCGCGGTAATAGTATCCCTATGGCTAGCCAATTATATCCCGAGCTAGATTTAACCATCAGAAAAATAACTAAGGGCATTATTTTATTTCTTCAATTCAATTTCTATTAAACCATAAATTTCATTATTTTTACATTATTAATCACTTAATAATTTATTCTTTCATAACAATTTTATCTTTAGCAAATTTTTTTCACATTTTTTTATTCTAATATATCAATTAAGTTATAAACTCACTAAATATATTTTATTCATTATTTTTCATTTCATACATAATATCATCAATAAATACAAAAATATTCAATATTTAATTTAAAAATTTTCAATAAATTTCTACATACTTAAAATCATATTCTCTTACATTTCATAACTAAATTTTCATTTAATTAGCAAAGAAAATATTAATTTCATTTTTTTTGCCTATATTTAATTTTCATCATTAAAATTTTTCTTTCAATTTCTAATTATTCATTTCACTAAATAATACATTCATTATTCCATATATATCATAATTTTACACTAAAATGTATTTATTCATTAATATTCATTTTTCACATAATAAGGTCACATTTAACAATTTCCACTAATTAATTTTTTTTAATATACATTAATCATTCTAATTCACTTTTCATAATCCATTAATCATATTTTAAGCATTAATTTAACAATTACATACAAAATACATAAATTTCTAAATTTCCATAACCTTAAGTTATACTTAATTAATGGAAATAATTAGATTAAGAAATCACTAACCTTATTTCCTTATTTTAGGCTTTCCTAATTTTCCTTTTTCTTTTCTTTTCTTTTGGAAACACCTTCACCTTACTTTGAACCTACCATGGACAAAAACTTTTCTTCATTAATTCACCATTAATTTACTTTCTTAGTTCAAATAAACTTCATAATTATCATCTACATATCTTAAACTACCTATTTGAACAATTAAATTAATTTAAGACCATAAATTTTTCTTACCTCAAATTAAAATTCTAAACTTTCTCCTTTGATTTCCTTTCACTTTAACCTCCCAAATGAAGATTAAAAACTTCTAATAGCTACTAAAAAGGCTGAAATTATTTTTGGGTGGTTGATTTTGGTGTAAAAAGTGAAGAAAATGGAAGAAAATTGGAAGAAAAATGGGAAAGGTGGGGTTTCGGCCATGGAAGGGATTTGGGGAAGAAGAAGTTCTAGATTTCCTCTACATAATTCTGATGTTGAGCCTATTTATAGTGTTTTTAAATGGGTGGGCTTGGGCCAAACAAAATCCAACTCATTTATGCCTAATTATGCACTATAAATTATTTTTCTCACTTTCCAAGCTCAATTTCATCCAAATTTGATTTCATAATTCATAAAATATTTTTATATATCTACACAAAAAATTTCAACTCAATCGAAGTTTGTTTCCTGTTTAGCTCACTTAAATCAGACAGATAATTCAATTTTCATTTCAACTCAATCGAAGTTTGTTTCCTGTTTAGCTCACTTAAATCAGACAGATAATTCAATTTTCGGTGCTACCGTAAAATTCTATTCTCACTGTCAAATAATCCTAAATATTATTTAGAGTCTATCCATATCTTAAAATAAATTTTTGGATATCCTTAGCTATTTTTCATAGCCCAGTCAAATTACGGTCAACCAACTATTTAATTAAACCGGATCCCTTTTTTCTTAATTTTGACTTTTGAGGACTTATTTGACCTCATTTTCACTCCAAATTTTATCCTCAGATTAGTTATAACCTATATTTTCCGATGATCAAATAAAATATTTTTCACCCATGGGTGTATTTTTGACCCTATACTGATCAATCTCGGAAACTACAGTTTACAACTAATCCGGTATTTGGGCCATTACAGTCTTTTAGATAGAAAAAATACCTCAAGTACTTGTCACTTTATTGGAGAGTGCTTAGTTTATTGGTTTAGCAAGAAACAAGTTTCAGTTGCTCTTTCTACCACTGTTGTGAAGTATGTGGCAGCAGGATGTTGTTTAACACAAATCTTTTGGATGAAACAACAACTTAAGGATTATGGTCATAGTATGAATCATATACCTATTAGATGTGACAATACAAGTGCTATAAATCTATCTAAGAATCTCATTCAACATTCTAGAAGTAAGCATATTGACATTAGACACCATTTTATTAGAGATCATGTTCAATATGGAGATGTTGTATTGGAATTTATAAGCACAGACAATCAATTGGCATATATCTTCACTAAGTCTCTAAATGAGGAAAGATTTAACTTCATAAGAAGAGAGCTTGGTATGATTGATGGATTAACTTTGTGATTGCCAAATTTTCAAACTTTGATTGATAATCTTGTTTTTGTCTCTTCTTACTAGAAATAAGGTAGCTAATTTGATGGAAATATATGTTATAGGGGATAGAAGCTCCTTAGAAATGCTTTAGTCTTGTTTTAGACTTAATTTTATTTAATGAGAATTTTAGGCAATTCATGCCCGTGACATATATTCACGACCGTGAACTAAATCGCCAAAAGAACCAGTAGCTTTCACGACTTGCTTCACGACATGTTTCACGGATGAAGGTAGTGAAGACTATGTTTCATGACCATAACCTTTTTCATTCACCCCCGTGAAACCCTTTGTTCATGCCCATGACACTTTCTCACGACCGTGAACATTTCCACCAAAAACTTACAGAAGCATTCACGCTTTGTGTCACATTCTATTTCAGATCACAAGTAGTGAAGTTTATACTTCACGCCCGTGACTCATCTGTCACCATCGTGACAGTTCATCATTCATGCCCGTTACCTTTAAATTTCACAACCGTGAATAATTTCACCTCTCTCTTCACGGGTAGAGCGTCTCTTCAGCAAACTGTGAACACGACACTTCACGCCCGTGACTTAGTTTTTCACGCCCGTGAAGATGTCTACTATATAACATTTCTGCCGTTATTTCTCTCATTCACCTCTCCAACCTCTCTCAACTTCTCTCATTTATCACCATTGAATACCATTTTGAAGATTCCGGCCCTCTAGCAATTCATTCCATCTATAAATATCTTCAACATCATCAGAAATCACATCACCTTAGGTTTTACTCCAAAATTTCTATCAAATTTTTCACTCTTCAAAGTTTATTCTTTCAATCAAAATGGAAATCGGTTCCTCTAAGGGTACAAGAAATAAGTCTCACGCTTTAAGAAGGTACACGGATTACCTTCTAAACATTATTCCGGAGTATTGTCATCCTAGATACTCAGTGCTCAAGAAAAGGCCACTCCTTTCCTCTAGATCATTTGAGTGTCAAACCATCCGTACACTTGGCCTCGAGACAAGCATGATGGAACAACTCCAAGCTTGTCAACTGAAAGACTTTGTTGATATCCATCAACCAACTCTGGAATTTTTGAGTACCCTGCAAGTCTCTCCTACCGGCACGGTGAAATTCCAAATTTGCAAGCATCCGAACACCCTCTTTGCCACAGAGTTTGAAGACTTGTTCAACCTTCCCTTTGATGGCATCCTGAATGAGAGTGAAGTGGAGTTCTATTCTACTCAGGCATGGACTCACTTTGGGCTTGACTGCAGCTGGGACATCAAGAAGACAAAGAGCGCCCACCTTCAATCCCCAGTGCACAAGTATTTGCATAGGTTTCTAACCTATAGCATTTTTGCCAAAGGAGACAGCAATGGATTGATCAAGAAGTCAGAGCTTTTTCTCCTGGAGATGGCCCGAAGAGGCCTAACAGTGGTTTTATCTCGATGGTTTGCAAACCATTTTTTGTCAATTGCCACCAAGCCTTCCAGAGACATTCTGATTGGTGGGTATGTGACTCACATCGCCATGAAGCTCGGATACTTGAAGCTAAATGAACACCACTTCAACCTCATACCAGCACATCCTCATGACCAACTAGACATCGAGTCCTTCATCAAAATGGGAGTGGCTGTTCATATAGTGTTTGAGAACAACATCTACTACCGCTTCACCAACACTGCTGGTGAGATCATTTGGGAGGACAATGACTTGGATGACTTCAAAGCTGGCCTCCAAGGAATCCAGCAGAGGAAGAGAGTTCGAGTTGAGGTGGTGCCTCCAGAGGTTGAGCAGGAAATTGGACAATCCTCTGCCTCCATACCAAACTTGGCTCAGCAAATGGCTGACCTCTTGGCACCACGATTTGAGCAACTGCAGGCTTCGATGGATGAGAGGTTAGAAAACCTCAAGGATTTCATGGAGTCTCACATGGAGAGCCTCGAGGTGGAAGTAGCTCACCTTAGAGATAGGATGTCCGGCTAGATTTTATGTTAGATGTGTTATTTTATAGCTTGTTTGCTGTAGAAATTTCAAATTTCCTTTCAGAATTTCAATTACTTTTGTATTTGGTTTTTCTACATTAATATATTTGCTTTTATTTTCCATTATGTTTTATCTTTTTGTTATTCTTTTTGTTGATGACAAAAGGGGAAGAACCTAGCAATATATTGTTTAAAGTTAAAAGCAACTTATTTTGAATCAAATATGCAAGTATGCAAATGAGCTTCATATACCTTAAGTATACTTTGCATATACCTTGATGCAAGTTACATGAATGAATATGCACTTGATATACTCTGAATATACCTTAAATATACTTAGCATAAACTTCACTTGCTTTAAGGAAAAATTTTGGTATACATTAGATATACTTTGCATATAACTTGCATATACTTAAAACTAGGAAGCATATTTTGATGCTACACTTTATCATTCTTTACAATTCTTGCACTTCAGCATTCTTTATTCTAAGCATCTTTTGAGAGGGAGACTTCTCAAAAGCACATATTGCTAGATTATTTGTCACCATCAAAAAGGGGGAGATTGTTGAACTTTGAGAGGTATTTCCGTCATTTTGATGCTAACAAATAAAATAGCAATAATGTATTTAACATACATTTTTTCTAAATCTAGTGAACAAGGTATGGAATATGATAGCAAAAATGGAGAATGGAAGATTAATCTTAGAAAGATAAAATTGAAGAAATAGCATGTTCACGCCCGTGACCTTATATGTCACGCCCTGATGAAGCTTAGCACCAATAATCCAACATTTAAAGTTCACGGCTATGAAAAATGATAGCTACCGTGAATGAACATTTCAGTCACGCCCGTGAAATAAAGTCACGCCCGTGAGAAGACATGACAAATTCTTCCATAAAGCTTCACGACCAGAGTCACCACTTGGACCACGGCTTGGAATGATGTCACGCCCGTGAAAATATAATGTCACGCCTGTGATCCAACAATTTAAATCCTTCCAGAATGCTTCACGGCCAAGGTCACCACTTAAGTCATGGCTTGGAAGAATAGTCACGACCGTGACACACTTATTCATGACCGTGAAAGATGAAAGCAAAACATGTCAGGTGCAACAATAAGAGTTGGTTGCTTCACGACCAGAGTCACCACTTGAACCACGGCTTGGAATGATGTCACGCCCATGAAAATATAATGTCATGTCTGTGATCCAACAATTTAAATCCTTTTAGAATGCTTCACGGCCAAGGTCACCACTTAAGTCATGGCTTGGAAGAATAGTCACGACCGTGACACACTTATTCATGACCATAAAAGATGAAAGAGAAACATGTCAGGCGCAACAATAAAAGTTGGTGCAACGGCTAGTTCCATATTAAATGAAATCTAATGGCTATAACTCGTCATGGAAGTATAAATGCAAGTCATTTTATGCATCCAGAATAAGAAGAGTACAAGAGAATAAAAGAATAGCTAATATTTTGAATCAAAATCTTGTTGTAAGCCATTTTGTGCATTTGATATTTTCAAAACAAATATTTATTCTCTGTGAAAATATTTTTGCTCATCATTCTCTAAGCATTATAGATTTGTAAATGTTTCTCTCTGTAATCATCTACTCAAGTGAGTTTTGGGTATTTTGGGGTTAAAAGCAGAACACTTGTAAGGGTTATTTTTGTGAGCCTTTAAAACACAAGGTAAAGGTTATTTGTGTGAGCCTTTAAAACACAAGGTAAAGGTTATTTGTGTGAGCCTTTAAAACACACGGAATTGGTTTATTGTGTGAGCCATTAAAACACAAGAAATTTTATGGGTTAGGTGTGATCCATTGTTAGAAACACCATAGTTGGGAGTGAGCTTGTAAAACTCCATTGTAACTCTTAGTGTGTTAGTGAAACTCCCAATTGAGATTTGGGAGAGGAGTAGGGTTTGTTAACACCCGAACCTCTATAAAAATTCTTGTATCATATCTTTTTATCCCTACTAAACTTAACTTTTCTTTCCGCACTTAAAAGTTAAATTTTTAATATCCAATTCAACCTTCCTTGTTGGTTCAATATCTGGACAACACAGTAATTATATGATCAATTGAGTCATTAAATGCATGAAATGTATGAATTAAAGAGTTATGAATTTTATAACGACAAAAGTAAACTCTAGAACATATAGTCTAGAATTAGAGTTTTGGATAGTATGTCATATTAATCAGGGGTCTATTTATTATGTCGGTGATAACATTCATATTATGTCAGTGATGGCGCATTCATATTATACCGTAATGACACTCATATTGATGACACACTTATATTATATCAGTGATGATACTTATATGCACATACTACTATGTCCAAGTGGTAATTTTATTATACCTGGATAGCAAATTCCATTATCTTGATTATTTGTTCAGACATAGGTTTATGGGAAAAATTACATTGAGAACAAAACAAAGAATATTGTATGTGTGTATTATACATATTATTTGTTTATGACTTCAAATAAATATAATAAAATAAAGTATTTGTATGAGATTATTACATGATGCATGCAGGTAGAGAAAGAAAAAAAAAATGCTTAATAGCATGACACATATGTAAATAGCATATAGTTGCATATTACATATAATATAATATATCGTCTTAATTATATGCACCACTAAGCCTAATGCTTAGGGTATGAGTTTCTCTCGTGCAAATAGAGCGAAAAATAGTCAGAAGATAGTGGAAAAAGCTAACAGATACTTAATCCAATACAGCAGCTATATATCCTGACACCGTGGGCTCTGTATTTTTGTTTCTTTTTCTAAGTATTTCCTTTTATGATGTATGTGAACTAAACTCAAATTTCAAGCAAAGATAAATATTTTTTGTAAATAATACTTTTGATATAAAGTATGTAGTTATCTTTTATCATAATATTATGATATAGTTTATTTTAGAAATATATATATATATATATATATATATATATATATATATATATATATATATATATATATATATATATATGTATATTACCATATAAGTTATATATATCCAATTTACTTTGATTTATAAATATTTTATCTGAAGAACCAGCGTAGCATTCCTTTATCCAGATACTAGCTGCTGGGGTAAGGGGATGTTATAGGGCTTGACTTGCTACACATAAATGTATAGTGATGCCTATTTGGAAAATGTTCCATTTGTAGATTATATTTATAGTCGTGGAGTGGCATCTAACTGTCCTTTGCTATTGATAGAACTCTCTTATATAATTAATGGAGATGAAAAAGTGAAATCTCAAACTTATTAAGGTCATGGATCTAGCGACCAAGAGAATAAAGATACATCCAAGCCTACACCTGACACCAAAACAACAGGTAACCCAAAGTCCTACTCTAGGACCAAAGAAGCACCTAAATCTGACACAAAGATTGTGGAAGTGATAAAATATCAATGAAATTATCACTAAATTCTTTCACCAAGACATCAAACTTGGCAAAATCATCTAGTTTTGAATCTAAAGCAATAGGCTCTATTTCCAATAATGTGACATAAAACAAAAACATCTCTGACATGAAGCTGCCAATGAATGCAAGTCCTCGGAATATAAAGGCAGAATAGCATAATCGTTCAATTTTCTTATCAGAGGCTGATACTGACAGAAAAAGTCGATTGCAGGAATCTTCCCAACCAAAACAAGGAGCTGAGAGACCACTGGTTGCTCAAGCATCAGTGTCAAGACTTGCCTTGGATGAAAGTATAGTTCTTGGTGTTGCATTGGAGGGTTCAAAGAGGACCCTTCCTATTGAGGAAGACTTTCCCATCTAACCATCTAACTAAAGCAAAGTTAAAGGAAATGACTACTACAGGCTGAAATGGAACTGCAAATCTGATCGGCGAGAATGATGAAAAGATGGTCGAATTCCAATCTCTCCTAGTGCCACATCCACTGATCAGTGACAGTGAAAACAATCCAAAAAGATCTGTGCAGATCTCCTAATCTCACCTTGAGAAACTACTAACTTGCCTTGAAACCTCCATTTTAATGCTTTTTTCATAAATCACACAAGTTTAGGGAAATTTCATGTTTAGCTTAGTCAAATTGCACTCGGGTTCACCTCAAAGCATCAATGCACCATATGGAAATGTACCATTTTGTCAGCTGTGAATGTTTTTGTTGTCAAATCAATTCATTGATCACTTGATGCTTGTACCATTTTTTTTTCATTCTTGAATAAATTTTATTGTCAAATTGTTTCATTGATGACATAATCAATGCAAATTTGCTGAGCACATCTTCAAATGCCTGTTCTTTTTTTTTTTTTCTCATGTCATTCTGCATTCCATTGACTTGGATGTAAGTTAAGACATTTGTATTGGGCGAACTAGGCTGAAACTTTATGTTCACTACATCATGCTACTTTGAATTTATCCACGTTAATATAAATATATGATCAGTTTTTTTTTTTTTTAACAAATGGTGAAAGGTGCAAACAAAATCTTAATCTAAGGTACAAGGCATATTGACTCTTTAAGGTGAAGTTCGATTCAAATGGCTCTCTACATTTTAATTTTGTAAAATAACCTGAAATTGAAAATCAATTGGAGTTAATTTTGAGTACTGGAGCTAAAAGTGACCCATAATTTTAATATGGTCGACCATTTGGGTCAATTTTTACCATCAACCGAACCGAACTAAATTGAATTTAGTCTATTTAATTTGATTTTTTTAGTTTAATTGGTTTGGTTGTATATAAAAACTTCAATTTATTCAATTTAGTAGGTATTGTTCAAAATTTGATTTAACCAAACCGATCAGAGTTTTTGTATACATATATATTTTTTATAAATCTTATAGTGATTAATTCTAATTTTTAGATTAAAAAAATAAATTCTAGTTTTTGGTATATAATTTTTATTTATGATAATTGATAAAGTCGTGAATTATGATAATTTATTCTAATTTATGCTAATTTTATTTTAATTTATAGTAATTAATAAAGTTATAATAATTTATTTTAATTTATAAAATTGTGATAATTAATTTTAGTTTATATTACATTAATTAATTTTAATTAATGATAATTATGATATCTGATAAAGTCATAAATTATGATAATTTTTCATAATTTATATTATAATTTTAATTTTAATTTTAAATAGTTGATATAATTATGTTAATTGATTATAATTTATATATGATAATTTATAAAGATATGAAATAGATAATTTATAAAATTAGGTAATTTTTATTGACAGTACTCTAAGTATATAACTCATAATGACTCTAAATATATGACTCATAACAACACACTATCTCAAACATAATTTATATCAAAAATCGTTTTTTTTTTTTGTAACCAAAAAAATAAAACTTCCTCCATCGTTCTCAATTAAAATGAGTTAACGGTAAAGTTAATTTTTTGTGTACCATATCTTCAAAAAAATTGACTTAGCAAATAGACGTGTCCTACCATAAAACCTTCAACTTTTTATCCATTACCATGCTCACTTTCTCTCTCCGGCCATAGTTATTTTATCTCATCTGCAGAGGCGTTGGACAAACCTCAAAAACAAATTGAAACAACAGTGCCATCCGTCACAAAACCTATGCAACTGGAGACTGTTGACCTCTATTCTTGACCAAAATCAAAGAAAAAACAGTTTTATGTTAACTTAATCGTTATGAGTCATATATTTAGAATACAGAGTAAAAATTACTCAATAAAATTATGGCAATTGATTTTAATATATCATAATTGATAAAATTATAGTAATTATTATTATTTATGATAATTAATTAGTTAAATAACTCATAAAACTTATTAAAACTAAATTGAACCAAATCGTGACATTTCGTTTTGATTAAATCAATGTGCGTAAAACTTTAATATAATAATATAATAGACCTATTCACAAGTTTGGCATTAACAAATTACTAAATCTATCATCTTGTTAATGCTTCATTTAATTCAAAATTAATATTTCATATGTGACGCGATTACTATCTTTTGACTTCGGTTGGTTATCCGACCAGAGTAGAAAATAATCAAATCCAAACCAAATGAGTGATGGTATATGTATGATTTCACATAAAGTCGGTTTCCCAAACACAGGCGGTACAAAATACAAATACAGCTGTGAAATCTTGAATGACACACATCACAATGTTGTTCTTGTCCAGAAACGTGGTCCACAACCCAAAAAAGGAAAAGGTTAAAAAAAATACGCAAATCGTTTTCTAAATATCACCAACATTCTCTTGCTTAAATGCTATCTGTGCTCTTTCCATGAAAAGGAGAAATGGAAATCTTCTTTATTTATATTACTTATATTGCAAGCCACAAACAACAGCTGTGGTGCCAAATCAATAGAATAAAGATTATATAACTTAAAATCCTTTCATACTGGATAATACCTTAAGCCTCACACATGCAATCAGGAGCAGGATATGTATATATGGATTGTTTTGGTTTTCTTAGCCTCATCTGACCTCGTCTGTTTTCATGGTCTTCAACAACTGCTTGCTGAAACTCTGACCAATTAATGTTCTTGTTCAGGAACAGTTGACCTAACAACGGCATGTTTGGCCTTATGGTCTTCAAGTTCTTATAACTCCGATGTCCCACCTGTTTGCATCAGAAAACATGTCACCTCTCCATTCATTCTTGATCAATTTAATTACAAGCATATGCAATCTAAGCTTAACATATATTCTCAACTCTGTGTTAACCTTCAAAGAAAGGTGAAAAAAAATAAAAACTAATCTAATACAACAATATATATTTCATCATTCCCGAAGTTCGGTAAGGTTGTGAAAAACCACTTCAGGTGCAAATAGCTGAGGGTTATCATTTCTAAATTTATGCCACATAAGTGACCATCTGCAAAGTTTTGGGCTATTAAAGGCAAGGATGCAGATTTGAATAGCCATTTCATGCTAAAAATGTTGAAAAGCAAGATCTGCAAATTCTCCTACCTAAATCACACTATGGTGGGACCCTAATCAAGCAACAGCCTTTACTATTCCTTTTCCTTTTATACAACAGTAAATGAAAAGTTATCCCCATAGTTCCAAGTTCTATCAGTCAGAAACACTCACCAAGGCATTGTGCATATTTCCTGGAGAAGCAGAGATGAAGATGTCACTGTGCAAGCCAACATAATAATCAACTGCAGCTTGCAAAGAAGCCTTTCCTTTAATCTTTGCACGTTCCTCTGAAGAAGCGAGACTCTTTTTGTCTTCCATTAATGGAAACAGCCCTCTTAAAGTTGAGATCCTAGCTTCCCCACCATAAACCTGACAAACAGAACATATTCATAAGAATCATTTCAACATTTACAGCTCAAGTTAGTAGGTTAAAAGACCTTGTGAGAAGCGAGATATAGACGAGTACTGTTGTCAAACCCCAAAGCTGCTAGAAGTAATCCAATCTCTTCAGGAGTCAATGGGCAGCGTCCCTGACTCCTCAACTCTTCATCAGTGAACTGTGAGTTAAGGACCCTTCCCCCCCAAATTACTTGTCGGTACTTGGCCAGAGCCAACTTTTCAGCTTTGCCCCCACCAAAATCACAAGCTGAGTGGGCAGCCATATCCTGCAAAATGCTAAGGTAACTGAAGGGAACATATGCTAAACTAAAACTGCTATAATGGGTGGATCTATCTTATATATAAAAGCTAAACTTAAAAATGCTGCATAATACTCTCATTCATACCTTGTCAAAACGAAGGTGTAACACAACAAACTTCTTTGTGCTGTTTTCATTAATCGCATCTGTGGTTTCCCTTAGATAAGTACTAGGTTCTTCAGTTTTTTTAGAAGGATACCTGAGGCGATTGACAAGATCATCTCCAAGTGCTCGGATTTGGGGAACAAAAACTAGTGCTTGAAAATTGACTTTACAACGTAAATGCTGGATTTCCATGGGCAAGTTATCAAAAGTCAGACGGTGAGAGAATGGGGAAATTGCAGCAATCCCATAACTGAGCCAAATACAGAAGATCAATGATTTCATAAATCACTAAGTCAAGAAAATGAATCCAAAAATGTAAAAAGAAAAAATAATAACAAATAAATAATTAAAAAAACAAAAAGAGGGAAAACATGAAAAAATACTCATGGAATTATTGGCAATAGGCAAATGATTTAAGGGGACATAGAAACTTCAGCTATCCCTAAATGAATGCATGTTTTATCCTCAGTCACTCCATTTGAAAAGACACAATGCCATACCAAACAGTAGCATATTAATACCAGCTTCTTTATGCTAAAAAATGTAAATTAAAAATTTAATATAGACTCAGAGAAGAAAGAGAACATAACTACCAACCTCTGCAGCACAGGCAAGACATTATCCAGATACCAGTTTGCTGAAGCATGAACAGGTGCCATCTTAATTCTAGTAGCTCGAATTGCGGCAGCATAATATTCCCTTGTGCTCCAAGTGAATTCATCTGGCAGCTCTTTAACAACAGAAATGTCATCCTTCAACACATTAATAAAGTGATCAACATCAAATATATCCATGAATGAGCTGCAAGAAACAACAGGCAACTTCAGAATAAGGCCTTGTAATAAATAAGTAACTTGTACAATCTTGAATTCATGTGTGTGCAAATGCATGTACATAAAACAATACCTCGAATCTTTCCAAACGGGATTAACTTCAAAATGTGGAATGACAAGTGTTGCATTCAATATTTTAGCGACAACCACAGCATCGCAAATCTATCAATAGAACAACTCATCGCATGAGATTCTATGTGATTGCAGGACTCAATTAAGGAGAAAAGTGTCAATAATATATTTTGGCTACTTAAGCATCTTGAGAAACCTCCGAGTACATACCCCCATTCTCTGCTGATTCAACCCTCCATCAAGAAATACCTGAAGATATCCCTCAGATTTTGCTGGTACTGCTGCTCAAAACAATTAATGTTAACAAAAAATGAAATAAAGTAGCGCATAGCTTTCCATCACAATGGCCAGACTACAAAATAAAAACACATAATATAACTGCTATATTATCACTCACGAGGGACACTTTTGGACTCAACACATGGTCTCCATCCTTGATCAGCCAAAGGAACCCACAGATCAGACTGGTTTTCTTGTGACTATATGAAATATGTGCGTGTGAGCAGAAGAGCAACTTATCAACAAAACAGGATTTGCAAGCATATTAAATGTTATTGTCAGTGAACTGTTACTTACAGTCTCACGCTGCAAAGCACTCTTCAGTAAAGGTAAGTGCCTAGGTTTTGAAACATTTATTTCCTGCAGAAAACAAATAATTTAGAACAAGATAATATTTTCTCTATAGTCAAATTCTGTAGCAATTTCACCACAGCTACAAGCATGTGTTAGCATGCGAGAAGTTGCTTCATTTCCACAAGTGACAGTTCACAGAATGTTAAAATGAAAACTCAAGAGAGTTAATAGCCAAGGAACCTTTCAGAGAAAACATGTGTACAAAGGTGATAGCCTACAATATGGGTTTATATAAACCCACATGCCTCTCAAGGAGCAAACTGAAACAAGTTTCCGATCCAGGCAGTGAGAAAAAGGTACCATCAGAAATAACTTTCACTTCATTCAAATGCCATGGAGCAAGGCCCCAGTTTAATGAACTTAAATTCCAGGTTTATTTTGGGTTCTATCTTCTAATTAGTTTCCCAGCTGATACAAAGCTGGTAACTAGCATCACAACTACCCATAGAATAAAAGATACCCTCCTAAATCTACCTTGAGCTCCCATCTCCATGCACCCAGTTTCCTTTCATTATCTTCTATTATTTTCTCCGACTACGAGTGCCTATGAAAACATATATATATATATATATATATATAAGGAAACCCTCCTGCGGAGAAAAAAAAAAGAGATAAGAAAGAAAAAGTTGCCTCCTTATAGCTTCTTAGAGCACGGAGTTAGTAATATATAGCCAAACGTCACCAATCATGTGAGCCAACTGAAATCACCAAACCCAATCACTGATTAGCAGGTTGTGATAAACTTAAATATTTACTAGGAGAATATCCCACTAAATTATTTGGCTTGACATTTTGCAGTAAACTAACTCATGCCAATTCCTAGTTTCCTTCTAGTCAATTTAGTAAACCTAAATGCTTAGCATTATCTCTATTAAATCAAAATAACCAAATCCTAAACCAAATTTGCAAACCACCTAGAAACTTACAAGCTGTGAAATTGCAGACGAACTATTCATACGAATACTTGATTTGAGAAAATTACGAAAAAAAAATCACTAAAAAGATATAGCCGTTAAAATTTACATAATCAAGTAGAAAAGAAACATACCGACAAAGTAGAAGGGAAGGCATAGCTGAAAAGAAAAGGGAAAAGCAGAAGCACAAGTGCAGAGAGAGCTCCTCTGGTATGAAGAAGCTCCATGATCAGAAGCTCAAAAAAACTCAGAACCCAGATCTCAAAATCGGGTCTTTTAGATATGGGAGCAGTATATATATTGGGTCAGCGTCTGGTCGGTCCGTGATAAATATATATAGAAAAAGCTCAGGAGAAATAAAGAAAACAATGGAGGAGAAAAGAAGCAAAACCCTTATCAGCAATCAATCACATGAAACAAAGAAAGGGTATAGGATTCCGTTGGTATATAAATGAGTGTTCTTGAGGTCTGTGAAAGAAAAGGATAGAAAAGAAAGAAAGAAAAGGAGAGAGTTAAAGGCATCTCACATGCACACCTGTACAAAGTTCAAGGACATGTGTTGTCGAGAAATTATTAGATGAAACTCTCCCCATTTTTAACACTTTCTACCCTTCATTTAGTGAGAAAAAAAATAAAAAGCGAAAAAATATTTTCAAAAATTTTTTTTATATCACCTACTATTCTAAAATGAATATTAAAAGATATTAAAAGATATTAAAAAATAAAGAATATTTTTAATATATTTTTTAATTTAAAAAATTAATTTAATAATACAGTCAAATACATATATATATATATATTAATTATTATATTAAAATTAAATTATATGGATAAAATAATTAAATATATATTTTTTTATTACATTAATTTATAAATAACTTAAGAATTTCACACCATTGTATTATTTTAGTACACTGATTTTAAGTATGATAAATTTTTTTTCTAATTTATATTATTTAGAGGTATTGGATTAAAAAGTTGGAGAATATCCGAAAATCTGAATTCTTCGGAAGGCAAAAAAAAATACTTTTTGATATTTATACTTTGTTTTTTTCTTAATTTAATCCCTAAAATTTGAGTTTTTTGTATTTTATTTCAATTTATATATATTTTTAATTAACTTTGATCGAAAATTATTAACAAAAAACTTTCACTGTCATCGCCAAAAAAAATTTAAAAAATATAATTTATTAAAAAAAGTTTATGAGAGTATTAAAATAAAGCAAGAAAACTCATTATTATCAGAATTTAACTACTTATAAAGTCCAAAGTAAATAGAAATGAGAATTATATGAGAGAAAAAAATAAAATATATAAAATAAAGATTTGAGAAAATAAATTTAAAAGTAAAAGAGAAGAGAAACGTTAAAAAATGAATATCTAACTTTTATACTAAAAAATAGCAATTGTGTTACTCATAAGGTTATTTTTATATTTTTCCTTAAATAGTCATAGGATTTGGAGGGGTAAGTTGGCTGTGGGGGTGGTGGTTTTGGTACTTTTGCATTGTGTGGAGAGGGCACCGACGGCATAGTCACTAGTAAGAGAAGAAAATGGCTCAGCCAAATCGTAATATTAAGCGATGAAGAAAAGGCAGCTGGCAAGTTGTAACATAACAGGCGAATGGGGTTTGGGGACCCCAGCTGTTTTAATTTTTTGGACCAGATCCATATTTATATTTATATTAATGTGGTCTACCATTTGGATCCATATTTATATTAACGTGGTCTTTATTTATTTGCTTATCTATTTAATTTTTTTTTATCAAAACTTTAATAAATAATTGAATTGAATAAATTAAAAATCAAAATAATTAAATTAAACAGATGGAATTCAGTTTTAGTTCGATTTTGCACGCCCCAAATTTGGTATGATTTTCCATCCCACACCCCTACTTATTAGTATTTTGGTATGATTTTCCATCGTCAATAAATTCCAATTTCCAAATATCCCTCTTTCTAAACTATGGTTAATGAATCATTTGTTAAAAAATTTATAGAAAAAAAAACAAAGAAAGAAAACTATGGTTCATGGATCATTATCAATTTCATTGGATCGGTGCACCTCTACCCCATTTCTTCTCAACAATTTTTTTCAAGTTCTTAATGAATGATAGCTATTAAATGATTTATAAAAAAAATTAAAGATATAATAGTTTTTAGTAATAATTATTATTTATATATTAAATGATAGGTGACGTGTAATTTATTTTTAAATATAATAATTATCATATAAAAATGAATATTATAATTAGTTTAATTATTGTTTAAAATATTTTAATATCTATCTATTGTTCTTTTGTAATTATAAATAATCTATGATTAAGATTCAACTATCCATCAACTGCTAGTTCAAGTTTCCAAGAAAAAAAAAAACTAACTAATGGCTCAAAAGTTTATCAAACAATTTTGGGACAACTATTAGTTACTAGGTGACAATTTATATTGTGTGGTATCTAATTATGTCGTATCTCAATCAGCTATAATACAATTATATTAAATATAAATACGATATAATTAATTAATCGTGTCAAAATTTTGAAACACAAACATAATATGGTTAAAATCCGTATTAACACAACATGATACGATTAAATATGAATAACTTAACATGTCTAAACGTATATAGATTACATGAAACTATATGATTTATTTAATATATCTAAATATATATATTTGACATGACACAATACGATTATATACAATTTACATAATATATCTAAATGTGTTCAATTGACACGATACGATATGATTATACATAAATTAAAAAATATTTATATTTATTTGTTTTTATTTACACTCCTATAGTTTTTTACTGTATTTTTTAAAAAAAATAGGTGAAAAATAATTATTTATTTAATATATATTATTTCATCTAAACATAAGTTGGAGCAGATCCATATTTATATTTATATTAATGTGTTCTACCATTTGGATCCATATTTATATTAATGTGGCCTTTATTTATTTGCTTATCTATTTGATATTTTTGTTTTATCAAAACTTTTATAAATAATTGAATTGAATAAATTGAAAATCGAAATAATTAAATTAAACAGATAGAATTTAATTTTGGTTTGATTTTGCACACCCCTACTCATTAGTATTTTGGTATGATTTCCAATCCTCAATAAATTCCAATGTCCAAATATCCCTCTTTCTAAACTATGGTTCATGAATCATTTGTTAAAAAATTTATAGAAAAAACAAAAAAAAAAAGGTACTTTTTATGTAACGGCTGGATCTACTGGAATCCGGGTCTCAGCCCATTGCCACAGTAGTCCATCCGCCGTCTCACTGAGACCAACAGACTGTCGGGATCTATGGTCCAATACCTCCAACCTATCACTGGAATCACACTCAAGGTGTTTGCCACAGTAGCTTGTTGAAGGCAAGAGTCGAACCTTTGGTCTTCCTTTAGCCTCAGTAAGTGACTACCAATTGTACATTGTAACACTCACTAATTAGAGTTTAATTTGAATAATTTAGACCACATAATTAAATTGTATTTTTGATTAAATAAAATTAAAAATATTAGCTATAAAGAAATATGTGAAGATAATAATAATAATAATAATAATAAAAGATTATCAAAATTTGGAAAGCTTCCTCCATTATTATTGTACCTTCAAATATTAATCTATTAAAAAAATTAAAATCAACATTGTCATTGGGGTTATCCATCTCAATTTTCCAAACTTTCCAAAATATTTCAGTCGAGCTAAAGAAAACACTCTAAATTATTATTAATCTTCCAGCAGTTTCCATTTATTTATATTATTTATTTTCGGAGATGATAATGCATGATTGGATCGTGGCTATTAATATTGATGATTTTTTTTTATTTTCCAATTTGAAGTAAATATTTAATATAGTTTGATTATCATTGAGGATTTTATTTGTTTGATTTAGCATATAATTAATCTGCAAAATAATCAAATAATAAGACAAAAACTAGTCGTATGCATAATGCATTGCTAAATTTAGAGCTACCTCAAAGCCTTGTTGAAAATAGTCATAGAAATTACCCCAAATGGGTTTTTTTTTTAAATTAAAAATAAAAAGAAATGAAAACAAAGAAAGATAATGACATTTCGTACATAAGGGAGGAAAGATAATGACATTTCGTACATAAGGGTGGAAACTAAAAATACGAAAGGGTTAAATTAGTTTTCAACTATACCTAACACTAAGAGTGGGATTCTGAATTTTAACTCAGTAAAATTAAATTTTTTATATTTTAATTCGTATTAAATAAATTCCTAAATAATTCTGATTTTTATCCCTTTTGACAAAACTTATTAAATTAACTTAGCTATTAATCACATATCGACTCTTGACTTTTTTTAACTCAAGTTAAAATCTATTTTTTCATTTTTATAAAAATATAAATTATATTAAAAAAATAGTTTTTTATAATAAAAAACTAATTAATTTTTTTCATAATAATAAAATTAATTTTTATAATAAATAAATTAATGGTTAATATAATTTGTATTTTAATAATGAACTTCTTAATATAATTAGTATTAATAATGAATTTAAAAAAACATTTAGCTTAATTTTTAATATTTGATTATTTCTATAAATATTTTGATGAATCATAAGACCAGTCATATAATAATTTTATGTTATTTGACAATATATTTATCACCATTTTAAAGCCTTCCAATAAATTAATTACATATTTAATCTCATTGAAATATATATTAGAATTATAAGAGATAAGGCCTTCCAATAAATAAATTATATTTTTAATTTTCATGGAATAGGATGTAACAACAGATTAGAGCTTAGAAATAACATGAATTAAAAGTATATAAATGGTAAATAAGTGGTTATGAGTTTTAGGACATTAAAGTAGTAAAAAAATATGAAAAAGTGAGGTGTCACATGATTCACACTCATGACTATAGCCTCACTACCGTGACCATCGTGAAATTGAGATTTTTGAAGTTTCACAATCGTAAAAGTATAATCATGTCTATAAAGTCCTACAGTATAAATTGAATAGTGACATCTTTTTGCTAGACACAAATGATTTTGCAACTTTAAACCCTAACCAACAGACCTTTTAACACCAAAAACGGTTTTCCTTCGATTATTAGCCTAAATACAAAAATTATCATCATTAATAAGATTAAAGTGTGAGAATCAAGACATAATGATGTTCTATAGAGGGTAGAATTGGAGATATAGAAAGGAGGTAGTATTGAACCCTAACCAGTGTATTTTTCTTCGAAATATTAATAAGAAAGCATATTTTTGTTAGTTCTTTGTAAGATTAATTTGGTTTAATAAGTTAGGGTTTGCTTTATTATTGGCATATGGACGGTTTATAATTGAAATAAATGATAATTCGGTTATGATTATGTATTGGAAGACGAAAAGGAATGTGGAGAAACCCACTAAAAGGATTAGGCAAGCTAAAAGGTTGATTGATAAGACTCCAATTTAGGTTTGTACATATATATATATATATTTAAATTCAATTTATGGGATATCTTGTGTTGAATTGTAAAATTGGCATGTTATTTAGCATGAATTAGTATAGTAGTTGATAGATATGAGATTACATGACATGTTAAACTTGGTATGCACAAACATAAAGAATGATGATAATTGAGACTTATTGATATATGGCATTGGAAATTGAGCATCAAATTTAGTTTAATTAGATTAATGATGTAGCATGTATGTTTTTGACGTATTTATTTATGTAGTATGTTGAAAAATATTAATAGGAGTGACTAATATTGATGTAGTATGTATGTTTATTGAGATAGAATGTTAAAAAATATTGATAGGAGTGGCTAATATTAGTTTGCCTTAGAGCCATTATGTGTGGTGTGATTTATTTGCCCAGTTTTGCTACTAAAAATGTTACAAAATCCAAATTCGCAATCGTAACATGATGTTCATGCCCATGAATAATACTTCAAAAATGGACATAATGCTTAATGACTAGGTTCACGATATGAATCACGAGTAGATCAACCATGAAGGATGTCTGTAACACCTCTCTATATAGTCAGGGTATACCTCACTATATAGATGGATGTCACACAACTAAATCTATTTAAACTGTTCTGAATTAAAACTTTTTCTAACTTATTTATGTATTAACATCAATATATTATAACAAACAATTTAAAATCACATCTATATCTGAATTGATTTCATAATAAATCATTTTCTGATTGCAATCTAATTTGGGTAACATCAGCCCTTATTACAATATCATCCTCATAAAAATTATTAAACTCAATTACAAAATCAACCTTATTAAAATCATATTCAATAAGTCAGTCTTTATCCCATGACATGAGAAATAAATTAATGAGATGAATAAAATAATAAAAATAGACTCCAACACGGGTCAACTCTGACTGCTCTGATTGACTTGGTCTTCTTATCTTGTCAACTCATCAATTAACGACTCAAAACCTGTGTGCAAAGAAACCCACATGCTAAGCTACTGAAAACTTAGTGGTATATATAAGTATTTAAATTCTAGTATGCATTCACATATTTTTGCTTGACCACATCGTCATATACAATAATATCCATATAATAGCTCATTTATTATGAATCGAATTGATTTCAATACATTCATTGCATATATTACACAAGTGAATCCATATCATCATAATCATAATATATTTCATTCATAGCATTTCTATATCATCTCGTATATAGTGAATTTTATCATAAATTTCAATTATCTAGCTTTTGGTTTCATATATTTGATTACTGATTTACACATTCATTTTTTCAGGATTCAACTGTATTCTGATTCACTGATTTTTGTATACTGTGTTACCAATTTTTGGTTTCTTAGCCCAATACTCTAGATTCGAACTACTTTGATGTGAGTTGTGAAACAGGAGTGCTCTTACCCAAGCTTAAGCCACCTTGATGAGTAATAATATATGCATGCATGTAACACCCCCTCACCCCAGCAGCTCGTGCCCAAATGAGGGTGTGCTACACTAACTTCATTGGTTAAAATATCATTATATAAGTTATATATAAAGAAAAATCGCTCGTACGTTTTTTTTATTTCCAATATTTACTATTTATTTAATTTCCATTTATAAAAAAATATAACATAAAAGTTAAACTACCTTTTTATATAGTAACATGTTCTTTACAAAACATACTATTTATTTTACAAATACTACAAAATAAAATTTACAAGATAATATACAAAAGTTGTGTAACTCACGATGTGTGCAACAGGATGCTTTACTGGATTAGGTCACCGTTGGCTTTGTCTACTATCTTCTATTTATCCTTTACTAAATCTGTGTGAGAAAACTCTCACACTAAGCTCTTGGCTTAGTGGTGCATATAGATAAGGCAATAAACTATTTTTAATGTCACATGCATTGTCATATAACAATTTATGATCAAATCATGCAAACATACATTTCATAATATTCTAGTATGCATAACATCAATTTATTGTATCTCATTTTGTTTAACATAATCAAATCATCATTCTCATGTAAATCATGATATTCTAGCATGTATAGACATCAAATTATATTATATTATCTCATACTTATTTATTTTATTACCACCTTATTGTACAACAGTAAATCTTCTTTTTATCCATGCCACAATTCATAATTCTATTTTTATTTTCAATAATTCTTTTATGTTCCATAACTTCTTTATTTATATTTTTATTTATGCCCAGGACATCTATGAACCACTGAATAGGATAACAGAGTTCCCATCCAGGCACTTAGGAGTGTCACCCGGGCAATATGATGTGCGCATATAAGTGCCAAACCTGGCATAGATAACTGTGCCAAACTCGGCGTAGATAACCGTGTCAAACTCGGCGTAAATAATAATATCATATCCGGCATAAATAACAGTGTCAAACCCAGCGTAGATAACATTGCCAAACCCTGCGTAGATAATCATACCTTCAATGGTTTTCATTTTCATCATACTTCCCCCTATTTGGCATGCCAAACTATCCTAAGTTGGTTCTAGTTATGTGTTCTAGGGCTTATACAATTTCATTAAAATTCATAACAATTAATTTCATACTTTTTATGCATATAATATCTCAAAATAATCATATAATCACTCAATTAAAATAATATTTACATAATATAACAAGGTTATCAGCATTTTACTCATTTCATTCCACAACTCACATGCTGCCCTGTCACTGGCAGATTCTGTTCTCTGTTTTGGACCTTAATTTTGGTCATGTTCCGTTACGAATTTAGTTACATGATATTCAAAAAAATTTTATATATGGATCTTAGCTTTAATATTCAACTTTAATCACTTAAGTCTGAGTTTTGTATCAAAAGATATGATAATATTAACACTAAATGGTCATTGATAATTCTGCCCAGAATTTTCTGAACAGATTCTAAGTCTAAACTTTATGAATTTTTTTGGAAACTTACAGACATATTCAGGTTTTATGGTCTAAATGAAAGTTATAAAACTATGTCTTATCTTTCAAACCCAATAAATAACATGCAAAACCGAGTTCCATAAATTAAGTTATAATAGTTTAAGTGAACACTGATCATCAATTTCCAGCAAGGAACATACAAGATAATCACATTCAATTTTTACCAAATTAAACCCTAAGTCTAGCAAACATGCATCCCCACAATTTTCATCACAAAATAATATCAATTTAGAATCATCAATATGCCAAATAATTAAATCATGCAAATAGAAAAAAAATAGGCTATTGCCTTAGGTTATGCACAAACCTCTCTTTTTCTCTTTTCTTTCTCTTTACTTCTCTCTCATTTCCTTTGCTCCTTTGAGCTAAATCCTTGTCAGTTTGAGTTCCTAAAGTTTAAAATCAGATTATTAAAATTTTATAAACCCTAATTTTTCTCTTTTTCCTTACTCTCCTAAGCTTCTTTAGGCATGAAAATGGAATTTTCCATGCCTTTCTCTCTCTTTTTCTCATTTTCTCTTCTTAGAACAAGGTTTGGTTATGGATGTCCAAGGGAAAAACGTGGCTGGTTTAGAGAATAAAGTGTTCTAGATGTTAGGATAAGGAAGAAGGATGAGTAATTAAGAGGAAGAAGACAAAATTAATCAATACTTTGACACATAGGCTATAAAAATCTAGATAGTTTCCTTAGGTAATTAATATGTTCATCTTCCTTTGATGTATGATAAGAGGAACGTGGAAGACAATGATGGGAAATTACAGATACAAAGGATTAAGAAAGAAGAAGAAATAATCAAGAAGAAAATGACAAAGGTTATTAAGATGGGAGGGACACCTGAGCATCAATCTAGAAACCTTCATTAATGTTAAATGCATGTATCTTAATTAGCTTACTAAACTTTGCCACTTGGTGTGTTATGCTTCAAGAAATGTAGAAGACACTTAATGATGGGAAAATTCTAGATCAAGGGGGATAATTAAGAAAGGATAAGAACTTAAGAACAAAGTGACAAAATTACATAATTAATGGAGACACCTAAGCATTTTCTAGAAACTTTTCATTAATTTCTAATTCATGTATGTCAATTGACTTCTTAAAATGTGCCACTTGGTGTGGCTGGCCTCCATATGCATTTTATGTCCCAATTCATGCATTTAATTTATGACTATCCCAATAAATCCTTAAATTTTTGGTAAATTACAAATTGACCCCTAAACTTTTTAAAATTTGCAATTTAGTCCTTTACCAAAATTTAACATCTTTAAATATTTTGAACACTTTATTAGATATTTTCCATACTTAATTACCATTATTTTCATTATTTTTCGATAAAAGTCCAAATTTAGACTTCGGTCAAACCGACAAGTCGATTTAACAACTCGCGTGACTTAGGTCTAAATTAGCGGATATGACAATGCATATGGGTACAAAGGTGTTGTTACCCGAACTTAAGTCACCTTATCCCTAAATAATTAGGAGCGCTCTTATCCGAGCTTAAGCCACCCTAATTAACACAATAATAATAATATATTATGGTACCATAACCCCTTCAATGACATGCCACCTATCCTAGCTAGTCCTCGAATAGAGAATGTGCATATTTAAATATATTCTAGTTATCAATATCATTAATGTCATATTTCATAGTTCCATTTAATCATCATATATCATTATGTAATGTAGAGTACCGAGTGCATAATCATTGCTTAAGAACATCTAATTATGTTGTATTGTATCTCATTTATTCATGCCAAGTATATATGTGTAAATCATATACATGTAACTCAATCATATCATTCAATTAATCATTTCTAAATACAAGGCATTCATAGGCATGAATAGTATATTCACAGTCATGAATAGTATATTCACGGGCGTGAAGCCTTTTGTTACAGGTTGTCTATCCATGACTCAGCTGTGACCGACTCTATGATTATTCATGGGTGTGCACATTGGTTCACGGGCAAGATATATCAGTCAGTAACATAATTCCAACACTATTTTCAACCAATATCATACACAACATGCATTAAAACTAAAGCTAACCAATGTTTGCCACTCCTATCAGTACTTTTCCATATATTTAACAGTAAAACAATTCATCAATACCATATCATTAAAAATCCTTATTTCTCACAGTCATCATGCATTCTAAATTTAACATGTCATAATCCACATTCCAACAACTCTTACTTATTTCTGCATGTCAATTAACACCATAATTTACATCACATAAACACATAACATACTAATAATGCGAATAAAAATGTGTATATGTACAAACCTTGTTATTTGGAGCCTAACAATCAATTTCTCTCGCATCTACTACCTTTGGTAGAATTCTCGCCCTCTATTTCAGTGCCTAACAGGAAATCAGAGACCATATTAATGTCTTATATTGCCATCCTATCTATATATGTCATAAACTATAAAAATCTTAACTTTTCATTGATTTAAGCCTATAAATCCCTCAATCTATACAAACTTGAATTGAACTGGATCAAAAGACTCAAGAGGACATGATTTCTTACCTTTGTTTTCATGTAAATAGATTGACTCATGAGTTTAAATCGTATTTTTACACTCCTTGTTTCCGACTTCAATTTATATAACAAAATTCTTACTTTTAATCTGTTTTTACTTTTTTTTTTATGGTGGGAATTCGTGTTTAATCACTCAAAAATGAAAGGGGATGAAGAGAATTCATTTTTTAGATTTTTAGAGAATTGTGGCTAGGGTTTTTGATTGAAAATATGTGAGTTTCTACTAAAACACACAAAGTTGTTCTATTTAAACTATAGAACTTCACAGGTGTGAACACTAGTGTCATGACCATGAAGATCCTCAGTTTCAGAAACTATAATTCAAGACATTTACAGCTGTGATTACCGCTATCATAGGTGTGAATGCTAGGAACTTCACTTTTTCTTGTATTTTTCATTATTTTCATATTACCAAAACTCTTAACCACTATATACCTTTCATATACTCTTAATATACTTTTATTAACATATTAATTTCAAGCCCTAACATGCGGGCGTTACAATGTCTTCATGGCTATGAATAACCATTCACACCTGTGAAGCCTTGAAAAAGAATTTATATGATGGTTTTATGATGAAATAACACGGAATTGGTATGCACACACACCTTATATGATGAGATATGATTGTGTATAGTAAAATTACACGAGCAAGAATATGAATATGCTTTATATGCTCTAAATAACAAAGAATTATGTGGATAACATGTGAAAAACATGAAAGGGTTATGAAATGAAATGGATAATCAGGTTATGAACTTTAAATGTCCATTCTCTATACAAGGACTACCATATGATAGATGATATGTCATGAGGGGGTTACGGTACCGTAGTTATATCACATGGATTTAATATTTTTAGGGACAAGGTGTCTTTAAGATTAGATGAGAGTGTCCTTGATGCCATATGTATGCAATATTTATTTTATACTCAATCAAGGTGGCTTAAACTCGGGTGAGAGTACTTTTAACTTGAGAAGCTCTGTTGAGCATTTATACAGATAGATACAGTTAGTGAGCAAGATGGCTTAAGCTCGAATGAGATCACTCATATTTCACAATCCTCATCTGAATAATCTGAGTTTAGAGTATTGGGTTATAAATTACAAAAAAAGAAATATGAAAACCAGTTAGTAGCTAGAAATTTAACATGGAATAAGGAAAACTAGTTACCAGATAAATGGAACACGGATCAAGAAATGTGATATTATATGACATGAATGCTTATTGGATTTTGATGTATGGATTTATCTTATGAATTGTGGCATGTATAAATATTTAACTAGTAAACCAGGTATGCAACAATTTATATTGATATTTATTGGCATGATCAAATGCACAAGGTATGTATCAAGTTTATATGCTATGATATGTATGATTGTCTATTAGAATTTTTATGTTTATATGGACCACTGAGCTTTCAGTAGTTTAGTTTGTGGGTTCTCATGCATGCAAGTTTGGAGCCAGTAGATAGTTGAGTTGATGTGAAGAGGAATCTGAGCTCGTTAGAACAAGCTCGTATTTAGGTCCGTTACATTTATTCATTCATTTTGTTTTGTCTTCATGACATGAGACAATAATAATTTATTTTCTTCATTATTTTATTAATAAGAATGTGTTATTGATTGGTTATTTTAAATAAGGAATGTTTTTTAATAAAAGGGCTAGTGTATACCTAAACTATATATTTTGAGAATATGAATTTGGTTTTAATTCATATATAGTATTTGGTTCATCTTGAAATGGTAAATGGATATTTTAATTATGCATGTTTTATAGGTTATGAGTAAGATACAAATGTAGTTATATAAAGGTTTACAATGGAACAGGTTTATTTTGTATCTAGTCATGTGGCAATCCCTGGTATAATGGGGTTACGTCCTACTATATGAGTGGGTGTTACATTTTGTAACGCCCGTGAGTTAGGGCTTGGAATTAATATGTTAAATAAAGGTATATTGAGAGTATATGAGAGGTATATAGTGGTTCAGGGTTATAATAATATGAAGTTAATGAAAAAGATAAGAAAAAAATGAAGTTTACTTCATTCACGCCCGTGATAATGTTAATCACACCCGTGAATGTCCCAAATTTCAGTTTCTAAAGTTGAGGATCTTTACGACTATGACATTATAGTTCATGCACGTGAAGACCTACATGTTTAAATATGGCAGTTTTGTGCTTTTCACAGAAAATGCATGTAATTTCAATCAAAACCCTAGCCACCATTCTCTAAAACCCCAAAAACAATCCTTCGTCAATCCCTTTTGATTCTAGTTGATCAAATATCTATTCTCATCATAACAAGAGATTAACATGGATTAAAAAAATAAAGCTTTCCATAGTAGATTTCAACATCAGAAATAAGTAGGGTTAAAACATTTTCTAAACCCTAGAAATCAATCTGTTTTCATAGAACAGAGGTAAGAAATCATGTTCTCCATTGTCTTTTAATCTAGTTTAATTTAGTTTAATGGGAAATAAGGTTTATAAACTTTAAACTAATGAAAAAGTTAGCTTTCGCTAGTTTATGGCATGAGATGTTATCCATGGCTAGTGATAATATGGTCTCTAATTTTGTGTTAAGGTCCGAAACAGAGGGTGGAGATAACCACCAAAAGCAGTAGACACATAGGACTTTTGGATTTATTTCAAAAATGCCTAAAATTGTCTTGTTTATGAACATGTGTTGTTGTTTGGCTTAATTGATGGGGGCTGGTTGCTTTTTTCTTGTAATTTAATTATGAGAACATTATTTAGACGTATTGAGAATATGTTTATGCCTCTGGAAATGTCCAATAATTAATTAAAAAGTATTTTAATTAATTGTTCAAATAAACACAAAAATGGGACTGTTTTAGCTTACCCGGTGGGACTGTTTTAGCTTACCCGGTGGGGCTGTTTTGTTTGATTTTTTTGTATGTGTTTATTTTATTTCCAGCACCTTGAAATAATTTTTATGTGATTAAAAATATGTTATTTTGATGTTATATGCATGCCAAAATTACTTTTCAAGCATTTGAAATTTTAAAAATTCTAGATATCAAATTAGTCATTTTGAGCGTCTAAGTGTGTTGGTTCGTTTGTTTTAGTAATTTTGGCTTGTGCCAAAACTATTTTGATGAAGTTGAGCTGACCTAAAGATAATTAGAATGGTGATTTGATGTTCTGGAAATTTGTAGAATTTTTGGAAATTATTTTTGAATTAATTTAAGTTGTGCAATTGTAATTCTAGTATGACTAGAAATTGGTATGTATATTAAAATTAAATTGTTTAATTTTAACATCATAATATTCTGATTTTAAGGAGAATTAATTTTGAATTATTTCTAGAAATGTAGAATTTAATTTTATTTGATTAAATATTAAATTCCACTTTAAAATGACATACAAAATTAAACTAACCGAAAGAACACATATAGGCAATTTTGATTCAAATGTTGAATCGATTTACAAATTGAAATCTAAAATTGTCATTTTTATTTTGTGCATTAGAGAACGCATGTTAGGGGTGTATGAAAAGGCATGATGGATAATTATGGATTTAGGCCCAATGTGATTAAGCATACATGGAATTATTTTGTTTTCTGGTAAATAGGGTATGCGTGTAACTACCTCTTTTTTCTTTCTTATGTATTTCTCTTCTCATTTTACTCCCCTCAAATGTAAATTGAGGTTTTCTATAATTTGAAATATGTAATTAGATTACATAGGATTAGGATAGAATGAAGATACAAAGGAGTAAGAAGCAAAGGAGATGGTACCATAAACAATAAGACTTAGAAATAGGAATTTGATTTCTATTTTGGGTTGTAAATTCATGCATATACCTAGGTAAGACCTAGTCATTCTCTCTTTGGATCAAGAGATTGACTTTAGTATGTCCATAATCATGCCATATAGTTGATGTAACTATCTTTATATATCAATGTGATGAATGTATGATATATAAAAGCTTGAAATAATAACTTCATGAGACTTAACAAAGAAATCCCTCACTAAATGAACAATTAAGTCTTACGCCTTCCATTAATATAGGGAGAACCAAAGTTCTTCTAGAGTTAGGGTTGTTGATTTGCCTCAAGCTCACTCTATAAGAATATGTTCAATCCATTGAAATTAGATTTCACGATTAATGGATTAGACTCAACCGATATTATTAACTTGTTGGATTTGCACTAAGGTTAATGTGTATTGGAGGTGAAGTGGGGTTTGTATACATGAGATGTACACATATCAAGAGACGATAGCCCAATGTATGTGAACACATCAATAAGTTGATAGCACAAGATTCGATAGTTGCATGAATAATGCAATTGGTATAGATTAGATACCTACCAACCAAACTAAGGATAGCTTGTTGAGTTTCCTCAAGGTTATTCTTAGCTAGTTGGATATCGACCCACTACGAGAACTTCCGTATAAGTTCTCTCGGGTTCATAGTGAGGGCTATGGATTCGCTATAAAATAGTGGGAGCCATAATGCGATTTATTAAAGACCTAATAAACATTTATTTTATGTACATTCTAACATGTTCTATTTTACATCTAGGTTGCTAGAATCATCATCATGACAAGTGTGAATTTGTGATCGCTAATGGAATCAAATAAGTTGACTGGGCCCAATTTTTTGGATTGGCTAAGGAATCTGAGAATGGTTCTCAAATCCGAAAAGATTGGCTATGTCCTAGATGAGGCACTCCCTAATCCCCCTACTGCTAATGCTTCTGATGATGTTCAGAAGGCATATCAAAAGCATCTCGATGATTGTCAGATGGCAAGATGCATTATGCTTGCTACTATGTCATTTGAGTTGTAAAAGCAGCATGAGGCTATGGATGCTAATTCCATAGTATACCATCTAAGAGAGATTTTTGATAAGCAAGCACATTCCGAAAGGTTCGAAACTTCAAAGTTGCTCTTCCGCACTAAGATGGTTGAGGGGACATCTCCAGTGCAATATGCATTGAAGATGAATGGCTATATTGAGAGGTTGGCCACCTTGGGATTTGTGATGGACCATGAATTAAGTATTGACTTAATTCTAACCGGTTTTTCTGATAGTTATTCATATTTTATGCTTAACTATAGGATGAACCAAATCTCTACCACTATTCCTGAGCTGATTAACTTGGTTAAAACAGCTGAGCCATCTATCAAGAAAGACAGTAAGGCTGTAATGCTGGTGGACTCTTCAAGTTTTAAAAGGAAGAACCTTAAAAAGAAGAAGAAGTCCATGAATTATAAGGGAGGCGTTGCCAAGGAGATTGCTCCAAAAGGGACATGTTTCCATTGTGGCAAGGATGGCCATTGGAAGAGAAACTGTAAGGCTTACTTGGAGTCCTTAAAGAAGAAGGCATCTGATGCCCCATCTACTTCAGGTATTTTTTTCATTGAAATTAATATTGTTTCCAATAATAATATATGGGTATTAGATACCGGTTGTGGCTCATACATATGCACTGATATGCAGGGCTTAAGGAACAATAGACAGCTCAATAAGAGAGAGTCAGACCTACGCATTGGAAATGGAGCAAGGGTTGCTGCATTAGCTATAGGAACATATGTATTGACTCTCCCTAGTGGGCTTATATTAAATTTGGATAATTGCTATTATGTACCTACTTTGACTAAAAACTTTATTTCTATTTCAAGTCTAAATAAATATGGTTTCCTTTTAGCTTTTAGTAACAATTGTTGTTTTATTATGTTGAATGGAATTCTTTATGCTAATGGTACTTTATGCAATAGAATATACATATTAGATATGTCAAATCCAATTTTAAACATCAATGATAATAAAAGGCAAAAACAAGATATGTTGAAATCATCTTATTTATGGCATTGTCGTCTTGGTCATATAAATGAGAAATGCATGGCTAAGCTACACAAAAGTGGTAGTTTGGGGTCAGTTGATTATGAATCATATGACACATGTGAATCTTGTTTACTAGGCAAGATGACTAAATTACCCTTTAAGGGAAAGGGTGAACGTGCTAATGGACTTTTAGACTTAATACATTCAGATGTATGTGGTCCAATGTCTACACACGCTAGAGGTGGTTTCATTTACTTCATTACTTTTATCAATGACTACTCACGATATGGACATATGTATCTTATGAGATACAAATCTGAAGCTTTTGAAAGGTTCAAAGAATTCAGAAATGAAGTAGAGAAACAACTTGGCAAAACTATTAAAACACTTCGATCAGATTGAGTAGGTGAATACTTGAGCCAATAGTTTCTAGATTATCTTAGGGATAATGGGATTTTATCTCAATGGACTCCACCTTACACTCCACAACACAATGGTGTGGCTAAAAGAAGAAACCGAACCTTGTTAGACATGGTAAGGTCTATGATGCGTTTTGCGGAATTGCCTAAATCCTTTTGGGGTTATGCATTAAAGACCGCCATTTATATATTAAATGGAGTTCCTTCAAAGTCATTTGATGTTACTCCATATTAGATATGGTATAATAAGAGGCCCACATTTTCTTACATGAGAATTTGGGGTTGTCCTGCTTATGTGAAGCGGACAATGTTATATAAGGTAGAAGCTAAGTCTGACCGATGTCTGTTTGTGGGATATCCAAAAGCATCATATGGATATCAATTTTACAACCCCTTGGAACAAAAGGTTTTTGTTTCAAGACATGCTAAATTTTTAGAGAGAGAATTCCTTCTAAAAGGAGATAGTGGGAGCAAAATTGAACTTGAGGAAGTTCAAGATGCTCAAACAGATGCTGATCAACTGCCTGAACCCGAGCTTGTTACTCATACAGATGATATAACAACTCAACCTTCTGAAGCACAAGAGCTTCGTAGGTCAATTAGGATATGTACTGTTCCAGAGAGATATGGATTTCTCTTTAGTGAACAGAACGACGTATTGCTTATCATCAAAGACAAGGAATTGACTATGACGAAACTTTTAGCCTTGTAGCTATGCTTAAATCCATAAGGATACTCCTAGCCATTGCTACTCATTATGATTATGAGATATGGCAAATGGATGTGAAAACAACTTTCCTTAATGGAAATCTGACTGAGGATGTGTACATGACACAAGCAGAAGGTTTCATATCCAAATATGGTAAAAAGGTATGTAAGCTTCAAAGATCCATTTATGGATTAAAGCAAGCATCTAGGAGTTGGAATATTTGGTTTGGTGAGACAATCAGACAGTTTGGTTTCTTACAAAATCTGGATGAACCTTGTGTCTACAAGAAGGTTAGTGGGAGTGCAATCGTATTTCTTATGTTATATGTAGATGACATATTGTTAATGGGAAATGATGTCTCAGCCTTACAATCAGTCAAAATTTGGTTGTTCAAGAATTTCTCTATGAAAGACCTTGGAGAAGCAGTCTATATTTTAGGAATAAAGATCTATAGAGATAGATCTAAAAGGTTGCTTGGTCTTTCACAGTCTACATACATAGATAAAATGCTAAAGAGGTTTAGCATGGAGCAGTCCAATAGGGGATATATTCCCATGACCCATGGGATTACTCTCTCAAAGTCTTTGTGTCCAAAGACACAAGATGAGAGGACACACATGAGTTTGATTACATATGCTTCAGTTATAGGATCAATCATGTATGCTATGATATGTACAAGACCTTATGTATCATATGCTCTAAGTGTCACGAGTAGATACCAATCGGACCCTGGTGAGGGTCATTGGGTGGCTGTCAAGAATATCCTTAAGTACTTAAGAAGAACTAAAGATGTATTCTTAGTATATAGAGATGAAGATATTACTGTGAGCGGGTATACCGATGCCAGCTTCCAATCTGACAAGGATGACTCAAAATCTCAGTCAAGTTATATATTCACACTAAATAGTGGAGCAGTTAGTTGGAAGAGTTCCAAACAGGAAACAACTGCTGATTCCACAACCGAAGGAGAGTACATTGCAGCTTCTGAAGTAGCAAAGGAAACAGTTTGGATAAAGAAATTCATCACAGAACTTGGAGTGGTTCCCAGCATTATTGATCCAATACAATTGTATTGTGATAATAATGGAGCTATTGCACAAGCAAAGGAGCCACGGTCTCATCAAAGATCCAAACATGTACGCAGAAGATACCATTTGATTAGAGAAATCATTGGTAGGAATGATGTAAAGATAGAAAGAGTGCCCACTAATCAGAATATTGTTGATCCTTTAACTAAGCCACTTCCCCAAAAGAAATATGATTCTCATGTACTTGCCTATTGAATTAAATACAAAGGCGATTGGCTTTAGTGCAAGTGGAAGCTTGTTAGAGAAGTACTCTAAAGGCAATCACCTTTAGCACTTATTGTACAAATTTATTTGATTAATAAAAGGCTTTTTCATTAATTTGATGTTCTTTTGATATATGAATTGATAAGTGATCTTAAATCAATTAATGAAGTCCTTGATACATAACATAGCATGAAGGAAATCATGATGAGATCATGATATTGAGATTCTTATCATGTGTAATTGTGTTAGTATCAAAATTATCCCTATTCATAGGATTAATGAGATGGAACATTATTAATCCAGACAGACTAGCACATATTACACTCCTTGATTGGATCGAGTAGTAGATCTCATAATCTATAAACATGAGATATTTAGAGTTAACATGTGGATGCTTGCTAAGTGTAACTAACTACATTAGATGACCAGCTATGAGACAATCATATGGATAATCTATTCAAATGTCAATGATAGTTGCATCATAGCAATGGTGCAAGTATCCTTAGACTTGAGGTACTCAAGGATATCTTGACTATTGATTATGTATTTTGACACTATTCCTTGTTGTCTCAGAGAGGTAGCTCATAGGGTGGTGATTGGATACAGCTTGAGGTATTCGAAGGTAATTGGGTAACCAACAAAGGATTCACTACTCTTGATAGAAGGAGTGTATACTCATGGCCTCTTGTCGTGGTCATTATTCAGAAATCTCTGGCCGGAGTGGAAATCTCATAAAGATAGTATTCAATGACATATCTAATAGAGTAATGAGCCGCAAGGACAAGAACTAACATTACTTGGACTAGACGTGACGTAGTCAATCTAGTGGGAGTTGACACATGTCCATACTCTGAACCAAGTGGGGTATAGATTGGTGAAAGGAATAATTGCATAGAAATTGTCTATGGAAAGGTTCGTAGTCAAACCACTGACTTTTTGGTCAATTGGGGGTCATGATGTGTTGTTAGATACCGCTCATGACCTACTTAAATTAATTATTAATTTAAGTGGCCAACATAATCGGGAACCTAATGGGTCACACGCATTGAAGATATGGAGAATGAGTAAAATCATCTTGGATAGGATCCAAAATATGAGAGAATTATTTTAGGATTGATCGCGATGAGATCGCAAGAAAAAATCGTTTGGGAGTGTCACGGACCTGCGCGGGCTAAGCAGGCTGCTGGCCAGCCTTACGGGCCAGCTGGGCTGCCCAACAGCAGGCCCAACTCACCTGCAGCTTCCATCCGTTGGCCAACGGCTGTAATTGGCCATAATTAGGCCAATAATGGCCAATTACTATTCATTAGTTGTCATTTTCTCCATTTTTGACTTTTCATCTTATTTTTAAATTTGATTCAAATTGAAAAGATATCAAATGGCAGAAAATAGACATGAAAATATTTTTTATAAAAAAAATATTTTTAAGACAACAAAAATTTTCTCAAGAACACTTTCAAAGCTAGCACTTTGAATTTGTTCAAACCATTTTCTCTTGATAGTTTCTTCTTCATTCTTCGCGCGGATTATCATTAGAGACATTCTAGTGTGGATTGTTGTGGTTTGTTACAACCCAACAAAGTGAAAATTTGAAGTACAAATAAAAATTACATGGTATAATTTTGAACATTTACATTTATATAAATTAGTTTTAATGGTACAAGTATGAACTTTTGTTTTGGGTTTTGAAAAATTTTATTTTTCACTGTGTTTATGAATATGATTCATTCTTCAAAACCCAACAGGTGCGACTATGCTTGAAAATCCCTTCACAAACCTTATATAGTAGCCAACTAATCCAAGGAAACTCTGGACTTCTATCACATTGCGGGGCAACTTCCAACTTAAAATCGCTTCTATTTTGCTAAGGTCCACATGGATTCCTTCAATTGACATAACATGCCCTAAGAATCCTACTTCTTCCAACCAAAAATCACATTTTGACAGCTTTAAATACAATTGATTTTCTCTCAAAGTCTGAAGTACTATTTTGAGATGTCTGTCATGTTCTCCTTTGTCCCTTAAATACACCAAAATATCATCTATAAAAACTATGAAAAATTGATCAATGTAAGGCCTAAAAATCATGTTTATCATATCCATAAAGGTAGTTGGTGCATTTGTTAAGCCAAAGGCATAACCAGAAACTCATAGTGGCCATATCGAGTCTTGATGGATATTTTGGATACATCTTATTCCTTGATTTTCAGTTGATGATACCCGGATCTGAGATCAATCTTAGAAAATACTCATGCTCTCTTCAACTGATCAAATAAATCATCAATTCTAGGTAGTGGGTATTTATTTTTAATCGTCACCTTGTTCAATTGTCGGTAATCAATACATAATCGAAGGGTGTCATCCTTCTTTTTCACAAACAACATCAGAGCACCCCATAGTGATACACTAGGTCTTATAAAGCCCTTGTCTAGCAATTCCTGCAATTAAACCTTCAACTCTCTCAATTTTGCATGTGCTACTCTATAAGGAGTAATTGATATCAGGGTTGTACCAGGAATCACATCAATAACAAACTCTATCTCCCTATATGGTGATAACCCCGACAAGCCTCCAGGAAATACATCTGGGAACTCAGACACTGTGGGGACATCTTTGAGTTCCAGCTCCCCTTCCTGATATCTATCACATGGGCCAAATATGCCTCACATCCCTTCCTAATGTATTTTTGAGCTTTTAATGCAGAAATAACATTAGTCAAACATGTTTGACCTTCACCCTGAATGATAGTGTCATCCTACCCGGGAATTTTAAGTGTAACTTTTCTAGATCGATAGTCAACTATAGCTCCATGCTTGGTTAACCAATTCATGCCCAAAATAGCATCGAATTCATGAAAAGGAAATTTTATCAAGTCTGCTAGGAATTCTCTACCCTGAATTATTATTGAACTATTTTTATAGATCTAATTCACTTTCACATCTCGATCATATTACGAGGAGAATTTTCAACTCATAACTATCTCAAACTTGTTATGATCAACTCTAATATCATCTACTGACACAATGTGTCTAAGAAAAACTACCTCATCAATCCAAAACTCACATTTCATGAGCTTGGCATACAATATTTATTCCCTAAGTGTCTGCAATACTATCCTCATATGTTAATCATACATCTCAGATTTCTTAGAATACACCAAAATATCTTCTATGAAGACCACAACAAACTTATCTAGATAAAGCCTGAATATCTAGTTCATAAAATCCATAAAGAATGTTTAAACATTGGTTAACCCAAAAGGCACCACTAAAAAAATTCATAATGCCCATATCTAATTTTAAATATTTTCTTAGCTATGTCCTCCCCCTTAATTCTCAACTAGTGGTACCCTGATTAAAAAATAATTTTAGAAAATATACATGCACCTTTAACTGATCAAATAAATCATCAACCCGTAGCAACGAATATATGTTCTTAAATGTCACTTTATTTAGCTGTCTATAATCAATACACAGTCTCATAAATCCATCTTTCTTTTTCACAAATAACACTGGTCACCCTATAAAGATACACTTAGTCTAATAAAGCCCTTATTTAATAGTTCATGCAACTGAGCTTTCAGCTATTTCATCTCAGATAGTGTCATTCTGTAGGGCGCTAATGATATAGGTGTTGTTTTTGGGGTAAGCTCTATGGAGAACTCAACCTCTCTATCAAGTGGTAACCCTAGTAGATCATCTGTGAACACATTAGGAAGTTCATTAATTGTAGGAATATCTTTGAGATATGGACCTCTCTTTTAGTGTCAATAATGTGGGCCAAATAGGTTTCATATTCCTTTCTCATCATTCTCTTAGCTTCCATCATAGAAATAACCTATGGAGGTTGTGAGAACAACTCACCTTCCATTACTACATCTCTATGTCCAATTGTTTTAAGAACCAAGTATTTTGCCTTGTAATCTACTACTGCTTTAGGCTGTGAAAGCTAATTCATGTACAAAATGACATCATATTCATGAAAATGCAACTCTATCGGTCTGCGAAAAACTCTTGCTTATATACAATCAATGGACATCTTTTATGTACCTAATCTACTATCACATTGTGACCTCAACCTCATATTCAAGTTTCTCACTAATCATATTATGCTATCTAGGTATGCTTGTGCATATATAGGAATGAGTGGATCAAAGCACAAATATTTGAATCATGTAAGAAAAATATACCCATAATCACATTAGTGGTTTCTTGGTCATTTCTAGTCCTCATGGCATACGTTATAGCTGAGACTCTACTAGGTTTTAGTCTATTAATTGTCTCTGAAGTGGCTTGGGTGGATCTCGAATGACCTCATCAAGTTGGTATCTAGCCTGAGTAAGTGCTGACCTAATAGTCTTGGGTAGGTGCATTGCCAATAATCAAAGGATAATCTCTTTTCATATGTTCTTTAGACCTGCATTTGAAGTAAGTATTTGTGGTTATCTAGCACTCCTCTCTATGGTTTTTGTGGCAACTACCACAAACTGGAACACTTTCTTTGGTCATCTATGTCTGAGTACTATTGACTGTAGATGTAGCCCTGGATGGTTGTCTCATCCACTTGATCCACCTTATGAGTGGATCCTACCTTGCTCCTAACTCCTACCCAAAGACTGTCCTGAAAAATACTAGCCTTTTTTTACTGTAGTCTAGGCCACTAGAGCTGCTATCTGTCTGGAAGTTTTCTTTGCTCTCTTTCTTTTCCTCTTCTCCACACTAATGGTAGATAAAACAAGCTTAGCAAAACTGACATGCTGGAGTGCAATCATATAGTCCCCGATATCTATATTGAGACCATTCTTAAATCTACGACACTTGTCTATCTTATCAGTAATCAACCCATTTGCATATTTACTCAATCGAGCAAATTCGCTCTGATATTCTATAACTATCATCTTTCCTCACTTAAGGTTCAAGAACTCTCTTTTCTTCTCATCTATATAAACGTGAGAGATATATTGTTCTTTGAACTCAACAACTAAAAAGTTTCATGTCATAGGCTAGGGAACCTTTGGTTTCAGTAGGACTAATTTTCACCAGTCATAAGTATTCTCCAATAACAAGGATATGGCGTACCTAAAATTTTGATTAGTGACAACCTCAAGCTCATCACAGTTCCTCTCAGTTTTCACTGTCTAGTATTCTACAGTAGTAGAGTTATCATCTTTTGTACCCAAAAAATTTGTGGCTCCATTCTTATGAAGCTTGTTTACATATACTTTTGGCATCAATGATAGAGGTGGAGGAGCTAGAATGGGCAGTGGTACAACTCTAGCAGTCTGTTATAACAAGTCTGCCATCTGCTACATCAAAGGGAACTGGCCCTAATCGGCTTGTCCATAAGCTTGATGAGCTAGGACTAGTATAACATCTAGACCCTGAACATTAGCTATAATAGGCTGGTTTGGTGCCATGATAATTGGAGAACTATTGCTCTCATCCATATAATTTGATTTAGATGCCATCTCTCTAGTCCTACAAGTTGACAGAAAAGTAACCCATGTTAGAGTCAGAGAAGACACACTTATGCATACATGATAAATCTTTTTCCAACTTGGGTCTAAAAATACCTAAACCTAAACTCTGATACCACTAAATGTGTAATGCCCATCCTGCATAGCTAGACAAACCTCACTGTACAAGCAGACGCCATATGACTAGATCTGAATATACCTGTCTGAATTAAAGCTTTTCTAACATATTATTACATCAACATATTCATATTTGAATAAGATGCAATTTTCTATATTTATTGAACACAATTTGTATAAAACTATTTCTTTGTATCTGAAATTTAACAAAATCAAACTATTATCTGTCTTAGGCAACCACTGCCCTTATTTCAAGATCAACCATAAAATCCCATAATTAAATCAATAATAAAACCTAATTAAACCATGTTTCAAAAAAAATGTATCTCTATCCCATGTTATGCAGAATAATCAATAATGAAATGAATAATATAAATTAACAAAAACATACCCAACACGGGTCACTTTGACTAGTTTGATTTTCTCTTCTCCTCAAGTCAATAGTTTATTGGCTCCAAACCTGCGTGCAGAGAAACCTATATACTAATCTACTGAAAGCTTAGTAGTACATATAATCATTTAAATTCTAACATGCATTCACATATTAACATAGCATTCATAATCAATACCATCATATACATAACACATCTTGACCTACTTTATTCATGTTAACTTGTCTATATTATACAATACTATCATAATTTTCAAAACATATACTATCAACATACTCAACCATACCATATATATATCAAAGTAAAACATACATATTAAATATCATGATCTAATTAAATGCATGGCATAATTATCATAGGTGAATCCATTTCATACTATCATTCTGAATATCGATCATAGTCATACTAAATTTCATCATATTATGAAATAACAAGCTTTTAACATCATTTATATGATTACTAGTTCCCATAATCCTTTTTCAGGATGTGATTATATTCTAACTCACTGAACTCTGTATATCTTTATGAAAATACTTTCCCTTATAACTCTAATATACAGTGTTACCAAATTCTTGTGTTGCCAAATTCTATGTACTATATTATGAATTTTCTCTATGATAAATTTCTGGTTTCTTAGCCCAATTCTCTAGACTCAGACCACTCAGATGTTGGTTGTGAAATAGGAGTGCTCTAACACAAGCTTAAGCCATCCTACTCATTACTGTATCTATCTGTATTGCTACCACTGAGCTTCTCAAATCAGAATCGCTCTAACATGAGCTTAAGCTACCCTGATGAGTAGTGACTACATGTATATAGGTACAAGAGCGCTCTGAAATGAGCTTAATCCATTTTGTCCCTAATCTGGATATGCCACCACTGAGCTTCTCAAAATAGGAGCACTCTGATAGGAGCTTAAGCCACCCTGATGAGCAATATAATAATCACATACATATATATTCTACTATACTATAACTCCCTTAATGGCACGCCACCTATCCTAGTTAGTTCTTGAATAGAGAATGGACATATTTATTCACTTTCAGGATAATAATATCATTTATGTTACATTCTTTAATTCCACATTATCATCAAGTATCATTATGATATTCATAGCACCTAGTGCATTCATATGTTTCATAATCATGACATCATAATGCAATTATTCTCATTTGATCGTAACAAGTGTGTGTAAATATCATACTCATGTTGTTTCATCACATAAATCAATTTTCAAGTTTCTAAATATAGGGCATTCACAAATATGATGCCTTCTATTAGGGGTTGCTTATTAGTGACTCAACTGTGACTAGCTCATGATTATTCATGGGTGTGAACATTTGTTCACGAACATGAAATTCATACTTTCATGGGAGCTAAGGTTGGCTTCACGGGCGTGAAATCCTTTCATGGTAGTGAAGCTTGGCTTCACAGACATGATTCAACACACTGAAACAATATTGCAGCACTGGTTTCAACCAATTCCACGTACGAACACGCCAATTACTAAAGCTAACTAATGTTATCCACACCTATCAACACTTCTCATTTTCCAAAATCTAAATTCATTCATAAACATGCATAATATCATAATTAATCCTTCAAACAAGGTCTCATGCCTTATTTATCAATATTCCAACATCAATTGTCCACATATCAATATTCTTATGCATCACAGATTGTTATTTGACATTTAACTCAGTTTTAGCATATACCATATCAATATTGTTTATCACTAATCACATTAGAATACAAAATTCACAACACAAGCACATTATAAATGAATTTAAATGAGTAATGTACAAACCTTAATATTAGAGCCCTAAACTCAACTCTCATGCATCTATTGTCTCTGGTGGTTATCTCCACCCTCTATTTCGGACCTAACACAAAATCAGAGACCACATTATCACTATTTCTGCCATGGATAGCATCTCATGCCAAACTAGCAAAACCTTAACTTTTTCGTTGGTTTAAAGCTTATAAACCTTATTTCACATTAAATTGAATTACTCTAGATTAAAGGATAATTGGGAACATAATTTCTTACCTCTATTCCATGAAAATAGATTGGTTTCTAGGGTTTGAACATGTTGTAATTTATTTCTGATTTTGAAATCTACTATGGAAAGCTTCATTTTTAATCCATGTTAATCTCTTTTTATGATGGGAATAGGTATTTGATCAACTAGAATCAAAAGGGATTAAAGAGGGATTGTTTCTGGGGTTTTAGAGAATGGTGGCTAGGGATTTGATTGAAATTACGTGTGTTTTCTATCAAAGTATGAAATTGCCATATTTAAACCTACAGGTATTCATGGGCATGAGCCATAGTGTCATGGTCGTGAAGATCCTCAGTTTCAGAACTGAAATTTGCAACATTCATGGTCATGATTAATATTGTCATGGGCGTGACTGAAGTAAAGTTCATTTTTTCTTATCGTTTTCATTAACTTCATATTATCATAACCCTTAACCACTATATACCTCCCATATACTCACAATATACCTTTATTTAATATATTAATTCCAAGCCCTAATTTGTGGTTGTTATATTTCTCTCCCTTTTAAAGAATTTCTTCCACAAAATTACCTCATGTACTGTCTCTAAACAGTTGTGGATATTGGACTTTTATCACCTCTTCATTTTCCCATATAGCCTATTCTATTGTATGATTTCTCCATAATACTTTGACTAATGGTACTTGTTTATTCCTGAGTTCCTTAATTTCTCTGGCGAGAATCTGAATTGGTCCTTCCTCATATGTCAAATCTGGTCTCACCTCAATATCCTCAACTAAAACAATATGAGAAGGATTGGATATGTATCTTCTCAACATAGAGACGTGGAATACATCATGAATCTTGCTCAACTGTAAAGGTAAAGCAAGCCTATAGGCAACTGGTCCCACTTTCACTAGTACCTCATAAGGCCTATTAAATCTCGAACTCAATTTGCCTTTCTTGTTAAATCTCATAACCTTTTTCCATGGAAATACTTTAAGTAAAACCTTATCTCCTACTGCATACTTGACATCTTTCCTCTTGAGATCTGCATATGACTTCTGTCTTTCAAAAGTTTCCTTCAATCTTTCCTGAATAATCCGCACCTTTTCCTCTATCTCTTATACCAATTCTGGCCCCACTAGTCTACTCTCACTGAGCTCTGTCTAACACTAGGGTCTTCAGCACTTTCTACCATATAATGCCTCATAAGGAGCCATCTTGATACTAAAATGATAGCTATTATTATAAGCAAATTCTATCAATGGAATATATTTATCCTAGCTACCTTCGAATTCAATCACACAACTCATCATCATATCCTCTAAAATTTGTATGACTATTTCTGATTGACCATCTGTTTGGGGGTAAAACATTGTACTGAAACTGAGCTTGGTATCTAATACTCTCTATAGACTATCACAAAACTGAAAAGTAAACCTGAGGTCCTTATCTGATACAATTGAGATTGGCACTCCATAAAGTCGTACTATCTCATTGACATAAAGCTCTGCTAGCCTATTTAAAGAAAAATCCCTCCTAATAGGCAAGAAGTGAGTTAACTTCATAAGCCTATCCATAATAACCTACACGACATCAAATTTTTGAGAAGTTACTAGTAATCCAATCATGAAATCCATAATAATCTGGTCCCATTTCTATTATGGTATCGTGATAGGTTGTAGTAATCTTGATGGTACCTGATGTTTTACCTTGACATACTAACAAGTCAGGCATCTGGTAGTATACTCTATTATATCTCTTTTCATACTTGTCTACCAGTACTTACTCTTCAGGTCGTTATACATCTTTATGCTTAAGGGGTGCATAATATACCTAATCTCACGTGTTTTCTGTAATATCCTCTGTCTCAACTTAACAACACTGGGCACGCATAAACGGTCCTAATAGTATATTCCACTATCAGACTCAATTGTATAATCTAATCTCTCCCCCTTGAGACCGACTCGGCTATCTCCTTAAGCCTACTATCCTGTCTCTGTGCATTAAAATATTGGCCAGATGTGTAACTCGGCCACCATCTTCCTACTTAATGCATCAACCACTACATTGGCCGTGCCTGGGTGGTAATCAATAACACAATTATAATCTTTTATAAGCTCTAACCACCATCTCTGTCTCAAATTGAGATCCCTTTGTGTAGGCAGGTATTTCAAACTTTTATGGTCTACGTAGATGAAACATTTTTCCCTATAATGATAGTGATGCCATATCTTTAATGCAAAGACAATGGTCGCCAATTCTAAATCATGTGTGGTATAATTCTTCTCATGAACCTTTAGCTATCTGGATGCGTATGCCACTACCTTGCCTTCTTACATAACTACACACCCCAATCCATTGTGAGAAGTATCATTGTATATGACATACTCCTTATCGAGAATTGGCTGTGTCAAAACCAGAGCCTCTATTAACATTTTCTTTAGACTATTAAAAGTTTGTTGGCATTTCTGAATCCACTTATATTTCATGTCTTTTCCCAGTAGTCTGGTTAAAAGAGAAGCAATCATATAAAATCCTTTAACAAACCTCCTGTAATAACCAACTAAACCAAGAAAACTTCTGATCTCTATAACATTGCAGGGAGGCTTCCAACTCATAACAGCCTCTACCTTGTTAGGATAAACCTGTATACCATATGACAACACAATGTGTCCCAAAAAAGCTACATCATCAAGGTTAAATTCACATTTTGAGAACTTCACATATAATTTATGCTCCCTAAATGTCTGTAACACTATTATTAAGTGTTGATCATGCTTGTCATATGTCTTAAAATACATCAGAATATCGTCAATAAAAACCACAATACACTGATCTAAGAAGGGTCTAAACACCCTGTTCATCAAGTCCATAAAAGACTACTGGAGCATTGGTTAACCCAAAAGGCATAACCAAAAATTTATAATGCTCATGTCTGGTTATGAATATCGCCTTAGCTATATCTTCCATCCTAACTCTCAACTGGTGATACCCTGATCTCAAATCAATTTTTGAAAACACCCCTACACCCTTCATCTGATCAGATAGGTCATCAATCCTTGGTAACATATATATGTTCTTGATTGTCACCTTATTCAATTGTTTGTAGTCTATGCATAACCTCATATGCCCATCTTTCTTTTTCACAAACAACACCGGTGCACCCCATGGAGATGCACTCAGCCTGATATAACCCTTCTCTAACAATTCCTACAGTTGAGCTTTAAGCTCTTTCAATTTAGATGGTGTCATTCTATATGGCACTATTGATATAGCTGTTATGCCTAGGGTGAGCTCGATAGAGAACTCAACCTCTCTATATGGTGGTAATCCCTGTATATCTTCAAGGAACACATTTGGGAATTCATGTACTGTGGGGATATCCTGAAGTTCTGGACTTCCCTTTCTAGTATCAACCATATGAACCAAAAAGGCTTCGCACCCTTTTCTCATTATTTGATCTACCCTCATCATTGAAATAACTTGTGGAAGCTATGGGAACAACTCACTTTCCACTTTCACATTTCCCTATTCTGTAGTTTTCAGCATCACAAATTTTTCCTTATAGTCTACAACTGCACCATGTTGTGCCAGCCAATCCATGCCCAATATGATATCAAATTTCTAAAAAGACAACTCTATCAAGTCTGTTGGGAACTATCTCCCTTGTATAATCAAAGGATAGCCTCTATATATCCGATTCACTATCATGTTGTGACTTAAAGGATTTGTGACCTCCATTTCATATTCAAGATTCTCACTGATCATATTGTGCTGTCTAGGAGTGTTTGTGCATATGTATGAGTGTATTGAACATGGATCAATCAATGCATATATATTAGAGTCATAAAGAGAAAACATATCAACAATCACATATGTAGCCTTTTAGTCCTCTCTAGCCCTCATAGCATAAGCTCTAGCTAGCGTTAGGCTTGGTCCTAACCTATTAATAGTCTCAGAGACTGCATGGGTAGGTCCTGTATGACCTCTGGTCTATTGCCTGGGCTCAGCTAGATCTAACCCTATAGTTTGTGCTTTTGCACTGCTAGTCATTAGAGGACAATCTCTCCTTATGTGTTCCTTTGATCCACATCTGAAGCAAGCACATGTATTCTTCCAGTACTCTTCTTTGTGACTCTTATGGCAGGTGCCACAAACTGGATACTATATCTAGTAGCCTATATCTGATCGCTTCCTACTACAGATGTAGCTCTGGAGGGTTGCCCCCTCCTATATGAACCTCTCTAAGTATAACCTCTATTCTATCCCTGACTCCTGCCATGAGAATGTGAGTGAACCCAACCCTTCTTGCCTGAAGGCTGGGTCATTGTCTGTCTAGATGCTTTTTCAAATCTCTTTTTCTTCCTCCATCCACACTACTAGCAGTTGCAATCAGCTTAGTGAAGCTGTCATGCTGAAGTGCAGTGATAAAATTGCCTACCTCTTCATTGAGGCCACACTCAAACCTTCTCACTTATCCCTCTCACTAGTGATCATATCAGAGGCATATTTTCTCAATCGAGTAAACTCTCTCTAATACTCGGTCACTATCATTTTTCCTTACCTGAGGCTTATATGTTCTCTCTTTTTCTCCTCCATATAAATCAAAGGAACATATTTTTCTTTAAATTCAGCCTCGAAGAAGTCCCAAGTCAGGTTATGGAACATTTGGTTTTAACTAAATTGTCTTCCACTAGTCATAAGTGTCTTCCTATAACAAGACTATAGCATACTTGTCCTTCCAATCAGTGGCCACCTCAAATTCATCATAGACCCTCTCCATCTTTTCAATCCAATGTTCCACAGCAGCAGGATCATCATCCTTTGTTCCCAAAAAAACTGTAGCTCCAAACTTATAAAGGTTATTTAGCTATACCCTTGGTCTTGGTGGTGAAGGTGGAGGAGCTTATGGTGGTGGTATAGCTCTAACAATCTACTGCAGTAGTCCTGCCATTTGCTGTATTAATGGAATTTGGTCCTAGTTAGCTTGTTCAGGAGCCTATGGTTCAGAGACTAGTACTACACCTAGACTCTGAATACTAGCTACATTGGGCTAGTTTGGTTCCCTATTAAGTGGAAAGCTTTGGCTATCATCCATAGCATTCAATTCTGATTCCATCTCACTCTAGTCCTATAAGTTGACAAAGAAGTAGCCATAGTCAGAGTCATATGAGACATATTATGTATGCATGATATCCCCATAATCACTTAGGCCTAAAACTGCCTAAACCTAAGCTCTGATACCACCAAATGTAGCACTCATCCTGCACAGCCAGTCGAACCTTATTGTACTTATGGACATCCCACGACTAGATCTGAATCTACCTATCTAAATTAAAATATTTCTAACATATTATTACATCAACATATTCATATTTGAATAAGATGCAACTTTCCATATTTATTGAACACAATCTATATAAAACAATTTATTTGTATCTAAAAGTTTAACAAAATCAAACTACTATCTGGCTTGGACAACCACTGCCCTTATTTCAAGATAAACCATAAAATCCCATAGTTAAATCAATAATAAAACCCAATTAAACTATGTTCCAAAAAAAATATCTCTATCTCATGTCATGCGAAATAATTAATAATGAGATAAATGGGATAAATTAACAAAAACAGACCCAACACAGGTCACTCTAACTGGCTTGATCTTCTCTTCTTGTCAACTTAATAGTCTACTGGCTCCAAACCTATATGCAGAAAAAAATCCACAAGATAAGCTACTAAAAGCTTAGTGGTACATATAATCATTTAAATTCTAACATGCATTCACATATTAACATAGCATTCATTATTATAACATACATGTGTGCTTATCAGTACCATCATATACATAACACATCTTGACCTACTTTATTAATGCTGACTTGTCTATATTATACAATACTATCATAATATTCAAAACATGTAATATCAAAATACTCACTCATACCATATATATATCAAAGTAAAATATACATATTAAATATCATGATCTAATTACTTGTGTGGCATAATTATCATAGGTGAATCCATTTCATATTATCATACTGAATATCAATCATAGTAATACTGAATTTTATTATAATTTGAAATAACAAGCTTTTAACATCATTTATATAATTACTGGTTCCCACAATCCTTTTCTAGGATGTGGTTGTATTCTGACTCACTGAACTTTGTATATCTTTATGGCAATACTTTGCTTTACAACTCCAGTATATTGTGTTACCAAATTATGGTGTTGTCAATTTCTATGTATTGTATTACGAATTTTTTGTATAACAAATTTCTAGTTTCTTAGCCTACTCAGACCACTTGGATGCTGGTTGTGAAATATGAGCACTTTAACATAAGCTTAAGCCATCCTACTTACTACTGTATCTATCTATATTGCCACCACTGAGCTTCTCAAATAAGGAACGCTTTGACACGAGCTTAAGTAACCCTAATGAGTAATGACTGTATGCATATAGGTACAAGAGCGCTCTAACATGAGCTTAAGTCATCTTGTCCCTAATCCGAATATGCTATCACTGAACTTCTCAAATCAGGGGTGCTCTGACACGAGCTTAAACCACCCTGATTAGCAATATAATAATCACATGCATATATATTTTATGGTACTGTAATCCCCTCAATAGTATGTCACCTATCCTAGCCAGTCCTTGAATAGAGAATGGACATATTTATTCACTTTCAGGATATAAATATCATTTATGTTATATTCTTTAATTCCACATTATCATCACATATCATTCTAATATTCATAGCACCTAGTGCATTCACATGTTTCATAATCATGACATTATTATGCAATTATTCTCATTTGATCATAACAAGTGTGTGTAAATATCATACTCATATTCTTTCATCACATAAATCAATTTTCAAATTTCTAGATACAGGGCATTCACGAACATGAATAATATATTCATGGGCGTGAAGCCTTCTATCATGGGTTATCTACTAGTGACTGGTTCATGATCACTCACGGGTATGGAATCCTTTCATGGACGTGAGGCTTGGCTTCATAGGCGTGATTCAATACACTGAAACAATATTGCAGCGCTGGTTTTAACCAATTCCACACACAAACATGCCAATTACTAAAGCTAATCAATATTAGCTACACCTATTCACAATTCTCATTTTCCAAAATCTAAATTCATTCATAATCATGCATGATATCATAATTAATCCTTCAAACAAGGTTTCATGCCCTATTTATTAATATTCCAACATCAATTGTCCACATATTAATATTCTTATGCATCACATATTGTTATCAGCCATTTAACTCAGTTCTAGCATATACCATATTATTTATCACTAAACACATCAAAATACAAAATTCACAGAATAAGCACATTATCAATGAATTAAAATGAGTAATGTACAAACCTTAATATTAGAGCCCTAAAACTTAAAATTAATCATTTGAATCACATTCAAATAATTTTTCAATCAAAATAATAATTCTTAATCATCCCATGATCAGATTAAAGAAAGAAAAGTATGTAAATTATATTTTACAAATTAATTTCAATTTTTCAAAACCTATTGATCCAAAATCATCAAAAACATGCAATCCCATTGCATTTTCAATTAAAAGTAATTTTAATGGATACAAGGAGGCTCTGATACCAATGTTAGATTTTGAAGAATGAATCATATTCATAAACGCAGCAAAAAATAAAATTTTTCAAAACCCAAAACAAAAGATCATACTTGTACCATTAAAACTAATTTATATAAATGTAAATGTTAAAAATTATACCTTGTAATTTTTATTTGTTCTTCAAATCTTCACTTTGTTGGGTTGTAGCAAACCACAACAATCCACACTAGGATGTCTCTAATAATAATCCATGCGAAGAATGAAGAAGAAACTATCAAGAGAAAATGGTTTGAACAAATTCAAAGTGCTAGCTTTGAAAGTGTTTTTGAGAGAATTTTTGTTGTCCTAAAAATATTTTTTTTATAAAAAATATTTTCATGTCTATTTTTTACCATTTGATGTCTTTTAAATTTGAATCAAATTCAAAAATAAGATGAAAAGTCAAAAATGGAGAAAATGACAACTAATGAATAGTAATTGGCCTAATTATGGCCAATTACATCCGTTGGCCAACGGAAGGAAGTTGCAGGTGCGCTGGGCCTGCTGCGGGCCACTAATGGGCAGCCCAGCTGGCCCGCAAAGCTGGCCAGCAGCCTGCCCAGCCTGCATGGGCCCGTAAGGCTGGCCAGCAGCCTGCCTAGCCCCCGCGGGCCTGTACGGGCCCATGACACTCCCGAACGATTTTTTCGTGCGATCTCATCGCGATCCATCCTAAAATAATTCTCTCATATTTTGGATCCTATCCAAGACCATTTTACTCATTCTCTATATCTTTAATCCGTGTGACCCATTAGGTTCCCGGTTATGTTGGCCACTTAAATTAACAATTAATTTAAGCATGTCATGAGCGGTATCTAGCAACACATTATGACCCCCAATTGACCAAAAAGTCAGTAGTTTAACTACGAACCTTTCCATAGACAATTTCTGTGCAATTATTCCTTTCACCAATCTATACCCCACTTGGTTTAGAGTATGGACATGCGTTAACTCCCACTAGACTGACTACGTCACGTCTAGTCCAAGTAATGTTAGTTCATGACCTTCAGGCTCATTACTCTATGAGATATGTCATTGAAGACTATCTTTATGACATTTCCACTCCGGCCAGAGATTCTTGAGTAATGACCACGACAAGAGGCCATGGGTATACTCTCCTTCTATCAAGAGTGGTGAATCCTTTGTTGGTTACCCAATTACCTTCGAATACCTCAAGCTGTATCCAATCACCACCCTATGAACTACCTCTCTGAGGCAACAAGGAATAGTGTCAAAATACAGAATCAATATTCAAAATATCCTTGAGTACCTCAAGTTTAAGGATACTTGCATCATTGCTATGATGCGACTATCATTGACATTTGAATAGATTATCCATATGATTGTCTCATAGTTGGTCATCCAATGTACTTAGCTACACTTAGCAAGCATCCACATGTTAACTCTAAACATCTTATGTTTATAGATTATGAGATCTACTACTTGATCCAATCAAGGAGTGTAAGATGTGCTAGTCTTTCTGGATTAATAATGTCCTGTCTTATTAATCCTATGACTAGGGATAATTTTGATACTAACATAATTACACATGATAAGAATCTCAATATCATGATCTCATCATGATTTCCTTCATGCTATGTTATGTATCAAGGACTTCATTAATTGATTTAAGATCACTTATCAATTCATATATCAAATGAACATCAAATTAATGAAAAAGCCTTTTATTAATCAAATATATTTTTACAATAAGTGCTAAAGGTGATTGCCTTTAGAGCACTCCTCTAACAGCACCAATTATAAAGCTACTTAGAAAAGAAACTATGTTTGAGTGGACAGATCGGTGTCAGGCAAGCTTTGAAAAAATAAAAGTCATGCTAACCGAAGCACCTGTTTTGACCCAACCTACTCCAGAGAAAGATTTTGTGATATACAGTGATGCTTCTCATAATGGGCTAAGCTGTGTATTAATGCAAGAGGGTAAAGTAGTTGCTTATGCATCTAGGCAATTGAAGCCTCATGAGCTAAATTACCCTACTCATGATTTGGAGTTGGCAGCAATAGTGTTTGCTTTAAAAATATGGCAACATTATTTGTATGAAAAATGGTGCTACATATACATAGACCATAAGAGCTTCAAATATTTGCCCACACAAAAGGAGTTGAACTTAAGGCAAAAATGTTGGTTAGAGTTAATTAAGGATTATAATTGTATTATTGATTATCAGTTAGGAAAGCCAATGTAGTAATTGATGCCTTAAGTACAAAAACACTGATAGGTATACCTTATAATTTCCTCATTTATAGTATAATATATATAAATTAATAATAAATTAATAGGATAGTCATATTTTATTTTGGCAGAGTTATGAGTTCAACCTACTTTAAGGCAATAAGTAAGGGAAACTCAAAGGCAAGATCAGAACTTGATGATAATTGTTGAAGTAGTTAAAAAAGGGGTGATAGCTAAATTTAAGATGATGGAAGCATAAGTTATAAGGGAAGATTGTATATGCCAAATGACAACGGATTAAAGCAAATAATTCGAAAAGAAGCACATAATATAACTTATTCCATGCATCCAGGAAGTAATAAGATGTATCAAGACTTGAAGACTCATTATTGGTGGCCATGAATGAAGAAGGATATCATGGAATACACTACAAGATGCTTGACATGCCATAAGTGAAAGTAGAGCACCAGGTACCATCTGGATCATCAACAAAAATTTGATATATTAGGCTTTTGCATGTGGTATGATGAATATATGTATTAATTAATGTGAATTTTGACTTTAATTGTAATTATAAATGTTTAATAAATTATTTAATTATGAGGTTCTAATGCAATAACAATGGAAACAAATAACAAAAATAATTAAATATATATGTAAAAAAAAAGTTATTACAATTAACATTTTTGAAAATATCGTGAATAAATATAAAAATAGTTAAGCCCTAAGACACCTAATCTAGAACTAGAATAGAGAATAGTTTGGCATGCCAATCAGAGGATTTAAAGCACTCAGAGACAAATATAAAGCTGATAACGACAATTTTATAAATACGCTAGGCCAAAATTATTAAGCCGGTAATAACACTATTATAAAAGTGCTCGACACAATATTATGAAAGTTGGTAATGACAACCCCGTTATTTCTATTAGTTAGTTCGGTTATAGGTGTTATGGGCACAAGAAAAATGAAAAATAACAATAATATAAAAGTATGTCATTGTGATAATGTTGTGTTAAATCAAAATTGTTAAATATTAAATGTTTGATGATATTCATTTAAGTTCATATAATTCTTTTATTTTATGCCATATTTGTGGAATTATTAAATGACATGTAAGAAAATATAGGTGTTAGAGGAGTGCTCTAAAAGCAATCACATTTACCACTTATTGTACAAATTTATTTGATTAATAAAAGGCTTTTTCATTAATTTGATGTTCATTTGAAATATGAATTGATAAGTGATCTTAAATCAATTAATGAAGTCCTTGATACATAACATAGCATGAAGGAAATCATGATGAGATCATGATATTGAGATTCTTATCATGTGTACTTATATTAGTATCAAAATTATCCCCAGTCATAGGATTAATGAGACGGGACATTATTAATCCAGACAGACTAGCACATGTTACATTCCATGATTGGATCGAGTAGTAGATCTCATAATATATAAACATGAGATGTTTAGAGTTAACATGTGGATACTTGCTAAGTGTAGCTAAGTACATTGGATGACCAACTATGAGACAATCATATTGATAATCTATTCAAATGTCAATGATAGTCTCATCATAGCAATGGTGCAAGTATCCTTAGACTTCAGGTACTCAAGGATATCTTGAATATTGATTTTGTATTTTGACACTATTCGTTGTTGCCTCAGAGAGGTAGCTCATAGGGTGGTGATTGGATACAACTTGAGGCATTCAAAAGTAATTGGGTAACCAATAAAGGATTCACCACTCTTGATAGAAGGAGTGTATACTCATGGCCTCTTGTCGTGGTCATTACTCAGGAATCTCTGGTTGGAGTGGAAATGTCATAAAGATAGTCTTTAATGACATATCTAATAGAGTAATGAGCCTCAAGGACAAGAACTAACATTACTTGGACTAGACGTGACGTAGTCAGTCTAATGGGAGTTGACACATGTCCATACTCTAAACCAAGGTTACTCTTCTGCACTAAGATGGTTGAGGGGACATCTCCAGTGCAATATGCATTGAAGATGAATGGCTATATTGAGAGGTTGGCCACCTTGGGATTTGTGATCGACCATGAATTAAGTATTGACTTAATTCTAACTGGTTTGTCTGATAGTTATTCACATTTTGTGCTTAACTATAGGATGAACCAAATCTCTACCACTATTCCTGAGCTGAAAAACTTGCTTAAAATAGCTGAGCCATCTGTCAAGAAGGACAGTAAGGCTGTGATGCTGGTGGACTCTTCAAGTTCTAAAAGGAAAAACCTTAAGAAGAAGAAGTCCATAAAGCCTAAGGGAAGCATGGCTAAGAAAAAGGCTAAGGAGATTACTCCAAAAGGGACATGCTTCCATTGTGGCAAGGATGGCTATTGGAAGAGAAACTGCAAGGCTTACTTGGAGTCCTTGAAGAAGAAGGCATCTGATGCCCCATCTACTTCAGGTATTTTTTTTGTTGAAATTAATACTGTTTCCAATAATAATATATGGGTATTAGATACTGGTTGTAGCTCACACATATGCACTGATATGCAGGGCCTAAGGAACAGTAGACAGCTCAATAAGGGAGAGTCAGACCTACGCGTTGGAAATGGAGCAAGGGTTGCTGCATTAGCTATAGGAACATATGTATTGACCCTCCCTAGTGGGCTTATATTAAATTTGGATAATTGCTATTATGTACCTGCTTTGACGAAAACATTATTTATGTTTCAAGTCTAAATAAATATGGTTTCATTTTAGCTTTTAGTAACAATTGTTGTTCTATTATGTTGAATAGAATTCTTTATACTATTGGTACATTATGCAATGGAATATACATATTAGATATGTCAAATCCAATTTTAAACATCAATGATAATAAAAGGCAAAAACAAGATATGTTGAAATCATCTTATTTATGGCATTGTCGTCTTGGTTATATAAGTGAGAAACGCATGGCTAAGCTACACAAAAGTGGTAGTTTGGGGTCATTTGATTATGAATCATATGACACATGTGAATCTTGCTTATTAGGCAAGATAGCTATATTACCCTTTAAGGTAAAGGGTGAACGTGCTAATGGACTTTTAGACTTAATACATTCAGATGTATGTGGTCTAATGTCTACACACGCCAGAGGTGGTTTCATCTACTTCATTTCTTTTATCAATGACAACTCATGATATGGATATGTGTATCTTATAAGATACAAATCTGAATCTTTTGAAAGGTTCAAAGAATTCAGAAATGAAGTAGAGAAACAACTTGGAAAAACTATTAAAACACTTCGATCAGATTGATGAGGTGAATACTTGAGCCAAGAGTTTCTAGATTATCTTAGAGATAATGAGATTTTATCTCAATGGACTCCACCTTACACTCCACAACACGATGGTGTGGCTGAAAGAAGAAACCAAACCTTGTTAGACATGGTAAGGTCTATGATGAGTTTTACGGAATTGCCTAAATCCTTTTGGGGTTATGCACTAGAGACCGTCATTTATATATTAAATGGAGTTCCTTCAAAGTCAGTTGATGTTACTCCATATGAGATATGGTATAACAAGAGGCCCACATTTTCTTACATGAGAATTTGGGGTTGTCTTGCTTATGTGAAGCAGACAATGTCAGATAAGCTAGAAGCTATGTCTGACCGATGTCTGTTGGTGGGATATCCAAAAGCATCATATGGATATCAATTTTACAACCCCTTGGAACAAAAGGTTTTTGTTTCAAGACATGCTAAATTTTTAGAGAGAGAATTCCTTCTAAAAGGAGATAGTGGGAGCAAAATTGAACTTGAGAAAGTTCAAGATGCTCAAACAGATGCTGATCAACTACCTGAACCCGAGCTTGTTACTCATAGAGATGATATAACAGCTCAACCTTCTGAAGCACAAAAGCTTCGTAGGTCAATTAGGATATGTACTGTTCTAGAGAGATATGGATTTCTCTTTAGTGAACAGAACGACGTATTGCTCATAGAAAATGATGAGCCTACAACCTATGAAGAAGTTCTGAATAATTCAGAATCTGACAAATGGCTTCAAGCCATGAAGTTAGAAATGGATTCCATGTATGAAAACCAAGTTTGGACTTTGGTTGACCCACCCGAAGGAATAAAGCCTATAGGGTGCAAGTGGGTTTTCAAAAGAAAACTGACATGGGGGACATGATGTGTTGCTAGATACTGCTCATGACCTGCTTAAATTAATTGTTAATTTAAGTGGCCAACATAATTGGGAACCTAATGGGTCACACGCATTGAAGATATGGATAATGAGTAAAATGGTCTTGGATATGATTCGAAATACGAGAGAATTATTTTAGGATGGATCGCGATTAGATCGTACGGAAAAATCATTCGGAAGGGTCACGGGCCCGCGCAGGCCCTCGCAGGCTGCTGGCCTGCCTAGCAGCCCAGCAGCAGCCCGCAGCGGGCCCAGTGCGCTGCTACCTCCCACCCATGGGCCAATGACAGTTTTTGGCCTTAATTAGGCCAATTATGGCCAATTACTATTCATTCATTTCCCTTTTCTCCATTTTTGACTTTTCATATTTTCTTTGAATTTGATTCAAATAGAAAAGACATCAAATGGCAGAAAATAGACATGAAAATATTTTTAAGACAACAAAATTCTCTCAAGAACACTTTCAAAGCTAACACTTTGAATTTGTTCAAACCATTTCTCTTGATAGTTTCTTCTTCATTCTTCACGTGGATTATCATTAGAGACATCCTAGTGTGGATTGTTGTGGTTTGCTACAACCCAACAAAGTGAAGTTTTGAAGAAAAAATAAATTACAAGGTATAATTTTTAACATTTATATTTATATAAATTAGTTTTAATGGTACAAGTATGATATTTTGTTTTGAGTTTTGAAAATTTTATTTTTTCCGCTGCGTTTATGAATATGATTCATTCTTCAAAACCCAACAATATGTATGTAAGATTTTTTTCCTTGAAGCACCATTAAGCTAGTAGCTTTGCACAGGTGGTTTCCTCTCGCACAAGTTCTAAAGAAAAGTCGTAGATAGTATAGTTGTCAAAAGAGGAAAGGTACCGGGACAGTAAGCGGCTTAAAGCTTTAGACATAATTTGGTATATTTTTTCCAAAACTTTGTAAATTAAATTATAGTTTTTATCTCATTTAGTATGTATTAGGGATGTGCAAATTTAATGTAATGGACATAGTTTGAATGTAATATAATATATTTTATAGATAAATAAAATTTTGAATATTGGTTTTTGTAATAATTTCATTTTAGCGTTTGTAATATTTTTGCCAAAAAAAATTACTTCATTTAGCTAATCTGATAAGACAGTTAGTCGGGTAATGCTCACTTACCTTGCTAAACTAAAGTGGGATAAGGGGGTGTTACATGGAATGACTGCTGAAAATGAGAAATGTAGCTTGCGTTAATGAACAAAGACGGAATGGCTGGTGGTGTGTAAGTAGCATCGTTAGTGGCTATTTTTCAATGCTAGAGCAGTAGAGAGTGGAAGTTTGAAATTTTGAAGATAATAAGAGAAAATTCTATACCCCACATCTTAATAAAGCACATCACACATCTAGTAAAATATAAAACCAAATGCATTAAATTGATAATACGTGTTTGTTATTTGAAAATGATAGAAGCATAAAAGAGAGCACAATATGCATTTATTATTTAAAAATGACAGATGCATAAAGTAGATGAATATGCATATGTTTCTTTTTTAATAGACGCATATACTTTACACGTCTATCATTTTTTTAAAACAAAAGCATATACTCTATAGCTTCAACACTTATTTACAAAAATACCACTGCATTGCTTATATGCATCTGGTATTTTTGGAATAGATGCATATAACCTTCATATAAAGTGTTTTATGTACTAGTGCAGGTAGATACAGTTGTGTGGCATCCGTCTATACAGAGAGGTTTTGTTCTATCTGTACAGAGGGTGCTACACATCCTCTCTAATTGTCCATCAGTTTGTGGGTGAAATGCAGTATTGAAGTTCAATTTTGTTCCCAATGCATCTTGTAAACTCACACAAAAATGTGAAGTAAATCGTAGATCTCTATCAGACACAATGGACACTTGAATACCATGTAATCTGACTATCTCATTCACATATGATTTTGCCAAACTCTCAAGTGTACACCCCTATTTGATAGGTAGAAAATGTGCAGACTTGGTTAATCTGTAAATAATTACCCATATTGCATCATTTTTCTATGGAGTTTTTGGCAATCTATAAACAAAATCCATCGTTACTTTCTCCTATTTCCATTCTGACATTAGCAATAGGTGTAGTTTTCCAACTGTCACCTGGTGTTCAATTCTAATCTACTGACATGTTAAGCATTTAGCAACATATTATGCTTTGTCTCTCTTCATTCTTGGTGACTAGTAATGAGGTCTCAAATTATGATGCATCTTTGTCATCCCTGGATGCATTACATAAGGTGCATTATGTGTATCTTTCAATATTTCATGGCGCAAATTATCAATATCTAAAACACATATGTATGGCTTCAACATCAATATATCATCATATGTATAGAACTCTATATTGTTCCCCTACCTTACCATTTAAATTTTCTCACATAATTGAGGATCTCTACCTTGTGCTTCTTTGATCACTTCCTTTAGCATAAGTCTAACCTAAAGAGTAGCAATTAGTGAACCACTATCATGTATATTCAATTCAACATTCATAGACCATAATTGAATCAAATAAGGAAAATAGATTGCTTGTAAGTGAGCTGCACTACTACTGGACTTCCTACTCCATGGGTCTGCTACTATATTAGCTTTCCCTAGATGGTATTCAATTGTACAATAATAATCTTTTAATAACTCTAACTATCATCTCTGTCTCATGTTCAACTCTTTTTGTGTCACCAAATAACCTAAGCTTCTATGGTCTATAAAGATATGGAATGTCTCACCATACAGATAATGCCTCTAAATTTTCTATGCAAAAACAATTGCAGCCAATTCTAAATCATGCATTAAATGTGACATCTCATGTGGTCTCAACTGTTTGGATGCATAAGCTACCACTTTAGCATACTACATCAACACATATCCCAAGCCCTAGTGAGAAGCATCACTATATACCGTAAATCCACCTATACCCATAGGAATAGCTAACATTGGTGCTAAGGTTAACTTGTGTTTTGGCTCATCAAAGATCCTTTGGCATTCTAGAGCCAATTTGAAAGGCACATTCTTTCCTAGAAATTTAGTCAAAGGGCTAGCAATCAATAAGAATCCATCAACAAATCTACAGTAGTATCCAGTTAAACCTAGAAAACTATGCACTTTTGAAATATTTTTAGGAGCTTCCAAATTTACCATGACCTCTATTTTCTTTGGGTCTACCTCTATGCGCTTGCTCGATACCACATATCCAAGAAATATGAAATGATATAACCAAAACTCGTATTTACTTAATTTAGCATATAATTGTTTCTCCCTCAAGGTGTGCAACACAATTTTTAAGTGTTGTTCATTTTCTCCCTTATTCTTTGAATACACCAGTATATCATTAATAAATACTATCACAAACTTGTCCAGATATGGTTGAAACACTATATGCAATAATGTCATAAATGCAGCTAGAGCATTAGTCAATCCAAATGACATTACTACGAATTCAAAATGTCCATACCTTGTTCGAAAGGAAATTTTTGGAACATATGCTTCTGCTACCTTTAGCTGATAATAGCTTGTGTAACATCTAGTGATTTGGGCCCCGATTGCGTGTTACCGTAGTGGGTGGACCGGTTCAATCGGAGTCTAAATTTGGACCCATAAAAAAATGAAAATTATAAAGAAAATAATTAAAGGTATTATTATTTGGGAACTAAAAAGATTAGTGCAAAAACTGGAAAAAAAAATAAAATCACCCTATGGACAAAATCGATATTATCAAAATTATTGGGAGACATTTGTGAGAGAAGAGAAATTTGTGAAAAAAGAGGAATTTAATATAAATAAAAGTTGACAAAATTAATTTATATTTTGGACCAATGGAAGAAGGGCATAATTTAGTCATGGAACCACCAAATACTCACCTAAAAAAAAGAGATAAAAATCTTCATTTTCCACCAATTAGAAACCAACCACCACCATCTCATTCTTTCTTTATTATTGTCCCTCTTTTACCCAAAAATCTCCATTTTTCTTCCTTTTTCCAGCATGCTAAGAATGGGAAAAATGAGTTATGAAAGAGAAGATTCAAGAAATGAAAGAGTTCTTGCCATAAAGAGAGCTAAGGAGCAAGAAGGAAGGAAGAAAGAAGAAGAAAAAGGGAGAAGAGTTGAGGGCAGATTCTACCAACCCTAGAACTCCATTAAGGTGAGATTATTTCCTTTAAATTCAACATTTTTCCTTCCATTTGAGACCCATAAGAATGATAGATACTAGGATTGGTAGACTAGGGTTATTTGGCATGTATGAACTAGAGTTTTAAGTTAGTGTTGATTTTTTAGGAAAATTGCTATTAAGCCTCTAATTAAATTAGATTGATGTTTTTATGTATTTAAGCCTAATGTATAATGTCTAAAATTGAAGGAAAAGGGGCTACCTTGATGGAGTCAAATTGGGAAAAATTTGAATTAACTTAAGGAAATGATAATTAGTGATGAATAAAGGGTGATTAGGGTGTTAATTTGAAGAAAATAAATTGGGACCTATGATAATATTTTTGGGCAGCCATGACCTATTAAAAAGGGAGTTTAAGCTTAGTACTCTTTAGCTAAAATAAAGTATAAAACATATTAGGAGCATTAGGATTTTATGTAGACATGAAAAGTTTTGAAAAGGGATGATAAAAATGAGATACGGTATGATTGTGTAGGAAAATCAAGTGAGCAAAAGAAAAGCCCTCAAGAGGGTGACAAAGGCAAAGAAAAAGCTATTTAGTGAAAAGAGGAAAAGGAGAAAAAAGGAAAGCTCCAAGGTTGATTAGGTATGTTCTTCATTGATAAAAATCTTACATATTATCTAAATGTGTGAAATTATATGCTAATGTTTGATATGAATGTGGTTTACCATGAAATGTAATTGATAGTTACGTTTGATTTTTTTTTTTTTATGGTAATGGGACTAAATAGTGTGAAGATGTTAAGATATGTAAATGTAATTGTGATCTGAAAATTTTGGTATAAAAATGAATGCATATGATGGATATATTTATGAGATAGACTTGTGTCAATTAATGACTCTGTTACAGAATTCTAGGAGCGACCTTAATATTTTTTTTTATCATAACTAATGTTCTGATAATAAGAATGAGATGAAATCAATTAGAAATGAAGTGGAATAAGGCTACAACTTTCATGAAGAACCTAAGATCAAATTTTAATTACAAATGGGCTAAAAATTAGATACAAAATCCCAGACCTATAGGTACCTAGAAAATATTGAGTAACAACTAATAGAACACCCTTCAGTAAAATGACCATAATGTTTGCTAGAAAACTTGGATTTGGATGAGTTTTGATGCATCTGAAAGCTGAGACAATAATCTACAAAATAATAGAAGAGATAAATTTAAATTCAAACTATAAATGGGCTAATGTTAAGGGTAAAATCTATCATAAATAAAGAATTTTGCATATTGGGTTTTTGCATCTGGTCTGATGAATACATATGTTAATTAATGAGAATTTTGACTTTAATTTAGTTATAAATTTTTAAAAAATTATTTTTCTGTGAGATTTTAATTTAATAATAATGGAAACAAATAATAAAAATAAATAAATATGTATGTAGAAATTTCGTACAATTATCACTTTTGAAAATATTGTGAATAATAATCTTAATGTTGGGAGTAAATATAAAAATAATTAAACCCTAAGACACCTAGCCTAGAACTAGAATAAGAAATAGTTTGGCATGCCAATCAGGAGATTAAACGCACTCGGTGCCAAAACATGAAAGTCAGTAATGACAATTCTATAAATGCACTCGGTGCAAAATTATTAATCCGGTAATGACAATATTATGAAAGCTGGTAATAACACTATTACAAAAGCGCTCAATGCAATATTATAAAAGTCGGTAATGGCAATCCCATTATTTCTATTAGTTAGTTCGGTCATAGGTGTTATGCACACAAAGAAAATGAAAATAACAATAATGTAAAGTGTGTATGGGTAAAATAAGTAAAAGCATGTCCTCTTGATAATGTTGTGTTAAATCAACATTGTTGAATATTAAATTTTTGATAAAATTTCTTTGATTTTCTGTATTTTTTTTGTTTATTTGTGGAATTATGAAATGACATGTAGAAAATATATGTATGTAAAATTTTTATCCATCAAGCACCACTAAGCTAGTAGCTTAGCGCAAATGGTTTTTTCTAGCACATGTTCTAAAGAATAGTTGTACATAGTATAGTTGTCGGAAAAATAAGGGTACCCAGACGGAAAGCTGCTTAAAGCTTTGGACTATTTTGGTATATTTTGTTAAAAGTCTTGTACATTAAATTATATTTTTATCTCATCTACGTATTGGGGGTATGTAAAACTAATGTAATGAATATAGTTTGAATGTAAATAATATATTTTATAAATAAATAAAATTTTGAGTATTGGTGTTTGTAATATTTTTGCTAAAAAACATTTATACTTCCTTAAGCGAAACTTATAAGATAGTTAGATGGGTAATGCTCACTTACCTTACTGAACTAAAGTGGGGTAAGGGGATATTATAGCCTGATTTTAAATCAATCTTGGAAAATATTTGCCCCCCTGCAACTGGTCAAACAAGTCATCTATTCTAGGAAATGGATATTTGCTTTTTACTGTCATTTTGTTTAATTGCCTATAGTCAATGCACAATCACATTGTTCCATCTTTCTTTTTAACAAATAATATAAGGGCTCCCCATGGTGTTACACTAGGCCTGATATACCCTTTATCAAGCAATTCTTGCATTTGGATCTTCAATTCTTTCAACTCAACTGAGGCCATTCTATAGAATAATATTGATATTGGTATTGTCCCTGGTACCAGTTCAATAGTGAATTCTATCTCTCTATTAGATGGTAAACCAAGTAGATCATATGGGAATGCATTAGAAAATTCTCTCACCACTAGTATATATTCAATCAAGCTATTAATGGTTTTTTTATTAGCTACATATGCCAAATATGCTTCATATCCTCATTTGATCATCCAGAATGCTTTTACAACAGAGGTTAGACATGTAGGCATAAGTTTTCATTCATTAGAAGTACAACCTTGACTGGTTTGGTGATTTCAAAATTACTTCTTTAGTGAAGCAATTCGCTATTGCATGATGTTTAGTTAACCAGTCCATTCTCAGTATCACATCAAATTCATGTAGTAGCAATAAGATCATATCAGCTATCAATTTAGCTTTATCAATTCATATCAAGCAATCATGACAAACATTATTCATAATTACTATTGTTCCTAGTGGAGCCATCACATTTATGTCAATCCCCAAAGGCTCATGCTTTTGATGCAATTTGGATGTCACATGTAATGATATAAATGAATGTGTGGAGGTTGGGTCAATTAATGCATATGCTAATATATCATAAATATAAATATTACTAGTGACTACTTTGGGAGCATCAACTTTCTCCTGCCTAGTCATGGCAAACACCCTAGCCTATGTAGGGGATCTAGAACTCTAACCTTCAGATCTAGTCACTCCTCTACCTGTCGTACTAGTTCTGCCCCTACCTCTGTCTTTGCCATGTATTCCATTAGTAAGGCTTCAACTATCATCTCTAATACCCTCTACCTCTCCTGGTTTTTGCTAATTTGAATCTTTTTGGACAGTCTCTACATATGTGCTCCAATGACCCACAGAAATAATATGCTTTTGTAAGCCTTTTGCATTCACCTGTATGTTGTCTATAGTAAAGAGTATAGGTAGGCCTCTGCTCTGCATACTGGCTCGCATCCTTTACCTGGATTAAATAACGTCATGGCACAACCTCTGCAGCTCGAGTATCCACCTCTATTACTAGAATGTGTTGGCATATATCTTCCTCTCTTTCCTTATCTTCTCTAGACTCTCTAGAAAACTCTCATGTTGCCTTTTTAAATTGTTGTTCTCCAACTTCTTTCATTAACTTTTCAGCTCTAATTGCAGGAGCTCTAAGTTTGGTATAACTATCAAGATCAGTAGTCGTGATTCTATTTCTTATCTCATTTTTTAGGCCCTCCTCAAACTTTTTACATTTGTCTCTTTTACTAAAGACCATAAAAGTGGCATAGTGGGAAAGTTTTTTTAATTGCACCTCATACTCAACAATAACATGTTCCCCTATTTTAGATTTAGGAATTTTTTTCTCTTCTCATCCTCATTTGCCTTATGCATATAGTTATTTTGAAATTCTCAAAGGAAATCATTCCATGTCAGAACTAGAGGTTGTGCATCACTATTTGGGACTATCTCCCACCATTCATATGCATTACTTGAAGTAAGAACATTGCATAATCAAATTTCTCATCATATTCAATATCCTTTGTGTCCTTTTCAACCATGTCTCTGCTTCTGTTGGGTCCTCGTGCCATTGAAATCAACTGCATGTTGTTTTCTTAGCTTGTCATAATGTCTTTCTCTATATATTTCAGGCCCTTGTACTTCTTGTTCTAGATTTTCATAGGGCACTTTTGCATGTGATGATTGTGACGCAAGTATTGTGATACAAATAAGATGATGCCTCATAAGAATGTATTTCAACCAGCCTCTTCCTCCTTAGTGAATCATGTCTTATGATGGCCCTAAAATTCATAGAATTGTGTCACTATATAATATTCAACACATATGATGTAACATCCTTGACCTTTCCCCACATGAATTTCATTGAACATAAGCATCTTGCATACAATTCAATTGAACAAATGCATTTCATACGTATTTTCGTAGGAACAAGTTTATCACACGCACTAGCTACGTGTCCTAGCATTTGGCACTTGTATCGAGTAGCACATGTGTACTTATAACCTATATGAGGATTATGAAGTATTAGAAATGAATTGAATAAGTGACCAAATTAAAGTAAGCAAAATGATTAGATTAAGATTAGTAAACATTTTGCATTGTTAATTTAGTTAAATCGGGCCAAAAGATTAAGCGGTATTATTGTGTAGATTAGTCGAATTATATATATATGTAAATAATAATAATAATATAGATAAAATAAAATGAAAATGAAACAAAAGAGAAATAGAAGAGAAGAGAAGAGAAAAGAGAAGAGAAATGAGAAATGAGATGAGAAATGAGATGAGAAAAAGATAAAAAGACAAAAACATAAATCTGCCTTTATCTTCATCTTTCCCATTTCTGCCTCCTCACTTCAGCCCCGACTTCTCCTTCATTTTCCTCCATTTCAGACTTCAAATCTTACTTGTTTTACCTAGTTTTTGCACCAAATTGATCCCTTGCATGTTCGTCCTTGGTAAGTAATCAATTCTTATTGCTTTAGGGTTGATTTGAGTTGCTTAGGTTCATTAATAGGCACTGTTTTGAAACCCGATTTGGATGCACATATAAATTGATTCTGGACAAGTATAAAACACAAAAGTTGTTCCTTTATGTCTTATATTTATGAATATGTAAACGGTGTTTCGTGATTTGGTTTATAGAATTAGATATGCTCTTCGTACTGAAACTGGTCAGGGTGTAAACCCTAACCAAGTTAGCTACTGTGTGGTCTGATTTAGAATATGTTAAAGCCCTTATTTGACGTCTCTAAAAACATAAAAGTTGTATATATATGTGTTTTGTATCTTTATACCAAATTTCAGGTTCATAGGGCTTGTAAATGGTGAGTTATGGTGAATGGAACCATGACTGTTCCATGGTTTGAACTGCCTACTGAGTGCACTGGGCAGCTCCAGTACATTGGTTGGATAATTTGAGCTTGTTAGAGCTAGATTATGTAATTTCTAAAAACATAAAAGTTAGAGGTATATGTCTTATCTAAATTATGGTACTAATTTGAGCTTAATTGGTTATCTATAGACTAAGTTATGGCCTTTTGAAGTCATACTGGTCCGGAAGCCAATTCTATTCTGAAACAGTAATATGTTTGGTATAATTAGAAGACCTTAGAGACATAATTGGTACAAGTTGTAAACATGAAACATGTTCCATATGAACCCATATAAGTTTCTTTAAAGTTTCATTAAAATAGGACTTATAGAGTGTAAGTTATGATGAACCCAAATGAGTACCCTGAAACTGCCTAAAGGCAGAAAACAAGGCAGAAAACAGAACACTCTTATAAATTTCACCAAATATTGTAAAATGATCCAATTGGTCTGAAATTTTAATATGTTATCTAATTATATGTTATTTGTAATTAGGAACAAGAATCAGATTAATTGGTCAATTATAGAAAAAGTTATAGGCTAAACAGTCCCATAAGGTCACACTGCCTCATAGGAAAAATCTTAACTATTGACATGAACAATGCATATTAATTTGTTTAAGCCACATTAAGTATCTCTAATTATGAGTTAATAGATTATGTTTTCATATTAGGCTCGCAACATATTGGAGACCCACAAGGAGCAGATAGACAATAAGTTAGGGGTCGGAATCAAAGGAGAACGGTGAGTCTAATTATCGATTGAATTCTTTAGTGCAAATGAACGTTGTTTGCTATGTGATTCATGTGATTGTCATGATTGGTCCTTGATAATGTAATGATGGATAATTTGTGACATTGTGGTACATATAAATGGTATACTTGTGGTATATTTGAGGTATATGTTTGACAAATGTGATATATATACATGGTACATGTATAGTATATACAAGGTGTATGCTTGACATATGAGGTATATAGGGAATATATGTATGTTGTATATGATAAAGATGCAATGGTTGATGAATGCTTAAATACAAGTGCATATGCATATGGGCTAAAAAGGCGTTGTGACTAGTTAATCGACATTGCAAAGCAAAAGAAGAGGCCTATGGCCCAACAAATGTGCAAAGCAAAAGAAGAGGCCTATGGCCCAACAAATGTGCAAATGAAACAAATGATCAAGCTAGCTAGCAAATGCAAATGCAAATGTTCACATGGAAACCCGGGGCAATGTTCGTTTAATCTGGTCACAACAAAATAAAATGTACAAGCAAAGCATAAGTAAATAACAATTATTGAGTACTTGATTTTATCTATATTTATATGTTATTGACTGATGAATGGAATGGAATACATGGTATATATTGGAATTGTGATTTATGACTATGAGTTGTTTGGTACTTTAGAGCTCATTGGATGGTTATTCTCACTGAGCCGCAACTCATTAATTTGCATCATTTTTCAGGTAAAGAGAAGTGATAGCTCATTTTGAGTAGCGTATAAAAGACATGGAGCACAGGTCACTGGCCGAGCCTCATCACTCTCTCTCCTTGCATTCCACACAAGCATAAAAACATGTCATCTGTATTTTGGACTTATATGCTTGAATATGTATAGTCATTTTGGAATGAGTCTAAATATGTATAAATGAAATCAACTCGGAAATACTTATGTGTAAAGTTTATATTTTGATATATGTGATATATCGTATTGTGGTTTTAATGTTGACTTGAAAAGTCATTTAGTAATTTTACAGGATATAAGACTTGTAAAGTCGTTAGTTGATTTTACAGGATATGATATGAAAAAAAATTTTACTACTATTGTTAACAGGGTATTTTGCCTTTTCAGTATGCAGTATGTGACTATTTGATACAGGGATAGGTTATACTTAAATGCATAAGAGGTGTGACGTTACATATGATGCAGATGTTATCATGCTCATATGCATATGCATATTCCTATGGAACCTATCCTTGCTTTGATACCAAAAATATAACATCATATCTTATGCATTTAAGTACAACGTATCCCTGTGTCAAATAACCATATATATCAAACTAGTAAGATAGAAGATCCTATTAACATTGATAGCCATTTTTTCATCATATCTCATAATATCATTCGATGAATCTCCAAGTCAATATTAAGGCTTTCACCACAATATAATATATCATATATATTAAAACTTAAACTTTACACCTAAGGATTTAGAGTTGCATCCAACTATATATTTCAGAGTCAACCCGAGTATATTCACATAAGTCCAAAATGTAGATGACATGATTTCATGTTCATGTGGAATGCAAGGAGAGAGAGTGGTGAGTCTTGGTCGATCACCTTTGTTCCATTTTTCTATATGCCATTAAAAAATGAGCTATTATTCTTCTTTGCATGAAAATTAATGTAAATTGATGAGTTGGGGCTCAGTAAGAATAATCATCAAATGAACTCTAAAGTACCAAGCAACTCATAGTAACAAATCACAAATCCAATGCATACCACATATTCCATTTCATTCACCAATATCTTATAGTTAACAATAAAATTAAAGCATATGATCACTATTCCTTGCTTATGCTCATGCTTTGCTCATTTCATGTTATTGTGACCAAGTTAAACAAACATTGCCTCGGGTTTCCATAGAAACATTTGTTATGTGAACATTTGCATTAGCTAGTTAGCTTGATCATTTGTTTTCATTTGCACATTATTGGGCCGTAGGCCTCTTCTTTTACCTTGCAATGTTAATTAACTAGTCACAACGCCTTTTTAAGTCCTTATGCATATACATTTGTAACTAATCATTCATCAACTATTATTTCCTTATTACATATATCACATATATACCACATATGCTACACATACCTCACATATACTGTGCATATACAATGTATATATCATGTATGCTAAACATATACCTCAAATATACTACACATATACCACATATATATATATATCACATATATCACACATTATTTATCATTTCATTATCAAGGTCAAATTAGGGCAATTATATGAATCACATAATCATAAATCATTTCACATAGCAAGCAATGTTTATATGTACTAAAGAAATTACTAGGTAATTAAACTCACATTTTTCCTTTGATTCAACCCTTAACTTAGTGTTTATCCCCTCCTTATGGGTCTCCAATTTGTTTTGAGTCTAATTTGAAAATATAATTGATTAATTCATGACTAGATACACTTAGTGTGGCTTAAACAAATTAATATGCATAGTTCATATAAATAGTTATGGTTTTTCCTATAAGGCACTGTGACCTTATAGGACTGATTAGCCTATAACATTTTCTACACTTGTCTGATTTATTTGTTTATTATTTCTAATTAAATTTAACATATAATTATATAACATATTCAAATTTCGGATCAATTGGAGCATTGAAAAATATTGGGTGGGATTTTTAATTGTCTTATATTTTCTGCCCTAAGGTAGTTTTAGAATACCAATTTTGATCCTTCACATCTTACAATACGTAATCATATTATAGTGAAAATTAGTAGGAACTTATTTAGGTTAAAATGAAACATTTTAAATATTTACAACTTTTATCAATTCGGTCTTTAAGGTCCTCAAGTTATAAGAAACATATCACTAGTTCAGAACATAGTTGACTTCCAGACCAATCTCAATTGTGAAGGACATATCTCACAGTATACATAACATATTAAGGTGATACTTCTACCAATATTGATATAAGACATAAAGCTATAAATTTTATGCCTTGATAAATTACAAATTATGTCTATAAGGAGACTAAATTATCAATCAATATTCTAGACCTGTCCAGGGTACTAAGCAGACAACTCAAACTATGGAACAATCATGGTTTCTTTCACTATAACTCCATATACACAACATATATTAATTTGAAATTTGGTAAAAATCTAGGTAATAATGTATATACAACTTTGATGTTTTTATCTATTTCAAATATGGGCTCTATCATGTTCAAAACAAGTGAACACAATAGGTTACTCAATCAAGGTTCACATCCAAACCAGTTTTACTTTGATGCTAATATCATTTCGTATAAACCAAATCATGCAAAACTATTTACATATACATAAATGTAAGATATAAAGCTATAACTTTAATGTTTAAACTTCTTTAAATTCAGTATACTTTGACTTAGAAATAAGAATGCAATATGTTGCCTAATCATAACCTTAGCAGCTCAAACCAACACTAGAACAATGAGAATTGATTACTTACCCAGAACAAACTTACAATAGATGAATTTGCTACAAAACTTGAGTGAAATAAGGAAGAAAAGAAGGCTAAAATGGTGGAGAAGAAGGAGAAATGGGGCTGGAGTAAGGAGGCAGAATTTTGAGAAATAAGATAAGGTCCACCTCTTATCTCCTCAATTTTGTCATTTTCTTCATCTTTTGTTTCTTCTTTTCTTTTCTTTTTCTTTTATCATCATCATCATCGTTGTCGTCATCATCATTATCATCATCATCATCATCATCATTATGATTATTATTATTATTATTATTATTATTATTATTATTATTATTATTATTATTATTATTATTATTATTATTATTATTTCTTCCACACATTTACATGTATTTAGTCCTACTAGTCAATAACAAAATTAGAATTTAATCAAGTATTCCAATTTAACTATATTAAATTTGTCAAATTTCATTTATTTCGATCTAGTCATTTTACTTACTTTAGTTTAGTCACTTTATTCAATTTATTCCTAATACCTTGTTACCCTCATTTAGGTTATAAGTATACACGTATGACTCGATACAATCGTAATATCCTAGGGCATATAGCTAGTGTGTGTCATGAACTTGTCCCTATGAAAATACATATTAAATATATGTGTTCAAGTGTAGTATATGCAAGAAGCATATGTCTAAATGAGATGCATATAGAAATGCATGTAGAAAAAGTTGAGGATGTTACAATAACCAGCTATAAAGCCTCATCGTTCCTAATTGGCATTCCAACCTATTTATCATATCCTAGTCTAGACATTAATTATGGGCGTAGTTCATGTCTTTCTATGCAAAGTTGTTTCAGGTATAACCAATATCATAATATCATACCTTAATTTCATTCTACCATATCTAATATTTTTTTATACATATTATCAAGTTGTGCCATTTAAATACTCAGTTGTGCATATCATAAATTATTTTCTATCATTTCATAGAGTCAAATATTCACTTGTACATTTTTATCATAGCATTTCAATATTATACACAAATGTCACATGCATACCTTATTAAATTCACCACACAGGTATCATATATCCTATATCGACTATCATGCATCAACATTTATATTACAACTTTCACATAATTAAGCAATTCGATCACAACATATACTAATAGTCATGTACTAGCTTAATAAAATAAATCATTATTTTTTATTCCAATTTTAATTAAATGTAACACCCTTCCATATAGCTAGGGAAAACCTCACTATACAGATGGATGTCACACGACTGTATCTGCCTAAACTATTATGAAATAAAACTTTTTCTAACTTATATCTATAACAATATCAATTAAATATTATAACAAACAATTTAAAATAACATATATAAATTGATCTCATAATAAAATCATGTTCTAACTGTAATCTGATTTGGGCAACATCAACCCTTATTACAAAAATCAACCCTACTTAAAACATAAATCACTTATTTGTTTTTATCCCAGAAGATGCAGAATAACAAATAAGATGAATAAAATAAATGACCAAATCCACACAGGTCAACTCTGACTAGCTCTGTCTTCTCTTCAAATAAACTCAACAGTCTACTAGCTCTAAACCTGTGTGTAGAGAAACCCACATGCTAAACTACCAAAAGCTTAGTGGCATATATAAGCATTTAAATTCTAACATGCATTCACATATTAGCACAATATCTCATATTCATAAACATACCTGTGTACTTGATCATATCTCTATATACATAAATATACATGTAGAAGTTCATTCCTACTGAATCAATTTCAATACATTCATAATATACATTGCATAAGTGATTTCATCATCGTAGTAAGTGTAAGAGGAGTGCTCTAAAGACAATCACCTTTAGCACTTATTGCACAAATTTATTTGATTAATAAAAGGCTTTTTCATTAATTTGACGTTCATTTGATATATGAATTGATAAATGATCTTAAATCTATTAATGAAGTCCTTGATACATAACATAGCATGAAGGAAATCATGATGAGATCATGATATTGAGATTCTTATCATGTGTAATTATGTTAGTATCAAAATTATCCCTAGTCATAGGATTAATGAGATGAGACATTATTAATCCAGACAGACTAGCACATGTTACACTCATTGATTGGATCGGGTAGTAGATCTCATAATCTATAAACATGAGATGTTTAGAGTTAACATGTGGATGATTACTAAGTGTAGCTAAGTACATTGGATGACCAACTATGAGACAATCATATGGATAATCTATTCAAATGTTAATGATAGTCGCATCATAGTAATGGTGCAAGTATCCTTAGACTTGAGGTACTCAAGGATATCTTGAATATTGATTTTGTATTTTGACACTATTCCTTGTTGCCTCAGAGAGGTAGCTCATAGGGTGGTGATTGGATAAAGCTTTAGGTATTCGAAGGTAATTGGGTAACCAACAAAGGATTCACCACTCTTGATAGAAGGGGTGTATACCCATGGCCTCTGGTTGTGGTCATTACTCAGGAATCTCTGGCCGGAGTGGAAATGTCATAAAGATAGTCTTCAATGACATATCTAATAGAGTAATGAGCCTCAAGGACAAGAACTAACATTACTTGGACTAGATGTGACATAGTCAGTCTAGTGGGAGTTGACACATGTCCATACTCTGAACCAAGTGGGCTATAGATTGGTGAAAGGAATAATTGCATAACAATTGTCTATGGAAAGGTTCGTAGTCAAACCACAGACTTTTTGGTCAATTGGGGGTCATGATGTGTTGCTAGATATTGCTCATGACCTGCTTAAATTAATTGTTAATTTAAGTGGTCAATATAACCGGGAACCTAATGGGTCACACGCATTAAAGAATTATTTTAGGATGGATCGCGATGAGATCGCACGAAAACATCATTCTGTAGTGTCACGGGCCTGTACGGGCCTGCGGGGACTAGGCAGGCTGCTGGCCAGCAGCAGCCCGTAACAGGCCCAACGCGCCAATAGCTTCCATCCGTTGGCCAACGGCTGTAATTGGCCATAATTAGGCCAATTACTATTCATTAGTTGCCATTTTCTCGATTTTTTTTTCATCTTATTTTTGAATTTGATTCAAATTGAAAAGACATCAAATGACAGAAAATAGATATGAAAATATTTTTTGTGAAAAAAAATATTTTTAAGACATAACAAAAATTCTCTCAAAAACACTTTCAAAGCTAGCACTTTGAATTTGTTCAAACCATTTTCTCTTGATAGTTTCTTCTTCATTCTTCCCGTGGATTATCATTAGAGACATCCTATTGTGGATTTTTTTGGTTTACTATAACCCAACAAAGTGAAGATTTGAAGAACAAATAAAAATTACAAGGTATAATTTTTAACATTTACATTTATATAAATTAGTTTTAATGGTACAAGTATGATCTTTTGTTTTGGGTTTTGAAAAATTTTATTTTTCGCTGCATTTATGAATATGATTCATTCTTCAAAACCCAAATTTGGTATCAGAGGCTCCTTGTATCCATTAAAATTAATTTTAATTGAAAGTGCAATGGAATAACATGTTTTTGATGATTTGGGATCAACAGGTTTTGAAAAATTCAAATTAATTTGTAAAATATAATTTACACATTTTTCTTTCTTTAATATGATCATGGGATGATTAAGAATCATTATTTTGATTGAAAAATGATTTGAATGTAATTCAAATAATTAATTTCGGATTTATTTCAAAAATGCCTAAAATTGCCATGTTTATGAACATGTGTTGTTGTTTGGCTTAATTGATGCGGCTAGTTGCATTTTTGTTGTAATTTAATTATGAAAAAATTATTTAGACATATTGAAAATATATTTATGCCCCTGTAAGTGTCCAATAATTAATTAAAAATTATTTTAATTAATTGTTCATACAAACACAAAAATGGGACTGTTTTAGCTTACCCGGTGGGGCTGTTTTGTTTGATTTTTTTGTATATGTTTATTTTATTTCCAGCACCTTGAAATAATTTTTATGTGATTAAAAATTTGTTATTTTTATGTTAGATGTATTCCAAAATTAATTTGCAAGCATTTGAAATTTTAAAAATTCTAGATATCGAATTAGTCATTTTGAGCGTCTAAGTGTGTTGGTTTGTTTGTCTTAGTAATTTTGGCTTGTGCCAAAAATATTTTGATGAACTTGAGCTGACCTAAAGATAATTAGAATGGTGATTTGATGTTCTGGAAATTTTTTAGTATTTTTGGATATTAATTTTGAATTAATTTGAGTTGTGCAATTGTAATTCTAGTATGACTAGAAATTGGTATGTATATTAGAATTAACATCATAATATTCTGATTTTAAGGAGAATTAATTTTGAATTATTTCTGGAAATATGGAATTTAATTTAATTTTATTAAATATTAAATTCCACTTTAAAATGACATACAAAATTAAATTAACCTAAAGAACACATATAGACAATTTCGATTCAAGTGTTGAATCGATTTACAAATTGAAATCCAAAATTGTCATTTTTATTTTATGCATTAGAGAATGCATGATAGGGGTGTATGAAAAGGCATGATGGATAATTATGGACTTACGCCCAATGTGATTGAGCATGCATAGAATTATTTTATTTTATTATAAATAGGGTCTGCATATCCCTACCTCTTTTTTCTTTCTTATGTATTTCTCTTCTCATCTTACTCCCCTCAAATGTAAATTGAGGTTTTCTATAATTTGAAATATGTAATTAGATTACATAGGATTAGGATAGAATGAAGATACAAAGGAGCAAGAAGCAAAGGAGATGGTACTATAAACATGAAGACTTAGAAATGGGAATTTCATTTCTATTTTGGGTTGTAAATTCATGCATATACCTAAGTAAAACATAGTCAATCTCTCTTTGGCTCAAGAGATTGACTTTAGTATGTTCATAATCATGCCATATAGTTAATGTAACTATCTTTGTATATCAATTTGATGAATGTATGATATATAAAAGCATGAAATAATAACTTGAGGAAACTTAACAAAGAAATCCCTCACTAAATAAACAATTAAGTCTTATGCCTTCCATTAATATGGGGAGAACCAGAGTTTTTATAGAGTTAGGGTTGTTGAGTTGCCTTAAGCTCACTCTATAAGAATTTGTTCAATCCATTGAAATTAGATTTCACAATTAATGGGTTAGACTTAACCGATATTATTAACTTGTTGGATTAGTGCCAAGGTTAATATGTATTGGAGGTGAAGTGGGGTTTGTATACATGAGATGTACACATATCAAGAGTCGATAGCCCAATGAACGTGCAGACATCAATAAGTTGATATCATTAGAGACATCCTAGTGTGGATTGTTGTGGTTTGCTACAACCCAACAAAGTAAAGATTTGTAGAACAAATAAGAAATTACATGGTATAATTTTTAACATTTATATTTATATAAATTAGTTTTAATGGTACAAGTATGATCTTTTATTTTGGGTTTTGAAAATTTTATTTTTTCCACTGCGTTTATGAATATGATTCATTGTTTAAAACCCAAAATTTGTATTAGAGCCTCCTTGTATCCATTAAAATTAATTTTAATTGAAAGTGCAATGGGATTGCATGTTTTTGATGATTTTGGATCAATAGGTTTTGAAAAATTGAAATTAATTTGTAAAATATGTTTTACACATTTTTCTTTCTTTAATCTGATCATGGGATGATTAAGAATGATTATTTTGATTGAAAAATGATTTGAATGTCAATCAAATAATTAATTTCGGATTTATTTCAAAAATGCCTAAAATTGCCTTGTTTATGAACATGTGTTATTGCTTGGCTTAATAGATGGGGCTGGTTATATTTTTCTTGTAATTTAATTATTAAAAAATAATTTAGACATATTGAGAATATTTTTATGCGTCTGGAAGTGTCTAATAATTAATTAAAAATTATTTTAATTAATTGTTCAAACAAACACAAAAACGAGACTGTTTTAGCTTATCCGTGGGGCTGTTTTGTTTGATTTTTTTTGTATACGTTTATTTTATTTCCAGAACCTTGAAATAATTTTTATATGATTAAAAATATGTTATTTTGATGTTAGATGCATTCCAAAATTATTTTGCAAGCATTTGAAATTTTAAAAATTCTAGATATCGAATTAGTCATTTTGAGCGTCTAAGTGTGTTGGTTCGTTTGACTTAGTAATTTTGGCTTGTGCCAAAAATATTTTGATGAACTTGAGCTAACCTAAAGATAATTAGAATGGTGATTTGATGTTCTGGAAATTTTTTAGTATTTTTGGATATTAATGTTGAATTAATTTGAGTTGTGCAATTGTAATTCTAGTATGACTAGAAATTGGTATGTATATTAGAATTAAATTGTTTAATTTTAACATCATAATATTCTGATTTTAAGGAGAATTAATTTTGAATTATTTCTGAAAATATGGAATTTAATTTAATTTTATTAAATATTAAATTCTGCTTTAAAATGATATACAAAATTAAATTAACCTAAAAAACACATATAGGCAATTTCGATTCAAGTGTTTAATCGATTTACAAATTGAAATCCAAAATTGTTATTTTTATTTTGTGCGTTAGATAATGCATGTTAGGGATATATGAAAATGCATGATGGATGATTGTGGACTTAGGCCCAATGTGATTGAGCATGCATGAAATTATTTTGTTTTATGGTAAATAGGGCCTGCATGTCCCTACCTCTTTTTCTTTCTTATGTATTTCTCTTCTCATCTTACTCCCCTCAAATATAAATTGAGGTTTTCTATAATTTGAAATATGTAATTAGATTACATAGGATTAGGATATAATGAAGATACAAAGGAGCAAAAAGCAAAGGAGATGGTACCATAAACAAGAAGACTTAGAAATAGGAATTTGATTTCTATTTTGGGTTGTAAATTCATGTATATACCTAGGTAAGACCTAGTCAATTTCTCTTTGGCTCAAGAGATTGAATTTAGTATGTCCATAATCATGCCATATAGTTAATGTAACTATCCTTATATATCAATGTGATGAATGTATGATATATAAAAGTATGAAATAATAACTTGATGAGACTTAACAAAGAAATCCCTCACTAAATAAACAATTAAGTCTTACGCCTTGCATTAATATAGGGAGAACCAGAGTTCTTCTAGAGTTAGGTTTGTTGAGTTGCCTCAAGTTCACTCTATAAGAATATGTTCAATCCATTGAAACTAGATTTCACGATTAATAGGTTAAACTTAACTGATATTATTAACTTGTTGGATTTGTGCCAAGGTTAATGTGTATTGGAGGTGAAGTTGGGTTTGTATACATGAGATGTACACATATCAAGAGTCAATAGCCCAATGTATGTGCACACATCAATAAGTTGATAGCACAAGATTCGATAGTTGCATGAATAATGCAATTGGTATGGATTAGATACCTACCAATCAAACTAAGGATAGCTTGTTGAGTTGCCTCAAGATTATTCTTAGCTAGTTGGATATCGACCCACTAGGAGAAATTCCATATAAGTTTTCTCGGGTTCATAGTGAGGGCTATAAATTCGCTATAAAATAGTGGGAGACATAATACGATTTATTAAAGACCTAATAAACATGCATTTTATGTACATTCTAACATGTTCTATTTTACATCTAGGTTGCTAGAATCATCATCATGACAAGTGTGAATTTGCGATCGCTAATGGAATCATATAAGTTGACTGGGCCCAATTTTTTGGATTGGCTAAGGAATCTGAGAATAGTTCTCAAATCCGAAAAGATTGGCTATGTCCTAGATGAGGCACTCCCTTATCCCCCTACTGCTAATGCTTCTGAAGATGTTCACAAGGCATATCAAAAGCATCTCGATGATAGTGAGATGGCAAACTGCATTATGCTTGCTACTATGTCAGTTGAGTTGCAAAATCAGCATGAGGCTATCGATGCTAATTCCATAGTATACCATGTAAGAGAGCTTTTTGATGAGCAAGCACGTTCCGAGAGGTTTGAAACTTTAAGGTTGCTCTTCCGCACTAAGATGGTTGAGGGGACATCTCCAGTGCAAAATGCATTGAAGATGAATGGCTATATTGAGAGGTTGGCCACCATGGGATTTGTGATGGACCATGAATTAAGTATTGACTTAATTCTAACCGGTTTGTCTGATAGTTATTCACATTTTGTGCTTAACTATAGGATGAACCAGATCTCTACCACTATTCCTGAGTTGAATAACTTGCTTAAAACAGCTGAGCCATCTGTCAAGAAGGACAGTAAGGCTGTGATGCTGGTGGACTCTTCAAGTTCTAAAAGGAAGAATCTTAAGAAGAAGAAGAAGTCCATAAAGCCTAAGGGAGGCGTTATTATGTACCTACTTTGACTAAAAACATTATTTCTGTTTCAAGTCTAAAAAAAGATGGTTTCCTTTTAGCTTTTAGTAACAATTGTTGTTCTATTATGTTGAATGGAATTCCTTATCCTAATGGTACATTATGCAATGGAATATACATATTAGATATGTCAAGTCCACTTTTAAACATCAATGATAATAAAAGGCAAAACAGATATGTTCAAATCATCTTATTTATGGCATTGTCGTCTTGGTCATATAAGTGAAAAACGCATGGCTAAGCTACACAAAAGTGGTAGTTTGGGGTCATTTGATTATGAATCATATGACACATGTGAATCTTGTTTACCAGGCAAGATGACTAAATTACCCTTTAAGGGAAAGGGTGAATGTGCTAATGGACTTTTAGACTAAATACATTCAGATGTATGTGGTCCAATGTCTACATATGCTAGAGGTGGTTTCATCTACATCATTACTTTTATCGATGACTACTCACGATATGGATACGTGTATCTTATGAGATACAAATATGAAGCTTTTGAAAGGTTTAAAGAATTCAAAAATGAAGTAGAGAAACAACTTGGAAAAAGTATTAAAACACTTGATCGGATCGAGGAGGTGAATACTTGAGCCAAGAGTTTCTAGATTATCTTAGGGATAATGGGATTTTATCTCAATGGACTCCACCTTACACTCCACAACACAATGGTGTGGCTGAAATAAGTGTTGCCCAGATATTAAGCCAAGAAGGGGGGTTGAATTGGAGTTTTAAAAATTAAACTTTAAGGTCGGAAATAAACAATTAATTTTAGAAGGGATAGAGAAAATTTGACACACAAATTTATAGAGGTTCGGGTGTTAACAAACCCTACTCCTCTCCCCAATCGCAATTGGGAGTTTCACTAACACACTAAGTGTTACAATGGAGTTTTATAAGCTCACTCCCAACTATGGTGTTTCTCATAATGGCTCACACCTAACCCAGAAATCCCTTGTGTTTTAATGGCTCACACAATAACCAATTCCTTGTGTTTTACAGGCTCACACAAATAATCTTCACTTTGTGTTTTACAGGCTCACACAAACAACCTTCACCTTGTGTTTTACAGGCTCACACAGACAAACTTTTAATTTGTGTTTTGGAGGTTCACACAACTAACCCTTACAAGTGTTCTACTTTTAACCCAGAAATACCCAAAGCTAACTTGAGTAAAGATTACAGAGAGAACCACTTATAAATCTTAATTGCTCCAATATGAGGAGCAAAAAGATTTTTACAGAGAATAGATTTGTTCTCAAAGTATGAAAGTACAAATAGCTTGTAATAAGAATTAAATTCGAAGTATATGCTATTCTTTTGTTTTTCTTATCATTCTCTTGTTCTTAATGCATAAATGACTTCCATTTATACTCCCATGGCTGAATATAGCCGTTGGGGTGCATTAAATAAGAAACTAGCTGTTGTACCAACTAAAAACTCGCGCCTGACATTTTTCTCTTTCATTGTTCACGGGCGTGACTATGCTTGTCACGGGAGTGACAATTCTTCCCAAGCCGTGACTGAAGTGGTGACCTTGGTCGTGAAGCTCTCTGGAATGTTTTGACATATAGAGTCACGGGCGTGACCAGCTTCCCAGCCGTGATCCAAGTGGTGACTCTAGTCGTGAAGCTCTCTGGATGAAATTGCATGAATCTTCATGGGGGTGACTAAAATTCCCACTCCACGGTTTGTTTTTCTTTCATGGCTATGAACTTTAAATGTTGGTTTTGGTAACGGTTAGCTTCCTTCACGGGAGTGACTCATAGAGTCACGACAGCGAACATGCTACTACTTGAATTTTGTCTTTCAAGGATTATTCTTCCAATTCTCCATTCTTGCTATTTTAATCCATGTCCTGTATAATATACTTACAAAAACAAGTATGTTAAATGCAATATTGCTATATTATTTGTTATCATCAAAATGACAAAAATACCCCTCAAGGTGTAACAATCTCCCCCGTTTTGATGTTGACAAATAATCTAGCAATATGTGATTTTGAGAAGTCTCCCCCTCAAAATATACTTAGGATAAAAATTATAATGTGTAAGAATAGTAAATAATGATGTAGCATTTGAGCTAGATTTTAAGTATATGAAAGTTATATGAGAAGTATATCCAATATATACCATAATTCCTTTTTAAGACATGAAGTATATGTAAGGTATATCATGACATATTTTTATTTGTAACTTGCTTTAAGGTATATGCAAAGCATACTTAACTTATATCTAATGTATATAAAGCTCAATTTTTATACTTTGCATATGAAATTTTGAATCAAGATTTTTAATCCATTTCAAAGTCAATTCACTTTTTGATTCAAAATTCTTATAATTGCTAGTTTGATACCATTCTCCCTTATCATATATTGCCTATCATATATTGCTAGTTTTCTCCCCCTTTTGTCATCAATCAAAAAGGATATGAAGATTGAAGTAAACAAAAGCAAATATATATATCATAAAGGAAAGGATACAAACTAAGAAAGGAAATTTAAAATTTCCTACACAAGCAAAAGAAATATAACAAACAAGCTAAAAAACAAGCAAATCTAGGCTACATCCTAGCCTATCTACTAGCCAGACATCCTATCACGAAGCCTAGCTACTTCAGCCTCAAGGTTGTCCATCCGAGACTCCAAGAAGTCTTTGAGGTTCTCCAACCTCTCATCCATCGAAGTCTACAGTTGCTCAAAACGCGGTGCCAAGAGGTCAACCACCTGCTGCGCTAAGGACGGTGTGGAAGCTGAGGATTGTCCGATGTCCTGCTTGTAATACCCGATAATTTAGGCCACGGTCGCGGTTGACTGAAATCCGGTATACCGAACCGATCGAGGTCTAAATTCGGACATGAAAGAAATAAATTAAAATAATAATAAGATGGGAGAAAAATATTTTGGATATTATTAATTGAGAATTTTGAAGTTTGGAATTAAAATTGAGAAAAAAATAATTTTTCGCTGAACGAAATTGGAAATTGCAGTGTTTTTGGCACAGATATTTTAAGAAGGCATAAAAATGGAATATTCTTTATCTAAGGAAAGGAATATTCTTTTGATTAAAATAAAGTAAGAGTGATTTAAATTAATGGACCAATAGGAAGCAAGATTAGTAACTAATCCTAACCACCCACCTAATCCAACTATAAAAAGTCAAATTTCCACTTTTTTAACCATTCTTCTTCTTCCTCACCTTAATTACACCCATTTCTCTCCCTTTTTCTCTCTTTGCCGTGAGCTTCTCCTCCTCCCTTGATGTTCTTCTTTTTGTTCTCCAATTAAAGCAAAGATTAGATGAAAAAAAGTGGGATTAAGGCAAGATCATGAAGAAAGTGAAGTAAAGTGAGCAAAACCAAGGAAGAGGAAGGAAGAAAGGAAGAGAAAAAGAGAGAAAGAAGTTTTTAGCCATTTGGAAGATCTTCAAAGGTGAGTTTAGATTTTCCATCTCCTTACTTTCTTCTTCTCATTTCTTTGAGTTTGGGGTTATTTGTCATTATAGCTAGTAAATTAGGGTTATTAGTATGTTAATGGTGATTAAGGGTGGATTAGTATGATTAGTGCTTGATTAGTGTAAAATTTGTTGTTAGGACAAAGAAGTGAACAAACTTTAAACCAAAATCAAAGGGGAAGTAAGGGCAAGGAAAAGGCTATCTAAGAGGAAGAGAAAAGTGAAGAAAAATAGAACTTTGAGGTATGTACATTTGGCAAAAATTCAATGTATAAAAATGTTGATTTTGATTTTGTGATGTGTATGAAATTCTGCATATTTGATTGAGAAATGAATTGGTGATTAAATTATGCCATGAATGTGAAAATAAAGACTAGAAAGTGAGGTTGATGCATGAAAATGGAAAATGTATGAATTATTTGATGTGCTGGAAAATTCGTCTTATGAACAGTATCTAGTGTTTTGATCATAACTTGAGTTCTAGATATCATTTCTGAGTGATTCTTGCTGGATTGGAAAGCTAAGACATAGGGCTTGAACTTTCATTCAGACCATTAGACCTAAATATACCTGAAATTAGGTGAAAAATGGACTCAAACTTTGAACTAGAAATCTGTCCAGAAAAAAAATACTGGGCAGAGTGCATTGAACATAGGTTAGAAGAAAATTTATAACTTTTGCTACGAAATTAATTTTAATGTGATTCCAGTTGGAAATTAAATATAAGACATGTATCTACATTTTTCTAGTTGATCACTTGTCCAAATTCCATCGAGAAATGGATGAAAAAGACAGAGAAAAATAAGGCAGAAATCTGCCCAGTAAAATACTGGGCAGATTGCAATGAACGTAGCTTAGGAGAAAATTCATAACTTTTGCTAAGAAATTCGTTTTAATGTGATTCCAGTTGGAAATTAAAGTTAAGACATTTAATTAGATTTTGTTAGTTGATAACATGTCCAAATTCTGTCTAAAAATAGACGAAAAATACAGAGCAATATAAGGCTGAAATGCTGTCCAGAATAGGACTGCTGGTAGAAATGTGTTGATTGTGGATTTTTGTGTTAGAAAATGTATTAAGTGAATTTTTCTTATAGTTATAATGATTAAATGAGCTAATATGAGGTTGTAAAATATTGAATGGGAATGATTGCATTTATATTAATGTTTCCCTACATAATTTATGCAAATATGAATAATGGTAACAAATGTAATTTAAGCCCTATAACATCTAGTCGAGAACTAGAAATTAGGATAAGTTGGCATGCCAATAAAAGGGTAGAAATGTAGGCACTAAAAATAATAGTGCTGAGTTAAAATTATGTAAGCACTGAAAATAATAGTGCTAAGTTGAAATTTACGTAGGCACTAAGAATTAGTGCTGAGTTCGAAATTTACGTAGGCACCAAAAAGGTGCTGAGTTGTTATTGAAAATGTAGGCGTTAATCGCCGAGTTATAAATAATTATGTGGGCGCCGAGTATACTGCCGGAGAGCAGAAACCCTATATCCAGTGTTTAGTTCCGGTCTAAGATGTCGTGGGCTATTAAATAAATAACAAAAAAAAAAATGATGTGAAGTATGAAATTGATATTGTAAATTTTATATCTTGTATTGTTAAAATTTCAAGCATGCTTAATGAATAAAATGTCATAATTGATGAATTAAATATTTTTGCATGAAGAAAATAGTGTATTATTAATTGAATATTTGGCATGCTAAATAGATTAATTGTAGTTTCTAAAATTTCATTTTAGAATTATTATGTAATTATTGGATAGTTGTCAAACGTACCACTAAGCTAGTAGCTTAGCGCGTGTGTTTCACGCGCAAATAAATAGAAGTAGCTGTTCCGATAGGGCGACCGAAGAAGAGGGAACCCCAAGATCAGATTGCAGCAGTCTAGTTCTTTTTGTATGTTTTGAAAATGATGTTGTAAAAATTAAGTTTTAAGAATTTTGTTGATGTAAATTTGTGGCTTGTAATATTTATAAGTAATGGATTTGGTAATTATATATATCTAGAATTATTGTAGTTATATTTTTAAATATCATGGTTTAATGAATAAGTTATTTTGAATCACAATATTCCCATCACTAGATATATATTTAAATGGAAAAAAAAATATGGTGATAAATATTCCGCTAATAATAAACTCAAAAATTGAAATAAAAAAAAAATATTTATACAAAATTGAGCGTTGGTTTTAAATTAAATGAGCTTAGTAGCACTTCCATATCCTATTAGCGATTAGTAGGGTAAGGGAGCGCTACACTGCTCAACTGCTGGAGGTGTTTCCTCAACCCGAGCCCTCTTTTTCTGCTGGACTCCCTGGAGGCCTGCTTTAAAATCCTCTGTGTCATTATCTTCCCAGATAATCTCCCCAGCAGTGTCGGTGAAGCGGTAGAAGATATCGTTCTGAAAAATGATTCTAACAGCCGCTCCCATCTTGATGAACGACTCGACATATAGGCTATCTCGAGGATGTGTAGGAATGATGTTGAAGTGATGGTCATCCAACTTCAAATAATTGAGCTTCACTGCGATATGGGTGACATATGCCCTAATCAAAATGTCTCATGTGGGCTTGGTGGCAAAGGAGAGAAGATGGTTAGCAAACCATCTGGAAAATGCCACTGTAAGTCCTCTCCAAGCCATCTCAAATAGGAAGAGTTCTGACTTCCTGATAGTCTCGTTGCTTTCTCCCCTAGCAAATATGCTATAGGTCAGGAACCTATGCAAATACCTATACACTGGAGTCCTGAGATGTGTGCTATTTGTTTTCTTGACATCCCAGCTGCAACCGGTGCCAAAATGTGTCCAGGCTGGAGGAGCAAAGAATTCTACCTCAGTATCATTTAGGATGCCCTCAGATGGTAGGCTGAATAATTCCCCAAACTCAATGGCACTAAAGGTGTTGGGATTATTGCAGAGTTGGAATTTCACCACTCCAGTAGGTGAAACCTGTAAGGTGCTGAGGAATTCCAGCATTGGCTCCCTCAGAGTTGGCTGATGAATTTCAACAAAATCTTTCAGATGACAGGCTTGTAGTTGCTTTGTCATAGTCGTCTCAAGCCCGAAACTTCGGACTGTCTACCAATCGAAGGACCTTGATGACAAAAGAGGTCTCTTCTTCAAAGTTGCATACTGAGGATGGCAATTCTCCGGAATGCGGTTCATGAGGTAATCTGCATACCTCTTAGGTGCATGGGACTTCTTTCTCTTTCCTTTGGATGAAGCAGACTCCATATTTGAAGAAATTTGTTGTTTATGGAGTTGAAAATAATTTTGACAAAACATTTGATGTAAAACCCTAGAAATGTATGATTTCTGATGAAGATTTGAACTTTTGGTGGTATTTATAGTGAAATTTCAAGTCTTTGGGGTCAGAATCATCAATGTCTTAATGAATGAGAGTAAATGAGAGCGGTTTTGGGAGATGAGAAGTTGAAATGAAGGTTGTAACCGAATATTCTCTTATATATTCGATACATTCAAGGGCGTGAATTATGGTTTCACCGGCGTGAATGCTCATTTTTACGGTTTGCTGAAGTAGTGTCCCACCCGTGAATGAAGGCATGAATAAGTGCACGAGCGTGATCTTTGAATGTCACGGGCGCGAATGATCATGGGTCACAGGGGTGAATATATAGTCACGGGCGTGAATAATTGAATTTCAGCACTTATGCCCGTGAAGCAAGCCGTGACACAAGGCGTGAAAGCTTCTGTGAGTTTTGGGGTGTAATTGTTCACCGGAGTGAAAACTCATCACGGGTGTGAAAGTCTCTTTTCTTGGGCGTGACTCAAGCCATGAAAATAGGTTTCACCACTTGAAGCCGTAAACCATGTCGTGAACTAAGTCGAGAACGACACTCCCTCTTTGGGCCATTTAAGTCACGGGCGTGACTCCCCTAAAATTTTCATTAAATTAAAATTAAGTCCTACAACAAGACTAAATCATTTCAACAAATATTCTACTTCTTAAAAACGTGAATTCTCATCAAGATTTCTATCTTATAACTTGTAATATGATTTAAGATCAACAATTAAAATTTCATAATTTTGCAATCACAAGGTTAATCCATCAATCATACCAAGTTCTCTTCTAATGAAATTAAATCTTTCCTCATTTAGAGACTTAGTGAAAATATCTGCTAATTGATTTTCTGTGCTTATAAATTCTAATGCAACATCTCCATATTGAATATGATCTCTAATAAAGTGGTGTCTAATGTCAATATGTTTGCTTCTAGAGTGTTGAATAGGATTCTTTGAAAGATTTATAGCACTTGTGTTGTCACATTTTATAGGTATATGATTCATCTCATGACCATAGTCCTTAAGTTGTTGTTTCATCCAAAGAATTTGTGTACAATAGCATCAAACTGCTACATATTCAGCTTCAGCAGTTGAGAAAACAACTTAAACTTGTTTCTTGCTAAACCAAGAAACCAAACATTCTCCAATGAAGTGACAAGTACCTGAAGTACTTTTACTATCCAAGAGACTAACAGCATAATCTACATCTGAATATCCCATAATATAAAAAGATGAATTCCTAGGATACCATAAACCTAGATGCAATGATCCATGTAAATATCTTAATATTCTTTTTACAGCATTTAAATGAGATTCTTTAGGACATGATTGAAATGTGCACCTAAGCAAACACTATACATAATATCGGGTCTAGAAGCAGTAAGATATAAAAGTGATCCGATCATACCTCTATAAAGCTTTTCATTAATGCTCTTACCCTTTTCATCTTTGTCCAATTTTGTTGATGTGCTTATAGGAGTCTTGGCATTTTTGCATCCTTCCATACCAAATTTCTTGAGTAAATCTTTGGCATATTTGGATTGGTTGATGAATATGCCCTCATTGCTTTGCTTTATTTGTAGACCAAGGAAATACTTAAGTTCTCCCATCATGCTCATTTCAAATTACCTAGTCATGCACTTAGCAAATTCTTGACAAAGCAACTCATTAGTAGAACCAAATATTATATCATCAACATAAATTTGAACAATTAGTATATCATGCTTATGCTTTTTGATGAATAGTGTAGTATCAACATTTCCCTTTGTAAAGTTATTTTCTAATAAAAAAAAACTTAGTCTCTCATATCAAACTCTTGGAGCTTGTTTTAAACCATACAAAGCTTTTGAAAGTTTAAAAACATGATTTGGAAAATCATAGCTTTCAAAACCTGGTGGTTGTTCTACATACACTTCTTCATCTATATAACCATTTAGAAATGCACTTTTCACATCCATTTGAAAACGTTTGAAATTCATGTGACATGCATATGCTAAGAGTATTATTATAGCTTCTAATCTAGCTACAGGTGCATATGTTTCATCATAATCTATACCTTCTTCCTGATTATATCCTTTTGCGAGTAGTCTTGCCTTATTCCTGGTTATTAACCCTTGTTCATCTAATTTGTTTCTAAATACCCATTTGCTACCTATGATTTGATGATCCTTGGGTCTAGGTACTAGATTCCATACCTTATTTCTCTGAAATTGGTTGAGTTCCTCTTGCATGGAAATTACCCAACTTTCATCATTAAGAGCCTCATCAATATTTTTAGGCTCAATTTGTGAAATAAAAGCAATGTTAGAGACTAAATGCTTGAAATGAGATCTAATACTTACTCCCCTTGATAGATCACCAATTATTTGCTTTTTTGGATGATCTTTCATCATTCTCCATTCTTTTGGTAGTTCTTGCTCTATTTGTTCTCGATTTTGAGGTAGTAAATTTTCTTGATCATTTTTTTCTTTTCAATTTTCAATAACAAGTTTTTCCATATTACCTACAACATCATCAAAAGCACTACCTTTCACAAGATCAAGTCTACTAGATTCATTAAGAACAACATGCATGGATTCTTCAACCGTTAATGATCTTTTATTAAATACTCTATATGCTTTGCTTGTTGTAGAGTACCCTAAAAAGATACCTTCATCAGACTTAGAGGCAAATTTTCCAAGATTTTCCTTGGTGTTCAATATAAAACACTTGCATCCAAATACTCTAAAGTATGATATCAAGGGCTTTCTTCCATTCCATAGCTCAAATGAGGTTTTGTTTAAAAGAGGTCTTTTGAAAACTCGATTTGAAATATAACATGCAGTGTTTGTGGCTTCTGCCCAAAATAAGTTGGTAATTCATATTCATTAAGCATTGTTCTAGCCATTTCAATTAAAGTTTGATTTTTCCTTTCAACTACCCCATTTTGTTGAGGTGTCTTAGGAGATGAGAAATTATGTGAAATGCCATGTTCAAGACAAAAGCTTTCAAAGTTTTCATTTTCAAATTCTTTCCCATGATCACTCCTTATTTTTGAAATGCAGTAACCTTTTTCATTTTGAATTCTTTTAGCAAAGTTTATGAAGTTTTTAAAAGCATCACTCTTTTGAGCTAAGAAAATTACCCAAGTAAATCTAGAGTAATCATCTACGATGACAAATGCATAATGTTTTCCTCCTAAGCTAGCAATTCTAGTAGTCCAAACAAGTCTAAATGCAAGAGTTGAAGAGGCTTTGAAGTACTTACTATGTTTTTGGCTTTGAAAGATGACTTGTGTTGCTTTCCTCTTTAAAAAGGATCACATGTCTTACCTTTTTCATATTTAACTTTTGGTAATCCTTTTACTAGCTCTCCCGTGCTGAGACTTTGTATTAAGTCCATGTTAGCATGACCAAGTCTTCTATGCCACAGCCAAGATTCATCACTAGTAGTCACAAGACACTTAGAGGAATGGTTAGATAGTTCATGTAAGTTTATTATGTACGTATTGATATCTCTATTTCCTTTAAATATTTCTTGACCATCGATAGAGATTACAAGACATTTATTTGAAATAAAATTACTTTGTTTCCTTTATCACATAATTGACTTACACTTAGCAAATTATGTTTCAAGCCATCAACAAGTAAGACATCCTTAATAAAAGTAGTACCATTAACACCAATAGAACCAATGCCAATTACCTTACCATTTGCATTGTTTCCAAAGGTAACTTTACCTCCATCAATACTTTTGATTTTATTGAAAAGTTCTTTGTCTCTTGTCATATGCCTTGAGCATCCACTGTCTACTAGCCACGCATTTTTGTTTATTGTGGACTTGAGGCATACCTATAGAATCACAAATCAAGTACGATTTTTAGGTACCCAAATGAGTTTGAGTCCTTAGGGGTTAGCACATGAAGGTTCCCAATGAGCCTTCCTTATCCAAAAATGTTTATTTATGTGACCCATTTTCATACAATAATTACATTGTTTAGGTCTAAACTTGCTTTTTAGTCTTACACTATATTTAAATGCCATAATTCTATTAGAGTGATTTTGAGAACAATGGCATGCACATTCATGATTAATTTGCGTTTTTCTAGATGTATGCTTCTTATACATAAAGGCATGATTATTCTTTTTCTGTATAGAGGGATTAATATGCTTATTTCTTGGTGCTTTCTTAACAGGTGTGGAGATGTTAGGTTCTTTAGATTTAACAAATATAGTTTTGTGAGAAGATGATGATGTGTCCTTAAATCCTAGACCATGTCTAATTAAGGGTGATCTTTGAGACCCAATGACAGTATCTAAGCTCTCTTTACCTTTGTGAAATTTAGAAATGGAATTTCTAAGTTCCTCAACTTCATTTTTCAAAGTATTATTTTCTTTTAACAATGAAGCTGTTGCGGGTCTTGATGAGTATTCATCTAATGACTTTTGAAGAGATTCATTAGATAATTTAAGCTTTATGTTCTCTTTTTCTAAACCATCTATCTTATTTTTCAAATTAGAGATATTATTTCTATAGGTACTAAATTTAGTTCTATATTTCTCTAATTCTATATTTAAATCTTCTATTAGGCTTTGCTCATCATCATCATCATCACTATCACTATTACTATCATTATCACTACTATCATTATTGAAAGAATATGAGTGTAGTGATCTTACTTTGTCCAAGACGTGATCCTCAATAGCCATGAAGTATAGGTTGACCTCTTCACTTTCATTATCATCTTTTTCACTTGAAGAGCTTTCGTCATCCCATATGGCTTTATGACCTTTCTCCCCATTGTTTCTTTGGTATTTGCTCTTATGCTTCTTGATCCTTGGACATTCTGGTTTGATATGTCCTTTCTTTCCACATTCATAGCATTTTACCTCTTCCTTACTTCTATGTGTGTCATTAGAAGTTTGTTTGAGGTTTCTTTGCCTGAATTTTCTGGAATTGCTCATTTTTTTCTCAATGATTCTTTTTAATCTCCTTGAAAGCATAGCGATGTCCTCATTTTCATCATCACTCATTTCTTCATCATCTTCACTTTCTTCTTGAGATTTTGAAGTAGAGACTTTGAGTGCTAAGGGCTTTCTTTTCTCTGGCTCTTCTTCAAGCTCTCTATCTCTCTTTACTGCCATCTCATGTGTGAGAAGTTTTCCAATCAGCACATCAGTATTCATGATGCTCATATCTTCATTTGCTTCTTTTATGCCAGCAACTCTTGAACCATAGTCTTTAAGAGGAAGACTTCTCAGGATTTTATTGTTTACATCTTCCAAACTCAGATGCTTCTCAAGTTTCCTCATTCCATTTATAATGGATAGAAGTCGGTTGGTCATGTCAGTGATTGACTCATTGGATTTCATCTTGAAGAGCTCATATTCTGAGGTCAGAAGTTGAATCTTCTTGGATTTGACTTGCTTAGTTCCCTCATGATAGTTTTCCAATGTCTTCCACATGCTATATGCTGTTGAGCAGTGTTGTATTCTCCCACATTCTTCAATAGATAATGAGCTTGATAGGATTGTCATTACCTTCTTGTTTTTGAAATTTGCTCTTCTTTGAGGCTCTGTCCAATCATCTCTTGATAGGATTTCATCTTCACCATCAGCTTCTCTTCTGGTTGGTGGTGTCCATTCTTTTCGTACACTATCCTAGAATTCGATTCCTTCACTATACAAATATGTCTCCATCCTAAACTTCCAATGGGCATAATTTGCTCCATCAAAGTAAGGTTTGAGACTTTGGAATCCTTCACTGGCCATATCTTACTCTTTACTAGCGCTTTTTGGGCTTCAATGCTAGACAAGGATTTGATACCAATTGTTGCCCAGATATTAAGCCAAGAAGGGGGGTTGAATTGGAGTTTTAAAAATTAAACTTTAAGGTGCGGAAATAAACAATTAATTTTAGGAGGGATAGAGAAAATTTGACATAGATTTATAGAGGTTCGGGTGTTAACAAACCCTACTCCTCTCCCCAATCACAATTGGGATTTTCGCTAACACACTAAGTGTTACAATGGAGTTTTACAAGCTCACTCCCAACTATGGTGTTTCTCACAATGGCTCACACAATAACCAATTCCTTGTGTTTTACAGGCTCACACAAACAACCTTCACTTTGTGTTTTACAGGCTCACACAAACAACCTTTTAATTTGTGTTTTGGAGGTTCACACAACTAACCCTTACAAGTGTTCTACTCTTAACCCAGAAATACCCAAAGCTCACTTGAGTAAAGATTACAGAGAGAACCACTTATAAATCTTAATTGCTCAAATATGAGGAGCAAAAAGATTTTTACAGAGAATAGATTTGTTCTCAAAGTATGAAAGTACAAATGGCTTGTAATAAGAATTAAATTCGAAGTATATGCTATTCTTTTGTTTTTCTTATCATTCTCTTGTTCTTAATGCATAAATGACTTCCATTTATACTCTCATGGCTGAATATAGCCATTGGGGTGCATTAAATAAGAAACTAGCTGTTGTACCAACCAAAAAATTGCGCCTGACATTTTTCTCTTTCAGTGTTCACGGGCGTGACTATGCTTGTCACGAGAGTGACAGTTCTTCCCAAGCCATGACTGAAATGGTGACCTTGGTCATGAAGCTCTCTGGAATGTTTTGACATATAGAGTCATGGGCATGACATACTCATTCACAGGCGTGACCAGCTTCCCAGCCGTGATCCAAGTGGTGACTCTGGTCGTGAAGCTCTCTGGATGAAATTGCATGAATCTTCACGGGGGTGACACATTGATTCACGGGGGTGACTGAAATTCCCACTTCACGGTTTGTTTTTCTTTCATGGCCGTGAACTTCAAATGTTGGTTTTCGTAACGGTTAGCTTCCTTCACGGGAGTGACTCATAGAGTCACGACAGTGAACATGCTACTACTTGAATTTTGTCTCTCAAGGATTATTCTTCCAATTCTCCATTCTTGCTATTTTAATCCATGTCCTGTATAATATACTTACAAAAACAAGTATTATTTGTTATCATCAAAATGATGGAAATATCCCTCAAGGTTTAACATGAAGAAACCGAACCTTGTTAGACATGGTAAGGTCTATAATGAGTTTTGCGGAATTACATGAGAATTTGGGGTTGTCCTACTTATGTGAAGTGAACAATGTTAGATAAGCTAGAAGCTAAGTCTGACCGATGTCTATTTGTGGGATATCCAAAAGCATCATATGGATATCAATTTTACAACCCCTTGGAACAAAAGGTTTTTGTTTCAAGACATGCTATCTTTTTAGAGAGAGAATTCCTTCTAAAAGTAGATGGTGGGAGAAAAATTGAACTTGAGGAAGTTCAAGATGCTCAAACAGATGCTGATCAACTGCCTGAACCCGAGCTTGTTACTCATACTGATGATATAACAACTCAACCTTCTGAAGCACAAGAGCTTCGTAGGTCAAGTAGGATACGTACTGTTCCAAAGAGATATGGATTTCTCATTAGTGAACAGAATGACGTATTGCTCATAGAAAATGATGAGCCTACAACCTATGAAGAGGTTCTTAATAGTTCAGAATCTGACAAATGGCTTCAAGCCATGAAGTCAGAAATGGATTCCATGTAAGAAAACCAAGTATGGTCTTTGGTTGACCCACCCGAAGGAATAAAGCCTATAGGGTGCAAGTGGGTTTTTAAAAAGAAAACTGACATGGATGGTAATGTGATTACCTAAAAAGCTAGACTTGTTGCTAAAGGTTATCGTCAAAGACAAGGAATTGACTACGATGAAACTTTTAGCCCAGTAGCTATGCTTAAATCCATAAGGATACTCCTAGCCATTGCTACTCATTATGATTATGAGATATGGCACATGGATGTGAAAACAACTTTCCTTAGTGGAAATCTGACTGAGGATGTGTACATGACACAACCAGAAGGTTTCATATCCAAAGATGGCAAAAAGGTATATAAGCTTCAAAGATCCATTTATGGATTAAAGCAAGCATCCAGGAGTTGGAATATTCGGTCTGATGAGACAATCAAACAGTTTGGTTTCTTACAAAATCTGGATGAACCTTGTGTTTACAAGAAGGTTAGTGGGAGTGCAATCGTATTTCTTATGTTATATATATATGACATATTGTTAATGGGAAATGATGTCTCAACCTTACAATTAGTCAAATTTTGGTTATCTAAGAAATTCTCTATGAAAGACCTTAGAGAAGCAGTATATATTTTAGGGATAAAGATCTATAGAGATAGACCTAAAAGATTGCTTGGTCTATCACAGTCTACATACATAGATAAAATGCTAAAGAGGTTTAGTATGGAGCAGTCCAAGAGAGGATATATTCCCATGACCCATGGGATTACTCTCTCAAAGTCTTTGTGTCCAAAGACACAAGTTGAGAGGATACACATGAGTTTGATTCCATATGCTTCAGCTATAGGATCAATCATGTATGCTATGATTTGTACAAGACCCGATGTATCATATGCTTTGAGTGTCATGAGTAGATACCAATTGGACCTTGGTGAGGGTCATTAGGTGGCTGTCAAAAACTAATGATGTATTCTTGGTATATGGAGATGGAGATATTACTATGAGCGGGTATACCGATGCCAGCTTCCAATCTGACAAGGATGACTCAAAATCTCAGTCAGGTATTATATTCACACTAAATGGTGAAGCAGTTAGTTGCAAGAGCTCCAAACAAGAAACGACTGCTGATTCCACAACCGAACTAGAGTACATTGCAGCTTCTGAAGGAGCAAAGGAAGCAGTTTGGATAAGTTTGGATAAAGAAATTCATCACAGAACATGGAGTGGTTCCCAGCATTATTGATACAATACAATTGTATTGTGATAATAATGGAGCCATTTCCCAAGCAAAGAAGCCACGGTCTCATCAGAGATCCAAACATGTACTCACAAGATACCATTTGATTAGAGAAATCATTGGTAGGATATTCCTGATCCTTTAACTGATCAGAATATTGTTGATCCTTTAACTAAGCCACTTCCCCAAAAGAAATATGATTCTCATGTACTTGCCAATGGAATTAAATACAAAGGCGATTAGCTTTAGTGCAAGTGGGAGCTTGTTAGAGGAGTGCTCTAAAGGAAATCACCTTTAGCACTTATTGTACAAATTTATTTGATTAATAAAATGCTCTTTCATTAGTTTGATGTTCATTTGATATATGAATTGATAAGTGATCTTAAATCAATTAATGAAGTCCTTGATACATAACATAGCATGAAGGAAATCATGATGAGATCATGATATTGAGATTCTTATCATGTGTAATTATGTTAGTCTCAAAATTATCTCTAGTCATAGGATTAATGAGACAGGACATTATTATTCTAGATAGACTAGCACATGTTACACTCCTTGATTGGATCGATTAGTAGATCTCATAATCTATAAACATGAGATGTTTTGAGTTAACATGTGGATGTTTTCTTAGTGTATCTAAGTACATTGGATGACCAACTATGAGATAATCATATGGATAATCTATTCAAATGTCAATGATAGTCGCATCATAGCAATGGTGCAAGTATCCTTAGACTTGAGGTACTCAAGGATATCTTGAATATTGATTTTGTATTTTGACACTATTCCTTGTTGCCTCAGAGAGGTAGCTTATAGGTTTGTGATTGGATACAACTTGAGGTATTCGAAGGTAATTGGGTAACCAACAAAGGATTCACCACTCTTGATAGAAGGGGTGTATACCCATGGCCTCTGGTCGTGGTCATTACTCAGGAATCTTTGGTCGGAGTGGAAATGTCATAAAGATAGTCTTCAATGACATATCTAATAGAGTAATGAGCCTCTAGGACAAGAACTAACTTTACTTGGACTAGACATGATGTAGTCAGTCTAGTGGGAGTTGACACATGTCCATACTCTGAACCAAGTGGGGTATAGATTGGTGAAAGGAATAATTGCACAGAAATTGTCTATTGAAAGGTTCGTAGTCAAAACACTGACTTTTCGGTCAATTGGGGGTCATGATGTGTTGCTTGATACCGCTGATGACCTGCTTAAATTAATTGTTAATTTAAGTGGCCAACATAACCGGGAACCTAATGGGTCACACGCATTTAAGATATGCAGAATGAGTAAAATGGTCTTGGATGAGATCCAAAATATGAGAGAATTATTTGAGGATGGATCGCGATGAGACCGCACCAAAAAAGTGCCCACTGATCAGAATATTGTTGATCCTTTAACTAAGCCACTGAAATTAGATTTCATGATTAATAGGTTAGACTTAACCGGGAACTCTATAAGAATATGTTCAATCCATTGAAATTAGATTTCATGATTAAAGGGTTAGACTTAACCGATATTATTAACTTGTTGGATTTGCGCCAAGGTTAATATGTTTTGGAGGTGAAGTTGGGTTTGTATACATGAGATGTACACATATCAAGAGTCGATAGCCTAATGTATGTGCACACATCAATAAGTTGGTAGCACAAGACTCGATAGTTTCATGAATATTGCAATTGGTATGGATTAGATACCTACCAACCAAACTAAGGATAGCTTGTTGAGTTGCCTCAAGATTATTCTTAGCTAGTTGGATATCAACCCACTAGGAGAACTTCCATATAAGTTCTCTCGGGTTCATAGTGAGGGCTATGGATTCGTTATAAAATAGTGGGAGCCATAATGCAATTTATTAAAGACCTAATAAACATGCATTTTATCTACATTCTAACATGTTCTATTTTACATTTAGGTTGCTAGAATCATCATCATGACAAGTGTGAATTTGCGATCGCTAATGGAATCAAATAAGTTGACTGGGCCCAATTTTTTGGATTGGCTAAGGAATCTGAGAATAGTTCTCAAATCCAAAAAGATTGGCTATGTCCTATATGAGGCACTCCCTAATCCTCCTACTGCTAATGCTTCTGAAGATGTTCAGAAGGCATATCAAAAGCATATCGATGATAGTGAGATGGCAAGCTGCATTATGCTTGCTACTATGTCAGCTGAGTTGCAAAAGCAGTATGAGGCTATGGATGCTAATTCCATAGTATACCAACAAAGAGAGCTTTTTGATGAGCAAGCACGTTCCGAAAGGTTCAAAACTTCAAGGTTTCTCTTCCGCACTAAGATGGTTGATGGGACATCTCCAGTGAAATATGCATTGAAGATGAATGGCTATATTGAGAGGTTAGCCACCTTGGGATTTGTGATGGACCATGAATTAAGTATTGACTTAATTCTAACTGGTTTGTCTGATAGTTATTCACATTTTGTGCTTAACTATAGGATGAACCAAATCTATACCACTATTCCTGAGCTGATTAACTTGCTTAAAACAGCTGAGCAATCTGTCAAGAAGGACAGTAAGGCTGTGATGCTGGTGGACTCTTCAAGTTCTGAAAGGAAGAGCCTTTAGAAGAAGAAGAAGCCCATGAAGCCTAAGGGAGGCATGGCCAAGAAAAAGGCCATGGAGATTGCTCCAAAAGGGACATGCTTCCATTGTGGCAAGGATGGCCATTGGAAGAGAAACTCAAGGCTTACTTGGAGTCCTTAAAAAAGATGGCATCTGATGCCCCATCTACTTCAGGTATTTTTGTCATTGAAATTAATACTGTTTCCAATAATAATATATGGGTATTAGATACCAGTTGTGGCTCACTCATATGCACTGATATGCAGGGCCTAAGGAACAGTTGACAACTCAATACGGGAGAGCCAGACCTACGTGTTGGAAATGGAGCAAGGGTTGTTGTATTAGCTATAGGAACATATGTATTGACCCTCCCTAGTGGGCTTATATTAAATTTGGAGAATTGCTATTATGTACCAGCTTTGACTAAAAACATTATTTCTGTTTCAAGTCTAAATAAAGATGGTTTCCTTTTAGCTTTTAGTAACAATTGTTGTTCTATTATGTTGAATGGAATTCTTTATGCTAATGGTACATTATGCAATGGAATATACATATGAGATATGTCAAATCCAATTTTAAACATCAATGATAATAAAAAGGCAAAAACAAGATATGTTGAAATCATCTTATTTATGGCATTGTCGTCTTGGTCATATAAGTGAGAAACATATGGCTAAGCTACACAAAAGTGGTAGTTTGGGTTCATTTGATTATGAATCACATGACACATGTGAATCTTGTTTACTAGGCAAGATGACTAAATTACACTTTAAGGGAAAGGGTGAACGTGCTAATGGACTTTTAGACTTCACACATTCAGATGTATGTGGTCCAATGTCTACACATGCTAGAGGTGGTTTCATCTACTTCATTACTTTTATTGATGACTACTCACGATATGGATATGTGTATCTTATGAGATACAAATATGAAGCTTTTGAAAAGTTCAAAGAATTCAGAAATGAAGTAGAGAAACAACTTGTTAAAAGTATTAAAACACTTCTATCAAATCGAGGAGGTGAACACTTCGATCAGAATATTGTTGATCCTTTAACTAAGCCACTTCCCCAAAAGAAATATGATTCTCATGTACTAGCCTATGGAATTAAATACAAAGGCGATTGGCTTTAGTGCAAGTGGGAGCTTGTAAGAGGAGTGCTCTAAAGGCAATCACATTGAGCACTTATTGTACAAATTTATTTGATTAAAAAAAGACTTTTTCATTAATTTGATGTTGATTTGATATATGAATTGATAAGTGATCTTAAATCAATTAATGAAGTCCTTGATACATAACATAACATGAAAGAAATCATGATGAGATCAAGATATTGAGATTCTTATCATATGTAATTATGTTAGTATCAAAATTATCCCTAGTCATAGGATTAATGAGACGAGACATTATTAATCCAGACAGACTAGCACATGTTACACTCCTTGATTGGATCGATTAGTAGATCTCATAATCTATAAACATGAGATGTTTTGAGTTAACATGTGGATGTTTTCTTAGTGTATCTAAGTACATTGGATGACCAACTATGAGATAATCATATGGATAATCTATTCAAATGTCAATGATAGTCGCATCATAGCAATGGTGCAAGTATCCTTAGACTTGAGGTACTCAAGGATATCTTGAATATTGATTTTGTATTTTGACACTATTCCTTGTTGCCTCAGAGAGGTAGCTTATAGGGTTGTGATTGGATACAGCTTGAGGTATTCGAAGGTAATTGGGTAACCAACAAAGGATTCACCACTCTTGATAGAAAGAGTGTATACCCATGGCCTCTTGTCGTGGTCATTACTCAGGAATCTCTGGCCGGAGTGGAAATGTCATAAAGATAGTCTTCAATGACATATCTAATAGAGTAATGAGCCTCAAGGACAAGAACTAACATTACTTGGACTAGACATGATGTAGTCAGTCTAGTGGGAGTTGACACATGTCCATACTTTGAACCAAGTGGGGTATGGATTGGTGAAAGGAATAATTGCATAGAAATTGTCTATGGAAAGGTTCGTAGACAAGCCACTGACTTTCCTGTCAATTGGAGGTCATGATGTGTTGCTAGATACAGCTCATGACCTATTGAAATTAATTGTTAATTTAAGTGGCCAACATAACCAGGAACCTAATGGGTCATACACATTGAAGATATGGAGAATGAGTAAAATGGTCTTGGATAGGATCCAAAATATGAGAGAATTATTTTAGGATGGATCGCGATGAGATTGCACGAAAAAATCGTTCGGGAGTGTCACTGACTCGTACGGGCTAGGCAGGCTGCAGCAGGCCCAGCGTGCCTGCAGCTTCCATCCGTTGGCCAACGGCTGAATTGTCCATAATTAGGCCAATTATGGCCAATTACTATTCATTAGTTGCCATTTTCCCCATTTTTGACTTTTCATCTTATTTTTGAATTTGATTCAAATTGAAAAGACATCAAATGGCAGAAAATAGACATGAAAATATTTTTTGTGAAAGAAAATATTTTTAAGACACAACAAAAATTCTCTCAAGAACACTTTCAAAGCTAGCACTTTGAATTTGTTCAAACAATTTTCTCTTGATAGTTTCTTCTTCATTCTTCATGTGGATTATCATTAGAGACATCCTAGTGTGGATTGTTGTGGTTTACTACAACCCAACAAAGTGAATATTTGAAAAACAAATAAAAATTACAAGGTATAATTTTGAACATTTACATTTATATAAATTAGTTTTAATGGTACAAGTATGATCTTTTATTTTGGATTTTGGAAAATTTTATTTTTCGTTGTGTTTATGAGTATGATTCATTCTTCAAAACCCAATAGTAACAATACATGTCATTTATCATATTTCTATATCATCATAGTCACAGTGAATTTCGTCAAGTATTACAAGTATAACTTTACTAATTCCATATATATATATATATAATTTCTTATTTACTGATTTATGTCTACTATATTGCAAATTCATGTATTACAAATTTTGTACTATATTGCAAATTTCTGGTTTTTTAGCCCAATACTTTTAACTCGAACTACCCAGATATGGATTGTGAAATAAGAGCACTCTTACCCGAGCTTAAACCACTATGCTCATTATCTGTATTCTCATTACAAATTAGCGGTTTCTTAACCACATTTTCCCTAAATTATCAGAAGCAGTCTTACCTCAACTTAACCCACCCTAACTATAGCATAATAATATACAATGGTACCGTAATTCCCTTAATGGCATGACACCTATCATAGCTAGTTCTCGAATAGATAATAGGCATATTTAAATATATTCTAGTTATCAATAGTATTTATGTCACATTTCATAGTTCCACTTAATCATCATATATCATTTTATAATGTAGAGCACCGAGTGCATAGTCATTGCTCAAAATCATGTAATCATATTGTATTGTATTTCACTTATTCATGCGAAGCATGTGTGTGAAAATTATATACATGTAACACAATCATATCATCAAATTAATCATTTTTTTATACAGGGCATTCACGAGTGTAAAGCCTTATGTCACGAGTTGTCTACCTGTGACTAGCATATGATCAATCACGGGGGTGAACATTGGTTCATAGGCATGACCATACTGTGTTCATGCATTCAAGGGCATGAAGCTTGGCTTCACGAGCGTAACACATTAGACATAATACATTTCCAGCATTGACTCAAGCCAATTCCACACACAATCAAGTAAGGTACTAAATCTAACCAATGTTAGCCACACCTATCAACTGTAATGCCTGCAAGTTAGGGCCTAGAAGTTAAGTGTATAAAAAAGTATATTAAGGGTATATGGGAAATTACATGTGTGGTTTTGGGAATTAAAAACCATAAAATAATGAAAAAGATAGCAAAAACTGATATTTCCAGTGTTCATGCTCGTGATATAGTTAATTACGGCTATGAATGTTGTGAAATTTAGATTCTGAAGCTGAGGAGCTTCATTGCCATGACACTATGGTTCATGCCTATGACATTATAGTTCACGCCCACAAAACCTTGCAGTTTATATATGGAACTTCGTGTTTTCATAGAAAACTCATGTAATTTCATTCAAAATCCTGGCCACTAACACTCTGAAACCCTAAAAACTATTCTTTGTCAATCCCTTTCATTGTTAGTTGATTAATCACTAAATCCTCACCATAAAAGAGATTAAAGATGGACTATAAGTAAGGTTTTTACCACAGTCATCAAAATTGGAATTTAAAGTGTTATAGAACACGTTCTAGACTTTTAAATCAATTTATTTCCACAAAATAAAGGTAAGAAATCATGTCTCCATTGTCTTTTGATTTGATTTCATTCAACTTTAAGGAAGAGTAAGGTTTATAGGATTAAAATCAATGAAAAGTTAAGGTTTTGGTTAGTTTCTGACATAAATAGATACAATGGTAGAAATAAAACATAATATGGTCTCTATTTTTGCTTTACAAATTGACACTCCTAGTGGAGAACCCAAATAGAGGCATTAGATGTGAGAGAAATGAGTTTTAAGGCTACAATATTAAGGTTTGTACATATACTCATTTTAATTCAATTATAATGTGCTTGTGATGTGAATTATGAATTCTGATGTGTTTAAGGATAAGAAATATTGATATGGGATATGTTGGAATTGAGGTAAATGGCTTGTAATATTATGTGATGCATAATAAAGTTGATAGGTTGATAATTGTGTATGAATTGATGTTGGGATGTTGACAAATAAGGCATAAAGCCTAGTTTGAATGATTAAATATGACATTATGTATGTTTATGGTTGATTTTACATTTTTGAATATGGGAAGTGTTGATAGTAGTGGCTAATATGAGTTAGATTTAGTATTTTGAATGATTGTGTGTGGAATTGGTTGAATACAGTGTTGGAATATTGTTTCTGTGTGGTGTATCATGACCGTGTAGCAAAGTTTCATGCCCATGAAGGTATTTTATGCCTGTGAAGCCAAGCTTCACTCCCATAAAAGTATGAATTTCACGCCTATGAATGATCATGAGCCAGTCTCGACTAAGTCACGGATAGATAGCCCATTGCAGAAGGCTTTACGCCCGTGAATGCCTTGTATCCAGAAACTCATAAATTGATTTATGTGATGAAACAACATGAGTATGATATATACACACACTTAGTATGATCAAATGAGGTTGAATGCACTAGGTGCAATGAATATCAGAATGATGTTATGGAACTATGGAATGTAAAATAAATGATGTTAATATCCAGAAAGTGAATAAATATTCCCATTCTTTATTCGAGGACTAGCTAGGATAGGTGGCATGCCATTAGGGGGTTTACAGTACCATTTAATATTTTTGTATGCGATTATTATATTGCTCATCAGGGTGGCTTAAGCTCGTGTTAGAGCACTTTTGATTTGAGAAGCTCAATGGTAGCATATCTGGTTTAGGGACAAGGTGGCTTAAGCATAGGTTAAAGTGCCCTTGAACCCATATGTATGAAGTCTTTACTCATCAGGCTGGCTTAAGCTTGTGTTAGAGCACTTCTGATTTGAAAAGCTTAGTGGTAGCAATATAGATAGATACAATAGTGAGTAGGGTGGTTTAAACTCATATTAGACCGCTCATGTTTCACGACCCGTATCCGGGTGGTCCAAGTTTAGAGTATTGGGCTAAGAAACCAGAATTTGGTAATAAAGTATACGAAAATTGTAAGGCATAGCATTGCCACAAAGATATAAAGAATTCAGTGAATCAGAATACAGTCACATCCTAGAAAAAGGATTATGGAAATCAATAATCATATATGTGATGAAATTCAATATGATTATGATCGATATACTATGTGATTATATAAAATGGATTCACCTATGATAATTATGCCTCGTATGTAATTGGACTCAGATATTTAATATGTATGTTTCATTTCAATGTATATATGGTATGGCTAAGTATACTGGTTTGTACATGTTTTGAATATTATTATGGTATTGAATAATATAAACAGGTCAACATGAATAAAGTAAGTCAAGATATGATATGTACATGATGATATGGTCAAGCACACATGTATATTCTAATTATAAATGCTATGTTAATATGTGAATGAATGTTAGAATTTAAATGATTATATGTACCACTAAGCTTTTAGTAGCTTAGCATGTGGGCTTGCCTGCACGCAGGTTTGGAGCCAATAGACTGTTGAGTTGATAAGAAAAAAAGATCAAGTTAGTTAAAAGAGTCATAATTGACCCGTGTTTTTTTTTTAATTTTATCTCATTCATTTCATTATTGATTATTCCGCATGACATGGGATAGAGACAGTTATTTCAATTTTAATGTTTAAATAAAGACATGTAATAGATTTTCATAAGAACAAGAATTATGGATCATGTAATAAGGAATGTTAAATCCCAAGATAGTTTTGAGACTTGATTCGGATTTGGTATTTTTAATATAGATTATGTTAGATGTATGTTTCAAATCGCATAGTATATAATATGATGATCTTGATATAGAGTTAAGTTAAAAAAAAGTTTTAATTCAAATAGGTAGATACAGATCTAGTTGTGTGGCATCCACATGTACAACGAAGTTCACCCCAAGCTATAAGGTGGGTGCAACATTTGGTGGTATTAGAGCTTAGGTTTAGGCAGTTCTAGACCTCAGTGGATTATAGGATTATCATGCATACATACATGTGTCTCGTATGACTCTGACTAGGGCTACTTCTCTATCAACTTATAAGACTAAAGTGTGATGGCATATGAATCGAGTGACATAGCTAAGAGCCCGAGCTCTTCATATAAAGGGGCACCGAACTAGCCCAGTTCAACTAGTATTCAGGGTCCAAGTGCAATACCAGTTCCTGACTCATAGGCTCTTAAACAAGTTACCTAGGACTAGACTCCATTAATGTAACATATGGTAGGACTATTACAACAAATAGCTAAAGTTGTACAACTAGTACCAGCTCCTCCACCTCCACCACTAAGATCGAGGGTACAGTTAAACAAGTTCTGTAAAGATCGAGGGTGCAGTTAGACAAGTTCTATAAGTTTGGAGCTACTGATTTTCTAGGAAAGAAGGATGATGATCCTACTACTGCACAGTATTGGATTGAGAAGATAGAGAGGGTCTGTAATGAATTTGAGGTGGCCACTAATCAAAAGGCCAAGTATGTTTCCTCTTTGTTACAGGAAGATGCCTATGATTGGTGAAAGACAGTTTTATTAAAACTAGATGTTCCATGCCTATGACTTGGGACTTCTTTATGGCTGAGTTCAAAGAACAATACGCTCCTCTGATTTATACGGATGATAAGAATAGAGAATTTATAAGCCTTAAGTAGGGTAAGATGATAGTGACTGAGTACTAGAGAAAGTTTACTCGATTGATAAATATGCCTCTGAGATGATCACCAGTGAGAGAGATAAAGTGCAGGATGTTTGAGTATGCCTTAATGTAGAGATAGGCTATTTTGTCACTGCACTTTAGCATGACAGCTTCACCAAGCTGATTGCAATCACTGTTAGTGTGGAATAGAGGAAGAGGAAGAGAGTTGAGGAAGCATGTAGATAGATAGTGACTCCAGTGACCCAACCTTCAGGCAAGAAGGGTCAATTTCACCCATAGACTTATGGTAGGAGTCAGGATAGAACAAAGGTTATAATTAGGGAGGTTCATATAAGAGAGGGTAGCCTTCCAGGACTACTACATCTGCAGCAGGTAGCGACTAGACACAGGCTACCAAAGATAGTATTCTATTTTGTGGCACCTACCACAAGAGTGCTGGAAGATATAGGTGTTTGCTTCAAATGTGGATCAAAGGAACACATGAGGAGAGATTGTCCTTTAATGACAGGCAGTACACTTGCCAAACTACACGGTCAGCTCCAGCTCAAATTAGACTACATACTAGGGGTCGTACATGACCTACCTAGGACCAAGCCAAACACTAGCTAGAGCTTATGCTACGAGGGCCAAAGAGGACCAGAAGGCTACAGATGTGATTGTTGGTCTGTTTTCTCTTTATGACTCTAATATATGTGCATTGATTGAATCGAGTTCAACACACTAATATATATGTGCAAGCACTCTTATCCAACATAGTATGATCAGTGAGAATCTTGAATATGAAATTGAGGTTCAAAACCCTTTAGGGCATAACATGTTAGTGAATCGTGTATACAGAGGTTGTCCTTTGATTGTACATGGGAGAAAGTTATAGATAGATTTGATAGAGTTGCCTTTTTGGGAATTTGATGCTATATTAGGCATGGATTGGCTGGCATATTATGGTGCAGTTGTACACTGTAAGAAAAAATTTGTGATGCTAAAAACTGTAGAACATAGAGATGTGAAATGGAAGGTGAGTTGTTCCCATAGCTTCCATGAGTTATTTTAATGATGAAGGCAGAGAAAATGATGAGGAAGGGATGTAAACCTTATTTGGCTCATGTAGTTGATACTAGAAATGGAGGTCCAGAACTTTAGGATATCCCCACAGTAAATGAATTCCCAGATGTGTTCACTGAGGATATACTGGGATTACCACCATATAAAGAGGTCGAGTTATCTGTAGAACTCACCCCAAGCACAACACCTATATCAACAACACCATATAGAATGGCACCATCTAAATTGAAAAAGCGTAAGGCTCAGCTGCAGGAATTCTTAAAGAAAGGGTATATCAGGTATAATGTATCTCTATGGGGTGCACTGTGTTAGAGACGTGCCCTAAAAGAAATCACCTTAGGCATTTCATGTACTCATGTATTATTAATAAAAGGCTTTTTCATTATATGATATTCATTACATATGAATTGATATAAATCTAAAAATATTTAATGAAGTCCTTGGTATGTAACACAACATGAAAGAAAATCATGGTGAGTTCATGGTGATATGTAACACCCACTAATTAGAGTTTAATTAGAATAAGTATATGGTATACATAGGAAAAATATGATAGACAATATAGATTAAAATAGATTGAATAAATGACAAAGTTAGAAATTAAAATAAGTTAAATTGACTAACATGATAAATTTCATTAAATTATACCACATAATTAAATTGTACTTTTGGTAAAAATTAAAGGGACTAGATATAAGTAAATATGTGAAAATAAAAAAATAAAAAAATAGAAAACTACACAAAAAAAAAACAGAAAAGGGCACAGCAAAAAAAAAACTGAGAGAAAAGAAGAATAAAACGGGAGAAGGGAAGAGGGGAAAGTCAATTAAGACTTTGACCCATTTTATCCTAACTTATACACTCTTCTACTAATCATCATCATCCATTTCCTTCCTCCCAATAACAGCCCTAATTCTTCATGATCTCACTCAAGATTTGCATCAAAATAACTCCAAATAAATATATTCTTGGCAAGTAATATCTTTCCCATTGTTATGGTGTTATTAGAGCTTTTTGGGTTATGTTACTATAGTGTATTTCACTCTATTTTTGATTGTCTTATCTACTGAAATTAGAGAAGTGTCAAACATAAAAGTTGTTCATTTATGTCTTGTTTATCTTTTTGCCAAATTTTATTGAATGATTTTTGGTATATGAACAAAAATGTGTTGGAATTTGAAGAATGAATCATATTCATAAATGCAGCGGAAAAATAAAATTTTAGAAACCCGAAACAAAAGATCATACTTGTGCCATTAAAACTAATTTATATAAATATAAAGATTAGAAATTATACCTTGTAATTTCTTATTTGTTTTTCAAATCTTCACCTTGTTAGGTTGTAGCAAACCACAACAATCCGCACTAGGATATCTGTAATGATAATCCAGGCGAAGAATGAAGAAGAAACTATTAAGAGAAATGGTTTGAACAAATTCAAAATGCTAGCTTTGAAAGTGTTCTTGAGAGAATTTTGTTGTCTTAAAAATATTGTTTTCACAAAAAAATATTTTCATGTCTATTTTTTGCCATTTGATGTCTTTTCTATTTGAATCAAATTCAAAGAAAATATGAAAAGTCAAAACATGGAAAAAAGGGAAATTAATGAATAGTAATTGGCCATAATTGGCCTAATTAATGCCAAAATCTACCGTTGGCCAACGGGTGGGAGGCAGCACTGCGCTGGGCCTTTCTACGAATATTTCTATAGACAATTTATGTGCAATTATTCCTTTCACCATTCTATACACCACTTAGTTCAGAGTATGGACATATGTCACTAGAGTGACTACATCACGTCTAGTCCAAGTAATGTTAGTTCTTGTCCTTGAGGCTCATTACTCTATTAGATATGTCATTGAAGACTATCTTTATGACATTTCAACTCCGGCCAAAGATTCCCGAGTAATGACCACGACAAGAGGCCATAGCTATACACTCGTTCTATCAAGAGTGGTGAATCCATTGTTGGTTACCCAATTACCTTTGAATACCTCAAGCTGTATCCAATCACCACCCTATGAGCAGCCTCCCTAAGGAAACAAGGAATAGTGTCAAAATACAGAATCAATATTCAAGATATCCTTGAGTACCTCAAGTCTAAGGATACTTGTACCATTGCTATGATGAGACTATCATTGACATTTGAATAGATTATCCATATGATTGTCTCATAGTTGGTCATCCAATGTACTTAGATACACTTAGCAAGCATCCACATGTTAACTCTAAACATCTCATGTTTATAGATTATGAGATCTACTACTCGATCCAATCAAGTAGTGTAACATGTGCTAGTCTGTCTAGATTAATAATGTCCCATCCCTTTAATCCTATGACTAGGGATAATTTTCATACTAACAAAATTACACATGATAAGAATCTCAATATCATGATCTCATCATTTTTTCTGTTGAACCTTGAGGGATATTTTCGTCATTTTGATGCTAACAAATAAAATAGTAATAATGTATTTAACACACTTGTTTTCTAAGTCTATTGAACAGGGTATGGAATATGTTAGCAAGAATGGAGAATGGAAGATTAATCTTAAAAAGATAAAATTGAAGAAGTAGCATGTTCACGCCTGTGACCCTATGTGTCACGCCTGTGATGAAACCTAGCGCCAAATAACCAACCTTTAAAGTTCATGGCCATGAAGGAAGATAGCAACTGTGAATGAGCATTTAAGTCATGCCCCGTGAAAGATATGTCACGCCCGTGTAAAGACATGACAAATTCTTCTAAAGAGCTTCACGACAAAAGTCACCACTTGGACCACGGCTTGGAAGGTTGTCACGCCCGTGAAGATAAAATGTCACGCCCGTGAATAAGTATTTCAAAACCTTCCAGAATGTTTCACGGCCATGGTAACTACTTCAGTCACGACTTGGAAGAAGAGGCACGACTGTGAATGATGAAAGAGAAAAATGTCAGGCGCGATTATTAGGGTTGATGCAACGACTAGTTTCATATTTAATGCATTCTAAGGGCTATAATTTGCTATGGAAGTATAAATGCAAGTCATTTATGCATCCAAAACAAGAGAGTGAACAAGGAGAACAAAAGAACAAGTGAATTGAAAATATTTTGAATCAAAACCTTGTTGTAAGCCATTTGGTGCATTTGATATTTATTCTCTGTAAAAGTTTTTTTGCTCATCATTTATTGAGCAATAAGGATTTGTAAGTGTTTCTCTCTGTAATCATTTACTCAAGTGAGTTTTGGGTATTTCTGGGTTAAGAGTAGAACACTTGTAAGGGTTAGTTGTGTTAGCCTCTAAAACACAAAGAAATGTTGTTTGTGTGAGCCTGTAAAACACAAGTTAAAGGTTATTTGTGTGAGCTTCTAAAACACAAGGTAAAGATTGTTTGTGTGAGCATGTAAAAACAAGGAATTGGTTTTTGTGTGAGCCATCAAAACACGAGGGATTTCTGGGTTAGGTGTGAGCCATTGTTAGAAACACCATAGTTGGGAATGAGCTTGTAAAACTCTATTGTAACACTTACTGTGTTAGTAAAACTCCCAATTGCGATTGGGGAGAGGAGTAGGGTTTGTTAACACCCGAACCTCTATAAAAATCCTTGTGTCAAATTTCTCTATCCCTCCTAAACTTAACTTTTCATTCTGCATTTTTAAAAGTTAAATTTTTAATATCCAATTCAACCCCCCTTCTTGGCTCAATATCTGAGCAACAATTGGTATAAGAGCTTTATCTAGCATCGAAGCCTAAAAAGCACTAGTAAAGATTAAGATATGGCCAATGAAGGATTCCAAAGTCTTAAGCCTTACTTTGATCGAGAAAATTATGCCCATTGGAAGTTTCGGATGGAGACATACCTGGATAGTGAAGAAATTGAAGTCTGGGATAATGTACGAAAAGAATGGACACCGCCAACCAGAAGAGGAGCTGATGGTGAAGAAGAAATCTTATCAAGAGATGATTGGACAGAGCCTCAAAGAAGAGGAAACTTCAAAAATAAGAAGGCAATGAAATTTCTCTCAAGCTCATTATCCATTGAAGAATGTGGAAGAATACAACAATGCCCAATAGCCTACAGCATGTGGAAGACATTGGAAAATTATCACGAAGGAACTAAGCAAGTCAAATCTAAGAAGATTCAACATTTTACTTTAGAATATGAGATCTTCAAAATGAAATCCAATGAGTCAATCACTGATATGACCAACCGTCTTCTAGTTATTATAAACGAAATGAGGAAATTTGGGAAGCATCTGAGCTTGGAAGATGTAAACAACAAAATCTTGAGAAGTCTTCCTCTTAAAGACTATGGTTCAAGAGTTGCTGGTATAGAAGAAGCAAATGAAGACATGAGCATCATGAATACTGATGTGCTTATTGGCAAACTTCTCACACATGAATGGCAGTGAAAGGAGATAGAGAGCTTGAAGCAGAGCCAGAAAAAAGAAAGCCTTTAGCACTAAAAGCCTCTACTTCAAAATCTCAAGAAGAAAGTGAAGATGATGAAGAAATGAGTGATGATGAGAATGAGGACATTGCTATGCTCTCAACAAGGCTGAAAAGAATCACTGAGAAGAAAATGAGCAACTCCAGAAAATTCAGGCAAAGAAACCTCAAACAGACTTCTAATGATGAACAAAGAAGTAAGGAAGAGATAAAGTGCTATAAATGTGGAAAGAAATGGCATATTAAACCAGAATGTCCAAGGCTCAAAAAGCACAAGAGTAAATACCAAAGAGACAGTGGGAAGAAAGGTCACAAAGCCACATGGGATGACGAAAGCTCTTCAAACGACAAAGATGACAATGAAAGCGAAGAGGTCAACCTATGTTTCATGGCTATTGAGGATCACGTCTCGGATAAGGTAAGATCACTACACTCATACTCTTTCAATAATAATAGTAGTGATAATGATAGTAATAGTGATGATTGTTAGAGGAGTGCTCTAAAGGCAATAACCTTTAGTACTTATTGTACAAATTTATTTGATTAATAAAAGGCTTTCTCATTAATTTGATGTTCATTTGATATATGAATTGATAAGTGATCTTAAATCAATTAATGAAGTCCTTGATATATAACATAGCATGAAGGAAATCATGATGAGATCATGATATTGACATTCTTATCATGTGTAATTATGTTAGTATCAAAATTATCCCTAGTCATAGGATTAATGAGATGGGACATTATTAATCCAGACAGACTAGCACATGCTACACTCCTTGATTGGATTGAGTAGTAGATCTCATAATCTATAAACATGAGATGTTTAGAGTTAACATGTGGATGCTTGCTAAGTGTAGCTAAGTACATTGGATGACCAACTATGAGAAAATCATATGGATAATCTATTCAAATTTCAATGATAGTCTCATCATAGTAATGGTGCAAGTATCCTTAGACTTGAGGTACTCAAGGATATCTTGAATATTGACTCTGTATTTTGACATTATTCCATGTTGCCTTATAGAGGTAGCTCATAGGGTGGTGATTGGATACAGCTTGAGGTATTCAAAGGTAATTGGGTAACCAACAAAGGATTCACCACTCTTAATAAAAAGAGTGTATACCCATGGCCTCTTGTCGTGGTCATTACTCAGGAATCTCTAGCCGGAGTGGAAATGTCATAAAGATAGTCTTCAATGACATATCTAATAGAGTAATGAGCCTCAAGGACAAGAACTAACATTACTTGGACTAGACGTGATGTAGTCAGTCTAGTGGGAGTTGACACATGTCCATACTCTGAACCAAGTAGTGTATAGAATGGTGAAACGAATAATTGCACAAAAATTGTCTATGGAAAGGTTCGTAGTCAAATCACTAACTTTCCGGTCAATTGGGGATCATGATGTGTTCCTAGATACCGCTCATGACCGGCTTAAATTAATTGTTAATTTATGTGGCTAACATAACTGGGAACCTAATGGGTCACACGCATTGAATATATGGAGAATGAGGAAAATGGTCTTGAATAGGATCCAAAATATGATAGAATTATTTTAGGATGGATCGCGAAGAGATCGCACGGAAAAATAGTTCGGGAGTGTCACGGGCCCGTGCGGGTCCGTGAGGGCTAGGCAGGCTGCGGGTCCGTGAGGGCTAGGCAGGCTACTGGCCCACCTTGCGGGCCAGCTGGGCTGCCCAGCAGCAGCCCACAGCAGGCTCAGCGCGCCTGCAACTTCCCATCCGTTGGCCAACGGCAGTTTTTGGCCATAATTAGGCCAATTATGGCCAATTACTATTCATTTGTTTCCATTTTTTAGTTTATTTGATTCAAATAGAAAAGACATCAAATGGCAGAAAATAGACATGAAAATAATTTTTGTGAAAAAAAATATTTTTAAGACAACAGAAATTCTCTCAAGAACACTTTCAAAGCTAGCACTTTGAATTTGTTCAAACCATTTCTCTTGATAGTTTCTTCTTCATTCTTCGCGTGGATTACCATTAGAGAAATCCTAGTATGGATTGTTGTCGTTTGCTACAACCCAACAAAGTGAAGATTTGAAGAACAAATAAAAATTATAAGGTATAATTTTTAACATTTACATTTATTTAAATTAGTTTTAATGGTACAAGTATGATCTTTTGTTTCGAGTTTTGAAAAATTTTATTTTTCACTGCGTTTATGAATATGATTCATTCTTCAAAGCCCAGCAATGATGATGATGATGAACAAAGCCTAATAGAAGAATTGAATCTAGAATTAGAAAAATATAGGAGTAAATTCAGTACTTATAAGAATAACATTTCTAATTTAAAAATCAAAATAGATGCCTTAGAAAAGGGGAACCTTAAGTTTAAATCATCTAATGAATCCCTTCAAAAGTCATTAGATGAATACTCATCAAGACTCTCAACTAAATCCTTGCTTAATGAAAATAATACTTTAAAAAATGAATTTAAGGAACTTAGAAATTCAATTTCAAAATTCAACAAAGGAAAAAAGAGTTTAGATACTCTCATTGTGTCTCAAAGACCACCTTTAATTAGACATGGTCTAGGATTTAAGGACACATCATCATCTTCTCACAAAACCATTTTTGTTAAGTCTAGTGAACCTCACATCTCCACACTAGCTGGAACAACACCATGGAATAAGTATACTAAACCTGTTATACATAAAAAGAATAATCATGCCTTTATGTATAAGAAGCATGTATCTAGGAAAACACCATTTAATCATAATTGTGCATGCCATTGTTTTCAAAATCAGTCTAATAGAAATATGGCATTCAAAAATATTGTAGGACCAAAAAGCAATGTTAGACCTAAACAGTGTAATTATTGTATGAAAATGGGTCACATAAACAAACATTGCTGGATAAGGAAGGCTCATTGGGAACCTTCATGTGCTAACCCCCAAGGACCTAAGCTCATTTGGGTACCTAAAAACCATACTTAAATTGTGATTCTATAGGTATGCCTTAAGTCCACAATAAATAAAAATGCTTGGCTAGTAGACAGTGGATGCTCAAGGCATATCACAGGAGACAAAGAACTCTTCAATGAAATCAAAAGTATTGATGGAGGTAAAGTTACCTTTGGAAACAATGCTAAGGGTAAGGTAATTGGAATTGACTCTATAGGTATTAATGGTACTACTTGTATTAAAGATGTCTTACTTGTTGATGGCTTGAAACATAACTTGTTGAGTGTTAGTCAATTATGTGATAAAGGAAACAAAGTAACCTTTACTTCCAATGAATGTCTTGTAACCTCTATTGATGGTCAAGAGATATTTAAAGGAAATAGAGATGTCAACATATAGATAATAGACTTACACGAAATATCTAACCATTCCTCTAAGTGTCTTGTGACTACTAATGATGAATCATGGTTGTGGCATAGAAGGCTTCGTCATGCGAACATGGACTTAATTTAAAGCCTCAGCATAAGAGAACTAGTAACGGGACTGCTAAAAGTTAAATTTGAAAAAGACAAGACATGTGAACCTTACCAAATAGGGAAGCAACACAAGTCATCCTTCAAATCCAAAAACATAACTTGATCTTGTGAAAGGTAGTGCTCTTGATGATGTTGTAGGAACCATGGAAATACTTGATCTTGGAAATGGAAAAGAAGAAAATGATCAAGAAGATTCACATCAAGATGATTCTCTACCTCAAGCTCAAGAGGAAAACAGGCAAGAGCTCCCAAAGGAATGGAGATTGACAAAAGATCAGCCCAAGGAGAAAATCATTGGTGATCCTTCAAGAGGAGTAAGTACTAGATCTCATTTCAAACATTTAGCCACTGACCTTGCTTTTATTTCTCAAATTGAGCCTAAAAATGTTGATAAGGCTCTTAATGATGAAAGTTGGGTGATTGCAATGCAAGAGGAACTCAACCAATTTGAGAGAAGTAAGGTATGGACCTTAGTGCCTAGACCCAAGGATCATCAAATTATAGGTAGCAAATGGGTATTTAGAAATAAACTAGATGAACAAGGTTCAATAACTAGGAATAAGGCTAGATTGGTTGCAAAAGGGTATAATCAGGAAGAAGGAATAAATTATGATGAGACTAATGGTCCTGTAGCTAGATTAGAACCTATAAGAATACTTTTAGTATGAGCAATCCACATGAATTTCAAACTCTTTCAAATGGATGTGAAAAGTGCATTCTCAAATGGTTATATAGAAGAAGAAGTTTATGTAGAACAACCACCAGGTTTTGAAAGCTATGATTTGCCTAATCATGCTTTTAAACTTTCAAAAGCCTTATATGGTTTGAAATAAGCCCCAAGAGCTTGGTATGAAATAATTAGTTCTTTTCTCTTAGAAAATAACTTTACAAAGGGGAATGTTGACACTACATTATTCATTAAAAAATATAAGCATGATATTCTAATTGTTCAAATTTATGTTGATGATATCATATTTGGGTCTACTAAGGAATTGCTTTGTCAAGAATTTGCTAAGTGTATGACTAGGGAATTTGAAATGAGCATGATGGGTGAGCTTAAATATTTCCTTGGTCTACAAATAAAACAAGGCAATGAGGGCATACTCATCAACCAATCCAAATATGCCAAAGAATTACTTAAGAAATTTGGAATGGAAGGATGCAAGAATGCCAAGACTCCAATGAGCACATCAACAAAATTGGACAAGGATGAAAAGGGTAAGAGCATTAATGAAAAGCTCTATAGAGGTATGATCGGATCACTTTTATATCTTACTGTTTCTATACCCGACATAATGTATAGTGTATGCTTATGTGCATGATTTCAATCATGCCCAAAAGAGTCTCATTTAAATGCAGTAAAAAGAATTTTAAGATATTTACATGGCTCATTGCATCTAGGTTTGTGGTATCCTAGAAATTCATCCTTTTACATTGTAGGATATTCAGATGCAGATTATGCTGGTAGTCTTTTAGATAGAAAAAGTACTTCAGGTACTTGTCACTTTATTAGAGAGTGCTTAGTTTCTTGGTTTAGCAAGAAACAAGTTTCAGTTGCTCTTTCTACCGCTGAAGCGGTGTATGTAGCAGCAGGATGTTGTTGTACACAAATCCTTTGGATGAGACAACAACTTAAGGATTATGGTCATAGTATGAACCATATACCTATTAGATGTGACAATACAAGTGCTATAAATTTATCAAAGAATCCCATTCAATATTCTACAAGTAAGCATAGTGGCATTATACACCACTTTATTAGAGATCATGTTCAATATGGAGATGTTGCATTGGAATTTATAAGCATAGAAAATCAATTGGTAGATATCTTTACTAAGTCTCTAAATGACGAAAGATTTAATTTCAAAAGAAGAGAGCTTGGTATGATTGATGTATTAACTTTGTGATTGCCAAATTGTCAAACCTTAATTGATAATCTTGTTTTTTTCTCATCTTACTAGATATAAGGTAGTTAATTTGATGGGAATTTATGTTATAAGGGATAGAATCTTCATAGAAATGCTTTAGTCTTGATTTAGGACTTAATTTTATTTCATGAGAATTTTAGGCAGTTCACACCCATGACATATGTTCACGCCCATATACTAAATAGCCAAAAGAACCAGTAGCTTTCACGACTTGATTAACAACATGGTTCACGGCTTAAAGTAGTGAAGCCTATGTTTGCGACTTCATTCACCCCTGTGAAATGCCTCATTCACGCCCTTGATGTTTTTTCACGACCGTGACCATTTTCACTAAAAACTTACAGAAGCGTTCACGATTTGTGTCACGCTTTGTTTCACAGTCACAATTAGTGAAATTCAACACTTCACGCCCGTGATTCCATTTTCACCACTGTGATAGTTCATCATTCACAACCGTGACCTTCAAATGTCACGATCGTGAGCAATTTCATGCCTTTCTTCACGGGTAGAGCACCCTTTCAGCAAATCGTGAACACGACACTTCACGCTCGTGACTACATTATTCACGCCCGTGAAGATGTCAGCTATATAAAGTTTCTGCAAGTTATTTTTCACATTTCAACTCCATAACTTCTTGCAACTGCTCTCATTTATCAACATTCATTGTCACATTGAAGATTCCATCCCCCTAGTCACAAATGTATTCTATAAATACCATCAAAAACTTCTTCCATCATCACAAATCATCTTTCCTTAGGGTTTCCTCACAAATTCTGTCAAACTTTTTCCACTCTTCAAAAGTTCATTCTTTCAATCCATATGGAAACCGGTTCATCAAAGGGTACTAGGAAGAAATCTCATGCTCCTAGAAGGTAGACAGATTACCTCATGAACACAATTCCAGAGCATTTCCATCCTAGGTACTTTGCGCTTAAAAAAAGGCCTCTCATTTCCTAAAGGTCATTTGAGTGGCAGATAGTACGTACTCTCGGCCTCGAGATAGCCATGATAGAGCAACTTCAGGCTTGTCATTTGAAGGATTTTGTTGACATCCATCAACCAACATTGAGGGAGCCAACCTTAGAGTTCTTAAGCACTCTGTAAGTATCACCTACTGGCACGGAGAAGTTTCGATTGTGCAAAAATCCTAACACCCTCTCTGCCACAGAATTTGAAGATTTATTCAATCTTCCCTCGGATGGAATCCTGAATGACAGTTTAGTGGAGTTTTATGCAACTCAGACATGGACTCACTTCGGATTGGATTGCAGCTGGGATGTTAAAAAGACGAAGAGTACTCACCTCCGATCCCTAATGCATAAATATCTGCATAGGTTTCTAACTTATAGCTTATTTGCCCGAGGAGACAACAATGGCACCATTAGAAAGTCTGAGCATTTTCTCCTGGAGATGGCCCGAAGAGGCCTCACAGTGGCACTTTCTCGATGGTTTACGAACCATCTCCAATCCATTGCCATCAAGCCCTCTAGAGACATACTTATTGGTGGGTATGTGACCCACATTGCCTTGAAGCTTGGATATCTGAAGTTGGATGCACATCATTACAACCTCATCCCAAGGCATCATCGAGACCGACTGGATGTCGAGTCTTTCATCAAGATGGGAGCGACTGTTCGAATTGTATTTGAGAATAACATCTACTACCGCTTCATCAACACTGCTGGCAAGATCATTTGGAAAGGTAATGACTCGGAGGACTTCAAAGCCGGCCTCCAAGGAATCTATCAGAAGAAAATGGCTCGAGTTGAGGTGACACCTCTAGAGGTTGAGCAGGACATCGGACAATCCTCTACCCCCAGACAAAATTTGGCTCAGCAAGTGGTTGACCTCCTGGCACCACGATTTGAGCAGCTGCAGGCTTCCATGGACGAGAGGTTGGAGAACCTCAAGGACTTTATGGAGTCTCGAATGGATAACCTAGAGGCAGAAGTTGCTAGACTTAGGGATAGGATGTCCGGATAGATGTTAGGCTTTATGTTAGCCTTGCTATGTTTGTTTTTTGATTGTTGTTTGTAGGAAATTTTAATTTCCTTTCTGAATTTTATTTACTTTTGTTTGTACTTCTCTTTCATAATTAATATATTTGCTTTGTTTTCCATTGGATTTATCTTTATTGATATTCTTTTTGTTCATAACAAAAGGGGGAGAAACTAGCAATATATTGAGTTAAGTGCAAACAATACTTAATTTTGAATCAAAATGGAGAACCTAGAAATGTATTGTTTTAAAGTTAAATGCAAAATTAAGTAGGGAGAACCTAGCATTTTAAGAAACTTTTTGATATGATCAAATGTATGCCTAATTTGCATGATTTCCTTTTAGAAAGTATTTCTAAATTTTCATATGATTATTTAATGAGATTAAATAATGGATATATGATGAATTTCACTAAAGACGAAACAATCAAAACAATATTTCAAGAGTTGATACAAAAGGAACCTAAATTATTACTTTAATAGATTACCTTAAATTATGCATTAGAGAATGTGCTAAGGGTGTATGGAATGGAATGATGGTATGATTATGGACGTGACCATTGTGCTTAATCATGCGTGGAATTTTGTTTTTGGTAAATAGGACCTGCGAGTCGCTGCCTTCTCTATTCTCTCTATTGTATTTCTCTTCTAATCTTATTCCCCTCAAATTAAACTTGAGGCTTTCCTATGAAGAATTTATGTAATTAAATTGTATATGATTGGAATAGAATTGAAGTACAAAGGATCAAGAAGCCAAGGAGATGGTGCCAAAAGCAAAGGAGCATTAGAATACGAAATTATTTTCTATTTTGGTGTCGTAATTTCATGCATCTACCTAAGTTAGACCTAGTCAATCCTTTCATGGCTCAAAGGATTGACATTAGATTATGTCCATAATCATAACCATATAATTAGTATAATTATCTATATGTGATGAATGGATATATTATGCTTGCCAAATTGCTAAGATGTCACCTAAAATTAAAGAAATCCCTTATTAACAACATTAAGTCCAATGTCTTTCATTAATATGGCAAGAACCAAAGTTCTTTTATAGTTTGGGTTATTGGGCACACCTAAGACCATTCTACACGAATATTTTCAAACCATCAAAATATGATTTCATGATTAATGGGTTGGCTTTAACTAGCTATATTGGCTTGTTGGGCACACCCAAGGTCAATGTGAATTAGAGGCAGTATTGGGTAAGTGTACATGAGATGTGTACATATCAAGAGTTGATATCCCAACGATTCAGTAGTTGCATGATATGATGCAATTGGTGTGAGATACCTACTAATTAACCTAAGGTGGCTTGTTGGGCACACCTAAGGTCATTCTTAGTGATGTTGGATACTGACCCACTAGGAGAGCATCCAATGGGTTCTTTCAGATTCATAGTGAGGGCTATGGGTTTACAATAAAATAATGGGAGTTAGAATGCGCTTTTATTAAAGACCTAATATTCATGCATTTAGTACATTTTCTAACATGATCTTTATTTACATCTAGGTTGCCAGAATCGTGTCATCAAACGTGAACTTACACTCAATTCTCGATTCCAATAAATTGACTACCCCAAACTTCCTTGGCTAGCTAAGGAATTTGAGAATAGTTCTCAAAACTGAAAAATTAGCCTATGTCTCGTAAGAGCTTTCCTCCTCTCATGCTAATGATGAATTTGTTGATGAACAGTTGGTATATAAGAACCTGCCAATGGGCTATTGGATCTTGTACATACAAATGTATGTGGCCTATTGTTAGTGCATGCCAAAGGTGGTTTTATCTACTTTGTTACTTTCATTGATGATTATTCACGATATGGGTATTTGTATCTGATGAGATACAAATCTGAAGTTTTGAAAAGTTTAAAGAATTTAGAAATGAAGTAGAGAAACATTTTAGAAAAAGTATTAAAGCACTTAGATCAGATCGAGGTGGGGAATACTTAAGCCAAGAGTTTTAAAGTTATCTCAGAGATAATGTGATTTCATCTCAGTGAACTATACCTTACACACCACAATATAATGGTGTGGCTGAAAGGAGAAATTGAACCTTGTTAGACATGGTAAAGTCAATGATGAGCTCTATAGAACTGCTTAAGTCCTTTTGGGGTCATGCATTAGAGACTTCTATTTATATATTAAATAAATTCCCTTCTATGTTAGTTGAGGTTACTCCATATGAGATATGGACTAGCAAGAGACGTATTCTTTCTGACTTGAAAGTATGGGGTTGTCCTGCTTATGTGAAGTGGATGATGTTAAATAAGCTAGAAGCTAAGTCTAATAATTGTCTGTTGTACAATATCCAAAAGAGTCATTTGGATATCAATTCTACCATACTTTGGAATAAAAAGTGTTTGTTTCAAAGCATGTTGTATTCTTAGAGAAAGAGTTTTTTCTAAAAGAAGATAATGGGAGCAAGATTGAACTTGATTAAGTTCAAGATGCTCAAACAGATGCAAATCAACTGACAAAACCCAAATTTGTTACTCATAGAGATGAAGTAAGAACTACACCTTCTGAAACACAAGAACTTCTCAAATCAAGTAGAATACGCATTGTTCCTGAGAGATATAGATTTCTCATAAGCGAACAGAATGACGTATTGCTCATAGAGAGATTTGTTCATGATAAGCCTACTACTTATGAATAAGTTCTGAATTGTTCAGAATCTAACATATGGCTAAAAGCCATGCAATCAGAGATGGATTCCATATTTGAAAACCAATTGTGGACTTTGGTTGACCCACCTGAAGGGATTAAACCCATTGGGTGCAAATGGGTCTTCAAGAAGAAAACCGACACGAAAGAGAATATAGTTAACTATAAAGCTAGGTTGGTAGCTAAAGGATATCGTCAAAGACAAGGTGTTGACTAGTATGAAACTTTTTCTCCAGTTGCTATGCTTAAATCCATCAGAATACTCGCAGTCATTACTGCTCATTATGATTATGAGATTTAGCAAATAAATGTGAAAACAACTTTCCTTATTGGAAATCTGACTGAGGATGTGTACATAATACAACCTAAGGGTTTCATATCAAGTGATGGCAAAAAGGTATCCAAATTGCAAAAATCCATTTATGGATTGAAGCAAGCATCCAGGAGTTGGAACATCCAATTTGTTAAGACAATCAAAAAGTTTGGTTTCTCATAAAATGTGGATGAACCTTGTGTTTACAAGAAGGTTAGTGAGAGTGTAGTTATATTCCTAGTATTGTATGTAGATGACATACTTCTCATAGGAAATGACGCCTTAGTTATACAATTAGTCAAAATTTGGCTTTCTAAGAATTTTTACATGAAAGATCTTGGAGAAGCGACCTATATACTGGGGATAAAGATTATAGAGATAGATTTAAACGGTTGTTTGGTCTTTCTCAGTCTAAATAAGAGGATTTATAGATGCTAGCTTCCAACTAATAAGTATGACTCCAAATCCCAATCAGACTATATTTGCACGTTAAATGGCAATCTAGTTAGTTGGAAGAGTTCCAAATAAGAGACAACTGCAGATTCCACAATCAAAGTAGAGTACATTACAGCTTCTGAAGTAGATAAGGAAGCAGTTTGGATAAGAAAATTCATCACATAGTTAGAAGTAGTTTCTAGCATTGTTGATCCAATACCTTTATATTGTGATAACAATGGAGCCATAGTCTCATCAAAATCCAAACATGTACTTAGACGTTACCATTTGATTCAGGAAATCATAGGTAGACATGATGCAAAGATAGAAAAAGTTGCCACTGATCATAATATAGTTGATCCTCTCACTAAGCCACTTCCCCAAAAGTAATATGATAGTCATGTACTCGCCTACGGTATAATATATAAAGGCAATTGGCTTTAGTGTGAGTGGGAGATTGTTAGAGTGAGATGGCGTCTAAATCAAATGACATGGTTGAGAGCCCGAGCTCTCCAAATAATGGGGTATTGAACCAGCCCAATGCAGCTTGTATTCAGGATCCAGATGCATAACTAGTTCCTAACCCATAGGCTCCTGAACAAGTTACTGAGGGCCAAACTCCATTAATGCAGCAGATGGCAGGACTACTACTGCAGATAGCTAAAGTTGTACCACTAACACCAGCACTAGCTCCTCTACCTCCACCACCAAGATCGAGGGCACAATTAGACAAGCTCTATAAGTTTGGAGCTACTGATTTTCTGGGAATGAAGGATGATGATCCTGCTACTGCACAGTATTGGATCGAGAAGATATAGAGGGTCTATGATGAATTTGAGGAGGACACAGATCAAAAGGCCAAGTATGTTATCTCTTTATTATAGGAATATACCTATGACTGGTGGAAGACAGTCTTGCTAAAACCATATGTTCCACAGCCTATAACTTGGGAATTTTTCAAGGCCAAGTTTAAAGAACAATACGTTCCTCCGATTTATGTGGATGAGAAGAAGAGAGAATTTCTGAGCCTCAAGAAGGGTAAAGAGATAAGTGCAAGAGGTTCTAGTATGGTCTCAATGCAGAGATAGGCCATTTTATTACCGCACTTCAGCATGACAACTTCACCAAGCTGATTGCAACCACTATTAGTGTGGAATAAAGGAATAGGAAGAGAGCTAAGGAAGCATCTAGATAGATAGTGACTCCAGTGACCCTACCTTCAAGTAAAAAGGGTCAATTTCACATACAGTCTTATGGCAAGAGTCAGGGACAGAATAAAGGTTATACTTATGGAGGTTCATATAGAAGGGGCAACCCTTTAGGGCTACATCTGCAGTAGGTAGCAATCAAAAACAGGCTACCAAAGATAGTATTCCAGTTTGTGGCACCTTCCACAAGAGTCATAGAGGAGAGTGCTAGAAGAATATATGTGTTTGCTTCAGATAAGGATCAAAGGAACGCATGAAGAGAGATTGTCCTCTAATCATAAGCAGTACACCTACCCAAACTACATGGTTAGCTCCAGCATAGATTTGACAGTACAATAGGGGTCATATAGGACATACCCAGACAGTCTCTAAAACTGTTAACAAGCCAAGACCAAAAAGAGTGCCAACTAGAGCTTATGCTATAAGGGCCAGAGAGCACCAAAAGGCTACATATGTGATTATTGGTATGTTTTCTTTTTATCACTTTGACATATGTGCATTGATTGATCCGGATTCAACACACTCATATATATGCACAAGCACTCATTGGCAACACAGTATGATTAATGAGAATCTTGAATATGAAATTGAGGTTACAAACCCTTTAGGCACAACATGTTAATGAATTAGGTATATAGAGGTTGTCCTTTGATTGTACAAGGGAGAGAGTTCCCAACAGAATTTGATAAAGTTGCCTTTTTAGGAATTTGATGACATATTAAGCATAGATTGGCTAGCACAACATGGTGCAATTGTAGACTATAAGAAAAAATTTGTAATGCTGAAAACTACAGAATAGGGCGATGTGAAAGTGGAAGGTGAGTTGTTCGCACAGCTTCCATGAGTTATTTCAATGATGAAGGTAGAGAAAATGATGAGGAAGGGATGCAAAGCCTATTTGGCTCATGTTATTGTTACTACAAAGGGAGGTCCAAAACTTTAGGATATCCCCACAGTAAATGAATTCCCAAATGTGCTCCCTGAGGATATATTGGGATTACCACAATACAAAAAGGTCGAGTTCTCTATAGAACTCACCTCAGGCACAACACCTATATCAACAACGCCATACAAAATGGCACCATCTGAGTTGAAAGAGCTTAAGGCTCAACTGCAGGAATTGTTAGAGAAAAGGTATATTAGGCTGAGTGTATCTCCATGGGGTGTATCGGTGTAATTAGTGAATAAGAAAGATGGGTCTATGAGGTTATGCATAGACTACAAACAACTAAATAAGGCGACAATCAAGAACATATATTTTTTACCACGGATTGATCATCTATTTGATCAGTTGAACGGTGCAGGTGTGTTCTTGAAGATCGATTTGAGATTGGTTTGTCATCAGTTAAGAGTTAGGGCTGAAGATATAGCTAAAACGATGTTCAGAACTAGATACGGACATTATGAATTTATGGTTATGCCTTTTGGGTTAACCAATACTCCAGCGGTTTTTATGGACTTAATGAACAAGGTGTTCAGACCCTCCTTAGACCAGTGTGTTATGGTCTTTATTGATGACATTTTGGTGTATTCTATCCATGACAATGTCCATGTCCAAACTGGCAGACATGACATTATCCATGTCCAAACTACATTGCTTTTATAACAAAACAATGCGTGAAAAAAATCCATAATATAAAGTTTAACATACGGCTAGCCACAGGTTGGAACCGGTCAGTTCTGTTTATGAAACGATGGTTCAATAGGTTCAATAAATATACAAACATTTACTGTTTTGAAAAATAATCAACTTATTAACCAAACTTTCTCTAATAAAAATAAACTAAAAAAATAGATTCATATTAAATGGATTTTGTCATATAAATGACATCAAAAATATATTTTTTTATATAGATATATATAAATATTTTTTTTAAATATCGGAACTGTGGCCAGTAATTACGATTCTAAAAAATAGGGAATCGGCCCTAAAATGTCTCCTCAATGGTTATGACTGGTTTAAGCCCTAAATAGGCATTGATCGGTTTCGGTCTAGATTTGACTAGGCCGGTTCTAGTCCGATTCACGTGTTGAACTAGGTCGTGGCTAGCCCTCGTTTAATATGTACTACTCTCATAACCTAATTTCAGTAGATTTTAGAAGCCAAACATGCTATTACGAAATGAAGAATTTGATAAATTGTCTCAAACAATAATAAAAGGAAATTTTATATGAATATGGAGCTTGATCACATCATATAGAGATATATGAATTTTAGAAAAAGCCAAGATAACTTTACCATAATACATAGTACCAAACAATAAGCAACACAAAACCAACATTCGAAATCCCAAAATCTAAAATAACCACACTCCTTATCACACTAATTCCTCTCTTATAAGAACCATCACTCCCTTTTTACTCAATTGGATATAGCTCTATTTTGGCCATAATCAAGTCTAATATATTCTTTTTGTTTATACATTTTACAATTAATAGGAAAGCTAAAGTAACCGAAAAAACTTTAATATTGAAATTAAAAGAGTTAATAAGTACTTAAATATTATTAGACATGAAATTAAAAGATTTAAGTAATCTTAGACATGAAATAATTTAACTTATGTTCTTGAATGAGATTTCTTTGATGGAGACATGAATAGAGATAAAGATGGATCTTGAGAACAATGTTACAAAGGAACATATTAGAATACTTTGATGAATTATAAGGTGATCAACAAATATAATATTTGCCACTCACAATATGGCAAGTAAAATGCATGTAGCATATATCCAATTGCAAAAATTAATAGCCTTTTACAAAAGTAATTTATTTACCAAAGAATTAATAACATTTCTTAGATCTAACAAGGATATAAGTAATTTATTTACCAAACAATGAATATTATAAGCTCACAAACTGATAACCACTTCATTTGGGAAATAGTGACTCAAGAATAAAATCTTTTAAAATGAAAGACTCACTTATAATGACTTGAGCTAACCTACTCTCTTGAGCTAGCATTTTAGGGGAATTAAATTCAATGTCTATTTGCAAGAGTTTTGGCAAAAACTGGTAAACTAGGTTCTAAACTACCCTAACAACAATTGAACTTAATCATAAACTTTGTGATGTTTCAGATGTTGTCATTAGGGATAAACCATATTTCTGGGTCTCTCACCAGCATTGTTCGCAATTTTGGTCAGCTCGAAATATTTTGTCTATCACACAACAATTTCAGTGGTGAAATTTCTATAGCTCTAAGCTCACTTTTCAGCTTGAGAGTCTTAAAGCTGGATAAAAATGGATTTCAAGGGAGCATTCTAATGGGAATTCTACATTGCAAGTCACTGACTCTTATTGATATTTCCTTGAACAAACTAGATGGCTCATTGGTAGATGGTTTCGATGTTGCATTTCCCAAGCTTGAAACCTTGAACCTTGCAAGAAACAATATAAAAGGGTTAGACTTAGACTTCTTGAATTTGAAATCCATTACTGATCTCAAAATCTTTGGGAATTTGTTTCATGGTTCAGTTATGGGTCTGTTTCTAAAAATGTTGAAGGTGATAAACTTGAGTAGAAACTCATTTCAAGGTTACATTTCTTAGGTAAACAATTATAGATAAAATTGGTCTCATTTGATCCTTTTAGGTGTATTAGAGATTCAACTTAGTAGAGATATTCTACCCAATCTAAATCAAGCTCAAAATCTCAAATACCTTAATCTTGCATCCAACCAATTTTGTAGGCAAAAATTCCCACAAATTGATATTATTTAGGATTTAGAATATGTGAATTTGTCTAAAGATTTGGAGAACCCTTAAATGACATGGATATAAATAATATGATTCATTGCCTTCTTTACTATACAATTTTCAAGTTAACGTGATAAGTGCATTCTAATTAAGGTTTTGTGTCATGCTATTCTAGCCTAGGTATTTGGATGTTTCATTTTCCTATTTGTACAGGTATAGTTTTGTTCCTAAATTGGCTGAGCTCAACTCTTTCAAAATATAAAAGTTACAAGCTACTGTAAGTAAATTTCTATTTGGTTTTTATTACCTTAGGTTTGCTCAAATAACACTTATCAAGGATGCATGTATTCACCTAACATAATAGATTCATCTGGTTTTTTTAGGACAAATAGTTAATGGTATTTAAGGATAGCTGATATACTTTTTATTCCTTTCAAAAACCAGAAACCCATTATCCAGTTGTTGTTATAGTAGCCATCAAATAAGAATCCACCACTGACCACTATGGTTTTATTTTCCCATTTCAAACCCTTATTTGCTCCCCTACCAAACATGTTCGTTAGTTGACAGTGAACTCATCATGCTTAAAAAAGAACCCACCACTTGCCATTATGGTTTTATTTTTCAAATTTTAAAGCAACTGAAATGAAAGATGCATTTCATTCATAATTCCTAACAAAATACAAGGATTAACATCCTTAGCAGGAGACCTACCTCTTATAATTCTAAAAAGATAAGGCAAAAGACTTACCTTTCAGTTTTGAGAGAATCAAAGACAATGCAAGTGGACGCTGGACTTGTAGAGAAGAAGTGATTATGGTGAGGTGGCAGCAATAGCGAATGAGGAAGCCTTGCAAGCAGCAACGGTGACGACGATAGAGAGTTGCAAGAAAGGGAGACAGTGGGAGAGGGAGAGCAGATGGGATCAAGAAAAATTTGGGACTAGTGGTTTAAATTTCGATAACCTATGATCCTCATATTTGGTAGCCATTACGGTCTCTAGTTAAGAAACAACACCCAGAACATTCGTTCAACTATCAAAATCAGCAACTACATTATATGTGGTCGCTAATAAGAAAATAACAACCACTTTTGTGTGATTGCTAAAAATGGAAATTCAATTAATTATTATTTTTTAATTTCTTTTATAATATTATAATAATATAAACAAATTATTTATCATTACTTTTAATTAGTTAACTTAATTATTGAATAGTTGATAATTTAAATACTGATTAAATTTAATTAATGAAATTAACTATTGATTACTTGATTAATTTAATTCATTCAAATGGTTTAACTGATTATTAGTTTAGGAGCTTCAATTGATTATATATAATTAAAAATTAAATTATATGTAATTAAATCATTTGATCATTATTTAGTTCAACTCAAATTCAACCTCAATTTATTAAATTAGGGTTTAGTTCATTAATTTTACCACAATTTGATATAAATAAAGGTTTAGCTCATTAAATTAGAGTTCAATTGATTAACTTTACCTTAAATTGAACTTAAATTGATTAAATTGGTATTCAATACATTAATTGAACATAAATTGATTAAATTGCGTTTAAATATGAGTTCAATAAATTGAATTAAATTGGGGTTCAAATTTATAATTGAACATAAATAGAATTATTTATTACTAAATTAAACCTCAATTGATTAAAATTCACTTAAATTGGAGTTTAATTGAGAAAATTGAATAAAATTGAAGTTCATTTGGTTAATTGAATATAATCTTAATAACTTATTATTAAATTGAACCCCAATTGATTAAATTACAATTAACTTAAATTGATATTCAATACATTAGATGTTGAACTTAAATAGATTAAATTGAATCAAATTGGGATTCAAAGAATATAATTGACCTTAAATTCAATAAATTTTTAAATCTCAATTGATTGAATTACACTTATATTGGAGTTCAATTGATCAAATTGAATTAAAATAGGATTGAATAAATCATTATTATATTGAATCTCAATTGATTAAATTGCACTTAAATTGGAGTTGCATTGATAAAATTGAATCAAATTGAAGTCCATTTGATTAATTGAACTTAAATTTAATAAATTATTATTAAATTCAACATCAATCGATTAAATTGCACTGAAATTGGAGTTCCATTGATCAAATTAAATCAAATTTAAGTTCATTAATTTGATTAATTAATTGAACTTAAATTTAATTAATAAATCATTATTAAATTTATCAACCTGAATTGATTAAATTGTGCTTACATCATGAGTTCAATTGATCAAATCTAATCAAATTGGAGTACAATATTATTTCAAAAACCTTAATTTAATAGATTAAATTGGATATATTAATTAGATGATTAATCCAATGAAAAAGGAAGTCTTAATTACTATTAAATATTAATAAAACTAATATTTATTATTATATTTGCATAATTTTATTAATTATATTATATATTATTATATATTATATAAATAAATATTATAATTATTATTCCTAATAATTATTATTATTAAAATAAGGACCACAAAATATGATGTGGTCACAATTTTGTGACCATAAATAAATATGGTCACTAGTTGTAGTTGTTATTTTCATAAACTTAAATGCTTGATCATATGCCCTTTTTGTTTTTCTATACAACGATCATATTAATTTGCTCACTAAATACTAACTACATTAATTTGCTCACAAAATACTGACCACAATCTATGCAACGACCACAAGTAATGTGGTCATTAAATTACGACTACATATGGTCACAAATTCATCTCAAAATATCGCACTAACTAGTGGCACCAAATTTAGCTACCAAATTGGGTGGTCGCTAATAGTGATCGCAAATTTATTATAAAATGGTCATAGTGTGGCACTATTTTAAATAATTTATTTTTGGTCTATCCTAGCAGTAAATTGGTCGCTATTTAGAGACCATATTATTGTGGTGGCTAATTGTGGTTGCTATTTTGATTTTTTTTTTTTGTAGTGAGTGTAAATCCCTTTCTTAGAATAATGTCATATCAAACCATCCAAGGCACCAATTTTACTATTAGGGGTGCCATAAATAATCTCCAAATCAAGTGGAAGCTAATCGCAAATTTCTTGCAAGTCCTAAAACCCATTAGTAATAAGATCACAGACACATATTTTTTTTGACCAATGATAATAAAAGTAGACACAAAAAGTTATTAGAATAGTTAATCCATGGATCCCTCTAAACATAAATTAAGAACCCATCTCCCACCCTCCATCTAATTCCTTTTGTAGCATAACTATTGCCTTTAATATACTTTTCCAAGTGAAACTAGGGTTATACCCTTCTTTAGGATCTAAGAAAACACCACGGGAGAAGTAACTAGTTTTGAATATCTTTCTAGGAAGATAATATGTGCAACATTCAGTTTTTAGAATATAAAAGTTATGTTGGTTTGTAAGAGAGAGTTTTGGGATTTTGGGTGTTTTAAAAGTTTAAGTTTTGTGGAAAGAGAGCTTTTTCATGCCAGTGAAAGTGGTGTCAAGATTCAAAATGATAGAGTTTTGAATGTGGTGGGCCTATTTTGAGTAGAGAGGACATTCACGCCCATGAATGGTTTAATCATGGTTGTTGATAAAATTTCATGCCCATGAGCACAGGTCGATTGCCATGTTGCAGCCATACTTTTCTCTCACAACTGCTTTATATCTTTGCTTTAACAGCTCCTCATCGCTTATAATCTTCCTCTGAAACCCCATAGACTTCTTTTTCATCTTTCTTATCTCCTTTTAGACCTAAACACCATTTTTGAACCATGAAATCTTGAAAGCAATGGAGTTTTGAAAGAGTTCTTGTTAAGTTTAGGTAGAACTCAATTTTAGGGTTAGTTTGAGCTCATTTTCTATTATGGGAATCTGATAAGAATGTTTTTGTAATGTTAGAATCTGCTGGTGAGTAAGAGAATACATCACAAAGGAGAAAACAAGCTTGAAGAATCTTAAAGTTAGTTAAGGCTTCATTTTGTTAGAGGTATGTACATATTGATATATTAATTCATGTTCATTGCATTTTAGCATGTGTTAAAAGTTGCAAAATGATTGATGATGAGATAAAGGCATGTTATGAATGAGAATGACAAGGTTGTTATGAAATTATGTGATAAAATGCAATGATGGTTAACTATGAAAATTAATGTGTTGAAGTTGGTATTTTTTTGGGCATGATTTATGTTATAAATGGGTCAGATGTTGTTAAAACATATTGTTGGTATGTAAATGGATTGCATGTTGATAGAGTGATTACCATTGGTCAATCCTTAGAGTTTTTAGAAGATTATTGCATGAAACTCTGTTTTGGTTTGAGTTTATATTTCTAGAAAACATAGGTTTTTATGCCTATGACATAAATTACATGACCATAAAACGTGTGCCCTAAATTCATGCCTAGTTTTTCTGCTATGGAAGCTATGAAATGCAAGGGTTCATCCTATGAATATATAGTCACAGATGTGAATATTTAGACCCGTTGATTTGTGTTTAAACCCAAAATTTCATGATGTGTTTCACAGTCAGGCAATTGTGAAACATGGTGTTACTGCCGTGAAGAGATATTTCATGCCCATGAATGATGTACTTTTGTTTCACGTGTTGATTTGTGTAAAAGGCACCTTCACAGTTGTCAATGAGTATTCACGCCCATGAAACACAATAAATGCATAATATACACATATTTTGATTTATAATCTCATATGATGGTTTGTTTTATCACATGAAATGCACTAACGTTATCCATGAATATACACAATTGTATGAGGCTAGGTGCCTATGTTGAATGCTAGATAATAGCATGTTATGAAATGAATAAAAGAAAAGGGCAATGACTTAAATGCCCAATTCTCTAATCTTAGACTTGATACAGGATATATGGTATACCATTGAGGGAGCTATGGTACTGTAGGATATTATTCATATTGATAGTATGACAAGATGGCTTAAGCTCAGGTTATGAGTACCTTTGATCTTAGATTGCTAGCATTGTTTATATTTTTCAATCAAGATGGCTTAAGCTCAGGTTGTGAATACCCCTGTTTCACAACCCATATCTGAATAGTCCGGCTTAGAGTCTTGGGTAGATAATTAATATGAAATGGTAAGTTCTTAAAGAGGTATTGGAAACAAATAATATGGTAAAATGGAAATGTGGAATATGGTTATGAATGTGATATGCATGGTTATATTTTTTTTATGTCTATAATATAAGTAGGCATGTGTACATGATAAAAAGGTACGTAATAAATAAAATATATGTTAGTATGTAGTATCATGATGTATAGGACATGACATGTTTATGACATGATGTTGGCATGACATTACATAATGGTTGCTTAGCGTGTGGATTTCCTACATGCAGGTTTGGAGATGGTAGATAGGACTGGATTTGAAGAGTATCAAGTCTAATCAGAGATAAGTTAGGGTGAACCCATTATTCGGTTGGTTTTCATACATGACATTTTATTATTCTTTTTGTATATGTCATGGGATATGGGGTTGTTATACCTATCTTTATTTTATGATCAAATATTTATATTTTAAGATGTATTTTGTAACTCAGGGCTAGTGTAAGCCCAAAAATATTTTATTTTTTGATATTGATTGGTTGGATCAAATTTTTAAGTAATTGGTGGTTTTATTTTACAAGTGCATATTTATGTTTAAACAGATTATATATATTTATTAAAAAGTTTCAATTTCATCAATTTTCTGCAAAAGGTTCCTTAGCATCCATTGGTACAGTCGGGATCCTCTGGCTATATCGGTGGGTCTTACAATCTGGATTAGACAATATTTACTAACGTTGCTTACTAGGCATAGCTAAGTTGAAACAATGGAAAATTACAGAATGCTAAGCCACCATAACGCTTTTTGGTACACAAACGGATCATATGACAACCAAGGTATGCTTTGTTTTCCATCCTTTTTTCATACTCCACCAGAATGAGTTCATCATTTTTTGAATCTCATCACAGATAGATAAAAAAATTTGAAAGACTTGTATTATAATTTGAGATATTACATATAAGAATCTTTTTACTAGCTCTGAATATAAATCTATTATTCCAACAATTGACTTTGCACCACAATATATCCTTATGGAAAGTGAAAATTTATCTTTTATTCCTGCTAATCAATGAAATATGCCCTAAATATTTGTTATTATTCAAGGGTGTGCAAGGGTTGATAGTTTCCTTTAATTGAGAAGCCACAATGGAGTTGAAAAAATTGTTGATTTTTAGAAATTGATGGACTGGCCTGAAGCTTGTTCATAAGTTAATAGAATATTTTTAAAAGCTTGGCACTCATTAATAAAAACTATCATCAATGAATAATATATGAGAAATGCTAGGAGCACTTCTACACACTTTGGATCTATGTATGATACCCATTTTCTCTACTTTAATGAATATAACATAAAGATAGGATCACCTTGATAGCAACCTTTATTGGGAACAAAAGGACCAACTTCAATACCATTCAAAGCTATTTGATATTTCATAGTTGACACACATAACACAGTAATATTGACCTATCTTTCATCAAAAGGTAGCTTTAAGAGAATTAAATTAGGAAAATTCGAGTCAACCCAATCATAGACTTTCCTAATATCTATTTTAAAAACCATTTCTCCTTTATTCCTTTTAGTTTTTGTCCTCATATGGTGAATGATTTCAAAGGCAACCAAAACATACTATTAATTATTAATCGACTAGTCACAAAAGTAGAATAAGATAAGGATAGAGTAGAAGGTAAAAACTTTTTAAGATGGTTAGCTAAAATCTTATTGTCAATTTTATGCAGAACATTGCAAAGTACAATAGGTCTCATATCTTTCAAAGTATATGGATTGTCAATTTTTGGGATAAGCACAATGATAGAGTCTTTTAGGGTATCGAGAAATATATCTTGTCATAGCTAATTTTGATAATTTTAAACTACTTCATCCCCAATAATGTGCCAAATTTTTTGAAAGGAAGCTAGGTTCATCCTATTTGGTCCAAAGGCTTTATCGAAATGCATACTAAAAATGGCTATTTAAACTATAAAGAAAGAAAAGGAGCAAAAATTTGTTCATTCATAAATGCAATCACTTTAGATTCAATATAGAAAAGAGTCGCATGATAGTTCCTAACCGTTTGTGAGAAAAGCTTTGAAAATAATTTGAAAGTAGCTTCCTATTGACTTCTAAAGATTTGACAATATTATTGTGAGAGAGATACCCTAAATGCAATCACCTTAGGACACTATTTGTATACATTTATTTTTATTAATAATGCTTGTAATACCCGATAATTTAGGCCACGGTCGCGGTTGACTGAAATCCGGTGTACCGAACCGATCGAGGTCTAAATTCGGACATGAAAGAAATAAATTAAAATAATAATAAGATGGGAGAAAAATATTTTGGATATTATTAATTGAGAATTTTGAAGTTTGGAATTAAAATTGAGAAAAAAATAATTTTTCGCTGAACGAAATTGGAAATTGCAGTGTTTTTGGCACAAATATTTTAAGAAGGCATAAAAATGGAATATTCTTTATCTAAGGAAATGAATATTCTTTTGATTAAAATAAAGTAAGAGTGATTTAAATTAATGGACCAATAGGAAGCAAGATTAGTAACTAATCCTAACGACCCACCTAATCCAACTATAAAAAGTCAAATTTCCACTTTTTTAACCATTCTTCTTCTTCCTCACCTTAATTACACCCATTTCTCTCCCTTTTTCTCTCTTTGCCGTGAGCTTCTCCTCCTCCCTTGATGTTCTTCTTTTTGTTCTCCAATTAAAGCAAATATTAGATGAAAAAAAGTGGGATTAAGGCAAGATTATTAAGAAAGTGAAGTAAAGTGAGCAAAACCAAGGAAGAGGAAGGAAGAAAGGAAGAGAAAAAGAGAGAAAGAAGTTTTTAGCCATTTGGAAGATCTTCAAAGGTGAGTTTAGATTTTCCATCTCCTTACTTTCTTCTTCTCATTTCGTTGAGTTTGGGGTTAGTTGCCATTATAGCTAGTAAATTAGGGTTATTAGTATGTTAATGGTGATTAAGGGTGGATTAGTATGATTAGTGCTTGATTAGTGTAAAATTTGTTGTTAGGACAAAGAAGTGAACAAACTTTAAACCAAAATCAAAGGGGAAGTAAGGGCAAGGAAAAGGCTATCTAAGAGGAAGAGAAAAGTGAAGAAAAATAGAACTTTGAGGTATGTACATTTGGCAAAAATTCAATGTATAAAAATGTTGATTTTGATTTTGTGATGTGTATGAAATTCTGCATATTTGATTGAGAAATGAATTGGTGATTAAATTATGCCATGAATGTGAAAATAAAGACTAGAAAATGAGGTTGATGCATGAAAATGGAAAATGTATGAATTATTTGATGTGCTGGAAAATTCGTCTTATGAACAGTGTCTAGTGTTTTGATCATAACTTGAGTTCTGGAAATCATTTCTGAGTGATTCTTGCTGTGTTGGAAAGTTAAGACATAGGGCTTGAACTTTCATTCAGACCATTAGACCTAAATATACCTGAAATTAGGTGAAAAATGGACTCAAACTTTGAACTAGAAATCTGTCCAGAAAAAAAAATACTGGGCAGATTGCAATGAACGTAGCTTAGGAGAAAATTCATAACTTTTGCTAAGAAATTCGTTTTAATGTGATTCCAGTTGGAAATTAAAGTTAAGATATTTACTTATATTTTGTTAGTTGATCACATGTCCAAATTCTGTCTAAAAATAGACAAAAAATACAGAGCAATATAAGGCTGAAATGCTGTCCAGAATAGGACTGCTGGTAGAAATGTGTTGATTGTGGATTTTTGTGTTAGAAAATGTATTAAGTGAATTTTTCTTATAGTTATAATGATTAAATGAGCTAATATGAGGTTGTAAAATATTGAATGGGAATGATTGCATTTATATTAATGTTTCCCTACATAATTTATGCAAATATGAATAAAGGTAACAAATGTAATTTAAGACCTATAACATCTAGTCGAGAACTAGAAATTAGGATAAGTTGGCATGCCAATAAAAGGGTAGAAATGTAGGCACTAAAAATAATAGTGTTGAGTTAAAATTATGTAGGCACTAAAAATAATAGTGCTGAGTTGAAATTTACGTAGGCACTAAGAATTAGTGTTGAGTTCGAAATTTACGTAGGCACCAAAAAGGTGCTGAGTTGTTATTGAAAATGTAAGCGTTAATCGCCGAGTTATAAATAATTATGTGGGCGCCGAGTATACTGCCGGAGAGCAGAAACCCTATATCCAGTGTTTAGTTTCGGTCTAAAATGTCGTGGGCTATTAAATAAATAACAAAAAAAAAATGATGTGAAGTATGAAATTGATAGTGTAAATTTTATATCTTGTATTGTTAAAATTTCAAGCATGCTTAATGAATAAAATGTCATAATTGATGAATTAAATATTTTTGTATGAAGAAAATAGTGTATTATTAATTGAATATTTGGCATGCTAAATAGATTAATTGTAGTTTCTAAAATTTCATTTTAGAATTATTATGTAATTATTGGATAGTTGCCAAACGTACCACTAAGCTAGTAGCTTAGCGCGTGTGTTTCACGCGCAGATAAATAGAAGTAGCTGTTCCGATAGGGCGACCGAAGAAGAGGGAACCCCAAGATCAGATTGCAGCAGTCTAGTTTTTTTTGTATGTTTTGAAAATGATGTTGTAAAAATTAAGTTTTAAGAATTTTGTTGATGTAAATTTGTGGCTTGTAATATTTATAAGTAATGGATTTGGTAATTATATATATCTAGAATTATTGTAGTTATATTTTTAAATATCATGGTTTAATGAATAAGTTATTTTGAATCACAATATTCCCATCACTAGATATATATTTAAATGGAAAAAAAATATGGTGATAAATATTCCGCTAATAATAAACTCAAAAATTGAAATAAAAAAAAATATTTATACAAAATTGAGCGTTGGTTTTAAATTAAATGAGCTTAGTAGCACTTCCATATCCTATTAGCGATTAGTAGGGTAAGGGAGCGCTACATTTAGTGGTATCAGAGCCCAGGTTAATGATTCTTAATCAGTGGGTGTAAGATAGAATATGTGACTCATGCATATGCATAAAATGCTGCAATTTTCTGATTTGGGTCCCTTCTTTTGGTTTATAGGTAGATATGGATTCGGAATCGGAACAAGATTTCTCAGAAGATGAACTGAGTAATAGTCCTTCACGCACAGCCAATCCCAGACAACCTCAATCTGTGAGAGATTCCGGGCCGAGTGTAGTAGCTCCTCCGAGAGCAGAGAGACAGGATAATTTAGGACAGGAGCCTCTTATGGAGCAGATAACTAATTTATTGCAACGGATAGTACAAGCAGTTCCACAACCAGCTCCACCTCCTCCTCCACCTCAGCCAAAACCCCGGATTGATATGTTGAGAAAATATGGGGCCACAGATTTTATGGGAAGGAGAGAGGATGACCCAGCAGCTTCAGAGTTTTGGATGGAATCCACAGAAAGGGTGTTTGAGGAACTGGAGTGTCCAGAGGAACAGAAGGTTAGATATGCAGTGTCCCTTTTAAAAGATCATGCCTATGATTGGTGGAAATCAATTTTATCAAAGCCCCAGACACCGAAGCCACCTTCCTGGAATTTCTTCAAGGCAGAATTTAGCAAGAAATATGTGCCAAGAGTTTATGTGAATGAAAAGAAAAGGGAGTTTCAAGACTTGAAGCAAGGAAGCATGTCAGTCGCCGAATATGAGATGGAATTCACCCGACTAAGTAAATATGCAACTGGAATCATCGCTGATGAGGCAGATAGATGTCGAAGATTTGAGGATGGGCTTAATGATGATATTGGGAATATGGTGACCGCCCTTCAGCTTGAGGATTTTGCTACACTAGTATCCTCAGCCATTAGTGTGGAAAAGAGGTCAAAGAGAAAGAGGATAGAAGAGCCACCACAGAGACAGACATTTAGCATGGCCCAGACATCAGGTAAAAGGGGGCGGACAGTGCCTAGGTTTTTCCAGTCACAGGGTACTAGATCAACCTTTTCAACTAGGCAAAGCCAGCGGTCAAGGCCAGAGGGATCTACAGCTAGTGCACCAGCTTCGGGTAATAAGAGATTCATATCTGTCACATGTCAACATTGTGGGAGATCACATGCAGGTGATTGCTGGTGGATTACTGGAGCATGCTTACAATGCGGATCTATGGAGCACAAACAGAAAGATTGCCCGAGAGGAAGGGGTACAAGTGGTATAATATCAGTTCAGGTTCAGAATGTCACTCGAGGCAGAGGCAGGGGACAAGGATAGTTTAGAAGTGGCAGAATTGGGCAGAGTATATCAGAATCAGTGAATAGAGCAGAAGGTAGTCGAGCCCCAGCCCGAGCATATGCCATGAGAGCTCGTGAGGAGCAGGATGCCCCAGATGTGATAATTGGTAAATTTTCTCTTTGTGATACTGATTTATTTGCACTGATAGATCCGGGTTCTACACATTCATATTTATGCATGTCACCACCTAGTCACGATAATATGGTAGCAGAGGAATTAGATTATGATATATTGGTGACCAATCCTTTGGGTCATGGAGTGAAAGTCAGTCGAGTCTATAAAAATAGTCCAATCAAAGCTCAAAATGTAGAATTCCCAGCTGACCTAATAGAGTTGCCATTCCGTGAGTTTGATGCAATCTTGGGGATGGATTGGTTAACTCGGCATAAGGCAGTGGTGGATTGTCAGTATAGGAGAGTGACTTTCAAGAATTCAGGGCAGGAAGACGTGATTGTCCTAGGCGAGAACCGACCATACTTGACTAATGTCATTTCTGTGACAAAGGCAAGTAAGCTTATCAAAAAAAGGATGTGAAGCATTTTTGGCACATATTGTAGATACCAAGAAAGAGAGTCTAGATCTCAAGGAGATTCCTACAGTATGTGAATATCCAGATATATTTCCTGAGGACTTGCCTGGGTTACCACCTGTCAGAGAGATAGAGTTTGCCATTGATGTTTTGCCAGGCACAGCCCCGATATCGATCACTCCCTACAGAATGGCACCTGCTGAACTAAAAGAATTAAAGGTCCAGTTGCAAGAGTTGTTAGAGAAAGGGTTTATCAGGCCTAGTGTCTCACCTTGGGGTGCTCCTGTTCTATTTGTGAAAAAGAAGGATGGCACCTTTCGGTTGTGTATTGATTATCGTCAGTTGAATAAGATGACAATTAAGAACAGATATCCCTTACCGAGAATAGATGACTTGTTTGATCAGTTGAAAGGAGCAGGGGTATTTTCTAAAATTGACCTCAGATCAGGTTATCACCAATTGAGAATTAAAGAATCAGACATTTCAAAAACAGCATTTAGGACTCAGTATGGTCATTACGAGTTCTTAGTAATGCCTTTTGGCTTGACGAATGCCCCAGCAGCATTTATGGATCTAATGAATAGAATCTTTAGGCCTTATTTGGACCAGTTCGTGGTGGTATTCATAGATGATATCTTGGTGTACTCTAGAAGCAAAGAAGAGCATAATCAACATCTTCGTATTGTCTTTCATATCTTGAGAGAGAATCAATTATATGCAAAGTTGTCAAAATGTGCATTCTGGTTAGATGAGGTGGCCTTTCTAGGGCATATTGTCTCAGTCGATGGGATCAGAGTCGACACTAGTAAGGTAGAGGCAATCCTCAACTGGAAACCGCCTCGGAATGTGACAGAGGTGAGAAGTTTTCTTGGTTTGGCTGGTTATTATCGGAGATTTGTGAAAGGATTTTCAATGATAGCCTCACCACTGACAAAATTGCTTAGAAAGGAGACCAGATTTGAGTGGTCAGAACGATGTCAGACTAGTTTTGATAAGTTGAAGAAAATGTTAACAGAGGCACCAGTGTTGACACAACCTACAGCGGGAAAAGATTATGTGGTGTACAGTGATGCTTCCCTTAATGGTTTGGGCTGTGTACTAATGCAAGAAGGCAAAGTGATTGCTTATGCTTCCAGACAACTGAAGCCTCATGAGAGAAATTATCCGACACATGATCTGGAACTAGCAGCCATTGTGTTTGCGTTGAAAATATGGCGACACTACTTGTATGGTGAGCAATGTTATATCTATACAGACCATAAAAGTCTAAAATATTTGCCTTCACAAAAGGAACTCAATTTGAGACAGAGACGATGGCTAGAATTAATCAAAGACTACAATTGTATCATTGATTATCAGCAGGGTAAGGCCAATGTGGTAGCTGACGCGCTGAGTAGAAAAACTCTGGTAGGTAAATGTTAAAACTTAAATGTATTAAGTGAAAAAAAAATGGAATAATAAGTTCTTTATATATTATTTTGGCAGAATTGCGGATTCAACCCACATTGATCCAACAAGTAAAGGACAATCAGAAGCAAAACACGAAATTAAAGGAAATCTTTGAAATGGTGAAAAAGGGTGAAAAACCAGAATTTACTATTGAAGCAGATGGGAGTATAAGGCATAAGGGCAGGTTGTGTGTGCCAGACATACCAGAATTGAAACAAGATATTTTGAAGGAGGCTCACAACGTTATTTATGCAATGCACCCAGGAAGCAACAAAATGTATCATGACTTGAAGGCATATTACTGGTGGCCAGGAATGAAAAGAGATATCACAGAGTATACTACCAGATGTTTAACTTGTCAGCAAGTGAAGGCAGAGCATCAAGTACCAAGTGGATTATTGCAGTCTATTTCAATTCCGGAGTGGAAATGGGAAAGAGTCACAATGGACTTTGTTTCTGGTTTGCCCTTGACACAAAAGAGGCATGATGCAATATGGGTAGTAGTGGACCGGCTCACCAAATCAGCTCACTTTCTACCGATCAAGATGGATTATCCACTTAACCGTTTGGCAGAGATCTATGTTAATGAGATAATCCGTTTACATGGTGTGCCAGTTTCAATCATTTCAGATTGAGACCCGCGGTTTACTTCACAATTCTGGAAAAGTTTGCATCAAGCCATGGGTACTCGACTCAATTTCAGCACAGTGTTCCACCCACAAACAGATGGACAATCAGAGAGGGTCATACAGATATTGGAAGATATGTTGAGGAGTTGTGTGATAGAATTTGAAGGCAGTTGGGATAAACATCTTCCATTGATAGAATTTGCCTACAATAATAGTCACCAAGCCAGTATCGGTATGGCACCATATGAAGCCTTATATGGGAGAAAATGTAGAACGCCTCTAGGTTGGACCGAGCTTAGCGAAAAGAAAGTAATGGGTCCCGATCTAGTCCAACAGACAGAGGAAAAAGTCAGAGTAATAAGAGATAGGCTGAAAGCTGCTGCTGATAGACAGAAATCATATGCAGATTTAAAAAGGAGAGATATTGAATATACAGTTGGTGACAAAGTGTTCTTAAAAGTCTCACCTTGGAAAAGGATTTTCCAATTTGGAAAGAAAGGAAAGTTGAGTCCTAGGTTCATTGGACCATACGAGGTACTTGAACGCATAGGTCCAGTGGCGTACAAATTAGCTCTACCACCAGAGTTAGACAAGATTCACAACGTATTCCATGTGTCCATGTTGAGAAGATATCGATCAGATCCATCTCATATCATATCAGCAGAACCTATAGAGATACGACCAGATCTAACTTATGAAGAGGAGCCAGTGAAAATTTTAGCTCGAGAAATGAAAGAGCTACGAAACAAAAAGGTACCATTGGTGAAGGTCCTGTGGAAAAATCATAAGTCAGAAGAGGCAACTTGGGAAAATGAAGAGGTGATGAAGGCTCAGTATCCACAATTATTCCACTCCAGCTAAACAGGTAAATTTTGAGGACGAAATTTTTTTTTTAGGAGGGGAAAATTGTAATACCCGATAATTTAGGCCACGGTCACGGTTGACTGAAATCCGGTGTACCGAACCGATCGAGATCTAAATTCGAACATGAAAGAAATAAATTAAAATAATAATAAGATGGGAGAAAAATATTTTGGATATTATTAATTGAGAATTTTGAAGTTTGGAATTAAAATTGAGAAAAAAATAATTTTTCGCTGAACGAAATTGGAAATTGCAGTGTTTTTGGCACAGATATTTTAAGAAGGCATAAAAATGGAATATTCTTTATCTAAGGAAATGAATATTCTTTTGATTAAAATAAAGTAAGAGTGATTTAAATTAATGGACCAATAGGAAGCAAGATTAGTAACTAATCCTAACCACCCACCTAATCCAACTATAAAAAGTCAAATTTCCACTTTTTTAACCATTCTTCTTCTTCCTCACCTTAATTACACCCATTTCTCTCCCTTTTTCTCTCTTTGCCGTGAGCTTCTCCTCCTCCCTTGATGTTCTTCTTTTTGTTCTCCAATTAAAGCAAAGATTAGATGAAAAAAAGTGGGATTAAGGCAAGATCATTAAGAAAGTGAAGTAAAGTGAGCAAAACCAAGGAAGAGGAAGGAAGAAAGGAAGAGAAAAAGAGAGAAAGAAGTTTTTAGCCATTTGGAAGATCTTCAAAGGTGAGTTTAGATTTTCCATCTCCTTACTTTCTTCTTCTCATTTCTTTGAGTTTGGGGTTAGTTGCCATTATAGCTAGTAAATTAGGGTTATTAGTATGTTAATGGTGATTAAAGGTGGATTAGTATGATTAGTGCTTGATTAGTGTAAAATTTGTTGTTAGGACAAAGAAGTGAACAAACTTTAAACCAAAATCAAAGGGGAAGTAAGGGCAAGGAAAAGGCTATCTAAGAGGAAGAGAAAAGTGAAGAAAAATAGAACTTTGAGGTATGTACATTTGGCAAAAATTCAATGTATAAAAATGTTGATTTTGATTTTGTGATGTGTATGAAATTCTGCATATTTGATTGAGAAATGAATTGGTGATTAAATTATGCCATGAATGTGAAAATAAAGACTAGAAAATGAGGTTGATGCATGAAAATGGAAAATGTATGAATTATTTGATGTGCTGGAAAATTCGTCTTATGAACAGTGTCTAGTGTTTTGATCATAACTTGAGTTCTGGAAATCATTTCTGAGTGATTCTTGCTGTGTTGGAAAGTTAAGACATAGGGATTGAACTTTCATTCAGACCATTAGACCTAAATATACCTGAAATTAGGTGAAAAATGGACTCAAACTTTGAACTAGAAATCTGTCCAGAAAAAAAAATACTGGGCAGATTGCAATGAACGTAGCTTAGGAGAAAATTCATAACTTTTGCTACGAAATTCGTTTTAATGTGATTCCAGTTGGAAATTGAAGTTAAGATATTTACTTATATTTTGTTAGTTGATCAGATGTCCAAATTCTGTCTAAAAATAGACGAAAAATACAGAGCAATATAAGGCTGAAATGCTGTCCAGAATAGGACTGCTGGTAGAAATGTGTTGATTGTGGATTTTTGTGTTAGAAAATGTATTAAGTGAATTTTTCTTATAGTTATAATGATTAAATGAGCTAATATGAGGTTGTAAAATATTGAATGGGAATGATTGCATTTATATTAATGTTTCCTTACATAATTTATGCAAATATGAATAAAGGTAACAAATGTAATTTAAGACCTATAACATCTAGTCGAGAACTAGAAATTAGGATAAGTTGGCATGCCAATAAAAGGGTAGAAATGTAGGCACTAAAAATAATAGTGTTGAGTTAAAATTATGTAGGCACTAAAAATAATAGTGCTGAGTTGAAATTTACGTAGGCACTAAGAATTAGTGTTGAGTTCGAAATTTACGTAGGCACCAAAAAGGTGCTGAGTTGTTATTGAAAATGTAAGCGTTAATCGCCGAGTTATAAATAATTATGTGGGCGCCGAGTATACTGCCGGAGAGCAGAAACCCTATATCCAGTGTTTAGTTTCGGTCTAAAATGTCGTGGGCTATTAAATAAATAACAAAAAAAAAATGATGTGAAGTATGAAATTGATATTGTAAATTTTATATCTTGTATTGTTAAAATTTCAAGCATGCTTAATGAATAAAATGTCATAATTGATGAATTAAATATTTTTGTATGAAGAAAATAGTGTATTATTAATTGAATATTTGGCATGCTAAATAGATTAATTGTAGTTTCTAAAATTTCATTTTAGAATTATTATGTAATTATTGGATAGTTGCCAAACGTACCACTAAGCTAGTAGCTTAGCGCGTGTGTTTCACGCGCAGATAAATAGAAGTAGCTGTTCCGATAGGGCGACTGAAGAAGAGGGAACCCCAAGATCAGATTGCAGCAGTCTAGTTTTTTTTGTATGTTTTGAAAATGATGTTGTAAAAATTAAGTTTTAAGAATTTTGTTGATGTAAATTTGTGGCTTGTAATATTTATAAGTAATGGATTTGGTAATTATATATATCTAGAATTATTGTAGTTATATTTTTAAATATCATGGTTTAATGAATAAGTTATTTTGAATCACAATATTCCCATCACTAGATATATATTTAAATGGAAAAAAAAATATGGTGATAAATATTCCGCTAATAATAAACTCAAAAATTGAAATAAAAAAAAATATTTATACAAAATTGAGCGTTGGTTTTAAATTAAATGAGCTTAGTAGCACTTCCATATCCTATTAGCGATTAGTAGGGTAAGGGAGCGCTACAATGCTATATTTATTATTCAATTTCATTTGATTATGAATATGATTAATATTATCTTAAACTATATGATAAATTCCTCAGTATATGAAACAAAACATAAGAAAGACCATTAAGTGATCATGATAATGAGATGATCATTATATGAAATTATATTTATATCTAAATTGTACCAAGTCATAGAATTAATAAGATGGGACATTATCAATGCAAACAACCATTGGGTCGAGAGGGTTTAGAGTCAGATGTTAGAGAAGTTCTCTAAAGGCAATCACTTTTAGCACTTATTGTTCAAATTTATTTGATTAATAAACGGCAATTTCATTAATTTGATATTCATTTGATATATGATTTGATATTGATCTTAAATCAATTAATGAAGTCCTTGATACATAACATACCATGAAGAAAATCATAATAAGATCATGATATTGAGATTTTTATCATGTATAATTATGTTAGTATCTAAATTATCCCTAGTCATAGGATTAATGAGACGGGACATTATTAATCTGGATAGACTGACACATGTTATACTTCTTGATTGGATTAAGCAGTAGATCTCATAATCTGTAAAAATGAGATATTTAGAGTTAAGATGTGAATACCTGCTAAGAGCAGCTAAGTACATTAGATGACCTCCTATGTGACAATCATATGGATAATCTATTCAAATATCAATGATAGTCTCGTCATAGCAATGGTGTAAGTATCCTTAGACTTGAGATACTCAAGGATATATTGGATATTAGTTATGCAATTTGACACTATTCCTTGTTGCCTCAGGAAGATTACTCATAGAGTGGTGATTGTGTGCAGGTTGAGGTATTCAAAGGTAATTGGGCAACCAACAAATGATTCATCACTCCTGATAGAAGGAGTATATACCCATAGCTTTTTATCGGGATCATTACTCGGGAATCTCTGGCCGGAATGGAAATTTCATGAAGATAGTCTTTAATGACACGTCTAATAGAGTAATGAGTCTCAGGAACAAGAACTAACATTACTTGGACTAGATGTGACATAGTCATTCTAGTGAGAGGTGACACATATCCGTACTCTGAACCAAGAGGGGTATAAAATGGTGAAAGGAATAATTGCATATAAATTATCCATGGAAAGGTTTATAGTCAAACCATTAACTTTTTGGTCAACTACGAGTCATGATGTATTGCTAGATACCGCTCATGATTTGCATAAATTAATTATTAATTTAAGTGGTCAATATAACCGAGAACCTAATAGGTCACATGCATTGGAGATAAGAAGAACGATTAAAATTTTCTTGGATAGGATCCAAAAATATAAGAGAATTATTTCGGATCGGATCATGATGAGATTGCAGGAAAAACTTGCTCGGGGCTAGTCACGGGTCCATGCGGGCCTATTGGCTTAGGAAACTGCTGGCCTACTGGCAGACCACCTGGGCCTGCCCAGCTTGTGCGGCACTACGCGCTATAGCGTGTTGTTGGCGTTAGGCCATAATTGGCCTTAACTAGGCCAATTAAGGCCATTACTATTCATTCATTTTGTTTTTCTTCTCTTTTGATTTTTAATATTCTTTTTCAATATGATTAAAATTGAAAAGAAATCAAATGGCATAAAAGAGACATGAAAATTATTTTTAGTAAAAAATAATTTTTGAGACACAATAATTCGCTCAAGAACATATTTAGAACTTTGAATAATGTTCAAACTATTTCCTTTGTAAGTTTCTTCCTCTTTCTTCGCATGTATTATCATTAGAGATATCCTAATGTGGATTTTTGTGATTTGCTACAACCCAACAAAGTGAAGATTTGAATAACAAATCAAGAAATTACAAGATATAATTTCAAATCTCAATGTTTGATAAAATAGTTTTAATGGCACAAGTATGATCTTTTGTTTCAAATTTTCAAAATTTTTTATGAATGTGATTCGCCTTTAAAATCCAACAGTGATATTAGAGCTCCCTTTTGTCCATTAAAATTAATTTAAATTGGAAGTACAATGGGATTGCACGGTTTTGATGGTTTTGGATCAATAGGTTTGAAAAGTTGAAATTAATTTGAAAAATTTGTTTTACATATTTTTTCTTCTTTGATCTAATCATGAGATGATTAAGGATGATCATTTTGATTGAAAAATATTTAGAATGTGACTCAAATAATTAATTTCATATTTATTTTAAAAATACTAAAAATTGCATTGTTTATGAAAATGTATTGTTATTTAGGTTAATTGATGGGGCTGTTTTTATTTTTCTTTTAATTTGATTATTAAAAAATTATTTATAAATATTGATAATGTGTTTAAGCCTATGGGAGTATCCAATAATTAATTAAATATTTTTGTAATTAATTGTTCATAAGTTTTCAAACATACACAAAAACGAAACTGTTTTGGCATACCCGGTAGGATTGTTTTGTTTGATATTTTTGTATGCGTTTATTTTGTTTCTATAATCTTAAAATAATTTTATGTAATGAAAAATATGTTATTTTGATGTTAGATACATGTCACAATTATTTTACTTGAATTTAAAATTTTCAAAAAATTCTCGAGATCGAATGAGTCAATTTGAGCATCTAAGTGTGTTGGATCATGTCTTAGTAATTTTGGATTGTACCAAAAATATTTTGATGAACTTGAGCTAACCTAAAGATGCTTAGAATGATATTTTAAAGTTATGTAAATTTTTGGAATTTTTGGAAATTAATTTAAGTTGAGCAATGGTAATTCTGGCATGACTAGAAATTGATATGTATATCAAAATTAAATTGCTTAATTATGACATTAAAATAATTTTATTTTAAGGTGAATTAATTTTGAGTTAATTCTGACAATATGAAATTTAATTTAATTTGATTAAATATTAAATTCAACATTGAAACGATATAAAAATTAAATTAACCAAAACAACACAAGTAATCAATTTCAGTTCAAACATTGAATTGATTTTCAAATTGAAATCCAAAATTATCATTATTTTATTTTATTTTATGCATTAGAGAATGCATGTTAGGTTTGTATGGAATGATATGATGGATGATTATAAACTTAGGCCTAATGTGATTGAGCATGCATGGAATTGTTTCGTTTTATGCTAAATAGGGTCTGCGTATCCCCACCTTTCTTTCTTTCTTGTGTATTTCTCTTCTCATCTTACTCCCCTCAAATGTTAATTGAGTTTTTCTATACTTAAAAATATGTAATTAGATTACATAGAATTAGGATATAATGGAGATACAAAGGTGTAAAAAGCAAAGGAGGCAATGTCATAAATAAGAAGACTTAGAAATAGGAATTTGATTTTTGTTTTGGGTTATAAATTCATACATATACCTAGGTAACATCTAATCAATCTTTTTTTGGCTCAAGATATTGAGTTTATTATGTCCATAATCATGCCATATAATTAATGTAACTATATTCATATATCCATGTGATGAATGTATGATATATAAAAAAAATGCAATAGAAATATTATGAGACTTAACAAAGATTAAATTAATGGAGAAGAAAAACATACAAGTTTGGAGCAATGAAAGAACAGTAATGAAGAGTGATTTAAATTCTCCAAACTATTCATTACATATATGCAAGTTTGGAGCAATGAATGAATAGTCTACTGGCTCCAAACTTGCATATAGTAAGAGTGATTTAAATTAATGGACCAATGATGGATAAGATTACCTATTAATCATAACCACCCATCTAATCCAACTATAAAAGTCAAATTTCACTTGTTGGTCATTAATTCTTCTTCTTCCTCATCTTAATTAAAGAAAACTCTCTCTTCTTCTCTTCTTGTAGTCGTGACCTCCCCCCTATTTTTCTTCTTTTGTTTCTTCAATTAAAGCTAAGGTTAGATGGAAAAAATTTGGATTAAGGCAAGATCAACAAGAAAGTGAAGCAAAGTGAGAAAAACAAAGGAAGAGGAAGGAAGAAAAAAAGAGAAAAAAAAGAAGGAAGATTTTGGTCATTTTGAAGATCTACAAAGGTGAGGTTAGATTTTTCATCTTCTCACTTTTCTTTTTCTCTTTTCTTTGATTTTTGGGTTAGTTACCATTAAGGTTGGTAATTTAGGGTTATTATTATGTTAATGGTGATTAAGGGTTGATTAGTGTGTTTAGTGCTTGATTGGTGTGAAATTTGTTGTTAGGCCATGGAGGTGAACAATCTTTGAGCCATAATCAAAGAGGAAGTAAGGTCAAGGAGAAAGCTTATTAGGAAGAAGAGAAGTAGACTTTTTGAGGTATGTACATTTGGCAAAAATTCAATATGGAAAATGTTGATTTTTGATTTTGTGAGATTATGTGTAATTGTGTTTGTAATTATTGATATTTTGATTGAGTGATGAATTGATGATTGAATGATGCCATGAATGTGAAAATAAAATTTTGAATAAGATGTTGATACATGAAGATGGAAATTGTAGGAATTAATTGAAGTGCTGGAAAATTCTTCTTATTAACAGTGTCTACTTTTCTTGTCATAATTTGAGTTCTAGAAATGATTTTTGATTTTTTCTTATTGGTTTGGAAATTTGAGACATTAACTTTTATTTAGACTATTAGACCTAGATATGCCTCCAATTAGGTATAAATGGACTCAAAGCTTAAACTGAAAATCTGTCCAGTAAAATACTGGGCAAAATGGAAAGAACGTAGCTTAGTGAAAAATTCATAACTTTTGCTACAAAATTCAATTTAATATGATTCTAATTGGAAATTAAAGATAAGACATATATCTACATTTTGTTAGGTGATCACTTGTCCAAATTCCATTTAAAAATAGAAGAAAATGCAGGACAATATGAGATATAAATGCTGTCCAAAATAGGGCAGTTTGTATATATGAGATATTATTGAATTTTAATGATAGAAAAATATATTATTTGAATTTTTTTATAGTTATAATGAATTAATGAGTGAGTTTGATGTTGTAATATATTTAATGGATATTATTTTATTTATGTAAAATTATAGTAGCATTACATACATAATTTATGTAAATAATAATAAGGAAACAAATATAATTAAGCTCAATAACATCTAGTCGAAAAGTAGAAATTAGGATAAATTGACATGCCAATAAAAAGGGTAGACATGTAGGCATTAGAAAATAGTATTGAGATTTAATTTACGTAGGCACAAAGAAATAGTGCTAAGATTGAAATTACATAGGTACTAAGAAATAGTGTTGAGTTTGAATTTACGTAATCACCAAAAAGGTGTTGAGTTATTATTGAAAATCTAGGCGTTAAACGCTGAGTTATAAAATAATTAAGTAGATGCTGAGTATACTACCGAATAGCAGAATTTCTGTATCCATTGTTTAGTTCCAGTTTAAGATGTCATGGGCTATTAAATATGTTCCATAACTCATAAGGAAGCTGGAAAGAACAAGAAAGAGGAAGAAAAATCAAGATTGGTAGAGAGAGAAAATCTCCGAAGTGGTGATCAAGTGAAGAAAAGTGTAAGGTAAGAAGTATTTCTTCTTCTTCATCATCTTTTCTAAAGGAAGTTCGAATTTTGAGCTTTTCTAAGACTTATATGGAATGAGAGAGAAACTAGGGTTTTGAAAGAGAGAAAGAGAGTTTAGGGTCTTAATGAAATTAGATGATGATGAAAATGATTTATGATGTTGTAGGAGTTCCAAATGACAAGGAACAAGCTCTAAGGAGCAAAGGAAAAGAGAAAGCTACCTAAAAGAGTGAAGGAGAAAGATTAAGGTTTGTGCATAATTTAAGGCAATAGCCTATTTTTGTATTGAAATATAATTTGAGACATGTAAATGTATTGAAAAGTAATAAGTTGAGTAAAGAGCCTTAGAAATGCATGAAATAGAATTTGGTATGTTTTGGATGATGTTAGAATGAATGAAAGGTGAATATGCAGATTTCCTGCTGAAAGTCACGGGTGTGACTATTGAGTCACGGGCGTGAACTTGAGGGTTCACAGTTGTGACTGATTGTGTCACGGTTGTGAATTTCTGGGCGGAAACGATACTATTCATTCCAGAAGCGTTCACGGGTTGAAATCACGGCAGTGAACTTATTCACGGGCGTGAATGAGTAATCACGACTGTGAATGCTTTTGGGCGATTCATTCCAGTAGTGTTCACGGCTTGGGATCACGGGCGTGAACTAATTCACGGGCGTGAAAGTAGTAATCACGGCCGTGAATGCTCTGCATTTGAAATTATGAATATGATTATTAAATGAGGAATTCAAGTAGGTAAATGAAAGTTATTGTCTATCCAATGAAATAAGAATGATATGAATATGAATATATGTATATATATATATTGATGTGAGAATGTGATATGTTGTGATATAGAAAAATGAATTGATGTAGAAAAATGAATTGTCATGAATGTATATGAAATTCGATGCAGATAAACATGAGAATATTGATGAATCTAGTAAATGAATGAAAAGATATATGATTATGACTATATGATTCAAAACAAGAAAATTGAGATGTTGATAAATATGAGATATTGATGTGTGGAAATTTGAGAATAATGATTGATGTAAAAATATAAAGAAGCCCATTACTCTACTTGTGGACTAGAATCAGGATAGATGACATGTCATTAAGGGGGCGAACGGTACCGTACTATACCTCAACCAATGTAGCATAAGCTCGGAGAGCGCCATTGGTCTGGGATGCTCAGTCAGTGTGGCTTAAGCTCTGGTAGCGCTATTGACTTGAGAAGCTCTAAGGAGCACATATAAATGAGGACAAGGTGTCATAAGCTTGTGTGAGCGGCCTTGGTCCGGTTATTCATCTATGATGAATTATACTCAATCAATGTAGCTTAAGCTCGGAGAGCGCCATTGATTTGAGAAGCTCTTATGAGCCAGATAGTGGACAGGGTGGCTTAAGCTCTGAGAGCGCTCCTGATCCATAACCCGTATCCAGTCAGTCCAAAAATTTAGAGTGATGTGGGCAAGATAATAAGGATATGTCGGAAAAATAAGAAAAGAAAAGAATAAGAAAATGATGATAATATGAGATTGATATGCGATGATAAAGAGAACAAGAAAATGATGATGATATGAGATTGAAATGCAATGATAAAGAGATTTACAGAATACTTTGCTATTAAAGATAAATGAAAATAACATTGTCTATATGAGCATGACATTCATACTTGTATGAAATAGATATATGTTGATAGTCATGCATGTAAACATTTTAATGCATAAAAATGATAATTGTTAATGCTTGTTGCATGATATAGTATATTGCCTTCTTTATATGCAACATTAAGCTTAGAGCTTAGCGTGGAGTTTAATTTCCACGCAGATATAGAATGGTAGCTGAAGACGCTAGATAAAGCAAGCGGTGATTCCCATTCAAGTAAAGCAGCCGAATCTTGAGAAAGTGGGTTACAAGTTTTGAAACTTTTGTATTTGACTTTTTATATTAAAGAAATGTTTTAGTTTGTAAAACTTGCTTTTAAAGTTTGTTAAGAATTCCGCTGAGGCTAAAGGGAGGTTGAGGGTTCGATCCCTGCCTCCAAAAACCTACTGCGCAATCTGGCTGGACTGGGCTGGCAGTGATGGGTTGGAGGTATTGGGCCATGGACCCCGGCAGCCCGTTGGTCTCAGTGAGACGGTGGGTGGGTTCTCATCCTCGAGTAAGGCAGAACCCAGCCGTTACAAGGGATGAAGAAGGATATCACTAAATATGTTGCTAAATGTCTAACTGGTGAACAAGTGAAAGCAGAACACCAGTTGCCCACAAGATTACTGCAACCAATACCAATTCCAGAGTGGAAATGGGAAAGAATCATGATGGATTTTGTCTCCAGTTTACCGGTGACTCAGAGGAAGCATGATGCAGTATGGGTGATAGTGGACCGATTGACGAAGTCGGCACACTTCTTACCTGTCAGAATGGACTACTCATTGAACAAGTTAGCAAAAATTTATGTAAGTGAGATAGTGAGATTGCATGGAGTGCTAATGTCCATCATATCTGATAGAGATCCCAGATTTACTTCACAATTATGGAAAAGTCTACAGCAAGCTTTGGGGACTCGACTCAATTTCAGCATGGCCTTTCATCCGCAAACGGATGGACAATCAGAGAGAGTTATTCAGTTGCTAAAGGATATGATGAGAAGTTGTGTGCTTGAATTTTAGGGAAGTTGGGATAGATATCTACTTCTTATGGAGTTTGCCTACAACAACAGCCATCAGACGAGCATTGGCATGGCTCCGTATGAGGCATTGTATGGAAGAAAATGCAGGACACCAATCTGTTGGACTGAATTGAGTGAAAAGAAGTTGATAGGGCCAGAGTTAGTGCAACAAACAGAAGAAAAGGTTAGAATTATCCAAGAAAGATTGAAAGCAGCTCAAGATCGACAGAAATCATATGCTGACCTTAAAAGGCGAGATATAGAGTATGCTATGGGAGATAAAGTATTTCTCAAGGTTTCACCTTGGAAGAAAGTATTGAGATTTGGTAAAAAGGGAAAGTTAAGTTCGAGGTTCATTGGTCCTTATGAGATTTTGGAAAGAATCGGACCAGTGGCATATCGGTTAGCCCTTCCACCAGAGTTAGATAAAATTCATAATGTTTTCCATGTGTTGATGCTAAGGAGATATAGTTCTGATCCAACTCATGTTATTCCAACTGAGGAGATAGAAGTGCAGACCGACTTGACGTATGAAGAGGAACCAGTGGCTATATTAGCACGGGAAGAAAAAGTTTTATGAAACAAGAAAGTTCCATTAGTTAAAGTGCTATGGCGAAATCATGCTACTAAAGAAGCCACATGGGAGAGCGAAAAAGTCATGAAGAAGCAATATCCTTAGATGTTCAACAAAGAATGAACAGGTAAAAATTTAGAGGACGAAATTTATTTTAAGGGGGAGAGAATGTCATATTCGCTAATTTAGACTAAAGTCACGCGAGTTGTTAAATCGACTCGTCGGTTTGACCGAAATCTAAATTTGGACTTTTATCGAAAAATAATGAAAATAATGGTAATTAAGTATGGAAAATATCTAATAAAGTGTTCAAAATATTTAAAGATGTTAAATTTCGGTAAAGGTCTAAATTGTAAATTTTAAAATGTTAAGGGGTCAATTTGCAATTTATCAAAAATTGGAGGATTTAAAGGGGATAATCATAAATTAAATGCATGAATTGGGACATAAAATGCATATGGAGGCCAGCCACACCAAGTGTCACATTTTAAGAAGATAATTGACATACATGAATTTAACATTAATTAAAGTTTCTAGAATTTGGCTTAGGTGTCTCCATTAATTATGTAATTTTGTCACTTTGTTCTCAAGTGCTTATCCTTTCTTAATTATCACCTTTGATCTAGAATTTTTCCATCATTAAGTGTCTTCCACGTTTCTTGAAGCCCAATACACCAAATGGCAAAGTTTAATAAGCTAATGAAGATACATGCATATGACATTAATTAAGGTTTCTAGAATGTGGCTTATGTGTCTCCCATTTTAATGAGTTTTGTCGCTTTGTTCTTGATTGCTTTTTTCTCTTCCTTATCCATTTTTCATTGATGAAAACTCTGTTCTCTCAAACCAGCCACGTTTTCCCTTCTTCCTCCATAGCTAAACCTTGATTCTAGTAAAAGAAAGTGAGAAAAAGAGAGAAAAAGCATGGAAACTTCCATTTTCATCCTCAAGGTAGCTTAAGAGAGTAAGGAGAAAGAGAGATTAGAGTTTATGAAGTGTTAATAATCTGTTTATGAACTTTAGGAACTCAAAGTGACAAGGATCTAGCTCAAAGGAGCAAAGGAAAGGAGAAAGAGAAGTAAAGAGAAAGAAAAAAGAGAAAGAGAGGTTTGTGCATAATCTAAGGCAATAGCCTATTTTAATTTTGTTTAAATTGCATAATTTAATTATTGGGCATGTTGATGATTCTGAATTAATATTATTTGTGATGAAAAATCTTGGGGATGCATGTTTGCTAGACTTAGGATTTAATTTGGTAAAAATTGAATGTGATTGGTTGATATGTTCTTTGCTGGAAATTGATGAGCAGTGTGCACTTAAAATATAACTTAATTTCTGGAACTGGGTTTTCCATGTTCTTTGTTGGGTTTGAAAGATAAGACATAGGGCTATAACTTTCTTTTATATCATAAAACCTGAATATGTCTGTAATTTTCTATAAAAGTTCATAAAGTTCGGACATAGAATCTGTCCAAAAATTCTGGGCAGAATTGTTAATAATGAGCAGTAAGTACTTAAACTGGTATAACTTGAGTTCTGGAGCTTTTATTTGTGTGTTCTTTGTTCTGTATGAAAGCTAAGACATAGGGATACAATTTATATTTAGACCATAATATCTGAATATGTCTGTAATTATCCAGAAAAATTTATAAAAGTTAGACTTAGAATCTGTCGAGAAAATTCTGGGCAGAATTATCAATGACCAGTTAGTGTTAATATTATCATATCGTTTGCTACAAAACTCAGAATTAAGTGTTTCAAGTTGACTATTAAAGCTAAGATCCATATATAAAATATGTATGAATATTATGTAACTAAATTCAGAACGGAACAGGACCAAAATTAAGGTCCAAGACAGAGGACAGAATCTGCCAGTGACAGGGCAGCATGTGAATTGAGGAATGAAATGAGTAAAATGATGAGAACTTTGTTATATTATGTAAATATTATTTTAATTGAGTGATTATGTGATTAATATGAGATATTACATGCATGAAAAATATGAAATTAATTGTTATGAATTTTAATGAAATTGTATAAGCCCTAGAACACCTAACTAGAACCAACATAGGATAGTTTGGCATGCAAATAAGGGGGAGGGGGGAGTATGATGAAAATGATTAAATCCATTAATGGTATGATTATCTACGTCGGGTTTGGCAATGTTATCTACACCGGGTTTGGCAATGTTATCTACGCCGGGTTTGGCACTGTTATTTATGCCGGGTATGACATTATTATCTATGCCGAGTTTGGCACGGTTATCTACGCCGAGTTTGGCACGTTTATCTATGCCGAATTTGGCACTTATATGCGCACATCATATTGCCCGGGTGGCACTCCTAAGTGCCTGGATGGCAACTCCGTTATCCTATTCAGTGGTTCATAGGTGTCCTGGGCATAAATGAAAACATAAATAAAGAAGTTAGGGGATATAAAAGAATTATTGAAAGTAAAACGGGAATTATGATTTGTGACATGGATAATAAAAATGGAATTATGAATTGTGGCATGGATAAAAAGAAGGTTTAGTGTTAAGCAATAAGGTGGTAATAAAATAAATTAGTATGAGATAATATAATATAATTTGATATCTATACATGCTAGAATACCATGACTTGCATGAGAATGATGATTTGATTATGTTAAACAAAATGAGATACAATAAATTGATGTTATGCATGCTAGAATATTATGAAATATATGTTTGCATGATTTGATCATAAATTTTTATATGACAATGCATGTGATATAAAAAAATAGTTTATTGCCTTATTTATATGCACCACTAAGCCAAGAGCTTAGCGTGGGAATTTCTCTCGCGCAGGTATAGCAAAGAATAAGTAGACAGTAGTAGATAAAGCTAACGGTGACTTGACCTAGTAAAGCAGCGTATATCAACCACCGTGGGTCACACATCTGTTGTATTTATGTTTTAAATTTTATTTTATAGTACTTGTAAAATAAACAGTACACTTTGTAAAGAAGATGTTATTAAAGAAAATGTATTTTTATCTTTGATGTTATGACTTTTCTTTTATCCTGCAAAGTAAATAAATGGTAAACAAAAAAAAATGAGTACATCCAAAATTTAATAAAGATATTTTAAACAATGAAGTCAGAGGTAGCACTCCCTCATCCGGGCACGAGCTGCTGGGTGAGGGGGTGTTACAGTATCGGCATGGCACCATATGAAGCCTTCTATGGGAGGAAATGTAGAACACCTTTATGTTGGACTGAGCTTAGTGAAATGAAAGTAGTGGGTACAGATCTAGTACAGCAGACGGAGGAAAAAGTGAGAGTAATAAGAGATAGGCTGAAAGCTGCTGCTGATAGACAGAAATCATATGCAGATTTGAAAAGGAGGGATATTGAGTATACAATTGGTGATAAGGTATTCTTAAAAGTCTCACTTTGGAAAAAGATTTTCCGATTTGAAAAGAAGGGAAAGTTGAGTCCTAGGTTCATTGGACATTATGAGGTACTTGAACGCATAGGTCCTGTGGCGTACAAATTAGCTCTACCACCAGAGTTTGACAAGATTCATAATGTATTCCATGTGTCCATGTTGAGAAGATATCGATCATATCCATCTCATATCATATCAGCAAAACCTATAGAGATACGACCAGATATAACTTATGAAGAAAAGGCAGCGGAAATTCTAGCTCGAGAAATGAAGGAGTTACGGAGCAAGAAGGTACCATTGGTAAAGGTTCTGTGGAAAAATGATAATTCAGAAGAAGCGACTTGGGAAAATGAAGAGGTGATGAAGGCCTAGTATCCACAATTATTCCACTCCAGTTAAAAAGGTAAATTTCGAGGACGAAATTTTTTTTAGGAGGGGAAAATTGTAATGTCCGATAATTTAGGCTACAGTCGCGGTTGAGCGAAATCTGGCACGCCGAACCGATCGGGTCTAAATTCAGACATGAAAGAAATAAATTAAAATAATAATAATATGGGAGAAAATATTTTGGATATTATTAATTGAGAATTTTGAAGTTTGGAATAAAAATTGGGAAAAAAATAATTTTTCGCTGAACGAAATTAGAAATTGCAGTGTTTTTAGCACATAAATTATAAGAAGGCATAAAAATAGAATGTTCTTTATCTAAGGAAAGGAATATTCTTTTAATTAAGATAAATTGAGAGCGATTAAAATTAATGGACCAATGGGAAGCAAGATTAACAATTAATCCTAACAACTCACCTAATCCAACTATAAAAAGTCAAATTTCCATTCTTTTTTATCATTCTTCTTTTTCATCTTTACCAAACCCATTTTCTCTCCCTTTTCTTCTTCTTTGGCCATGAATCTCCTCCTCCAATTAGTCTTCTTTTTCTTTCTTCAATTCAAGCTAAGATTAGATGAAAAAAAAAGGGATTAAGGCAAAATCATCAAAGAGAAGTGAAATTTTGAGGTATGTATATTTGGCAAAAATTCAATATATAAAAATATTAATTTTAATTTTGTGATGTGTATGAAATTCTGAATAATTGATTGAGAAATTAAGTGGTGATTAAATGATGCAATGAATATGAAAATAAAAACTAGAATATGAGGTTGATGCAAAAATGGAAATTGAATGATTTAATTATGTGCTGAAAAATTCGTCTTATGAACAGTGTATAGTTTTTTGATCATAACTTGAGTTCTAGAATAATGTCTGAGTGATTCTTGTTGGGTTGGAAAGTTAAGACATAGGTCTTGAATGTTTATTCAGACCATTAGACATTAATATGCCTGAAATTAGGTGAAAACGTGACTCAAAGTTGACCTAGAAATCTGTTCAAAAAACAAAACTGGGCAGATTTGAAATGAACGTATCTTAGGGGAATATTCATAACTTTTACTACACAATTCTTTTTAATGTAATTCTAGTTGGAAATGAAATATAAGACATGTACCTATATTTCTTTAATTTATCACTTGTCCAATTTCCATCGAAAAAGGGATGAAAAATACAGAACCAAATAAGGCATAATTTTGTCCAGTAAAATACTGGGCAGATTGTAGTGAATGTAGTTTAGGAGAAAATTTGTAACTTTTGCTAAACAATTCATTTTAATATGATTCTAGTTTTATATTAAATCTAATTCATGTATCTAAATATTTCTAGTTGATCACTTGTTTCAATTCCATATAAAAATGGATTAAAATGACAGAGTAAAATAAGGCATAATTTTGTCCAGTAAAATACTGGGCTAATTGCCGTGAACGTAGCTTAGGAGAAAATTTATAACTTTTGCTAAAAAATACCTTTTAATGTGATTCCAATTGGAAATTAAATATAAGACATGTACCTATGTTTTGTTGGGTGATCATATGTTCAGAAGCTGTCTAAAAATAGAAGAAAAATACAAAGCATCATAAGGAAGAAATGCTGTCCAGAATAGGACAGCTGGAAGAAATGTGTCGATTGTGAATTTATGTGACATAAAATGTATTAATTGAATTTTTTTTATAATTATAATGATTGAATGAGCTAGTATGAGGTTGTAAAATATTGAATGAGAATTATTGCAGTTATATGGAGTTTATATTAATGTTTCCTACATAATTTATGTAAATATTAATAAAGGTAACAAATGTAATTTAAGCCTTATAACATCTAGTCGAGAACTATAAATTAGGATAAGTTGGCATGCCAATAAAAGGGTAGAAATGTAGGCACTAAAAATAATAGTGCTAAGATTTAATTTAAGTAGGCACTAAGAAATAGTGCTAAGTTGAAATTACGTAGGCACTAAGAAATAGTGCTGAGTTCAAAAATTACGTAGGCATAAAAAATGTGCTGAGTTGTTATTGAAAATGTAGGCGTTAAACGCCGAGTTATAAAATAATTATGTAGGCGCCGAGTATACTGCCAGAGAGCAGAAACCCTATATCCAGTGTTTAGTTCCGATCTAAGATGTCATGGGCTATTAAATAAATAACAGAAAAAAATGTGAATTATGAAATTGATATTGTGAATTTTATATCTTGAATTGTTAAGAAATTTCAAGCATGCTTAATGAATGAAATGTCATAATTGATGAATTAAATATTTTTGCATGGAGAATGGTTTTATTATTAATTGAATATTTGGCATGCTTAAAAAATTAATTATAGTTTCAAAACATTTTATTTTAGAATTATTTATGTAATTATTGGATAGTTGCCAAACGTACCACTAAGCTAGAAGCTTAGCGCGTGTGTTTCAAGCGCAGATAAATAGAAGTAATTGTTCCGATAGGGCAACCGAAGAAGAGGGAACCCCCAAGATCAAATTGCAGCAGTCTAGTTCTTTTTGTATGTTTTGAAAATTATTTTGTAAAAATTAAATTCTAAGAATCTTTTTTTTATGTGAGTTGTGGCATGTAGGATTTATAAGGAATGAATATTGTAATTTTATAAATCTAGTATTGTTTCTAAATATTATGGTTTAATTGCATGAGTTCAATTAAATTAAACTATTTCCATCACTAGTTATATATTTAAATGAAAAAAAAATAGTAATAAATATTTCGCTAATAATAAACTCGAAAAAAAAATTATTACAATGATTTGTACATTGGTTGTAAAAAACAAAAAAAGCTTATTAGCACTTCCATATCCTATTAACATTTAGTAGGGTAAGGGAGCGCTACATAGGATGCATATGTTATCATGCTTTTATGCTTATGCATGTTCCCATGGAACCTATCCCTTCTCTGATACCAAAATGTGACACCACATCATATGCATTCAAGTATAACCTATTTTTGTATAAAATAATCACATACTGCATGTTGGAAATAGAAAATACCCTGATAACAGTGGTAGTAAATGTTTTTTTCATATTATATCCTGTAAAATCAACTAATGACTTTACAAGTCTTATATCATGTAATATCACTCAATGACTTTTCAAGTCAACATTAAAAACCACAATACGATATATCACATATATTAAAACATAAACTTCACATTCGAAGGATTACGGGTTGTTTCCATTTATACATTTCAAAACTAATCTAGAGTGATAATACATATTCAAGCATATAAGTCCAAAATACAGATGACATGTTTTCATGCTTGTGTGGAATGCAAGGAGAGAGAGAGTGATGAGGCTCGGCCAATGACCTGTGCTCCATGTCTTCTATACACTACTCAAAATGAGCTATCACTTTTCTTTACTTGAAAAATGATGCAAATTGATGAGTTGCGGCTCAGTGAGAATAATCATCCAATGAGCTCTAAAGTACCAAACAACTTATAATAATAAATCACAAATCCAATATATACCATATATCCATTCCATTCATCAGCATCATATATGTATCAATAAAGTTGAAAAATATAATCATTACTCTTTATGTATGCAAATGCTTTGCTTATTTCATTTTGTTGTGAATAAGTTAAACAGACATTGCCCTGGGTTTCCATGTGAATATTTTCCATGTGAACATTTGCATTTGCATTTTCTAGCTAGCTTGATCATTTGTTTCATTTGCACATTTGTTGAGCCATATGCCTGTTCTTTTGCTTTACAATATCGATTAACTAGTCACAATGCCTTTTTAGCCCATATGCATATGAACTTGTATTTAAGCATTCATCAACCATTGCATCTTTATCATATACAACATACATATATTCCATATATACCTCATATGTCAAGCATATACCTTGCATATACTATACATATACCATGTATATATATTACCTTTGTCAAACATATACCTCAAATATACCACAAGTATACCCTTTATATGCACAATGTTACAAATTATCCATCATTACATTATCAAGGACCAATCATGACAATCATATGAATCACATAGCAAGCAACATTCATTTGCACTAAAGAATTCAATCAATAATTAGACTCAGCGTTCTCCATTGATTCCGACCCCTAACTTATTGTTTATCCACTCCTTATGGGTCTCCAATATGTTGCGAGCCTAATATGAAAACATAATCGATTAACTCATGATTAGGGAGACTTAATGTGGCTCAAACAAATTAATATGCATTGTTCTTGTCAATAGTTAAGCTTTTTCTTATGAGGCAGTGTGACCATATGAGACTGTTTAGCCTATAACTTTTTTTTATAATTGACCAATTAATTTGATTCTTGTTCATAATTAAAAATAACATATAATAATAGAACATATTATAATTTCAGACCAATTGGATCATTGTACAATATTTGGTGGAATTTCTAAGAGTGTTCTGTTTTCTGCCTTTAGGCAGTTTCAGGGTACTCATTTGGGTTCATCATAACTTATAATCTATAAGTTATATTTTAATGAAACTTTACAGAAACTTATATGGGTTCATATGGAACATGTTCCATGTTTACAACTTTTACCCATTATGTCTCTAAGGTCTTCTAAGTATACCAAACATTTTACTGGTCCAGAATAGAATTGACTTCCGGAACAATATGGCTTCCAAAGGCCATAACTTAGTCTATACATAACCAATGAAGCTGAAATTAGTACCCACGTTTAGATAAGACATATACCTATAACTTTTCTGTTTTGATTAGGTACAGAATCTAGCTATAACTAGCTCAAATTAGCCAAATACTTTACTGTATCTGCCCAGGGCACTCAATAGGCAGTTCAAACCATGGAACAGTCATGGTTACATTCCTCATCACTCCAAATTTACAAGACTAATGAACCTGATATGTGGTAGACAGATACACAACACTATATCTACAACTTTTATGTTTTGAGAGACTTCAAATAATGGCTTTAACATATTCGAAATCAAACCACACAGTAGCTAACTTGGTTAGGGTTCACACATTGACCAGTTTCAGTACGAAGAGTATATCTCTCCCTATACATAACATCTTGAAAAAATGTTTACATATCCACATATCTAAGACATAAAGGAACAACGTTTATGTTTTACACATTTCCAGAATCAATTTCTATTAACATCAAAATCGGGGTGCAATTCAGTGACTAATATTGAACCTAAGCAACTCAAATCAACCCTATAGCAATAAGAATTGATTACTGACCAAGAACAACCTTGCAAGGGATAAATATGCTTAAAAAACTAGGTGAAACAAGGATAAATTGAAGTCTGAAATGGAGGAAATTGAAGAAGAAGTCGGGGCTGGAGAAGAAGGCAGAAATGGGGAAAGAAAGATGAAGATAAAGCCAACTTGTTTTTTGTCATTTTATCATTTTGTCATTTTCTCTTCTTCTCTTCTCTTTTCTCTTCTCATTTCTCATTTCTCATTTCTCATTTCTCTTCTCTTCTATTTCTCTTTTGTGTCATTTTCATTTTATTTTTTCTATATTATTATTATTATTTACATATATTTATAATTCTACTAATTTACACAATAATACAACTTAATCATTTGACCCGATTTAATTAAATTAACAATGTAATTGTTTACTAATCTTAATCTAATCATTTTGCTTACTTTAATTTAGACACCTTATTCAATTCATTTCTAATACTTTGTTATCCTCATTTAGGTTATAATTACACATGTGAGACTCGATACAAGTGCCAAATACTAGGACACGTAGCTAGTGCGTGTCATAAACTTGTTCCTATGATAATACGTATGAAATGCACGTGTTCAATTGAATTGTATGAAAGATTCTTATGTTCGATGAAATGCATGTGGGGAAGGTCAAGGATGTTACAAAGAGAGCTAATGGAAATTCTAGCTTGAGAAGTAAAGGAGCTACAGAACAAAAAGGTATCATTGGTAAAGGTTCTTTGGAGAAATCATAATTCAAAAGAGGCGACTTGGAAAAATTAAGAGGTGATGTAGGCTTAGTATCCATAGTTATTCAACTCTAGTTAAATAGCTAAATTTCAAGAACAAAATATCTTAAAGGAGGGAAGAATTGTAACGCTTGATAATTTAAGCCACGACTGCGGGTGACCGTAACCTGGCATGCTGACCCGATCAAGATCTAAATTTAGACATAAAATGTAACACCCTCTTACCCCACTTTCATTCAGCAAGGTAAGTGAGTATTACATGTCTAACTATTTTATAAAATTAATGAAATGAAGAATAAATGTTTTTTTAACAAATTGCAAGCACTGAAATCAAAATTAATATAAGCACAAATATTCAAAATTTTATTTATTTATAAAGTACATTAATTTACATTATAATTTATGTCTATAATACATATTATAGGAAATAAAACCATAATTTAATTTACAGAATTGTTTTATAAAATATACCAAACAGAAAACCCAAAGCTTTTTGCTGCTTCCTTCCGGGTACCCTTCTTCTTCTGACAATCTATTTGCTACAGCTACCCTTCTAAATGTGTGCAAGAGGAAACCACCCATGCTAAGCTAATAGCTTAGTGATGCTTCAATGATAAAAACTTTACATACGAATATTTGATTACATGTCATTTATAAATTTAACAAGACATAAAATAAGGAATTATATAAAATCAAATAATTTCAGCAAATACTCAATATTTAACAACTTGAATTCACATAACATTTATAAAAATCACATACTTCTGTAATGCCCAATAATTTAGGTCACGGTCGCGATTGACTGAAATCCGGCGTGCTGAACCGATTAGGGTCTAAATTCGGACATGAAAGAAATAAATTTAAATAATAATAAGATGTGAGAAAAATATTTTGGATATTATTAATTGAGAATTTTGAAGATTGGAATTAAAAATTGGAAAAAAATAAATTTTCGCTGAACGAAATTAGAAACTTCAGTGTTTTTGGCACAGATATTTTAATAAGGTATAAAAATAGAATATTCTTTATCTAAGGAAAGGAATATTCTTTTGATTAAAGTAAAGTAAGAGTGATTTAAATTAATGGATCAATAGGAAGCAAGATTAATAATTAATCCTAACCACCCACCTAATCCAACTATAAAAAGTCAAATTTCCACTTTTTTGAACATTCTTCTTCTTCCTCACCTTAATCACACCCATTTCTCTCCCTTTTTCTCTCTTTTTCCGTGACTCTCCTCCTTCCTTAATGTTCTTCTTTTTGTTCTTCAATTCAAGCTAAGATTAAATGAAAAAAGTGGGATTAAGGCAAGATCATCAAAGAAGTGAAGCAAAGTAAGCAAAACCAAGGAAGAGGAAGGAAGAAAGGAAGAGAAAAAGAGAAAGAAGACTTGGATCATTTTAAAGATCATCAAAGGTGAGTTTAGATTTTCTATCTTCGCACTTTTCTTCTTTTCTTTTCTTTGATTTTGGGGTTAGTTGCCATTAAAGTTAGTAATTAGGGTTATTAATATGTTAATGGTGATTAAGGGTGGATTAGGGTGATTAGTGTTTGATTAGTGTAAAATTTGTTGTTAGAACAAGGAAATGAACAAACTTTGAACCAAAATCAAAGACAAAGTAAGGGAAAAGAGAAAGCTAGCTAGGAAAAAGATAGAAGTGAAGAGAAGTGAAATTTTTGAGGTATGTACATTTGGCAAAAATTCAATATAGAAACATATTGATTTTGATTTTGTGATGTGTATGAAATTCTGGATATTTTATTGATAAATTAAGTGGAGATTAAATGATTCCATGAATGTGAAAATAAAAACTAGAATATGAGGTTGATGCATGAAAATGGAAATTGTATGATTTAATTGATGTGCTAGAAAATTTGTCTTATGAACAGTATCTAGTATTTTGATCATAACATGAGTTCTGGGATTTATTTTTGAGTGATTCTTGCTGGGTTGGAAATTTAAGACATAGGGCGTCACCTATCATTCAGACCATTAGACCTGAATATGCATAGAATTAGGTGAAACATGGACTCAAAATTTGAACTAGAAATCTATCCAAAAAAAATACTGGGCAGATTGCAGTGAGCATAGGTTGGAATAAAATTCATTTTAATGCAATTCCAGTTGGAAATTAAAGATAAGATGTGTACCTACATTTTTCTAGTTGATCACTTGTCCAAATTCCATCTAAAAATGGATGAAAAAGACAGATAAATATAAGGCAGAATTCTGTCCAGTAAAATACTGGACAGATTCCAGTGAATGTAACTTAGAAGAAAATTCATAACTTTTGATTCAAATTCTTTTTAATGTAATTCTAGTTGAAAATTTAAGATAAGACATGTACCTAAATTTTGTTAGCTTAACACGTGTCCAATTTCCATCTAAAAATGGACAAAACATATAGACCAAAATAAGGCAGAAATACTGTCCAGAATAGGACAACTTGTAAAAAAATGTGTTGATTGTGAAATTTTGTGATAGAAAATATATTAATTGACTTTTCTTATAGTTATATTGATTAAATAGGCAAGTTTGAGGTTGTAAAATATTTAATGGGAATTATTGCATTTATATGGAATTTATATTAATGTGACCTACATAAATTATGTAAATAATAATAAAGGTACAAATATAATTAAGCCCTATAATATCTAGTCGAGAACTAGAAATTAGGATAAGTTGACATGCCAATAAAAGGGTAGAAATGTAGGCACTAAAAATAATAGTGTTGAGATTTAATTTAAGTAGACACTAAAAAATAGTGATGAGTTGAAATTATGTAGGCACTAAGAAATAGTGCTGAGTTTGAAATTACATAGGTACCAAAAAGGTGCTGAGTTGTTATTGAAAATGTAGGCGTTAAATGCCGAGTTATAAAAAAAATTATGTAGGCGCTGAGTATACTGCTGGAGAGCAGAAACCCTGTATCCAGTGTTTAGTTCCGATCTAAGATGTCGTGGGCTATTAAATAAATAAATAAATGTGAATTATGAAATTTATATTGTAAATTTTATTTTTTTTATTGTTAAAATTTCAAGCATGTTTAATGAATAAAATGTCATAATTGATGAATTAAATATTTTTGCATGAAGAAATAGTTTTATTATTAATTGAATATTTGGCATGCTAAATAGATTAATTGTAGTTTCTAAAATTTTATTTTAGAACTATTTATGTAATTATTGGATAGTTGCCAAACGTAGCACTAAGCTAGTAGCTTAGCGCGTGTGTTTCACGCGCAGATAAATAGAAGTAGCTATCCGATAGGGCGATCGAAGAAGAGGGAACTCCAAGATCAGATTGCAGCAATCTAGTTCTTTTTGTATGTTTTGAAAATTATGTTGTAAAAATTAAATTTTTAGAATTTCTCTTAGATGTAAATTTATTGCTTATAATATTTATAAGGAATGAATTTGGTAATTATATGTATCTATTATTATTTGTAAATATATTTTTAAACATTATAGTTTAATTGAATGAGTTCTTTGAAGTCAAATTATTCACATTAGTAGTTGTATATATTAAATAAAAATAAATAAAATATGGTAATAAATATTCTGCTAATAATAAACTTGAAACTCGAAAAAAAAAATTCAATAATTTGAACATTGGTTTTAAAACAAATAAGCTTAGTAGCACTTCCATATCCTATTAACGTTTAGTAGGGTAGGGGAGCATTACATTTAGTGGTATCAGAGCCCAGGCTAATTGATTCTTAATCAGTGGGTGTAAAATAGAATATGTGTCTCATGCATATGCATAAAATGCTGCAATTATCTGACTTGGGTCCCTTCTTCTGGTTTATAGGTAGATATGGATTCGGGATCGGAACATGATGTCTCGGAAGACGAACTGAGTAATAGTCTTTCAGACTCAGCCAATCTCAGACAACCTCCATCAGTGAGAGATTCCGGACCAAGTGTAGTAGCTCCATCGAGAGCAGAGGGACAGACTACTTTTGGACAGAAATCTCTTATGGAACAGATAGCAAACTTGTTGCAATGGATAGTACAAGAAGTTCCACAACCAGCTCCACCTCCTCCTCCACCTCAGCCAAAACCCCAGATTGATAAGCTGAGAAAATATAGGGCCACAGATTTTATGGGAAGGAGGGAGGATGACCCAACAGCTTCAGAGTTTTGGATGGAGTCTATAGAAAGGGTGTTTGAGGAACTTGAGTGTCCAGAGGAACAAAAGGTAAGATATGCAGTGTCCCTTTTAAAAGATCATGCCTATGACTGGTGGAAATCAATTTTATCAAAGCCCCAGACACTGAAACCACATTCTTGGAATTTCTTCAAGGCAGAATGTAGTAAGAAATATGTGCCTAGAGTTTATGTAAATGAAAAGAAAAGGGAGTTTCAAGACTTGAAGCAAGGAAGCATGTTAGTCGCTGAATATGAGATGGAATTCACCCAACTAAGTAAATATGCGACTGGAATCAATGCAGATGAGGCAGACAAATGTCGTAGATTTGAGGATGGGCTTAATAATGATATTGGGAATATGGTGACTGCCTTTCAACTTGCGGATTTTGCTACACTAGTATCCTCAGCCATCAGTGTGGAAAAGAGGTCAAAGAGAAAGAGGATAGAAGAGCCACAACGGAGATCGATAATTACCATGGCCTAGACATCAGGTAAAAGGGGGCGGACATCACCTAGGGTTTTCTAGTCACGGGGTTCTGGACCAACCTTTTCAGCTAGGCAAAGCCAACAGTCGAGGCCAGAGGGGTTTATAGCTGGTGCACCAGCTTCGGGTAACAGGAGATTCATATCTGTCACATGTCAGCATTGTGGAAGATCAGATGCAGGTGATTGTTGGTGGATTGCTGGAGCATGCATACGTGTGGATCTACTGAGCACAAACATAATGTTTTCCCTAGAGAAAGAGGTACAAGTGGTGTAGTATCAGTGCAGGTTCAGAATGTCACTCGAGGCAGAGGTAGGGGACATGGATAGTCTAGAAGCGACAGGATTGGGCAGAGTGTATCAGAATCAATGAATAGAGCAGAAGGTAGCCGAGCCCAGCTCGAGCATATGCCATGAGAGCTGGTGAAGAGCAGGATGCCCCAAATGTCATTATTAGTAAATTTTCTTTTTATGATACTGATTTATTTGCATTGATAGATCCGGGTTCTACACATTCATATTTATGCATGTCACCACCTAGTCATGGTAATATGGTAGCAGAGGAATTAGATTGTGATATATTAGTGACAAATTCGTTGGGTCATGGTGTGAAAGTTAGTCAAGTCTATAAAAACAGTCCAGTCAAGGCTCATAATGTAGAATACCCAGCTGACCTAATAGAGTTTCCATTCCATGAGTTCGATGCAATTTTGGGGATGGATGGGTTAACTCAGCATAAGGCAGTGGTGGATTGTCAATATAGGAGAGTGACTTTCAAGAATTTAGGGCAGGATGACGTGCTTGTCCTGGGCGAGAACCAACCATACTTGACTAATGTCATTTTTGTGACGAAGGCAAGTAAGCTTATCAAAAAGGGATGTGAAGAATTTTTTGGCACATATTGTAAATACCAAGAAAGAGAGTCTAGATCCCAGGGAGATTCCTACAGCATGTGAATATCCAGATATCTTCCCTGAGGACTTGCCAGGGTTACCACCTGTCAGGGAGATAGAGTTTTCCATTAATGTTTTGCCAGGCACAGGCCCGATATCGATCAGTCTCTACAGAATGACACCTGTTGAGCTAAAGGAATTAAAAGTGCAGTTGCAAGAGTTGTTAGAGAAAGGGTTTATCAGGCCTAGTGTCTCACCTTGGGGTGCTCTGGTTCTATTTGTGAAAAAGAAGGATGGCACCTTTCATTTGTGCATTGATTATCGTCAATTGAACAAGATGACAATTAAGAACAGATATCCCTTGTCGAGAATAGATGACTTGTTTGATCAGTTGAAAGGAGCAGGGGTATTTTCTAAAATTGACCTCAGATCAGGTTATCACTAATTGAGAATTAAAGAATCAGACATTTCAAAAACAGCATTTAGGACTCGGTATGGTCATTACGAGTTCTTAGTAATGCCTTTTGGCCTGACAAATGCCCCAGCAGCATTTATGGATCTAATGAATAGAATCCTTAGGCCTTATTTGGAACAGTTTGTGGTGGTATTCATAGATGATATCTTGGTGTACTCCAGAAGTAGAGAAGAGCACAATCAAAGCTCAGAATGTAGAATTTCCAGCTGACCTAATAGAGTTGCCATTTCATGAGTTTGATGCAATCTTGGGGATGGATTGGTTAACTCAGCATAAGGCAGTGGTGGATTGTTAATATAGGAGAGTGACTTTCAAGAATTCAAGACAGGATGATGTGATTGTCCTGGGCAAAAACCGACCATACTTGACTAATGTCATTTCTGTGATGAAGGCAAATAAGCTTATCAAAAAAGGATGTGAATCATTTTTGGCACATATTATAGATACCAAGAAAGAAAGTCTAGATCTCAGGGAGATTCCTATAGTATGTGAATATCCAGATATCTTCCCTGAGGACTTGACAGGGTTACCACCTGTCAGGGAGATAGAGTTTGCCATTGATGTTTTGCTAGGTACAGGCCCGATATCGATCACTCCTTACAGAATGGCACCTGCTAAACTAAAAGAATTAAAAGTGCAGTTGCAAGAGTTGTTAGAGAAAGGGTTTATCAGGCCTAGTGTCTCACCTTGGGGTGCTCCGGTTCTATTTGTGAAAAAGAAAGATGGCACCTTTCGTTTGTGCATTGATTATCGTCAATTGAACAAAATGACAATTAAGAACAGATATCCCTTGCCAAGAATAGATGACTTGTTTGATTAGTTGAAAGGAGCAGGGGTATTTTCTAAAATTGACCTCAGATCAGGTTATCACCAATTGAGAATTAAAGAATCAGACATTTCAAAAACAACATTTAGAACTCGGTAATGCCTTTTGGCCTGACAAATGCCCCAGCAGCATTTGTGGATCTAATGAATAGAATCTTTAGGCCTTATTTGGACCAGTTTGTGGTGGTGTTCATAGATGATATCTTGGTGTACTCCAAAAGCAGAGAAGAGCATAATCAACATCTTCGTATTGTCTTTCATACCTTGAGAGAGAATCAATTGTATGCGAAGTTGTCGAAATGTGCATTCTGGTTAGATGAAGTGGCCTTTCTAGGGCATATTGTCTTAGCTGATGGGATTAGAGTTGACACAGTAAGGTAGAGGCAATCCTCAACTGGAAACCGCCTCGGAATGTGACAGAGGTGAGAAGTTTTCTTGGTTTGGCTTGTTATTATCAGAGATTTGTGAAAGGATTCTCAATGATAGCCTCACCACTGAAAAAATTGCTTAAAAAGGAGACCAAATTTGAGTGGACAAATTAGTGCCTGACTAGCTTTGATAAGTTGAAGAAAATGTTGACAGAGGCACCAGTGTTGACACAACCTACTGCGGGAAAAGATTTTGTGGTGTACAGTGATGCTTCTCTTAATGGTTTGGGCTATGTATTAATGCAAGAAGGAAAAGTGATCACTTATGCTTCCAGACAACTGAAACCTCATGAGATAAATTATCCGACACATGATTTAGAACTAGTAGCCACTGTGTTTGCATTGAAAATATGGTGACACTACCTGTATAGTGAGCAATGTTATATCTATACAAACCATAAAAGTCTGAAATATTTGCCTTCACAAAAGGAACTCAATTTGAGATAGAGGCGATGGCTAGAATTAATCAAAGACTACAATTGTATCATTGATTATCAGCCGGGTAAGGCCAATGTGGTAGATGACGCTCTGAGTAGAAAAACTCTGGCAGTAAACATTAAAACTTGAATTTATTAAGTGAACAAGAAAAAAAAATTAATGAAATAATAATTTCTTTTTATATTATTTGGGCAGAATTGCGAATTCAACCCACATTGATCTAACAAGTAAAGGACAATCAGAAGCAGGACACAAAATTAAAGAAAATCTTTGAAATGGTGAAAAAGGGTGAAAAACCAGAATTTACTATTGAATCATATGGGAGTTTATGTGTGCCAGACAAACTAGAATTGAAACAAGAGATTTTGAAAGAGGCTTACCATATTATTTATGCAATGAACCTAGGAAGCAACAAAATGTATCATGACTTGAAGGCATATTTATGGTGGCCAGGGATGAAAAGAGATATCACAGAGTATACTACCCGATGTTTATCTTGTCAGCAAGTGAAGGTTGAGCATCAAGTACCCAGTGGATTATTGCAGTCAATTTCAATTCCGAAGTGGAAATGGGAAAGAGTTACAATGGATTTTGTTTCTGGTTTGCCTTTGACACAAAAAAGGCATGATTCAGTATGGGTAGTGGTGGACCGACTCACTAAATCAGCTCATTTTCTACCGATCAAGATGGATTATCCACTTAACAATTTGGCAGAGATATATGTTAATGAGAAAATCCGTTTACATGGTGTGCCAATTTCAATCATTTCAGATCGAAACCGAGGTTCACTTCAAAATTCTGGAAACATTTGCTTCAAGCCATGGGTACTCTACTCAATTTCAGCATAGCTTTCCACCCACAAACAGATGGACAATCAGAGAGGGTCATACAGATATTAGAAGATATGTTGAGGAGTTGTGTAATAGAATTTGAAGGCAGTTGGGACAAATATCTTCCATTAATAGAATTTGCCTACAATAATAGTTACCAAACCAGTATCGGTATGGCACCATATGAAGCCTTGCATGGGAGGAAATGTAGAATGCCTCTACGTTGGACCGAGCTTAGTGAAACAAAAGTCGTGGGTCCAGATCTAGTACAACAGACAGAGGAAAAAGTGAGAGTAATAAGAGATAGGCTGAAAGCTGCTGCTGATAGATAGAAATCATATCTAGATTTGAAAAAGAGGGATATTGAGTATACAGTTGGTGACAAAGTATTCTTAAAAGTCTCACCTTGGAAAAGGATTTTCCGATTTGGAAAGAAGGGAAAGTTGAGTCCTAAGTTCATTGGACCTTATGAGGTACTTGAACGCATAGGTCTCGTGGCATACAAATCAAAACATATTTTACAAATTGATTTCAATTTTTCGAAACCTATTGATCCAAAATCATCAAAACTATGCAATCCCATTGCACTTTCAATTAAAATTAATTTTAATGGAAACAAGGAGACTCTGATACCAATATTGGATTTTTAAGAATAAATCCTATTCTTAAAGACAGTGGAAAAATAAAATTTTCAAAATCTGAAACAAAAGATCATACTTGTACCATTAAAACCGATTTATATAAATATAAAGGTCTGAAATTATACCTTGTAATTTCTTATTTGTTCTTCAAATCTTCAATTTGTTAGGTTGTAGCAAACCACAATAATCCACACTAGGATGCCTCTAATGATAATCCATGCGAAGAATGAAGAAGAAACTATCAAGAGAAATGGTTTGAAAAAATTCAAAGTGCTAGCTTTGAAAGTGTTATTGAGAGAATTTTGTTGTGTCTTAAAAATATTTTTTTTCACAAAAAAATATTTTCATGTCTATTTTCTGCCATTTGATGCTTTTTATATTTGAATCAAATTCAAAAAAAAGATGAAAAGTCAAAAATGGAGAAAAGAGAAATGAATGAATAGTGATTGGCCATAATTGGCCTAAGGCCAAAATCTGCCGTTGGCCAACAGGTGGGAGGCAGCAGTGCACTGGGCCTACTGCAGTTGGCCCGCTAGGCAAGCCAATAGCTTGCCTAGCCCGTGCTGACCTGCGCGGGCCTGTGACCCTCCCAAACAATTTTTCCGTGCGATCTGATCGTGATTCATCCCGAAATAATTCTCTCATATTTTGGATCATATCCAAGACCATTTTACTCATTCTCCATATCTTTAATGTGTGTGACCCATTAGGTTTCCAGTTATGTTAGCCACTTAAATTAACAATTAATTTAAGTAACTCATGAGCGATATCTAGCAACACATCATGACCCCCAATTGACCAAAAAGGCAGTGAAACCTTTCCATAGATAATTTTTGTGCAATTATTCCTTTCATCATTCTATATCCCACTTGGTTCAGAGTATAGACATGTGTAAACTCCTACTAGACTGACTACGTCATGTCTAGTCCAAGTAATACTAGTTCTTGTCTTTGGGGTTCATTACTCTATTAGATATGTTATTAGAGACTATCTTTATGATATTTCCACTCCTGCCAGAAATTCCCGAGTAATGACCACAATAAGAGGCCATGGGTATACACTCATTCTCTCAAGAGTGGTGAATCCTTTGTTGGTTGCCCAATTACCTTCGAATACCTCAAGTTGTATCCAATCACCACCCTATGAGCAACCTCCCTAAGGCAATAGGGAATAATGTCAAAATACATAATCAATATTCAAGATATCCTTGAGTACCTCAAGTCTAAGGATACTTGCACCATTGCTATGATGAGACTATCATTGACATTTGAATAGATTATCCATATGATTGTCTCATAGTTGGTCATCCAATGTACTTAGCTACACTTAGCAAGTATCCACATGTTAACTCTAAACATCTCATGTTTATAAATTATGAGATCTACTACTCGATCCAATCAAGGAGTGTAACATGTGCTAGTCTGTCTAGATTAATAATGTCCCGTCTCATTAATCCTATGACTAGGGATAATTTGGATACTAACATAATTACACATGATAAGAATCTTAATATCATGATCTCATCATGATTTCCTTCATGCTATGTTATGTATCAAGGACTTCATTAATTGATTTAAGATCACTTATCAATTCATATATCAAATGAACATCAAATTAATGAAAAAGTCTTTTATTAATCAAATAAATTTGTAGAATAAGTGCTAAAGGTGATTGCCTTTAGAGCACTCCTCTAACACAAATGTATGTTAAATATAAATGAAGGTGATATTATTATTGATTGTGTTATCATGTTTGAAGTATGATGTCATGGGTATTTATGTAAGTAATTATTGACATTTTAATTGAATGATGACATTGGTAATTTGATACAAGAAATGGTGATTAAGTTATGCCAAGAATGTAAAAATAAATTGAGTTTAAATCGATGATGCATGAAGATAGAAATTGGTGTGATTAATTGAAGTTGCCGAAAATTTGCCTTATGAATAGTGTATACATTTTAGTGCATAACTTGAGTTATGTATATAATTTTTGAGTGTTTCTTGATGGATTGGAAAGTAACATATAAGGGTTCAACTTTCATTTAAACCATCATATCTGAATATGCTTGCATTTAAGCTTAAAATGGACCCAAATTCCAGATGTTAAATCTGCCCAGATAAATATACTGGATAGAATTTGCATGAATGATATATCTTGTAAAATCTATAACTTTTGCTACAAAATTCGGATTGATATGATTCAAGTTGGTAAATAAAAATGGATGAAAAATATAGTTAAATGTAATGCATCAATTCTGCCCAAAATAGGGCAGCTTCTTTAAATGGCGTAATTGTTGAGTTTAATGATAAAAAAATATTTTATTTAACTTTTCTCATTTTTGTGATGATTAAATGAGTGAGTATAATATTGGAGTATATTTGATAAAGATTTATTCCATTTATATGAATTTATATTAGCATTAATATATTATTGATGTAAATAATAATAAAGGGAACAATTATGATTAAGCCGTAGAACATCTACTCAAGAACTAAAAATTAGGATAAGTTGGCATGCATGTAAAGGGGTGGAGATGTAGGTACTAGAACATAGTATTGAAATTAAAATTATATAGGCACTAAGAAGTAGTGCTAAGTTAAAAATTACATTAGCACCAAAAAAGTTCTGAGTTATTATTGATTATATAGACAATAAATGTCGAGTTGCCAAGTTATTAAGTAGATACTGAGTATACTGTCGAAAAGCAAAAATCTTGTATCAAGTGTTTAGTTCCGGTCTAGGATGTCGTGAGCTATCAAATAAAGAAAAAGGAAAGTAAAGTAAATTATTAAATGAGATTTATAAATTATATGTCTTACCTTCTTATTGATGATTTTGAATATGCTTGATGAATGAAATATTATAACTAACTAATTATGTATTTTTGTATCATTTAAATGATATTTGATTTAATTAGATATTTTGGCATGTTTAGAAGAATACTCGTGAATGATAAAATTTTATTTTAGAGATAAGCATATAATTATTGAATAGTTGTCAAAAGTATTATTAAGCTAATAGTTTTTTTGCATGTGTTACATGTGCAGGTTAGTAGTAGCTATTATGATGGTACTGACTGAAGAAAGGGGAATACCACAATCAATTTGTTTCGGTTTTCTTTTTGTATATTTTGAGTACTATGTTGTACTAATAAATTTTAAAATTTTTCTCTTTTGTTGTAAATATGTGGCTTGGAGAATTTATAAAAATGTAAATTTGTAATTAATATAATTAATATTATATTGTAAAAGAAAATTTGAATATTTTAGTTTAGTGAATGAGTATTAAAAAATAAATTTAAAAAATCTTATGGTTGTGATTATTTTATTCACTATAATAATAATAATAATAATAATAATAATAATAATAATAATAATAATAATAATAATAATAATAAATATTCCATAAATATTAAACTCCGAGTTCAAATTAAAAAAATAATAAAGGATTAGTTTTCAAACTTTAAGCTTAGTAGTACTTTTTTTCACTATTACTGTTAGTAGGGTAGAGGAACTACATGACCTTTTTTTTTCTTTTAGGAAAGTTATAGATAATTAAATTGGTGTAGATGATAATCTAATATATGAGAAACCTTTCTGGTTTATTTATAATGTGATCTATAGATGATAACACGAGAACTAACCAAACTTTTGGGTTTAAGTTACAACCTTTTACTTGAAATGGATATGGAATGATTCCATTACTACATTGAACATTGCAACCACAATTTCGTTGAGTTTCTACTAATTTTACGGCATTCATAGGTATAATCTTAAAGTTTGGACTTGTTGGGCTTTATGGTAATGGGCTGCCCATGTGGCCTTGACCCAGTCCAGGCCCATATCTTCTTATATATAAAGTTATGAAAAGATATAACTTTTGAAAGAAGATAAAAAAATGATAGAAGAAAAAAAAGATAACTTTTCATCGTTAGTTTTCTCTTAAATTCGGAAAGGAATTTCTTCATCTCCGTTTCATCACAAGAGAATCAAGACGTTCGTACTATGGAACCAAGTCAAGTTCTAGTAATTTGTCTCTGCCTGAAGCATTAAAAGTGGACGATTCACGCTCAACAAGTAAGTATCCACTGCCCGAGTATTTCTACATTGGTATTAGAGCCCGTTATGTGTTGTTTTGTGCTTAAAATCATAATTGTGATGATTTTGGAGAAATTTACTATGCAAATTCGAATTTTCTTCAATTTTCGTTAAATAATTCTTCAATTTCATTTTTTGAATTTGGTATCATTGGAAAGCTCTCATCACAAGCTTTCTAACGAGTATTTTTTCATAATTTTCTGATGAGTGGATGAATTGTTATGATTTTTCAAAGTTTATGTATATATATTTTTTTAAAATAATCATTAAAACGATTCCCACTCTCAAATTGGGTATGTGTTGTCCAAACACGGCCAAAATGATGTTAAAACGGAATAAAAATGGTCTCAGTAGTTCTAAAACTGTCAAAATTGTGTAAAATTTCAAAAATCGGTGCAAAAATAACCCAGAAGACGGCGCGTGTACTGCATGCGCTAGCGGTTGAAGAAAACAGTTTTCTGACAGTTTGCCACGTGTCCATGACATGTGGCATGATTGGCCACATGGCGTCATCCGATTAGTCCACGTGTGCTGATGTGGCCTGTGGTGCGTGTGGCACGTGCGGCACGTGCATAGCGCATGGTGGCATGTGACGGCCCGTGTGGCGCGTGACGGCGTGTGTGGCACGTGGGCGGACTATGTTTGGCGCGTGGAGGAGCTTGAATGAATATTTTTGGTCAAATTTTTTTTTTAATTCTTAAAAAAATTTAATTTCCAATTTAATGGATATTGTTTTCATAATTTTTGTGACTGTTTTGATGAGAAATTTGGAGGAAAATTATGCAAATAAGAACATGTAATTGATGTTTATCTTATTTTGATGCATATATATTATTGTTGTTATATTACATTATATAATGAATGTATTGTGGGAATATTAGATTGGTAGATTAATGAATCTCATCTAATATAGAATTAATTGGCACATGTTTAAATTAAACAATGATAACTGGACTTTGTTAGTAGGAGTTGATTGAACTGTATATACAGTTTTTTTGTTTCTACTACTTGTGTTAGGTTATTATTAATTAATTTAAAGCATTGTGACTTGAAATTGATGAAAATCAATAAAGAATTGTGCTGATCCTAATTATAATCATTGTCTCTAAATAGTTGAAATGACTGCAACAAAAAGCATTATTGCTGACTTGAATCAATGAGATAAGCTTAATGATAAAAACTATGACATTTGGCATCGTAAAATTCAGTATCTCCTAGAAGAGCAAGATATGCTGGAAACAATAATACAACCAATGGCTGAGCCTGAGCATGGAAACACTGCTCAACATAGGTGAGATATGGAAGCATATCAAGCCTATAAGTGCAAGGACAGAGTTACTCGCATATTGATGTTGAGCAGCATGAGAAATGACTTGATGCTACGTTTTGAAAAGCACTGCTCAGCCCAAGCAGTTTGGAATGCTGTTAAGGTCCAATTTGGTGGAACCTCAACAACAAGACTACGTTAGTTAACTCTAAAGTTTGATGCCTATAAGAAAAATTCTAATCATACAATGAGGCAACACCTTACTGTCATGTCTAACATGATAAGTGAACTGAAAGGTGCTGGCCATGAGATGACTGACAAGCAACAAGTTCAAGCTGTGATTCGCTCCCTGCCAAAAGCCTGGGAACACATGTGTGTCAACCTTACCCATAATGATAATATAAAATCTTTTGATGATGTTGCCTGACATGTAGAGCTAGAGGAGGATCGCCTTCTCGCTGATAAGCCTGAAGGAAAGGCTTATATGACTGAGTCTAGAGGCAAAGGGGCTTCTGGCTCTAGGCAAAATAAATGGAAAGGTAAGGGCAAATGTCAAGGCAAGGGAGAGAATAAAACAAAATTTAGTGGAAATAAGCGCAAACGTAGGAAATGCAGCGGAAAGATAGGTAAGAACATGAATTGCTTCAACTGTGGGAAGCATGGTCACTTTGCTCGTGATTGCATTGAGTCAAAGGTATTGTATGACCAAATTAGTTCCTCGGATTTATATGTTAGTAGTTGTTTGATGTTAGCTGAAAATGTTCCTTATTGGACTATAGATTCAGCAGCAACAGACCACATAGGAAGGGACCAATCTGCCTTTGTGGAATTTTGTCGAATTCCAAAGGGGAGTAGAAAAATCTATATGGGGAATAATGCTTTGGCTGATGTGCTTGGGATCGGTTCCTGCAGGCTAGTGCTGCAGGGAGGTCGCATGCTTTATCTCCATGATGTGCTTTATGCTCCTGATATTCGACGAAATTTAGTTTCTATTATTGTTTTGCTTGGACTTGGCTTCAAAATTATTTTTGAAGATGGTTATGTTAAAATACTTATGGACAAAGTTCTTTATGGTTCTGGACATATGTTGAATGTTTTTATAATGCTAGACACTATTTTTATGGATGTTAATCAATCTATATTTCTTGTTGAAAATTCCAATAATGTTTCATTAATTGATGATAATAAATGGCATGCTAGATTAGGACACATTGGGCAAGATCGTTTAAAAATATTAGTAAAAGCTGGTCTTTTAGGATCTGTTAAGAAAATAGATTAGCCTATTTGTGAGCATTGCCTAGCTGGAAAAGCAACAAGATTGCCATTTGGCAAAGCCAAGAGAGCCACATTTCCTTTACAGCTTATACATTCTGACATCTGTGGCCCAATGAATATTAGAGCAAGACATGATGCTCGCTATTTCATAACTTTCATAGATGATTTCACTAGATACGGTCATATTTATTTGATCTCCCATAAATCTGAAGCTTTAGATTGCTTCATACGATATAGTAAATTGGTTGAGAATCAATAGAATTTGAATATAAAATCATTACGGACCGATCGAGGGCGTGAATATCTATCTGATTTATTCAAAAGTTATTGTGATGATAAGGGTATAGCTAGGCAGCTAACTATTCCTTCTACTCCGCAACAAAATGGCAAAGCAGAAAGAAAAAATAGAGCCCTATTAGACATGGTTAGGTCAATGATGGCGCAGGCTAATTTACCAATTTCCTTTTGGGGAGATGCATTAATGACTGCTGCCTACATTCTAAATCGTGTACCATCTAAATCTGTTCATTCCACCCCATATGAATTGTGGAAAAGCGAAAAGCCTGACTTAAGCCATATGCGCCCATGGGGTTGCACAGCTTATATCCACAACAATTCCCATGAATATGGAAAACTTGGTCCGAGGGGGAAGAAATGTATCTTTATAAGATACTCAGAATTCTCCACAGGATATGTATTTCTGGGGGAAGACACAAATGGAAGAATAATAGAAATTGAGTCACGAGATGTCATTTTCTTAGAAGAGGACTTTCCTGAAAGAGGTGAGATAAATAAGGATTTCCAATTTTATGAATTGGAAGATCATGAGACTAATGGGAGTGCAAGTATAATTGATTTAGCACTCATAGAGCAAGAATTTATTGCTCCTTCGGAACCAAGTGGGAGTGAAAGAATGTCAGTTTTTGTTCCAATGGAGCAAGACCTTGAACAATCTCAACCTCGATGTAGTAATCGTGACAAGATTCTCCGTTGTCGATTTGAGATTGAGGGGGAAGCTTTTATGATTGCTCCAGATGAAGAAGAGCCTAAAATAGTACAACAAGCTCTTTCTGGTCCTAAATCAAAAGAATGGATTAAAGCTATGAAAGAGGAAATGGATTCAATGATATACAATCAAGTCTGGGATTTGGTTGAGAAACCGTCTGATCGTAAGACTATTGGGAACAAATGGATTCTCAAGATAAAACATAAGGCGGATGGGACAATAGAAAGATTTAAAGCTCGATTAGTAGCTAAGAGTTATACACAAAAAGAGGGAATTGATTATGAAGATACATTCTCACTTGTAGTCAGGTTTGCATCAATTTGCCTCATTCTGGCTATAGTAGAACGAATGGATTTAGAATTATATCAAATGGATGTTAAAGCTGCTTTTCTCAATGGACAACTAGATGAAGAGATCTATATGGATCAACCTTTTGGTTTTGAACTCAAAGGACAAGAGCGCAAAGTTTGCAAGCTCAAAAGATCCATTTACAGTCTTAAGCAAGCGTCAAGACAATGGAACCTCAAATTTCATCAAGCCGTATTAAGGGATGATTTTACGATGATGGAGGAAGACCATTGCGTATATGTTAAACGTTCTAACAATGGTTGTATAATTATGTCCTTGTATGTCGATGACATTTTGATAGCTGAAAATGATAAGAAGTTGATTGATACTACCAAGAAATGGTTATCATCGAACTTCGAAATGAAAGATATGGGTGAGGCTAGTTATGTACTTGGTGTTAAGATCCTGAGGGATCGCTCTAAAAGACTTATGGGTTTATGTCAGGAGACTTATATAAAGAAAATGTTAGAGCATTACCATATGCATGAATGTAAGCCTGTGGATACCCTTGTCGAAAGGAATCTAAGCCTTAGGCTAGATATGTGTCCCAAGACATCGGATGAAAAAGAACGAATGTCTAAAGTACCCTACTCCAACGTTGTCGGTAGTCTGATGTATGCAATGATGTGCACACATCCAGACATTTGCTATGCTGTTGGGCTAGTAAGCAGATTTCAATCTAATCCAAGTCTGAAACACTGGATGGCAGTCAAGAGAATATTGAGATATCTAAAAGGAACTTCAGACTATGTTCTATGTTATCATGGGAAGGATTTGCGGTTAATTGGTTATATTGATGCTGATTGGGGAGGTGATATAGATCAGCGCAAATTGACCTCTAGATATGCATTCTTGCTTAATGATTGTGCAATTTCATGGAGTAGCAAGAAGCAATCTTGTATAGCTTTATCGATGATGGAAGCTGAATATGTAGCTTGTTCCTCGGCTATACAAGAGGCAGTTTGGTTGAAAAGATTTTTGCAGAACATATAAATTGTCAAGTCAGCATCTGAACCTGTGATAATCTATTGTGATAGTATGGCTGCATTAGCTTATGCTAAGGATCCAAAATATCATGGAAAGACCAAACATATCCAGATTATATATCACTATGTTAGAGACATGATTGCGGAAAAGGAAGTGATTCTGAAACACATTTCTACAAACAAAATTGTAGCAGATCCATTTACTAAACCAATAGCTAGAGATGCGTTTGCAAGGAACGTAAAATCTCTAGGCTTATGTAGAATGTAATCAATATATGTTATGTCAGATCACTTGGTTTTTACAAATGATATATCATTTTAATTGATTAATGAATTTTCAATTATATGAATATATTGCAAATACCAGTTAAGTATGTCGATAGACTTAGATTGACTCACTCACATGAGTAATCGCCTCTAGCGCTATGGAGCGAGTAAAGATGAGACCATAAATGCAAAGGCATTAAGTGAATGACTAAGATGCAGTGGGAGCAGTCTTAGTTTTTATTCATTTTTTATAAGGTCGCCTTGATGAAGATCAAGATGAGATTCTTCGTATATATAAGAATCAACATGAATAACTTCCCCACCATTCATGTGTCTATATAGAGGAAGCTGAGTGTGAAATTTGTTATTTAACATTGTTGAATGTATAAATAAAAATTTCAAGTTTGGCGCATTTGGAGCGACAAGACTAATACTCATACGATGTTTATTTATTTTGAACTAAGAGTAAGACATACGCTCTTTTATCTTTGACAAGAAAAGAGTAGCTCCACCATAGCATGCATTTCATAATGCATGTTCTATACGACCTATTAGAAAGTGAAAGAATGGATCCCTGCTTCTTCGCTATGTGAGTCCTAGAAATCCTAGAAATGGATTTCAAACAACTTTTACCCTTTGTGACTTTTGACTATATTATGATGTGATGAATTAATGTTGGCTATCTTAGGAAGTATCCTATAGTCATGGAATGATTCGACTTAATGGAACACTCCTAGAAAAGCGAGTTAATTCAAAGTTGATTGATATGAGGGCAAAAGAAAGAGTACTTTGCTTATGCACTCACAGCTTGTGTTCATCGGCCGGAGTTATTACGCTTGATGAAGCGATAAGTAACTTAGAATACAAGTGATTTTAAGAATGATTTGAGTATAGATTCATGAGGGATTGAATGATACTCGAATTAAGTGTATTGAGAAAGATACTTGGGGTAATTAAGCACATTATCGAAAATAATTACATCTTTGGGTTGATGTCTCCTATATGGCCTATAATTAGGTTTGTATTAGAGCTCCCACAATTTGTGTGCTTTAGGTCGCACGGTCTGTTCGCTTGTATGAAAGATTCTTTGTTTAAGTTTGAAATGTGAGATGATATTTGGACTGAGCCAAGCCCACTTTGGGCGAGTGGGAGATGTTGGGCTTTATGGTAATGGGCCGCCCATGTGGACTTGACCCAGCCCAGGCTCATATCTTCTTATATATAAAGTTATGAAACGATATAACTTTTGAAAGAAGATAACGAAATGATATAAGAAAAAAGAGATAACTTTTCATCGTTAGTTTTCTCCGAAATTCGGAAAGGAATTTCTTCATCTCCGTTTCATCACAAGAGAATCAAGGCATTCGTACCGTGGAACTGAGTCAAGTTCTAGTAATTTGTCTCCCCCTGAAGCATTAAAAGCGCACGATTCACGCTCAACAAGTAAGTATCCACTGCCAGAGTATTTCTACAGGACTAAATCTTTCATGATTCTTTTTTTTATCCTTTCTTCTTATTGATTTTAAGATTTAGTTTCCATCAGTATTAGTGTGGATCATTTATTACCAGTATCTACATTTTTTGTCTTATTGAGATTTTTTTTAAATTGTTTGTAGGCTGCTTCAAAGATTAACTCAAGCTTGGATTAGGAATTTGGTGTTTCGAATAAGCAACCAAGTGATCTCCATTCATGGTACTCTTTTTTTTTTATACTCCATAGGGTAGACAACAGGAAATACTTTATCCATCTATGTGGAACTCATACTTTGACATTTTGGAACAAATTTCCAATTGCGTATATTTTGGATGTAAGTGGATATGGTTGTTTATATACAATATTTTGTTGAAAAATTATTTGTTCCAAATATTTGATAGTTTCCATGTTTAATTATTATGAGATATTTTTATATAATAAAAAGTTCATTTCAAATAATGATTATAAATTGTCTCAAAAATATTTTTAATGAGAGTAATTAATGACAGATAATCCTACTACCGTATTCATTTTTAGTGAGGGACCGATAACTAATTGTGAAAGTAGTTTTTTTTTTAAAAAATTGCATATAATGATAGGCAAGTAATGTATAATGAAAATATATATTGTTATTAAAGTAATACTTTAATGAGAGGCAAATGTCATTATAATGACAAGATATGTTATCATTTAAATCAATTTTTAATGACAGTAAAATCTCGTCATAAAAAATATCAGTACAATAATGATGGGACTCCTTTCCCATAAGTCCTTTTGAGGTCATGCAGTAGAGATTGTTGTTTATAAAATAAATAGAGTCCCTTATAATTTAGTGGATGTTATTCCATATGAGATACGGAATGACAAGAGATATATTATTTCACATATTAAAGCATGGGGTTGTCCTGCTTATGTGAAGCAGACAGTATTAGATAAGCTAGAAGCTAAGTCTAATAAGTGTCTATTTTTGGGATATCCAAAAGAATCATTTGAATATCAATTCTACCATCCTTTGGAACAAAAAGTGTTTGCTTCAAAGCATTTTATCTTATTTTAAAAGTAACTATTTTTCTAAGAAGACAGCATGCTTTGAAACAAACACGTTTTGTTCTAAATGGCGGTAAGAGTTTCTTCTAAAAGAAGATAGTGGAAGTAAGATTGAACTTGATGAACTTCAAGATGCTCACACATATTCAAATCAACTGACAGAACCCAGATTTGTTACTCATACAGATGAATTAATAGTTACACCTTCTAAAACACAAGTACTTCGTAAATCAAGTAGGATACACACTCTTCCTGAGATATATGGATTTCTTATAAGTGAACAAAATGTCGTATTGCTCATAAAGGATGATGAGTCTACTACCTATGAATAAGTTCTGAATAGTTTAGAATCTTATAGATGGCTAAAAGCCATGTAGTTAGAGATGGATTTCATGTATAAAAACTAAGTATGGACGTTGAATGATCCACCTAAAAGTGTAAAATCCATTAGGTGCAAATGGGTTTTAAAAAAAAAGACCGACATAGAAGGTAATGTAGTTACCTATAAAGCTAGGCTATTAGCAAAAGGATATCATCAAATACAAAGGTGTTAACTATGATGAAACCTTCTTTCCAGTTGTTATGCTTAAATCTATGAGGATACTCTGAGCCATTAAAACTCATTATGATTATGAGATTTGGCAAATGGATGTAAAAATAACTTTCCTTAATTGAAATCTATATGAGGATGTGTACATGAGACAAAGAGAAGGTTTTACATCCAATGATGGCAAAAAGTATGCAAATTGCAAATATCCATTTATGGATTGAATTAAGCATCCAGGAGTTGGAACATCCGATTTGATGAAACATCAAAGAGTTTGGTTTCTTAAAAAATGTGAATGAATCTTGTGTTTACAAAACAATCAGTGAGAGTGTAGTCATATTCCTAGTATTGTATGTAGATGACACTTCTTATAGAAAACACTGTCTCAGTCAAAATTTGGCTTTTTCTGAATTTCTCCATAAAAGATCTTGGAGAAGCAACTTAGATACTAGGGATTAAGATCTATAGAGATAAATTTAAACAATTTTTTGATCTTTCTCTGTCTATATACATAGATAAGACACTAAATATGTTTAGCATGGAACAGTCCAAGAGAGGATTAATTCCTATGACTCATAGAATTAACCTTTCTAAATTCATGTGTCTAAAGACATAGGATGAACGGACACATATGAGAAAGATTCCATATACTTCGGCTTTTGGATCCATCATGTTTGCTACATTATGTACTAGACCTAATGTATCATATGCTCTTAGTGTTACGAGTGTTAGAGGAGTGCTCTAAAGGCAATCACCTTTAGCACTTATTGTACAAATTTATTTGATTAATAAAAGGCTTTTTCATTAATTTGATGTTCATTTGATATATGAATTGATAAGTGATCTTAAATCAATTAAGAAGTCCTTGATACATAACATAGCATGAAGGAAATCATGATGAGATCATGATATTGAGATTCTTATCATGTGTCATTATGTTAGTATCAAAATTATCTCTAGTCATAGGATTAATGAGATGAGACATTATTAATCCAGACAGACTAGCACATGTTACACTCCTTGATTGGATCGAGTAGTAGATCTCATAATCTATAAACATGAGATGTTTAGAGTTAACATGTTGATGCTTGCTAAGTGTAACTAAGTACATTGGATGACCAACTATGAGATAATCATATCGATAATCTATTCAAATGTCAATGATAGTCGCATCATAGCAATGGTGCAAGTATCTTAGACTTGAGGTACTCAAGGATATCTTGAATATTGATTCTGTATTTTGACACTATTCCTTGTTGCCTCAGAGAGGTAGCTCATAGGGTGGTGATTGGATACAGCTTGAGGAATTCGAAGGTAATTAGGTAACCAACAAAGGATTCACCACTCTTGATAGAAAGAGTGTATACCCATGGCCTCTTGTCGTGGTCATTACTCAGGAATCTCTGGCCTGAGTGGAAATGTCATAAAGATAGTGTTCAATGACATATCTAATAGAGTAATGAGCCTCAAGGACAAGAACTAACATTACTTAGAGTCAGTCTAGTGGGAGTTGACACATGTCCATACTCTGAACCAAGTGGGGTATAGAATGGTGAAAGAAATAATTGCACAGAAATTGTTTATGGAAAGGTTCGTAGTCAAACCACTGACTTTCCGGTCAATTGGGGTCATGATGTGTTGCTAGATACCGTTCATGACCTGCTTAAATTAATTATTAATTTAAGTTGCCAAGATAACCAGGAACCTAATGGGTCACACGCATTGAAGATATGGAGAATGAGTAAAATGGTCTTGGATAGGATCCAAAATATGAGAGAATTATTTTAGGATGGATCGGGATGAGATCGCACGAAAAATCGTTCAGAGTGTCATGGGCCGGCGTAGGGCGGGGCAGGCTGCTGGCCCGCGTGGGCTAGGTAGGCTGCTGGCCCACCTTGCGAGCCAGCTAGGCAGCCCAGCAGCAGGCCCAGCGCTCCTGCAGCTTCCATCCATTGGCCAACGGCTGTATTTGGCCATAATTAGGCCAATTATGGCCAATTACTATTCATTAGTTACCATTTTCTCCATTTTTGACTTTTCATCTTATTTTTGAATTTGATTCAAATAGGAAAGATATCAAATGGCAGAAAATAGACATTATTTTTTTTTTATGAAAAAAAATATTTTTAAGACAACAAAAATTCTCTCAAGAACACTTTCAAAGCTAACACTTTGAATTTGTTCAAACCATTTTCTCTTGATAGTTTCTTCTTCATTCTTCATGTGGATTATCATTAGAGACATCATAGTGTGGATTGTTGTGGTTTGCTACAACCCAACAAAGTGAAGATTTGAAGAACAAATAAAAATTACAAGGTATAATTTTTAACATTTACATTTATATAAATTAGTTTTTATGGTACAAGTATGATCTTTTGTTTTGGGTTTTGAAAAATTTTATTTTTCGCTGCGTTTATGGATATGATTCATTCTTCAAAACCCAACAACGAGTAGATCTTGATGAAGGGCATTGGGTGGCTATTAGGAAGATCTCGACGAGGGGCATTGGGTGGCTATTTAGAACATCCTTAACTACTTGAAAAGGGAAATTCTTGGATTATGGAAATGGTGAGATTAAAGTAAGCGAGTATACAGATGTCAGCTTCCAAACTGAAAAGGATGACTTCAAGTCCTAATCAAGTTATGTTTTCACATTAAATGGTATAATAGTCAGTTGGAAGGGTTCCAAATAGGAGACAATTGTAGATTCTACAATCGAAGTGGAGTACAATGCAACTTCTGAGGCAACTAAAGAAATAGTTTGAAAAAGGAAATTCATCATAAAGTTGGAAGTGGTTTCTAGCATTGTTGATCCAATATCCTCGTATTGTGATAACAATGGAGCCATTGCACAAGCAAATGAGCCACAGTCTCAACAAAAATCCAAACATGTTCTCACACATTACCATTTATTTTCAGAAATCATAGGTAGACATGATATAAAGATAGGGAGAGTTCATACTAATCAAAATATACCTGATACTTTCACTAAGCCATTTCCCCAAAAGAAACATGATAGTTAATTTGTTGTCTAGGGTATAATGGATAAAGGTGATTGATTTTAGTGCAAGTGGGAGATTGTTAAAGAGGTGCCCTAAAGGCAATCACCATAGGCACTTATTGTACTCATTTATTATTAATAAAAAGACATTTTCATTATATGGTATTCATTGTATATGAATTGATATAGATTTTAGATCGTTTAATAAATTCATTAGCATGTAACACATTGTGAAAGAAATCATGATCAGATCATAATAGTGAGATTCCTATAATATGCAATTGTGTTTATACCTATATTATACCTAGTTATAAGATTAACAAGATGAAACATTGTTAATCCCGATAGACTAGCACATGTTATACTCCTTAACTAGGACTAACAGCTAATCTCATAAGGTCAGGACATGAGATGTTTAAAGCTAACATATGGATGTTTGATAGAGTAGCTAAGTACGTTGGATAACCTGCTATAAGACAATCACATGGATATATATTCAATATCAGTGATAGTCTCATCATAATAGCAATGCTGCAAGTATTGTTAAACTTTTGATGGTAAAGGTTATCTTAGATACTGAGTCATATACTTTGACTCTATTCCTTATTGTTAGAGAAGTGCTCTAAAGACAATCACCTTTAGCACTTGTTGTACAAATTTATTTGATTAATAAAAGGCTTTTTCATTAATTTGATGTTCATTTGATATATGAATTGACAGTGATCTTAAATCAATTAATGAAGTCCTTGATGCATAACATAACATGAAGGAAATCATGATGAGATCATGATATTGAGATTCTTATCATGTGTAATTATGTTAGTATCCAAACTATCCCTAGTCATAGGATTAATGAGATGAGACATTGTTAATCCAGACAGACTAGCACATTTTACACTCCTTGATTAGATCGAGCAGTAGATCTCATAAACTGTAAACATGAGATATTTAGAGTTAACATGTGGATGATTTCTAACTGTAGCTAACTACATTGTATGACCTGTTATGAGATAATCATATAGATAATCTATTCAAATGTCAATGATAACTTCAACATAGCAATAGTGCAAATATCCTTAGAGTTGAGTTACTCAAGGATATCTTGGATACTAATTATGTATTTTGATACTATTCCTTGTTGCCTCGTGGAGGTTGCTCATAGGGTGATTGGTTACAGCTTGATGGATTCAAATTAATTGGATAACCAACAAATGATTCACCACTCCTGATAAAAGGATGTACACCTATGGCCTCATGTCGGGGTCATTACTTGGAAATCTCTCGCTAAAGTGAAAATGTCCTGAAAATAGTCTTCAATGACATGTCTAATAGAGTAATAAGCCTCAAGGACAAGAAATACATTACTTGGATTCGGCGTGATGTAGTCAGTTTAGTGGGAGTTGACACATGTCCATACTCTGAACTAAGTGGGGTATAAAATGGTAAAAGGAATAATTGCATGAAAATTATCTATGAAAAAGTTCATAGTCAAACCACTGATTTTTCAGTCAATTGGGGGTCGTGATGTGTTGCTAGATACCGATCATGACTTGCTTAAATTAATTGTAAATTTAAGTGGTCAACATAACCAATAAACTAATACATGCATTTAAGATATGGAGAATGAGTAAAATGGTATTGGATGAGATCCAAAAAGTATGAGAGAATTATTTCAGAATGGATCGTGATGAGATCGCATGAAAAATTCATTCAGAAGGGTAGGCAAGCTAGGCCTACCTAGCAGCAACCCGCAGCATAGTGCACAATAGTGGCTATTGGCTTTCTTTAGCCTTAATCAGGCCATAATTGACATTCACTATTCATTAAGTTTCATTTTCTCCATTTTTGAATTTTTATCTTTTCTTTTAATATGATTCAAATATAAAAGAAAACAAATGGCAAAAAGAGACATGAAAAAATATTTTTGAGACATAAGAAAAATTCTCTTAAGAACACTTTCAAAGCTAGCACTTTGAAATTGTTCAAACTATTTCTTTTGTTAGTTTCTTCTTCATTGTTCATATGGATTATCATTAGAGACATCTTAATATGGATTGTTTTGGTTTGCTATAACCCAACAATGTAAAGATTTCAATAACAAATCAAGAAATTACAAGGTATAATTCCTAACCTCTATATTTGATGAATTAGTTTTAATGGCACAAGCAATATTCTTGTTTCGGATTTTAAAAATTTTATTTTTTCCATTGTGTTTTATGAAGAGATTCATCTTCAAAATCCAACATTAGTATCAAAGCCCCTTTGTGTCTATTAAAATTAATTTTAATTGAAAGTGCAATGAGATTGTACGGTGTTGATGGTTTTGGATGAATATGTTTGAATAATTGAAATTAATTTGTAAACTTTGTTTTACACATTTTTCTTTCTTTAATATGATCATGGGATGATCAAAGATGATTATTTTAATTGAAAAATAGTTCAAATGTGATTCAAATAAGTAATTTTAGATTTATTTCAAAATACTAAAAATTGTCTTATTTATGAACATGTGTTGTTGTTTGCCTTAATTAATGGGGCTGTTTATATTTTTCTTATAATTTAATTATAGAAAAATTATTTATATATATTGAGAATATTTTTATGGCTCTGTAAGTGTCCAATAATTAATTAAAAATTATTTTAATTAAATTTTTAAATAAATATAAAGACGAGACTATTTTGGCTTACCCAACAGAACTGTTTTGTGAGATTTTTTTGTATATGATTATTTTATTTTCATCACCTTGAAATAATTTTTATGTGATTAAAAATATGCTATTTTTATTTTAGATACATGCCAAAATTATTTTGCACAAATCTAAAATCTTAAAAAATTATAGATGTCGAATGAGTCGTTTTGATCGTAAAAATGTATTGGTTCATTTGATTTTAGATACATGCCAAAAATATTTTGATGAACTTAAGCTGACCTAAAGATAATTAGAAGGATATTTGAATTTCTAAAATTTTTTATAATTTTTGAAAATTATTTTTGAATTAATTTAAGAGGAGCAATGATAATTCTAGTATGATTAGAAATTGGTATGTATATTAAAATAAATTATTTAATTTTGACATCATAATATTTTTATTTTAAGATAAATTAATTTTAAATCAATTTTGGATATATGAAATTTAATTGAATGTGATTAAATATTAAATTTCACATTGAAATGAGATACAAATTAAATTAATCAAAACAATACAAGAAGGTAGTTTCAGTACAAACGTTGCATCGATTTTCAAATTGAAATTCAAAATTGACATTATTTTATTTTATGTATTAGAGAATGTGTGTTAGGGGTGTATGGAAAGTCATGATGGATAATTATGTATTGGGTTTTGAAGAATGAATCAGATTCATACATGCAGCAGAAAAATAAAATTTTCAAAACCCGAAAACAAAAGATCATACTTGTGTCATTAAAACTAATTTATATAAATATACATATTAGAAATTATACCTTTGTTGGGTTGTAGCAAACCACAACAATCCACACTAGGATGTCTCTAATGACAATCCACGCGAAGAATGAAAAAGAAACTATCAAAAGAAATGGTTTGAACAAATTCAAAGTGGTAGCTTTGAAAGTATTCTTGGGAGAATTTTTGTTGTGTCTTAAAATATTTTCATGTCTATTTTTTGTCATTTGATGTCTTTTCTTTTTGAATCAAATTCAAAGAAAAGATAAAAAGTCAAAAGTGGAGAAAAGGGCAATGAATGAATAGTAATTGACCATAATTGGCCAAATTAAAGCGAAATTCTGCCATTGGCCAATGGGCGGGAGGCAGCAGTGTGCTGGGACTGCTGTTGGGCAGCTCAGCTGGCCTGTGGCCTGCCTAGCCTGCCCAAGTCCATGACCCTCCCGAACGATTTTTCCCGTGCGATGTCATTGCGATCCTTCGCTATCCATCCCAAAATAATTCTCTCATATTTTGGATCATATCCAAGACCATTTTACTCATTCTTCATATCTTTAATGAGTGTGACCCATTAGGTTCTCAGTTATGTTGTCCACTTAAATTAACAATTAATTTAAGCTAGTCATAAGCGGTATCTAGCAACACATCATGACTCCCAATTGACTAGAAAGTCAGTGATTTAACTACGAACCTTTCCATAGATAATTTCCGTGCAATTATTCCTTTCACCATTCTATATCCCATTTGGTTCAGACTATGGACATGTGTCAACTCCCACTAGACTGACTACGTGACGACTAGTCTAAGTAATGTTAGTTCTTGTCCCTAAAGCTCATTTCTCTATTAGATATGTCATTGAAGACTATCTTTATGACATTTCCACTCTGGCCAGAGATTCCCAAGTAATGACCATGACAAGAGGCCATGGGTATACATTCCTTCTATCAGGAGTGGTGAATCCTTTGTTAGTTACCCAATTACCTTCAAATATCTCAAGCTGTATCCAATCACCACCCTATGAGCAACCTTGCTAAGGCAATAAGGAATAGTGTCAAAATACATAATCAATATTCAAGATATCCTTAAGTACCTCGAGTCTAAGGATACTTGCACCATTGCTATGATGTATTCAAAGGTGATTGGGTAACCAACAAAGGATTCACCACTCTTGATAGAAGGAGTGTATACCCATGGCCTCTTATCGTGGTCATTACTAAGGAATCTCTGGCCGAAGTGGAAATGTCATAAAGATAGTCTTCAATGACATATCTAATAGAGTAATCAGCCTCAAGGACAAGAACTAACATTACTTGGACTAGACGTGACGTAGTCAGTCCAATGGGAGTTGACACATGTCCATACTCTGAACCAAGTGGGGTATAGATTGGTGAAAGAATAATTGCACAGAAACTATCTATGGAAAGGTTCGTAGTCAAACCACTGACTTTTCGGTTAATTAGGGGTCATGATGTGTTGCTAGATACCGCTCATGACCTGCTTAAATTAATTATTAATTTAAGTGGCCAATATAACGGGGAACCTAATGGGTCACACGCATTGAAGATATGGAGAATGAGTAAAATGGTCTTGGATAGGATCCAAAATATGAGAGAATTATTTTAGGATGGATCGCGATGAGATCGCACAAAAAAATTGTTCGGGAGTGTCACGGGCCCGTATGAGCCCGAACGGGCTAGGCAGGCTGGCGGGCCAGTTGGGCTATCCAGCAGCAGCCCGCAGCAGGCCCAGCGCGCCTGCAGTTTCCATCTGTTGGCCAATGGCTGTAATTGGCCATAATTAGGCCAATTACTATTCATTAGTTGCCATTTTCTTCATTTTTGACTTATCATCTTATTTTTGAATTTGATTCAAATTGGAAAGGCTTCAAATGGCAGAAAATAGACATGAAAAAAAAATATTTTTAAGACAACAAAAATTCTCTTAAGAACGCTTTCAAAGCTATCACTTTGAATTTGTTCAAACCATTTTCTCTTGATAGTTTCTTCTTCAATCTACGCGTGGATTATCATTAGAGACATCCTAGTATAGATTGTTGTGGTTTGCTACAACCCAACAAAGTGAAGATTTGAAGAACAAATCAAAAGTACGAGGTATAAATTTTTAACATTTACATTTATATAAATTAGTTTTAATGGTACAAGTACGATCTTTTATTTTAGGTTTTGAAAAATTTTATTTTTCACTGCATTTATGAATATGATTCATTCTTCAAAACCCAACAGTAGCCATATCGTGAGTAGTCATCAATGAAAGTAATGAAGTAGATGAAACCACCTCTGGCGTGTGTAGACATTGGACCACATACATTTCAATGCATTAAGTCTAAAAGTCTATTAGCGCGTTCACCCTTTCCCTTAAAGGGTAATTTAGTCATCTTGCCTAATAAGCAAGATTCACATGTGTCATATGATTCATAATCAAATGACCCTAAACTACCACTTTTGTGTAGCTTAGCCATGCGTTTCTCACTTATATGACCAAGGTGATAATGCCATAAGTAAGATGATTTCAACATATCTTGTTTTTTCCTTTTATTATCATTGATGTTTAAAATTGGATTTGACATATCTAATATGTATATTCCATTGCATAATGTACTACTAGCATAAAGAATTTCATTCAATATAATAGAACAACAATTCTTGCAAAAAGCTAAAAGGTAACCATCTTTATTTAGACTTCAAACGTAAATAATGTTTTTAGTCAAAGCAGGTACATAATAGCAATTATTCAAATTTAATATAAGCCCACTGTTGCCCAGAAATTGAACCAAGAAGGGGCGTTGAATTGGATATTAAAAATTCTTAACTTTTAAGTGCAGAAAGAAAAGTTAAGTAAAATAGGGATTGGAATATATCACACAGGAATTTTTACAGAGGTTCAGGTGTTAACAAACCCTACTCCTTTCCCTAATCTCAATTGGGAGTTTCACTAACACACTAAGTGTTATAATGCAGTTTTACAAGCTCACTTTCAACTATGGTGTTTCTAACAATGGATCACACCTAACCCAAAAATCCTATGTGTTTTAATAGCTCACACAATAAACCGATTCCTTGTGTTTTAAAAGCTCACACAAATAACCCTTACAAGTGTTCTACTCTTAACCTAATATATCCAAACTCACTTGAGTAGTAGATTACAAAGAGAAACACTCACAAATCTATAATGCTTAGAAAATAATGAGCAAAAAGTTTTTTTACAGAGAATTAATGTTTGTTTGAAAGTGGTAAATGTATAAATGGCTACAACATGATTTTGATTGGAATTATTTGCTCTTCCCTTGTTCCGGACTCATAAATGCCTTGCATTTATACTTCCATAACGAATTATAGCCGTTTGGTTGCATTTAATGTGAAAATAGCCGTTGCACCAACTCTTAATTTCGCGCCTGACATGTTTCTCTTTCCTCTTTCACGGTCATGAATATGTATATCACGGTCGTGACTGTTCTTCTAAACTGTGACTTGAGTGGTGACTTTGTCCGTGAAGCATTCTGGACGGATTTGAAGTGTTTGATCACAGGCATGACATTATTCTTTCACGGGAGTGAACATCCTTCTTAGTTGTGGTCCAAGTGGTGACTCTGGTCGTGAAGCTCTCTGGAGGAATTTAACATGTTTTCTCACGGGCATGAATTTCTTTCACGGGTGTGACTGATATGATCATTCACGATTGCTATGATGCTTCATGGCCGTGAACTTTAAATGTTGGATAATTGGCACTAAGCTGCATCACAGGCATGACTTTCTTCAATTTTTGTCTTTTTAAGGTTAGTCTTCCATTCTCCATTCTTGCTATCATGTTCCATACCCTGTTCAATAAACTTAGAAAATAAGTATGTTAAATACATTATTGCTATTTTATTTGTTAGCAAAATGACATAAATACCCCTCAAGGTTCAACACCCACTAGGGAGGGTCAATGCATATGTTCCTACAGCTAATACAACAACCCTTGCCACAATGGAAGTATGTCCCTTTTGGGGCAATCTCCTTGGCCTTCTTATTGGCCATGCCTCCCTTAGGCTTCATGGACTTCTTCTTCTTCTTCTTAAGGTTCTTCCTTTTTGAACTTGAAGAGTCCACCAGCATCACAGCCTTACTGTCATTCTTGACAAATGGCTCAGCTATTTTGAGCAAGTTAATCAGCTTAGGAATAGTGGTAGAGATTTGGTTCATCTTTAATTCATATTGCGCTAGAGATGTCCCTTCAACCATCTTAGTGCAGAAGAACAACCTCAAAGTTTCAAACCTTTCAGAACATGTTTGCTCATCAAAAAGCTCTCTGAGATGGTATACTATGGAATTAGCATCAATAGCCTCATGCTGCTTTTGCAACTCAGTTGATATAGTAGCAGGCATAATGCAGCTTGCCATCTCACTATCATCGAGATGCTTTTGATATGCTTTCTGAACGTCTTCAGAAGCATTAGCAGTAGGGGGATTAAGGAGTGCCACATCTAGGATATAGCCAATCTTTTTGGATTTGAGAATTATTCTCAGATTCCTTAGCCAATCAAAAAAACTAGGCCCAGTCAACTTATTTGATTCCATTAGTGATTGCAAATTCACACTTTTCATGATGATGATTTTAGCAACCTAGATGTGAAATAGAACATGTTAGAATGCACATAAAATGCATGTTTATTAGGTTTTTGATAAATCGCATTATGACTAATTTATAATATAGAGGTTAGAAATTATACCATGTAATTTCTTATTTGTTCTTCAAATCTTCACTTTGTTGGGTTGTAGCAAACCACAACAATCCACAATAGGATGTCTCTAATGATAATCCATGCGAAGAATGAAGAAGAAACTATCAAAAGAGGTTTGAACAAATTTAAAGTGCTAGCTTTGAAAGTGTTCTTCAGAGAATTTTTGTTGTCTTAAAAATATTTTTTTTCTCAAAAAACTATTTTCATGTCTATTTTCTTCCATTTGATGTCTTTTCTATTTCAATCAATTTCAAAGAAAAGATAAAAAGACAAAAATGGAGAAAAGGGAAATGAATGAATAGTAATTGGCAATAATTGGCCTAATTAAGGCCAAATTCTGTCATTGTCCAATGGGAGGGAGGCAGCAGCGCGTTATGCCTTTTGCAGGTTGCTGCTGGGCAGCCCAGCTGGCGCGCTAGGCAGGCCAACAACTTGCCTAACCGCGTGAGCTGGCACAGGCCTGCCACCATCCTGAACAATTTTTCCCATGCGATCTCATCGCAATCCATCCCAAAATAATTCTACATATTTTGGATCCTATCCAAAACCATTTTACTCATTCTCCATATCTTTAGTGTGTGTGACCCATTAGGTACCCTGTTATGTTGGCCACTTAAATTAACAATTAATTTAAGCAAGTCATGAGCGTATCTAGCAATACATCATGACCCCTAATTGACGGAAAAGTCAGTGGTTTGACTACGAACCTTTCTGTTGCCCAGATATTGAACCAAGAAGGGGGGTTGAATTTGATATTAAAAAAACAATTTCTTAACTTTTAAGTGCGGAAAGAAAAGTTAAGTTGAGCAGGGATAGAGATATCAGACAAGAATTTTGATAAAGGTTCGGGTGTTAACAAACCCTACTCCTCTCCCCAATCTCAATTGGGATTTTCAATAACACACTAAGTGTTACAATGGAGTTTTACAAGCTCACTCCCAACTATGGTGTTTCTAACAATGGATCACACCTAACCCAGAAATCCCTTCTGTTTTAATGGCTCACAGAATAAACCAATTCCTTGTGTTTTGAAGGCTCACACAAATAACCCTTAAAAGTGTTATACTCTTAACCCAATATACCCAAACACTCACAAATCTATAATGCTCAGAAAATAATGAGCAAAAAGATTTTTACAGAGAATTAATGTTTGTTTTGAAAGTATTAAATGCACAAAATGGCTACAACAAGATTTTGATTCGAAGTATTAGCTGTTCTCTTGTTTTGGATTCATAAATGAGTTGCATTTATACTTCCATGGTGAATTATAGCCATTTGGTTACATTTAATGTGGAAATAGTCGTTGCACCAACTCTTAATTTTACGCCTGACATGTTTCTCTTTCCTCTTTCATAGTCGTGAATAAATGTGTCACGATCGTGACTGTTCTTTTAAGCCGTGACTTCGGCCGTGAAACATTCTGGAAGGATTTGAAATGTTTGATCATGGGCATGACAATATTATTTCATGGGCATGAACATCCTTCCTAGCCGTGGTCCAAGTAGTGACTCTGGCCGTGAAGCTCTCTGGAGGAATTTGACATGTTTTCTCACAGGCGTGACTTTCTTTCATGGGCGTGACTTTCTTTCATGGGCGTGACTTTCTTTCATGGGCATGACTTTCTTTCATGGGCATGACTGATATGATCATTCACAGTTGCTATGATCCTTCATGGCCGTGAACTTTAAATGTTGGATATTTGGCGATAAGCTTCATCACGGGCGTGACATGACATACAAGGTCACGAGCGTGAAGATACTATTTCTTCATTTTTTGTCATTTTAAGGTTGGTCTTCCATTTTCCATTCTTGCTATCATGTTCCATACCCTATTCAATAAACTTAGAAAACAAATGTGTTAAATACATTATTGCTATTTTATTTGTTAGCATCAAAATGACAGAAATACCCCTCAAGGTTCAACAATCTCCCCCTTTTTGATGGTGACAAATAATCTAGCAATATGTGCTTTCGAGAAGTCTCCCCCTCAAAAGATGCTTAAGATAAAAAATTACTGAAAGTGCAAGAATTGTAAAGAATGATGAAGTATAGCATCAAAATATGCTTCCTAGTTTAGGTATATGCAAGATATATGCAAGGTATATTAAATGTATAGCAAATTTTTACTTAAAACAAGTTAAGTATGGGCAAAGTATATTTAAGGTATATTCAAAGTATATCAAGTGCATATTCATTCATGTAACTTGCATCCAGGTATATGCAAAGTATACTTAAGGTATATTCAAGGTATATCAGCTCATTTTCATACTTGCATATTCATTTGATTCAAATAAGTATTTCAAATATATTGCATTTAACTTTAAATATAATATATTGCTCGGTTCTCCCCTTTTTGTCATTAACAAAAAGAATATCAAAAAGATAAATCATAAGGAAAACAAAAGCAATTACATTAATATTAAAAGAAGACTACAAGGATTTGAAAAGTGATTGAAAGTCCTAAATCAAACAAGCTAGAAAATAACATAGCTAAAATATAGTCTAGCTAGATTTGGAGTCTGACATCCTGTCTCTAAGGTGAGCTACTTCCGCCTCGAGGCTCTCCATGCAAGAATCCATGAAATCCTTGAGGTTCTCTAACCTCACATCCATCGGAGCCTGCAATTGCTCAAACTGTGGTGCCAAGGGATCAGCCACTTAGCTAAGTTTGGTGTGGAGGCAAACGATTGTCCAATTTCCTACTCAACCTCTAGAGTTGTCATCTCAACTCAAACTCTCTTCCTCTACTGGTTTCCTTGGAGGCCAGCTTTGAAGTCATCTGAATTGTTGTCCTCCCAAATAATCTCACCAGCAGTGTTGGTGAAGTGGTAGTATATGTTGTTCTTATGAGCTATAAGAACAATCGCTCCCATTTTGATAAATGACTCAACATCTAGTCGGTCTCAAGGATGTGTTGGTATAAGGTTGAAGTGGTGCTCCTCTAGCTTCAAATACACAAGTTTGATAGCAAGGTGAGTCACGTACCCACCAATCAGAATGTCTCTAGACTGCTTTGTGGCAATAGACAGTAGATGTTTTGCAAACCATCGAGTTAAGCCACTATTAGGCCTTTTCAGGCCATCTCTAGGAGAAAGAGCTCAGATTTCTGAATCGATCCGTTGCTGTCTCATCTGGAAAAAATGCTATATGTTAGAAACCTATGCAATACTTGTGCACTAGGGATCGAAGGTGGGTGCTTTTCGTCTTCTTGACGTCCCAGCTGTAGTCAATCCTAAAATGAGTCCATGCCTGAGTAGCATAGAACTCCACCTCACTCTCATTAAGGATACCGTCAGAGGGAAGGTTGAACATGTCACCAAACTCTGTAGCAGTGAGGGTGTTCAAATGTTTGCAAAGTTGGAATTTTACCATGCCGGTAGGAGAGACTTGCAGGGTTCTTAGGAACTCGAGAGTTGGTTCCCTCAACGTTGGTTAATGGATATCAATGAAATCTTTCAGATGACAAGCCTAGAGTTGTTCTGTCATGCTTGTCTCGAGACAAGTGTTCTGATAGTCTGCCACTCAAATGATCGAGAGGAAAGGAGTGGTCTTTGCTTCAGAACTGAGTATCTTAGATGACAGTGCTTCTGAATAATGTTTAAAAGGTAGTTCATGTACCTTTTTGGAGAATGAGACTTCTTTCTCGTACCTTTGGAGGAGCCGGTTTCCATTTTTGATTGAGAAATATATTTTTGAAGAGAGAAAATCTGATGGAATTTTGGAATAGAACCTAAGAAGTTTTGATTTCTGATGATGGATACAGTTTTTGAAGGTATTTATAGATGGAATGAGTTGCTAGGGGGCCATAATCTTCAAAATGGTATTCAATGGTGATAAATGAGAGAAGTTGGAGAGTTGGAAATGAGGGAAATAACAGCAGAAAATGTTTTATAGCCAACATCTTCACGGGCATGAAAGCTAAGTCACGGGCGTGAAATGTCGTGTTCACAGTTTGCTGAAGAGACGTTCTACCCGTGATGAGGGATGTGAAATGATTCACGGTCGTGACAATTAAAGGTCACCGTGGTGACGATGAAATATCACAGTGGTGACAAAAGAGTCGTGGTCGTGAAGTACAATCTTCACTACTTGTGACCGTGAGACACAGCGTGACACAAAGCATGAATGCTTCTGCAAGTTTTTAGTGGAAATGTTCACGGTCATGAATAAGCATCACGAGTGTGAACAAAGGGTTTCACAGGGGTGATAGAAAATGGTTATGGGCGTGAAATATAGTCTTCACTACCTTCAACCGTGAAGCATGTCGTGAAGCAAGGCGTGAAAGCTACTAGAGCTTGGCGATTATGATCACAGTCGTGAATATATGTCATGGGCGTGAATTGCCTAAAATCCTCATTAAATAAAATTAAGTCTAAAATAAGACTAAAGCATTTCTAAGGAGCTTTTATCCCCTATAACATATATTATTATCAAGTTAGCTACTTCATATTTAAAAAAGATGAGACAAAAAACAGAAGATTATCAATCAAGGTAAGACAATTTTGGCAATCATAAAGTTAATCCATCAATCATACCAAGCTCTCTTCTTATAAAATTAAATCTTTCCTCATTTAGAGACTTAGTGAAGATATCTGTCAATTGATTGTCTGTGCTTATAAATTCCAATACAACATCTCCATATTGAACATGATCTCTAATAAAATGATGTCTTATGTCAATATGCTTATTTATAGAGTGTTGAATGGGATTCTTAGATAGATTTATAGCACTTGTATTGTCACATCTAATAGGTATATGGTCCATACTATGACCATAATCCTTAAGTTGTTGTTTCATCCAAAGAATTTGTGTACAATAATATCCTACTGCCACATACTTCGCTTCAGCGATAGAAAGAGCAACTGAAACTTGTTTCTTGCTAAACAAAGAAACTAAGCATTCTCCAATAAAGTGACAAGTACCTGAAAGAATTTGTGTACAATAATATCCTACTGCCACATACTTCGCTTCAGTGATAGAAAGAGCAACTGAAACTTGTTTCTTGCTAAACAAAGAAACTAAGCATTCTCTAATAAAGTGACAAGTACCTGAAGTAATTTTTCTATCTAAAAGACTTCCAGTGTAATTAGCATATGAATATCCTATAATGTGAAAGGATGAATTTCTAGGATACCATAAACCTAGATGCAATGAGCCATGTAAATATTTTAAAATTCTTTTTATTGCATTTAAATGTGACTCTTTAGGACATGATTGAAAGCAAGCACATAAGCATACACTATACATTATATCAAGTCTAGAGGCAGTAAGATATAAAAGTGATCCGATCATACCTCTATAGAGCTTTTCATTAATGCTCTTACCCTTTTCATCCTTGTCCAATTTTGTTGATGTGCTCATTGGAGTCTTGGAATTTTTGCATCCTTCCATTCCAAATTTCTTAGGTAAGTCTTTGGCATATTTGGATTGGTTGATGAAGATGCCCTCCTCATTGCCTTGTTTTATTTGTAAATAGAGGAAGAATTTTAGCTCACCCATTATGCTCATTTTGAATTCCCTAGTCATACACTTAGCAAATGTTTGGCAAAGCAATTTATTAGTAGACCCAAATATGATGTCATCAATATAAATTTGAACAATTAGTGTATCATGCTTATGCTTTTTAATGAATAATGTAGTGTCAACATTCCCCTTTGTAAAATTATTTTCTAAGAGAAAATAACTTAGTCTTTCATACCAAGCTCTTAGGGCTTGTTTCAAAACATATAAAGCTTTTGAAAGTTTAAATACATGGTTGGGCAAATCATAGCTTTCAAAACCTGGTGGTTGTTCTACATAAACTTCTTCTTCTATAAAGCCATTTAAAAAGGCACTTTTACATCCATTTGAAAGAGTTTGAAATTCATATGGCATGCATATGCTAAAAGTATTTTATGGCTTCTAATCTAGCTACAGGAGCATAGGTCTCATCATAATTTATTCCTTCTTTCTGATTATATCCTTTTGCAACCAACCTAGCCTTATTCCTAGTTATTGAACCTTGTTCATCTAGTTTATTTATAAATACCCTTTTTCTTCCAATGATTTGATGCTCCTTGGGTCTAGGTACTAAGGTCCATACCTTACTTCTCTCAAATTGGTTGAGTTCCTCTTGCATAGGAATCACCCAACTTTCATCATTAAGAGCCTCATCAATATTTTTAGGCTCAATTTGAGAAACAAAGGTAATATTAGAAACTAAATGTTTGAGATGAGATCTAGTACCTACTCCCCTTGTAGGATCACCAATGATTTGCTCTTTGGGGTGATCTTTTGTCAATCTCCATTCCTTTGGGAGCTCTAGCCTATTTTCCTCTTGTGCTGGAGGTAGAGTATCATTTTGATGTGAATCTTCTTGATCATTTTCTTCTCTTTTATTTTCAAGATCAAGTCTTTCCATGGTACCTACAACATCATCAAGAACACTACCTTTCAAAAGATCAAGCTTACTAGATTCATCAAAAACAACATGCATAGATTCTTCAACAGTTAATAATTTTTTATTAAATACTCTATACGCTTTGCTAGTTGTAGAGTATCCTAAAACGATACCCTCATCAGATTTAGAGGCAAAATTTCCAAGGTTGTCCTTGGTATTCAATATGAAACATTTGCATCCAAATACTCTAAAGTATGATATCAAAGGCTTTCTTCCATTCCATAGCTCAAATGAAGTTTTGTTTAAGAAAGTTCTTTTGAAAACTCGATTTGAATTATAATATGCAGTATTTGTGGCTTCGGCCCAAAAGTAAGTTGTTAAACCATAGTCATTGAGCATTGTTCAAGCCATTTCAATTAAATTTCAATTTTTCCTTTTGACTACCCCATTTTGTTGAGGTGTTCTAGGAGATGAAAAATTCTGCGTAATGCCATGTTCAAGACAAAAATTTTCAAAGTTTTCATTTTCAAATTCTTTGCCATGATCACTTCTTATTTTTGAAATACAATATCCTTTTTCATTTTGAACTCTTTTAGCAAAGCTTCTGAAAGTTTCAAAGGCATCACTCTTTTGAGCTAAGAAAATTACCCAAGTAAATCTAGAGTAGTCATCGATGATGACAAAGACATAGTGTTTACCTCCTAAACTTGTAATCCTAGTAGGTCCAAAAAGATCTAGATGCAAGAGTTGTAGAGGTTTTGAGGTACTTACAATTTTTTTGGATTTGAAGGATGACTTGTGTTGTTTTCCTTTTTGGCAAGGTTCACATGTCTTGTCTTTTTCAAATTTGACTTTTGGTAACCCCTTCACCAGCTCTCCTTTGCTGAGGCTTTGAATTAGATCCATGTTTGCATGACCAAGCCTTCTATGCCACAACCAAGATTCATCACTTACCCTTAGCATTGTTTCCAAAGGTAACTTTACCTCCATCAATACTTTTGATTTCATTGAAAAGTTCTTTGTCTCCTGTCATATGCCTTGAGCATCCACTGTCTACTAGGCAATCATTTTTGGTTATTGTGGACTTAAGGCATACCTATAGAATCACAATTCAAGTATGTTTTTTAGGTACCTAAATGAGCTTGGGTCCTTGGGGGTTAGCACATGAAGGTTCCCAATGAGCCTTCCTTATCCAGCAATATTTATTTATGTGACCAAATTTCATACAATAATTACATTGTTTAGGTCTAAATATGCTTTTTGGTCTTACAATGCTTTTGAATGCCATATTTCTATTAGGTTGAATTTGAGAGCAATGGTATGCACAAGTATGATGAATTGGTGTTTTTCTAGGTGCATGCTTCTTATACATAAAGGCATGATTAGCCTTTTGAGGTTTCCTTCCTAGGCTTACCAATCATTGATCATCCCTCTTATGTATAGAAGATTAGTGAATTTTGTGCACTTAGCCCTTAGGGCTGTTACAGCAAATGTGGAGATGTAAGGTTCACTTGACTTAACAAAAGTAATCTTGTGAGAAGATGATGATGTACCCTTAAATCCTAGACCATGTCTAATTAAGGGTGGTCTTTGAGACACAATGAGAGTATCTAAACTCTCATTTCCTTTGTGAAATTTTGAAATGGAGTTTTTAAGTTCCTCAACTTCATTTTTCAAAATATTGTTTTCTTTAAGCAAGGATTTAGTTGAGGGTCTTGAAGAGTACTCATCTAATGACTTTTGAAGAGATTCATCATATGATTTAAGCTTAAAGTTTTCCATTTCTAAAGCATCCATTTTGGTTTTCAAATTAGAAATGTTATTCTTATAAGTATTGAATGTAATTCTATATTTCTCTAGTTCTAGATTCAATACTTCTATTAGGCTTTGCTCATCATCATCTTCACTATTACTATCATTATCACTACTATCATTATTGAAAGAGTATGAGTGAAGTTATCCTACCTTATCTGAGACGTGATCCTCTATAGCCATGAAGCATAGGTTGACCTCTTCACTTTCATTGTCATCTTTTTCACTTGAAGAGCTTTCGTCATCCCATGTGGCTTTGTGACCTTTCTCCCCATTGTCTCTTTGGTATTTGCTCTTGTGCTTCTTGAGCCTGAATTTTCTAGAGTTGCTCATTCTCTTCTCAATAATTCTTTTCAGCCTTCTTGAGAGCATAGCAATGTCCTCATTTGCATCATCACTCTTTTCTTCATCATCTTCAACTTCCTCTTGAGATTTTGAAGTAGAGGCTTTTAGTGCTAGAGGCTTTCTTTTTTCTGGCTCTACTTTAAGCTCTATATCTCTTTTCACTGCCATTTCATGTGTAAGATGTTTGCCACTAAGCACATTGATATTCATGATGCTCATGTCTTTATTTGCCTCTTCCATACCGGCAACTCTTGAACCGTAATCTTTGAGAGTAAGACTTCTCAGAATTTTGTTATTTACATCTTCCCAGCTCAGGTGTTTCCTAAGCTTTCTTATGTCATTTATGAAGGCTAGAAGATGGTTAGTCATGTCAATAATTGACTCATTGGATTTCATCTTGAAGAGTTCATACTCTGAAGTAAGAAGTTGAATCTTCTTGGATTTAACTTGCTTTGTTCCTTCATGATAGTTTTCCAATGTTTTCCACATGCTGTAAGCAGTTGGGCAGTATTGTATTCTGCCACATTCTTCAATGGATAATGAGCTTAAGAGAATTGTCATTGCCTTAATGTTTTTGAAGTTTGCTCTTCTTTGAGGCTCTATCCAATCATCTATTGACAGGATTGCTTCTTCACCATCAACTCCTCTTCTAGTTGGTGGTGTCAATTCTTTCCAAACACTATCCCAGACTTCAATTCCTTCACTATCGAGATATGTCTCCATCCGAGACTTCCAATGAGCATAATTTGCTCCATCAAAGTAAGGCTTGAGACTTTGGAATCCCTCATTGGCCATACCTTGATCTTTGCTAGCAACTTTTAGGCTTCGATGCTAGACTAAGCTCTGATACCAATTGTTGCCCAGATATTGAACCAAGAAGGGGGGTTGAATTGGACATTAAAAAACAATTTCTTAACTTTTAAGTGCGAAAAGAAAAGTTAAATTGAGTAGGGATAGGAAGATATCACGCATGAATTTTTATAGAGGTTTGGGTGTTAATAAACCCTACTCCTCTCCCCAATCTCAATTGGGAGTTTCACTAACACAATAAGTGTTACAATGGAGTTTTACAAGCTCACTCCCAACTATGGTGTTTCTAACAATGGATCACACCTAACCTTGAAATCCCTTGTATTTTAATGGCTCACACAATAAACCAATTCCTTGTGTTTTGAAGGCTCACACAAATAACCCTTACAAGTGTTCTACTCTTAACCCAATATACCCAAACTCACTTGAGTAGTAGATTACAAAGAGAAACACTCACAAATCTATAATGCTCAGAAAATAATGAGCAAAAATATATTTACAGAGAATTAATGTTTGTTTTGAAAGTATTAAATGCACAAAATGGTTACAACAAGATTTTTATTCGAAGTATTAGCAATTCTCTTGTTTTGGATTCATAAATGACTTGCATTTATACTTCCATGGTGAATTATAGCCGTTTGGTTGCATTTAATATGGAAATAGCCGTTGCACCAATTCTTAATTTCGCGTCTGACATGTTTCTCTTTCCTCTTTCACGGTCATGAATAAGTGTGTCACGGTCGTTACTATTCTTCTAAGTCGTGACTTGAGTGGTGACTTCGGTTTTGAAGAATTCTGGAAGGATTTGAAATGTTTGATCACGAGCATGATAATATTATTTCACGGGCGTGAACATCCTTCATAGCCGTGGTCCAAGTAGTGACTCAGGCCATGAAGCTCTCTTGAGGAATTTGACATGTTTTCTCACAGGCGTGACTTTTTTTCACGGGTGTGACTGATATGATCATTCACAGTTGATATGATCCTTCTTGGCCGTGAACTTTAAATGTTGGATATTTGGCGCTAAGGTTCATCACGGGTGTGACATACAGTGTCACAGACATGAACATGTTATTTCTTCATTTTTTTGTCATTTTAAGGTTAGTCTTCCATTCTCCATTCTTGCTATCATGTTTCATACCCTGTTCAATAAACTTAGAAAACAAGTATGTTAAATACATTATTGCTATTTTATTTGTTAGCATCAAAATGGCAGAAATACCCCTCAAGGTTCAACACTTTCCGTAGACAATTTTCATGCAATTATTCCTTTCACCATTCTATACCCCACTTGGTTCAGAGTATTGACATGTGTCAACTCCCACTAGACTGAATACATCATTTCTAGTCCAAGTAATCTTAGTTCTTGTCCCTGAGGCTCATTACTCTATTAGATATGTCATTGAAGACTATTTTTATGATATTTCCACCCCGGCCAGAGATTCTCCAGTAATGACCACTACAGGAGGCCATGGGTATACACTCCTATCAAGAGTGGTGAATCCTTTGTTGGTTACCAAATTAACTTCGAATATCTCAAGTTGTATCCAATCACCACCCTATGAGCAACCTCGCTGAGGCAACAAAGAATAGTGTCAAAATACAGAATCAATATTCAAGATATCCTTGAGTACCTCAAGTCTAAAGATACTTGCACCATTGTTATGATTAGACTATCATTGACGTTTGATAGATTATCCATATGATTGTCTCATAGTTGGTCATCTAATGTACTTAGCTACATTTAGCAATCATCCACATGTTAACTCTAAACATCTCATGTTTATAGATTATGAGATCTACTACTCGATCCAATCAAGGAGTGTAACATGTTCTAGTCTGTCCGAATTAATAATCTCTCGTGTCATTAATCTTATGACTAGGGATAATTTTGATACTAACATAATGATACTAACACATGATAAGAATCTCAATATCATGATCTCATCAAGATTTCCTTCATGCTATGTTATGTATTAAGAACTTCATTAATTGATTTAAGATCACTTATCAATTCATATATCAAATGAACATTAAATTAATGAAAAAGCCTTTTTATTAGTCAAATAAATTTGTAAAATAAGTGCTAAAGGTGATTGCCTTTAGAGCACTCCTCTAACATTATGGACTTAGCCCAATGTGATTGAGCATGAATGGATTTATTTTTTTTATGGTAAATAGGGTCTACGTGTCCCTACCTATCTTTCTTTCTTGTGTATTTCTCTTCTCATTTTACTCCCTTCAAATATAAATTGAGGTTTTCGATACTTTGAAATATGTAATTAAAATACATAGGATTACGATATAATGGAGATACAAAGGAGCAAGAAGCAAATGAGGTGGTGCCATAAAAAAGTAGACATAGAAATAGGAATTTGATTTCTATTTTCGGTTGTAAACTCATGCATATACCTAGATAAGACCTAGTGAATTTCTCTTTGGCTCAAGAGATTGACTTTAGTATGTCCATGATCATGCAATTAATGTAACTATCTTTATATTTTCATGCGATAAATGTATGATATATAAAAGCATGCACTAATAACATGATGAGGCTTAACAAAGAAATCCTTCGGTAAATAAATAATTAAGTCTTATGCCTTCCATTAATATGAGGAGAACCAGAGTTCTTCTAAAGTTAGGGTTGTTGAGTTGCCTCAAGCTTGCTCTATATGTATATGTTCAAACCATTGAAATTACATTTCATGATTAATGGGTTGGATTTAACTGATATCATTAGCTTATTGGATTATCGCCAAGGTAAAAATGTATTGGAGGCAAAGTTAGGTTAGTGTACAAGATATGTACACATATCAAGAGTTGATAGCCCAATATATGTGTACAAATCAATTACTTGATAGCACAAGATTCAATAGTTGCATGAATAATTTAATTGGTATGGATTAGATACCTACCAACCAAACTAATGATGGCTTGTTGAGTTGCCTCAAGATTATTCTTAGTTAGTTGGATATCAACCCATTAGGAGAACTTCCATATAGGTTCTCTCGGGTTCATAGTGAGGACTATGGATTCGTAATAAAATAGTAGGAGTCATAATGCGATTTATTAAACACCTAATAAACATGCAATAGAGACTATAGGATTAGATACCTGCCAACCAAATTTAATTTACTTGTTTGATAGTTTTTCATATTTTGTGTTTAACTATAGGATGAACCAAATCTCCACCACTATTCCTGAGCTGATCAATTTGCTCAAAACAGCTGAGCCATCTGTTAAGAAGGACCAAAAGGTTGTGATGCTGGTGGACTCTTCTAGTTTTAAAAATAAGAATCTTAAGTAGAAAAAGAAGTCCATAAAGCCTAAGGGACATGTGGCCAAGAAGAAGAACAAGGAGACTGCTCCAAAGGGGACATGCTTTCATTATGGCAAGGATCCCCATTGGAAGGGAAACTGTAAGGCTTACTTGGAGTCTTTGAAAAAGAAGGCATATGATGCCCCATATACTTTAGGTATTCTTGTCATTGAAATTAATATTGTTTCCAATAATGATATATGGGTATTAAATACTGCTTGTAGCTCACATATATGCACTAATATGTAGGGCCTAAGGAACAGTAAATAGCTCAATAAGGGAGAGTCAAACCTACACATTGGAAATGGAGCAAGGGTTACTGCATTAGTTGTAGGAACTTATGTTTTGACAATCCCTAGTGGGCTTATGTTAAATTTAGATAATTGCTATATTGTACCTCCTTTAAGTAAAAACATTATTTATGTTTCAAGTTTAAATAAAGATGGTTTCCATTTAGTTTTTGGTAACAATTGTTGTTCTATTATATTGAATGGAATTCTTTATAAGTGGTACATTATGCAAGGGAATATACATATTAGCTATGTCAAATCCAATTCTAAACATCAATGATAATAAAAGGAAAAAATAAGATATGTTGAAATCATCTTACTTATGGCATTGTTGCCTTGGTCCTATAAGTGAGAAACACATGGCTAAGCTATACAAGAGTGGTAGTTTGGGGTCATTTGATGGGAATCATATGACACATGTGAATCTTGCTTATTAGGCAAGAAGATTAAATTACCCTCTAAGGGAAAAGGTGAACGTGTTAATGGGCTTTTAGACTTAATACACTCAGATGTATGTGATCCAATGTCCACACATGCCATAAGTGGTTTCATCTACTTCATTATTTTTATTGATGACTACTCACGATATGGGTATGTGTATCTAATGAGATACAAATCTGAAGTTTTTGAAAAATTCAAAGTGTTCAAAAATGAAGTAGGAAAATAACTTGGCAAAAGTATTAAAACACTTCGATTAGATCGATGAGGAGAATACTTGAGCCAAGAGTTTCTAAATTATCTTAGGGATAATAGGATATTATCTCAATGGACCCTGCCTTACACTCAACAACACAATGGTGTGGCTAAAAGAAGAAACCGAACCCTGTTAGACATGGTAAGGCCTATGATGCATTATGCGAAACTCCCTAAATCCTTTTAGGGTTATGCAATAGAGACTGCATTTTATATATTAAATGGAGTCCCTTCGAAGTCAATTGATGTTACTCCATATGAGATATGGTATAACAAGAAGCCCACATTTTCTTACATGAGAGTTTGGGGTTATCCTGCATTTGTTCCTGGAAGCTAAGTTTGACCATTGTCTGTTCATGGGATATCCAAAAGCATCATATGAATATCAATTTTACCACCCTTTGGAACAAAAGGTGTTTGTTTCAAGACATGCTATCTTTTTAGAAAAAATAATTTCTTCAAAAAGGAGATAGTTGGAGCAAAATTGAACTTGAGGAAGTTCAAGCTGCTCAAGCGGATGCTGATCAATTGCCTGAATCCGAGCTTGTTATTCATATAGATAATATAATAGCTCAACCTTCTGAAATACAAAAGCTTCATAGGTCTATAGAGATAGATTTGACTAAGGATATGTACATAACACAACCATAAGGCTTCATATCCAAAGATGGCTAAAAGGTATGCAAGCTTCAAAGATCCATTTATGGATTAAAGCAAGCATCTAGAAGTTGAAATATTCAATTTGATGAGACAATCAAACAATTTGGTTTCTTACAAAATCCGAATGAATCTTATGTATATACAAAGGTTATTGGGAGTGCAATCGTATTCCTTGTGTTGTATGTAGATGATATATTGCATATGAGAAATGATGTCTCAACCTTACAATCAGTTAAAATTTGATTATCCAAGAATTGCTCTGTGAAAGACCTTGTAGAAGTAGTCTATATTTTGGGGATAAAGATCTATAGAGATAGATTTAAAAGATTGCTTGGTCTTTCATAGTCTACATACATAGACAAAATACTAAAGAGGTTTAGCATGAAGCAGTTTAAGAGGGGATATATTCCCATGACCTATGGGATTACTGTATCGAAGACTATGTGTCCAAAGACACAAGATGAGAGGACACACATGAGTTTCATTCCATATGCTTCTGTTATAGGATCAATCATGTACACTATGATATGTACAATATCTGATGTATCATATGCTCTGAGTGTTACGAGTAGATACCAATCGGACCCTCGTAAGAGTCATTAGGTGGTTGTTAAGAATATCCTTAAGTACTTGAGAAGGACTAAGGATGTATTCTAAGTATATGGAGATGGAGATCTTGTTCTGAATGGGTACACCGATACCAGCTTCCAATCTGACAAGGATGACTCAAAATCTCAGTCAGGTAATATATTCACACTAAATGGTGGAGCAATTAGTTGGATTAACTCCAAACAGGAAACGATTGTTGATTCCAGAACTGAAGCAGAGTACATAGCAGCTTCTGAAGCAGTAAAGGAAGCAGTTTGGATAGAGAAATTCATTATGGAACTTGGAGTCGTTCCTAGCATTGTTGACCCAATACAATTGTATTGTGATAATAATGGAGCCATTGCATAAGAAAATGAGCCACAGTCTCATCAGATATCCAAACATGTACTTAAAAGATATAATTTGATTAGAGAAATCATTGGTAGGAATGATGTAAAGATAGAAAGAGTGCCCACTGATCAAAATATTGTTGATCCTTTAACTAAGCCACTTCTCTAAAAGAAATATGATTCTCATGTACCCGCCTATGAAATTAAATATAAAGGTGATTGTCTTTAGTGCAAGTGGATGCTTGTTAGAGTAGTGCTCTAAAGGCAATCACCTTTAGCACTTATTGTACAAATTTATTTGATTAATAAAAGGCTTTTTCATTAATTTGATTGTCATTTGATATATAAATTGATAGTGATCTTATATCAATTAATGAAGTCCTTGATACATAACATAATATGAAGAAAATCATGATGAGATCATGATATTGAGATTCTTATCATGTGTAATTATGTTAGTATCTAAATTATCCCCAGTCATAGGATGAATGAGATAAGACATTGTTAATCTGGATAGACTAACACATGTTACACTCCTTGATTGGATCAAGCAGTAGATCTCGTAATCTATAAATATGAAATGTTTAGAGTTAATATGTGGATGCTTGCTAAGTGTAGCTAAGTACATTGGATGACTTGCTCTGAGACAATCATAAGGATAATCTATTCAAATGTCAATGATAGTCTCAACATAGCAATGGTGCTAGTATCCTTAGAGTTGAGATAAAATATTTTTGATACTGATTATGTGTTTTGACACTATTCCTATTTGCCTTAGAGAGGTTGCTCATAGGGTGGTGATTGAATACAACTTGAGGTATTTAAAGATAATTGGGTTACCAACAAAGGATTCATCACTTCTGATAGAAAGAGTGTATACCCATAGCCTCTTGTTGGGGCCATTACTTGGGAATCTTCGGTCGGAGTGGTAATATCATGAAGATAGTCTTTAATGACATGTCTAATAGGGTAATGAGCCTCAGGGATAGTAACTAACATTACTTGGACTAAACGTGATATAGTCAGTCTAGTGGGAGTTGACACATGTCCATACTTTGAACCAAATGGGGTATAAAATGGTGAAAGGTATAATTATATGGAAATTGTCTATGGAAATGTTCGTAATCAAACCATTGACTTTCCAATCAATTGGGGGTCATGATGTGTTTCTAGATACTACTCATGACTTACTTAAATTAATTGTTAATTTAAGTGGTCAACATAATCGGGAACCTAATGGGTCATACGCATTGAAGATATGGAGAATGAGTAAAATGGTATTGGATGGGATCCAAAAATATGAGAGAATTATTTTGGGACGGATTGTGTTGAGATCGCACTAAAGATTTGTTCGGGAGAGTATACCTACACAGGCCCATGCTGGCTAGGCAGGCTGCTGGCATGCCTAGCAGGCCAACTGAGTCTACCCAACGACAGCCCACAGCAGGCCCAACGCCTGCGCAGCATAGTGCATAATAGTGGTCGTTGGCTTTCTTTGGCCTTAATTAGGCCATAATTGGTATTCACTATTCCTTAAGTTTCATTTTCAACATTTTAAACTTTTCTTTTTTTTTGAATATGATTTAAATAGGAAAGACATCAAATGGAAGAAAATAGATAAGAAAATATTTTTTTTGTGAATGAGACAAAAGAAAAATTCTCTCGAGAATACTTTCAAAGCTAGAACTTTGAATTTGTTCAAGTTATTTCTTTTGTTAGTTTCTTCTTCATTCTTCGCATGGATTATTATTACAAACATCTTAGAATGGATTGTTGTAGTTTTCTACAACCCAACAAGGTGAAGATTTGAATAACAAATCAAGAAATTGCAAGTTATATTTTCTAACCTCTATGTTTGATGAATTAGTTTTAATGGAACAAGCAAGATTCTTGTTTTGGGTTTTGAAAATTTTATTTTTTCTGCTTTGTTTTGTGAATGAGATTTGTCTTCAAAACCCAACACTTATTGCCTCTCAAAGATTTCTCATAGGGTGGTGATTGGGTATAACATGAGGTATTCAAAAGTAGTTGAGTATTCAATAGAGGATTCACCACTCCCGATAGAAGGAGAGTATACCTATGGCATCTGATAAACATCATTACTTAGAAATCATTGGCCAAGGTGGACATGTCTTGAAAATGGTCTGCAAGGGCATCTAATGGAGCAATGAGTCTCATGGACAAGATATAACACCCATCCATATAGTATAACAAACCTTACTATATAGACGGATGCCACACTACTGTATCTGTATAAACCTATTATGATTTAAAAGTTTTTCTAACTTATATCTGAATCAAGATCATCATATTGGATTTAATTGTAATGCAACATTCATCTGCTATAAATGGTATCAAATCCTTTTTGTATCTAGAATACATCCATAATCAAAATTATAAACTACTTTGGGCATCAACTATAATGCCTGCAAGTTAGGGCCTAGGATTAATATTTAATGGAAGGTATATAAAGGGTATATAGGAAGTATATGTGTGGCTAAGGATTTGGAATCATGAAAATAATTAAAAAGATATGAAAAAATTTAAATTTCTATTGTTCACACCTGTAACATATGTAATCACGACCATGAATATTGTGAAATTCAGTTTTTGAAACTGAGGATCTTCAAGGCCATGACACATGTGTTCATGCCTGTGAATACCTACAGTTTAAATTGGGAAATTTCTTGTTTTTGACAGAAACTCATGAAACACAATCAAAACCTAGCCACCATATCCTTTGAAACCCTAAAACTGAATTCTCTCTGTCCCCTTTTCTATTTTGATTGACTTAATATGAAATTCCTATCATTTATGAGATTAAAAACAAATTTGAGAATTAGGTTTCTTCAATTTTTTTGGAATCTGAATCAAATAAGGTTAAAAAACATTTTAAACCTTACTATCATTATGTTTTCATGAAATAGTGGTAAGAAATTATGTTCTCCTTCGTCCTTTGATCTAGTTCAATTTAGTTTAATGGTATGTAAGAATCTTATGCATATATATTATATGGTACTGTAACTCCCTCAATGGCATACCACCTATCCTAGTTAGTCCTTGAATAGAGAATGGACATATGTATTCACTTTCTGGATCTTTAACATCATTTATGTTAAATTCCATAATTCCACAATATCATTCTGATATTCATAGCACCTAGTGCATTCACATGTTTCATAATCATGGTATCATATTGCAATTAATCTCATTCGATCATGCCTAGTGTGTGTATATATATCATAATTGTTGGGTTTTGAAGAACAAATCACATTCATAAATACAGTAGAAAAATAAAAATTTCAAAATCCGAAACAAAAGAACATAGTTGTGCCATTAAAATTAATTTATATAAACATAGAGGTTAGAAATTATACCTTGTAATTTCTTATTTGTTATTCAAATCTTCACCTTGTTGGGTTGTAGCAAACCTAAACAATCCACTCTAGGGTGTCTCTAATAATAATTCACGCGAAGAATGAGGAAGAAACTATCAAAAGAAATGGTTTGAATAAATTTAAAGTTCTAGCTTTGAAAGTATTCATGAGAGAATTTTATTGTCTTAAAAATATTTGTTTCACAAAAAAATATTTTCATGTCTATTTTTTTATCATTTCATGTATTTTCTATTTGAGTCAAATTCAAAAAAAATATCAAAAGTCAAAAATGGAGAAAAGGAAACTTGAATAAATAGAAAATTTGCTTAATGGCCATAATTGGCCTAATAAAAGCTAAATTTACCCGTTAGCCAATGGGAGGTAACAGCGGGCGATGTGCCTGCTGCAGGCTGCCATTTGGCCTGCCTCGCCCGCACGGGCCCATACGGGCCTATGACCTTCCCGAACAAATTTTCCTGTGCAATCCATCCCTAAATAATTCTCTCATATTTTGGATCCCATCCAAGACCATTTTACTCATTCTCCATATCTTCAATGCGTGTTGTTGGGTTTTGAAGAATGAATCATATTCATAAAAGCAGCAGAAAAATAAAATTTTCAAAATCCGAGACAAAATATCATACTTGTGCCATTAAAACTAATTTATATAAATATAGAGGTTAGAAATTATACATTGTAATTTCTTATTTGTTCTTCAAACTTTCACTTTATTGGGTTGTAGCAAACCACAACAATCCACACTAGGATATCTCTAACAATAATCCATGCAAAGAATGAAGAAGAAACTATCAAAAGAAAATGGTTTGAACAAATTCAAAGTGCTAGCTTTGAAAGTGTTCTTGAGAGAATTTTTGTTGCGTCTTAAAAATATTTTTTTCACAAAATTTTTTTTTTCATGTCTATTTTCTACCATTTGATATCTTTTATATTTAAATCAAATTCAAAGAAAAGATGAAAAGTCAAAAATGGAGAAAAGAAAAATAAATGAATAGTAATTGGCCATAATTGGCCTAATTAAAGCCAAATTCTGCCCGTTGGCCGACGGAAGGGAGGCAGTAGCGTGCTGGGCCTACTGCGGGCTGCTGCTGGGCAACCCAGCTAGCCAGCTAGGCGGGCCAGTAGCCTGCCTAGCCCACGCGGGCCCGTGACCCTCCCAAACAATTTTTTCCGTGCGATCTCATTGTGATCCATCTCGAAATAATTCTCTCATATTTTGGATCCTATCCAAAATCATTTTACTCATTCTCCATAGCTTCAATGCGTGTGAGCCATTAGGTTCCGAGTTATATAGGCCACATAAATTAACAATTAATTTAAGCAAGTCATGAGTGGTATCTAGCAACACATCATGACCCCCAATTAACCGGAAAGTTAGTGGTTTGACTACAAACCTTTCCATCAACAATTTTCGTGCAATTATTCCTTTCACCATTCTATACCCCACTTGGTTCAAAGTATGGACATATTTCAACTTCCACTAGACTGACTACGTCATGTCTAGTCCAAGTAATGTTAATTTTTGTCCTTGAGGTTCATTACTCTATTAGATATGTCATTGAAGACTGTCTTTGTGATATTTCCACTCCGACCAAAGATTCCTGAGTAATGACCACGACAAGAGGCCATAGGTATACACTCCTTCCATCAGGAGTGGTGAATCCTTTGTAGGTTACCCAATTACCTTCGAATACCTCAAGCTATTTCCAATCACCACCCTATGAGCAACCTCACCGAGGCAACAAGGAATAGTGTCAAAATACAGAATCAATATTCAAGATATTCTTGAGTACCTCAAGTCTAATGATGACACTATCATTGACATTTCAATAGATCATCCATATGATTGTCTTATAGCTGGTCAGCCAATGTACTTAGTTACACTTGGCAAGCATCCACATATTAACTCTAAACATCTCATGTTTATAGATTATGAGATCTACTACTCGATCCAATTAAGAAGTGTAACATGTGCTAGTACGTTCGGATTAATAATGTCCCATTTCATTAATCCTATGACTAAGGATAATTTTGATACTAACATAATTACACATGATAAGAATATCAATATCATGATCTCATTTTGATTTCCTTCATGCTATGTTATGTATCAAGGACTTCATTAATTGATTTAAGATCACTTATCAATTCACGTATCAAATGAACATCAAATTAATAAAAAAAGCCTTTATTAATCAAATAAATTTGTACAATAAATGCTAAAGGTGATTACCTTTAGAGCATTTTTCTAACAAGCTCCCACTTGCACTAAAGCCAATCGCCTTTGTATTTAATTCCATAGGCGAGTACATGAGAATCATATTTCTTTTTGGGAATTGGCTTAATTAATGGATTAGCAATATTTTGATCAGTGGGCATTCTTTCTATCTTTACATCATTCCTACCAATGATTTCTCTAATCAAATGGTATCTTCTAAGTACATGTTTGGATCTCTGATGAGACCGTGGCTCATTTTCTTGTGTAATGGCTCCATTATTATCACAATACAATTATATTGGATCAATAATGCTAGGAACCACTCCATGTTCTGAGATGAATTTCTTTATCCAAACTGCTTCCCTTCCTGCTTCAAAAGCTACAATGTACTCTGCTTCGGTTGTGGAATCAGCAGTTGTTTCCTGTTTGGAACTCTTCCAACTAACTGCTCGACCATTTAGTGTGAACATATAACCTGATTGAGATTTTGAGTCCTCCTTCTCAGATTAGAAGCTGGCATCGGTATACCCACTCACAATAAGATCTCCATCTCCATATACCAAGAATACATCCTTAGTCCTTCTTAAGTACTTATGGATATTCTTGACAGCCACCCAATGACCCTCATCAGGGTCCAATTGGTATCTACTCATGACATTTAGAACATATGATCCATCGGATTTTGTACATATCATAGCGTACATGATTGATCCTATAGTTGAAGCATATGGTATCAAACTCATGTGTGTCCTCTCATCTTGTGTCTTTGGACACAAAGACTTTGAGAGAGTAATCCTATGGGTCATGCGAATATATCCCCTCTTGGACTACTCCATGATAAATCTCTTTAGTATCTTATCTATGTATGTAGACTATGAAAGACCAAGCAATCTTTTAGATCTTTATCCCAAAAATATAGATTGCTTCTCCAAGGTCTTTCATAGAGAAATTCTTGGGTAACCAAATTTTGACTAATTGTAAGGCTGAGGCATTTTGTTATACCATATCTCATATGGAGTAATATCAACTGACTTTGAAGGAACTCCGTTTAATATATAAATGGTGGTCTCTAGTGCATAACCTCAAAAGGATTTAGGTTGTTCCGCAAAACTCATCATAGACCTTACCATGTCTAACAAGGTTCGATTTCTTCTTTTAGCCACACCATTGTGTTATGGCATGTAAGGTGGAGTCCATTGAGATAAAATCCCATTATCCCTAATATAATCTATAAACTCTTGGCTCAAGTATTCACCTCATCGAACTGATCGAAGTGTTTTAATACTTTTGCCAAGTTGTTTCTCTACTTCGTATCTGAATTCTTTGAACTTTTCAAAAGCTTCAGATTTGTATCTCATAAGATACAAATACCCATATCGTGATTATCATCAATAAAAGTAATGAAGTAGATGAAACCACCTCGGGCGTGTGTAGACATTGGACTATATACATCTAAATGTATTAAGTCTAAAAGTCCATTAGCACATTCACCCTTTCCCATAAATGGTTATATAGTCATCTTGCCTAGTAAGCAACATTCACATGTGTCATATGATTCATAATCAAATGATCTTAAACTACCGCTTTTGTGTAGCTTAGTCATGCATTTCTCACTTATATGACTAAGGCGACAATGTCATAAGTAAGATGATTTCAACATATCTTATTTTTTCCTTTTATTATCATTGATGTTTAAAATTCGATTTGGCATATCTAATATGTATATTCCATTGCATGATGTACCACTAGCATAAAGAATTCCATTCAACATAATAGAACAACAACTGTTACTAAAAGCTAAAAGAAAACCATCTTTATTTAGACTTGAAACAGAAATAATGTTTTTAGTCAAAACAGGTACACAAGAGCAATTATCCAAATTTAATATAAACCCACTAGGGAGGGTCAATACATATGTTCCTACAGCTAGTGCAACAACCCTTGCTCCATTTCCAATGTGTAGGTTTGACTCTCCCTTATTGAGCTGTCATACTAGAATTACAATTACACAACTTAAATTAATTCAAAATTAATTTCAAAAAAATTATACATCAAATCATCAAATCATCATTCTAATAATCTTTAAGTTAGCTCAAGTTTATTAAAATATTTTTGGCACAAGCTAAAATTACAAAAGACAAACCAACCAACACACTTAGACGCTCAAAATGACTAATTCGACATCTAGAATTTTTAAAAATTTTAAATGCTTGAAAAATAATTTTGGAATAAATCCAACATCAAAATAACATATTTTTAATCACATAAACAAAATTTCAAGGTGCTGAAAATAAAATAACACATACAAAAAAAAAATAACAAAACAGCCCCACTGGGTATGCTAAAACAGCCTCCTTTTGTGTTTGTTTGAAATATCAATTAAAATAAATTTTAATTAATTATTGGACACTTCTAGAGATATAAACATATTCTCAATATTTCTAAATAATTTTTTCATAATTAAATTACTGAAAAAATATAACCAGCCCTATCAATTAAGCCAAACAACAACACAAGTTCATAAACAAGGAAATTTTAGGTATTTTTCAAATAAATCTTAAATTAATTATTTGAATCACATTCAAATCATTTTTCAATCAAAATAATAATCTTTAATCATCCCATGATCAAATTAGAGAAAGAAAAATGTATAAAACATATTATACAAATTAATTTCAATTTTTCAAAACCAGTTGATCCAAAATCATCAAAACCACCATTGCACTTTCAATTAAAATTAATTTTAATGGACACAAGGGGACTCTAATACCACTGTTGGGTTTTGAAGAATGAATCAGATTCATAAATGCAGCAAAAAAAAAATTTCAAAATCCGAAACAAAAGATCATACTTGTGCCATTAAAACTAATTTATATAAATATAGAGGTTAGAAATTATACCTTATAATTTTTTATTTGTTTTTTAAATCTTCACTTTGTTAGGCTGTAACAAACCACAACAATCCACACTAGGGTATCTCTAATGATAATCTACGCGAGGAATGAAAAAGAAACTATTAAAAGAAAATGGTTTGAACAAATTCAAAGTGTTAGCTTTGAAAGTGTTCTTGAGAGAATTTTTGTTGTCTTAAAAATATTTTTTTCACAAAAAAAATATTTTCATGTTTATTTTCTGCCATTTGATGTCTTTTCAATTTGAATCAAATTCAAAGAAAAGATGAAAAGTCAAAATGGAGAAAATGGAAATGAATGAATAGTAATATGCCATAATTGACCTAATTAAAGCCAAACTTTGCCCATTGGGCAACCGGAGGGAGGAAGCAGCGCTCTAGGACTGCTGCAGGCTGCCATTGGGCATCCTGCCTAATCTGTTCGGGTCTGTGACCCTCCCGAACAATTTTTTTCATATGATCTCATCGCGATCCATCCCGAAATAATTCACTCAAATTTTGGATCCTGTCCAAAACCATTTCGCTCATTCTGCATATCTTCAATGCGTGTGACCCATTAGGTTCCCAGTTATATTGGCCACTTAAATTAACAATTAATTTAAGCAAGTCATGAGCAGTATCTAGCAACACATTATGACCCCCAATTAACCAAAAATTCAGTGGTTTGACTACGAACCTTTCCATAGACAATTTTCCATGCAATTATTCATTTCACCATTCTATACCCCACTTGGTTCAGAGTATGCACATGTGTAAACTCCCACTAGACTGACTACATCACGTCTAGTCCAAGTAATGTTAGTTCTTGTCCTTGAAGCTCATTACTCTATTAGATATGTCATTGAATACTATCTTTATGACATTTCCACTTCGGCCAGATATTCCTAAGTAATGACCACGACAAGAGGCCATGGGTTTACACTCCTTCTATCAGGAGGGTGAATCCTTTATTGGTTACCCAATTACCTTCAAATACCTCAAGCTATATCCAATCATCACCCTATGAGCAACCTCGCTGAGGAAACAAGGAATAGTGTCAAAATACATAATCAATATTCAACATATCCTTGATTACCTCAAGTCTAAGGAGACTTGCATCATTGCTATGATAAAACTATCACTGACATTTGAATAGATTATCCATATGATTGTCTTATAGCTGGTCATCCAATGTACTTAGCTACACTTAGCAAGCATCCACATGTTAACTCTAAACATTTCATGGTTATAGATTATGAGATCTACTACTTGATCCAATCAAGGAGTGTAACATGTGCTAGTCTGTCTGAATTAATAATATCCTGTCTCATTAATTCTATGACTAGGGATAATTTTGATACTAACACATGATAAGAATCTCAATATCATGATCTCATCATGATTTCCTTCATGCTATGTTATGTATTAAGGACTTCATTAATTGATTTAGGATCACTTATCAATTCATATATCAAATGAAGATCAAATTAATGAAAAACCTGTTATTAATCAAATAAATTTGTACAATAAGTGCTAAAGGTGATTTCCTTTAGAGCACTCCTTTAACATGTGTGACCCATTAGGTTCCCTGTTATATTGACCACTTAAATTGTCAGTTAATTTAAGCTAGTCATGAGCGGTATCTAGCAACACATCATGACCCCCAATTGACTGGAAAGTCAATGATTTAACTACAAACTTTTTCATAGACAATTTATGCGCAATTTTTCCTTTCACCATTCTATACCCCACTTGGTTTAGAGTATGAACATGTGTCAACTCCCACTAGACTGAATACATTACGTTTAGTCCAAGTAATGTTAGTTCTTGTCCCTGATATGTCATTTAAGGCTTTCTTTATGACATTTTCACTCTGGCTAGAGATTTCCGAGTGATGACCATGACAAAAGGCCATGGGTATACACTAGTTCTATCAGGAGTGGTGAATCCTTTGTTGGTTACCCAATTACCTTCGAATACCTCAAGCTGTATCCAATCACCACCCTATGAGCAATCTCCCTAAGGCAACATGGAATAGTGTCAATGTAACGCCCACTAATTAGTGTTTAATTCGAATAAATGTGGTATAAATAGAGAAAAAACCTGACAGATAATAAAGATTAAAATAAATGGAATAGTTGATTAAATTAGAAATTAAAATAAATTAAATTGATAGACATGATAAATTTGATTAAATTAGACCAAATAATTAAATTGTATTTTTGGAGTTGGCAGCTATAGTTTTTGCATTGAAGATTTGGCGCCATTATTTATATAGGGAGAAGTGTTTCCTTTACACAGATCACAAGAGTTTAAAATATCTTCCCTTATAGAAAGAATTGAATTTGAGGCAGAGAAGATGGCTAGAACTAATAAAGGATTATAAGTGTGTGATTGGCTATCATCTAGGCAAAGCTAATGTAGTAGCAGATGCTTTAAGCAGAAAGATTGTGGCAGAGTTGCACCTTCAACCCACTTTTATGCCGGAAATCTAGGATGCACTAAGACAAGATGGAAGGATAATTGAATTAGCTAAGTTGATCTCTAAGGGGGAGAGACCTGGATTCACTATGGACTTTAGATGGTGGACTGTTCTATCAAGACAGATTATGTGTGCCTGATGTGGAAGATCCTAGACAGAGGATTCTTAGAGAGGCCCATGAAAGCAAATATGCTATGCACCCTGGGAGTAACAAGATGTATCAAGAGTTAAAGAGCAGATACTAGTGGGCAGGTATGACAAAGGACATCTGAGAATACACGTCAAAATGTTTGACTTGTCAGCAGGTCAAGGATGAACATCAAGTACCTTCAAGGTTGCTACATCCAATTTCTATTCTAGAATGGAAGTTGGAACGAATAACTATGGATTTTGTGACTGGATTACCTTTGACTCCAAAGGAACATAATACTATATGGGTCATAATGGACAGATTTACAAAGTCAACACATTTCTTACCTATCAGGAAGGACTACCCACTAAATAAATTGGCATAAATTTATATGAATGAAGTAGTACAACTTCATAGAGTGCCTATTTCTATTGTGTCTGACAGAGATCCCCGCTTCACATCTCAATTTTATGGTAGTCTACAACAAAATCTAGGTACTAAGCTCAATTTTAGCATGACTTTTCATCCACAGACAGATGGACAATCAGAAAGAGTCATTCAGATTCTAGAAGATACGATGAGAAGTTGTGTCATAGAATTTGAAGGTAGCTGGGACAAATATCTTCCTTTAATGGAATTCACCTATAATAACAGTTATTAGTCTAGTATCCAAATGGCTCCATATGAGGCACTTTATGGCAGAAAGTGTCGAACACCTCTATGTTGGATAGAGCTCAGCAAGATGAAGCTTGTGGGACCAGACCTAGTGCAAGAGATGAAAGAAAAAGTGAGAGTCATTCGCGAAAGACTTAAGGCAGTTATAGATGGGCATAAATAGTATGCTGATCTTAAGAGACAAGACATTGATTATGCAGTGGGTGATAAAGTTTTTCTTGAAGTTTCTCTATGGAAAAAAATTATGAGATTTGGAAAGAAAGGCAAGTTAAGTCCAAGATTCATCGGGCCTTATGAAATATTAGAAAGAGTTGGACCTGTTGCTTATAGACTCGCTCTACCACCAAAGTTGAGTATGATACATAATGTTTTCCATGTTTCAATGTTAAGACAATGTAGATCAGATCCTAATCATATCATACCTATTAAGAGCATTCAAGTGAGACAAGATTTGACATATGAAGAAGAACCGGTCCAAATTTTAGCAAAAGAAATTAAAGAGCTGAGGAACAAGTGAGTACCATTAGTGAAAATATTATGGAGGAATCATGCAATCGAAGAAGCAACATGGGAAAGCGAGGAGGTGATGAAAGATCAATACCCTCACTTGTTCAATGACAATGCATTAGGTATGTTTCGAGGACGAAACATTTTAAGGGGGAGAGAATTATAACACCCACTAATTAGAGTTTAATTAGAATAAGTATGTGGTACAAATAGAAAACAAAAACCTGACAGATAATAGAGATTAAAATAGATGGAATAGTTTATTAAATTAGAAATTAAAATAAATTAAATTGATAGACATGATAAATTTGATTAAATTAGACCATATAATTAAATTGTATTTTTGGTAAAAAATTAAAGGGACTAGATATAAGTAAATATGTGAAGATGATGATGATGATAATAATAATAATAATAATAATAATAATAATAATATGAAAAAAATAAAAAATAGAAAAAAAAATAGAAAAGTGAAAAGTAAAAAAGGGACACAACAGAAAAAAATACTAAAACGGGAGAAGGTGGGGGAAGGGAAAGTCAATTAAGACTTTGCCCCATTTTCTTCCAACTTAAGCTTCTTCTTATCATCATTATCCATTTTCTTCCTCCATATAACAACCCCAAATCTTCATCCTCTCCTCTATGATTTGCAAGAAAATTCACTTTAAATAAATATGATCTTGGTAATTAATATCTTTCCCATTATTATTATGTTATTAGAACTTTTTGGATTATGTTACTGCATAATATTTTATTTTATTTTGAGAAACCTATGAACCAACTTTGAAGAGGTGTAAAACATGAAAGTTTCATAGTGTGTTGTTTATATTTCTATCAAATTTCATGAAATTATTTTGGGTATATAAAGAGATAAATTTGTTTGAGTGAAACTAGTTCAGGGAGAAGTGTCAACAGAATAACCTACAATTTTTGTTTAAATTGATCATCTTAATGACTGAATTTGAGATTTTGAAAAATATAAAAGTTGCAAATATATGTGTTATTCAGGACTCTGCCAGATTTCGTATAAATATCTCTTGTGTAGGTTGAGTTATAGTGAAATGAACTATAGTTATTCCTTGATTAAGTTGTGTTCTGGTACTTATGCAACTTTAGTAAATTCGTATTCCTTTTTTAGCTTCTTAAAGTCACATTAGCCAAAGTTCAAAATATGAAAGTTTTATTTCTATGTCTTATCTAAGTTCCTGTGAAAGTCTCACCTTAAAATGTCATTTATTTGGTGAGTTATGAGCTGAACAATTGAACTGGTCGGGTTGGTACTCTATGCTGAACCAATTGTAGATTATCTAGTGTTTGAGGATCTTAGAAACCGAATTTGGAAAAGTGGAAAACATAAAACATGTTCCAACTTATCTTATATAAATGTATGAAAATTGTAGTAATAAACAAAGCTACACGTTGAAAGATATGAATTTTTAAATATGGTACCCTGAAACTACCTAAGGGGCAGCAAACAGAGCAATATTTAAAATTGCACTAAAAATTATGTAATGATTCAAAAATTATGAAATTTTAGTATGTTTTACTCTTACATGTTAAATTTAATTAGGATTAAGAATCATATAAAGTAGATAAGTTTAGAAAAATTTATTGTTTCAATAGTCCTAAAATGTCATGTTCTAGCTTAAAAGAAATTGTAGTTATTTATTTAAACTATATTAAGAATAAATATTTTATCAATGTATTAATTATTTATATTTTTGAATTAGGATCTCAACAAGAAGAAGAACAATAAGAAGAAGAACAACAAAAGTGAATAAGCTCTAAGTTTATATTTTGGAAAAGAAAAACACTATCTAGGTTTATGAATAATTGTGTGCGCATGACATGAATTATTTGTTACAATAATGAAATATTATATTATGACATGTTTTAAAATTATAGAAATGTTATTAACAATGAACTTAACATTATGCTAATATTTGATAAAATATCATGCTATTACATGGTATTGAAATAAATTGTGAGTATATGATTATGTGAATATGAAATGAGTTTTGGTTATAGAAATAAGTAATTAATGTTGTTAATTGCCCATTTCTCTATCTGAGGACTGACATAGGATAGATGGTGAACCATTATGGGAAAGTTACGGTACCGATATGGATATGATTTAGGGACAAGGTGGCTTAAGCTCTGGAAGCGCCCTTGATCCTGATTACACATAGATGACATGATTATATTCAGTGAATGTGGCTTAAGCTCTAGGAGCGCCCTTGACTTGAGATTATAGTGAGTAGGGTGGCTTAAGCTCTGTGAGTGGCCTTATTTCACACTCTGTATCCAGACAGTCAACGAACGAGAGTTTGAGCTAATAAATCATAAAATAAAATATGAAATTCTATTAATTGATGTAAGTAACAAAGTGTAAAATGCTTACATGAGGTGGTGCAAATTTAATTATTGAATAAGGTTATTATGTTTATTCTTTTATGATATGTATTTATTATTTGATGTGCCATGATTTTATTTAAGACATACTTTTGTGTTATGGCCTAGGGAAACTTTAATCCTTATATGTATTGCTAAGCTAGAGATAGCTTAGTGTGGGTTCTTCCCACATAGGAATTGAAGCTGTAGCTAGTAGATAGTGAAGTTGATCAAGAAGAAACTCAAGCCCATATCAGCGGAGACATAAAAGACGTAGTTAGAGGGTTGGTTACCTATTATATTTTTTTTAGTTTGACTATGTATATGGTTTGTGGAAGATATGTCTCATATGTTAATATTGTATATGTAAATAATTATGTAACATAATCGGGTGCCATATGTATATACAATATAATGATAAATATATATTGTTAATTAGAATGACTTGCCTAAACCAATATAAATAAATAGATTAAGTTATTTAAAATGAAAAATTTTAATTCGAACAGATTTATCGAGTTAAACTTGTGGTATCCTTCTTATATATGTGGGATTATCCTTAATATATAAGTGGGGCATCACAGTCAAAATACAAAATCAGTATCCAAGATATCCTTGAGTACCTCAAGTCTAAGGATACTTGCACCATTGCTATGATGAGACTATCATTAACATTTGAATAGATTATCCATATGATTGTCTCATAGCTGGTCATCTAATGTACTTAGCTATACTTAGAAAGCATCCACATGTTAACTCTAAACATCTCATGCTTACAGATTATGAGATCTATTACTTGATCCAATCAAGGAGTGTAATATGTGCTAGTCTTTCTGGATTAATAATGTCCCATCTCATTAATCCTGTGACTAGAGCTAATTTTGATACTAACATAATTACACATAATAAGAATCTCAATATCATGATCTCATCATGATTTTCTTCATGTTGTGTTAGGTATCAAGGACTTCATTAATTGATTTAAGATCACTATCAATTCAAATATCAAATGAACATCAAATTAATGAAAAAGCCTTTTATTAATCAAATAAATTTATATAATAAGTGCTAAAGGTGATTGCTTTTAGAGCACTCTTCTAACAATACTCATGTTGTTTCATCACATAAATCAATTTACAAGTTTTTGGATATAGGACACTCACGTGCATAAAGCTGTCATGGGTTGTCTAATAGTGATTCAGCTATGACGGGCTCAAGATCATTCGCGGGGTGAAATTCATATTTTCACAGGAGTGAAGTTTAGCTTCACGGGCATGAAATACATTCATGGGTGTGAAGCTTGGCTTCATGGGTGTGATACATCACATAATAACATTATTCCAACATTGTTTTCAATCAATTTCATATACAATCATGCAAAATTCTAAAGCTAACCAAAGTTAACCACAGATATCCACACTTCCCATATTCTAGAATATAAAATCAACCATAAACATGCATAATATTGTATTCAATCATTCAAACTAGACTTCATGCCTTATTTATCAATATCCTACATCAATTATCCACATATCAACATTTTATGCATCTCAGAATGTTACTAGCCATTTAACTCAATTCCAACATATACCATATCAATATTTCTTGTCATTAAACACATCAGGAAACAAAATTCACTGCATAAGTACATTGTAAATGAATTAAAATGAGTACATGTACAAACCTTAAAATTGGAGCCCTAAAACTCGGTGGGGTTCTCCACCATCGGTCTCAGCTCCTAACACAAAATAGAGACCATAATTATGTTCTATATCATATATTATCAAAACCTGAACTTTTCATTGGTTTTTAAGCCTATAAGTCGTGCTCTCCCATTAAACCAAATTAAATTAAATCAAAGAACAAAGGTGACACGATTTCTTACCTCTGTTTGTGAAAACAGATTGATTCAAAATCCAAAATAGGTTTTATAACTCCTTAAATTCCAATTTCAATAACTATGGTAAAAATCTTGCTTTTAATCCATCTTATTCTCTTTTATGGTGAAGATTTTGTGTTTAATCAACTAACAACGAAAGGGATTGACGGAGAAGAGTTTATGGGGTTTCAAAGTGTTGGTGGCTAGGGTTTTGAATGCAATTACGTGAGTCTTTCTGTCAAAACATGAAACTACCATATGTAAACTGTGAACTTTCATGGGTGTGAACCATAGTGTCACAAGCGTAAACCATAGTGTCATAGCCGTGAAACTCCTCAACTTTAGAATCTGCATGACATTCATGACTGTGATTAACTCTGTCATGGGCGTGAACACTGGTAACTTCACTTTTTCCTATTTTTTCATTATTTTATGGGTTCTAATACCCATAACCACACATATACTTCCTATATACCCTTAATATACCTTTATTTAACATATTAATCCCAGGTGCTAACTTACGGGTGTTACATTTCTCTCCCCCTTAAAGAAATTTTGCCCTCGAAATCACCTAATGTACTATCTCTAAATAGTTGTGGATATTGGACTTTCATCACCTTTTCACTTTCCTATGTAGCCTATTCTGTTGCATGGTTTCTCCATAATACTTTGACTAATGTTACTCATTTGTTTTTGAGTTACTTGATTTCTCTTATGAGAATCTGAACTGTTTTTCCTCGTATGTCAAATTTCGTCTCACCTCAATGTCCTCAACTAAAATAATATGAGAAAGGTCTAATATGTACCTCCTCAACACGGGGACGTGGAAGATATCATGGATCATTCTTAACTCTAGTGATAGAGCAAGCTTGTAAGCAACTGGTCCCACTCTTGCTAGTACCTCATAAGGCCCAATGAATCTTGGACTCAAGTTGCCTTTCTTCCTGAATCACATAACCTTTTTCCATTGAGAGATTTTAAGGAAAACCTTGTCTCCCACTGCATACTCGACATCTTATCTCTTGAGAATTGCATATAACTTCTATCTATCAGAAGCTGCCTTCAATCTTCCTTGAATAACTTGTACCTTTTTCTCTATCTCCTATACTAAGCTCTATCCAACACAAGGGTATTCGACACGTTATGCCATATGGTGCCTCATAAGGAGCCATTTTGATACTAGATTGGTAGTTTTTGTTATAAGAAAATTCCATCAATGGAATATATTTATCCCAGCTACCTTTGAATTCAATCACATAACTCCTCATCATATTCTCTAAGATTTGTATGAGCCTCTCTGATTGACCATCTATCTGAGCGTGAAAAGTTGTATGGAAATAAAGCTTGGTGCCCAAAAATTTCTATAGACTACCCCAAAATTGAGAAGTAAACTTGAGGTCCCTATCTAAAACAATGGAGACTGGCACACCATAAAGTCGTACTATCTCATTGACATAAAGTTTTGCTAGCCTGTTCAAAAAAAAATCCCTTCTGATTGGCAAAAAGTGAACTAACTTTGTAAGTCTATCCACAATAACCCATATGACATCATATTTTTGAGGAGTTACTGGAAACTGTATCATGAAATCCATAGTAATCCACTCCCATTTCGATTTTGGTACATTGATAGGTTGCAATAGTCCTGATGGTACTTGATGTTCTGCCTTGACCTATTGACATGTCATGGTATACTCTGTGATATCTCATTTCATACCTATCCACCAGTATGCTTCCAGGGTGCATACCATAACTGGTCTCATGTGCTTTGTGTAATATCTTCTATCTCAGCTCAAGAACACTAGGCATGAATAAATAGCCCTGATAGTATATTCCACCATTAGACTCAACTATATAATCTGATCTCTCCCCCTTAGAGACTAACTCGACTATTTTCACAAGCCTATTATCTTGTCTCTATGTGTCAATAATATTTTGATTAATTGTCGATTGGATGTGCAACTCGACCACCATCTTCCTACTCAATGCATCAGCCACTATATTGGCCTAGCCTAGGTGATAATTAATACACACAGTTATAATCTTTTATCAGCTTTAACCACCTCTTCTATCTCAAATTGAGATCCCTCTGTGTAGGAAGGTATTTCAAACTCGTAAATGAAACATTTCTATCCATAAAGATAATGATTTTATATCTTCAATGCAAAGACAATGGATGCCAACTCTAAATCGTGTGTGGGGTAATTCTTCTCATGAACCTTTAGCTATCTGGATGCATATGCCACTACCTTACTTTCTTGCATAAGTACACCCCTTAGTCCATTATGAGAAGCATCACTATAGATTACATATTCCTTATCAGGAATTGACTGTGTTAAAACCAGAGCCTCCATTAACATCTTTTCCAAACTCTCTGTTAACCTTGAGGGGTATTTCCATCATTTTGATGATAACAAATAATATAGCAATATTGTATTTAACATACTTGTTTTTTGTAAGTGTATTATACAGGACATGAATTAAAATAGCAAGAATGGAGAATTGGAAGAATAATCCTTGAGAAACAAAAATCAAGTAGTAGCATGTTCACTGCCGTGACTCTAGGAGTCACTCCCGTGAAGGAAGCTAACCGTTACCAAAACCAACATTTGAAGATCACGGCCATGAAGGAAAAACAAACCGTGAAGTAAGCATTGCAGTCACCCCTGTGACTAAAGGTGTCACCCCCGTGAAGAGTCATGCAATTTCATTCAGAGAGCTTCATTACCAGAGTCAACACTTGGCTCACGGCTGGGAAGATTGTCACCCCTGTGAATCAAGGTGTCACTCCCGTGAAGCTTCATGCAATTTCATCCAGAGAGCTTCACGACCAGAGTCACCACTTGACTCACGGCTGGGAAGAGTGTCATGCCCGTGAATGATAAATGTCATGCCCGTGACTCTATATGTCAAAACATTCCAGAGAGCTTCACGACCAAGGTCACCACTTCAGTCACAGCTTGGGAAGAACTGTCACCCCCATGACAAGCATAGTCACGCCCATGAACAATGAAAGAGAAAAATGTCAGGCGCAATTTTTGGTTGGTACAACGGCTAGTTTCTTATTTAATGCACCCCAACGGTTATATTCAGCCATGGGAGTATAAATGGAAGTCATTTATGCATTAAGGAACAAAAGGATGATAAGAAAAACAAAAGATTAGCATATACTTCAAATCACAAGCTATCTTGTACTTTCATACTTTGAGAACAAATCAATTCTCTGTAAAAATCTTTTGCTCCTCATATTTGAGCAATAAAGATTTATAAGTGGTTCTCTCTGCAATCTTTACTCAAAAGAGCTTTGGGTAGTTCTGGGTTAAGAGTAGAACACTTGTAAGGGTTAGTTGTGTAAACCTCCAAAACACAAAGTGTAGGTTGTTTGTGAGAGCCTGTAAAACACAAAGTGTAGGTTGTTTGTGTGAGCCTGTATAAGACAAAGGAATTGGTTATTGTGTGAGCCATTAAAACACAAGGGATTTCTGGGTTAGGTGTGAGCCATTGTGAGAAACACCATAGTTGGGAGTGAGCTTGTAAAACTCCATTGTAACACTTAGTGTGTTAGTGAAACTCCCAATTGCGATTGGGGAGAGGAGTAGGGTTTGTTAACACCCGAACCTCTATAAATCTTTGTGTCTGATTCTCTCTATCCCCCCTAAAATTAACTATTTATTTCCGCACTTTAAAGTTTAATTTTTTGAAACTCCAATTCAACCCCCCTTCTTGGTCTAATATATGGGCAACACTCTCAAAACTCTGTTGGCATTTCTTAATCCACTCATATTGCACATCCTTTATCAGCAATCTAGTTAAAGGAGAAGCAAGCATAGAGAATCCTTTAATGAATCTCCTATAATAACTAGCTAACCCAACAAAACTTTTGATCTCTATCATATTGAAGGGAGGCTTCCAACTCATAACAGCCTCTACCTTTCTAAGATCAACTCATAAACCATCTGACGACAAAATATGTCCTAGAAAAGCTACTTCTTAAAGCAAAAATTCACATTTTGAGAACTTGGCATACAAGTGTTGTTCGCTAAGTGTCTGTAACACTATTGTCAAGTGTTGATCATGCTCGTCAGGTGTCTTAGAATACACTAGAATTTCATCAATAAAGATCACAATACACTAGTTTAAGTGGGGTCTGAACACCCTATTCATCAAGTCCATAAAGACTGTTGGAGTATTGGTTAACTCAAAAGGCATAACCACAAATTCATAATGCCCACATTTGGCTCTAAACACCGTTTTGGCTATATATTGCACCCTAACTCTCAGCTAGTGATACCTTGATCTTAAATCAATTTTTGAAAATACATTTGCACGCTTCAATTGATCAAATAGGTCATCAATATGTGGTAATAGATATTTGTTATTGACTGCGACCTTATTCAACTATCTGTAGTCTATGTATAACCTTATAAATCCATATTTCTTTTTCACAAAGAACATTGGTGCACCCTGTAGGGATACACTCAACCTATAATACCCTTTTTCTAACAATTCCTGCAGTTGACCCTTAAGTTCTTTTGGCTCAAATGGTGACATTCTATATGGCACTATTGATATAGGTCTTGTGCCTAGGGTGAGCTCTATAGAGAACTCAAACTCTCTGTATAATGCTAACCCTGCTATATCTTCAAGGAACACATCTGGAAATTTATTTACTATAGGGATATCCTAAATTTCTGGACATCCCTTTCTAGAATCAACCATATGGGCTAAGAAGGCTTCACATATTTTTCTCATCGTTTTCTCTACTTTCATCATTGAAATAACTCATGAAAGTTATGGGAATAATTCACCTTCAACTTTTGCATCTCCCTACTTTGCAGTTTACAACATAACAAATTTTTTCTTGCAATCTACAATAGCACCATATTGTGCCAGCCAATCCATACCCAATATGGCATCAAATTCAAGAAAAGGCAACTCTATCACGTCTGTCGTGAACTCTCTCCATTGTACAATCAGAGGACAACCTCTATATACTCGATTCACTATCATGTTGTGCCCTAAAAGGGTTTGTGACCTCAATTTCATATTCAAGATTCCCACTGATCATATTTTGTTGTCTAGGAGTGTTTGTGCATATATATAAGTGTGTTGAACCCAGATCAATCAATGCACTTATATCAAAGTCATAAAGAGAAAACATATCAATAATCAAATTTGTAGCCTCTTAGTCCTCCCTGACCCTTATAGCATACGCTCTAGTTGGCACTCGGCCTGGTCCTGACCCATTGACAATCTTAGAAACTACATAGGTAGGTCCTATACAACCTCTGGTTTGCTATCTAGGCTGAGCTGGAGCTAACCATGTAGTCTGTGCAGGTGCACTACCAATCATCAGAGGACAATCTCAACTCATGTGTTCCTTTGATCCATATTTGAAGAAGCACATGTATTATATTAGAGGAGTGCTCTAAAGGCAATCACTTTTAGCACTTATTGTACAAATTTATTTGATTAATAAAAGGCTTTTTCATTAATTTGATGTTCATTTGATATATGAATTGATAAGTGATCTTAAATCAATTAATGAAGTCCTTGATACATAACATAGCATGAAGGAAATCATGATGAGATCATGATATTGAGATTCTTAACATGTGTAATTATGTTAGTATCAAAATTATCCCTAGTCATAGGATTAATGAGACGGGACATTATTAATTCAGACAGACTAGCACTTGTTACACTCTTTGATTGGATCGAGTAGTAGATCTCATAATCTATAAACATGAGATGTTTAGAGTTAACATGTGGATGCTTGCTAAATGTAGCTAAGTACATTGGATGACCAACTATGAGACAATCATATGGATAATTTATTCAAATGTCAATGATAGTCTTATTATAGCAATGGTGCAAGTATTCTTAGACTTGAGGTACTCATGGATATCTTGAATATTGATTCTGTATCTTGACACTATTCCTTATTGCCTTAGAGAGGTAGCTCATAAGGTGGTGATTGGATACACCTTGAGGTATTCGAATTGGGTAACTATCAAAGGATTCACCAATCTTGATAGAAGGAGTGTATACCTATAGCCTCTTGTCGTGGTCATTACTCAGGAATCTCTGGTCGGAGTGGAAATGTCATAAAGATAGTCTTCAATGACATATCTAATAGAGTAATGAGCCTCAAGGATAAGAACTAACATTACTTGGACTAGACGTGATGTAGTCAGTGTAATGGGAGTTGACACATGTCCATACTCTGAACAAGTGGGGTATGGAATGGTGAAAGGAATAATTGCACGGAAATTGTCTATGGAAAGGTTCATAGTCAAACCACCGACTTTCCGGTCAATTAGGGGTCATGATGTATTGCTAGATACCACTCATGACCTGCTTAAATTAATTGTTAATTTAAGTGGCCAACATAATTGGGAACCTAATGGGTCACACGCATTGAAGATATGAAGAATGAGTAAAATGGTCTTGGATAGGATCCAAAATATGAGAGAATTATTTCGGGATGGATCGCTATGAGATCGCACGAAAATATTGTTTGAGAGGGTCATCGGCCCACGCAGGCTACTGGCTCGCCTAGCGGGCCAGTTGGGCTGCCCAGCAGTTGCGCACAGCAGGCCCAGCATGCTGCTGCCTCCCACCCGTTGGCCAACGGCAGGTTTTGGCCTTAATTAGGCCAATTATGGCCAATTACTATTCATTCATTTCCCTTTTCTCCATTTTTGACTTTTCATCTTTTCTTTGAATTTGATTCAAATAGAAAAGACATCAAATGGCAGAAAATAGACATGAAAATATTTTTTGTGAAAAAAATATTTTTAAGACAACAAAATTCTCTCAATAACACTTTTAAAGCTAGCACTTTGAATTTGTTTAAACCATTTCTTTTGATAGTTGTTTCTTCATTCTTCGCGTGGATTATCATTAGAGACATCCTAGTGTGGATTGTTATGGTTTGCTACAACCCAGCAAAGTGAAGATTTGAAGAAGAAATAAGAAATTACAAGGTATAGTTTTAACATTTATATTTATATAAATTAGTTTTAATGGTACAAGTATGATCTTTTGTTTTGGGTTTTGAAAATTTTATTTTTTCCACTGCGTTTATGAATATGATTCATTCTTCAAAACCCAACATATTCTTCAAACTCTCTCTTCTGTGACTCTTGTTGTAGGTGCCACAAACTAGAATACTATCTCTGTTAGCTATAGGGCTATCCCCTCTTGTATGAATCTCCCTGAGTATAACCTCTGTTCTAACCCTGACTCCTGCCATGAAACTTTGAGTGAAATCAACCCTTTTTGCTTGAAGGATGGGTCACTGTCCGTCTAGATGCTTTCTCAGCTCTCTTTCTCTTCTTCTGTCCCACACTAACAATGGCTGTAATGATCTTGGTGAAGCTGTCATGCTAAAGTGCAGTGACAAAATTGCCTATACTCAAACCTTCTGCACTTGTCCCTCTCACCAGTGATCATCTCTGAGGCATATTTACTCAATTGAGTAAAATCTCTCTGATACTCAGTCACTGTCATCTTTCCCTACCTGAGGCTCAAAAATTCTCTCTTTTTCTCATCCATAGAAATCGGAGGAACACATTGTTCCTTAAATTTAGCCATGAAGAAATCCCAAGTCATAGGTTATGGAACATCTAATTTTAGCAAGACTATCTTCCACTAGTCATAAATGTCTTCTTATAACAAGGATATAGCATACTTAGCCTTCTAATAAGTGGGCAGCCCAAATTCATCACAAATCCTCTCTATTTTTTCTATCCAATATTTCATCATCCTTTGTTCCTAAAAAATCAGTAGCTCAAAACTTACAGAGCTTGTCTAGTTGTACCTTTGGCCTCGGTGGTAGAGGTGGAGGAGTTGGTGCTTGTTGCTGGTGTTGGTGCTGGCGCTGGTGTTGGTGCTGGTGGTACAACTCTAACTATCTGCTGTAGCAATCCTACCATCTATTGCATTAATATAATATGGTCCTAGTTAGCTTGTTTAGGAGCCTGTGGGTCAGGGACTAGTACTGCACATGGACCCTGAATATTAGACGCACTAGGCTAGTTCAGTGCCCCATTAAGTGGAAAGCTCTAGCTCTCAATCATGTCATTCGATTTTGATTTCATCTCACTCTAGTCCTACAAGTTGACAGAAAAGTAGCCATAGTCAAAGTAAGACAAGACACATGTATGCATGATAGCCCCATAATCACTTAGGTGTAGAACCGCCTAAACCTAAACTCTAATACCACAAAATGTAATGCCTAATCTGCATAGCCAGGGAAAACCTCATTGTACAGGAAAATGCCACACAACTAGATCTAAGTCTAACTATCTGAATTAAAAAATTTCAAATTTAAATTTGTAATTATAATATTAGTTTTGAATCAATCTAATATAAAAATATAAAACTTCCTTTATGTACTTGAATCACAACCATAGTCATATCAAATTATTCTGGCATAAAAATCCCCTTATTACAAAAATCCATACTTACTGAAGCATAATTCAATTATCTATTTCTAATCCATAATGTGTGGAAAACAAATGAAATGATAACAAATACCCAACACGGGTCACTATGACTGGCTCTGTTTTCTCCTTACATCACTGAACAGTCTACTGGCTCCAAATCTACATGCAGAAAAACCCACAAGCTAAGCTATTGAAAGCTTAGTGGTACATATTGCAACACCCCCTCACCCAAACAACACATGCCCATATGAGGGAGCACTACTACTAACTTCTTACTTCTTCATATCACTATTTTCTTAAAAATTTGCTAGAAAGCCATATACAAAAGTTTTTTTTGACATACAATAAATAATATATTTTTTATTTATATAAGATAATAATTATAAATATCAAATTAATTCTTAAGAGACTAAGAAAATAAATTTACAAACTTAAAAGTATATAATACGAAAAGCAAGATACAAAGCTTAGTGGTGCATATAAATAAGGAAATATGCTATATTATGCAACAAGCATTAACATGTATCATTTTATGCATTAAAGTCTTTTCATGCTATTCCTATCATCGTGTCCTTATTTCATACAATTATAAATATCATGCATACATGTCCCTATTTTCATTTATATTTAATGATAAGCCTCATTGATTGAGTAATATTTCATCATAGATGAATAACCGAACCAAAGGCGCTCCCTGAGCTAAAGTCACCTTGTCCTCAATTTATATATGCTCAATAGAGCTTCTCAAGTCAATGGCGCTCTTAGAGTTTAAGCCACATTGACCAAGCATCTCAGATCAATGGCGCTCCCAAAGCTAAAGCCACATTGATCGAGGATATCTCATATAGTATGGTACCATTCACCCTCGTAATGACATGTCATCTATCCTATTCCTAGTCCGTAGTTAGAGTAATGGGCATGTTTTTATTTCCACATTATTCATATATCTTTACTTTTTCAAACATATTATCATTCTTGTTTTTCAAACATATCAACATTCTCATATCACAAACATATTGTCATTCTTATCTTACAACATCTCAACATTCTCATATCACAACATTTTATCATTCTTATCTTACTTGATAAACAATATATTTTCATTTACTTACATGAATACTTCATTAATTAACCATATTCATAATTCTTAGAAACAAAGCATTCACGCCTGTGATTAACAATTCACACCTGTGAATTTGTTCACACTCGTAATTCAAAGCCGCGAACGCTTCTATAATGAATCTTGCCATTTCCACACCGAAGTCACAACTATGAAACAATTCAGTCATGCCAGTGACACAAAAGTCACGCCCATGACTATATGCAGGAAATCTACATATTCACCTCCCTTATTTATTCCTAATTGCACCAAATCATACCAAAACACAAACTCATGCATTTTTAGAGTCCTTTACTCAACATATCATGTCCTAATACATATAAATGCCTTAATCATAATTAAATTCTCTAACATACATTACTTAATTCAACAAATTACAAAAATCTCATTCTTTATCTCTAACCTATGGTTTCATGGCATAGTCATCGTTAATGCACTTCAATCATCAATTAACATGTTAAACATGCATTATTTCAAACAAAGATAGACCATTGCCTTAAATTATGCACAAACCTCTATCTTTCTCCTTCACTCTTCTAGGTAGCTTTCCCTTTGCCTTTATTCCTTTGAGTTTGTTCCTTGTCACTTGGAACTCCTACAACATTACAAATCATCATCAACATCTTACTTTCTCAAAACCCTAAACTCTATCTCAGGAAACCCTAGACTCTCTCTCTATATAATCAAGCTCAAACTGAGTTCAAAACTCCAACTTCCTTAAGAAAAAGATGAAAGAGAAGAAGAAAACTTCTTACCTTTACACTTTTCTTCACTTGATCACAACCTTGGAGATTTCTCTCTCCTCAAAATTTGCTTATTTCTCTTCCTTCTTGCTCCCCTAAGCTTCCTTAAGACTTGTAGATCATGAAAATCAAGGTGGGTTAACGGAGAATGTGAGAGTGGCTGGCATGAAAACTGGGCAGAAAAGAAAGAAAAGAGCAGAAATAAGGAGAATAAGAAAAAAGAAGAATAAGAAAGGACCAAAAGTCTTTATATGGGACCCACCTATTTGACCATATCTTTGATATTTAAGCTTAACCACATTAATCCTCTTTCTTAAATACTATGGCCGGCCAACCCAAATTAAATGTCCAAATTTCATATGTTTAAATAACAATTATCTCATTAATCCTCCAAATTTTGGTTAATTGCAATTTGACCCCAAAACTTATCAAATTTTGCAATATAGTCCTTTGTCGTAAATCAACTTTTTAAAGCTTTATAACCAATTAATTAGTCATATATCAACATAATTTAATCATTAATTGGTTAATTTCATTCAAAATCCAAATGGTTCCTCCACAAGACTTTAACTAGAGGAACTCTCTTGTTCCGGAGAACTTTCTCTTCATATGCTATTATAGCCAGTGGTTCCTCTTCATAAGACATGTCTGTCTGTACATCTATCTCTTCAATCGGTATAATATGGATCGAGTCTGAGTGATATCTCTTCAACATCGACATGTGGAACACGTTATGAATTCTTTCTAGCTCCGGAGGAAGAGCTAATCGGTAAGCCACTAGTCCTATTATTTCTAGAATCTCATAAGGACCAATAAACCTTGGACTCAACCTTCCCTTTTTGCCAAATCTTAATACCTTTTTCCAAGGTGAAACTTTATCACTTGCAACATATTCTATGTCTTGTCTCTTTAAATCGGCATATGATTTATGTCAATCTTGTGCTACCTTTAGCCTTTCCTTAATCACTTTAACTTTCTCCTCGGTCTGCAGAACTATCTCTGGTCCGATCAACTTCTTTTCATTTAGCTCTTTCCAACAGATTGGTGTCCTGTATTTTCTTCCATACAATGCCTCATATGGAGCCATGCCTATGCTCGTCCGATGACTATTGTTGTATGCAAACTCCATAAGAGATAGATATTGATCCCAACTTCCATCAAATTGAAGCACATAGCTTCTCATCATGTCTTCTAATAACTGAATAATTTGCTTCGATTGTCCATTCATCGATGGATGAAAGGTTATGCTGAAACTAAGTTGAGTTCCCAAAGCCTGCTGTAAACTCTTCCAGAACTGTGATGTAAATCTGTGATCTCTATCAGAGATAATAGATACAGGTACTCCATAAAGTCTCACTATCTCATTCACATAAATCTCGGCCAGATTGTTCAAAGTATAATCCATCTGCACTGGTAAGAAATGTGCTAACTTTATTAATTGATCCACTAACCCACACTGCATCATGTTTCCTAGGAGTTACCGGTAAACTAGACAAAATCCATCGTAACTCTTTCCCACTTCCATTCTGGTATGGAAATCGATTGTAGTAATCATGTGGGTAATTGATGTTCAGCTTTCATTTGTTGACAGGTTAGACATTTAACAACATATTCAGTGATATCCTTCTTCATCCCTGACCACCAGTACTGTGCTTTCAAATCCTGGTATATTTTATTTCCACCTAGATGCATAGTATGAACTGTATTATGAGCTTCCTTTAAAATCTCTGACTTCAACTCTTTTATACTCGGTACACAAATCTTATTCTTAAAATACACAGTACCATCTTCTGTTAAAGAAAATTCTAAATTTTCTCCATTTTTCGCTGCTTCAACCATCTTTGTTAACTTTTCATCTTGTTTCTGAGCATTTTTAATTTTCTGCATCAATGTAGTTCCACTCGCATCTCAGCTAAAATTTTTCTGCTTAGTGCATCTGCAACCACATTAGCTTTGGCTGGCTGGTAGTCGATCACACAGTCATAATCTTTAATCAACTCCAACCATCTTCGTTGTCTCATATTCAACTCTTTTTATGAAGGCAAGTACTTAAGACTCTTGTGGTCCGTATAAATCTAGCATCTTTCTCCATATAGATAATGTCTCCAAATATTAAGAGCAAAAACTATAGCAGCAAGCTCTAAATCATGTGTCAGATAGTTAAGCTTATGAGGCTTGAGCTATCTAGAGGCATATGCGATCACTTTTCCTTTTTGCGTAAGAACACATCCTAGCCCATTATGAGTTGCATCACTGTACACAACGTAATCTTTTCTTGGAATAGGCTGAGTCAAAACTGGTGCTTCAGTCAACATTGCCTTCAATCAATCAAAGCTTGCATGACATCTATTTGTCCATTCAAAACGAACCTCTTTTCGTAGCAGTCAAGTAAACAGAGTGGCTAAGGATGAAAATCCTTTCATGAACCTCTTATAATATCCGATTAATCTAAGGAAACTTCTCACTTCTATCACATTTTGAGGTGGTTTCCAATTAAAAATAGCCTCAACTTTACTAGGATCAACCTGAATACCCTTTGCTGATATCACATGACCCAAAAAACTAACTACTTTTAGCCAAAACTCACACTTAGATAGCTTTGTATACAATTGTTTCTCCCTCAAGGTCTGCAATACTATTATGAGATGTTGATCATGCTCTACTTGGTCTCTAGAGTAAACAAGAATGTCATCAATGAATACAACTAAAAATTGATCAATATATGGCCTGAACATTCAATTCATCAAGTCCATAAAAGCTGTCGGTGCATTCGTAAATCCAAAGGGCATAACCAGGAACTCATAATGACCATAACGAGTCCTAAATGTCATCTTAGATACATCTAAATCTTTGATCCTCATTAGATGATACCCCGATCGAAGGTCTATCTTTGAAAATATGGTTGCACCTTTCAACTGATCAAATAAATCATCAATCTTAGGCAATGGGTATTTATTCTTAATACTAACCCTATTAAGTTGCTTGTATTCGATGCAAAGATGGAGGGTGTCGTCTTTCTTCTTCACAAATAACACTAGAGCACCCTATGGCGATACACTGGGTCGTATAAATCCCTTATCTGACAATTCTTGTAACTCTATCTTGCACTCTTTAAACTCCTAGGTGCCATCCTATATGGTGTGATGGAAATAGGAGTAGTGCTAGGTACTAACTCGATAGCAAACTCTATCTCTCGGTCAGGTGGTAATCCTAGCAACTCATCTGGAAACACATATGAAAACTCAATAACTATTGGGATGTCGGCTAACTTTGGACTATTCTTTTTTGTATCAATCATATATGCGAGGTAAGCCTCACATCCCTTACTGATGAGTTTCTAAGCTTTTAGCACCGATATCACATTATCTAGATATCCTCTATTCTCACTCATCACTACTATCTCTTCTTGTTCTAAAACTTTAATCCTCATCTCCCTTTTTCTGCAGTCTACTATCACCTCGTGTTGAGCTAGCTAATCCATTCCTAAGATCACATCGAACTCATGGAATCGTAGCTCTATTAAATCCACTGGGAATTGTCTATCTTGAATTTCAACTGGGCAACCTAAAAAAACTTTACTAACCTGCACACTATGTCCTAGCGGGTTAGTCACAAGAATCTCATATTTTAGAGTCTCTGGTTTAAACCTTCTTAACCTGGTGGTGGTGTGCATATGTATGAATGCATTGATCTAGGATCTATCAATGCATATATATGAGAGCCAAAGAGAAGATTTACCCACTATGACGTCAGGTGCATCCTGCTCCTCCCGGCCTCGCATGGCATAAGCTCTTGCTGGAGCAGCTCTACTGCCTTCCGGCATCTCCGCTGTGCCTGACCTAAACTAGCTTGGCCCTGCTTAGCCTCCTCTACATTGCCCTCGGCCTCCTCTACCTCGCCCTCGGCGTCAACCTCTGCCTTGTCCTATAGTCTTTATTGATACAGACTCAACACTCTTTAAACCTCTGCTAAACTGTAGCAATGGACAATCTCTTCTTATATGGTCCTTAGAGCCATATCTTAAGCATGCTCTTGTCACCCACCAACACTTTCCTGGGTAAGGACATCCATAATGCTAACACACTAGTAGAGGGGTAGATCTATAGGATGCCTGTGTCATTGCACTGGCTGCCGATGAAATAGATCTTACAGGTTGTCCCCATCCATAAGAATGAGGTTTGCTTGTACTCCTAACCTGGAATTGCCACCAAAAGATCTGGCTCTCTTGCCACTAGATTTTCCTCCACTTGTCTGTGATGTGTGATGGGCTTTGAAGAATGAATTAGATTCATAAACACAACAAAAAAATAAACTTTTCAAAACTCGAAACAAAATATCATACTTATGCCATTAAAACTAATTTATATAAACATAGAGATTAGAAATTACACCTCGTAATTTCTTATTTCTTATTCAAATCTTCACTTTGTTGGGTTGTAGAAAACCACAACAATCCAAACTAGGATGTCTCTAATGATAATCCATGCGAAGAATGAAAAAGAAACTATCAAAAGAAATAATTTGAACAAATTCAAAGCGCTAACTTTGAAAGTGTTCTTGAGAGAATTTTATTGTATCTTAAAAATATTTTTTTCCACAAAAAAACTATTTTTCTATCTATTTTCTGTCATTTGATGTCTTTTCAATTTGAATCAAATTCAAAGAAGAGACCAAAAATCAAAAATGGAGAAAAAGGAAATGAATGAATAGTAAATTGGCCATAATTGGCCTAATTAAGGCCAATTCATCCGTTGGCCAACGGGAGGCAACAACACCCGACCTGGGCCTGCTGTGGGCTGCTACTAGGCAGGCCAGCAACCTGCTTGCCGCATGGGCCTGTGAGGGCCCATGATCCTCCCGAACAATTTTTCCCATGCGATCTCATCGCAATCCACCCTAAAATAATTCTCTCATACTTTGGATCCCATCCAAGACCATTTTACTCATTCTCCATATCTTCAATACGTGTGACCTATTAGGTTCCCGGTTATGTTGGGCACTTAAATTTAACAATTAATTCAAGGAAGTCATGAGCGGTATCTAGCAACACATCATGACCCCTAATTGACCAGAAAGTGAGTGATCTCACTACGAACCTTTCCATAGACAATTTTCATGCAATTATTCCTTTCACCATTCTATACCTCACTTGGTTCAGAGTATGGACATGTGTCAACTTCCATTAGACTGACTACGTTACATCTAGTCCAAGTAATGTTAGTTCTTGGACTTGAGACTCATTACTCTATTAGATATGTCATTGAAGACTATCTTTATGACATTTCCACTCCGGCCAGAGATTCTCGAGTAATGACCATGACAAGAGGTCATGGGTATACACTCCTTCTATCAGGAGTGGTGAATCCTTTATTGGTTACCCATTTACCTTCGAATACCTCAAGCTGTATCCAATCACCACCCTATGAGCAACCTCCCTGAGGCAACAAAGAATAGTGTCAAAATACATAATCAATATTCAAGATATCCTTGAGTACCTCAAGTCTAAGGATACTTGTACCATTGCTATGATGAGACTATCATTGACATTTGAATATATTATCCATGTGATTGTCTCATAGCTAGTCTTTCAATGTACTTAGCTACACTTAGCAAGCATCCACATGTTAACTCTAAACATCTCATGTTTATAGATTATGAGATCTACTACTCGATCCAATCAAGGAGTGTAGCAAGTGCTAGTATGTTCGGATTAACAATGTCCCATTTCATTAATCCTATGACTAAGGATAATTTTTATACTAACGTAATTACACATGATAAGAATCTCAATATCATGATCTCATCATGATTTCCTTCATGTTATGTTATATATCAAGGACTTCATTAATTGATTTAAGATCACTTATCAATTCATATATGAAATGAACATCAAATTATTGAAAAGGCCTTTTATTAATCAAATAAATTTGTACAATAAGTGCTAAAGGTGATTGTCTTTAGAGCACTCCTCTAATAGTGCGGGTTTACTAACCCTATTAACCTATATGGGTTGCTGTGTTGCCAAGGCTCTTTCAACTGTTCTAGCAGACGCTAGTAAACTGGGGAAGTTCACCAGATGTAGAGCTAAGACCTGTAGCTTGACTGGATCCCTCAAACCATCTTCAAAACATCGACATTTATCAGCTTCTTTAGATACAATGCCCTCAGCTTATTTGCATAAATGTGTGAATTCCCTTTCATATTCTGTTACTAACATATTTCCTTGTTTCAACATCAGAAACTCTCTCTTTTTGTCATCTGTATAAATAGGAGGAATATACTGCTCCTTAAACTTCTCTAGAAAGAACTCCCATATCATAAGGTCAGAAGCCTCTATGCTCTGTGACTCAATTCGCCACCAGTCATATGCATGCTCCTACAGCAGAGATATTGCATACTCATATTTCTGGTCATCTGTGTAGTGTAGTTGATCAAAGACTCACTTTGTTCGTTCCATCCAAAATTCCACTGCGGAAGGATCATCCTCCCTTTTACCATAAAAATCGAGTGCCCCTAACTTCCTCAGTCTCTCAAACTGTAATCCAGACGAGGTTGGTTGTGATGCTCTCTGTAGCAATTCTATCATATTTCTCATAAGCTCCATCTGATCCGTATTAGTAGCTAACTGCTCATGGGATGAGCTAGCACTAGATCTCGATGCTGCAGCTCGGCGATGACTTAGTCGCGATGAATCTCTTGCCTCTGAGGGCTCATTACTCTCGGCTTCTTCCACTACTATTTCTCTTGATCCAGAAGCCATACCTTACCTATAACAAGGTAACGACCCTAATCAATAAATCAGCAACTCCAAAAATTCAATTTTGGGTACACTCAAGTAATAAATATTTTCAAAATTCACTTTTAAAATCCAAAACTGCCCAAACCGGGATCTGATACCAAAAACTTGCAATACCCCCTCACCCAAAAAATACGTGCCCAGATGAGGGAGTGTTACCACTAACTTCTTACTTATTCATATCACTATTTTCTTTAAAATTTGCTAAAAAGCCATACATAAATTTTTTTTTTGACATACAATAAATAATATACATTTTTTTTACATAAGATAATAATTATAAATATCAAATTAATTCTTAATAGACTGTGAAAATAAATTTACAAACTTTAAAGTATATAATAAGAAAAGCAAGATACAAAAATTCAAAAGTTTATGACCCACTATTTCGAGATCGACTGCTTTAATTTGAATAGGATCACCACTTGTTTTTTTTCTACCACCTTCAGCTACCTTTCTATATTTGCACGGAAGGAAACTCCCATTCAAAGCTCTAAGCTTAGTGGTGCATATAAATAAAGCAATATACTATGTTATTCAACAAACATTAACATGTGTCATTTTATGGATTAAAATCTTTTCATGCTATTCCTATCATCATGTACCTATTTCATACAATTATAAATATCATGCATACATGTACAATGTTATTTTCATTTATCTTTAATGATAAGTTACTCTTTTAATCTCCTTAGTATTCTATATCAATCTCACATCATTTTTTTTTCTTTTTCTTATCTTTCAACTTAACTTCATTATCTTGCCCACATCACTCTAAAATTTGTACTGACTGGATACGGGTTATGGATCCGGAGCACTCCTAAAGCTATAGCCACCCCACCCACTATCTGGCTCAACAAAGCTTCTCAAATCAATGGCACTCCTAGAGCTAAAGCTTCATTGATTGAGTAATATTTCATCATAGATGAATAACCAAACCAAGGGCACTCCCAGACCTAGAGACACCTTGTCCTCAATTTATATATGCTCAACAGTGTTAAAGGAGTGCTATGAAGGAAATCACTTTTAGCACTTATTGTACAAATTTATTTGATTAATAAAAGGTTTTTTCATTAATTTGATGTTCATTTGATATATGAATTGATAAGTGATCTTAAATCAATTAATGAAGTCCTTGATACATAACATATCACGAAGGAAATGGTGATGAGATCATGATATTGAGATTAATACATGTGTAATTATGTTAGTATCAAAATTATCCCTAGTCATAGGATTAATGAGACGGGATATTATTAATCCAAACAGACTAGCACATGTTACACTATTTGATTGGATCAAGTAGTAGATCGCATAATCTATAAACATGAGATGTTTAGAGTTAACATGTGGATGTTTGCTAAGTGTAGCTAAGTACATTGGATGACCAACTATGAGACAATCATATGGATAATCTATTCAAATGTCAATGATAGTCTCATTATAGCAATGGTGCAAGTATCCTTAGACTTGAGGTATTCAAGGATATCTTGAATATTGATTATGTATTTTGACACTATTCCTTGTTGTCTTAGGGAGGTTGCTCATAGGGTGGTGATTGGATACAGCTTGAGGTATTCGAAGGTAATTGGGTAACCAACAAAGGATTTACCACTCTTGATAGAAGAATTGTATACCTATGGCCTCTTGTCGTGGTCATTACTCGGGAATCTCTAGTGGGAGTGGAAATGTCATAAAGATAGTCTTCAATGACATATCTAATAGAATAATCAGCTTCAAGGACAAGAACTAACATTACTTGGACTAGACATGACATAGTCATTCTAGTGGGAGTTACACATGTCCATACTCTAAACCAAGTGGGATATAGAATGGTGAAAGAAATAATTGCACGAAAATTATCTATAGAAAGGTTCGTAGTCAAACCACTAACTTTCCGGTCAATTGGGGGTCATGATGTATTGCTAGATACCACTCTTGACTTGCTTAAATTAATTGTTAATTTAAGTGGCCAACATAACTGTGAACCTAATGGGTCACACGTATTGAAGATATGGAGAATGTGTAAAATGGTCTTGGATAGGATCCAAAATACAAGAGAATTATTTTGGAATGGATCGCATGAGATCGCACAAAAAAAACGTTCGGGAGGGTCACGGGCCCATGCAGGCCAGACAGGCTGCTGGCCTGCCCAGCAGTAGCCCGCAGTCGGCCCAACGCGCTGCTGCCTCATATACGTTGGCCAGCAGTAGATTTTGGCCTCAATTAGGCCAATTATGGCCAATTACTTTTCGTTCATTTCCCTTTTCTCCATTTTTGACTTTTTATCTTTTCTTAGAATTTGATTCAAATAGAAAAGATATCAAATGGCAGAAAATAGACATGAAAATATTTTTTTTATGAAAAAAATATTTTTAAGACAACAAAAATTATCTCAATAACACTTTCAAAGCTAGCACTTTGAATTTGTTCAAACCATTTCTTTTGATAGTTTTTTCTTCATTCTTCATGTGGATTATCATTAGAGACATCTAATGTGGAATGTTGTGGTTTGCTACAACCCAACAAAGTGAAGAATTGAATAACGAATAAGACATTACAAGGTATAATTTCTAACCTCTATATTTATATATATTAGTTTTAATGGCACAAGTATGACCTTTTGTTTCGGGTTTTGAAAATTTTATTTTTTCGCTGTGTTTATGAATTAGATTCATTCTTTAAAACCCAACATTGATATCAGAGCCCCCTTGTGTCCATTAAAATTAATTTTTGTTGAAAGTGCAATGAGATTGCATTATTTTGATAATTTTGGATCAATGGGATTTGAAAAATTGAAATTAATTTGTAAAATATAGTTTACACATTTTTCTTTCTCTAATATGATCATAGGATGATTAAGGATGATTATGTTGATTTAAAAATGATTTTAATGTAATTCAAATAATTAATTTCGGATTTATTTCAAAAATGCCTAAAATTGCCTTGTTTATGAACATGTGTTGTTATTTGGCTTAATTGATGGGGCTGGTTATATTTTTATTGTAATTTAATTATAAAAAATTATTCAGAGATATTGAGAATATTTTTATTCCTCTAGAAGTGTCCAATAATTAATTAAAAATTATTTTAATTAATTTTTCAAACAAACACAAAAACATGACTGTTTTAGCATACTTGGTAGGGCTGTTGTGTTTTTTTTGTATGTGTTTATTTTATTTCCAGCGCCTTGAAATATTTTTTATGTCATTAAAAATATGTTATTTTGATGTTAGATGCATACCAAAATTATTTTGCAAGCATTTGAAATTTTAAAAAAATCTAGATGTCGAATTAGTTGTGTTGAGCATCTAAGTGTGTTGGTTCGTTTGTCTTAGTAATTTTAGCTTGTGCCAAAACTATTTTGATGAACTTGAGCTGAACTAAAGATAATTAGAATGATGATTAGAAGTTATGGAAAATTTGTAAAGTTTTTGAAAAATTAATTTTGACTTAATTTAAGTTGTGCAATTATAATTTTAGTATGACTAGAAATTGGTTTGTATATTAAAATTAAATTGTTTAATTTTAACATCATAATATTCTAATTTTATGGAGAATTAATTTTGAATTAATTCTGAAAATATGGAATTTAATTTAATTTGATTAAATATTAAATTTCACTTTAAAATGAAATATAAAATTAAATTAACTGAAAGAACACATATAGACAATTTCGGTTCAAGCGTTGAATCGATTTACAAATTGAAATAAAAAATTATCATATTTTATTTTATGCATTAGAGAATGCATGTTAGGGGTGTATGAAAAGGCATGATGGATAATTATGGACTTCGGCCCAATGTGATTTAGCAAGCATGGAATTATTTTGTTTTATAGTAAATAGGGCTTGCGTGTCTCTACCTTTCTTTCTTTCTTATATATTTCTCTTCTCATCTTACTGCCCTCAAATGTAAATTGAAGTTTTCTATAATTTGAAATATGTTATTAGATTACATAGCATTAGGATAGAATGAAGATACAAAGGAGCAAGAAGCAAATGAGGTGGTACCATAAACAAGAAGACTTAGAAATAGGAATTTGATTTCTATTTTGGGTTGTAAATTCATGCATATATATAGGTAAGACCTAGTCAATTTCTCTTTGGATCAAGAGATTGACTTTAGTATGCCCATAATCATGCCATATATTTAATGTAACTATCTTTATATATCCATTTGATGAATGTATGATATATAAAAGCGTGAAATAATAACTTGATGAGACTTAACAAAGAAATTCCTCACTAAATAAACAATTAAGTCTTACACCTTCTATTAATATGGGGAGAACCAGAGTTCTTCTAGAGTTAGGGTTGTTGAGTTGCCTCAAGCTCACTCTATAAGAATATGTTCAATGCATTGAAATTAGATTTCACGATTAATGAGTTAGACTTAATCGATATTATTAACTTGTTGGATTTGCGCCAAGGTTAATGTGTATTAGAGGTGAAGTTGGGTTTGTATACATGAGATGTACGCATATCAAGAGTTGATAGACTAATGTATGTGCACACATCAATAAGTTGATAGCACAAGATTCAATAGTTGCATGAATAATGCAATTGGTATGGATTAGATACCTACCAACCAAACTAAGGATAGCTTGTTGAATTGCCTCAATGTTATTCTTAGCTAGTTGGATATCGACCCACAAGGAGAACTTCCATATAAGTTCTCTCGGGTTCATGGTGAGGGCTATGGATTCGCAATTAAATAGTGGGAGTCATAATGTGATTTATTAAAGACTAATAAACATGCATTTTATGTACATTCTAACATGTTCTATTTTACATCTAAGTTGCTAAAATCATCATCATGACAAGTGTGAATTTGCGATTGCTAATGGAATCAAATAAGTTGACTAGGGCCAATTTTTTGGATTGGCTAAGGAATCTGAGAATAGTTCTTAAATCCGAAAAGATTGGCTATGTCCTAGATGAGACATTCCCGAATCTCTCTACTGCTAATGCTTCTGAAGATGTTCAGAAGGCATATCAAAAGCATCTCGATGATAGTGAGATGGCAAGCTGCATTATGCTTGCTACTATGTCAGCTGAGTTACAAAAGCAGCATGAGGCTATGGATGCTAATTCCATAGTATACCATCTAAGATAGCTTTTTGATGAGCAAGCACATTTCGAAAGGTTCAAAACTTCGAGGTTGCTCGTTCGCACTAAGATGGTTGAGGGGACATCTCTAGTGCAATATGCATTGAAGATGAATGGATATATTGAAAGGTTGCCCACCTTGGGATTTGTGATGGACATGAATTAAGTATTGACTTAATTCTAATTGGTTTGTCTTATAGTTATTCATATTTTGTTCTTAACTATAGGATGAACCAAATCTCTACCACTATTCCTGCGCTGATTAACTTGCTCAAAACAGCTGAGCCATCTATCAAGAAGGATAGTAAGGTTGTGATGTTGTTAGACTCTTCAAGTTCTAAAAGGAGGAACCTTAAGAAGAAGAAGAAGTCCATAAAGCCTAAGGAAGATGTGGCCAAGAAGAAGGCCAAGGAGATTGCTCCAAAAAGGACATGCTTCCATTGTGGCAAAGATGGCCATTGGAAGAGAAACTGGAAGGCTTACTTGGAGTTCTTGAAGAAGAAGGCATCTGATGCCCCATCTACTTTAGGTATTTTTGTCATTGAAATTAATATTGTTTCCGATAATAATATATGGGTATTAGATATCGGTTATGGCTCACATAAATGCACTGATATGCAGGGCCTAAGGAACAGTAGACAACTCAATAAGGGAGAGTCAGACCTACGCATTGGAAATGGAGCAAGGGTTGCTGCATTAGCTATAGGAACATATGCATTGACCCTCCCTAGTGGGCTTATATTAAATTTGGATAATTGCTATTATGTACCTGCTTTGATTAAAAACATTATTTCTGTTTCAAGTCTAAATAAAGATGTTTTCCTTTTAGCTTTTAGTAACAATTGTTGTTCTATTATGTTGAATAGAATTATATATGCTAATGGTACATTATGAAATGGAATATACATATTAGATATGTCAAATCCAATTTTAAACATCAATGATAATAAAAGGCAAAAACAAGATATGTTGAAATCATCTTATTTATGGCATTGTCGTCTTGGTCATATAAGTGAGAAATGCATGGCTAAGCTACACAAAAGTGGTAGTTTGGGGTCATTTGATTATGAATCATATGACACATGTGAATCTTACTTATTAAGCAAGATGACTAAATTACCCTTTAAGGGAAAGGGTGAACGTGCTAATGGACTTTTAGACTTAATACATTCAGATGTATGTGGTCCAATGTCTACACACGCCAAAGGTGGTTTCATCTACTTCATTACTTTTATCAATGACTACTCATGATATGGGTACGTGTATCTTATGAATCATACAAATCTGAAACTTTTGAAAAGTTCAAAGAATTCAAATATGAAGTAGAGAAACAACTTGGCAAAAGTATTAAAACACTTCGATAATATCGATGAGGTGAATACTTGACCCAAGAGTTTCTAGATTATATTAAGGATAATGAGATTTTATCTCAATGGACTCCACCTTACATGCCACAACACAATGGTGTGGCTGAAAGAAGAAACCGAACCTTGTTAGACATGGTAAGATCTATGATGAGTTTTGCGGAACTGCCTAAATCCTTTTGGGGTTATACACTAGAGACTGCCATTTATATATTAAATGGAGTTCCTTCAAAGTTAGTTGATGTTACTCCATATGAGATATGGTTTAACAAAAAGGCCTACATTTTCTTACATAAGAATTCGGGGTTGTCGTGCTTATGTGAAGCGGACAATGTCAGATAAGCTAGAAGCTAAGTCTGACCGATGTCTGTTTGTGGGATATCCAAAAGCATCATATGGATATCAATTTTACCAACCCTTGGAACAAAATGTTTTTGTTTCAAGACATGTCTTTTTAGAGAGAGAATTCCTTCTAAAAGGAGATAGTGGGAGCAAAATTGAACTTGAGAAAGTTCAAGATGCTCAAATAGATATTGATCAACTGCCTGAACCCGAGTTTGTTACTCATACAGATGATATAACAACTCAACCTTCTGAAGCATAAGATCTTCGTAGGTCAAATAGGATATGTTGTATTCCAGAGAGATATGGATTTCTCACTAGTGAATAGAACGACGTATTGCTCATAGAAAATGATGAGCCTAGAACCTATGAAGAAGTTTTGAATAGTTCAGATTCTGACAAATGGCTTCAAGTCATGAAGTCATAAATGGATTCCATGTATGAAAACCAAGTATGGACTTTGGTTGACCCACCCAAAGGAATAAAGCCTATAGGGCGCAAGTGGGTTTTCAAAAGGAAAACTGACATGGATGGTAATGTGATTACCTATAAAGCTAGACTTGTTGCTAGAGGTTATTGTCAAAGACAAGGAATTGACTATGATGAAATTTTTAGCCCAGTAGCTATGCTTAAATCCATAAGGATACTCCTAGCCATTGCTACTCATTATAATTATGAGATATGGCAATTGGATGTGAATACAACTTTCCTTATTAGAAATCTGACTGAGGATGTGTGCATGACACAACCAGAAGGCTTCATATCCAAAGATGGAAAAAAGGTATGTAAGCTTCAAAGATCCATTTATGGATTAAAGCAAGCATCCAGGAGTTGGAATATTCGGTTTGATGAGACAATCAAACAGTTTGGTTTCTTACAAATTCTGGATGAATCTTGTGTTTACAAGAAGGTTATTGGGAGTGCAATCGCATTTCTTGTGTTATATGTAGATGACATATTGTTAATGGGAAATGATGTCTCAGCCTTACAATCAGTTAAAATTTGGTTATCCAAGAATTTCTCTATGAAAGACCTTAGAGAAGTTGTCTATATTTTGGGGATAAAGATCTATAGAGATAGATCTAAATGATTGCTTCGTCTTGCACAATCTACATATATAGATAAGATGCTAAAAAGGTTTAGCATGGAGCAATCCAAAAAGGAATATATTCCCATGACCCATGGGATTACTCTCTCAAAGTCAGTGTCCAAAGACACAAGATGAGAGGACACACATGAGTTTGATTCCATATGCTTCAGCTATAGGATCAATCATGTACGTTATGATATGTACAAGACCTGATGTATCTTATGCTCTGAGTGTCACGAGTAGATACCAATTGGACCCTGGTGAGGGTCATTGGGTGGTTGTCAAGAATATCCTTGAGTACTTAAGAAGAACTAAGGATGTATTTATAACATTCGGTGATTTAGGCCCGGATTGCGCGTGATCGTAGTGGGGTCCACTATTTCAATCGGAGTCTAAATTTAAGCCCATAAAAAAATGACTAATAATAAGAGAAAATAATTAAGGGTATTATTATTTGGGAATTAAAAAGATTTGGGGGTAGAATTAGAAGAAAATAAAATTTTCTATGGACAAAATTGGTATTATGGAGATTGTTTGGGGAAAAAGTGTGAATATGGAGCAAGATGTGGCAAATATGGAATTTCTCAAATTTTAAATGTTAATTAAGATTAATTAAACTAATTAACCAATAAGAATAAGGATTAATTTTAATTGATGGGACCACTTATTAATCAATGTATATAAAGTCAAAAAATAAGAACAAATTCCACATTCTTCCATAAGCCATATTCATCTTCTCTTTTTCTCCTCTCTTTGCTGTCCACCATAGGCTCCCTAAAGCTCCATTTTTCTCTGCAAATACAGCTTGAAAAAGTGAGGAAATAAATTAGTTTTGAGAGAGGAAAAATCAGAATTAAAGAGTTCTTAATACAAAGGTACCAAAGGAGCAAGAAGGAAGGAAGAAAGAAGAAGAAAAAAGGGAGAAGAGTGGGACAGATTTCGGCCCACCTTAGATAACACTTAAGGAAAAATAAGTGAACAAGTGAGAGGCCATCAAGAGGGTGATAAAGGCAAGGAGAAAGCTAGCTAATAAGGGAAGGAAAAGAAGGTTTAAGGGAAGAACCAAGGCTGATTAGGTATGTGCTTCATTGATAAAATTTTGCATGTTGTTAATATGTATGAAATTATATGTTAAGGTTTGTTATGTTTGTGTTTTTGAGATGTTATGTGTTTTGTTGTGACTTTTGATATTATATATGAAAATGGGACCAAATTGTGTGAAATAAATGACATATGAATGTATTTATAATTCTGGAAATTTTAGTATTAAAATGAATGCAAATGATGAATGTGGTTGAAATATGGATGGATATCATTTGATGGCTCGAGTATAGAGTTCCAGGAATAGCCCTGACTCTTTTGATGATAACTTGAGTTCTGGAACTCATTTTTGTATGTTTGTTATTGGAAATGAAAGCTAGGACACAGGGATTTAATTTTTATTTAGACTATAATATCTAATTATATCTAGATTGGCCCAGAAAAATGCATGAAATTTAAACCTAAAATCTGTCCAGAAAATTCTGGGCAGAAAATTCTGTGATGATGCATTAGTGAATTGATCATAACGTTTGATAGAAAACTGTGCTTTAATTGATTGTTGATGCATATGAAAGCTAAGACAATAAGCTAAAAATGTTTATAGGGCCAGAGCTCCAAATTCGAATTATAAATGGGCTACAAATGAAACCCAAAAATATGTCTGAAATATGCCATAGGTAAAAATATACAATATTGGGCTTTTTGCATGTGTGGTTATAATTATATGTAATAATCCATGCAAATATTTACTTTGATGGTAATTATAAATGTTTAACAAATTATTTATGTATGAGATTTTGTTGCAATAATAATGGAAATAAAGAACAAAAATAAATAAGCATAATTATGATAGTTGAATAATATTGGCAATTTTTGAAATATTGGGAATTCAAATAAAAATAGTTAAGCCCAAAGACCCCTAGGCTAGAACTACAATAGAAAATAGTTTGGCATGCCAATCAAGGGATTTAGACACTCAGTGCCAAATATGAAAGCCGGTAATGATAATTTATTAATGTGTTTGGCGCAAAATTATTAAGCCGGTAATGACATTATTATAAAAGCGCTCGGCGCTATATTATGAAAGCCAGGAATGGCAACCCCATTATTCCTATTAGTTAGTTGGGTTATAGGTGTTATGGGCACAAAAAAAATAATAATAATAATAATAATAATAATTATTATTATTATTATTATTATTATTATTATTATTATTATTATTATTATTATTATTATTATTATTATTATTATTATTATTATAAAATCGAAGTACGTTATTTTTATAAATGTTATATGAATTCAAGTTGTTAAATATTGAGTATTTGCTGAAATTTATTTATTGTACATAATTCTTTATTTTATGTCTTAGTTATTGTATGGTTAATTAATATGTAAGGAATTATATATGTATATGAAATTTTTATCATTGAAGCACCATTAAGTTATTAGCTTAGCGCGGGTGGTTTCCTCTCGCGCAGGTTTAGAATGGTAGCCGTAGAAATTAGCATTATCAGAAGAAGAAGGGTACCCGGAAGGAAGCAGCAAAAAGATTTGGGGTTTCTTTTTGATATATTTTATAAAAAAAATTCTGTAAATTAAAATACGGTTTTATTTTTGGAATATTTTGTCAAAAACTTTGTAAATTAAAGTATCATTTTTATTTCATATCATGTGGATTAAATATGTGAGTAACTATGTAAAAGAACATGATTTGAATGTAAATTAATATACTTTATAATTAAATAAAATTTTGAATACTTATGCTTGTAATAAGTTTTATTTCAGTGTTTGCAATATTTTCATAAAAAAAATATTTATTTCACTTCATTAATTTTATAAAACAGTAAGTCGGGTAATGCTCACTTACCTTGCTTTACTACAGTGGGGTAAGGGGGTGTTACAATTTTTGGTATCAGAGTTATAGGTTTAGACGGTTCTTACTTAGTGGGTATGGGAAGATAAGTGCATGTTTTTAGTATTTGCATTGTTTTAAGCTGTTATATTATAATAAGGGACCCTTCTTCTGACAATATGGGTTTTAATGGATTCGGAATCAAGACAAAGTCACGAAGAACAAGAGGGTGATAATATCACTAATTCGGCTACTCATAGGCAGTCAGCATCAATTAGAGCCTCGGAGCCTAGTGTTATAGCTCCACAACATGCTGAAGAACAGGTTAACCCAGGTCAGGTACCCCTTATGCAACAGATGGCTACCTTATTACAGCAAATAGCACAAGTTGTGCCGCCACCAGCTCCACCACCTCCCCCACCTCAACCGAAACCCCAAATTGATAAATTAAGAAAATATGGGGCTACGGATTTTATGGGCAAGAAAGAGGATCACCCAGTAGCAGCAGAATTTTGGTTGGAAAAGACATAGCGGGTTTTTGAGGAGCTGCAGTGTCCTGAGGAGTACAAGGTCAGATATGCAGTATCCCTCTTCAGGAGCATGCCTATGACTAGTGGAAGTTGGTGTTAGCAAAACCTCAGACTCCAACCCCTCAGACATGGGATTTCTTTGTGGCAGAGTTTAAAAAGAAATATGTGCCAATAATTTATGTTGATGAGAAAAAGCGAGAATTTTTTAATTTGAAGCAAAGTTGTATGATAGTAGCTGAGTATGAGATAGAGTTCACCAGGCTGAGCAAGTATGCTACTGGGATTATTGGAGATGAAGCTGATAAATGTCGTAGATTTGAAGACGGTCTCAATGAGGAGATTGGATATTTAATGGCTTCACACCAGCATACAGATTTTGCTACACTAGTGTCCTCTGCCATTAGTGTAGAAAGAAGGAAGAAGCTAAAGACAGAAGATTTCTCCAAGAAATCAACAGCTAGTGTGGCCCAGACATCAGGTAGGAAAGGTGTAACGCCCACAAATTAGTCTAATTAAAATAAGTATGTGGTATATATAGAAAACACATGATAGACATAAAAATTTAAATAAATTGAATAATTGGCTAAATTAGAAATTAAAATAAATTAAATTTATTGACATGATAAATTTGATTAAATTATACCACATAATTAAATTGTACTTTTGGTATAAAAAAATTAAAGATATTAGGTATAAGGAAATATGTGAAGATGATGATGATGATGATAATAATAATAATAATAATAATAATAATAATAATAATAAATTAAAAAAAGAAAAGAAAAGAAAATTGAAAAGTAAAAAGGGGGTAAGCAGAAAGAACAAAAAAAAAGAAGAAGCCAAAAACGTGAATTAGGGAGGTAGTGGGGTTGAAGACTTCTTTTGGTCATTCTTCCAACTCTATCTCTCTTCTCCTTCTTCTTTTTCTTCTTCATCCCTTTTTCCTTCCTCCATATCACAGCCCAAAATCTTCATCATTTCCTTTAAGATTTGCATCAAAAATCAGTCCAAATAAATTTGATCTTGGTAAGAAATATTTTCCCCATGATTATTGTGTTATTAGAACTCTTTAGGTTACATTTTTACAGGATATTGCACTCTATTTTTTATTATCTTGTGACTTGCATTTGGGGATGTGTTAAACATAAAAATTGTTTATCTATGTCTTGTGTATCTCTCTGCAAAAGTTTATTAAATTATTTTGAGTATATGAAGAGATATGGTTATTGGGGTGAAACTGGTTCAAGGAGATATATCAACCAAATAACCTACTGTTTTTGTAACAATTGATCATCTTAGTGGCTTAATCTGAGATTTTGTAAAACATGAAAGTTATAAGTATATATATTATTGATGTCTCTGCAAAAGTTCGCATAAATTTCTCTTGTGTTGGTTGAGTTATTTTGAAATGAAATATGATTGTTCCTTGATTGAGCTGGTTTCATATACCTGTGCAGTTCTAGTAACTTCGTCCTTATATTTCACCTATTTTTAGATCGAATTAGCTGAAGTTCAAAACATGCAAGTTTTACTCCTATGTCGTATCTAAATTCCTGTGAAAGTTTCAACTTAAAATGTCATGTATTTTGTGAATTATGAGCTGAACAATTAAACTAGTCGGGTTGATACTTTATGTTAAACCAGTTTATTCATCCAACAGTCCTAAAAGGTCTTGTTCCAGCTTATAAGAAATGGTAGTTATTTATTTAAACTATATTAAGAACAAATATCTTATCAATGTATTAATTATTTATATTTTCAAATTAGGATCTCAACAAGAAGAAGAGTAATAAAAGTAGACAAGCTCCAAATTTTAGATTTTGGAAAAAAAAAAAGCTTCATTGAGGTTTGTACATATATGCATTTTAGTTTGCCTTGTTGCATGCTTGTGTATTAATTGAATAAGTGGTATATTTGAATAATGTATTAAAATGTGTAAATATGAAATGAACTGAGTGCTTAATCAATGAAATTTCATGTTAATGCATGTATAGACATATGGATGAATAATTGATTGATCTAATGTAGGACATTTTGGTTTAAAATATGTAACATAATATATTTTTCAATATAGATTAGTATATGATTCATTAAAAATGAGATAATTATTAATAGTAATTATTGAATAATTAGGACAATAAAGAGTGAAGTTAGAAAGTCATGTATGACATATGTATTTTGATATGAAAAGAGAGGTTATACGACATACTTGGACTCATAAAGTTATTATAAATTTTGGTTTTGCATTAAAAGATTTGTTGGTTTTGATTGTATAGAAAACTAATTAAAGTATGTCAATAATACTTAAATAGTTAAATATAATGGAATATCATATGATTATATGATTTTAAAATTTTATAATCATATTTTCATTATAAATGTAATGGGAATGTTGATTCTAGCAAATTAATATATAAAGAAAATAAATAAGTAATAACATTAATTGCCGAGTTATCAACCTGTGGACTAATTAGGGATAGATGGTGCACCATTACGGGGGTATTACGGTACCGATATTGATATGGTTTAGGAACATGGTGGTATTAGATCCGAGAGCACCCCTGTCCTAATTGTACATAGATGATGTGATTATACTCGGTCATGAGGCTTAAGCTCCGGCAGCGCTCTTGACTTGAGACTATAGTGAGTAGGGTTCTTAAGCTCCGCGAGCGGCCTTACTACACGCCCTATATCCGGACAGTCCGGGAATGAGATTTGGGTTATTTATATTAAAATATTATATATAAAATAATTAAAAGACATACATATACTTGTTGAAAGATAAAATGAGTGAAATAACATGAATTATAAATATTCAACATGAATTATAAATATTTATTAAGGTAGGCAAAATTTATAATTGAGTTATATATATATATATTATCAATGAATATGGTACTATTGTATAATTATGTGGTTCTCTTTATAATGTATGTTATAACATTGTGTACTATATTATAAATTATCTACATTGCATTTTAGTAATTGTATGTTAAATTATTTATGCTTATATGGATTGAGATTTGAGTTAACTAAACAATCATAATTCTAGGGAAATCAATTAAATTAAAATGAGTTATGGAAACATGAAAGGAGATAGAATATTTATTATTTTATATATTACATATGGTTGAATATATGTAGTTCATGTCCTGATACAAAAATAATGATAATATAATGAAACATAAATTTTATTTTATTATAATATTTTCTAAATTTTATGCGATGATTTATTTAAATTATATCATGATTATTATGTCCCACGTTTGTGTGACTACATGGAAAAACTTAAAATGCATATATGTACCACTAAGCTAGAAATGGCTTAGCGTGGGTTTTTCCCGCGTAGGAACTGGAGCTTACAAATAGTAAACTGTGAAGTTGATAGAGAAAGTACAAGTCCATACTAGAGGAAACACGTCAGAACTGGTTGAGGGTCGGATGCTTATTATTTTTGCATCTTCTTTATTATCATGCATATGGGTTTGTTAGACATGTCTTATATATAATTAAAAATATATTTTGTATTTTGGTATTATATCTATATAGTTAGATGTAAGATTAAAAAAACCATTAATTTTGATAGTTATAATGAAGTATAATATTTATGTAACATGATAATGTATTTGATAATTGAATCCATATGTATATTTGAATATTAAAAAAATATCAATTTAGTTATTAAATAAAAATTTTAAGTTCAGACTAGTTTCATTCAGATTGTCTGTGTCATTCCGCTTATGTAATGGGATTATTCCTATTATATAGGCGGGATGTCACATTTATTGGTATCAGAGCTTAGGTTTAAACATCTCTTGACTTAACTGGGGAAAGGTTTGTCATGCATACATACATGTGTCTCATATAACTCTGATATGGGCTATTTCTCTGTCAACTTGTAGGCTTATAGAGATATGTTTTCGGATGAGCCTGGAATGGTTGAGAATTTTAGTTCTCTTAACACTAAGTCCCCACGTCAATCTAGTGCAATGAGTGTTGAGGGAATTAGTATTACTCCTAATCCTTATCAACCTACATCAACTGCAAAGTATAAGATAAATAAGACTAGGAGCAAGAAAAGATGAATAAGGGAGTCATCTAAGAAATCTACTATTCTAGAGACCCATTTTACTAGAAATAAACAATATATACCCAAGTGTGATAGTTGTAACAAACACCGTAGAGGAGAATTTTTACGTGTCACAGGTGCTTACTTTAAATGTGGGTCTAAGGAACATATACGGAAGGATTGCCCACTATTGACAAATAGAATTCCTACTCAAATGACAAAATCAGTTCCTACTCAGCCAAAAGTTCAGATTAGAGAAGGATCAAGCCAAACTAGGCAGGATTTTCCAAAGACTGTGAATAGACCTGAATCAAGTAGAGTTTCAGCCAAAGCCTATGCCAAGTGTTGCCCAGATATTAAGCCAAGAAGGGGGGTTGAATTGGAGTTTTAAAAATTAAACTTTAAGGTGCGGAAATAAACAATTAATTTTAGGAGGGATAGAGAAAATTTGACACACAGATTTATAGAGGTTCGGGTGTTAACAAACCCTACTCCTCTCCCCAATCGCAATTGGGAGTTTCACTAACACACTAAGTGTTACAATGGAGTTTTACAAGCTCACTCCCAACTATGGTGTTTCTCACAATGGCTCACACCTAATCCAGAAATCTCGTGTGTTTTAATGGCTCACACAATAACCAATTCCTTGTGTTTTACATGCTCACACAAACAACCTTCACTTTGGGTTTTACAGGCTCACACAAATAACCTTCACTTTGTGTTTTTCAGGCTCACACAAACAACCTTTTAATTTGTGTTTTGGAGGTTCACACAACTAACCCTTACAAGTGTTCTACTCTTAACCCAGAAATACCCAAAGCTCACTTGAGTAAAGATTACAGAGAGAACCACTTATAAATCTTAATTGCTCAAATATGAGGAGCAAAAAGATTTTTACAGAGAATAGATTTGTTCTCAAAGTATGAAAGTACAAATAGCTTGTAATAAGAATTATATTCGAAGTATATGCTATTCTTTTGTTTTTCTTATCATTCTCTTGTTCCTTAATGTATAAATGACTTCCATTTATACTCCCATGGCTGAATATAGCCGTTGGGGTGCATTAAATAAGAAACTAGTCGTTGTACCAACCAAAAATCGCGTCTGACATTTTTCTCTCTCATTGTTCACAGGCGTGACTATGCTTGTCTCGGGGGTGACATTTCTTCCCAAGCCGTGACTGAATTGGTTACCTTGGTCGTGAAGCTCTCTGGAATGTTTTGACATATTGAGTCACGGGCGTGACATACTCATTCCCGGGCGTGACAATCTTCCCAGGCGTGATCCAAGTGGTGACTCTGGTCATGAAGCTCTCTGGATGAAATTGCATGAATATTCACGGGGGTGACACCTTTATTCACAGGGGTGACTGAAATGCTTACTTCACAGTTTGTTTTTCCTTCATGGCGGTGAACTTCAAATGTTGGTTTTGGTAACGGTTAGCTTCCTTCACGGGAGTGACTCCTAGAGTCACGGCAGTGAACATGCTACTACTTGAATTTTGTCTCTCAAGGATTATTCTTCGAATTCTCCATTCTTGCTATTTCAATCCATATCTTGTATAATATATTTACAAAAACAAGTATGTTAAATACAATATTGCTATATTATTTGTTATCGTCAAAATGATGGAAATACCCCTTCAAGGTTTAACAATCTCCCCCTTTTTGATGGTGACAAATAATCTAGCAATATGTGATTTTGAGAAGTCTCCCCCTCAAAATATACTTAGGATAAAAATTATAATGTGCAAGAATAGTAAATAATGATGTAGCATTAAACTAGATTTTAAGTATATGCAAGTTATATGAGAAGTATATCCAATACATACCATAATTCCTTTTTAAGACATGAAGTATATGTAAGGTATATTTAAGGTATATCATGGCATATTTTTATTTGTAACTTGCTTTTAGGTATATGCAAAGTATACTTAGGTTGTATCTAAGGTATATAAAGCTTAATTTATATACTTTGCATATGAAATTTTGAATCAAGATTTTTAATCCATTTCAAGTCAATTCAATTTTAATTATTTGATTCAAAATTCATTTACCTTAATATATATTGCTAGTTTGATACCATTTTTCCTATCATATATTGCCTATCATATATTGCTAGTTTTCTCCCCCTTTTGTCATCAATCAAAAAAGATATGAAGATTGAAGTAAACAAAAGCAAATATATATATCATAAAGGAAAGGATACAAACTAAGTTAAAATATTCAGAAAAGGAAATTTAAAATTTCCTACACAAGCAAACAGGAATATAACAAACAAGCTAAAAAACAAGCAAATCTAGGCTACACTCTAGCCTATCTCCTAGCCAGACATCCTATCACGAAGCCTAGCTACTTCAGCCTCAAGGTTGTCCATCCGAGACTCCGTGAAGTCTTTGAGGTTCTCCAACCTTTCATCCATCGAAGTCTGCAGCTGCTCAAAACGTGGTGCCAAGAGGTCAACAACTTGTTGCGCTAAGGACAGTGTGGAAGCTGAGGACTGTCCGATGTCCTGCTCGACTGCTGGAGGTGCTTCGTCAACCTGAGCCCTCTTTTTCTGCTGGACTCCCTGGAGGCCTGCTTTAAAATCCTCCGTGTCATTATCTTCCCAGATAATCTCCCCAGCAGTGTCAGTGAAGCGGTAGAAGATATCATTCTGAAAAACGATTCTGATAGCCGCTCCCATCTTGATGAATGACTCGACATCCAGACGATCTCGAGGATGTACAGGAATGATGTTGAAGTGATGGTCATCCAGCTTCAAATAATTTAGCTTCACTGCAATATGGGTGACATATGCCCTAATCAAAATATCTCTTGTGGGCTTGGTGGCAATGGAGAGAAGATGGTTAGCAAACCATCTGGAAAGTGCCACTGTGACTCCTCTGTGAGCCATCTCAAGGAGGAAGAGTTCTGACTTCCTGATTGTTCCATTACTTTCTCCCCTAGCAAAAATGCTATAGGTTAGGAGCCTATGCAAATACCTGTGTACTGGGGCTACGAGATGAGTGCTCTTTGTCTTCTTCACATCCCAGCTACAATTATAGCCAAAATGTGTCCAGGCTAGAGGGGCAGAGAATTCTACCTCAGTGTCATTTAGAATGCCATCAGATGGTAGGTTGAACAATTCTCCAAAACTGATGGCGCTGAGGGTGTTAGGATTATTGCAGAGTTGGAATTTCACCACTCCAGTAGGTGAAACCTGCAAGGTGCTTAGGAATTCCAGTATTGGCTCCCTCAGAGTCGGCTAATGAATTTCAACAAAATCTTTGAGATGACAAGCTTGTAGTTGCTCTTTCATAGCCGTCTCAAGCCCGATACTTCAGACTGTCTTCTAATCGAAGGACCTTGATGACAAAAGAGGTCTCTTCTTTAAAGTTGCATACCGAGGATGGCAATTCTCTGGAATGCGGTTCATGAGGTAATCTGCATACCTCTTAGGTGCATGGGACTTCTTTCTCTTTCCCTTGGATGAAGCAGACTCCATATTTGAAGAAATTTGTTGTTGATGGAGTTGAAAATAATTTTGATAGAAAATTTGATGTAAAACCCTAGAAATGTACGATTTCTTATGAAGATTTGAACTTTTGTGGTATTTATAGTGAAATTTCAAGTCTTTGGGGTCGGAATCTTCAATGTCTCAATGAATGAGAGTAAATGAGAGCGGTTTTGGGAGATGAGGAGTTGAAATGAAGGTTGTAACCGGCTGTTCTCTTATATATTCGATACATTCACGGGCGTGAATAGTCGTGTTCACGGTTTGCTAAAGGAGTGTTTCACCCCTGAATAAAGGAGTGAATACGTTCACGAGCATGATGTTTGAACATCACGGGCGTGAATGATCATCCATCACGGGGGTGAACCAATTGTCACGAGCGTGAAATATTGAATTTCACCACTTATGCCCGTGAAGCAAGTCGTGAATCAAGGCGTGAAAGCTTCTGTGAGTTTTAGGGTGTAATTGTTCACGGGAGTGAAAATTCGTCAAGGGCGTGAATGTCTCTTTTCACGGGCGTGACTCAAGCTATGAAAACAAGTTTCACCACTTGAAGCCGTGAACCATGTCGTGAACCAAGTCGTGAACGACACTGCCTCTTTGGGCCATTTAAGTCACGGGCGTGAATATATGTCACGGGCGTGACTCCCCTAAAATTTTCATTAAATTAAAATTAAGTCCTACAACAAGACTAAATCATTTCAACAAATATTCTACTTCTTAAAAACGTGAATTCTCATCAAAATTTCTATCTTATAACTTGTGATATGATTTAAGATCAATAATTAAAATTTCATATTTTTGCAATCACAAGGTTAATCCATCAATCATACCAAGTTCTCTTCTAATGAAATTAAATCTTTCTTCATTTAGAGACTTAGTGAAAATATCTGCTAATTGATTTTCTGTGCTTATAAATTCTAAAGCAATATCTCCATATTGAACATGATATCTAATAAAGTGGTGTCTAATGTCAATATGTTTGCTTCTAGAGTGTTGAATAGGACTCTTTGAAAGATTTACAGCACTTGTGTTGTCACATTTTATAGGTATATGGTTCATCTCATGACCATAGTCCTTAAGTTGTTGTTTCATCCAAAGAATTTGTGTACAACAGCATCCAACTGCTACATATTCAACTTCAACAGTTGAGAGAGCAACTGAAACTTGTTTCTTGCTAAACCAAGAAGCCAAACATTTTCCAATGAAGTGACAAGTACCTGAAGTACTTTTCCTATCCAAAAGACTACCAGCATAATCTGCATCTGAATATCCTATAATATAAAAAGATGAATTCGTAGGATACCATAAACATAGATGCAATGATCCATGTAAATATCTTAAAATTCTTTTTACAACATTTAAATGAGATTCTTTAGGACATGATTGAAATCATGCACATAAGCAAATACTATACATAATATCGAGTCTAGAAGCAGTAAGATATAAAAGTGATCCGATCGTACCTCTATAAAGCTTTTCATTAATGCTCTTACCCTTTTCATCTTTATCCAATTTTGTTGATGTGCTCATAGGAGTCTTGGCATTTTTGCATCCTTCCATACCAAATTTCTTGATTAGATCTTTGGCATATTTGGATTGATTGATGAATATACCCTCATTGCTTTGCTTTATTTGTAGACCAAGGAAATACTTAAGCTCTCCCATCATGCTCATTTCAAATTCCCTAGTCATGCACTTAGCAAATTCTTGACAAAGCAACTCATTAGTAGAACCAAATATTATATCATCAACATAAATTTGAACTTAGTATATCATGCTTATACTTTTTGATGAATAGAGTAGTGTCAACATTTCCCTTTGTGAAGCTATTTTCTAATAAAAAAGAACTTAGTCTCTCATACCAAGCTCTTGGAACCTGTTTTAAACCATACAAAGCTTTTGAAAGTTTAAAAACATGATTTGGAAAATCATAGCTTTCAAAACCTGGTGGTTGTTCTACATACACTTCTTCATCTATATAACCATTTAGAAATGCACTTTTCACATCCATTTGAAAAAGTTTGAAATTCATGTGACATGCATATGCTAAGAGCATTCTTCTAGCTTCTAATCTAGCTACAGGTGCATATGTTTCATCAAAATCTATACCTTCTTCCTGATTATATCCTTTTGCGACTAGTCTTGCCTTATTCCTGGTTATTAACCCTTGTTCATCTAATTTGTTTCTAAATACCCATTTGCTACCTATGATTTGATGATCCTTGGGTCTAGGTACTAGATTCCATACCTTATTTCTCTCAAATTGATTGAGTTCCTCTTGCATGGCAATCACCCAACTTTCATCATTAAGAGCCTCATCAATACTTTTAGGCTCAATTTGTGAAATAAAAGCAATGTCAGTGACTAAATGCTTGAAATGAGATCTAGCACTTACTCCCCTTGATAGATCACCAATTATTTGCTCTTTTGGATGATCTTTCGTCATTCTCCATTCTTTTGGAAGTTCTTGTTCCATTTGTTCTTGATTTTGAGGTAGTGAATTTTCTTGATCATTTTCTTCTTTTCCATTTTCAATATCAAGTTTTTCCATATTACCTACAACATCATCAAGAGCACTACCTTTCACAAGATCAAGTCTACTAGATTCATTAAAAACAACATGCATGGATTCTTCAACCGTTAATGATCTTTTATTAAATACTCTATATGCTTAGCTGGTTGTAGAGTATCCTAAAAAGATACCTTCATCAGACTTAGAGGCAAATTTTCCAAGATTGTCCTTGGTGTTCAATATAAAACATTTGCATCCAAATACTCTAAAGTATGATATCAAGGGCTTTCTTCCATTCCATAGCTCAAATGAGGTTTTGTTTAAAAGAGGTCTTTTGAAAACTCGATTTGAAATATAACATGCAGTGTTTGTGGCTTCTGCCCAAAAATAAATTGGTAATTTATATTCATTAAGCATTATTCTAGCCATTTCAATTAAAGTTCGATTTTTCCTTTCAACTACCCCATTTTGTTAAGGTGTCCTAGGAGATGAGAAATTATGTGAAATGCCATGTTTAAGACAAAAGCTTTCTAAGTTTTCATTTTCAAATTCTTTCCCATGATCACTCCTTATTTTTGAAATGTAGTAACCTTTTTCATTTTGAATTCTTTTAGCAAAGTTTTTGAAGTTTTCAAAAGCATCACTCTTTTGAGCTAAGAAAATTACCCAAGTAAATCTAGAGTAATCATCTACGATGACAAATGCATAATGTTTTCCTCCTAAGCTAGCAATTCTAGCAGGTCCAAACAAGTCTAAATGCAGGAGTTGAAGAGGTTTTGAAGTACTTACTATGTTTTTGGCTTGGAAAGATGACTTGTGTTGCTTTCCTCTCTGACAAGGATTCATCTAATGACTTTTGAAGAGATTCATTAGATGATTTAAGCTTTATGTTCTCTTTTTCTAAACCATCTATCTTATTTTTCAAATTAGAGATATTATTTCTATAGGTACTAAATTTAGTTCTATATTTCTCTAATTCTATATTTAATTCTTCTATTAGGCTTTGCTCATCATCATCATCATCACTATCACTATTACTATCATTATCACTACTATCATTATTGAAAGAGTATGAGTGTAGTGATCTTACTTTGTCCGAGATGTGATCCTCAATAGCCATGAAGCATAGGTTGACCTCTTCACTTTCATTATCATCTTTTTCACTTGAAAAGCTTTCGTCATCCCATGTGGCTTTATGACCTTTCTCCCCATTGTCTCTTTGGTATTTTCTCTTATACTTCTTGAGCCTTGGACATTCTGGTTTGATATGTCCTTTCTTTACACACTCATAGCATTTTACCTCTTCCTTACTTTTATGTGTGTCATTAGAAGTTTGTTTGAGGTTTCTTTGCCTGATTTTTCTGGAATTGCTCATTTTCTTCTCAATGATTCTTTTTAATCTCCTTGAAATCATAGCGATGTCCTCATTTTCATCATTACTCATTTCTTCATCATCTTCACTTTCTTCTTGAGATTTTGAAGTAGAGGCTTTGAGTGCTAAGGGCTTTCTTTTCTCTGGCTCTGCTTCAAGCTCTCTATCTCTCTTCACTGTCATCTCATGTGTGAGAAGTTTGCCAATCAGCACATCAGTATTCATGATGCTCATATCTTCATTTGATTCTTCTATGCCAGCAACTCTTGAACCATATTCTTTAAGAGGAAGACTTCTAAGGATTTTATTGTTTACATCTTCCAAACTCAGATGCTTCCCAAGTTTCCTCATTCCATTTATAATGGATAGAAGTCGGTTGGTCATGTCAGTGATTGACTCATTGGATTTCATCTTGAAGAGCTCATATTCTGAGGTTAGAAGTTGAATCTTCTTGGATTTGACTTGTTTAGTTCCCTCATGATAGTTCTCCAATGTCTTCCACATGCTATATGCTGTTGAGCAATGTTATATTCTCCCACATTCTTCAATAGATAATGAGCTTGATAGGATTGCCATTGTCTTCTTGTTTTTGAAATTTGCTCTTCTTTGAGGTTCTGTCCAATCATCTCTTGATAGGATTTCTTCTTCACCATCAGCTCCTTTTCTGGTTGGTAGTGTCCATTCTTTTCGTACACTATCCCAGACTTCAATTCTGTCACTATCCAAGTATGTCTCCATCCTAAACTTCAAACGGACATAATTTGCTCCATCAAAGTAAGGTTTGAGACTTTGGAATCCTTCACTGGCCATATCTTGCTCTTTACTAGCGCTTTTTCGGCTTCAATGCTAGACAAGGCTCTGATAACAATTGTTGCCCAGATATTAAGCCAAGAAGGGGGGTTGAATTGGAGTTTTAAAAATTAAACTTTAAGGTGCGGAAATAAACAATTAATTTTAGGAGGTATAGAGAAAATTTGACACACAGATTTATAGAGGTTCGGGTGTTAACAAACCCTACTCCTCTCCCCAATCGCAATTGGGAGTTTCACTAACACACTAAGTGTTACAATGGAGTTTTACAAGCTCACTCCCAACTATGGTGTTTCTCACAATGGCTCACACCTAACCCAGAAATCCCTTGTGTTTTAATGGCTCACACAATAACCAATTCCTTGTGTTTTACAGGCTCACACAAACAAACTTCACTTTGGGTTTTACAGGCTCACACAAACAACCTTCACTTTGTGTTTTACAGGCTCACACAAACAACCTTTTAATTTGTGTTTTGGAGGTTCACACAACTAACCCTTACAAGTGTTCTACTCTTAACCCAGAAATACCCAAAGCTCACTTGAGTAAAGATTACAGAGAGAACCACTTATAAATCTTAATTGCTCAAATATGAGGAGCAAAAAGATTTTTACAGAGAATTGATTTGTTCTCAAAGTATGAAAGTACAAATAGCTTGTAATAAGAATTATATTCGAAGTATATGCTATTCTTTTGTTTTTCTTATCATTCTCTTGTTCCTTAATGCATAAATGACTTCCATTTATACTCTCATGGCTGAATATAGCCATTGGGGCATTAAATAAGAAACTAGCCGTTGTACCAACCAAAAATCGTGCCTGAAATTTTTCTTTCTCATTGTTCACGGGCGTGACTATGCTTGTCACGGGGGGTGACATTTCTTCCCAAGCCATGACTGAAGTGATGACCTTAGTCGTGAAGCTCTCTGGAATGTTTTGAAATATTGAGTCACAGGTGTGACATACTCATTCACGGGCGTGACAATCTTCCCAGCCGTGATCCAAGTGGTGACTCTGGTCGTGAAGCTCTCTGGATCAAATTGCATGAATCTTCACGGGGGTGACACCTTTATTCACAGGGATGCCTGAAATGCTTACTTCACGGTTTGTTTTTCCTTCATGGCGGTGAACTTCAAATGTTGGTTTTGGTAACGGTTAGCTTCCTTCACGGGAGTGACTCCTAGAGTCACGGTAGTGAACTTGCTACTACTTGAATTTTGTCTCTCAATGATTATTCTTCTAATTCTCCATTCTTGCTATTTTAATTCATGTCCTGTATAATATATTTACAAAAACAAGTATGTTAAATACAATATTGCTATATTATTTGTTATCATCAAAATGACAGAAATACCCCTCAAGGTTTAAACCATGAAAGTTAAGGAAGATCAGGCGGCAACAGATGTTATTATTGGTATGTTTTCATTACATGATTTTGATATTTGTGCACTCATAGATCCGGGTTCCACACGTTCATGTATATTTGCACAAGTACATCTAGTTAACATATCATGATTGGAGGGGGACTAGAATATGAGATTGAGGCTATAAATTCTTTAGATCACAATGTGTGGGTAGGTAAAGTAGTTAGAGATTGCCTTTAATATTATATGGGGAAAAAACATTATTCTATGTATGATCTTGAGCTAACAACTATAGTTTTTGCATTAAATTTTGGTACCATAATTTTCTTTGAGGGAATTTGTTTTTTATATACGGAAAACCAAGAATTTGAAATATTTTCTCCTTTAGGAAGAATTGAATTTGAGATAGAGTAGATATTGTGAGCAGAGAGATTGTGGTAAGGTTGTGTGTTCAGCTTACTTTTACTTAGAAAATTAAGGATATTCAAAGACAAGATAATAAGCTTGTTGAGTTAGCTAAGTGGGTTTCTAAGGAGGAGAGACCCGAGTTTTTCTTTTTTGGTAGATTGTTACATCTAATCTCTATTACAAAACAAAAATATAAGTAGATTACTAGAAATGTTGGGACTAAAATGACTTTTTTTTTATTGTGTCGAATAAAGATTCTTTGTTTCATATCAATTTTGGGGTAGTCTATAAAGAACTTAGACCCTAAGCTCAATTTTAGTATAATCTTTCATCTTTGGGTGGATGTATTATGAAGGAGAACTACTCAAGAAAAGCTTAAGGCAGCATTAATCAGGTAGAAATAGTATTATGATATTAAGATATGAGATATTAAGTATGTAAGGGGGGATAAAGTTTCTCCTTAAAACTTCACATTGGAAGAAAGTGATGGAATTTAGAAAAAAAAAACAAAGAGAGAGGACAAGTTAAATTCAAGATTCATCTGACCTTATGAAATTATAAAGATAGTTATGGCGGTCAGTAATAGACTCGCGATGTCTTTGGAATTGAGTCAGATATACAATGTGTCCTATGACTTGATGTTGGGATAATACATATCGAATTCTTCTCACATTGTACTAGATGAGAGTATTCAAGTGAGACAAGATTTGGCTAAAGAGGAAATCAGTCCACATCTTAACACGAGAGATTAAAGAATCCCAAAATAAGCATGTACCATTAGTGAACGTACTAAGAACAAACCACGCAGCGAAATGAGCTACTTGAAAAGTGGACAGATGATTAGAACACATTACTCCCCAATTGATCAACTGCAATGTATCAAGTATGTTTCGAGGACGAAATATCTTAAGGGTGAGAGAATTGTAACGCCCACAAATTAGTCTAATTAAAATAAGTATGTGGTATACATAGAAAACACATGATATACATAAAAATTTAAATAAATTGAATTATTGACTAAATTAGAAATTAAAATAAATTAAATTTATTGACATGATAAATTTGATTAAATTATACAATATAATTAAATTGTATTTTTGGTATAAAAAAATTAAAGATATTAGATATAAGGAAATATGTGAAGATGATGATAATGATGATGATGATGATGATGATGATGATGATGATAATAATAATAATAATAATAATAATAATAATAATAATAATAATAATAATAATAATAATAATAATAATAATAATAATAATAATAATAATAATAATAATAATAAAATTTAAAAAAAAAAAAGAAAAGAATTTTGAAAAGTAAAAAGGGGGTCAGCAGAAAAAAAAAAAAAAAAAAAAAAAAAAAAAAAAAAAGAAGCCAAAAACGTGAATTAGGGAGGTAGTGGGGCTGAAGACATCTTTTGGTCATTCTTCCAACTCTATCTCTCTTCTCCTTCTTCTTCTTCTTCTTCATCCCTTTTCTTTCCTCCATATCACAACCCAAAATCTTCATCATTTCCTTCAAGATTTGCATCAAAAATCAGTCCAAATAAATGTGATCTTGGTAAGAAATATTTTCCCCATGATTATTGTGTTATTAGAACTCTTTAGATCACATTTTTACAGGATATTGCACTCTATTTTTTATTATCCTGTGACTCAAATTTGGGGATTTTTAAACATAACAATTGTTTATATATGTCTTGTGTATCTCTCTGCAAAAGTTTATTAAATGATTTTGAGTATATGAAGAGATATGGTTATTGGAGTGAAACTGGTTCAGGGAGATGTATCAACCAAATAACCTACGGTTTTTGTAACCATTGATCATCTTAGTGGCTTAATCTAAGGTTTTGTAAAACATGAAAGTTGTAGGTATATATGTTATTGATGTCTGCAAACTTTCGTATAAATATTTCTTGTGTAGATTGAGTTATTCTGAAATGAACTATGATTGTTCCTTGATTGATCTGGTTTCATATACCTGTGCAGTTCCAGTAACTTCGTCCTTATATTTTACCTATTTTTAGATCGAATTATCCAAAGTTCAAAACATAAAAGTTTTACGCCTATGTCGTATGTAAATTCCTGTGAAAGTTTCAACTTAAAATGTCATCTATTTTGTGAATTATGAGCTGAACAATTAAACTGGTCGAGTTGATACTTCATGTTAAACCAGTTATATATCCTCTAGCATTTGAGAGCCATAGAGACCGAATCTAGAAATGAGGTAAACATGAAAAATTTTCCAAATTAACTTATATAACTTATAAAAAAAATTTAATAATTTAAGCTACATATGGAAAGATATGAATTTTTAAATGTGGTACCCCGAAACTGCCTAAAGGCAGAGAACATAGCAACATTTACAAATATACCAAAAATCATGTAATAGTTCAAAACTTCTGAAATTTTAGTATGTTTTAGTTTTAGATGTTATATTTAATTAGGAGCAAGAATCATATAAATTGGATAAGTGTAGAAAAATTTATTCATCCAACAATCATAAAAGGTCATGTTCTATCATATAAGAAATGGTAGTTATTTATTTAAACTATATTAAGAATAAATATTTTATCAATGTATTAATTATTTATATTTTCGAATTAGGATCTCAACAAGAAGAAGAGTAATAAAAGTAGACAAGTTCGAAAATTTTAGATTTTGGAAAAAAAAAAGCTTCATTGAGGTTTTTACATATATGCATTTTAGTTTGCCTTGTTGCATGCTTGTGTGTTAATTGAATAAGTGGTATATTTGAATAATGTATTAAAATGTGTAAATATGAAATGAACTGAGTGCTTGATCAATGAAATTTCATGTTAATGCATGTATAGACATATGGATGAATAATTGATTGATCTAATGTAGGAAATTTTGGTTTACAATATGTAACATAATATAATTTTCAATATAGATTAGTATATGATTCATTAAAAATGAGATAATTATTAATAGTAATTATTGAATAATTAGGACAATAAAGAGTGAAGTTAGATAGTCATGTATGACATATGTATTTGATATGAAAAGAGAGGTTATACGACATACTTGGACTCATAAAGTTATTATAAATTTTGGTTTTGCATTAAAAGATTTGTTGGTTTTGATTGTGTAGAAAACTAATTAAAGTATGTCAATATTACTTAAATAGTTATATATAATGGAATATCATATGATTATATGATTTTAAAATTTTATAATCATATTTTCATTATAAATGTAATGGGAATGTTGATTCTAGCAAATTAATATATAAAGAAAATAAATAAGTAATAACATTAATTGCCCAATTCTCAACTTGTGGACCAATTAGGGATAGATGGTGCACTATTGCGGGGGCATTACGGTACCGATATTGATATGTTTTAGGAACAGGGTGGTATTAGCTCCGAGAGCACCCCTGTCCTAATTTTACACAGATGATGTGATTATACTCGGTCATGAGGCTTAAGCTCCACGAGCGCTCTTGACTTGAGACTATAGTGAGTAGGGTGTTTAAGCTTCGCGAGCGGCCTTACTACACGCCCTATATCCGGACAGTCGGGGAATGAGATTTGGGTTATTTATATTAAAATATTATATGTAAAATAATTAAAAGACATACATATACTTGTTGAAAGATAAAATGTGTGAAATAACATGAATTATAAATATTCAGCATGAATTATAAATATTTATTAAGGTAAGCAAAATTTATAATTGAGTTTTATATATATATTATCAATGAATTTGGTACTATTGTATAATTATATGGTTGTCCCTGTATAATGTATGTTATAACATTGTGTACTGTATTATAAATTATCTACATTGCATTTTGGTAATTGCATGTTAAAATATTTATGCTTATATGGATTGAGATTTGAGTTAACTAAACAATCATAATTCTAGGGAAATCAATTAAATTAAAATGAGTTATGGAAACATAAAAGGAGATGGAATGTTTAATATTTTATATATTACATATGGTTGAATATATATAGTTCATGTCCTCATACAAAAATAATGATAATATAATGGAACATCAATTTTATTTTATTATAATATTTTCTAAATTTTATGCAATGATTTATTTAAATTATATCATGATTATTATGACCCACGTTTGTGTGACTGCATGGAAAAACTTAAATGCATATATGTGTCACTAAGCTAGAAATGGCTTAGCGTGGGTTTTTCCCGCGCAGGAACTGGAGCTTACAAATAGTAAACTGTGAAGTTGATAGAGAAAGTACAAGCTCATACTAGAGGAAACGCGTCAGAACTGGTTGAGGGTCGGATGCATATTATTTTTGCATCTTCTTTATTATCATGCATATGGGTTTGTTAGACATGTCTTATATATAGTTAAGAACATATTTTGTATTTTGGTATTATATCTATATAGTTAGATGTAAGATAAAAAAAAAAAACCATTAATTTTGATAGTTATAATGAAGTATAATATTTATGTAACATGATAATGTATTTGATAATTGAATCCATATGTATATTTGAATATCAAAACAAAATATCAATTTAGTTATTAAATAAAAATTTTAAATTCAGACTAGTTTCATTCAGATTGTCTGTGTCATTCCGCTTATGTAATGGGATTATTCCTATTATATAGGCGGGATGTCACAAAAGGACAAATAGTACCCAAACCATTTCAGTCAAGGGTGGCTAGGCAGACATTTTCTAGTTGGCGGGGTCAACACTTTAGACTCACAGCATCATCTGCTAGTTCACCAACATCATTTCCCAAGAGACCAGCTCCGACTTTGTGTCAACATTGTGGTAGAGCTCATACAAGAGAGTGTTGGTGGTTGAGTGGGGCATGTTTGAGATGTGGAGCTATTGACCATATGAAGAGAGATTGTCCTAGACTTAGTACAGGCAGTATGGCACCAGCACAGACTATGACATCGGTACAAAGTCGTGGTAGAGGTCGAGGCCAGTTTAGAGGTGGTCGTACAGGACAGAGTCATGGGGTATCAGAGACAGTTGATAGACCCTAGTTCCACGCATTCATATATAAGCACAGCTGCACTTAGACAAGGGAACATGATACCTGAGACCTTAGAATATGAGATAGTTGTGACCAATCCGCTGGGACATAGTGTGAAAGTGAATCAGATTTATAAAAACATTTCAATAATAATTCAGGGCAGAGAATTTCCAGCAGACTTAATAGAACTACCTTTTCATGAATTCGATGCTATTTCTGGGTATGGATTGGTTGACAAAGCATGGAGCTATAGTTGACTGCCGATCTAGAAAAGTCATACTTAAAATTCCCGGGCAGGATGGCACTATCATTCAAGGTGAAGGTCAAACATGTTTGACCAGTGTTATTTCTGCATTAAAAGCTCAGAAATACATTAGAAAAGGATGTGAGGCATAGTTGGCCCATGTGATAGATACCAGGAAGGGGAGCCCAGAACTCAAGGATATCCCCACAGTGTGTGAGTTCCCAGATATATTTCCTGAAGATTTGTTGGGGTTACCACCAGATAGGGAGAATAGAATTTGCTATTGATGTGATTTCTAGTACAGCCCCGATATCAATTACTCCTTATAGAATGGCACCTGCAGAATTGAGAGAGTTAAAGGTTCAATTGTAGGAATTGCTAGACAAAGGGTTCATAAGGCCCAGTGTGTCACTATGGGGCGCTCCGGTGTTGTTTGTGAAAAAGAAGGATGGCACCCTGCGGTTATGTATTGATTACCGATAATTGAACTAGGTGACGATTAAAAATAAATACCCACTACCTAAAATTGATGATTTGTTTGATCAATTGAAAGGAGTAGGAGTATTCTCCAAGATTGATATCAGATCTAGGTATCACCAACTGAAAATCAAAGAATCAGATGTATCCAAAACAGCCTTCAGGACTCGCTTGGCTTAACGAATGCACCAGTTGCTTTTATGGATATGATGAACAAGATTTTTAGGCCTTACCTTGATCAATTTGTGGTAGTTTTTATAGATGATATCCTGGTGTATTCGAGGGACAAGGAAGAACATGACAGACATTTCAGAGTAGTACTGCAGACTTTGAGGGAAAATCAATTGTATGCAAAGCTGTCAAAATGTGAGTTCTGGTTGGAAAAAGTGGGATTTTTAGGGCATATTATTTCAGTTGAAGGAATCCGGGTTGATCCTAACAAAATAGAATCCATTCTAAGTTGGAAGTCGCCTCGCAATGTAACAGAAGTCCGGAGTTTCCTTGGATTAGCTGGCAACTACAGAAGGTTTGTGAAGGGATTTTCGAGCATAGCTGCACCACTTACCAAGTTGCTCAGAAAAGAAATTAAGTTTGAGTGGACAGATCGGTGTCAGTCAAGCTTTGAGAAGCTAAAAGTCATGCTAACCGAAGCACCTATTTTGACCCAACCTACTCCAGGAAAAGACTTTGTGATATACAGTGATGCCTCTCATAATGGGCTAGGGTGTGTATTAATGCAAGAGGGTAAAGTAGTTGCTTATGCATCTAGGCAATTGAAGCCTCATGAGCTAAATTACCCTACTCATGATTTGGAGTTGGCAGCAATAGTGTTTGCTTTAAAAATTTGGCGACATTATTTGTATGGCGAGCAGTGCTACATATATATAGATCATAAGAGCCTCAAATATTTTCCCACACAAAAGGAATTGAACTTAAGGCAAAGATGTTGGTTGGAGTTAATTAAGGATTATAATTGCATTATTGACTATCAGCCAGGCAAAGCCAATGTAGTAGATGATGCCTTAAGTAGAAAAACACTAGCAGGTATAGTTTAAAATTTTCTCAATTATAATATAATATATAGAAATTAATAATGAATTAATATTAGATTCATAATTTATTTTGGCAGAGTTACGGGTCCAACCTACTTTAAGGCAACAAGTGAGAGAAGCTCAGAGGCAAGATCAAAAATTGATGATAATTGCTGAGGCAGTTAAAAAGGGGGAGAGACCTAAATTTAAGGTTGAAGATGATGGAAGCATAAGTTACAGAGGAAGATTGTGTGTGCCAAATGATAGCAGATTAAAGCAAGTAATTCTAAAAGAGGCACATAATACAACTTATTCTATGCATCCAGGGAGCAATAAAATGTATCAGAACCTGAAGACTCATTATTGGTGGCCAGGAATGAAGAAGGATATAGTGGAATATACTACAAGATGCTTGACATGCCAACAAGTGAAAGCAGAGCACCAGGTACCATATGGATTGTTGCAGCCTATTGCAATTCCAAAATGGAAGTGGGAAAGAATTACAATGGATTTTGTATCTGGGTTGCCTTTGACACAAAAGAAGCATGATGTAGTATGGGTAATTGTTGACAGGCTCACTAAATCGGCTCACTTTCTGCCAGTTTGGATGGATTACTCGTTGAGCCGGTTAGCAGAATTATATTTTAATGAGATAATTCGACCGCATAAGGTGCCAGTATCTATTATTTCTGATCGAGAACCACGGTTCACATCAAAAATTTGGAAAAGTCTACAACAAGCATTGGGGACCCGACTTGCTTTTAGTACAACATTTCACCCACAAACAGATGGGCAATCCGAACGAGTGATTCAATTATTGGAAGATATGCTTAGAAGTTGTGTAATTGATTTTGAAGGTAGTTGGGATAAACATTTACCACTGATGGAATTTGCATACAACAATAGCTATCAAGCTAGTCTCGGCATGGCATCATACGAAGCTTTGTATGGAAGGAGATGTAGAACACCGCTATGTTGGACAGAACTTGGTGAAAAGAAATTAATGGGGCTAGAATTAGTGCAGTAAACAGAGGAGAATGTGAAATTAATTCAAGATCGGTTAAAAGCTGCAACTGATCGACAAAAATCCTATGCTGATTTGAAGAGGAAGGACATTGAGTATGATGTCGGAGACAAGGTATTTTTGAAAGTCTCACCTTGGAAAAAAGTACTTCGTTTTGGTAAAAAGGGGAAATTGAGTCCTAGATTTATTGGACCATACGAAATACTTGAACGTGTGGGTCCAGTGGCTTACAGGTTGGCCTTACCATGAGAATTGGATAAGATCCACATTATATTTCATGTCTCAATGTTAAGGAGATATAGATCAGATCCGACACATGTAATACCTGTGGAGTCAATAGAGGTACAACCAGTCTTGACATATGCAGAAGAGCCAGTGAAAATCATAGCTCGAGAAGTCAAAGAACTACGAAACAAGAAGGTACCACTGGTAAAGGTCTTATGGCGCAATCATGCAGTAGAAGAAGCCACCTGGGAGAGTGAAGAAATGATGAGAACTCAACATCCTCAGTTATTCAGCTCCACCTAATCAGGTAAGTTTCAAGGACGAAATTTTCTTAAAGGGGAGAGAATTGTAACATTCGGTGATTTAGGCCCCGATTGCACTTGAGCGTAGTGGGGTCCACTGGTTCAATCGGAGTCTAAATTTAAACCCATAAAAAAATGACTAATAATAAGAGAAAATAATTAAGGATATTATTATTTGGGAATTAAAAATATTTGGGGGTAGAATTAGAAGAAAATAAAATTTCCTATAGACAAAATTGATATTATGGAGATTGTTTGGGGAAAAAGTGTGAAAATGGAGCAAGATGTGGCAAATATGGAATTTCTCAAATTTTAAATGTTAATTAAGATTAATTAAACTAATTAACCAATAAGAATAAGGATTAATTTTAATTAATGGGACCACTTCTTAATCAAGGTATATAAAGTCAAAAAAGAAGAACAAATTCCACATTCTTCCATAAGCCATCTTCATCTTCTCTTTTTCTCCTCTCTTTGCTGTCCACCATAAGCTCCCTAAAGCTCCATTTTTCTCTGCAAATCCAGCTTGAAAAAGTGAGGAAATAAATTAGTTTTGAGGGAGGAAAAATCAGAATTAAAGAGTTCTTACTACAAAGGTACCAAATGAGCAAGAAGGAAGGAAGAAAGAAAAAGAAAAAAGGTAGAAGAGTGGGACAGATTTCGGCCCACCTTACAGAACACTTAAGGAAAAATAAGTGAACAAGTGAGAGGCCATCAAGAGGGTGATAAAGGCAAGGAGAAAGCTAGCTAATAAGGGAAGGAAAAGAAGGTTCAAGGGAAGAACCAAGGCTGATTAGGTATGTGCTTCATTGATAAAATTTTGCATGTTGTTAATATGTATGGAATTATATGTTAAGGTTTGTTATGTTTGTGTTTTTGAGATGTTATGTGTTTTGTTGTGAATTTTGATATTATATATGGAAATGGTACCAAATGGTGTGAAATAATTGAGACATATGAATGTATTTGTAATTCTGGAAATTTTAGTATTAAAATGAATGCAAATGATGAATGTGGTTGAAATATGGATGGATGCCATTTGATGGCTCGGGTACAGAGTTCCAGGAACAGCTCTGACTCTTTTGATGATAACTTGAGTTCTGAAACTCTTTTTTGTATGTTCTTTGTTGGAAATGAAAGCTACGACATAGGGCTTTAATATGTATTTAGACTATAATATCTAATTATGTCTATATTTTCCCAGAAAAATACATGAAATTTAAACCTAGAATCTGTCAAGAAAATTCTGGGCAGAAAATTATGTGATGATGCATTAGTGAATTGATCATAAGTTTTGATAGAAAATTGTGATTTAAGTGATTTTTGATCAATATGAAAGTTAAGACAACAAGAGAAAAATTGTTAGAAGGCCAGAGCTCCAAATTCGAATTATAAATGGGCTAAAATGAAGCCCAAAAATATGTTCTAAATCTGCCATAGGTAAAAATATACAATATTGGGCTTTTTGCATGTGTGGTTATAATTATATGTAATAATCCATGCAAATATTTACTTTGATGGTAATTATAAATGTTTAACAAATTATTTATGTATGAGATTTCGTTGCAATAATAATGAAAATAAAGAACAAAAAAAAATAAGCATAATTATGATAGTTGAATAATATTGGCAATTTTTGAAATATTGGGAATTCAAATAAAAATAGTTAAGCCCAAAGACACCTAGGCTAGAACTAGAATAGAGAATAGTTTGGCATGTGAATCAGGGGATTTAGGCACTCGGTGCCAAATATGAAAGCCTGTAATGGCAATTTATAAATGCGCTCGCCGCAAAATTATTAAGCCGATAATGACAATATAACCAAAGCCGGTAATGACATTATTATAAAAGCGCTCGGTGCTATATTATGAAAGCCGAAAATGGCAACCCCGTTATTCCTATTAGTTAGTTCGGTTATAGGTGTTATGGGCACAAAACAAATTAATAATAATAATAATAATAATAATAATAATAATAATAATAATAATAATAATAATAATAATAAGAATAAATAATTATTATTATTATAAAATCGAAGTACGTGATTTTTATAAATGTTATATGAATTCAAGTTGTTAAATATTGAGTATTTGCTGAAATTTATTGATTGTACATAATTCTTTATTTTATGTCTTAATTATTGTATGGTTAATTAATATGTGAGGAAATATATATGTATGTGAAATTTTTATCGTTGAAGCACCACTAAGCTATTAGCCTAACGCGGGTGGTTTCCTCTCGCGCAGGTTTAGAAGGGTAGCCGTAGAAATTAGCATTGTCAGAAGAAGAAAGGTACCCAGAAGGAAGCAGCAAAAAGCTTTGGGGTTTCTTTTTGGTATATTTCATAAAAAAAAACTTCTGTAAATTAAATTATGGTTTTATTTTTGGTATATTTTGTGAAAAAATTTGTAAATTAAAGTATCGTTTTTATTTTATATCATGTGGATTAAATATGTGAGTCACTATGTAAAAGAACATGATTTGAATGTAAATTAATGTACTTTATAATTAAATAAAATTTTGAATATTTATGCTTGTAATAAGTTTTATTTCAGTGTTTGCAATATTTTCATTAAAAAAATATTTACTTCACTTCATTAATTTTATAAAACAGTAAGACGGGTAATGTTCACTTACCTTGCTGAACTAAAGTGGAGTAAGGGGGTATTACAGTATTCTTGGTATATGGAGATGAATATTTTATTATGAGTGGGTATACCGATGCCAGCTTCTAAACTGACAAGGATGACTCAAAATCTCAGTCAGGTTTTATATTCACACTAAATGGTGGAGCAGTTAGTTGGAAAAGTTCCAAACAGGAAACGACAATTGATTCCACACCGAAGCAGAATACATTGTAGCTTCTGAAGCAGTAGAGGAAGCAGTTTGGATAAAGAAATTCATCACAGAACTTAGAGTGGTTCCCAGCATTATTGATCCAATACAATTGTATTGTGATAATAATAGAGCCATTGCGCAAGCGAATGAGCCACGGTCTCATCAGAGATCCAAATATGTACTCAGAAGATACCATTTGATTAAAGAAATCATTGGTAAGAATGATGTAAAGATAGAAAGAGTGCTCACTGATCAGAATATTGCTGATCTTTTAACCAAGCCACTTCCGCAAAAGAAATATGATTCTCATGTACTCGCCTATGGAATTAAATACAAAGGCAATTGGCTTTAGTGCAAGTGGGAGCTTGTTAGAGGAGTTCTTTAAAGGCAATCACCTTTAGCACTTATTGTACAAATTTATTTGATTAATAAAAGGTTTTTTCATTAATTTCATGTTCATTTGATATATGAATTGATAAGTGATCTTAAATCAATTAATGAAGTCCTTGATACATAACATAGCATGAAGGAAATCATGATGAGATCATGATATTGAGATTCTTATCATGTGTAATTATGTTAGTATCAAAATTATCCTTAGTCGTTGGATTAATATGATGTGACATTATTAATTCAAACAGACTAGCACATGTTACACTCCTTGATTGGATCGAGTTGAAGATCTCATAATCTATAAACATGAGATGTGTAGAGTTAACATGTGGATGCTTGCTAAGTGTAGCTAAGTACATTGGATGACCACCTATGAGACACTCATATGGATAATCTATTCAAATGTCAATGATAGTCTCATCGTAGCAATGATGCAAGTATCCTTAGACTTGAGATACTCAAGGATATCTTGAATATTGATTCTGTATTTTGACATTATTCCTTGTTGCCTCAGGGAGGTTGCTTATAGGGTGGTGATTGGATACAGTTTGAGATATTCGAAGGTAATTGGGTAACAAACAAAGGGTTCACCACTCTTGATAAAAGGAATATATACCCATGGCCTCTTGTCGTGGTCATTACCCAGGAATCTCTGGCCGGAGTGGAAATGTCATAAAGATAGTCTTCAATCAAGTAATGAGCCTCAAGGACAAGAACTAACATTACTTGGACTGGACGTGATGTAGTCAGTCTAGTGGGAGTTGACACATATCCATACTGTGAACCAAGCAAGGTATAGAATGGTGAAAGAAATAATTGCACGAAAATTGTCTATGGAAGGGTTCGTAGTTAAACCACTGACTTTCCAATCAATTAGGAGTCATGATGTGTTGCTAGATACCGCTCATGACTTGCTTAAATTAATTGTTAATTTAAGTGGCCAACATAATCGGGAACCTAATGGGTCACATGCATTGAAGATATGGAGAATGAGTAAAATGGTCTTAGATAGGATCCAAAATATGAGAGAATTATTTCAGGATGGATCGCAATGAGATCGCACAGAAAAATCATTTGGGAGGGTCACGGGCCCACACAGGCTAGGCAGGCTGCTGACCTACCAAACGAGCTAGCTGGGCTGCCCAACAGTAGCCCACAGGAGGCCTATTGCACTATTGCCTCCCACCCGTTGGCGAACGAGCAGATTTTGGCCTTAATTAGGCCAATTATGGCCAATTACTATTCATTCATTTCACTTTTCTCCATTTTTGACTTTTTATCTTTTCTTAGAATTTGATTCACATAAAAAAGACATCAAATGACAGAAAATAGACATGAAAATATTTTTTTATGAAAAAAATATTTTTAAAACAACAAAAATTCTCCCAAGAACACTTTCAAAGCTAGCACTTTGAATTTATTCAAAGCATTTCTTTTGATAATTTGTTCTTCAATCTTCGCGTGGATTATCGTTAGAGACATCATAATGTAGATTGTTGTGGTTTGCTACAACCCAACAAAGATTTGAAGAACAAATAAGAAATTACAAGGTATAATTTCTAACCTCTATATTTATATAAATTAGTTTTAATGGCACAAGTATGATCTTTTGCTTCGGGTTTTGAAAATTTTATTTTTCCACTGCGTTTATGAATATGATTCATTCTTCAAAACCTAACAAATAGAACTTCTCAATTCAATGGCACTCCCAAAGCTTAAGCCACATTGACCGAGCATTTCTGATCAATGGCGCTCCTAGAGCTAAAGCCACATTGATCGAGGAATATCTCATATAGTAGGGTACCGTTCGCCCCCATAATGACATGTCATCTATTTTGTTCCTAGTCCATAGTTAGAGTAATAGGCATGTTCTTATTTCCACATTATTAATATATCTTTACTTTTTCAAACATATCATCATTCTTGTTTTTCAAACATATCAACATTCTCATATCACAAACATATTGTCATTCTTATCATACAACATCTCAACATTCTCATATCACAACATTTTATCATTCTTATCTTACTTGATAAACAATATCTTTTCATTTACTTACCTGAATACTTCATTAATTAACCATATTCATAATTATTAAAAATAGAGCATTCACAGTCGTGATTACTAATTCACACCCGTAAATTTGTTCACACCCGTAATTCAAAGTTGTGAACGCTTCTGGAATGAATATTGTCATTTCCACACCGAAGTCACTACCATGATACAATACAGTCACGCGCATAAACTAGAAAGTTCACGTCCATGACACAAAGTCATGCCCATGACTATATGCAGGAAATCTGCATATTCACTTTCCTTATTCATTCCTAATTGCACCAAATCATACCAAAACACAACTCATGCATTTTTGGAGTCCTTTACTCAACATATCATGTCCTAATACATATAAATGCCTTAATCATAATTAAATTCTCTAACATACATTACTTAATTCAACAAATCACAAAAATCTCATTCTTTATCTCTAACCTATAGTTTCATGCCATAGTCATCATTAATGCACTTCAATAATCTATTAACGTGTTAAACATGCATTATTTCGAATAAAGATAGGCTATTGCCTTAAATTATGCACAAACCTCTTTCTCCTTCACTCTTCTAAGTAGGTTTCCCTTTGCCTTTATTCCTTTGAGTTTGTTCCTTATCACTTGGAACTCCTACAACATTACAGATCATCATCAACATCTTACTTTCTCAAAACCCTAAACTCTTTCTCATGAAACCCTAAACTCTCTTTCTACATAATCGAGCTCAAAATGAGCTCAAAACTCCAACTTCCTTAAGAAAAGATGAAAGAGAAGAAGAAAACTTCTTACCTTTACACTTTTCTTCACTTGATCACAACCTTGAAGATTTCTCTCTTCTCAAAACTTGCTTATTTCTCTTCCTTCTTGCTCTCCTAAGCTTCCTTAAGACTTGTAGATCATGAAAATCACTTTTTCTTTATCTTTTCCCTCTCTTCCCTTCCTTTCTCTCTCTAGATTTCAAGGTGAGTTAATGGAGAATGTGAGAGTGGCTGGCGTGAAAGCTGGGCAGAAAAGAAAGAAGAGAGCAAAAATAAGGAGAATAAGATAAAGGAAGAATAAGAAGGGACCTAAAGTCTTTATATGGGACCCACCTATTTGACCATATATTTGATATTTAAACTTAATCACATTAATCCTTTTTCTTAAATGCTATGGCCGTCCAACCCAAATTAAATGTCCAAATATCATATGTTTAAATAACAATTATCTCATTAATCCTCTAAATTTTGATAAATTGCAATTTGACCCCAAAACTTATCAAATTTTGCAATTTAGTCTTTTACCGTAAATCAACTTGTTTAAGCTTTATAACCAATTAATTAGGAATATATCAACATAATTTAATCATTCATTGGTTAATTTCATTCAAAATCCGAATTTAGAATCCGATCTGTTAAACGCATCAACTTTGTGACACGTGCAACTCAAGGCCTAAATTAGCGGATATGACACATAAAATCATTTAAATTCTAACATGCATTCACATATAACATAACATTCATATTCAGAACACACCTTTGTACTTGTCTATACCATCATATACATAACACATCTTGACCTACTTTACTCATGTTGACTTGTCTATATCATACAATACTATCTTAATATCCAAGTTGTGATTACAGCTACTCATCCATGCCATATATACATTGAAGTAAAACATTATATTTAAATATCATGGTCTAATTATATGTGTAGCATAATTATCATAGATGAATCCATCTCATATAATCATACAAATATCTATCACAACCATACTGAATTTCATCATAATATGAAATAACAAGCTTTTAACATCATTCATATGATTACTGGTTTCCACAATCATTTTTCCAGGATGTGACAGTATTCTAATTCTGTGAACTATGTATATCTTTGTGGCAAGGCTTTGCCTTACAATTTCCCATATTACTATATACAAATTCTGATTTTTTAGCCTAATACTCTAAACCTGGACTACCTAGATGCGGGTTGTAAAACAGGAGCGCTCTAACATGAGCTTAAGCCACTATGCTCACTACTGTATCTGTCTATATTACTACCACTAAGTTTCTCAAATCAGAAGCACTCTAACACGAGCTTAAGCCACCCTAATGAGTAATGATTGCATGTATATAGGTACAAAAGCACTCTGACACGAGCTTAAGCCACCTTGTCCCTAATCTGGATATGCTATCACTGAGCTTCTCAAATCATGAGTGCTCTGACATGAGCTTAAGCCACCCTGAAGAGCAATGTAAGAATTGCATGCATATATATTCTACGGTACCGTAACCCCTTCAATGGCATGTCACCTATCCTAACTAGTCCTCAAATAAAAAATGGGCATATGTATTCATTTTATGGATAATTAACATCATTTATGTTATATTCCATAATTCTACAATATCATTATGATATTCATAGCACCCAGTTCATTTACATGTTTCATAATCATGGCATCATATTGCAATTAATCTCATTTGATCATGCCAAGTTTGTGTATATATATCATACTCATGTTGTTTCATCACATAAATCAATTTACAAGTTTTTGGATATAGGGCATTCATGGGGGTGAATGATGTATTTACGGGTGTTAAGCCTTCTGTCACGGGTTGTCTGCCAGTGACTGGCTTATGATCATTAATAGGCATGAATATTTATTCACGGATGTGAAATTCATACTTTTATGCAAGTGAAGCTTGGCTTTATGGAGATGAAATACCTTCATAGGCATGAAGCTTGGCTTTATGGGCATGATACATCACATAGTAACAATATTCTAGCACCGTTTTCAACTAATTTCACACACAATCATGTAAAATTCTAAAGCTAACCATTGTTAGCCACACTTATCAACACTTTCCATATTCCATAATGTAAAATCAACCATAAACATGCATAATATCATATTCAATCATTTAAACTAGGCTTCATGCCTTATTTATCAATATCCAATATCAATTATCCACATATCAACATTGTTAAACCTTGAGGGGTATTTCCATCATTTTGATGATAACAAATAAAATAGTAATATTGTATTTAACATACTTGTTTTCTAAGTCTATTAAATAGGGTATGGAATAAAATAGCAATAATGGAGATTGGAAGAATAATCATTGAAAGACAAAATTAAGGAAGTAGCATGTTCACGCCCGTGACCCTATGTGTCACGCCCCAGAAAGAGCTAACCGTCATCAAAACCAACATTTGAATTTCACGGCCATGAAGGAAGACACAAACCGTGAAGTGTACATTTAAGTCACGCCCATGAATTAAAATGTCACGCCCGTGAATTTTCATGACATTTTCATCCAGAGAGCTTCACAACCAAAGTCACCACTTGGATCACGGCTGGGAAGTTTGTCACGCCCGTGAATATGTATGTCATGCCCGTGACCCAATGTTTCAAAATTTTCCAGAAAGCTTCACGACCAAGGTCACCACTTTAGTCACGGCTTAGGAAGAACAGTCACACCCGTGACATACATAGTCACGCCCGTGAAGGATGAAAGAGAAAAATGTCAGGCGCAATTATTTGGTTGGTAGAACGGCTAGTTTCATTTTAAATGCACCCTAACGGCTATAATCAGCCAAAGGAGTATAAATGGAAGTTATTTATGCATTCAGTAAAAGAGGATAGCAAATACTTTGAATCAAATTCAAATTACAAGCTATTTGTACATTCAATACTTTGAGAACCAATATCTATTCTCTGTAAAAATCTTTTTGCTCTTCATTCATTGAGCAATAAAGATTTGTGAGTGTCTCTCTCTGTAATCATTTATTACTCAAGTGAGTTTTGGGTGTTTCTGAGTTAAGAGTAGAACACTTGTAAGGGTTAGTTGTGTGAGCCTCTAAAACAAAAATTAAAGGTTGTTTGTGTGAGCCTGTAAAAAACACAAAGTAAAGGTTGTTTGTGTGAGCCTGTAAAACACAAGGAATTGGTTATTGTGTGAACCATTAAAATACAAGGGATTTATGGGTTAGGTGTGAGCCATTGCGAGAAGAACCATAGTTAGGAGTGAGCTTGTAAAACTCCATTGTAACACTTAGTGTATTAGTGAAACTCCCAATTGCGATTGGGGAGAGGAGTAGGGCTTGTTAACACCCGAACCTCTATAAAAATCCTTGTGTCAAATTTCTCTATCCCTCCTTAAATTAATTTTTATTTTCGCACTTTAAAGTTTAATTTTTGAAACTCCAATTCAACCCCCCTTCTTGGCTTAATATCTAGGCAACAAACATTTTTATGCTTTTTGGAATATTACCAGCCATTTAACTCAATTCTAGTTTATACTATATCAATATTTCTTGTCACTTAACACATCAGGATACAAAATTCACATCATAAGCACATTATAAACAAATTAAAATGAGTATATGTACAAACCTTAATATAAGAGCTCTAAAACTCGTTTCTCTTATGTCTACTACCTCTGGTGGGATTCTCCACTGTTGGTCTCAGCCCCTAACAAGAAACAAATGCCATAATTACATTCTATATCTGCCATTTAATCTATTTATGCCATAAATTATCAAAACCTTGACTTTTCATTGGTTTTTAAGCCTATAAACCTTACTCTCCCCTAAAACCAAATTAAATTAAATCAAAGAACAATAATGACATGATTTCTTACCTTTGTTTACGAAAACAAATTGATTCAAGAGTCCAAACGTGTTCTATTACTCCTTAAATTCCAATTTCAATAACTATGGTAAAAACCTTGCTTTTAAATCGTCTTATTCTCTTTCATGGTGAGGATTTCATATTTAATCAACTAACAATGAAAGGGATTGATGGAGAAGGATTTTTGGGGTTTTAGAGTGTTGTGGCTAGGGTTTTGAGTGCAACTATGTGAGTCTTTCTATCAAAACACGAAACTGCCATATATAAATTGCGAACTTTCACGGGTGTGAACCATAGTGTCATAAGGGTGAACCATAGTATCACAGTGGTGAAGCTCCTTAGTTTCAGAATCTAAATTCCACAACATTCACAACCGTGATTAACTCTATCACGGGTGTGAACACTAGGAACTTCACTTTTTCCTATCTTTTTCATTATTTTATGGTTTCTAATACTCATAACCACATATATACTTCTAATATACCCTTAATATACCTTTATTTAATATATTAATCTCAGGTCCTAACTTGCGAGTGTTATATTTTCTTATGGTTGGCATGACTCCTAATATGCCAACCCTTTTCATCCTTCTTTTCTCTTCTAAAGTGTTCTTTTTAACTTAAAATCTGCTTCTTTTTTTTTATTTTCTTCCAGGTCAGGTCATTTAGGTGTGCCTTTCTTTAATTTTTGGCTGGGGTTTGTGTGAAGGAGAAGAAGAAAATAGAGGAAAAGGAGAAGGAGTGGGGTTGGCATGAAAAGGAAGGAAAAAAGGGATGGGAAAAAAATGTCTCCTCTTACTTTATAAATCATGTGTAAAATTTCCCATTTGGTCCCCTTTCAAATTACCATCTTGCTCCTTTTACATCAAATGTTCAAATTTAGCCACATATCTCTTTAAATTTCAACCACACATAATATCAACCAATCACATTTAAGTCATTGATCAAACTATTAATCAAAATCCTGCTATATAAAATTATTACTATGCCCTCTATAAACTACTTATTTCTAATGTTGTCCTTAACTAATTTCTTCCATCTTAATTATTCATGCCCAAAACTTATTTACTCACTTAAACGTCCAAATTATTTTAATATGAATTTAGACTCCAATTTGTGTGGTTGTGCCCTTTAGGTTCAATTTCAATTTGGAACCTAAATTAACGAACATTACAAGGAGTCATGTCATAATTCCGGCTGTTAATTCAACAAAAGTGGTCGGAAGTTATTTTTTAGAAAAAAAATTGTTTTGTTATTTTTGTAGTACGAAAAATTTAATATTGATTTTGTGGCAAGTGGTGCAATGTCCAATGACCACTAGTGAAACATTTTTATAAAGATAACATTTGAAATAGTTTCAATTATATATGTGAGAAGAAGCATCACAAAAAGAAAGATAAATAAAAGTTCTCTATTTTCTCTTTTTTCTTATTTTAATTCTCGCTTCATTTCCTTAATAATAATAATAATAATAATAATAATAATAATAATAATAATAATAATAATAATAATAATAATAATAATAATAATAAAGGCTTGAGATAGCTTGAGGAAGAATCCTACCAAGTTGGTTGTAAGCTGTAAAGCATCTACTTAATTGACCAACAATACAAGTAAAGAATTTCCCTCTAAGAGATAAAAAATTAAAGGAAAGCAATAATGTTATCCATCCCAAATACCATTTTGGAATCCATCAAGTACCATAACTCCATAACCATCTCTTTGAGATAAGATATTAAACTATGGTGAAAATTTGCAATTTAATTTATATATTTTATGAAAAATTAGATCTCCTATAACATTTTATTTTCTTATTCATATTAATTATAAATTTATAAATTTTTATCAACCAGAAAAGAGAAGGTAAAGTAATTAATTGAACTCTTTAAAATTTAAGCACGTGTAAAAAATATAAATTTATAAATCAAATATAGTTAAGTATCTTGCTATTTATACAAGTGCTTTACTATATAAAATATAGCATAATATACTTTTAGATGGCCCTTTCTTGCGGAACAATGCCCAAAAATTCTTCTCACCTACCTCTTCTTTCTTTCTTTGTTTTGTTTCTTTCACGCTTCATCAAACTACCAATTCTTTTTAAATTATCATCAAAGATTAAACCCATCAAGCAAAATAACCAATCTCAACTAGCTTAATCTCCTAAAAGCTAAGCAAAGAATGGCAGCATGGGCATCAAATAACCACAAGTTGAATTCTAGAACCATGGATGAGAATATGGGTGCTTTGCTTTATAAAAAATGTGGTCATGTTGATCTAATGCAGAATTGTGATCTTCCACCACCATCGAAGGTGTTTCCCGGGCCAGATAAGATGGTCTCACAATCGATGGATAAAGTGTTCAGCTTGATGGGTAGAGAAGAAAGAATTGATTTTGATATCTATGCAGGAGGAGGTGAAAATGAGAAATTGGAGCTTTTGAAGGCATTAAGATTGTCACAAACAAGAGCAAGGGAAGCAGAGAAGAAAGCTGCACATTTGGTTAAGGAGAAAGAAAGTGTTTGTAATGTTTTGTTTAAAGAGTCTGGGGAGTTATTTGCTTATCGGCAATGGGTGAGGTTTCTTGAGGTTCGAGTTTCAAAGTTACAGTGGGAAATAAAGCAGCAAGAAAATAAATGGTGGTGTAGCTGCTGTAGAGGAAGATCGGATTCAGAACTGGTGAAAGAGGGAATAGATTGCAAGGAGAGGAGTGATGGGTTTTTTTGTTTTGCAACTTTGGCAATTTGTTTAGGTATTGGACTTGCTATTGGATGTGGATATTTGTTTTGAATTTGGGTTCTATTTCAGGGGCAAACACATTTTGTAAAAGATTATAGCAAGGGAGAAAACAGCTATTCTGTAATCACAATATAAATTTTACCAATCTTATCATGCAGAAAAAGAAAATTATACAACGAAAAACCTTTCTTTTATTGATTCTTCTTTGATTTCAATGTCCTTTTTGCACAACCACGAAGAGACAGATACATCAGCATATATTACGTACTAGTGCCCAAATATACATCGACCAGAAAAAGAGAAGATATATAACAAGAATGAAGAAAGTATTATAAGGCAAGTGGCTACAGCAAATTAGCAATAACGATCACTGTTGAAGAAGTCTAAAAAGAGCCAGCATATGTGCCGGTCACACTTGAGCACAACTTGGTGGCGACCACCAACCTGCTTAACCGTATAGCCACACAGGGAAGCTTTTTACATTCTCTCTTCCCCTGCACCACTCCTTCACAATGACCAGTCGTACCCTTCTAACAACTGAAATTTAATCAACTGGTGATTATAGATCCTATCAGCTGATAGTTGTTCTAATCGACTGTATTTTATAGCTTTTTACCGATACCATTAAAGCTTTTAAGGTTTATCATGACCAACCAAATTGTGGCTTGTGAGCAGTTCCAGAAAGTGTGAGCTAGAGTGGCGGTTAGAGATGAGTAGTCACGCAACATATATAAGCCTTTACCAAAAAAAATATCAAATGGGATTACCCCTCTTTTTTTTTTCAGTCAAATGGGATATCTAACAGCAACGATTGCTTTGACAGTTTCACACTTTCACTTGCTGCCTCTAGCATAACATTAAATCAAATAAAATAACTAGATATAAAAGAGGAAGCAACTTTCTCATCAACCAGGAAAACCAAAGTTTCCTCAACAGACAAATAAATAAATAAATAAGGAGATATTCTGAGCTTTCATAACAACCAACAATAGCATTTGATCCAATATCTTCTTTAAATATCTGAAATTAATGATTTTCCCTTTTCTTATCCTATAGTGGGAAAAAGAAATTGGCACCAACCAACATCTAGCATAGATAGGTTGGAACAAGATTAAAAGCTATTTATCTTAGAATAAAAAACCGCATAGACTTGTCCCCACAATCGAAAAAATTCCAGCAGTTATTAACTCCAGACCCTCTTTAGAACTCTCCCAGTAGCACAAAAAGTTGCCTCTGAACCTCATACTTACATTATAATCAAAACCAACAATTTTCTAATATCAGTAACCAGCACGCAAGGACAGATGTAGAGAAAACAACGTCAAGACTCTCTTCAGTTCATTGCATCATAATCATCCAACTTCTCATTGTACTGGAGCACCTTCCTCTTAATCTTCGATGTGTCCACCCAAGTTACAAAGTCTTCCATATTCCTTGTTACCAAGAATGCTGGGTCAGTAACTGTCTCTGGTCCAACTCGAATGTGACCCTGCTCAATGTATGTGATGGCTTCTTTTAAATGCTCAGCAAACTTCAATTGCATCAAGATAGTAGAAAGTCTCCGTCTGCAAGCAAAGTGAAAATATTAAAAAAAAAATAAATAAATAAAGCATAGAAATAGATTTGTCCAGAGAAGAGCTACAGGGTGAATTGAAGTCCACCTTCTAATATAAAGATATATGGGGGAAAACATTCAATCAAGATTGCAGTGTTTAAGTACAATGAAACAGTAACAGAACACCAATACCATTGTTATTCCTGATTTCTATTTACACCATGGCTATTATGCAGCGCAACTAGTTTCCTTATGGCATAATGCTTGTATTTCCCCTTGTGTGTGCATGCACACGCACGTGTTTGTCTGTGTTTTTGTGAGTGTGAGTGTGAGTGTGTGCAAGTAAGTGTGTGCATTAGAGAGAGAGAGAGAGAGATGTTAAACCACCTGCAAAATGATGACACTGATAAGCCATCACACAGAGCCAAGCTCTTCCGGCTAGGTATCACCCCCATGTTATAGCTGTTATTTTCAAAGGAACCAAAATATTAATCCACCTAATAATAAACAATAATAACCATAATTTATAACATGCAAATAGAGAATGAGTGAAGCAACTAGATGAAACCACTTCCAATATTAACAGAAATCCGAATTTGACACATTTAGCACCATTTTTTTTTCCTTAGAACAAATTATATCATGATCATTGCATAAATTATTTATAATAGACAATGGCAAATTTAATGAGGCACAAGAACATTGATTTTCATTAATAAAGATCAGTAGCTAATAAAACTATGCCATATATCAAAAATACATAGGTGTCATTAAACGTTAGATACTTCTGAAAATCTAAAGATAAAACTTTTACAATTCAGTCATCATCTATACCAATCACTATCACCTACTAAGCTTAAAAGAAACTGCATAAAATGCATATCTGAAACTTAAGAAAAGGCAAACTGGGCACTCTCACCAGCACCAAGATTGAAGAATGCATAAAAAATCCCAATAACATATAATCTTAGCAACAAAATGTCAGTTCACAAGAGATCAAATATGGCTAGGTTCACCTAATTCCACCCAATTTATAAATACTTCCTAAAACCAAGATTTAATAAATGTTAACATAAATTAAAGTAAGCCGCTATATAATTATTTAAAAAGAAAAAAACTTACAGCTTCTCCAAAAGCATATCTGTCATTTCAACACGAAAAGGGTCCCTAGGATCCATCTGCTTCAGTATATTGACCAACTTCTGCACCATCCGGCACAGGCTCGAATACCTGATTTTCCATTTTTTTCCCAGAAAAAAGAAAAAAAAATAACAAAATTCGAGATAAAGCAAACCAAATAAACTTAATTTAAGATTCAACACCAAAATTAATAAAATAATATAAATAGTACTTCTTGTAGTCGTCCCGCTCAACTATATGGTAACGGTGCATAACCTGGGCTTCTCTGTGGTTGCCCTCTCTCTTCCATACCAAGAAATTTACCTTCTTGAGAAGCTTTTTCTCATGATACTTTAGCTTTCTCATTCTTCAATCCTTTTATATGCCTAAACAATTGATAACAAAAACAAGCAGTTAGAATTGGCGGTATGGTTCAGAGACTAACAGAACAAATCAGACAATCAAACACAATTATAAAAGAGAAAGACCAAAACCAAACCAAATATTTCATTTGGTTTGGTCAGATTGATTTGGGACTAAGGGCTATTTGCTTAGCTCTCAAATTTATTGTTTTTTTTAAATATTTTCTCATCAACTAACAGATCAAAACTACAACAAATTTCTTGTGAAATCTTCACTGCCACAAAAGATACGGTTAAACAAACAAAAGATGGAGAGGGCCATTAGGAATAAAATAGCCACCAAAGAGTTTTTTCTCTAAACAATACCAGTTGAATCTTCGAACACGTGTTAACCCAGTGAGTGCTCCACTGGCCTCTTTACGATAAATTCAGCAATCGAACTTCACCCCGAAATTGCGCTGATGAAAAGAAAGGAACCTGGTCTTTGTGATCTTGATTATCACCGGAAATGGAAGCGGCCACAGAAACGCGGGCAGACAGAACGCTGGAAGAGGCGGTCTTAATGCAAGAACAAGAGGGTGTGGAGAAGAGGGCGGCGGCAGAGAATGAGTTGAGAAGAAGAGGGTGTGGAGGGATGAGGAGGGCTGAGATAAGCTTATATGCTTAGTGTTTTTAATTATTTTATTTCAATTATTTCAGCTTAAGTTTATTTATTTAGGATATACTCTTAAATGTTTAATATTTTTTTTAATTTGTATTACTTTTTCAAATATTTTAAATTTTACATGTGGTATATTTTTTAAATAATAAAAAAGGTCTAGTAATATACTTTTTCACTAATTTGTTCGCATTCTAATGGGACTGTAGCTCCTCAGGTGGCTTAAAGCAGTGTTCAAGGGCCAAGGATGAGAGGGTAATGTGTATTAGTTAAATTCTTCCCCCTACTAATTAATGTAATCGAGCAACATGTAGAAAAACAAATTTCAATTCATTTTTTTTTCATTTTCCTTATTTAATTTATTTTCTTTCCTTATATCAAATAGTAACCAAAGAAGCTGTTAGCATCGTCCATGTTGTTCAACTCATATGGCACTGGAAAATTCAGCTGCCAAAGAAATTAAAGAGAACTGCTCAAACACATTTAATCAATGCATAAGGACATGCATCACTTGATTTTAAATTGGACTATATTTATCGGCCAGGAAAGCCAGAGGCAGATACATTGGCTAATCTTGCCTTCGACCAATGTGTCACCTTTCACCGGATTTGTTAGTATGCCGAACATCTTATCGCTAATTTTGCTTGGAGATGCTTCTAGGGCGAGTACGGAGAGCTCTTGTTTGTTCTTCCCATGTCCCAATAAAATAAAATAAGATACACACATTTAAAAATATTCTCCTGTGATGAAATGAAAGCGTAAATGAATACTACAGCCCCTCAAATGCATGTAGGAATTTCTGTGCAAGAAAAACTTGATTTCCCAGTTGATGCTCCAGTCCAAATCACGTCAAGATATCTATCGTCAACAACCTGCTCAAAGCGGTTACGCCATGGATGCACTGTCGGTTGAACGGCCGAAAGTTGAATTATTATTTTCAGTGACAACGCCATTCACGCAGCCATTAAAATCTGATGCATAAATATGCCCAATTTTTTCACGTTTCGCCTACAAATATTTTGAGTTCTCCCGACCTAGTAGAGTTAACAATGGGACTCTGCCTGCAATTGCCAGGCCATAACCTTTGAGCCCAACGTATTTTGCAGGATTATTTGTCATCAATCTCATTGTATGAACACCCAGGTCTCGTAGTATCTGCAATAGATTGGATCATGCATTCAGCAGCCTAAATATAAAAGTAGAAACGAGGAGATAGATGGAGTGCAAAATGAATTAAAGGGAGATAAAGAACAATGTGCATAAGAAAATTACAACTAAAACAAAGAAATCACTATAAAGATGTTGTTCTAATAATGAATATGCTTTGCAGAACAAGAAGCATTCCTAGCTAGCTAAAAGTGCTGCCTCCTATATCATCAATAAGAACGAAACTTGGTCAAACTACAAATAACTGATAATTCAATGTAGTCCAATAAAATAAACTGCATGCATGTATGAATTATTAGTACGCATTACATTACATCAAGTATAAGTTAGTTCTCAAGTCAGGTTAGCTACAGAGCGATTATAATACTAGTTCTCAAGTCAGGTTAGCTACAGAGCGATTATAATACTTCAGCAAATTCCAAGTTCATAAGTTTAACATGGTTGACAAAAAAATAAATAAATAAAATAAAATAACAAGACTTGGCTAGATATTTCACATATACCTGTGCACCAATGCCATATTCACCGGAATCAACAGGTAAACCCAGTTCTTCATTGGCTTCAATAGTGTCTTGTCCATTATCCTGTAGGTTGTAAGCACAAAGCTTGTGGCCCAAACCAATCCCTCTACCTTCATGACCACGGAGGTACACTAATACACCCCTGCCAGCTGATTCAATTTGCTTCATTGCAAGGGCTAGTTGATTTCCACAATCACATCTAGCTGATCCAAATATGTCGCCAGTCAGGCACTCAGAATGTACCCTCACAAGAATATCTTTACCATCCCCGATTTCACCCTGTAAATTTCAGAATATTGTTATTGTTCACAACACTAGAATAGTTTCTCATTCAACAAAAATAATGTAAACCTGATGAGAAAAAGTTGATGGTCAATTCTCTGTCCAGATACTTATCTTAAAAAAATGAAATGAAATTCCACGCGGATTACAAGGATAAACAACATTTGTGTCAAGCTGCAGAAGTCACAAGTTTGTCTCTCCAAATAGCATGCAGTCAACAACACAAAAATAGTGCAACATGCTACAGAACCTAAATATAAAGGTTCATTATAATTTCTTGTGAGCCCCTGGCTAAGTTTCATTCATGTTTTCTCATAGTTAAAGAATTAACAGTTTGTCGATAGATTTTTACATTCTTATTGCCCAGAATTGACTTTGTGAATATGCCAGATTGCTTCTGGCTATGATCTGATTATAACTTAGAAAGTAGCCAAAAGATACCTAGCTATTAGGACTGAAGGAGTTTATGGTTGAAGTTTTAGAAACTCAGTTCTTCTTCCTCTTCCCCTTTTTCCATTAATTTTAACAATCATAATCATTTTAAGGCACTATACCATGTCGCTCACTCTGTATAAGCTTTATTCTCAATTTTGACAACTTTTAACTTTTTCCCCATCAAATATTGACCTTTACAGCCAATACCATAACTCTTAAATCAATCAACTTATCAAATGAAAGTTGGTCAGCCTAAGCAGGACATCTTTTTATTTTTCTTCTTTCTTTTTTCTTTTCATATCTATACAAACCTTAAGACAACCTTTTCTAAATTTTTGGACACTTCTAACTAATAAAATCGAATTCATATATCCTTACAAAGTTTCTGAATACAATGGAAGAATTCTTAATAGATGTGAACCAAATCTCAATATCATGGTCCAACAACAACATCCTGTCCAATCAAATAGCTTTCTTAACTTAAAAAGGTCAAATTTGTTCCTTCAAACACAAAATAATTAAAAAAAGGTAAGAACGATAATAATCCTATTTAAGCAAGCACCAAAGTAAAATTGATTATGGCCATTTACAACATGTCATGTACTACGGTCCACACAAGCAACCAAGTCACACAAAGTATCCTAGTCATTTTGCAATAGGAATAGAGATATGTTCTATTAAGTGACAAGGTGTTTGACAAAACAACAAAAAACTAAATGGAGCATGTTATATGTTTACTCGATTGGAGCATAGATTTTAAAGCCAATAGAGATACAAAGTCAAATAAGACATAGGAAACTAGTGTTTACTGTTGTTGCACAAAATGTAAAGGGGAGACCATCAACTGAGCAAGCTAATTAAGAAAAATATCTTACTTTAACCATTGCTATATGCTCAATCCCATCTAGTAATGACCTGTAGCAGTAGGCTTTGAATGGCCCCCACATTGTAGGTATTGGAGCTGCAGCAGCAAGCTCCACCAATCTATCTCTTTTCCTCCTGTATCTATCAAATATTGTTTACAACCATTACTGAAACAAGTACTACTTTCATCAACTCAAAATCACCAGAAATAATAGTTGAAAACACAGTTAACCTATCAACGACTCCAATAAGAGAAATTTGAGGATTCAAGGATTAGCTTAAACAATGACACAAATTATGAGCCCAACCTGAGCATAATAAAGGTAGGAGAATAATTATAGGAGGAGATATGTCCATTGAGAAGATATACCAATTCAGATATATAATAAATGCTAGTTACCTGTTGTTCAAACCCTTGCACTAAAGTTATCTAATTGATAGAACATCTATAAATCTTCTCAACCCAAAGTTTGTTCAGGCAACGGAATAATACTATAAGAAGTGGCAGCAAATATCTGAATCTTAAATTTAGAAGTAATGAACACTAAATATAACTGAAATACCTGATTAGATCAGCTATGGAAATGATTTTTAAGTTTTCTGCTTGTGCAAATTGGTGAAGCCTTGGTAATCTAGCCATAGAGCCATCATCATCCACAATCTCACATAAAACAGCAATAGGCTCCAAACCAGCCAGCATTGCAAGATCAACGGAAGCTTCTGTATGCCCAGCTCTTTTTAGAACCCCTCCTTCTCTGTACTTAAGAGGGAAAATGTGACCTGGACGGTTAAAATCTCGAGATTTTGAATCTCTAGAAGCAAGAGCCAATATTGTTGTTGTCCTATCACGAGCTGAAACACCAGTTGTTGTGCCATATTTTGCATCCTAGATAAACATAATGCATGATGTTGGACAGGAAGTTAACACTAGTTGAGAAAGTAAGCAATTTTTAGATATAATAAGTGTATTTCTGTTTTTCTATTCTCTGTGGAGTCAGTAAAATGGTAGATCTATCCTGTAATGTTAATGCTGCAATCCACCAAAATAGATATGAAAAGAAGATGGCAATAAATTGCTGCACGCTTAAACAGAAAGGTGAAAGTTGTAGGGTGAACAATATGTTTAGTATGAAGAAGACAGGTTGCAAAGCTGCAGTGTATGCAGCAGTCTTTAGATTAATGTTTTCTAACAAAGATTCTTTAAATATCACCAAACAAAGTTAAAACGATATACCACTGATACAGTGAAAGCCGTGCAGAGTTTTTCCTCATTCCCCTTTTGTGTGACCATTAGGGGAAGTTCCAACCTCTCTAAATCTTCTCCTTTCATGCTCACACAAACTATCCCAGTTCCATGCTTGACTATAAATGCCATAGCTTCAGGTGTTACCTTTGATGCTGCCATTATTAGGTCTCCCTCATTTTCTCTGTCTTCATCGTCAACAACAATTACTAACTGCAACATTATCCGCATTCAGCAATCATTAAGATAAATCTTTCAAGACAAAGTAGTTCCAAGGCATAATTGCTGACTTGCACAAATTAAAAGCAAAACAACAATCAGCTAACCTTTCCTTGACGAATATTTTCGATGGCCTCAGGTATGGAAGCAAATCCTTCTGTTGGATGATCGAGATCATATTCATCATCATTAGGAAAGAAAGCAGCTGTAGTTGGAGTTATTTCAGCAGAAAGTGTTCCAAAACCTATTGCATCTGGTTGTAACTCAATGCCAGATGGTTGGTTCAACTTTTTTCCCACGAAAGAATTCTGTGCTGAAACTCCATTCTTGTTTTGAAAAGAGAGGAGATCATCTTCTCCAGATATCAGTGAGGCTCTAGCTCTACCAACACCTCTGAATCTAAAGCACAATCTCCTAGCTGGATTACTAGCTACCAGATCAGTTTTGTAGCGATTTAAGGTAAATGGATGTACATAACGCAGACCAGTATAGCCTCTAGAAAAAGCAAATAAATAGTTACAAATGCTCTAGGTAAAATAATCAATAAATAAAATAATGCAGATTTACATCCGCACTGATACTGATACAATTGTCAAAACTAAAAGCATTCCAAAACAAACTGGATCACTTAAATTTTTTTTTTTAAAAAAAAGGAACAAATGATAAGGCTTAGTCTATTTTGTGTCATCATAATGGCATTAGCAACTATCAGCTCTCAATCACTCGGATATCCAAGACACCATTCCACGTTCAGAGTAGAACTAAATGGATAGAGTTGTCCTTTGTCAATAATTAATACATTATAATGACCCAAAAAGAAAAATCAATTTTTTTCTCAGCAACCAAACAATGTAACATGGGCAATACGGATAAGGGCCAACTGAACTTTCCATTCTCAAGAATTTTTCAATTCTAAAAATCCTAAATTACCTCACCCAGGCAAAAATTGAAAAAAAAAAAAGAAAAAGAAACTGAAAAAGTACTCACTGTAAATGCGAGAGAGCCAACGAGGAGCCATAGAGATGCAGAGAAGCCATTTCCTCCAAGACCTTGTTTCAACTAAAGCACTTCCATCGCAAGCCGAAGGAAAAAGAAAGGAAGTGGAAATTAAGAAAAGAACAGTATTATTGAAAGAAAACAACGATCGAAGTGATCAGCTTCAGTCCATGAGGACATGGTCACCACCGCCAACAACCAAAAGCGTTGGAGAGAGTGATCTTAAAAGATTACGTGTAGGTGGGTGGAGATGTATCTGGTTTCTACATGATGTGGCTTTTCCAAAGTGGATAATATGTACCTTTATTTTTTTTTCCCTGTTATCTATTAGATAGATAGATAGATATAAACTCATAACAATGAGTTCCTTCTTTTACCTAACTACCCCTAGCTCCACCATTCAATCTGGAACAAAACGGCATTGTATGGACAATAGTACGCTACCCCCGACTTGGCCCTAAATAAAAAAGAAAGAAAAAAACCTAGCCCTTACCCATTGTTCCTCTCCCTTCCCCTCTTTTGCTCTAGTATCTTTCTCCAGCCGCTCTGCTCCTCCATTTCCTTCTTTAAATCTATTCAATTTGTTCTTCTATGTAGTATTTTGTTTTTAGCTACCTTTGCCCTTCCCTTTCCTTATTTCCTTTATATCATTTTCAGCCCTGTTATGTCTGAAAGCTCATTAGAAATTCAGAGAAGCAAAAAAATCTGTTAGTGGTAATAGTTGTTAGACCCAATATAGACCAATAAAATGACTACAACTCTATCTAATACTAATCTTTGGCTACCTATGTGTAAAACTCATTCGTCATGTTTATCTCCGTAACATCCTCTCATCCTATCAATAATGTCCGAATAAAGGAGTAACATCCTCTCATCCTATCAATAATGTCCGAATAAAGGAGTGTTACACTATTTTTTTCAAATCTTTATTTAATAAATAAGCAAATGATACATTTTTTTAACTTTCAAAATATAAATGAAATACACATTTTATTTATAAACAAAGAATTTACAAAACAAAGAATTAATTTATAAAACCATATATATAAAATAAATAATTTACAAGAAACAAAAGTATGTGACCCACTGTTATTAAAATAAGTTACTTTACTAGATCGGGTCAATATTAGTTTTATCTAGCTGTCTCCACTCACTTTTCTCTATATTTGCGGGTGTTGAAACTCTCATACTAAACTTGAAACTTAGTGATGCATATAATTAAGACAATATATTATCTTATACAATATGTTATTATATGTCATCATTTAAGTAATCTATTAATTATATATTTAAAATATTTATTTCTTTGTCACGCCTTGCTCCATTTTACCTATACATTTATCATTCAATCAGTTATACAATTACTTTATCTTTTATATTTTCTTTTATATATATAACTAAGCAATTCAATCATTTACACTCAATTCTTTTTTATCTTTTTTCCATCTTATTTATGTCCATAATACCTAAAAACCACTAATTAGGTGCAACACCTGATAATTTAGGTCATGGTTGTGGGTGACCATAATCCGACAAGCCGAACCAATCGGGATCTAAATTCGGATATAAAAGTAATAATAAAATATGATAAAAATATTTTGGGATATTATTAATTGAGAATTTTAAAGTTTGAAATTAAAATTTGAAAAATAATAATTTTTTGCTGAACAGAATTTGAATTTATGGTATTTTTCATACATATATTTTTAAGAAGGAATAAGAAAGGAATTTTTTTCTAAGGAAAGGAATATTCTTTTGATTAAAATAAAGTAAGATTGATTAAAGTTAATGGACTAATGAGAGACTATATTTATCTAATTAATTTCAACCACCTTCCTAGTCTAAGTATAAAAGTCAACTTTCACTTTATGCCTTAAAATTCTTTTTCTTCCTCATCTTAAGGAAAAATTTCTCTTCCATTATCTCTCCCATTGTTGTGTCCCTAAGCTCTTCATTCTTCTTATTTTTCTTCAATTAAAGCCAAGATTTTAGATAAAAAAAATGGATTAAGGGAAGATTATCAAGAAAGTAAACAAAGTGAGCCAAACAAAGAAAGAGGAAGGAAGAAAAGAAGAGAAAGAGAATAAGGGAATTTTGGTAATTTGAAGATCTTCAAAAGTGAGGTTAGATTCTTCATCTTCTTTCTTTTTTCTTCCTCTTTAGTCCCATTTTGAAGTTGGTTACCATTAAAATTGGTAATTAGGATTATTAGTATGTTAATTATGGTTAAGGGTTGATTAGTATATTTTATACTTGATTAGTGTGAGTTAAGGATTAATAATGGATTACAAAAGTAGTTTATGGATCTAAGATGGGGTAGAGGTGATTAAAAGTTTAAGTAAGCTTTATGTTCATATATAATATTAAGGTATAAGGCATAAATTGAAGTATATGTGACTTTATCGTTAGATCGAGAAAGTGAGCAACATTTAGACCAAAATCAAAAAGGAAATAAGGGCAAGGAGAAAGCTAATTAGAAAGTAGAGAATAGAGAAGAAAATATGACTTTTTGAGATAAGTACTCTTGGCAAAAATTCAATATGACAAATGAATGTTGAATGTGATATTATTGTTGATTGTGTTGTTATGTTGTGTATAATATTATCTGTAATTATATAGATAATTATTGACACATTAATTGAATGATGATATTGGTAATTTGATGAATGAAATAGTAATTAAGTGATGTCATGAATGTGAAAATAAATTGAGTTTAAGTTGATGATACATGAAGATAGAAATTGGTGTGATTAATTGAAATTGTTGGAAATTTTCCTTATGAACAATGTCTATGTTTTAGTGCATAACTTGAGTTTTGAATGTGTTTTTTAAGTATTTCTTATTGTATTAGAAATTTAATAGATATGACTTCAACTTTCATTCAGACTATCAGACCTAAATATACATTCAATAGGCTTAAATTGGATCCAAAGTTTGGATTGGTAATCTATCCAGTAAAATACTGGACAAAATGAGCATGGACGTAGCCATTTATAAAATTTATAATTTTTGCAAAAAATTTGGATTGATATGATTCAAGTTGGTAATTAAAGATAAGACATTAATCTACATTTTTTTTGTGATCATTTATCTGGATTTCATTTAAAAATGGATTAAAAATGCAATGAAATATAATGCATAAAAGTTGCCCCAGAACAAGGCAACTTGTTTATATAATTAAATTATTAAGCTTAATGATAGAAATATATATATATATATATATATATATATATATATATATATATATATTAATATTTATGAGAATAAAATGAGTGAGTATGATGTTGAAATATATTTAATGAAGATTTGTTTCATTTATATGAAATTATATTAACATTAATATATATTGTTGATGTAAATAATAATAAAGGTAACATTTATGATTAAGTCTTAGAATATCTAGTCGAGAACTAAAAATTAGGATAAGTTGGTATACTAATAAATGGGTAAAAATGTAGGTATTAAAATATAATGGTGAGAATAAAATTATGTAGACACTAAGAAATAGTGTTGAGTTTAAAATTACGTAGGCACCGAAAAAGTGCTGAGTTATTATTGATTATGTAAGTGTTAAACGCCGAGTTACCAAGTGATTAAGTAGACGTCGAATATACTATCGAATAACAGAAATCTTATATGCAATGTTTAGTTCTGGTCTAAGATGTTGTGTGCAATCAAATAAATAAAGAAGAAAATATTGTGAATTATTAAAATGAGACTATAAATTGTATGTCTTGCCTTATTATTGATGAATTTCAATATACTTAATGAATGAAATTTTATAATTGATTATGTAATTTGCATGATTTAAATAGTTTTTGATTTAATTTGAATCTTTTGGCATGTTTAGAAAATTACTTGTAAATGATAAAAATTTTATTTTAGAGAAAATTGTATAATTATTGGATAGTTGTCAAAAGTACCACTTAAGCTAGTAACATAGTATGTGTATTTCACACACAGGTTAGTAGAATTAATTGTTACATTAGTACCGACCAAAGAAAGAGGAATCCTAAGATCAAATTACAACAGTCTACTTTTTTTTGTGTATTTTGGGTATTATATTGTACTAATAACTTTTAAACTTTTTCCTTTTGTTGTAATTATATGACATGTAGGATTTATAAAAATGTAAATTTGAAATTAATATAATTAGTATTATTTTGTAAATGTAATTTTGAATATTTTTCTTTTAGTTTAATGTATGAGTACTTTTTAAATCAAGAAATTTTATGATTAAGATAATTTTCATTACTAGATAAATATTTAAATGAAATAAATAAATAAATAATATACTCAAAGTTTCAATGAAAAATAAATCAAATATCAGTTTTCGAATAACAAGCTAGGTAATACTTTCCTACATTATTACTAGCCAGTAGGGTAAGAGAGCACCATATTAGGATAATAGGGTTTGTCGTCCAAGCATTTAAGAATGTCACTCGAACATTAGGGTATGCACATACAAGTGTCATTATTGGAGTTTATATATATATATATATATATATATATATATATGTTGAACCTTGAGGGGTATTTCCGTCATTTTGATGCTAACAAATAAAATAACAATAATGTATTTAACATACTTGTTTTCTAAGTCTATTCAACAGTGTATGGAATATGATAGCAAGAATGGAGAATGGAAGATTAATCTTAAAAAGATAAAATTGAAGAAAGAGCATGTTCACGCCCGTGACCTTATATGTCATGCCCGTGATGAAACTTAGCGCCAACAATCCAACATTTAAAGTTCACGGCTATGAAGAATGATAGCAATCGTGAATGAATATTTCAGTCAAGCCCGTAAATAAAAGTCATGCCCGTGAGAAGACATGACAAATTCTTCCAGAGAGCTTCACGACCAGAGTAATCACTTGGACCTCGACTTGGAAGGATGTCACACCCGTGAAGATATAATGTCACGCCCGTGATCCAACACTTCAAATCCTTCCAGAATGCTTCACGTCCAAGGTCACCACTCAAGTCACAGCTTGGAAGAATAGTCACGACCGTGACACACATATTCACGACCGTGAAAGATGAAAGAGAAACATGTCAGGTGCAACAATAAGATTTGGTGCAATGGCTAGTTCCATATTAAATGCACTATAACGGCTATAATTCGCCATAGAAGTATAAATGTAAGTCATTTATGCATCCAGAAGAAGAGGAACACAAGAGAATAAGAGAATAGCTAATATTTTGAATCAAAATCTTGTTGTAAGCCATTTTGTGCATTTGATATTTTCAAAACAAACATTTATTCTATGTGAAAATCTTTTTGCTCATCATTCTTTGAGGATTATAGATTTGTAAGTGTTTCTCTTTGTAATCATCTACTCAAGTGAGTTTTGGGTATTTTGGGGTTAAGAGTAGAACATTTGCAAAGGTTATTTGTGTGAGCCTTTAAAACACAAGGTAAGGGTTATTTGTGTGAGCCTTTAAAACACAAGGAATTGGTTATTGTGTGAGCCATTAAAACACAAGAGATTTCTGGGTTAGGTGTGATCCATTGTTAGAAACACCATAGTTGGGAGTAAACTTGTAAAACTCCATTGTAACACTTAGTGTGTTAGTGAAACTCCCAATTGAGATTGGGGAGAGGAGTAGGGTTTGTTAACACCCGAACCTTTATAAAAATCCTTATGTCATATCTTTCTATCCCTACTAAATTTAACTTTTCTTTCCACACTTAACAGTTAAATTTTTAATATCCAATTCAACCCCCTTTCTTGGTTCAATATATGGACAACAATTGGTATCAGAGCTAAGTCTAGCATCGAAGCCTAAACAACGCTACTAAAGATCAAGATATGGCCAATGAAGGATTCTAAAGTCTCAAGCCTTACTTTGATGGAGCAAATTATGCTCATTGGAAGTTTCGGATGGAGACATATCTGGATAGTGAAGAATTTGAAGTCTGGGATAGTGTTTGAAAAGAATGGACACCACCAACTAGAAGAGGAGTTGATGGTGAAGAAGAAATCTTATCAAGAGATGATTGGACAGAGCCTTAAAGAAGAGCAAACTTCAAAAATAAGAAGGCAATGACAATTCTCTCAAGCTCATTATCCATTGAAGAATGTGGTAGAATACAACACTACCCAACAACTTACGGCATGTGAAAAATATTGGAAAACTATCATGAAGGAACTAAGCAAGTTAAATCCAAGAAGATTCAACTTCTTACTTCAAAATATGAGCTCTTCAAGATGAAGTCCATTGAGTCAATCATTGACATGATCAACCGTCTTTTAGCTATCATAAATGGTATGAGAAAACTTGGGAAGCACCTGAGCTTAGAAGATGTAAATAACAAAATCCTGAGAAGTCTTCCTCTCAAAGATTACTGTTCAAGAGTTGCTGGTATAGAAGAAGCAAATGAAGACATGAGCATTATGAATACTGATGTGCTTATTAACAAACTTCTCACACATGAAATGGTAATGAAAAGAGATAGAGAGCTTGAAGTAGAGCCAGAAAAAAGAAAGCCTCTAGCACTAAAAGCCTCTACTTCAAAATCTCAAAAAGAAGTTGAAGATGATGAAGAAATGAGTGATGATGCAAATGAGGATATTGCTATGCTCTCAAGAAGGCTGAAAAGAATTATTGAGAAGAGAATGAGCAACTCTAGAAAATTCAGGCAAAGAAACCTCAAACAGACTTCTAATGATGCACAAAGAATTAAAGAAGAGGTAAAGTGCAATGAATGTGGAAAGAAAGGGCATATTAAACCGGAATGTCTAAGGCTCAAGAAGCATAAAAGCAAATACCAAAGAGACAATGGGGAGAAAGGTCACAAAGCCACATGGGATGACGAAAGCTCTTCAAGTGAAAAAGATGACAATGTAAACGAAGAAGTCAACCTATGCTTCATGGCTATAAAGGATCACGTCTCAGATAAGGTAAGATCACTTCATTCATACTCTTTCAATAATGATAGTAGTGATAATGATAGTAATAGTGAAGATGATGATGATGAGCAAAGCCTAATAGAAGAATTGAATCTATAACTAGAGAAATATTGGAGTAAATTCAATACTTATAACATTTCTAATTTGAAAATCAAAATGGATGTTTTAGAAAAGGAGAATTTTGAGCTTAAATCATCTAATGAATCTCTTCAAAAGTCATTAGATGAATACTCTTCAAAACCCTCAACTAAATCCTTGCTTAAAGAAAACAATACTTTGAAAAATGAAGTTGAGGAACTTAGAAACTCCATTTCAAAATTCCACAAAGGAAAGGAGAGCTTAGACACTCTCATTGTGTCTCAAAGATCTCCCTTAATTAGACATGGTCTATGATTTAAGGGCACATCTTCATCTTTTCACAAAACTACTTTGGTTGAGTCAAGTGAACCTCACATCTCCACATTTGCTGGAACAACACCAAGGGATAAGTGCACTAAATACACTAAATCTTCTATACATAAGAGAAATAATAAAGGATTGGTAAGCCTAAGAAAGAAATCTCAAAAGGCTAATCATGCCTTTATGTATAAGAAGCATGCATCTAAAGAAGCACCAATTAATTATGATTGTGCATGTCATTGTTCTCAAACTCAGTCTAATGGAAATATGGCATTCAAAAATATTGTAAGACCAAAAAACAATTTTAGACCTAAACAATGTAATTATTGTATGAAAATTGGTCACATAAATAAACATTGCTGGATAAGTAAGGCTCATTGGGAACCTTTATGTGCTAACCCCCAAGGACCCAAGCTCATTTGGGTATCTAAAAATCATACTTAAATTGTGATTTTATAGGCATGCCTCAAGTCCACAATAAACAAAAATGCTTGGCTAGTAGACAGTGGATGCTCAAGGCATATGACAGGAGACAAAGAACTTTTCAATGAAATCAAAAATATTGATGGAGGTAAAGTTACCATTGGAAACAATGCTAAGGGTAAGGTAATTGGCATTGGTTCTATTGATATTAATGGTAATACTTTTATTAAAGATGTCTTACCTGTTGATGGTTTGAAACATAACTTGTTGAGTGTAAGTCAATTATGTGATAAAGGAAATAAAGTAACATTTACTTCCAACGAATGTCTTGTAACTTCTATTGATGGTCAAGAGATATTTAAAGAAAATAGAGAGGTCAATACCTACATAATAGACTTACTCAAAATATCTAACCATTCCTCTAAGTGTCTTATGACTACTAGTGATGAATCTTGGCTGTGGCATAGAAGGCTTGGTCATGCGAACATGAACTTAATTCAAAGCCTCAGCAGAGGAGAACTAGTAAAGGGACTGCCAAAAGTCAAATTTGAAAAAGACAAGACATGTGAACCTTGCCAAAGAGGGAAGCAACATAAGTCATCCTTCAAATCCAAAAACATAGTAAGTACCTCAAAACCTCTACAAGTCCTGCATCTAGATTTATTTGGACCTACTAGAATTGCAAGCTTAGGAGGTAAACATTATGCCTTTGTCATCGTAGATGATTACTCTAGATTTACTTGGGTAATTTTCTTAGCCCAAAAGAGTGATGCTTTTGAAAATTTCAAAAATTTTGCTAAAAGAGTTCAAAATGAAAAAGGATATTGCATTTCAAGAATAAGAAGTGACCATGGCAAAGAGTTTGAAAATGAAAACTTTGAAAGTTTTTGTCTTGAACATGGCATTTCGGAGAATTTTCCATCTCCTAGGACACCTCAACAAAATGGGGTAGTTGAAAGGAAAAATCAAACTTTAATTGAAATGGCTAGAACAATGCTCAATGAGTATGGTTTACCAACTTACTTTTGGGTAGAAGCCATAAAATACTGCTTGTTATATTTCAAATCGAGTTTTCAAAAGACCTCTCCTAAAACAAAACTTCCTTTGAGCTATGGAATGGAAGAAAGCCTTTGATATCATACTTTAGAGTATTTGGATGCAAGTGCTTCATATTGAATACCAAAGACAACCTTGGAAAATTTGCTTCTAAATCTGACAAGGGTATCTTTTTAGGATATTCTACAACTAGCAAAACATATAGAGTATTTAATAAAAAGTCATTAACTGTTGAAGAATCTATGCATGTTGTTTTTGATAAATCTAGTAGACTTGATCTTGTGAAAGGTAGTGTTCTTGATGATGTTGTAAGTACCATGGAAAGACTTGATCTTGAAAATGGAAAAGAAGAAAATAATCAAGAAGATTCACACTAAGATGATTCTCTACCTCAAGCTCAAGAGGAAAATAGGCAAGAGCTCCCAAAGGAATGGAGATTGACAAAAGATCATCCCAAAGAGCAAATCATTGGTGATCTTACAAGGGGAGTAAGTACTAGATCTCATCTCAAACATTTAGTTTCTGACCTTGCTTTTATTTCTCAAATTGAGCCTAAAAATATTGATGAGGCTCTTAATGATGAAAGTTGGGTGATTTCCATGCAAGAGGAACTCAACCAATTTGAGAGAAGTAAGGTATGGACTTTAGTACCTAGACCCAAGGATCATCAAATTATAGGAAGCAAATGGGTATTTAGAAATAAACTAGATGAACAAGGTTCAATAACTAGGAATAAGGCTAGATTGGTTGCAAAATGGTATAATCAGGAAGAAGGAATAAATTATGATGAGACCTATGCTCATGTAGCTAGATTAGAAGCCATAAGAATACTTTTAGCATATGCATGCCATATGAATTTTAAACTCTTTCAAATGGATGTAAATAGTGCCTTTTTAAATGGTTTTATAGAAGAATAAGTTTATGTAGAACAACCACTAGGTTTTGAAAGCTATGATTTTCCTAATCATGCATTTAAACTTTCAAAAGCTTTATATGGTTTGAAACAAGCCCCAAGAGCTTGGTATGAAAGACTAAGTTCTTTTCTTTTAGAAAATAACTTTATAAAAGGGAATGTTGACACTACATTATTTATTAAAAAGCATAAGCATGATATTCTAATTGTTCAAATTTATGTTGATGATATCATATTTGGGTCTACTAATGAATTGTTTTGTCAAGAATTTGCTAAGTGTATGACTAGGGAATTCGAAATGAGCATGATGGGTGAGCTAAAATATTTCCTCGGTCTACAAATAAAACAAGGCAATGAGGGCATATTCATCAACCAATCCAAATATGCCAAAGACTTACTTAAAAAATTTGGAATGGAAGGATGCAAGAATGCCAAGACTCCAATGAGCACATCAACAAAATTGGACAAGGATGAAAAGAGTAAGAGCATTAATGAAAAGCTCTATAGAGGTATGATCAGATCACTTTTATATCTTACTGCTTCTAGACTCAACATAATGTATAGTGTATGCTTATGTGCTCGCTTTCAATCGTGTCCAAAAGAATCTCATTTAAATGCATTAAAAAGAATTCTAAAATATTTACATGGCTCATTGCATCTAGGTTTATGGTATCTTAGAAATTCATCCTTTTACATTATAGGATATTCAGATGCTGATTATGCTGGTAATCTTTTAGATAGAAAAAGTAATTCAGGTACTTGTCACTTTATTAGAGAGTGCTTAGTTTCTTGGTTTAGCAAGAAACAAGTTTCGGTTGCTCTTTCTACCGCTGAAGCGGAGTATGTGGCAGCAGGATGTTGTTGTACACAAATCCTTTGGAAGAAACAACAACTTAAGCATTATGGTCATAGTATGAACCATATACCTAGTAGATGTGACAATACAAGTGCTATAAATCTATCTAAGAATCCCATTCAACATTCTAGAAGTAAGCATATTGACATTAGACACCATTTTATTAGAGATCATGTTCAATATGGAGATATTGTATTATTTTTATAAGCACAGACAATCAATTGGCAGATATCTTAACTAAGTCTCTAAATGAGGAAAGATTTTACTTCATAAGAAGAGAGCTTGGTATGATTGATGGATTAACTTTGTGATTGCCAAATTGTCAAACCTTGATTCAAAATCTTGTGTTTTTATCTCATATTGTTTTTAGAAATAAGGTAGCTAATTTGATGGAAATATATGTTATAAGGGATAGAAGCTCCTTAGAAATGCTTTAGTCTTGTTTTAGACTTAATTTTATTTAATGAGAATTTTAGGCAATTCATGCCCGTGACATATATTCACGACCGTGAACTAAATCGCCAAAAGAACCAGTAGCTTTCACGACTTGCTTCACGACATGCTTCACGGTTGAAGGTAGTGAAGACTATATTTCACGACCATAACCTTTTTCATTCACCCCTGTGAAACCCTTTGTTCACTCCTGTGATGCTTTTTCACGATCGTGAATATTTTCACCAAAAATGTACAGAAGCATTCATGCTTTGTTTCACGAACACAAGTATTGAATTTTATACTTCACGCCCGTGACTCATCGGTCACCACCATGATAGTTCATCATTCATGCCCGTTACCTTTAAATTTCACGACCGTGAATAATTTCACCTATCTCTTCACAGGTAGAGCGTCTCTTCAACAAACCGTGAACATGACACTTCACGCCCGTGACTTAGTTTTTCACGCCCTTGAAGATCTCAGTTATATAACGTTTATGCCGTTATTTCTCTCATTCCAACTCTCCAACTTCTCTGACGGAACAACTCTAGCCTTGTCATCTGAAAGAATTCATTGATATCCCTCAACCAACTCTGAGGGAGCCAACCTTAGAATTTCTGAGCACCTTGCAAGTCTCTCCTATCGGCACGGTGAAATTCCAAATTTGCAAGCATCCGAACACCCTCTCTGCCATATAGTTTGGAGACTTGTTCAACTTTCCCTCTGATGGCATCCTGAATGACAGATGTTCTATGCTACTCAGGCATGGACTCACTTCGGGCTTGACTGCAGCTGGGACATCAAGAAGATGAAGAGCACCCACCTTCGATCCCTAGTGCGCAAGTACTTGCATAGGTTTCTAACCTATAGCATTTTCGCCAGAGGAGACAGTAATGGAATGATCAGAAAGTCAGAGCTCTTTCTCCTAGAGATGGCCCAAAGAGGCCTAATAGTGGCTTTATCTCGATGGTTTGCAAACTATCTTTTGTCAATTGCCACCAAGCCTTCCGGAGACATTCTGATTTGCGGGTACGTGACTCACATCGCTATGAAGCTCGGATACTTGATGCTAGATGAACACCACTTCAACCTCATACTAGCACATCCTCAAGACCGACTAGACGTCGAGTCCTTCATCAAAATGGGAGCGGCTGTTTGTATAATGTTTGAGAACAACATCTACTACCACTTCACCAACACTGCTGGTGAGATCATTTGGGAGGACAATGACTTAGATGACTTCAAAGTTGGCCTCCATAGAATCCAGTAGAGGAAGAGAGTTCGAGTTGAGGTGGCGCCTTTAGAGGTTGAGTAGGAAATTGGACAATCCTCTGCCTCCACACCAAACTTGGCTCAGCAAGTGGCTGACCTCTTGGCACCACGGTTTGAGCAATTGCAGGATTCGATGGATGAGATGTTAGAAAACCTCAAGGATTTCATAGAGTCTCGCATGGAGAGCCTCGAGGAGGAAGTAGCTTGCCTTAGAGATAGGATGTCTGACAAGATTTTGTAATATCTGTTAATTTAGGCCCCGAGTCGCACGTATCGCGAAGTTGATGTGTTTGACCGATCGGAGTCTAAATTCGGATTTTTACAAAAATTGATCAAGTAATGGCTAAATTAAATGATAAATACCTAATTAAGTGATTATAAAGTTTAAAGAAGTTGATTTATGGTAAAAGACTAAATTACAAAATTTGATAAGTTTTGGGGTCAAATTGCAATTTACCAAAAATTGAAGAATTGATGAGATTAATTGCTAATCAACATATTAATTTTGGGGACATTTTAATAGGTTTGTCCGGCCACTCAATGAGGAAGAATGAGATTAATGGGTTCATTAAGCCTAATGTTAAGAAATGGTCAAAATGGTAGGTCCCACATGAAGACTTTTGGGTACCCTATTTAAGACTTTCTTTTCTTCTTCTTCTTCTCTTCATTTTCTGCCTTCTTCTCTCTCTTTTTTACCAGTCACGCCAACCCCATTTCCTCCATAGCCACTCTTGATTTCTAGAGAGAGAAAGGAAGAGAAGAGAGGTGAAAGATCAAGACAAGATGATCTTCATGGTCCATAACTCCTAGGGAAGCTGGAAAGAGCAAGAAAGAGGAAGAAGAATCAAATTTGGTGGAGAGATAAAATCTCCAAAGTTATGATCAAGTGAAGAAAAGTGTAAGGTAAGAAGCATTTCTTCTTCTTCTTCATCTTTTATTAAAGGAAGTTCGAATTTTGAGCTCATCCAAGACTTATGTGGAAAGAGAGAGAAATTAGGCTTTTGAGAGAGAAAAAGAGAGTTTAGGGTCTTAAGGAAATTAGATGATGATAATGATCTATGATGTTGTAAGAGTTCCAAATGACAAGGAACAAACACTAAGGAGCAAAGGAAAAGAGAAAGCTACCTAGAAGAGTGAAGGAGAAAGATTAAGGTTTGTGCATAATTTAAGGCAATAGCCTATTTTTGTTTGAAATAATGCATGCTGAACATGATTTTTTGATAAATTAATTGCAAGAATGATGATCATGGCATGAAACCATAGGTTAGATATGTAAGAATGAGATTTTTGTGATATATTGAATTAAGGATGCATATTAGAAAATTTTGTATGATAAAGACATTTATATGTATTAAAAAGTAATAAGTTGAGTAAAGAACCTTAGAAATGCATGGAATAGAAATTTGGTATGATTTGGATGACATTAGAATGAATGAAAAGTGAATATACAGATTTCCTGCTGAAAGTCATGGGCGTGACTATCTAGTCACGGGCGTGAACTTGAGGTTCACGGTTGTGACTGATTGTATCACGGTTGTGACTTCTGTGTGGAAATGATACTATTCATTTCAGAAGCGTTCACGGGTTGGAATCACAGACGTGAACTTATTCACGGACATGAATGAGTAATCACGACCGTGAATACTTTTGGGCGATTCATTCTAGTAGCGTTCACGACTTTGAATTACGGGCGTGAACTAATTCACAAGCGTGAATTAGTAATCACGGTCGTGAATGCTCTGTATTAGTAATTATGAATGCGGTTATCAAATGAAGAATTCAGGTAAGTAAATGAAAGTCATTGTCTATCTAGTGATATAAGGATGATTATATATATATATATATATATATTGAGGTGAGAACGTGTTATGTTGTGATATAGAAAAATGAATGTTGATACGGATGAAATATGTGAATTGACATGGATGATATATGAAATATGATACGGATGAAATACGTGAACTAATATAGATAATAAACATGAATATTGATATGGTTGTGATTGGAAGTAAATAGAGATATATGAATTATATGATATTGAATAAGCCCTAGAACAACTACCTAGAACTATTCTAAGGATAGTTTGACATGCCAAGCAGGGGGGAGTATGATGAAAACCATTAATGGAATGATTTTCTACGCTGGTAATGGCATGGATTATGAATACTATACTGGTAATGGCACGGATTATGAATACTACGCCGGTAATGACACATATTATGAATACTACGCCGGCAATGGCATGATTTTTCTACGCCAGTAATGGCACTTATATGCACACATCATATTGCCGTGTGGCACTCCTAAGTGCCTGGATGGCAACTCCGTTATCCTAGACGGGAGTTCATAGGTGTTGTGGGCTAATATATATATATATATATATATATATATATATATATAGAAATAATGGAAAGTGGTA